>JASAUF010000638.1:0-2400000 GCA_030180095.1 Magnolia changhungtana
GTATGAAGTAGAGCATGAAGTAAAGCATATTAGCAGGCATATTATAAAGCATGAAGTAAAGCATGAAGTAAAGCATGTTATAAAGCATGTTATACACATAGGGATAGAATTACATACGCATCACAAGTGAGTGGTTATAGCGAACCACCGTGTGGAGGGGGGTCCTACATGTCTCTAAGGGAGTCGGGAATCCCATGTCAGCACCTCTCTAAGGCACTATCAATCAAACATTTACACACACAAAGCATGTACGCGAACACTTAGAATACACTATTCCAACATACACGACGTATGTTAGCAAATGCGTATTAGGGCGATTATTTTGCCAAGCGGTTATTTTATCCGCGCATGCCATATTCATACGACAAATAATCATGACAATTTTATTTCCAAAATTTGTACATAAGCGGTATTTCTGGAATACGCAATTTCAACATACATAGTGTTTTCAAGTGAACATAGATCTCGGCGATTCCTTTCGCCAAGCTAGTATTTTATTCATATATTGTATAATCATATATTAAATAAATATGTCAAACATTATTCCAAAAGAAATACGTATACGGTATTTCTAACATACACAATTTCAACATTCGTCGCATTTACAAGTGAACATGTATTTTGGCGATTCCTTTCGCCAAACTAGTATTTTATTCATATAATATATAATCATACATTAAATAACCATGTCAAACATTTATCCAAAAAAAAATACGTATACGGTATTTCTACGTATACCTAGAATATGTGAAATTCCATATTTCACAACGTTAATCGAAACAGGAAACGGAAAGCACTTTGTACATGTACAATTGCAAGCAGATCATGAATCTACCATTATCTGACATTGAAAGCGTTGAAAACCGTAACTTATATACTTAAAGTCCTCACCTTTGCCTTTTGGAACTCAACGAATCAGCAAGGGTAGTAGAACTTCCGTATACGGGAGATTTCTAGCCTAAAGAGCGGAATCGGTTAGTTGTTACACATCCCACATCGATTCCACCTTAAATCAGACCTAGGGTTAGGGTTTCTTACCTTCAAATGGGATGGATACCGCCGGGAAAGCGCCTAGAACAGGGCGGTGTAGGCCGTGTAACAATCCAACGCAGTAGGAGGAAGATCGGCAACAAAACCCAAGCTTTCTCTCTCTCTTTTCTCTCTCTCCCTCTAGGGTTTTTCTCCAAAATTCGTATGGCTGTGAGAGGGGCTGTTCTAAGCCCCTTTTATAGCCAAAAACATTCTGAAATTAGACTCAGGTTCAAGGGGTACTACTAATATAGAATGTTTGTCACTTTTCCAGCTCAAAAGGGAGGTTCTGGTGGCCCTCCTTGAACCAAACGTCAGACTTAAGCTCACCATCTATGGATCTACGTGGCATTACATTTTTGACTCGATCGGATTCCCAGATCGCACGTGGCGGACCACTTTCAGTTCGACGGTCAGTGGGCCACGATCAGAAATTCTA
The DNA here is from genome assembly GCA_030180095.1 of Magnolia changhungtana. Lineage (NCBI taxonomy): Eukaryota > Viridiplantae > Streptophyta > Magnoliopsida > Magnoliales > Magnoliaceae > Magnolia > Magnolia changhungtana. The sequence continues at coordinate 1,469 of JASAUF010000638.1, forward strand.
AGTACATGTAAATGTTCCTGAAATTTTTCTTAATCCGAGGGTGTAATTTGGTCTGAGTCTGACGGTCAGGTTGCTTAATACTGACGCGTCAACGAATGATGCCAGATCACTATTCCAGATATTTATTTTGGCATGGGAATAGTGTTTTTCACACTCCCTCGCTCCGAATCGAAACGAATGGCCGTGGAACATCGGATGGAGCTGATTTTTGAGATGATTGTTAAGCCCAGTGGGGCGGTCCTAGTTCCTTAGGTTCGGGTTAATCGGACTCCCGATGTGCGATCTAGACCTAATACGAAGTTTCGTTTCATTCCCGAGAGCAGACGGGAAATGAGTTTGGTTCTAAACTTTAGGGTAACCTAGCGTCAATGATTCTGCAACTTTTGGGTCTTGCAGATCATATTTAAAGCGATCCTATCGGATTTCATGACTAATCGAGTTTAGTACTTAGTTAACTTTGTTAAATTTCTAAAGTATTTAATCCTACGTAATTTCTGGTCGAGGTGGTACTCGATCCAATGTACGGAAATTTTCGGGTCGTTACAGCTGTCAATCACAAGAAATACGACAACAGTTAAAAGACGCGTCTTTCCAAAATAATAGGGAATCGTTTACGTTCATGGATACGTGAAAGTAAATAACCTCTTACCACATCATACTTTCATAAAGGCTTCGATCTACATCGACCGTTGATTATATCTATAAGCAGATCACTCAAGTTGCCACTCTTGATGATGTCTTGTCAATCCTTATGGTTGCCAGCTCCATAAGTTTGTAAAACGCTAAGCTGGACATCCATGATGGACTGTTGATATATTGGAAAGGGTCAGAAACATAAATAGTTTTAATTATGCTTTAAATGCAACTATAATCCTCAGTTACATAATACCGTGAATAGCGACGGGACGAATTCGCAGTCCTGTCTTGGCCGTCGTTTCTTTTCCTGACGCTCTGATAGATAGCGTAGGTATCGATCGATTGCCTACACACCGAGGAAGTCGTGTGATATAATTATCAGACATCGATGTTAAGCTTAAAATCAATATGTATAAACCTACATCAGAGTCGACCCATGATTTTAGGTCACAGATGCTCTTCAGCCATGCAGGTGAATCCGATGATAATCTGACAACTCTCAATTCCTGGTCTTCGACTTCGGTTAGAGTTCGGTGCGGGTCCACGTACCCCTGGCGAGTCTCCTTTACGGGTATAGCTCGGTGGGGTTCTGATGTATAGCGGTGTGGTATCCTTCATCACACACTTGCGAAGTACCAATATTGAGTTGTAATAACATGATACGTTATAATTTATGCAATCCACAACATAATGTCCATTGGAAATCACGATCCGAAAGCAATTTCACGTACAGTTTTCTTATTAGCCTCATCCTGTAATAGATTCATGTCCTGTCTCAGCGAAGCTTGGAGCTCTTTCAGGTGCAGAATTTCTTCTTCGTTGCGTTGCACTGAAGTAATCTTCTCCTGTAACACATGCATATTACTTGATTGATTTTTATGTATTTCAACACGACCCATGTAGTGAAGTCATGGCGTGGTTCACAGCATGACCCGGATCGTGGTTGTTATCCACGTAAGGTCGAAGTTCACACCCGACGTGACGTGGTACGTGAATCGTGCTTGGCATTCATACCGTGTCACTCTTCACGCTGGATCTACCTTCACAGTGACCACGTCCAAACATAGAACGCAACTACCTTCCCTTTGGAAATTTCATATACCTTTATTGCTTGCATCTCCTCTCTGATGTGCTTCATCTGCTCATTGATATACGCATTCTCGTCCTGGAGATCGGTCATCGATTGAACATGGGCCTATCACAACGACCTGTTATGTATCATAACCACGATCTAAATAGGGCCACAACAGCGATCACTATAATTCAAGAAAACTTCAACTTCACATACCTGCATTCCCTGTATCTCCTTTCCACAATGCTTCATCTGTTCCAGCAGCGAGGCAATCTCTGCGCTTGAAGGGCTGCTCGAAGGGACATTGTCCTGTAATAAAATCATACACAAGAGATGAGCCAAAACGTGACCTAACAATGACCAAGTAAGGTTCATGATAAATTGATAAGTTCAATTCCATGTACTCTCGTTGACTGAATCTCCTTCCTGAGTTGCTTCACTTGCTCCTGCAGTAAAGCATTCTCTCCTACGAGAGGGCTGATCGAAGCAATGAATTCCTACAATGGAGCACTATATTATTATGTATCTCCCTTCGAAGCATATTCACGACCCATGTTTCATATAAATCACGACCCATCTTACACAGAAACCACGACATTCGACTGAATCGTGAATGCCACCAATGTTGGGCCGTGTATGAACCACGACCCAATTAGCATGGCATCCACGGCCTTTACTAGATGGTAACAACGATCATATATGAATGATAACCACGATCCATATTTCATTTACCTTCGTTGACTGAAACTCAACTATTAGCTGACTCATTTGCCCTCGCAGTGAAGCAATGTCATCTTTAAGATGGCTCATCCCATCTTCAAGCGTTTGATACGGTCCATCCCATCATCAACAGTTGTTGTTGTTGTTGCACTGTTGCCCTGTATTAAAATCGTTATATTAGACTGTACATTCACAGAGACGTCTAACGAATAATAATAAAATAGGGCAATTTCATGTACGTATTTTGTATTAATATCGTCCATCAGCGTCTCACTTCTTTGTGCAAAGAAGCATTATCCGCCTTGAGGTTATTTACTTCTCCCCGAGCCTCCTCCATTCTTTTCACTTCAGCGGTAAGGAACTCAATCCGCTTATTACATTTCTTTCTTGCAGACCTTGATTTCTTACTCTCTCTCTCAATACGTGGCTAATATCGTCCTGAAAGGAGGCTCTAACCTCAGCCACAATTTCACTTCTCATTTTCAAGAGGGAGGCTGTAAGATTAGCATCCACTTTATTTCTAACTTTATCCGCTTCCACCACCGTTGTCACTGCCGTGGGTGGTGCCAACTGAGCCTTGTCAATCGTATGAATCTCGTCGGTTATACTCCTGACAACCTCGGTCTATGCTTCTTCCATTGTCGGTCGAAGCTTTGAAGCCATCGTCACCTGCATGGGTAAAATTAATTCATTTATTAACTATCAACACACTGCATAATTAAATTACACTACTATTTAAACAACTCTCACCGGTACAGCTGTGAAGATGGCGGATAAGGGGCCGTATCTGCCTGACTTCTTCAGATTCTAATTTAGTATTCGAGGAATTAATGTATGCTGCTTCCTATCTGCCCACCCACTGTCTCCTGTGAGTTTTGGGAATCGTCCGTATGCCCAGACCTGCTTAGGATCAATTATAATGATCCATTACATATTGATTGACATGTATGTAATACACATTCAACCTTAAGAGTATGAACCAGGACAAGAATAACGTACCTGCAGGGCGAACGCGCATCCGCATATGTTGTATGACTTGGGGTACCGGCCAGTCGCCCTAATAATGCCAGACGCTGCGTTAATCCCTTTCTTTAGATAATCATACCCCACACTGCCCCAGGGGTAGTTATTAAAATAATCCAAATCATCGACCATGTCGATATACTTATCAACACAGTTATTCTTCCCCGGAGATCCAACTAATAGACTCTCAATGCAAATTAATAGAGCCAGCTTCACCGCGTCCATATGCTGGTCTGAATCGGCAAGTGACAAATAGGCTTGTTTCAGGTCTTGTTTACTAACACTACCTGTTCTCAGGTAGGTCTCCCTAATAGATCTTCCTCCCTCTTCTCTTCTGGCATCTTCCTCCCTAACTAGTCCAAATTTCAGTCCCATAATTAAAGCAAAGTCAAGCTCGATGAATTTTATCCTGGTGCCCTGAGCATCAAATTTCAGATCACCAACATGCCTTTGCATTAGGCAATGCAAGATCTGTGAGTGTGCCCTAAATCTAGTCTTCGGAAAGCGAAGAACAAATCCAAAACAGTTGTCTCTAAATATATTCTATCTATCAGGATGCTTTTCTAGGTCTACAATCATATACTCCCAAAAACTGACGGAGCACTTGGCGAAGACCCGTGCCTCTACGAAGTCTAAGCAAGTGGTCATCACTGGCTTTCCTCGACCTGTATACCAATATGGTCATCGACAGCTGATCAATCAACAATAATGCCGTGAACAGACAAACGATCGTGACTGAACTACATTCTTGATCGCTGATGTAACCAACAGAGGGTCGTTGTTAACAGGTGTTCATTACGGATTGAGGTTGCCATGCAGCAAGGATCGTTGTTGTCTTCTACCCTGGGTCGAGGTCCACGGTCAATACGACCCACCCAAAATGTGATCAACGATCCACCGTCCTGTCAACCACGATCCAATGGGCAAACTAACCACCCACAAACGATCGGGTCAACACGATCCATTGGGGAAATTAACCACAATCATAGGTCACCAGGGTCGTGAATGTCATAAACAACTGGTCGTGATTCACATCCACTTCCGACATAAACTGCCCATGTCAACCACGACCTTTACTAGATGGTTCACATATACGACCAACATAACGTGTCATACACGACCCACTGGGCACATCAATCGCGATCACAGCCACGATCGCGATTGTCATGCTATATGGGTCATTGCTGTCGTGTACAATGAATCGCAACTACGGTCGTGTTTGTCAGTTTATGCGGTTCGTGGTCGCCATTTATGTGGCATAACCACCACTCATACAGCATGTCTACCATAACTCACTTCCCCGTCCCAAATAACATGAGAGCAACAATCCACTGTGCTTATCAACAATGATCCATGCTGAGGTTCACGCCTACGACCCACACAGCATGTGAGCCACGATACACTGGGCACAGCAACTACGATGAACACCGTAATCGTGATTGTCATGCCATATAGATCGTTGTTGTAGTATACAGCGACTCGTAACGAACAGTTCGTTGTTGTCAGCTGGGATGGCATACCCACTACCCATATAGCACGACTACCATGACTCATAGCCCCGACCCAAATAACGTGTGAGCAACGATCCACTGCGATTTTTAACCACGATCCGTATAGACATCAACTACGATCACAACCACTATCGTTCTTTTCATGTTATATAAATCGTCTCAGTCGTGACTACTAGGTCGTGGTTGACAGCGCTAAATCAATTAACATGTGAACAACTACATACTGTCCCTGCGAACCATTACCTTGCTTTGTCATTGATAAGAAATAAGCTGCACCCTACTTGTATATATGTAGTCGCTGAGTGGCGATGGAGGGCCCAGTGGAGAAGATTCGGAACCAGTAAAAAAAACAATTGGTAGGGATATGAAGTGAATGGGTCCCAGTGAAGAAGATTCGGAACCAGTAAAAAAAAATTGGTAGGGATATGAAGTGAATGGGTCCTAGAGAAGAAGCTCTAAATATATTATTTTATTTTATTTCCCTATATATAATTATAAATAAAATATTATATATATATAATTGGTGTTCCGTCTTACGTGTGGGGAGAAGCGTTTCCTTTACACTGTATACATCCCAGTATGGGTCGTTGCTAAATCACACTGAACTGCCCTTACTCTCATCCGCACCGACCAATCTATTTGCATCGAGAAGATACGGAATTACCTAACGGATGATAGGAATATGTAAAATCCAATGGACCACAACAGAAGAAACGCGCTGGTTCCGTCAAAAGTTACAAATTGTCATCTTTACGCAGTGTGGGCCACTGATGGCTCGATACGTGTCACAATTAAACTTATCTAAGGAATCCATCAGCCATGAACTATTCCAACTGATTAGATCCGATTGATGATAGGCCCATGCACTTGACCACGATGATCGACGATTGATCTTAGACGTTGGGAACCGCAAGTGACCCTGGCGACCTTTACATGCCATTTTAATGAAATGTATATACGGGCGACGTATTTTTTCAGTACAGACTAATATTGTGGGTTGTGGCCCGCTGTGATGTTTGTCAGAAATCAATTTCGTCCATCAGCTTCATGCACTCAGTTTTAGGCCAAAAGATGAACCGGATCTGAGGCTCAAATGTGCTGAAAACATGAGGCTTGAACTTCCATAGTAGAAATATTTATGGGGCAGACGAAGTGTCGTGTCAGGACAGGAGTTGGGTTTTCAGTTCATCCCATTAGGAAAATAAGTTATGAACGGTGTGGATGGCGTGTAAACATAAACGTCGACCCCAGTGAAGTTTCAACGGTTGGAATAAATGTCGACCCTATAGAAACAGTTTCAACGATTGGAATATGACTCCTTCACATTTTCTTGAATGATGTCCGCCTGAGTAATAGATCCTGATCACTTTTTATCTAGAGCCCTAAATTGACCTCAAGAAACAGATGAATGGGATAGATTCATCGCAAACATCAGCGTGCGGCCCACTTCGGATTCCGACGAATAACCTTCCTGCTACAGGCATTTGCAGGAAAGCGTGCCTGCGCCGACCTTACACTTTCATCATTACATCGTTTGGCATGTCGACGACGTCTTCGTCCGTAAAATTTCAATACACGATCCATATCTCATGACTACAGCGAGCCATATACACCGAATACATGATCTAAATCATTGTGTCAACCATGACCCATCGAACATTTGCACCACGACCATATAACATAGTTAAAAAGCCATACGCCAAATCATTGGGCTTCAAAAGGCCCCCTGAACATGGGGGTCGTGGTTGTGAAGGAGTATGGTTCGTATGTTGTGGTGGATATGGGTCGTTCATGTCATGTTACATGGTCGTGGTTACAAAAGAGTATGGTTCGTATGTTCTGGTGGATATGGGTCGTTCATGTCATGTTAGATGGTCATGGTTGTGAAAGAGTATGGTTCGTATGTTCTGGTGGATATAGGTCGTTCATGTCATGTTACATGGGGTCGTGGTTGTGAAGGAGTATGGATCGTATGTTCTGGTGGATATAGGTCGTTCATGTCATGTTACATGATCGTGGTTGTGAAGGAGTATGGTTCGTATGTTCTGGTGGATATGGGTCATTCATGTCATGTTACATGGGGTCGTGGTTGTAAAGGAGTATGGTTCGTATGTTTTGGTGGATATGGGTCGTTCATGTCATGTTACATGGTCGTGGTTGTGAAGGGGTATGGTTCGTATGTTCTGGTGGATATGGGTCGTTCATGTCATGTTATATAAGTCCCCATTTGCATGTTGGAAGGGTCGTGACTGTAAGACGACAACCATGTCCCATTATAAAGACTAAAGACAACCCCGATGCCATTAACATGACAACCACGAAACTATCCAAACAATCGTTGTGTACAGTTTTATCGTGCCTTTCATGTAGAGTTAATGATGGTTGCTATGATATATGGATCGTGGGTTACAATGTAGCATGGGTAGTGGAGTAGGTTGCTGCAGGTAGCCCTTTTCGTGTTTTTTGGTTCAGCGTCGTGGTATTGTACGGATCGCTGTTGCAAGTTCCGCAAAATAGCGAGTCCGTTCGTTGAGCTTTCACGTCCATTTGGAACCCGGAAGAAGCCATGCTACATCGGTCTAGATTCCCGAATAAGCCATTACACACAACGGGTCCCCCAACTGCGAGTAGTTACTCATCGATAAAGGTTCTACCATGGCTACAGGGCTTCTACATCAGCCTGGAACTCAGAAAGGCGGAGAGGGAACAGTTCAGATTGTAAGGTTGGGCTCGGACAGAGACGAGCCATATGATCGTGCTCGAAACACGATATAGGGGTCGTGACCATTGTTGAGCATGGGTCGTGCCTCTCATTGGTTATGGGTCGTGGACATTTAGAATGCTTCGTCGGCATCCGTGTTTGGGTGGTGTTTTTCATAAGATCGTGGTTGTCAGCAACGTTCCATGCCCCAGGACACCCACGACCATGTAAACAATCGTGGTTGTTAGCATGGGTCATGCCTCTCATTGGTTATGGGTCGTGGACATTTCAGATGCAAATAAATAGCAAAGGGACATTAAGAACAACAAATAAATAATAAATAAATGAAAATAATTGTCCAGAAATAAAAAATAAAAACACAAAAGAAAACTCGTTATCCCCGCCGACCAGAGGGACCAGATACTGATGTGGGGGACTGAGCATCGACGGCATCCTCGGTGACAGGGGCATATTGGCCAATCTCCGCTGCAAGACGGGCACTATCAGTAGCGTCTGCCATGTCAGGCTTCGCATCACCGGAGGTGTCTGCCGTGAGGGCGTCCAAGTCGAGGGTTGGGTAAAGCTTCCTAACTTCGGCCAGGCAAGCATCAAAGCCACTGTCATAGCCGAAATTATATAATTTATCCAACTCCTTAGCCCTCTCAGCAGACTCCTTGTATTCCGCCACTGCAGCGGCCGCCTGCGAGACTGCTTGAGCCTCAAGCTCTGTTCGTAAGGAATCCCTTTTCGTGGACGCCACAGACTCAAGGACATTCTGCTGCTGGATTAGTTGTTCGCCGCCATCAATCGCTCCCACTCGAGCAACTCTTTCGCCGCTTCGACCCCCGACTCGGAATCCAATGCCATGAACTGGAGGTCCTCATTAGCCCGGCGCAGCCTCCTGACTTCCGGCTCGACCACGCCCAAGAGAGCTTCAAGCTGGTTAACTTCGCCTTAGAGCACAAGCTCTCTCGCCCGGCATTCCGCAACGACCTTCCTCAGCTCCGATAAATCAGCAGCAGCGGCCTCCAGCCTCTTCTCGAGCTCGACTCGTAGAGCGTCTTGCTCGGCCTTCTCAGCCATGAGTTTGGGCCGCTCAGCTTCGAGCTGATCCATCTCCTTCAGCCTCTCCTTCATCGCCAACATCTTCGACAGCGACTTGTAACATACAGCCGCAAAATCATCCATGAAACTGACATGGCTGCTGGAAAGGGTGTCGGCGATTTGAGACTCTAGTGCGTGCTTAACTGCCCAAGGAATTAGCTGAGCCATGTGAAAACCCGGCGCCGGGACCGTTGGAGAGGGGACGGACTCTGGTAGAGTTGTAACAGGCACGATCCTAGCTGGGTCTACAACTGGATCCCCCTCCGTCTCATCCTCAAGGGCCTTCCTCTTCTTCGACGTGGCTGTCATCCTTAGTTCAGAGGAGAGGACGACATTCATCGGAGGGCGAACAGGCCGCCTCGTCTTTGAGCCACTTCCCACCATACCTGCAAAAAGCGGAGGGAGAATGCGCCACGGGACACGTGGATTGATGTAAAATACCAAAGACCATTATTGCCAGAATCTTCCTAGCATTTAAAGAAATCTAAAAGCGTCGCGATATCCTCGATCCTCTACTACATGTGGCGCAATTCCGTCGCCCCGCCATTCCTAGCATTTAATGCCATTTAAAGGAAGCGGAATGCGTACAGAGTAAATTAGTACCTTTACAAGATGCGGATTGGCTACTTCCCATGACACTAGCCAATGGCTGGTGGTAGATGCTCCGTGGGACCCACCATGATGTATATGTTTCATCTATGTCGTCCATCTATTTTGATGGATCATTTTACTGTATGAGACCAAAAATGAGGTATATCCCGAGCTTAAGTGGACCACATGACAGGAAACAATGTTGAATAGTGTCAACCATTAAAAAACAATTTGTGGCCATAAAAGTTTAGGATCAAGATGATTTTTGTTTTTGACCTTCATCTGGGCCTGTATGACCTAATCAACATATTAGATTTCAAATAAACAGTATAGTGGGCCTTAGGATGATTTTAACGATGGATATCCAACCACTATTGTTTTTATGTGGTGTGGTCCACCTGAGATATATGTACTCTAATTGTTGGTATTAAGCCATAAAATGATCTGTAAAAATGGATGAACGGAACGGATGAAACAAATACATCATGGTGGGGCCCACAGAGCACCAACCACTAGCCCCGGGGATGGTGTCAGGGGGAGTAGCCAATTCGTTCCCCCTTTACAAGGGGGAAGCATACTAAATAGACTCCGTAGGGTTTAGACCAAATGTCAGCATATCTACAGCTCAAGTGGACCACCCCAAAGGAAACAATGCGATTGAACCTCTGCCATTGAAAATTTTGATATCAACCCCCAAAAATATCAGGAGAAATGGATGGACGGTGTGGATAAACCATATACATTCACAGTGGGCCAACTGAGTATAATCAGTACGATAAGTACTGAGTAACTCAGTACCGCAATCCGATTTCGTTCTTTCACGAGAGGACGGTAGTGGAAGATCGTCGTACGCGGAATGTCCTAAGCGTAACCGTCGCCCCGCGTCTGTGAAACCTTTCGCAGGAGGTTGCTGCAAAAAAATCTGTGAGGGGCCCACTTGATGTTTGTTAGAAATCCACCCCGTCCATCCGTTTTTTGAGTAAATAATAGGAAAGGAGACCGAAAATGATTAGGATCTAAGACTCAAGTGGGCCATACTAGATGAAGCAGTGTGGAAAAGAACTCTGACCATTAAAACCTCCGTATGCTCTACCTTGATGTTTATATTCCATCCAAACAGTTTGTAATGTCACTTTCACTGTGATGAAGGGAAAAAGCCAAGACAACTTTCACTGTGGTGAAGTGAAAAAGCCAAGACATTAAACCGATACACAACTTATGTGGCCATATAAATGTTCAACGGTTGTCACGAAATGCATTGATCGCAGTTATCATGCGATAAGGCTGTCATTCAACGTGGATCGTGGTTGTCATTATACATGGACCATGAACGATATGATATATGATCATTGTTGTCGTGTAATATGGGTCGTGATATGCTTGATGAACGGGTCGTAGTTGATATGGATCGTGTTCTAATGTTAAATTGGTCGTCATTCATAGCTGTAACCGATCGTGGTCCTCGTCCATGTTGAATCGTGTTCGACAAAAACGACGGTATGAGGAACACGGCCCATACGACATAGAAACCACGATCCATATATACTGATAACCACGATCCATATAAACTGACATCCATGATACATACATACTGAAAACCATGATCCATATATGCTGAGAACCACGATCCGTTGTTAAGTCATTGATCCATTATTAACGACAACCATGACCAATTCAACTTGCAGGATATTGCACACCACTACAACGGTCCAGTCATTATGACAACCACGATCCGTATAACGTGGGAGTGACAACCCATATAACATTGCAATCACGATAATGTAGCATGACAATATCGACCCTTACAATATTGCAACGACGACTCATATAACACGGTAACTGCTAGAAGAGAGGGGCGTCGTGGTCTGTGTTGGGTCGACGTCGAGAAATCAAGCCCATCCACCATCAGATCCATGAGTTTCCTTGCTATCAACCACGAGCGTGATTGTCATGTTGTAGATACCGTTGTTGTTATCTTGTTGAGTTGTGATTCACATCAACGACCCAACGTTCGTTCTATCCACGAGCCTTCCCTGTGGAATCAATGCCACATTCAAATGCAGGAAATCGCATTAATGACGATACATTCCAGAAATCATTTGGAAACAAAACGACCCTTTCGAATCACCAACCCCACATTAACCATGGGTTGAACATCCTATAAAAATGGTACTTGGGTTAGACACTTTTTCGGACGCGATGCCGACCGACTAGTCCTTCTCGCGCTATTCCTTCATAGTATTGTTATGTTTTTTCATGGTGCTCATTGGGTCGTAGTTATCACGTTATTTCGGACGGGGTTCACATCAGCCGTGGTTGCTATCATGTTATGGGTTGGTCTTATCATGTAAGAGTGGTCGTGTTGGTAATGCAACGTGCATCGTTGTTGTTGATGTAATATGGGTCGTGATTGTAATGTAATATGCCCATTGTCCCCATTGTTATATACTATGGCCCCGGTCACCAGCCGTGGGCCCAAGCATGACTCATGGGTTAAATCCATTCCGTTCATCTGCATCTACAGTGAATGCCACGGTCGGACATCAGCTCTTATCGATCATTCGTTGGCTTGATCCCGAAAATGGGAGGGATAATTATAATGGTCTACGATGGTGAATCATCACTGTTCCATGTAATGTCCACTGCTTGGGATTGGAGTGACATTCTCATTTTTGGTCTCCTACCCTTAAATCATCTGGAGAAACGTATGGACGGCATGGATAAAACACATACGCGGTGATTGGGCACACAGACCGCCGAGAACCGGCAAATTGGCGGTGCCCTGTGGAGTAGTTGATCGGTCAGTTTATCGGGAGTTGAAACAGGAGGTAACTTCTGCTTTACTCCATGTCCGTTCGTATCCTGAACCGAGGTCAGGGGCATTTTCGTCGGTCACGATCGTTCATCTGTTCTGCCAGAACGTTTTAGGGCTTCAACAATGAATGAGAGGGAACACCGACAGCGCTATTCACCACTGTTTGCTATGGTGTGGTCCACTTTTTATTGGGTTAAGGATCATTTTTTGTTTTTTGGTTACCAATAAATGATTTATAGGTATATATGGACAGCATGGATGACATACATACACGATGGGTAGTGAATGAGAACCAGAAATGCGGCTAATCCAACGCTCAAGTGGACCACACCAAATAATACACTTACTTGCTTTAAAATGCACAAAGCAATAAAGGTCAGTTGCATGTGTGACAATCTCCTTGTGATCTGTAGACAGTCAATGTATAAAGTAGTGTTTGTTGAAATGTCTGAATGGGATTTTGTTGATGGATTGTAAGTATCTGTGGTGTGATCCAGTTGACTGTTTGATCTACCCCACCATAATTTCGATATCTTAAAATAACCCGAGATAAGGGATAAATAGCCTGGATGTACAGATACATCATGGGGGGCCTGCCTATAGAGCTGCCTGTTGGGAGTTGGGCCATACGGGGGTAGTACGCAATCCTCGCCCATACATGAAGCCCTTCTGTATCCGTACGAAGGCCTCGACGAAATTGCCCATGACCTTAATTCAAGAGACATACGGACTTGGATGAAGCAGATGTCACCTGATGTTACAGCCATTAAGCCACGGACGGATCGGCTACTATCCGGGACACCGGCAAATGGCTGGTGCTCGGCAGTCGGTGTGTCCAATCACCATGCATGTGTTTCATCCATGCCGTCCATACGCTTCTCCAGATGATTTAAGGGTAGGAGACTAAAAAAGAGAACGCCACTCCAATCACAAGTGGTGGATATTACATGGAACAGTGATGATTCACCGTCGTAGACCATTATAATTATCCCTCCCACTTTCGAGGTCAAGCCAACGAATGATCGGTAAGAGCTGATGTCCGACCGTGGCATTCACTGTAGATGTAGATGAACGGAATGGATCTAACCCATGAGTCATGCTTGGGCCCACGGCTGGTGACAGCCTAGTAGGGGAGTAGCCAATCCATTATCCCGCGGACTAAATGGAAGAATATATGAGCGTTGGAAGGGCCGAATGTAGCATTTCAACTTCAACTTTTATGGACTTTCTACTTACATCCCTTTATATGTAAGGGAGGGGAAAAGAGAAGATCCAGGCTCCCAATTGCCAGAGAGGCACGTTATCTGTCCTAGGCTGTAATCCTCTTCCACTAGGAGGTCAGTTTGCTACGGTCAAGGTAGAATCGAGAAGTTCACATTCTGTGGATCGTGGTGTCGTATTCCCATGCACACTTAATATTGGTTGTCACGTTGCAACCATCTTGGTTGGCACACAGTACGGATTGGATTCCCGTGCACATTATGTGATGGATGGGTCATGGTTGGCAGGTGTTATGGGTCGTGGTTGTCATTGGGAGCCACGACTCTTTGAGTGATTCCTAAGTGCAAATCATGACACCTATATAACTGTGAACCACGACCCATGCAACCTATCGATCCCGACCAATATAACAACTGCGAATATTACGGCCTACGTAACGTGGGAACCACGACCCATGTCAGCTGACAATCGCGACCAGTCAAACATTTGGTCGTGGTTCACATGCACAACTGGTCGTTGAGCATGGTTGGCAACCCATGTCAGCTAACAGCCATGACCCGTCGAACGTTTGTTCATGGTTCACATGCACAATTGGTCGTTGAGCGTGGTTGGCAAACCATGTCAGCTGACAAGCACGACCTTCGAACGTTTGGTCGTGGTTCACATGCACAATTTATTGTTTACCATCAAATGAGGATTGTGATTACGATAAATCATGGATCGAAGTTGTATATCGGTTGTTGAGCGTGGTTGCCATGTTAGGAATAACGCGGGAAGGGTTCAAGCCCTTCATCAAATATCTTTTCCATTGTAATGGTTGTAATAGCAACGAAATCTGTGAATGAATAAGATGTAGCAATGGGTCATTGAACGTGCCTGGCAACCACGATCCATGTACCGTGACAACCACGAATAAGATGTTACTGGAATGTGCGACGCTCATCATCTGACAACGACGGCCCCTCTTAAAAACATTGAGTCATATAACATGATGACAACTCCCCAACAAATTGGGCGTCGCACAGTCCAGTGAACGGGACAATCCTTACAAGAACAAAACCGCTACCCATTGTGGGACAAAACTACGACCCCTCGCGTGATTCAGTTTTGTCACTGGATTAAAACCACGACCCTTCGCGTTGTACTTTGTTGTGATTAACAGTGGGCCGTTGTCGCCAACCACGACACAATGTGGATTGCAATCCCGAACTAATGTGGATGATAACCACGACCCATTTAATAGACAACTAATATCCTGCATTACTCGCAAGTTAGACCTATTCAATTTTTTTAAAAAAAAAACAGAATAACCAGTATTCGAATGAGTATGGGTTGCAGGGCTATATTATGCTATTACGATGGAGAGAGTGTGTACGACAAGGCATTGTTCACCTACCAGGGTGGAGACTCAAAGGGATTTGTTGTGAGTGATGATATCACTTATCGACAGTTGCTCGATAAAATGCAGCAGATTACGAAGACTACGTCAGATGAATTCAATTTGATGATTACAGTTGTGTACGGTGATCCAATTCATGGATTCCTATGCCCACATACAATTAAAGACGATCAAGATCTCGAAGCATTCATGTTATTCTGTGGACAGACACCTTCAACACATATACCATTGTATGTGGAGAAATTGAGGCGTTGTCCTGTCGCTGAGGATTACAACAGCGATGATGCATTACATTCGAACCCATCGTCTCTTCATTCGCAACCTGTAGGCAATGATTGGATAGCCGATGCTTCCGATATGCATGACACTTCTGTTAGATATCGAGACCGAGAAGTCAATGACTGCGATATAAGCGGCCCTTCCCATAACGATACACATCATGTTTTGGGGAGTGATGACGTATGCGATATAGCTGGCCCATCAAGGAGTGATGGATATCACGATCGGGAGCTTGACGAATGCGATCTAGCCGGCCATTCAGACTACGACACACAACATAGATTGGGGAATGATGTCTACGACATATATGGCCCATCCAGTAGCGATAGATGCCACAAACGGGTCATCGACGACTGCGGTATAGGCGGCCCTTCAGCCAGCGAGACACAACATGATGTGGGGAATGATGACCGCGACATACCTAGCCCATCAAGTACATCTGATAGTGAACGGGTCAATGACGACCGCGGTATAGGTGGCCCTTTAGCCAATGATACACAACATGATTTGGTGAATGATGACCGCGACATACCTGGCCCATCAAGTAGTGATGGATATGATGACCGAGGAACAGCTGACCAGTGCGATCTCCAAACCCCACCCGCCAATGATCCATCTGATGATGCGTTTGTCAATTCAGATCGACAAGGATACCCGGATTTTGTAGATGATCCGAACGACATATTATGCAAGCAAGTGTACAAGGACAAAGGTCGACTACAGTATTCTCTATGTAAATATGCGATGCGCCGTAAGTTCTAGTACAAGGTCATCAAGTCCAACAAGGCGATATATACGATTGGCTGCATTGTAGCAGATTGTAGCTGGAGGATGCATGCTTCAAAACTTAATGGCCTAGGGATGTTCAAGATCAGGACTTACAACTCGAAGCATACTTGTACTATGTCGTTTGAGGATATACGCCAATCTGAGACCACGAACGCGGATGGCCATACTGAGACGGTGACATCGAAGAGAAACGGGAGAGATCATCGCCAAGCCACTAGTTTGATGAGTAGTGAGTTTGGCGTCGGTCGTATGAGCTCGGGGCTGACCTGCACAGCAAAGGAAATTCAATATCGTATGAGTGAGACGTACGGTGTTGAGATCAGTTACAAGAAGGCATGGAAGGGTAAGGAGATGGCAACCAAACAAGTATTGGGATCCTACGAAGGCTCCTATAACGAGCTCCCAGCGTACCTTCATGAGTTGAAAAAGGCCAATTTAGGGATTGTTACGGAGTTGCAGGTGAACGAGGAGACGAATAGTTTCCAACGATGCTTTATTGCGTTTGGGCAGTGCATCAAAAGCGTAATTTTACATGTTCGGAGGGTGTTGTGCATTGATGCCGCGCATTTGACAGGAAGATATAAGGGTGTTCTCTTCATGGCTACTGCATTGGATGGAAACAATCACATCCTCCCTGAGGTAGGATCGGGGAATCTGAGAACAATAGTAGCTGGAGGTGGTTCCTTAGGATTTTATCAAGGTCACTCGGGGACCTTCCAGGACTAGTGATAGTGTCAGATCATCACAAAGGGTTGGTTAGTGAAGTCCCTGGAATGTTCCTGCATGCGATCTATGAATATTGTGCTCATCATATACTTGAAAACATGAAGAAGGCATGTTCGGATGATTCTATGAGGGAATACTTTTAGGGTGCCGTGAAGACATACCGCACATCCACGTTTTGGGAGATGATGCGATGCATTCAAACGTCGAATCCCATGGCGTATCAATTCTTCAGTGGTATAGAAAAAGAAAGATGGGCAAACACTTTCTTTCCTGGCATGCGGTATAACATCGTCACCACCAACATCGTGGAAAGCATGAATGCATTGTTCGTAGATGCAAGAGAGTACCCTGTCACTAAACTTCTCGAGACAATAAGGAGTAAAATCCAACACTTTTCCTCCGACGACGGGACGAGGCCTTGGCATGTAATGAAGATTTGACTCCTTGGGCATAAAAAAGACTGTCCGACCTATATCAGTCGGAGGTGCGAAAGACACAATGCACTACGATTTCAGTGGATGAGTTCCAAGTGACAGCACAGGGAACGACGGATGTAGTGAATCTAATAGACATGAAGTATACGTGCAATGAGTTTGCAAAAATGTTGCTACCTTGTGTTCATGTGATGGCGGCATGCGATAAGTTTCAGCTTGATATGTACAAATACTGCTCTCCATTATACTTCAATGAGATATATCGTAAAACATATCAAGAGTTAGTTTACCCGGTGCTAGACAGAAACACAATGGAACACTCCGGACGAAGTGAAGGTTTTATGAGAGAAAATGAAGCCGCCAAAAACGAGAAGATCTGCTGGAAGACCGAAAAAGGTTCGCATTATGTCCCAAGGAGAAGATAGGACAAGACCCAAATACTTTAGATGCAATCAAACCGGTCACAACCGGCATCTATGCACTTTCATCCTTGCTGGGTGAAGCGAACCTTACCTGGAATATATTGTTAACCATGATGCATGTTAACAATATTCGGTGTGGAGAATACCCAGGAATTCTTGTGCTTCTGAACCACGATCCATATTGGGAACAGTGAACGTTACCTACCGTGGCACTCTAATATATATATATATATATATATATATATATATACACCTATTGATTCATGAACCGTGGTGCATGTCTACGACGATCCACAGATTCTTGACCATTTGAACCACGACCCATACAGGTCTTGGCAAGATTAACAAAGGGTCGTGGCACTCTTGACAGGTGGACAGTGGTTGTCATGTTGTATGAGTCGTGTTTCTCACTATGTCGTGCTTGTTCGCGATGATCCAACCTGGACGGCAACCACGAACCATCAAAACTGTGGACCACGGCCTATTTACCGTGACAACCATAATCACGATCCTTTATGCATCTGGGTCACTAACAGAAAAGTCAGTGCAAGGAAATAAGGTCTCACTAAATGACAACTACGATAAATGCTTCACATCAACCACGAACCGCATAACACTGCAACCACGATCGGTATAAAAAGAAAACCAATAACCATAAGGCTCAGTGACGCGCAAGACTCTCCTAGTGTCTTCCACTTAAGTATACAACATAGTAAGAAAACACGTCAGGGTTGAAATGACATGGGGATCGTAGTTGCCGTGAAGTATAGATCGTGGTTTCCATGACGTCTTTCCATGTCCCTCCTATTCCCGTGGTTGTCAACGACGATCAAACATGGATGACAACCACAAACTATTACATATATGAAACACGAAACGATTAACACGACAACGACCAATATTAACACGACCAGCGATCCGGCTGTTCTATTTGCAGATCTCTCAGAGATTACACACACACACACGGGATTTTCGAGATCAGCCCATGTCCGAACCTTTTTCCGATGACTGTCCGAACCTTTTTCTGATGACTGTATTCCCTTTTTCTGATCCTTGCATTGTTTTCGAAACTTCCAGTCGAGGCCGTTGAGCTTCACGGACATCGTGAACGTCCATAGGGAAAGAGAAGGTGTCAGGAAGATGGGAATAACGTGATGGGGGCGATTGTGTTTCTTCTACTATGCAGATGCTTTCGAATGAAAGAGCAAACAAATGCATACAGTGGTTCCATTGTGTTTCTTCGAATATGCAGATGGTTTCGAATGAAAGAGCAAACAAATGCATAAAGTGGCTCGTGGAAGTATCAACAAGGTACCACTCTTGTAGGCTGGCCATTCAATGGTCAAGGCGCCGATTTCGAAAGGTCGCGCTGATTCGATAGGGTTGCACGGACAATGAAGGGTTGCGCACGTTGCCTAATGTATTACGGAGAAATAGCGACTTTAGTATGATAGCGTGAAGGAGAAGAATGTGGAGCTCTTTCCGGAGGGGCGTGTATAGGACGAAAATGGGCAACGTAGTTGCCTTCCACGATGGATCATGGTTGGCAATCACAACCCAATGTGTATGGCAACCCCAATCGTTCCGTGTTTCCGATCGTATCTTGCACAGTGGTTCATGGCTGTGTTGGATGGATCGTGATTGTAAGTATAAAACCTGGAATTAATCGGAAGATAATGAGGAAACATGTTTATATAGGATCCGTTCCATCCATCTGCCAAGGAATCATATTTTAACCATATATTGTAAATTTCAATGAGAAATACGGAGTTGTCCTCCACGAAAATAATTACAGTATTGTATGGGTGGTGGTGTATGTGCAACAACAGCGACCAATATTACATTACAACAAGCACACATACTACGTGACAACCACGACCATATAACATGACAAGTACGACCCATGGAAACAACGACCCATAAAACAGTCAAACCCAGGTGAGAAGCTAACGTTGCAATATCACTTCATTAACTGCCAGAATAAAGGCTAGAACCACTGATAAACACGACCATGTAACATAACAATCACGAACCATGTAACATGAAAACAACAGCTCACGTGAACAATGACCCATCCAGCTCCCTTACTGCAGGAGAGAAGCTAATGCTGCACTCTAACGTCTGTCATTGACAGAAGAGAAGCTAAACTGCTAACAAACACGACCATAGTTACAATACGGTATGAAAAACAGTTCCCTTCAAAGGGCACCCAACAAGCTGAAACACTCGTTTTAGAAGGTGAATTCAGCATTTCCTGTGGAGTCCGTTGATCTTCAGGAAGATCGTCAAGACACATGAGGAAAGGGAAGGGATCACCCGTAAAGGAAGAATGGGAGGAGTAGAAATCAATGGTTCCGTCGAGTATCTCCACCAGTATTTTGATTGGCAGAGCAAAAAAATCCATGAATGCTTAAGGTGTTGCAATAGGATCCAAGCTCGGATGAGCCTTTGAAAATAATTTTAAACCCAATTACTCCTTTTATAGGCTGGTAGAACATTCTGAAGGGATGTGCGATTTCATAAAACACGAGTGTGTCGCTGAGTCTGAAGGGTAAAGATTCTGAAGGAAACGGTCGTGGAAAGGAGGACCCATATAAGACAACCCAGTCTGTACGACAACCACGACCCTGTCGCGTGATCGTGGTTAACATGCAAAGTGGATCGTAGGTATTATCCACGTTGGATCGTGACTTAAACCATGGGGAAAATGACCCATGTGAAACTAACACCACGACCTATACAACTTGAGAACCATGACCCACATGACACCAGAACCACGCGATCCATATACCTGTGATAACACCATGGATAACAATCTCCTTGTTAAATTTGTCGTGGCTCTGAGTTGTTGTGGATCGTGGTTCTCGTCCATGTTGGATCGTATTCGACAACCATGACCATATGAGGAACACGACACATACATCATGGAGACCACTCCAGGTGTCATGGGAACCATGACCCATACAACTTGCAGGGTCGTGCGCACATCAAACACGATGAAGGCAACATGACAACCAGGACCCTTAAAACATGGAAACTACAACCCATATAGCATTACAATCACAACAAACACGATGAAGGCAACACTACAACCACGACCCATATAACAAAATAAATGCGAGAAGAGAAGCTCAGTGATGCGCGAGACTCTGCTCAGGTCTTCCACTTAAGTTTACAATATAATAGAAAATGCGGCACTTACAACAAATTTAACTGGTCGTGATTACAATGACATGGGAGTCGTAGTTGTCATGATTTATAGATCATGGTTTACATGACGTATGGATCGTGTTTCTCTCATTACCGTGGTTGTCAACGACAATCCAAGGTGGATGACAACCACGAACTATTACGTATTTGAACCACGGAGATATTGACACGACAGCAATGACCAAGCGATCAATCAATCCAGATGTTCTTTTTTCTAATCTCTCATACAACCAATATATATATATATATATGTATGGGAAAAGGTACTATGCGCTGGAGCGTAAAGCGGTCCTCCGTGAGGTCGAGCTGCGTGGGCCCCACTGTGATGCCTTTCGAAGATCCACACCGTCCACCAGATGCACCAGCCCAAGGTGGGCCCATATGGTCCAAAATCAGTCGTCCACGTAACTCAGGTGGGGCGCCATACCATCGAAAAACATAAGTATACACGTAAAAACATGTAAAAGGACTTGGTGGGCCCCACCTGAGTTGTGGATACCACCTGAAACTTGGTCTAAAATTACATCCAAGTGGGATACACATGATAAACGGTGTTGATCATCAAAAAAAGTCTCGAAAAGTCCCCACAAATGGTTTTGAATGTTTCAATGGTGCACGGCCCCTCTCAACTTCTGTACATGGTGTGGCCCACAAAAGTCACGGATTGACTTGATTTTCAGCCGTGTGGGCCCCCTCTGGAATGGTGCATCTGACTGAGGGGGTAGATTTTCGAACGGCATCACGGTGGCGCCCACATCAGCTCGACCTCATGGAGGACCGCTTTACGCTCGAGCATAGTACCTTTTCCCTATATATATATATATATATATATACACACACACACACACACACACGGGATTTTTGGTATCTACGTCTTCCATGTCCTAACTTTGATAGGGAGATTTCCATACACATCAACGGGAACAGATCAAAGTATGTGGATGGGCAGATTTCCATACACTTGTGATATAATTTATCAACCACACCTCTCTATAAATGCGATGGCGGATAGAAAACTCTCCACGGACAACTGCGACCCATCTCACTCTCCAACCCATTATAGATGATGATAACAAGTAGAAACATCAGATACGCCTATCCATTCATCATTCAATATCAATTCAGTGTTTGGCTTTCTTCGTTGGTCTACCTGACGCCTCTTCTCCTTATTTTTGTGGGAATGCAGCATCTTCTGCTCTTGACTGCTTCAGACAGTCGTATGCGATCGTCTTTCGAAATTTAGGAATTTCCTCCTACGGAATCAGAACGAACTAATATTAATAATACAAAGTACAAATCAATAAAGATTGAATGTAGGCAATTAAATATATCTTACATGCGTAAAGTCAATTGCACTCATACTGCAAAGGAAGTCTATATATTTCAGCATGTAAACGCCACAATCGTCCAAGTTTGGTTGCGTTGGCCTGTCGGCGGATGGCTTCACAATCCATGGATTCTCCCACCTAACTGATCCGTCATCAAGAACATGGAATAACCACCTCAGTCCATCGGTTACATGCGCGACGACCAGCTCGTTTTTTCCTTCCAATTCGGTACTCAGGCTGTCGTACAAAGTGACCTCTCTCTTCATCGGATAAACAGCAGCCATTAGCCAGTGCTAATTTCTTACATTAAGAGGGATGTACACCTATGACGCACAACAGATACGACAACAGTTACAGTATTGCCTTTCAATAAATGCATCTAGTCATTAAACTCCATGTACGTGTACAAGAAACTAAGATCTAACCACATTATACTTCCATAGAGGTTTCGGTTTACAGTCGACTATTTCTATAAGCACTTTAGACAACCTTTCAGACTTCATGCTACCATGATCATTATGGTTCCCAGCGCCATAAGTTCGCAGCAGGTCAAGTTGTTGTCCCATGCATTGCTATTGATATATTAAATATTGTTAGAAACAGAGGTGAGTTAGAAACGGAAGTGATTATCGACATTTTTAAGATAACTATGGTCTTCAAATTCACCTTACTGTAAATAGCGATGAGACAAACACGCAGTCCTGTCTACCTCTCCCTCGTCGCGCTGATAGGTATCTTAGGTACCGGTCTATGGTCTACGTAATGAGGAAAATGTGTGATGTAACTATAATATTCATACATTGATACGATGCAGTGAAGAGAAAGGGTAGAAACTTACCTCAGAGTCGACCCATGAATTTAGGTCATAGACACTTTTCAACTAGACATTTGAACCTAACTCTCTGACAACTCTCAACTCGTCCTCTTCGGCATCGGTAAGAGCTCGATGGAGTTCACTGAGCCCCTGACGAGGGTCACTCACAGTTAGAGCTCTGTCGGGATCCTCTGTATCGTGACGTGGTTTCCTTTCATCACGGAGTTGCGGGGTAATGATGTTGATCTGTAATAAAATGACATATTATCTATGGAGTTCATAATATAATGTCCGATTTAAACCACGATCCAAATGTAATTCCACGTACAATTGTCTTATTCACTTCATCCTTTAGCAGGTTCATATCCTGCTTCATTTGCACCCATAAGGCAGCATTCTCATCTTTAAGATGGGTCATCCCAGCTTCAAAACTAGAGAGCTGCCTAATCCCAGCCTCAAAATTGGAGACCTGTTAAAAACTTGTATTTTGCATGCATGTCATATCTCGTCCACTTTGGGTCGTGGGTGGATGATAACCACGACCAATCAAACATGCTAGCAACGATCCATCATTGACATTAACCACGGTCAACTATACATTTATTGCTTCTACCTCCTCTGTAAGCTGCGTCATCTCCTCATTCAAGTAGGCACTCTCATGATGGAGGACTCGTTGAATGAGCAAGGGCATATAACATCGACCCTCACTGGATCATAACTACGACCAAAAAAGGAACACTACACCAGCCAAATACGACAAGGGAAAAATTCTATTCTATATAGAATTATATACCTTTATTCCTTGAATTTCCTCCCCAACACTGTCCTGTAATGAAATCGTATATCAGAAATGGCTAAAACTTCGCTATTGGAGCCTAGTTGTCATCCATTAGTGGGTCGTTGTTCACGTCCATGGAGGTTCATGGATGTCAACAACGATCCACTATGTATGACAATCGCAATCGACATTGGATGGAAAGAGCGATCGAGACGGATGATGATGAAATCCACACTGAACGATAATCACGATCCACATTTCTTATAAACCACGTCCAGTGTCTACATAGAAGACTATCATTTTATATCGATCGCAACTCATCCAAGATCCACTGTGCATGTCAACCATGACCCTGGGTATATGATAACAACGATTTAAGATAGATTCAACTTTATATACCTTAATAGCCTGGATCTCCTCTCTCAGTTGCTTCATCTGCGCCTGCAGTGAAGAATTGATATCTTCTCTGATTTGCTTCACCTGCTCCCGAAGTGAAGCACTGATCTCCTCCATGAGTTGCTCCATCTGATCCTACAGTGCAGCATTGATCTCCTTTCTATGCTGCCTCACCATCTCCTACAGTAAAGCATTGATCTCTTCTCGATGTTGCTTCACCTACTCACGCAGTGAAGAATTTTCTACACTAAGAGGGCTGATTGAAGAGACAATGTCTCGTAATAAATAAAATACCTATTATTGTGTATTTCAATATATCTTTCTACAAGGAACACAACCATGATATCATGTATGTGAACCACAACACACCGTGGATGACAACAACGATGAACTAAGTGTCATGGTTATTACAAAGAGTGGATCATGTTTCTCGACCGTATCGGGTCGTGGTTGACAGATATGTTGGTGATAGCTACGATCAAGGATAGGGTCGTAGTTATTACGACCAATGGGACGTGGTTGACGTCCATGTTAGGTCGTGGTTCAACCACATGAACTATCGTGGATGAAAACCATGATCCATTGGTCTACGGTAAAAACGATCCATACTTGATCTAAACCACGAACCACGTTACACGACCCTAGACCATCAATGTTGTGTCGTGGACCTTCGGCACATGAAAAACACGACCCATCCTGTGTGTAAGTAACGAACCTCAAGCTTATGATAAGCACGATCCATTTTTCATTTTCCTTTAAATGAGCTATTAGCAAATAGGTTACAAGAAGTAAGGGGATTTCATGTACGTCTTTTGTATTAATATCATCTCTCTTCAACACCACTTCTCGTAAAGATGCATAATCCTCCATGAGGTGCTTTATTTATACTCCAGACTCGTTAGTCTGCTTCAATTCACCCTTCATTCCTTACACTTCATTGGCGAGGAAATGAATCTGCTTACTCAATTTCCTTATTACGGATCTTGTAGTCTTATTATCTTTCAGTTCATTCCCAAAACGGGGAGATTTCCCATCAAGCTGAGTTGTATTTTTCAGTTCCAAGAGGGAGGTTGTAAGATCAGCCTCATCTTTATTTATTACGTCATCCTCCGTTGTCTCTGTCATGGATGCTGACCGCAGCGCCTTGTCCTTCGTTTAAATGTCGTCGTCGTCGGTTATACTCCTAACAACCTCGCTCTCCGCTTCCATTGGTTGAAGATATGGAGCTAGCACCACCTACAGGAGCAAAATTGATTGATTAATTAATTACAAACATATTCATGATTCAAATTACAATACTAATTGAATAAATCTTACCGGCACAGCTGTGAAGATGACAGATATTGCGTCATATCTGCCTGATTTCCTGTGACACCAATTTAGTATTCGTGGAATCCTTATAGGCAGTCTTCTAAGGGACCACCTACGGTCACCAGTGAGTTGAGGGAACCATTCGTAGGTCCAAATCTGTATAAGAACAATTACCATGCATTAATCTTGGTTGACATGTATGGAGGAAAAAGGGAAAAATACGAACTCAAGGTATGAATCAGGACAAGACTAACATACTTGTAGGGCAAATGCGCATCCACATATGTTGTATGATTTGGGGTACTGGCCAGTCGCCCTTTCCCCCAGATTAGTGCCAGACGCAGCGTTAACCCCTTTCTTCAGATAATCATACCCCACACTACCCCAGGGGTAGTTATTAAAATAATCTAGGTCATCAACCATGTCGATAAACATATCAATACAATTATTCTTCTACGGAGATCCAACCAATAGGCTCTCAACTCAAATTATTAGCGCCAGCTTCACCGCGCCCATATGTTTGTCTTGATTGGCGAGTGATAAATAGGCTTCTTTCAGTTCTTGTTTACTAACACCCCTTGTGCTCAAGTAGGTCTTCCTAATGCCTTTTCCTGACTCTGCTCCTCCAGCCTCGGCACAACCGCCACCATCTATCCTAAGTGGACCAAACTTAAGACCCATTATTAGAGCAAAATCGAGCTCTGTAAATCTTATCTTGGTGCCCTGAACATCAAATTTCAGATCACCAACATGCTTTTACATCAGGCAATGTAGGATCTGAGACTGTGCCGTCCACTCGGCCACTGGAAAGTCCAGCAGAAATCCAAAACAGGTTTCTCTAAATAGTTTCTTTCTATCGGGAAACTTCAACATATCTTCAACCAACACTTTCAAAAAAGTAACGGAGCACTTGGGAGAGACCTGTGCCTTTTCAAAGTCTAGGCATGTGGTCATGGTTGACTTCTTTCGACCTGCATTCCAGTATGGTCATGGATTTTTAAGTAAAAATTATATGATGGTCTTGCAGAATCTAACATCGGTCGTAATTGTACTACACAGTGGATGGGGATTGAAATCCACGAAGGGTAGTGTTTATAACGAGTTTTAAAGGAATGTGGTTATCATGCGACATGGTTCGTTGTTGTCACGTACGCTGGATCGTGGTTGTCATCTATGCTGGGTCGTGCTTGACAGTCATGCTACAGGGTTCGTTGATGTCATCCATGTGGCCGTCACCAACGATCCATTAGGCATTATGGCATACAGATCGTTGTTGTCGTCTACATTGAATCGTGGTTTACAGGCACGACCGAGACAGGATGTGATCCATGATCCAGATCAACTATCAACTACGAACAATTGTGCGACAAGCTATGATCACGACACTGATCGCAGTTGTCATGTCATACATATCGTTGATGTCATCTGTGTTAAGTCATGATTCATAGGGTCGATGGCCTTGTGAACCACGATCCATTCTGCATATCAACGCCGATCACAACAACGATCGTGATTGTCATGCTATACATCTCGTTATAGTCATATACATTGAGTCGTGGTTCACAACCCAGACCTACATAACACAATGGTCACCGTACACCGTCCATATCAACCATTACCATACCTTACTTCGCCATTTGTATTGACTGAGCTGCACTGAACTTGTAGATGTACTCGCTGAGTGGCAATGGAGGGGCCCAATGAATAAGATTCAAAACTAGTAGAAATGGGTTAGGGATAGAGAAAGTGAAGAGGTCCCAGAGAAGAAGCATGCGCAATATATAGTCGGTGTTCTGTATGGGGATAAGCGGATGAGGTTTTACTCTCTCGAAAGAAGCGTCCGTAAAAGCATCCATTGATGTTCTGCGTAGTTGTCATGGAATCATACGCGTCCGTAAGAGCGTCCATTGATGTTCTGCGTTTGTCATGGAATCGTATGCGGCCGTAAGAGCTTCCGTTGATGTTGTGAGTTTGGGATGGAATCGTAACCGTCCGTAACAACGTCGGTTGATGATCTGCATTTAGGATGTAATCGTGTGCATCCGGAAAGCATCCGTAAGTCGGTGTTGCGAAAGTCACATCGAAGTGCCTTATCTCTGATCCGCACCGTCCATCTTATTTATAACATCCAGAAACCTAAAGAATGGTCAAGATATTGGAATCCAATAGACCACAACAGTTCAACCAATTGATTCCCACCATTAGAACGCCATCTTTCGTGCATGTACATGCAACACATTACTTCCGTACAAACAAAGATATATGGTGTCCACATAGTTCTCGACACCTTCTAGCCGTTAATTTCGGTGTGATCAGTTCCGCATAGATGTATACAAGTGAGATGCCCTATTCTTGTTTCCAGGCAAACGAAGTCAATAGTATAATAAAGGAAAATTGACATGACAATGGCAACTCATATAACAGGGAAATAACAATCCATATAACATGAAAACAACGATACATCAAGCATGAAAACAACGATCCATACAAGCCGACATCAGCGACCGATGGTTGTCGTGTTGCATGGATGATGATTGACAATTCGCATGCGTCATGGTTGTCATATTCACCTGGATCGTGGTTGTCATCCGTACCGGATCGTTGTCGACAACCACGTCACGGAGTACAGACAACCGATTATCATGACAACCACGATCCGGAAATGACAAAACCACGACCTATGTTATGTACACTATTCCGGTCTTTGAGTACGTAGTTCATATTCATAAAAGCTCTTGATTATCATCCACATTGGGTACTGTTTGTCATGATACATGGGTCCCCACTGTCATTATATATGGGTAAGGGTTGTGAGGTTGTATATGTTGTGGTTGTCACGATACATGGACCCTGACTGGAATGATACGTGGGTCGTTGTTGTCATCTTACATGGGTTGTGGTATACGTGAAACATTGGTCGTAGGTGATATGGGACGTGGCTATAATGTTAAATGGGGTGTGGTCCCAGTTGTAACGGATCATGGTTTGTGGTGCTTGTTGATCCGACGCTGACAACCACGACCTAATGAGAAAGAAGAAACATATAACATTTCAATCACGATCGTATCGTCACGACAACCATGACCCGTTGTTGAGTTCACGTTTTCCTATATTGGTCATGATTAAAAGGCATAAAGGATCTTGGTTAGCATACACATTGGAAGGTAAATAACATGCAACAAAATTGATGAATTAATAAATCAATAAGATAAGTACATATATTACAGTTCACATTACATTATCACAAGCAACAAAAAATCATAATGTCATCACCAGCCTCGGCCTCATCCTCAGCCAGCAGGGACGAAGGTGGATCGACGCTGATTGTGACCTATTCATTTGCATCTCGAGCATCTAGGTGTTGGCCCATCTTCTCGCTGGGATGTAATTCGAACCTCACCTCGTCCGAAATGTCTCGTCCCGTGTAAACTGACCGCCTGTAAACTTCATTTCCCTTAGATTCACTACATCGGTCATTCCCAGTGCGATGATGCACTTCCGAGCTGCATCACCGTACACAACTTTAATTATCAAATCGAATTCAACCAACGCAGTCTTCGTAATCTTAAGGTAATGAAGCACACTAGGTCGTAATCTTATGGTAATGAAGCACGGTAGATCGAGGTTATCCTACACGTTGGGTCGTGGCAATTAATCACAAGGGGTCGTAGTTGTATCCAGTGCCATATCCCTGACGAGCATGACCCATAACAGCTGACAACAGCGTTCATGACAGGTGGCAGCCACGATCCAAATACCATCACAAACATGATGTCGTGGTTGTCTATCATACAATTGTGGAGGTTTGATCAAGGTGTGGCCTACGTTACACTTCCTTTCGCGTGACCACCACAGTACCTCAGCTTCCCGACTCTGTCCTTTACCCTGGCAGGTGCCTACCAATAGTTGAAACGGAATAGAATACAAACCTCGCAGTGGAAGAGGCTTTCAGACGAGTGAAGCGAGGAGGAGAAATAACGTCCCCCTCTGGCGGTTGGCCCCTGGATGTTGGCTTCTCTAGGAAAGCAAGAGAAAGGGAAGAAGAGGGCCTCTCAAATATGCATTAGTGCGACATCTGCCCCATCAGAGGCTCGGGTGCAGGTGATGGGTGGTCTGTGGGGCCCAGCAAGATGTGTGTGCTTTGTCCAGGCCGTTCGTCCGGTTTAAAATATCATTTTACGGCATGAAGCGAAAAGCGAGAGTGATACAACTATCGGGTGGACCACACTGTAGGAAAATAGTCGTTATTGGATATCCACCACTATGATCTCCCTAGGTCCCACCGTGATTGGATCATGGTCGTTTTTGTTCTCCTGCCATACAATGATCTTTAGAGATTATATGGACGGCATGGATGAAACACGTAGTTGGTGGTGGGACCCACAGAGCGCCGAGCGCCAGCCATTGGACGGTGTCCCGGGGAGTAGCTGAACTGTCCATTTCTTGGGGGTTGCAACATCGGGTGACTACCGCTTCACTCCAGGATAGTACAATTCCTGAACCATGGTCAGGGGCAATTTCATCTGAAACATGGTCCAAAAGCTGTCAGAAGGCCCTTTAGGGAATATGTAGAGTGTGGTGGCGATCGAGGTAATTGACCCAAACTTCATGGCGAGTAAGGTCAAAATCCCTTTTTGAAATGAAGAAGAAGAAATTGGTCAGCGCCTACTAACCGATTTAAGAAATTCCATGCACGGCTTGTGCATTCATGCATTATGTACATGCAATGTACATAGTGGGGCTGATGGTGAAGTTTGTGGGAAATCTGCTCCATCCATTCATGTAACGCCCTGAAAATTGGGGGTCGAGCATAAACTCAACTCCCGAGTTCCAGAACATCACTTATGCAACAAAATGAATGATGATTGAATGTTGACTGTATTCGTGCATTGAACATGAGTGAGATTAAGCCAAAACAAGATATCATACTCCGAGACAGTTAAATTGCAAGCGGAAGACGATGATAGATAGATAAAATATATAAACTGCGATGAGTCTCCAGAGTGTGATAACATTACTAGGTTAAATAATTACAAGTACAGTTCTAAAATATACCAAATGTGTAAGTGTAATATCTTCTATCCCAAGTACCATAGCCCCGTCAATGCAAGTATCTGGTCTTCAGAGACCCGTCAGAGAGTTACATGATAGGAGAACTCCTCCTCATCACCATAGAAGTAGTCCGGCTCTGCTTCAAAAGCATCGCCATTATCTGAAATTCAACAAATCTGGTTGGTGTGTACAACACCGTCCCGTAACGTGGGAGTGAGTGATCAATTCAGTGGAACAGTAAAGCATAAGTTAACATGTTATCAATTCAATCAAGCAGTAATGATAAAGCAGTACAAATCAAACAATTCTAACTACTCTTATTAAGTGCGAGAATGAAATGACATGATGCTGTATGCCCTTGCCAAACCACCCTCATGCGACATCATCTTACATTCGCGAATGCTTAACTCCCTCAGTGCGTCACATCTACTAAGCACATGCGGTGCGATGATGATCATGATTACCGAGTTATTATTAGTCCATTTCAAACAGCAGTATTGGGAAACTAAGGTACCTCCCTTGTATCATTCCCAAACATGATCCATTCTAGGGTCGTCAGTCCTAGTTAATCTCATACGATATTATGGTTTGAGAGGCGTAGCGAAGGCATCACAAAGGGCTCGTCACCGTCAAAGACGGATACTGATCTCACCGATACGGCTCAATTGTTGACCGTCGGCTCGAGTACGGGTCTCACCGTACTCGGCTCAATCACTAGTTGTCAGGCACCGAATACAGTCTCACCGTACTCGTACTCAACTCATACTCTAGTTCTTTGTGAAAGACTCGTCGCAATCACGGACTTGGAGTATACTCGAAGATACTACGGAGGACTCGTCGCCCGTCAGCACGAGTACAGGTCTCACCATACTCGGCTCTCACCGTAAGTATCGACAGCTCGAATATAGTGTCTCATACCACCATAATCGGCTCACGAGTCTGGTTGCTCACTGGTCACTACGGGGAGGCACGTGGCCCCAACGTAGGCCGACAGCTCGACCACGGTGTCCCATACCACCATGCCCGGCTCATGAGTCTTAACGGATCGAGGTACCATGATTAAAAGGAATTTCATTGGTAAGTTTGGTACCCTAGGTTCAGGCAGTAGTGACCAAACATGGTGAACATAAATAAGACAGATCGGGTTACTTGACGAGCTCGGCTAGCTCGAGCGCACAACAAGTTGAACGACATGAAGTGCATAAGCACTTCGCGTGGCCAACCACTATCGCCAACCGAAGTACGACTCGGGTTCGTCGAACACATCTCACGTGGCAAATGAATCGTAGCCACGAATTCAATTCTGGTACCGATTGTCTGGACTATAATCATAGCCCCAAACATGATAACTTGCAGATATATAAAGCAGTAATGGATCAAGATTCCACTCATACAATCAAGGTATGGTATTATCCGTTTAGGGTCGCTGTGGTACATTGACGCACTCGTTGCTCCGCTCCCCCATCACCCATGACGGATCATACAACGTAAATATAAATTTAAACATATGCATTACATAGTTATAATCATAAAGCAGTTGAGCATGTTATGAATCACAACACAAGCATGAGTTTATACATGTTCACCTCCTAATCACACAACAATCCAAGGAGATCATACACATAGTTAAAAGAGGTTGAGAATCATATCTCAACACCCTTATACATTACAATTTGCTAACTACTACTCATTCAGACATTTCAAGAAACACTTAAACAACCATGCATCAACATACATGACATATGTCGATCACATAGGTATTAGGCCAAATCCTTTCACTAGGGAGTTGCCCCAATCATAACACGCGTACACCCACGACGGATAGTCATGGCAAGCAGGAATCCAAGTTCCATATTCATTCAGTCATTTCCACAAACACTTGGGCCACACATTTTAGCATATATGGTGTCTATTGGCCGTGGCGTGATTTAGGGCAAATCCTTTCGTCAAAAGGGTATCGCCAATACAATAATCATGAATCCATGACAATTAGTCATGGCGAGCACGAATGAGGATTCTATACTCATTCAGTCATTTTCACAAACACTTAGAATACACTAATACAACATACATGGTGTATGTTAGCAAAACATGTATTAGGGCTATCCTTTGGCCAAGTGAGTATTTTATCCATGTATAATATATTACTACAGCAAATAATCATGATAAATGCATCTCCAAAATTTATACGTATACAGTATTTTCTAGAATACGCATTTTCAACATACATACTGTATACAAGCAAACATGTATTACGGCGATTCCCTTCGCCAAGAAATTATTTTATACGCACATAATATACTTATACGATGATTAATCATGACAAACACATCGCTAAAATATACATGTATACGGAACTTCTTACAATACCGTATTTCTACATACATAGTGTTTATTAGTAAACATGTATTTAGGCGAATCCTTTCGCCAAATAAGTATTTTATCCATACGTCATATATCCATACGACAAATAAACATGTCAAACACATTTCCATAAAAAATACGTATACGGTATTTTATACGAATACCTAGAGTATGTGAAATTCCAAATTCTACAATTCTAATCGAAACTGAAAACGGAAAGCACTTTGTACATGTGCAATTGCATGTAGATCATGAATCTATCATTATCTGACATTGAAAGCGTTGAAAACCATAACCTATACACCTAAAGTCTGCACCTTGTGTCGTAGAATCGTAACTTGAGTCGATAGGTTCGCTAAGGTTCGTATACGGGAGTTTGGCACCTAAAGAACGAAACAGTTAGCTATTTCATAACCTACAACCTATACAACCCTAAAACAGATTAGGGTTAGGGTTTCTTACCTAGAAACGACGCCGGAATCGCCGGGAAAGCGATGAGAATCAGGCGGTGGAGCCCGAATAGCGGCAGGGAACAGCAGTAGGGAGTTCCTCCCACATCTCCCTCACTTTCTCTCTCTTTTCTCTCTCTCAAATCCAAATTCGTATGGCTGGAATGAGAGAGGGTTTAAGATCCTTTTATAGCCTAAAACCTTCCCAAAATAGACTCAGGTTCAAGGGTTACTGCTATTATAAGCATTTCGGCGATGTTCCAGCTCAAAAGAGTATTTCTGGTGGCCCCCTTGAGCCAAACGTCAGACTTAAGCTCACCACACATGGATCTATGTGGGATTACGTTTTCGACTCGATCGGATTCCCAGATCGCACGTGGCGGACCACTTTCAGTTCAACGGTCAGTGGGCCACGATCCGAAATTCCAAGCACATGTAAATGTTCCTGAAATTTTTCTTAATCCGAGGGTGTAATTTAGTCTGATTCTGACGGTCTGGTTGCTTAATACTGATGCGCAAGCGAATGGTGCCAGATCACTATTCCAGATATTTATTTTGTAAAGGGAATAGTGTTTTTCACACACCCTCGCTCCGGACTCAAGCGAATGGCCGTGGGACATCGAGTGGACCTGATTTCCGAGGTGGTTGTCAAGCCCAGTGAGGCGGTCCTAGTTCCTTAACTTCGTGTTAATCGGACTTCCGATGTGCGGTCTAGACCTAATACGAAGTTTCGAGATGCTCCCGTGAGCAGCCGGGTAATGAGATTGATCTTAAGTTTTAGGGTAACCTAGCGTCAATGATTCTACAAGTTTTGAGTCTTGCAGATCATATTTAAAGTGA
Source organism: Magnolia changhungtana (assembly GCA_030180095.1). Classification (NCBI taxonomy): domain Eukaryota; kingdom Viridiplantae; phylum Streptophyta; class Magnoliopsida; order Magnoliales; family Magnoliaceae; genus Magnolia; species Magnolia changhungtana. The sequence goes on from JASAUF010000638.1 coordinate 35,454, forward strand.
TTGGTGCTAATTTCACAAGCACTCTAGTTTAACACTAGCTAAATCTCACTTAATTTCTAAAGGGTTTAGTCCTGTAAGATTTCTGTCTGAGGTGGTACCTGGCCCTTTGTAGTTTGTATATAAAGTGATCCAAGTTATACTACTTAGCTAGTTTAGGATAGTGTCTAGGATGAAAGTACTTTGAAAATTTTAAAGAAAAAGGTGGTGAAGGGTGGAATTTGTGAAGAAAATGGTTAAGGAGTGATTTTTAGACTGTGGGATTTAGTTCTGACAAGTTAATAAGGTCTTAGGATTGACCCATTGCCTAAGGACGTCTAATTCCGGGTTGGCAAAAATCCGGGGTGTTACAATTCACTTGCCCACTGTATTTAACGCGTTGAGACCGAGTTTGAAGCATAGCCAAATATCAGGCGAGCCCCAAATTATGATTTCAGGGGTTTATTTGTCAGTTTGGCCATTTCTAGAAGGATCCAGGAGATGAAATTTGACGTGTACGACTAATTTGGGGTTATAAGGCTTCATATAAAGTTCCGAGCTGATCGGACGATGGAAACCCCATGATCTTACATTTCGGGAGACTTTTTAGGCCTGTGTGATGTGATCGGCCTGATTTCTTTGAGGTCTGGCCATACTTTAATGGGATTCTCTATATTTTAAAGAAGAATAACCAGAAGGATGCTCTATATTTTAAGGAAAGATGACTGGAATGATGCTCAGAACCGATCTCAGCGGTTAGATCAAAGGATTCAAGCTCGCACAAACCTCCGTTTCATCGAAGACTGATTGATCAAATTGACATTCCTCCTAAGTACTAAGAGATGACTGAAACAAGCGTCGGAATGCTGCTGAAATTTCTATCTTACTATCTTCCCTTTTATTCATTGCATTACATTAATTGTACTTTGGGAATCAGAGGATGTAAATGAACTCAGATAAATGTGATCAATGTTCTCTCATTCTTTCTTTGTTATCATTGAATAAATCCCCCAAATCAAATACATTTGTTTTCTTGTTGAAACACGTCGTATTAGAAGACCCTTTAGGAATCCGTAAGTGGGATCGCAGTCGTCGGTCCTGGATTTTTCCTTCATCTCCTTGTCTAATAGTAACTCTCATAACTCTCTCTTCAGGGGTCAAATTTAGAATATTTTGTGTTCATTGGAATCATAACTTGACAAGCTTCCAAATTGGACAAGAATTGGCTAATTCGGAGACCATTCGATATCGCAACTGCACGTTGGAACTCTTCGATCATCATTTTTAAATATGGATTGTTAATCTTTCCAAATTGCGCGATCCAACGGAGATGCCTATAACTCCATCGTTTGATGTCGGATTGGGTCGATATTTTGGTCATCTAAAAGGTACTTTAGTGCTCTTTCAGGAATCGTCGTATTCTGAGACTGTTTTGGGCATCCCTGAGTGGGACTGCAGACGTCGGTCCAAAATTTAACCTTCATCTTCGTGTCCAATAGTAACCCTCATAACTCTCTCTCTTTAGAGGTCGAATTTAGAATATTTTGAGCTCATTGGAATCATAAGTTGACAGGCTTCCAAATTGGACAAGAATTGGCTAATTCGGAGACCGTTCGATATCCCAAAAGCACGTTGGAACTCTTCGATCGTCATTTTTCAATATGGATTGTTAATATTTCTAAATAGCACGATCCAACTGAGACGCCCATAACTCCATCGTTTGATCTCAGATTGGGATGATTTTTGGTCATTTGAAAGGTATTTTAGTGCTCTTTGATTCTTGACTAGAATCGTCATATTCGAAGACCCTTTAGGAATCCGTAAGTGGGATCGCAGTCGTCAGTCCTGGATTTTTCATTCATCTCCTTGTCTAATAGTAACCCTCATAACTCTCTCTTCAGAGGTCGAATTTAGAATATTTTGTGCTCATTGGAATCGTAACTTGACAAGCTTTCAAATTGGAGTAGAATTGGCTAATTCGGAGATCGTTCGATATCGTAAAAGCATGTTGGAACTCTTCGATCGTCATTTTTCAATATGGATTATTAATATTTCCAAATCACACAATCCAACGGAGACGCCCATAACTCCATTGTTTGATGTCAGATTGGGTGATTTTTAGTTATCTGAAAGGTACTTAGTGCTCTTTCATTCCTGACTAGAATCGTTATATTCCAAGACCATTTGGGAATCCATAAGTAAGATAGTAGTCGTCGGTCCTGAATTTTTCCTTCATCTTCTTATCCAATAGTGACCCTCATAACTCCCTCTTCGGAGGTCGAATTTAGAATATTTTAAGGTCATTGGAATCGTAACTTGACAAGCTTCCAAATTGGAGTAGAATTGGCTAATTCGGAGACCATTCGATATCCCAAAAGCACATTGGAACTCTTTGATCGTTATTTTTTAATATGGATTGTTAATCTTTCTAAATCGCGTGATCCAACAAAGTCGCCCATAAATTCATCATTTGATGTCGAATTGGTTCAATTTTTGGTCATCTGAAAGGTACTTTAGTGCTCGTTCATTCCTGACTGGAATCGTCGTATTAGGAGACCATTTGGGGAATCGTCGTATTAGGAGACCATTTGGGCATCCGTAAGTGGGATCGCAGTTGGCGTCCTTGAATTTTTCCATCATCTCCTTATCCAATAGTAAACCTCATAACTCCTCTTCAAAGGTCGAATTTAGACTATTTTGAGCTCATTGGAATTGTAACTTGACAAGCTTCTAAATTGGACAAGAATTGACTAATTCGGAGACCGTTCGACATCGTAAAAGCACGTTGGAACTCTTCGATCGTCATTTTTCAATATGGGTTGTTAATATTTCCAAATCGGGCGATCAAACGGAGATGCCCATAACACCATTGTTTGATGTCAGATTGGGTCGATTTTTAGTAATCTGAAAGGTACTTTAGTGCTCTTTCATTTCTAACAGGAATCATGGTGTTCCGAGACCATTTCGGCATCCATAAGTGGGATCACAGTCGTGGGTCCTGAATTTTTCTTTCATTTCCTTGCCCAATAGTAACGCTCATAACTGCCTCTTTAGAGGTCGAATTAAGACTATTTCAAGCCCATTGGAATGGTAACTTGTCAAGCTTCCAAATGGGACTAGATTGCCTAATTCAAAGACGGATCAGTATCCCAAAAGCTCGTTTGAACTCGTCGATCGTCATTTTTCCATATGGATTGTTAATCTTTCCAAATCGCATAATCCAACAGAGTCGTCCATAACTCCATCGTTTGATGTCGAATTGGGTCAATTTTTGGTCACCTGAAACGTACTTTAGTGCTCTGGCATTCCTGACTAGAATCGTCCTATTCCAAGACCCTTTAGGAATCCGTAAGTGGGATCGTAGTCGTCGGTCCTGGATTTTTCCTTCATCTCCTTGTCTAATAGTAACCCTCATAACTCTCTCTCCAGAGGTCAAATTTAGAATATTTTGTGCTCATTTGAATTGTAACTTGACAAGCTTCCAAATTGGACAAGAAGTTTCTAATTTAGAGACCATTCGAAATCGCAAAAGCACGTTGGAACTCTTCGATCGTCATTTTTCAATATGGATTGTTAATATTTCCAAATCACGCGATCCAACGGAGACGCCCATAACTCCATCATTTGATGTCGGATTGGGTCGCTTTTTGGTCATCTGAAAGGTACTTTACTGCTCTTTCATTCATGACTAGAATCATCGTATTCTAAGACCATTTGGGCATCCGTAAGTAGGATAGCAGTCGTCGGTCCTGGATGTTTCCTCCATCTTCTTATCCAATAGTGACCCTAATAACTCTCTCTTTGGAGGTCGAATTTAGAATATTTTGAGCTCATTGGAATCGTAACTTGACAAGCTTCTAAATTGGAGCAGAATTGGCTAATTTGGAGACCGTTCAATATCTCAAAAGCACGTTGGAACTCTTTGATCGTCATTTTTCAATATGGATTGTTAATCTTTCCAAATCGTGCGATCCAACAAAGTCGCCCATAAATCCATGGTTTGAAGTCAAATTGGCACAATTTTTGGTCATCTGAAAGGTACTTTAATGTTCTTTCATTCCTGACTGGAATCGTCCTATTCCAAGACTATTTTGGGCATCCCTGAGTAGGAACGCAGACGTCGGTCCTAAAATTTTCCTTCATCTTCTTGTCCAATAGTTACCCAAATAACTTGACAAGCTTCCAAATTGGATAAGAATGGGCTAATTCGAAGACCGTTCGATATCCTAAAAGCATGTTGGAACTCTTCGATCGTCATTTTTTAATATGGATTGTTAATATTTCCAAATAGCGCGATCCAACTGAAACGCCCATAACTCCATTGTTTGATGTTGGATTGGGATGATTTTTGGCCATCTGAAAGGTATTTTAGTGCACTTTGATTCTTGACTGGAATCATCATATTAGAAGTCCATTTAGGACTCCGTAAGTAGGATCGCAGTTGTCAGTCCAGGATTTTTCCTTCATCTCCTTGTCTAATAGTAACCCTCATAACTATCCCTTTAGGGGTTAAATTGAGAATATTTTATGCTCATTGGAATCGTAACTTGACAAGCTTCCAAATTGGACAAGAATTGGCTAATTCGGAGACCGTTCGATATCGCAAAAGGCACGTTGGAACTCTTCGATCGTCATTTTTCAATAGGGATTGTTAATCTTTGCAAATCATGCGATCCAACGGAGATGCTGATAACTCAATTGTTTGATGTCGGATTGGGTCGATTTTTGGTCATCTGAAACTTACTTTAGTGCTATTTCATTCCTGACTAGAATTGTCGTATTCTGAGATCGTTTTGGGCATCCTTGAGTGGGATCGCAGACGTCGGCCCTGAATTTTTCCTTCATCTTCTTGTCCAATAGTAACCCTCATAACTCTCTATTCAGAGGTCGAATTTAGAATATTTTGAGCTCATTGGAATCGTAAGTTGACAGGCTTCCAAATTGGACAACAATTGGCTAATTCGGAGACCGATCGATATCTGAAAAGCACGTTAGAACTCTTCGATCGTCATTTTTCAATATGGATTGTTAATATTTCCAAATAGCGCAATCCAATTGAGACGCCCATAACTCCATCGTTTGATGTCCGATTGGGATGATTTTTGGCCATTTGAACGGTATTTTAGTGCTCTTTGATTCCTGACTTGAATCATCATATTCGAAGACACTTTAGGAATCCGTAAGTGGGATTGCAGTCGTCAGTCCTAGATTTTTCCTTCATCTCCTTGTCTAATAGTAACCCTCATAACTCTCTCTTCAGAGGTCGAATTTAGAATATTTTGTGCTCATTAGAATCGTAACATGACAAGCTTCCAAATTAGACAAGAATTGGCTAATTCGGAGATTGTTCGATATCGCAAAAGCACGTTGGAACTCTTCGATCGTCATTTTTCAATATAGATTGTTTATATTTCCAAATCGCGCGATCCAACGGAGACGCCCATAACTCCATCATTTGATGTTGGATCGGGTTAATTTTTGGTCATCTGAAAGGTACTTTAGTGCTTTTCATTCCTGACTGGAATCGTCATATTCCAAGACCATTTGGGCATCCGTAAGTAGGATAGCAGTCGACGGTCCTGAATTTTTCCTTCATCTTCTTGTCCAATAGTGACCCTCATAACTCTCTCTTCGGAGGTTGTATTTAGAATATTTTAAGTGCATTGGAATCGTAACTTGACAAGCTTCCAAATTGGATAAGAATTGACTAATTCGGAGACCGTTCGATATCGCAAAAGCACGTTAGAACTCTTCGATCGTGATTTTTCAATATGGATTGTTAATATTTCTAAATCGCATGATCAAACGTAGATGCCCATAACTCCATCATTTGATGTCGGATTGGGTCGATTTTTGGTAATCTGAAAGGTTTAGTGCTCTTTAATTTCTAACTAGAATCATGGTATTCTGAGACCATTTCGGCATTTATAAGTGAAATCACAGTCGTTGGTCCCGAATTTTTCCTTCATCTCCTTGTCCAATAGTAACGCTCATAACTGCCTCTTCAGAGGTCAAATTAAGACTATTTCAAGCCCATTGGAATGGTAACTTGTCAAGCTTCCAAATGGGACTAGAATTGCCAAATTCAGAGACTGATCGATATCCCAAAAGCTCGTTGGAACTCGTCAATCGTCATTTTTCCATATGGATTGTTAATCTTTCCAAATCGCGCGATCCAATAGAGACGCCCATAACACCATCGTTTGATGTCGGATTAGGTCAATTTTTGGTCATTTGAAAGGTACTTTAGTGCTCTTGCCATCCTGACTGGAATCGTCGTATTCCGAGACCATTTTGGGCATCCCTGAGTGGGATCGCAGACATCGGTCCTGAATTTTTCCTTCATCTTCTTGTCCAATAGTAACCCTCATAACTCTCTCTTCAGAGGTCGAATTTAGAATATTTTGAGCTCATTGGAATCGTAAGTTGACAAGCTTCCAAATTGGACAAGAATTGGCTAATTAGAAGACCGTTCGATATCTCAAAAGCACGTTGGAACTCTTCGATCGTCATTTTTCAATATGAATTTTTAATATTTCCAAATATTGCGATCCAACTAGGACGCCCATAACTCCATCATTTGATGTCAAATTGGGATGATTTTTGGCCATCTGAAAGGTATTTTAGTGCTCTTTGATTCCTGACTGGAATCGTCATATTCGAAGACCCTTTAGGAATCTGTAAGCGGGATCATAGTGGTCGGTCATGGATTTTTCCTTCATCTCCTTGTCTAATAGTCACCCTCATAACTCTCTCTTCAGGGGTCGAATTTAGACTATTTTGTGCTCATTGGAATCATAACTTGACAAGTTTCCAAATTGGACAAGAATTGGCTAATTCGAAGACCGTTCGATATGGCAAAAGCATGTTGGAACTCTTCGATCGTCATTTTTCAATATGGATTGTTAATATTTTCAAATCGCGTGATCCAACAGAGACCCCATAACTCCATTGTTTGATGTCGATTTTTGGTCATCTGAAAGGTACTTTAATGCTCTTTCATTCCTGATTGGAATCGTCGTATTCCAAGACCATTTGGGCATCCGTAAGTAGGATAGTAGTCGTCGGTCCTGAATTTTTCCTTCATCTTCTTGTCCAATAGTGACCCTCATAACTCTCTCTTAGGAGGTCGAATTTAGAATATTTTGAGCTCATTGGAATCGTAAGTTGACAAGCTTCCAAATTGGAGTAGAATTGGCTAATTCGGAGACCGTTCGATATCCCAAAAGCACGTTGGAACTCTTTGATTGACATTTTTCAATATGGATTGTTAATCTTTCCAAATCGCGCGATCTAACAAAGTCACCCATAAATCCATCGTTTGATGTCGAATTAGCTCAATTTTTTGTCATATTAAAGGTACTTTAGTGCTCTTTCATTCCTGACTGGAATTGTCATATTAGGAGACCATTTGGGCATCCATAACTGGGATTACAGTAGTTAGCCCTGAATTTTTCCTTCATCTCTTTGTGCAATAGTAACCCTCATAACTGCCTCTTCAGAGGTCTAATTTAGACTATTTTAAGCTCATTGGAATCGTAACTTGACAAGCTTCCAAATTGGATCAAAATTGGCTGATTTGGAGACCGTTCGATATCCCAAAAGCACATTGGAACTCTTCAATCGTCATTTTCAATATGGATTGTTAATATTTCCAAATCGTGAGATCCAACGGAGACACCCATAACTCCATCGATTGATGATGGATTAGGATGAGTTTTGGTAATCTGAACGGTACTTTAGTGCTCTTTCATTTCTAACTAGAATCATGGTATTCCGAGACCATTTCGGCATCCATAAGTGGGATCATAGTCGTCGGTCTTGAATTTTTCCTTCATCTCCTTATCCAATAGTAACGCTCATAACTGCCTCTTCAGAGGTCGAATTAAGACTATTTCAAGCCCATTGGAATGGTAACTCGTCAAGCTTCCTAATGGGACCAGAATTGCCTAATTCAGAGACCAATTGATATCCCAAAAGCTCATTGGAACTCGTCGATCGTCATATTTCCATATGGATTGTTAATACTTCCAAATCGTGCAATCCTATGGAGATGCCCATAACTCCATTGTTTGATGTAGGATTAGGTCGATTTTTGGTCACGTGAAAGGTACTTTAGTGCTCTCGCATTCTTGACTAGAATCGTCGTATCCCAAGACCGTTTTGTGCATCCCTGAGTGGGATCGCAGACGTCGGTCCTAAATTTTTCCTTCATGTTCTTGTCCAATAGTAGCCCAAATAACTCTCTCTTTGGAGGTCGAATTTAGAATATTTTGAGCTCATTGGAATCGTAAGTTGACAAGCTTCCAAATTCGACAAGAATTGGCTAATTCGGAGACTGTTTGATATCCCAAAAGCACGTTGGCACTCTTCGATCGTCAGTTTTCAATATGGATTGTTAATATTTCCAAATAGCGTGATCCAACTGAGACGCTCTCTCCATCGTTTGATTTCGGATTGGGATGATTTTTGGCCATCTGAAAGGTATTTTAGTGCTCTTTGATTCCTGACTGGAATCGTCATATTAGAAGACCCTTTAGGAATCCGTAAGTAGGATCGTATACGTCGGTCCTAGATTTTTCCTTCATCTCCTTGTCTAATAGTAACCCTCATAACTCTCTCTTCAGGGGTCGAATTTAGAATATTTTGTGCTCATTGGAATCGTAACTTGACAAGCTTCCAAATTGGATAAGAATTGGCTAATTCGGAGACCGTTCAATATCGCAAAAGCACCATGGAACTCTTCGATCGTCATTTTTCCATTTGGATTGTTAATATTTCCAAATCGCGTGATCCAACGGAGACGCTCATAACATCATCGTTTGATGTCGGATTGGGTCGATTTTTGGTCATTTGAAAGGTACTTTAGTGCTCTTTCATTCCTGACTGGAATCGTCATATTCCGAGACCGTTTTGGGCATCCCTGAATAGGATCGCAGACGTCGGTCCTGAATTTTTCCTTCATCTTCTTTTCCAATAGTAACCCTCATAACTCTCTCTTCAAAGGTCGAATTTAGAATATTTTGAGCTCATTGGAATCGTAAGTTGACTTCCAAATTGGACAAGAATTGGCTAATTCGGAGACAGTTCGATATCTGACAAGCACGTTGGAACTCTTCGATCGTCATTTTTCAATATGGATTGTTAATATTTCCAAATAGCCCGATCCAACTAAGATGCCCATAACTCCATCGTTTGACGAATTGGGATAATTTTTAGCCATTTGAAAGGTATTTTAGTGCTCTTTAATTCCTGACTGGTATCGTCATATTCGAAGACCCTTTAGGAATCCCTAAGTGGGATCGCAGTTGTCGTCCTAGATTTTTCCTTCATCTCCTTGTTTAATAGTAACCCTCATAACTCTCTCTTCAGAGGTCAAATTTAGAATATTTTGTGCTCATTGGAATCGTAACTTGACAAGTTTCCAAATTGGACAAGAATTGGCTAATTCGGAGACCGTTCGATATCGTAAAAGCTCGTTGAAACTCTTCGATTGTCATTTTTCAATATGGATTGTTAATATTTCCAAATCGCATGATCCAACAGAGATGCCCATAACTCCATCATTTGATGTCGGATTAGGTTGATTTTTGGTCATCTAAAAGGTACTTTAGTGCACTTTTATTCCAGACTGGAATCGTCGTATTCCAAGACCATTTGGTCATCCGTAAGTAGGATAGCAGTCGTCGGTCCTGAATTTTTCCTTCATCTTCTTGTCCAATAGTGACCCTCATAACTCTCTCTTCGGAGGTTGAATTTAGAATATTTTGATCTTATTGGAATCGTAACTTGAAAAGCTTCCAAATTGGAGCAGAATTGGCTAATTCGGAGACCATTCGATATCCGAGAAGCACGTTGGATCTCTTTGATCGTCATTTTTCAATATGGATTGTTAATCTTTCAAATCACGCGATCCAACAATTCGCCCATAAATCCATCGTTTAATGTCGAATTGGCTCAATTTTTGGTCAGCTAAAAGGTACTTTAGTGCTCTTTCATTCTTGACTGGAATCGTCGTATTAGGAGACCATTTGGGCATCCGTAAGTGGGATCGCAATCATCGGCCTTGAATTTTTCCTTCATCTCCTTGTCCAATAGTAACCCTCATAACTCCTCTTCAGAGGTCGTATTTAGACTATTTTGAGCTCATTGGAATCGCAACTTGACAAGCTTCCAAATTGGACAAGAATTGACTAATTCGAAGACCGTTCGATATCGCAAAAGCACGTTGGAACTCTTCGATCATCATTTTTCAATATGGATTGTTAATATTTCCAAATCGCGTGATCAAACGGAGACACCCATAACTCCATCATTTGATGTCGGATTGGGTTGATTTTTGGTAATCTGAAAGGTACTTTAGTGCTCTTTCATTTCTAACTGGAATCATGGTATTCCGAGACCTTTTCGGCATCCATAAGTGGAATCATAGTCGTTTGTCCCGAATTTTTCCTTCATCTCCTTGTCTAGTTGTAACGCTCATAACTGCCTCTTCAGAGGTCGAATTAAGACTATTTCAAGCCCATTGGAATGGTAACTTGTTAAGCTTCCAAATGGGACCAGAATTGCCTAATTTAGAGACTGATCGATATCCCAAAAGCTCGTTGGAACTCGTCGATCGTCACATTTCCATAGGATTGTTAATCTTTCCAAATCGCGCTATCCAACAGAGACACCCATAACTCTATCATTTGATGTTGGAATGGGTTGATTTTTGGTCATCTGAAAGGTACTTTAGTGCTCTTGCATTCCTGACTGGAATCGTCATATTTTGAGACTGTTTTAGGCATCCCTAAATGGATCACAGATGTCGGTCCTGAATTTTTCCTTCATCTTCTTGTATAATAGTAACGCTCGTAACTCTCTCTTCAGAGGTTGAATTTAGAATATTTTGAACTCATTGGAATCGTAAGTTGACCAGCTTCCAAATTAGACAAGAATTGGCTAATTTAAAGACCGTTCGATATCCCAAAAGCACGTTGAAATTCTTCGATCCTCATTTTTCAATATGGATTGTTAATATTTCCAAATAGCGCGATCCATCTGAGACACCCATAACTTCATTATTTGATGATGGATTGGGATGATTTTAGGCCATCTGAAAGGTATTTTAGTGCTCTTTGATTCCTGACTGGAATCGTCGTATTAGAAGACCCTTTTGAAATCCGTAAGTTGGATCGCAGTCGTCGGTCCTGGATTTTTCCTTCATCTCCTTGTCTAATAGTAACCCTCATAACTCTCTCTCCAGGGGTCAAATTTAGAATATTTTGTGCTCATTGGAATCGTAACTTGACAAGCTTCCAAATTGGATAAGAATTGGCTAATTCGGAGACCGTTCGATATCGCAAAAGCACGTTGGAACTCTTCGATCGTCATTTTTCAATATGGATTGTTAATATTTCTAAATCGCGTGATCCAACTGAGACGCCCATAACTCCATCGTTTGATGTCGGATTGTGTCAATTTTTGGTCATCTGAAAGGTACTTTAGTGCTCTTTCATTCCTGACTGGAATCATCATATTCCGAGACCGTTTTGGGCACCCCTGAGCGGGATCGCAATGGTCGGTCCTGGGTTTTTCCTTCATCTTCTTGTCCAATAGTAACCCTCATAACTCTCTCTTCAGTGGTCGAATCTAGAATATTTAGAGCTCAATGGAATTGTAAGTTGACAAGCTTCCAAATTGGACAAGAATTTCCTAATTCGGAGACCGTTCGATTCCCAAAAGCACGTTGGAACTCTTCGATCGTCTTTTTTCAATATGGATTGTTAATATTTCCAAATACCTCTATCCAACGGAGACGCCCATAACTCCATCGTTTGATGTCGGATTGGGTCAATTTTTGGTCATCTGAAAGGTACTTTAGCGCTCTTTCATTCCTGAATGGAATTGTCGTATTCTAAGACCATTTGGGCATCCGTAAGTAGGATAGCAGTCGTCGGTCCTGAATTTTTCTTTCATCTTCTTGTCCAATAGTGACCCTCATTACTCTCTCTTCGGAGGTTGAATTTAGAATATTTTGAGCTCATTGGAATCATAAGTTGACAAGCTTCCAAATTGGAGTAGAATTGGCTAATTCGGAGACCGTTCGATATCCCAAAAGCACGTTGGAACTCTTTGATCGTCATTTTTTAATATGGATTTTTAATCTTTCCAAATCGCGTGATCCAATAAAGTCGCCCATAAATCCATCATTTGATGTCGAATTGGCTCAATTTTTGGTCATCTGAAAGGTACTTTAATGCTCTTTCATTCCTAACTGGAATCGTCGTATTAGGAGACCATTTGGGCATCCGTAAGTGGGATCGCAGTTGTCGGCCCTGAATTTTTCCTTCATCTCCTTGTGCAATAGTAACCCTCATAACTACCTCTTTAGAGGTCAAATTTAGACTATTTTGAGCTCATTGGAATCATAACTTGACAAGCTTCCAAATTGGACCAGAATTGGCTGATTCGGAGACCGTTCGATATCCCAAAAGCACATTGGAACTCTTCAATCATCATTTTTCATTATGGATTGTTAATCTTTCCAAATCGTGCAATCCAACAGAGACACCCATAACTCCATCGATTGATGTCAGATTAGGATGATTTTTGGTAATCTGAAAGGTTCTTTTATGCTCTATCATTTCTAACTGGAATCATAGTATTCCGAGACCATTTCGGCATCCATAAGTGGGATCACAGTCGTCGGTCCTGAATTTTTCCTTAATCTCCTTGTCCAATAGTAACACTCATAACTGCCTCTTCAGAGGTCGAATTAAGACTATTTCAGGCCCATAGGAATGGTAACTTGTCAAGCTTCCAAATGGGACCAGAATTGCCTAATTCAGAGACCGATCGATATTCCAAAAGCTTATTGGAACTCGTCGATCGTCATATTTCGATATGGATTGTTAATCTTTCCAAATCGTGTGATCCTACGAAGACACCCATAACTCCATCGTTTGATGTCGGATTGGGTTGATTTTTGGTCACCTAAAAGGTACTAGTGCTCTTGCATTCCTGACTGAAATCATCATATTCCGAGACCGTTTTGTGCATCCCTGAGTGGAATTGCTGACGTCGGTCCTAAATTTTTCCTTCATCTTCTTGTCCAATAGTTACCCAAATAACTCTCTCTTTGGAGGTCAAATTTAGAATATTTTAAGCTCATTGGAATTGTAAGTTGACAAGCTTCTAAATTGGACAAGAATTGACTAATTCGGAGACCGTTCGATATCCCAAAAGCACGTTGGAACTCTTCGATCGTCATTTTTCAATATGGATTTTTAATATTTCCAAATAGCGCGATCCAACTGAGACGCTCATAACTCCATCGCTTGATGTCGGATTGGGATGATTTTTGGCCATTTGAAAGGTATTTTAGTGCTCTTTGATTCCTGACTGGAATCGTCATATTCGAAGACCCTTTAGGAATCCATAAGTGGGATCGCAGTCATTAGTCCTGGAATTTTCCTTCATCTCCTTGTTTAATAATAACCCTCATAACTCTCTCTTCAGAGGTCGAATTTAGAATATTTTGTGCTCATTGGAATCGTAAGTTGAGAAGCTTCCAAATTGGACAAGAATTGGCTAATTCGGAGACCGTTCGATATCGTAAAAGCACATTGGAACTCTTCGATTATCATTTTTCAATATGGATTGTTAATATTTCCAAATCGTGCGATCCAACGGAGATGCCCATAACTCCATCGTTTGATGCCGGATTGGGTTGATTTTTAGTCATCTGAAAGGTACTTTAGTGCTCTTTCATTCCTGACTGGAATCGTCGTATTCTAAGACCATTTGGGCATCTGTAAGTAGGATAGTAGTCGTCGGTCCTGAATTTTTCCTTCATCTTTTTGTCCAAAGTGACCCTCATAACTCTCTCTTCGGAGGTCGAATTTAGAATATTTTGAGCTAATTGGAATCGTAACTTGACAAGCTTCCAAATTGGAGTAGAATTTCCTAATTCGGAGACCATTTGATATCCCAAAAGCACATTGGAACTCTTTGATCGTCATTTTTCAATATGGATTGTTAATCTTTCCAAATCGCGCGATCCAACAAAGTCGCCCATAAATCCATCGTTTGATGTCAAATTGGCTCAATTTTTAGTCAGCTGAAAGGTACTTTAGTGCTCTTTCATTCCTGACTGGAATCATCATATTAGGAGACCATTTGGGCATCCGTAAGTGGGATCGCGGTCGTCGGCCTTGAATTTTTCCTTCATCTCCTTGTCCAATAGTAACCCTCATAACTCCTCTTCAGAGGTCGAATTTAGACTATTTTGAGCTCATTAGAATCGTAACAGGACAAGCTTCCAAATTGGACAAGAATTGACTAATTCGGAGACCGTTCAATATCACAAAAGCACGTTGGAACTCTTCGATCATCATTTTTCAATATAGATTGTTAATATTTCCAAATCGCGCGATCAAACGGAGACGCCCATAACTCCATCATTTGATGTTGGATTGGGTCAATTTTTGGTAATTTGAAAGGTACTTTAGTGCCTTTTGTTTCTAACTAGAATCATGATATTCCGAGACCATTTCGGCATCCATAAGTGGAATCGTAGTCGTTGGTCCCGAATTTTTCCTTCATCTCCTTGTCCAATAGTAATGCTCATAACTGCCTCTTCAGAGGTTGAATTAAGACTATTTCAAGCCCATTGGAATGGTAACTTGTCAAGCTTCCTTATGGGACCAGAATTGCCTAATTTAGAGACCGATCGATATCCCAAAAGCTCATTGGAACTCGTCGATCATCATTTTTCCGTATGGATTGTTAATCTTTCTAAATCGCGCGATCCAATGGAGACGCCCATAACTCCATCGTTTGATGTCGGATTGGGTCGATTTTTGGTCATCTGAAAGGTACTTTAGTGCTCTTGCATTCCTGACTGGAATCGTCATATTCTGAGACCGTTTTCGGTGTCCTTAAGTGGGATCGCAGACGTCGGTCCTGAATTTTTCCTTCATCTTCTTGTATAATAGTAACCCTCATAACTCTCTCTTCAGAGGTTGAATTTAGAATATTTTGAGCTCATTAGAATCGTAAGTTGACAAGCTTCCAAATTGGACAAGAATTGGCTAATTCGAAGGCCGTTCGATATCCCTAAAGCACGTTGGAACTCTTCGATCATCATTTTTCAATATGGATTTTTAATATTTCCAAATAGTGCGATCCAACTGAGACACCCTCCATCATTTGATGTCGGATTAGGATGATTTTTGGCCATCTGAAAGGTATTTTAGTGCTCTTTGATTCCTGACTGGAATCGTCATATTTGAAGACCCTTTAGGAATCTGTAAGTGAGATCGCAGTGGTCGGTCCTGGATTTTTCCTTCATCTCCTTGTCTAATAGTAACCCTCATAACTCTCTCTTCAGAGGTCGAATTTAGAATATTTTGTGCTCATTGGAATCGTAACTTGACAAGCTTTCAAATTGGACAAGAATTGGCTAATTCGAAGACCGTTCGATATCGCAAAAGCACGTTGGAACTCTTCGATCGTCATTTTTCAATATTGTTGAGGCACGAAAAATATCTCATTGCAATGGTTAGAAAATTCCATGTCCAGGGGTAGTTTAGGTATTTTGGTAAAAATCCATGTCTGGGGGTATTTTGGTAAAAATCCATGTCCGGAGGTATTTTGGTAAAAATCCATGTCCAGGCGTAGTTTAGGTATTTTGTTAAAAATCCATGTCCGGGTGTATTTGGTAAAAATCCATGTCCAGGGGTAGTTTAGGTATTTTAGTAAAAATCTATGTCCAGGGGTAGTTTAGGTATTTTGGTAAAAATCTATGTCCAGGTGTAGTTTAGGTATTTTGGTAAAAATCCATGTCCAGGAGTAGTTTAGGTATTTTGGTAAAAATCCATGTCCAGGAGTAGTTTAGGTATTTTGGTATTTTAGTAAAAATGCATTGAAAAGGGTAGTTTGGTAAAAAAAGCATGCACAGGTGTCATTTTAGTAAAGAGAGGCTGTACACCACCATTTAAGAGGGAGTTTGGTGGACACCATGGTTTAAGAGAGGAAGATGTCCAAATGTGAAGGGATAAGTGGTGGTGATCACCACTTTTTAAGAGTGGTGGAGCCTATAAATACCCCTCTCTGATTCATTTAAAGGGTTGGATTTTTTGGATCAGTTGGGAGAGAAATGGAGAAGAAGAAAAAAGAAGAGAGAGAGGTATGCAGTTGCGTGACTCGCGCAACGGAGGAATGTAGTTGCGCGACCCGCGCAACAGAAGAAGTCGTTGCGCGACTTGCGCAACGGAGAAAGTAGTTGCGGGACTCGCGCAATGGAAGAGAGTCCCTACGCGAAGCGTGCAATAGAAGATAGGAGACATGAAGTTTTGCGCGATCTGTTCGGCGAAGGAAAGCCCTTGCGCGACCCACGCAACAAGGAAATCGGTTGTGCGACCTGCGTAACGAAAGGACCCGTTCTACCGCCCGGGCAATGTATTCTTGAGATTGGAAGCATGCTCAGAACTGATTTCAAGCCTGAAACTGGCTGATTGATTCAGCAATATCTCTTAAGTATCTAAGAGATGACCAAAATAGTGTCGTTATGCTGCTAAAATTTCTATCTCCTCAGAGATTGGCTGATCAATTCAGCAATTCCTCCTAAGTATCTAGGAGATGACCAAAATAACGTCAGAATGCTGCAGAAATTTCTATCAAGCTATCTTGTCTGTTTTGATTGATTGTGCTTTATTTTCAGAATCAAGGGAATCAGAGGATGTAAATGAACTAGAATAAATGTGATCAATTTTCTTTCATACTTTCTTTGTTATCATTGAATAAATCCCTCAAATCAAACACATTTGTTTTCTTGTCGAAAGAAAATGGTGACTCTGCTGGGGACCTTATTATTCGATGGTAACTAAGAAAATATTCAGAGAACATTTATCACTTTTGGCGTCTTTACAGATGCCAAAATGGCGACTCTCAGTGGGAACACCCTCCCCTTCATCTTTAAAAGTAAAGTACAATTTTATTTAAATAAATTAACTAACATTCTGTTATGAATGACAGGTATACCGTAACGACCTTTCTCCCGACTAAACGTGGTTATCTATTCTCATCCAACGGATTTTCACCAAAAAATATCAGAAAAATCAAGTCAGTTGTGAATAAGGATAGACAATGTTAGATGAGAAGTTAGTTCGACTAAATCATACGCTGCTCACCGACAAGTAGACGAATTAATCAATGAATTAATGAATTCATTAGCTAATAGAGAATCCAGGGGGCATCGCCACAACTTTCTAGAATAGAAGAGAAAAGAGTTAAGAGTAAGTAGAAAGCGTCAGAGAAAGCAAAGTCTGCTGTCATCAAGAACAGTGAATTCTGTGAAATGGATGGAATAATCTCTATTTCGCCAGTGGCTCAAGAAGATGAGGGAAGATGGATGATAGTAATATACAAAAGTCAGAAAGTTCGATCTGCTTCCACAAGAAGCATCATTTCACCAACTACTGGGTCAATTATGCGAAGTGTCGTGGGACACAGTCCTGTTTCGGTCATACAATCATCTCATTCGAGAAAAACAGAAAAGCCCGTCACTCCAAAAGCACCTCCTGCGAAAGACTTCAAGCAAACTCATGCGTTGAGAATGCTATGATTCAAGTCAGTTATCCTTCGAAGCGACAGTACGCTGGTTTCAAATCAAATGATAGTTCATCCTCTTCAACAGCGTCAGCAGCACAACGCTCATTTTCTCCCTCAATATCAAGACAATCAAAGTGTAAAGAAACAGAAAGCTCATCGACAGATATTAATCAGCCTGATCAGTTTTCACTAGATGAACATGCGGCTGAAGAAGTCCCTAATATTCCGACAGTAATTGTTGTGAACAACACTGAACCGCAAGAAGAAGGGCCCCAACCGCAATCGGTTAAATTTCAAGAGCCAATGCCTAATATTACTTAGAATATAAGGCAGGAAGAAATTCGACAGATGGTTATCGAGTCTACTCATCTAGAGAATAAATAAAGTCAGAATAAAAGGTTTCGAAATCAGACACTGTATCCTCCTGAAATAGAAGACATGCCATTTCCCGCCGATTTCAAACACCCGAATTTTCAGAAATTTAACGGGAATGGATCACCAGAAGAGCATATGATGCATTTCATAGCAAAGATGGAAAATTTCTCTAGAATTCCTCAATTTTGTCTATGATTATTTGGATCTTCTCTGACAAGAAGAGCTTTCAGATGGCGTTCAGGTTTAATCCCAGGATCTATTCATACTTGGGAACAGATTCAGAATGCTTTTATATCAAACTTTTTCTCTTCAGACCGAGAAGTTAGTTTGACCGATGTTGGAGCATAAAAATCATCATCATGAAAAGAAGAAGATTGAAGATCAGAGATCAAATACCAAAGATGATAGTTGCATGGATTGCACAACCAAGGTTGATAGTTGCACGGATCGTGCAACCAAAGATGACAGTTGCGCAGATCGCACAACCAAAGATGAAAGTTGCGCGGATCGTAGAACGAAGAAGACAGTTGCGCGGGTCACACAATTAAGGAGACCACTGACACGTGTGGGGCGCCTATAAATACCCCGCTCCTCCTTTCATTTAGAGAGAGAGATTTCGAAAAACTAGAGCGGAGCAACTGAAGGTAGAGAGCAGAGGCAACGATCAGTTGCGCGGACTGCGCAACAAGCTTACCCATTGCGCGGACCGCACAACAAGCTTACCCGTTGCGCGGACCGTACAACAAACTTGTTCACGCAACTAATGTAATGATTGCGCAGGTCGCAAAACTGAGTTAGTTGGCCAACATGTGAAGGCCGAAATGCTGCTGAATCTGATATTCAAGCCTCCTTTTTTGAGGAAATCAGCATTCCTCCTAAGTGTTGGGAGATGATTGAAGAAACTGCCGAAGTACTGCTGAAATTTCTGTCTCCAGGAAGATTGGGAGATCAATTCAGCAATTCCTCCTAAGTATCTAGGAGATGACTGAAATGGCGCCGGAATGCTGTCAAAATTTATATTGGACAATAACAATTGCACTTAGGGCGATTCTTCTATTCTAAATAATCTACCTTAGAATCAAGGGATATTAGAGGATGTAAAGGAATTCAGAATTAATAAAATGTGATGATTGTCTTTATACTTTTCTCTATTACTTCTGAATAAGATAAATTCCCCAAATCAAATACATTTTATTTTTTTCTTGTCGAAACAAAATGGCGACTCTGCTGGGGAATTTATCTTATTTAGTATTAACATTGGGAAAGCGGTAAAGCTTTTATCACTTTTTGGCATCTCTCAGATGCCAAAATGGCGACTCTCAGTGGGAACATCCTCCCTTTCATCTCTAAGATAGATTACTTAACCCTTCATATACTAATTTAGTGTGCATTTCATTACTGAAGGTACCTGAATTCAAACACAGTACAACTAATGGCTAGTCATGCACGGAAAGTGAACTTCTACTTCACCTCTACTAGGTTCATCGTAGAGTATGTGCCGAGCCGAGCCCCAGAGCGCACAGATCCACATCCTGCAAATGAGCGTAAAATGACTCAAGTAATAGCTGGAGTTATATCCGTTTCACCTCAACCGTAGGAAAGTGAGGAGGATTGGACAGTGGTCCTGTCTCGTAAGACAAAAGCAAGGAATCTGAAGAGCCGTAGAGCGAACTCATCTCTGCTGAGAGCCAGAGGACCGATCACGCGTAGTATAGTTAGGAAAAACCCCGAGCTCGCCCCTCTCGCGATATATCCCGAGTGAACAATTCCATAGTTTGCGTCGCGTGATTTTCCGATACTGGTCGCCCCGAAGACCAAATGGACGAAAGAACGGAAAGGTAAAACGCTGATGATAAGCTCACCGACGCCTATGTCACCCCAGACAAGTTCACCAATAAATGTATCGCCCCGATCGATCGACAGCATAGGGAGCACACAGAAGTCGAATGAGACTCCGATCTCTCCCCTATTTGTAAGCCCTATCACATCAATTTACTCTCACATTACTCCAATGATAGCTTCGACAAGCAGTAAGGAAGTTGTGGTGCATATGGCCGAGACGAGTCAAGGAAATAGGCCAACTACCGAAGATCGTATTAACCAAATGGCAGAAGCGCAAAGAGCGCTAATGGATGAGTGTCGGAACCCCAGAGAAGTCTTGGCAACTTTGGCACATAACTTAGCCCAAATAGCGGCTCCACCGATGATTGGAACAACGAACGGATAGGAAAGTCAGCCTGAAGGTTCTCGTCCATAAGGGGTAGGATCGCGGGGGTCCGTTCAAGTAGCAAGGACCAGAACACAAGATGATATAAGACAAGTCGTTAAAGAAACTGTGAGAATAGAAAGAGAGCGAGAACATACTAGCCGCTTCAGATACCGAACACCCTATCCGAGGGAGGTAGAGGATGTTCCATTTCCGGCCAACTTCAAGCATCCAGATTTCCAGAAATTCAACGGGGAGGGATCGCTAGAAGAACATCTAATGCACTTCATTACCAGTATAGGGAATTTCTCTACGGTACCACAGTATTGTCTAAGGCTGTTCGGGTCATCGCTGACACACAAAACATTTCGGTGGTATTCCAGCTTGACTCCTGGATCAGTGCAGACTTGGGAGAAAATGTAGGATGCTTTTATGTCAAACTTCTTCTCGTTAGAACATGATGTCAAATTACAGAATTGGCCTCTATATGGCAGCGAGAAGGGGAACTGGTAGAAAAGTTCATAGACAAATGGAAAACACTGGAAGCATCTTGTAGACAATTGCCAGAAGAAAAGGAACAAGTAAAAATGTGTTTGCATTCTATCGAAACGGGAATTGCGTTCGGGCTCACTAGCGCCGACATCAGGACATTCCGTGACCTGGCCACCAAAGCTCATGCATTAGAATTAATGACTTGCAAGATGTCAGCATATCACCGGGAGGCTGTTAGAAGGATACCCAGTAGGACGACTGTGAATACTGTCGACCGTGACATAAAAAATCAAGATACAGGAGGCTCAAGGGACAAGAGACCAGAACGAAAGGAAAGATGGAACCAGCAAAAAAATAGGTACAATAGAAAAAGGCCCAAGATGTACGAAGGGTTCGATTTCGATAAAGAAGATGTTGTTCCTATGATGAAGCAGTTACTGAAAGCCGACACTCTAGAATTACCAGAGCCCAAGCACCCAGAAGATATGACAAAGACCAGGGAAAGAGATTTCTGTCGTTATCACCGTTTAGTAGGACACCCGACAGAAAATTGTTACATGTTGAAATGTATCATACAGCGAATGATAAATAAGGGTGAGATAATAACCGGTGAAGATAAAGGAAAAAGTATGAGGGCGACGACAAACATGTTTTCAGTCAGGAAAAGGCCAGAGAAGTAAAAGGGAAAAAGGGTCAAATGTCAACAAAGAATGCAGTAATGATTACATTGCGATCAGGAAAGAAGGTGACAAGCCCAGTGAAGCAGAAAGCAGGGATTGTAAGGAAAGAAATTATTGAAAAACAGAACAGCAATGATAAAAATGAAAACAGGAGCAAAATAGCAAAAGTGGCTTATGATGTAGTTAGCCACTTGAAGGGCATACCAGCGCGTTTAAGCATCTATGATGCACTCAAGTTATCAGAAGAATTTCGGCAAAGTTTGATCCAAGCATTGTCCGATTACAACGTTAGAGAAACTCTGCTGACAGAAATGAAACAAGAAAGACACAATGAACGGGCAGATTGTCTACCAGTCATCTCATTTTCTAATGATGATTTGATTGGTGAGACGGAACATTACAGGCCATTGATGATAGAAGGTCACATCTATGGGAAGCGGGTAAAACGGATTATGATAGACAATGTGTCTGCAGTAAACCTTTTACCATTCTCAATGGTAAACAAATTGGGTTATCACTGTTATGATATGTGCCCTAGTGGAATGATGATACAGGGCTTCATTCAAGATGGACAATGCGCGCTTGGTAAGATTACAGTAACGCTGGAGGTAGGAGAGTTAACTACTAATGTCGTATGTCACGTCATAAATGCCGTAACAACATACAAGCTTCTCCTAGGAAGGTCATGGATTCATCAGTACAGCATCATACCCTCTACTTTACACCAATGCTTCAAATACTGTAAAGACGGAATACCGTGTAAGGTGATGGCAAACGCGAAACCGTATATAGAAGCAGAGTCTTTCTTCGCAGACGCCAGTTATTATAAAGGGTTCTCTGAAGAGGCGGGAAACAATGATAAAAACGAAGTCGTAAAGGACAACCGAGTAAACAATGTTAAAAGAAGAAAGGGCAGAATCTTCCTAGACTGTGGGAGCAAGGAAGAAGTTCTATTTTGTGCCTAAGCGTCTGAGACAACCGGGGTAGCCACCATTAACTTTGTTATCAATAGAGCAGTTGAAAATTCTGCAGTCTAATTATACAATGCCGTTACCCAACGTTGAAAGGTGTAAACCATTTTTAGCCACTCCAGGAAGATTTCAAGTCAAGGCTAGTACCAAACACTTCAAGCCAATAGAATTCCATGCTACAATGAAAGCAAAGGCAGAAACCACGAACAACGTATACCACGGAAAACTGACATCATAGAATCTGGAAAAATACAATTCAGTGAGCAAAAAGATCATGAGGAATATGGGTTTTAATTGTAATAAACCCACGAGACTGAACCACAGAAAGGGAATTCAAATCCCACTTGGGGTTGACTAGGAAAAGTGGAGAAAATTCCAAGGATTAAGAGCAGAGTCATCAGTAAATATGGTCACAGCCACACAAATACCAAAACAGGACCTTAAAACAGTTGAGTACCTTGAAATAGCTCCGAGACAAATAGAAGACGGGGGGCAACTGACAATAGACGGCTTGCGAGAAATAAACTTGGGAACAGACGAAGAGTCAAGGAATATGTTTATCAGCATCAGTCTTTCTAAGCAGGAATCTGAGAAATATGGCCAACTTCTTAAAGAAAATAAAGATGTATTCGCCTGGATGTATGAAGAGATGCTGGGCTTGGAACCCTCCGTAGCGATGCATCTATTAAATATTTCCAAAGAAAAGAAGCCGATAAAGCAAGCACAAAGGCGATTTCGCCCAGACTTAATGCCATCAATCGAAGAAGAGGTCAACAAGATGATAAAAGTTGGGTTCATCAGGGAAGTCAAGTATCCCAGGTGGATATCGAATATTGTTCCTATGAAAAAGAAAAACGGACAGGTTAGAGTATGCATTGACTTCAGGGATATGAATGAGGCTTGTCCAAAAGACGACTTTCCTCTCCCGATAACAGAATTGTTGATCGATAGTACGACTCAGTATGCTATCATGTCCTTCATGGACGGTTACACAGGGTATCAAATTAGAATGACGCCCAAAGATGAAGAAGCAACAGCATTCAGAACACCATTGGGAATTTAGTGTTATAAAGTTATGCCATTTGGTCTTAAAAATGTCGGGGCAACGTATCAAAGGGCGATGAAAAATATCTTTCAAGATATGATACATAAACATGTTGAATGCTTCGTTGATGATTTGGTGGTCAGATCAGGAGATCATCAGGAGCACCGTGAACATTTGGCAGCAGTGTTCCGCTGACTCAGAAAGAAGCAGCTAAAGATGAATCCAACTAAATGTGCGTTCGGAGTATCTTCGGGCAAATTTCTCGGCTTCGTTGTACGACATAGGGGTATCAAGATCGATCCAGAAAAGGTTAAAGCTATTCAAAATATGCCACCACCAACTACGCTAAAGGAGTTGAAAAGTTTGCAAGAAAAATTGGCATACATTCGCCGTTTCATTTCAAATCTCGCAGGAAGGTGTCAACCATTCTCTCGGCTAATGAAGAAAGACACGGAATTTGTATGGGATCAAGCCTGTCAGAATGCATTCGATTCAATCAAAGAATTATTAAAGTAACCATCAGTGCTAACAGCTCCAATGAGAGGTAAGCCGCTTATCTTGTATATAGCTGCAGCTGAGAATTCTTTAGTTGCTTTGTTGGCACAAGTAAATGAGGCCAGGAAGGAGACTGCTCTTTATTATCTAAGTCGAACATTGATGGGGGCAGAATGCAATTATTCTTCGATTGAGAAAGAATGTCTAACACTGGTATTTGTAGTACAAAAGCTGAGACATTATTGTCTCTCCCATGACATAACTTTGATCTCGAGAGCAGATCCGATAAAGTTTTTAATGACCAGGCCGATGTTGTCGGGAAGATTGGCCAAATGGATGTTATTATTATCAGAATATACTATTTTGTATAAGCCGGCGAAAGCAGTAAAAGGGCAGGTCGTGGCAGATTTCCTTATAGCGCATCCTATAGTAGAAAGTGAAAAGATTAGCGATGACTTTCCGGACGAACAGGTTATGTTGATCGAATCCCAGAGCTTATGGCAAATGTATTTTGACGGTGCTGCTTGAATGTCAGGAGAGGGGGCAGGAGTGATATTTATTACTCCTCAAAGCGACCTATTGCCATACTCCTTCACATTAGACGCTGCGTGTATAAACAATGAGGCCAAGTACAGAGCTCTAATTATTGGGATGGAAATAGCTCAACAAATGGGAATAAAAATGTTAAATATCTTCAGAGATTCTAAATTGATTATAAATCAATTGACAACAGAATTCGAAGTAAGGAAGCAGGAACTCTTACCTTATTGCCGAAAAGCACAACAGTTGCTCGAACAGTTCTGTCACATGGAAATTAAACACATACCACGATCTAAAAATGCAAAAGCAGATGCCTTGGCCAGCCTAGCAGCAGCTCTGTCATGTACAAATCGAAGCCCTCTCTAAGTAACTATAAAGGAAAGAAGATTCCTACCATCTTCAGAGGTCATGGAAGAAGTTATTGAAACGCTTCCTATATCATGTCTGGAAGTAATGACAGATGATTGGCGGCAACCTTTTGTTGATTATCTCAAGTATAACATCTTACCAGAAGATAGCATACAAATGCAACAGATTAAGCAACGATTGGGCAAATTCGTCATATGCAGTGAAGTATTGTATAGAAAGTCTTATAATGGAATGTTGCTACGGTGCCTAGACAAATAAGAAGCAAGCCAAATATTACAGGATGCTCACTCGGGAGAATGTGGGGCTCATCATACTGGCCGAAATTTATTCCATAGAGTACATCGAATGGGTTATTACTGGCCCACAATGTTCAAAGATGCGATAGATTATGCGAAGCGGTGCCATGAATGTCAGATCCATGGGGATGTCATACACATTCCCCCGGAAGATTTAAATTAGTCCATCGCCTCTTGGCCTTTTTCAGCTTAGGGACTTGATGTAATTGGTCCTATAAATCCACCTTCGTCCAAAGGAAAGTAGTACATTCTGGCAGCAACAGATTATTTCTCCAAATGGACTGAAGCAGTCGCTTTACGCAATGTTAAAGAAAATGATGTGGTCAATTTCATCCGGCATGCCATAATATACCATCATGGCATTCCAAAGAAGATCATTACTGATAATGACACTCCTTTCAAGAACAGAGGTATGGAAAAGCTGTGTCAGAAGTTCAACATTCGACATTCATTTTCAATGCCTTACTATCCCCCAGCCAACGGATTAGCAGAGGCGTTCAATAAAACGATCGTCAAAATACTAAAGAAGACAGTAACAGGTAATAGACGTGATTGGGATGAAAAATTGCAGGAAGCATTATGGGCCTACAGAACTACTCATCGCACAGCAATAGGGGCAACACTATATTCATTAATCTATGGCATAGAGGCGGTCATCCCAATCGAAGTACAAGTGGCATCGCTCAGAGTGGCGGTACATCAGTCCATTAACAAATGATGAAAATTGAAAAATAAGGCTGAAAGAGTTAGATCTGCTCGATGAAAAACGTCTAGCAGCATAGCAGCGGTTGCAGTCATATCAGGCCAAGATATCGGCTGCTTTTGATAAACAAGTTAAATACTGTTCTTTCAAAAAAGGGGATTTGGTGCTAATGTTGAAAAGATCTATAATGGTCACCCGCCGAACAGGGGGCAAATTCGAGCCTAAATGGGACGGGCCATATATAATAAAAGAAGTCTACTCCAATGGAGTGTACAGAGTCACAAATCAAGATGGGTAAGGTATCAGTATAACGGTCAACGCTCGCTTTATCAAAAGATACTACCCCTAGAGAAGCTGCTGGTTTTGATCCAGAATATTATCAACATAATAATTCTATATCAAAAGGGGGCAAGAAGGAATGAGATCATACCCATGTGTTATCAAAAGAATCTATAAAGAAGAAATTCACGAGCATATCGACTACATTAGCAAATATTCTGAAAAGAAAGTAATAAAAAGAAAGTGATCATCGTCATCACCAGATGAGTTCGACAAAATTAATATCGTCTTGAAGACGGATCCTCTTGAAAATATTATCAGAAGCAACGATGTATCAATCTCAGTCAGAACCGTCTATCATTCTGGCAATAACGATGATCACAATTATTATTACTTTATAAGGCATGATAAGGCAGTCTAGTCAAACCAAATCCTAAAAGGGCCAGCCGGCTACGCATAAAACCTAAAATCAAGATCACCATTCGGTAGCGACGAAGAGTCAGTGGCCCTAAAAAGCCCGTGAAGACCATCTTACGTACCCATGCGGGCAGATGATGAAGCCAGTGACTAAAAGTGTTGAGGCATAAAATAAGCAAAGAAGTGAAGAAGAGAAAGGTCAAAGAAATTAGTTTTAAGACTACTTTGCGCCGGACTGCGCAAAGTGAACAGACTGTGTGGGATCGCTCAAAGTAAACGGATTGCGCGGGATTGCTCAAAAGTAAACGGATTGCGCGGGACCGCAGAAAGTATATAGATTGCGCGAGATCGCGCAAAGCATGTCGTTTGCGCGTATCCGCGTAAAGCGTATAAAGGTGATATAAAAATGGTTGGGTGTTATTTTTGTCCCACATCGACCAGAACAGAGTTTTACACCTGTAAAAATGTCTATAAATACCCCGTTCTTTCTTTTAAAAGGGATCGATCGAAGATTTCAGAGTGAAAGAAAGACGAAGAAGAAGACAGAAGGTGCGGAGCATTGGGCTTTAGCAAAATGGCCGGATCCGCGCAAAGGAGCATTGGGCTCCTGTAGTTTGCGAGGACCCGCGCAAACAATATTGTTTGCGCGGACCCACGCAAACCGACTCTCTGACAGTCTATAACAGCAATTGGTTGTCATGCTGCTGAAATGGCCAGGGTCTTTAAATTTTTAAGATCTTCTTATTCAGGAGAAAAGGAAGAATCATCGATGAAAAGGCGTATTCCTCCTAAGTCACAGGAGATGACGAGAATAGCGCCGAAATGCTGTCGAAATCTCTGTTCTCTTAAAGACTGTTGGTCGATTTGTCTATTCCTCCTAAGTCATAGGAGATGATTGAGATCATTGCCGTTATGCTGCCAAAATTCATATTTAACTATGATAATTGTAACTTATAATGAATTCTTTGTAAACTATCTTAGAATCAAGGGATACCAGAGGATGTAAATGAATTCAGAATCAATAAAGTGTGATGATTGTCTCTATAACTGTTCCATTGTTATGTATGAATAAGATAATTCTCTCAAATCAAATACATTTGTTTCCTTGTCGAAACAAAAAGAAGTCGTAAAATGGCCAATCATGCGTAACTCCCATGCCATCTGTATAGTTTTCCTAGCAGCGTCACGGGGAACGGAGGAAAGTGCCCTCTTCTGAATGGGCTCGATCTTACAGATGAAGAAAATAAAGGCCACAGTGTGAGCTTTAGACAGGCCAACCATGCGTAAGACCACCCAGATTTACGGTTTGATTCCAGTACTAACTCATGAGGAAGGGATTAAACCTACCCATTGACGGACTGGCGGCCCTAGGTTTGGTACCCTAAAGGTAGCCTTGAGAGCTCTGTGAACTTTAGAGAGTTACCGTGGCCAACCCTGTGCATAAAACCAATCGAGTTCACCGCCCTGGTAGCTTCACTGGGCCCCTTTGATGGATCGCAGTTTGTGAACTCCCCAAGCAGTGAGAAGTCCAGCAAACTCTTAAGAGTTACAGAGACCATCACATGAGACCCAGCTCCACTACTCAAGAGCTTAAACTGTGTGTGGCTAACTGAACCAAAACCTAGTACCGCCAATTAAGATAAAGATCATCTAAGAAATCCTTACTAACAGAACATAAAAGGATGTATATATATCTATAAATATAATAAAATAGTAAAATAAAATAAAAGAGCTTAATATATCATAAGCACATTAGTCAAAATATCACCTACAAAGCATTATCCTCTAAATGTCATAAGTTATTTACAATTTTTAAAGCATGAACAAGTAGTAAAATGTATCAAAGTTATACATTTTACAATTTCTCTGTGATACCTAATGCTGCTAGGCATTGTTGCAAATTATTCTGAAAATTAACCTGAGCAGCAGCATGCTCCAATCGAGTATTCGAAATCAGTCGGACAGGATCCAGAACATCAGCTAGCTTTTCTTCCAAAGAAATGATCAACTTTTCATTTTCTACCAGTTTAGATCTCTCAGAGTTTACAAAATGACAGCTGCATTCTATCTTTATCTAGACTCTTTCAATATTTATCCCTATCTTCGAACTTTGTCGTTCTAACTGTGAAATTTCTTGCTTCAGGATTGTAATACGATCTTGAACAGTTGCTTTTTCATTAACAAAGGTCTTTAGTTGATTTTGTAAAGATGATTGTTCTTGATCATGGCTAGAGACAAGAGGAGCAAGTTGAGAAACTCTCTCTTTAGAATACGCAAGCTGCTTCCTATACTCTAAGATTTCGGGAGGAACAGTTATAGTTGTAGCTGATGACATGGTAGTTATCGAATTATGAAACCTTAAAAGAGAGTCACGCATGGAGGAAACATCAACTCTAGTCATTCGAGAAGCGCTGTCCAAGTCGTCTAGAGCGACGGCTAAATCAGACCATTGATCGGGATCTTTGAAAATTTTTGCAATGGCCAGTACCGAATTCCTGATCAAGGCTAATTTATGAGCAGAGATCTTTTTAAGTGATGATGCATTCAATGCAGTACCGATAGAACCAAAGCTAGTTACACCGTTCTGAGGTAAGTTTCCTATTAAGGAACGAAATGTAAAAAGTTATAATGAAAGTTTTATACACAGGTAATGAGAAAAGTAGGAACAAGAAAAAAGAATGTACCTTCTGTTGGTATCGAAACGGTGAGTGGTGGTGTCTCCTTGGAAAGAAGAGGATCGGGTGCTAGCATCTCTGCAAAAGATCGAGCCCTATACTCGGCACTTGAGGCAGCAATAACAGGGATGAGCGGATCAATTGGCTCCTTTGGAAAAGTAATTGTGCGCATCACCGATCCCGGGGGTATAGAGAATCTCGGCGAGGCTGATGGTGCAACAGGAGGAGGGATCAGAGGAGAAGTGCTATGTGCTTCCACATCCACAACATGATCACCTGAAATAAGATGTATGAGATTAAAAAAAAAAAAAAAGAGGAACAAAAGTAAATAGCAATGGCAAAATTCCCTTACATGGCGAATATCCATATTCTCCATAGTCAAGGGGTTCTTCTTCTTCCCTCGTCCCTCATCAGCAGGAATGTTTTCCTCAATTGTATCATCTTCACCGCTGATATCCACTTCTCCCTCTTCATAAGCGTTTTCTTGGTTTTCCTTTCCTACCCCGCTCTCATTAGAAGAAGTGTATTCAGACGAAGAAGTCGAATCTTCATTGACGGTATCTTCTGTGCTCGAATCTTCGACAATGACTCGCTTGCCTTTAAAAGGGATTGATTGAGAATCTCCCGGTGGAATCCGCAGTAACTTGAACTAGAACAGTAGTAGTGAAAAGGCCTAGCTATATGTCCTAGAGGGGGGGGGGGTGAATAGGACAATACCAAATAAATCTTATAACAGCGAAATTAAAACAAATATGGTAGCCAAAATAAATTACAATGCAGAAAAGTAAAACAACCTCAAATATCTGATCTTGAGAGGTTGATACAAATGTTGTTCTAAGGACAACCTTGCACCAAAAACCAGAGTTTATGGTAGGACAACCTTATTTCTAGAAAGATCTTTGTATCAAATCTCAAACTAAAGAGCAATGCAGAAATAAGCACAAACTGAATTAACTTGTAATTACAAATGTGTTGTTCTAGGGACAGCCATACACCATAAAAATGGCAGGGCAACCTTGCTGGAACAACTTTAAAGGAAATTGAATTTCAAGCAGATAGAGGAATAGCAGAAAGTAAATTCTAAATTATTTCAAAATTCCAACAATGCTTGAATTAAATGATTACAACATTCACCACCACACATACATCCCACAAATGAACATTAAAGATTAGAAATGTAAATCATTCAACCACAACATAAGGGATTATAGTGGTTCGCCTGTGTGTTCACCAACTGTTAAACAACAGCCACACAAAATGCTACTCCACTCCTAATATCCTCACACAGGGGATATTAGCGTTCACTAACAAATTAGGTTTTCACAGGTTCACCCAAAACCTTTAAAATTGTGTCTTTGTTTGTAGGCTTACACAATTAAAAAAACCCCACTTCTGAGTTTTCCTGGCTCTCCTTAGATAACCAAAACAACAAGATTTTTCTGGCAAATCTTGAAAGAAACCAAAAACAGAAAGGAATTTACAATAAAATGTAAAATACCTGATTATCTCCTTCGTTGTAGCAGCCCAGTAGAACCAAATTAGAGTAAATGATTGAATGTTCAAGTTCAATGTCTAGTACTCAATTACAATGGTTCTAGTTCTAATAGATTTTAAATTAAACCAACTAGGGCTTGCCTTAATTGATTTTGATTCCAAAGAAAGGGAATAACAATTCCTCTTTTCAAATTAGATTGGAATAGCAGAAACAAAATCAATTAAATAAAGCTAAAGAAAGAGAGTATAAAATAAGCACACTTAGCTTAGATGGATCACAAAATTATCTCTCAGAAGTTTGACGAAGATTGGCTTGAATGGATTAATTAATTGATTGAATTCTTCTGAGATTCGTGCTCTATTTATAGGTGAGCAGATCGCATCTTCGACTGGTCTAGGGAGCTCTTCGACTAGTTGAAGAAATAACAGATTTGAAAAAAATCGGGCGCGATAAGCTTTGACCGTTCTACGACTGGTCGAAGGTCACCTTAGACTGGTCGTAGGTCATCTTCGACTAGTCGAAGGTCACCTTCGACTGGTCGAAGACTTTGTAAATTATCGCTAGACTTTGAATCGAAGATATTCGACTGGTCGTAGAAGCAGTCGACACTGTTCCTTCGACTGGTCGAACAGATTCCAGGACTGGTCGAAGCCTAATAGAAATTGTCCGAATTTTGTAACAAACTTACGACTAATCGAGGAATTTCTTGGACTGGTCGAAGTAAAGATAGGACTAGTCGAAGAAAGCCTAGAATAAGTCCCCAAACTGCCTAAACACATGTGTCATATACATATGACTTATATATCCAAAATGGCCTACTTCTAAGGTCAACCTATGGTCAATCAAACCCCAATCAAGAAGTAAGGACATTGAAAACATTAGGAACAAGTGACCTTGAAGTTTAAGCCTTGAAGTCTTGATGTAGCTCAACCTTGAAAGTGTCTTGAGTTCTTTATGAACTGCCTTGTACTCTTCTTGAAGTCTTGCATTCTTGAGTCTTATCTTGTGAGCAATACTTGAAGTCAAGGTTGATCTTTGTACTTGTGATCTTTGCTTGTTGTGAACTTTGCTAGTTCAAGAAAGTTGATCTTGGAAAGAGCTTCACTTATACAAGTTATATAACAGTGATTTTGTCATCACAAATTTGACAACCGACAGGGATATAGACTGATATAAACTATAGCACTTACAAGTAGTAGTCTCTCCCCATGGTGAAGCTTGAGCGCATGTTCGGGATCTTATCATTGGAGAAGAAACTGGTTGCAGTGGGAGGTGAATGGCCTTGGATACGGGAGAAGAAGTCGGTTGTTGCTGAAGATGAGAAGAAGAAGAAGGCTGATCAGGAGGACTGGCATTAATCCCAGGTTGATGGGGAGGCTATTCTGCAACCTCTTCTCTAGGTGGTCAATGAATGGGAATTTGTTCGAACTCACGAGTGTCGCCATATGCTGTCCATCCTTCAAGGGTATTATCTGGTTTTATCTCATGAATGGGCTCGTCTACCAAGATCATGATACATTGATGATGAGCAGAAGGAGCGTGACTGTTCTCTGCAATGAAACCAACTCCTGCTTCGATAGTACGACCGTTAAGCCTGGGGGGAGGAAACCATATTAGCCTAGACACTGGCAAGCTTTTTCGAACCAGGTACGACTGGTGTACCCACCATCTCATATGATTGTATGACGCTTGTGGGATACGATCACATCCTGGGATGATAAAAGAAGAATTGGCCCGACCCAATAATTGCTTCCAGATCATTGCCCAGTTAAATGGTCCAATCCCATAACTTCGCATTCTCTGAGTCACTAGTCCACAGTCTTCTGGTACTGCCTGGTCAAAACTGAATTGACAAGTAAAGTGACTTGGATAATATGGTTCCTGCCAGAATTTGGTCCCTTCCCTCAAGGAAAGGCTGCATGATCGTATGGATATGAAAAACCCCCTTTCTACTGAAGAAAGGGAGTCTGTGTTCGTCTTCTCAGTATCTACAATGTAACGAGGAAGGCCAAAGTGGAAGTAGTTTATCTTGGTATTAGAAGAAATGGTATCCTTGGCCCAGTCATAAGATCTTTTGGCCATAGATCTCTTTTGGAAAAAGTAGAGAGGAACTTTGGAAGGATGAACGTAAGCTTTTTCAGGAACTTCAAAAGTCCAAGGAAAGTAGATGCCAAGCCAACCTAGAAAATAATGCCACGGTATGTAAGTTGAAGCAGAACCGACGGAAGGGCTTTTCACGTGGCATGCGATTTCTCCAAAACCTTTGTAGATTGAACAAAGGACAGATGGAGCAAGAGAAAACTTTATTCCTTCAGCCATGGCACTGCGACTACAAATACTAAAGGGCGAATAGCGTCTGCTGATTTGAAACTAGGGAAGACTACTATGCTCAGCCAGTATGCAATGAACGCTACGAGCTCTCCATAAATAGAATATTCAGCATGAGCTTTTATACCCTTTCTGAGGCATTCAAGCTCTATCGAATGATTACCGGTGAATCTAAAAAGATAGGCAAATGAAGTTAAGGTTATATATATACACATTGAGCCGTGGCGAAAGGAGATGAGAGATAAAGTTAATTACTTCAAAGCTCGGCTGAAGTGCGCTAGCCATTACATGGGGTGAATCTTGTGGATGTTTGGGAATTTTGACATTTCCTTGAAAAGTTCGGTAGTCGATTCCGAAATGGAGGGAATGCGATCAAGAGACGAGATAAAAGCGAATTCTTCATTGGTAGGGATGAATTCATCAAAGAATTTGCCGGTTATTGGTAAACCTGTAATTCTGTAGATATCCCATAGCGTGATGCTCATCTCACCTTCAAGGAGATGGAAAGAATTAGTGGAAGGGCACCAATAGTTGAGGAATGCCTTCAAAATGGAAGTTTCTTTGCAGAAAGGATATGATGTTGCTTCCATCGCAAGAAAGATGCCGATGTCCGACAAAGTTGTAGCATGTTTCTCTAAAACTGCGGTGGCCCACTCAGAGTAGTAATTTCGGGGAGTCAGAAGACCTCTGGTCCTGAATTCTTCTGGGCTCCAGATAAAGGGGCGATGGCTGAAACGCTGCTTGAGGGTCTCATAAAAGCAGGTTGGATATAAGCTATGGACATCGTAAGAGGGGACGAGAAAAATCATGGAATGAATATTGCCTATCTGCTGTCTCGGTCTAGGAGGCTGCAAGATCCCCTCTAGTAATTTGGGTTCCTTGAAAGACCAAGACTCCGTGTAAGCCAATCTTTTTGCAGTCAGGTAGTCCCACGGTTTGTACATCAGCATGGGATGATGACGGTGAATACTGATTGGAAGAGAGACAACACCCTGCTTATATGGGTTGTCAAATTTTATGAAGCCCTGGATTTCATGGACTGAGTCCCAAGAATTGTTGAGCTTCTTCCTATTGTGCTCCTTAATCTTCTCCTGAAACTCTTGGGCCTTGTTTCGACGATGCTTCTTGAGCCTGGAAGGAAGAGGGGTATCTTCTCTTACTGGTGGTCTTTGACTAATCGTCAGATAATGTGCTGTAGTCTTCAACCATTTGTCCCAGTCGTATTCACGACCATATTTTGGAGGCATTGTTAAGTCACCTATGGTGATGGCCCTGTGAATAGGGGAAGATAATGATTTAATGCGTGAGGTAAAATCAAAAGTGGGGAGTACAGGCTCTTTCATGTAGGCGGGACGTCTAGCAGTGGTTTTGAAGTGTTTAGACGAAGGTTGAGCTGGAGAAGATGGTGACACTACTTGTAACGCCCTGAAAATCGGGGGTCGAGTGTAACTCAACTCCTGAGTTCCAACGCATCACTTGTGCAACATATTTAATGATGTTTGAATGTTGTCTGTGTTAGAGCAATAAACATGAATGAGATTATACCAAAACAGTAATTCATACTCCAGATCAATTATATAAAAGCAAGCGGAAGACTGAACCGTAAATATGTGTATGTAAAGAAACAAAATAAACGTTTCATTCTCCAGAGTATGAATCCTTCTAAGTCACCATATACATGTTTGTTTATAAACAAAATGTCAAAATAAACTAGGTACAATCCCTGTAAAATCCGTCGGTCCTGGCAGCCTAGTCGAAGCCGCCGGTGAACTGTATATACGAGAACTCCTCCTGGTCCTCGTCATAATCAGGCTCCGCCTCTAAAGTCATCGGCTCGCCTAAACCTGAGACAGAGTCTGGTTGGTGTGCGCAACACCGTCCCGTAATGTGGGAGTGAGTAGCTAACTCAGTGGAACCATAAAGCATAGGTTAACATGTTCATCAATGCAGTCAAGCAGTAATGATAAAGCAGTAAA
Organism: Magnolia changhungtana; assembly: GCA_030180095.1. Lineage (NCBI taxonomy): Eukaryota > Viridiplantae > Streptophyta > Magnoliopsida > Magnoliales > Magnoliaceae > Magnolia > Magnolia changhungtana. Next base: position 70,370 of record JASAUF010000638.1, read on the forward strand.
TCAAACACTCCTAGTTACTCTGATTAATGCAAGCATGAATGCAGGTATGATGGATGCCCTCACCGACATACTCCCTCATGCGACACCATCTCACGTTCCCAGCATGCTTACATCCCACAGTGCTCCACATCTTCCAGGCACATGCGATGCATGATGAGCATGATTACCGAGTTTTTAATTAATCCATTTCAAACAGCAGGGTTGGGAAACTACGGTACCTCCCTTGTATCATTCCCAAACATGATCCATTCTAGGGTCGTCGGTCCTAGTTAATATCGACGATGGTGGTGTGTTTTCTAGGTCACTGCAGAGGAAATTTGTCGAGAACATTTACGCACAAAGGTTGCACCACTCTCCCATCACCCCTTAAACGATTCATCACTATACGAAAAGGCCTAGTTCATACTCTATATATCGCGGCGAACCCTAAGGCGCACTGCGACTTCAGAATATGCTCGCGGTCACTACAAAGGGCTGCCAGGGCTGTTACGCACAAAGGTTGCACCACACCCCCATCACCTTATCAATGTAGGCCGACAGCGCGAATATAGTGTCCCATACCACCATAATCGGCTCACGAGTTAAGTTGCTCACTGGTCACTACGAGGAGGTACGTAGCCCCAGCGTAGGCCGACAGCTCGACCACGGTGTCCCATACCACCATGCCCGGCTCATGAGTCTTAGCGGATCGAAGTACCATGGTTAACGGGATTTTCACTGGTAAGTTTGGTACCCTAGGTTCAAATATTAGCGACCAAACATGGTGAACATACATAAGACACACGGGTTACTTGACGTGCTCGGCTGGCTCGAGCGCACAACAAGTTGGGCGATATGAAGCGCAGAAGCACCTCATGTGGCCAACCACTATCGCCAACCGAAGTACGACACGGGTTCGCCAAAACATCATGTGTGGCGAAACGAATCTCAACCACAATTCCAAGTACGATATCTGGATGCTGGACTATGGACATAGTCCCAAGCTCAATCAATTCCTAACCATAACATGTGAAGTACAGTATGATAAACAAGGTAATTCAGAAATGCTAGCAATCATGTTATAAAGCATGTCATAAAGCATGTTAATAAACAAGTTACAAAGCATGTTCAAAAGCATGTTGTAAAGAACTATACAAATAGGAATACAAATACATCTAGTTCATAGGTGAGTGGTTAGAGTAAATAACCACATGGAGGGTATCATATGTGACTCTAAGGTAGTTGAGAATCCCATCTCAGCACCTACCTAAGGTTCTAACACTAGCAAGTTTTACAAACACTTGGAATGCACTTTTTCAACATACATGGCGCATGTTAGAGGAAAGTGCACTAGGGTTGTCCCTTTACCAAACTAGTATTTTATATGTATACATCATATTGATACAGCAAATAATCATGACAATTTCATCAGCAAATTTTATACATATAGGGTCTTTTCTAGGATACCCAATTTCAACATACATAGTGTTTACAAGGAAACTTGTAATACGGCGATTCTTTTCGCCAAGCAATTAATTTATACGCACATAATATATTTATACAACAATTAATCATAACAAACACATCGCTAAAATATACACGTATACGGTACTTCTTACAATACCGTATTTCTACATACATGGTGTATATTGGTAAACATGTATTTAGGCGAACCCTTTCGGCAAATGAGTATTTTATCCATACATCATATATCCATACGACAATTAAACATGTCAAACACATTTCCATAAAAAATACGTATACGGTATTTTATACGAATACCTAGAGTATGTGAAATTCCAAATTCTACAATTCTAATCGAAACAGAAAACGGAAAGCACATTGTACATGTGCAATTGCATGCAGATCATGAATCTACCATTATCTGATATTGAAAGCGTTGAAATCCGCAACCTATACACCTAAAGTCCTCACCTTAGCCCTTGGAATCACAACGGATCAGTAAGGTTGGATGAGCTTCCGTATTCGGGAGTTTTCTAGCCTAAAGAGCGGAATCGGTTAGCCTTTTCACAACCTATAGTCTATGCACTTCAAATCAGACCTAGGGTTAGGGTTTCTCACCTTAAAACGGAGTGGATACCGCTGGGAAAGCGCCTGGAAAGAGGCGGTGTAGGCCGTGCGGTGATCGAAAGCAGCAGGAGGAAGTTCTCCCACAAATCCCAAGTTTTCCACTCCCTTTTCTCTCTCTCTCTATAGGGTTTTATCCCAAATTCGTATGGCTGTGAGAGGGGATGTTCTAAGCTCCTTTTATAGCCTAAAACCTCTCCAAAATAGACTCAGGTTCAAGGGTTACTACTAATATAGGTATTTCGTCACTTTTCCAGCTCAAAAGAGGGGTTCTGGTGGCCCTCCTTGAGCCAAACGTCAGACTTAAGCTCTCCACACATGGATCTACGTGGGATTACGTTTTCGACTCGATCGGATTCCCAGATCGCACGTGGCGGATCACTTTCAGTTCAACGGTCAGTGGGCCACGATCCAAAATTCCAAGTACATGTAAATGTTCCTGAAATTTTTCCTGATCCGAGGGTGTAATTTGGTCTGATTCTGACGGTCTGGTTGCTTAATACTGATGCGCAAGCGAATGGTGCCAGATCACTATTCCAGATATTTATTTTGTAAAGGGAATAGTATTTTTTCACACTCCCTCGCTCCGGATCCAAACGAATGGCCATGGGACATCGACTGGACATGATTTCTGAGGTGGTTGTCAAGCCTAGTAAGGCGGTCCTAGCTCCTTAATTTCGTGTTAATCGGACTTCCGATGTGCGGTCTAGACCTAAAACGAAGTTTCATTTTATTCCCGAGAGCAGCCGGGTAATGAGTTTGATCCTAATCTTTAGGGTAACCTAGCATCAATGATTCTACAAGTTTTGGGTCTTGCAGATCGTATTTAAAGCGATCCCAACGGATTTCATGGCTAATCGAGTTTAGCACTTAGTTAACTTTGTTAAATTTCTAAAGGATTTAATCCTAATTGATTTCTGGTCGAGGTGGTACTCGAGCCAACGTACGGAAATTTACGGGTCGTTACAATCTACTCCCCTCAAACAAAAAATTTCGTCCTCGAAATTTATACCTTTTCGTACTCCTCGAGAATCTGAGGGTAGTTCTTCCTGACCTCTGCCTCAGTCTCCCAAGTAGCTTCCTCCTCGGAATGATATGTCCATAGTACCATCACAAGTGGAATGACCTTACTACGCAGTACCTGCTCCTTCCTGTCAAGGATACGCGTCGGGCGCAACTCATACGTAGCATCCTCGCTCAGCTGCACCTGCTCCCATCTGATGATATGCGAAGGATCAGGAACGTACTTCTTCAGCATATATACATGAAATAAGTTGTGTACAGATGCTAGTGGCATGGGCAAAGCGAGACGATACGCCACATCACCCACTTGATCCAGTATCTGAAATGGATCGATAAATCTCGGTGTGAGCTTCCCCTTCTTCCCAAACCGAAGGACTCCCTTCATAGGGGAAACTCGAAGGAACACATAATCCCCGACCTCAAACTCAAGCGGTCGCCGCCTCGTATCGGCGTAACTCTTTCGCACGCTTCAGGTCGTAAGTAATCGACGCCTGATAATGTCGACCTTCTCTGTAGTCGCCTGTACCAACTCCGGGCCAATCAGACTACACTCGCCAACCTCAGCCCAACAATGCGGTGCTCTACAAGGACGACCATATAGAGCCTCATATGGCGCCATGCCAATAGTCGCCTGAAAGCTGTGTTGTAGGCGAACTCTGCGTACGGAAGACAGTCATCCCAGCTGTCCTTGAAGTCCAACACACATGCTCGCAACATATCCTCCAGAATCTGATTCACCCGCTCTGTCTGCCCATCAATCGAGGATGAAACGCCGTCCTGAACTTCAACTTCACACCCATCGCCCCCTGGATACGAGTCCGGAAGATAGAGGTGAACCGAGTGTCTCTCGTCCGACACGATCTCTAATGGAACTCCATGCGGACGGACAATCTCTCGATGTACAATCTAGCCCAGCTCGTCTGCAGAGTTCGTAACTCTGATAGGGAGGAAATGGGCCGATTTGGTCAACCGGTCCACAATCACCCAAATGGAATCGTGTCCCTTCCTCGTCTTCAGCAGCCCTGATATGAAATCTATGGAGATGAAATCCCACTTCCACTCTGCTATGGGCATGGGCTGAAGCAGTCCAGGAGGTCGGTGATGTTCTGCCTTGACCTGCTGGCACGTCAAACATCGCGACACATACTCAGCGATGTGGGCCTTCATGTTATCCCACCAATACGTCCGTCTCATATCCTGGTACATCTTCGTGCTACCAGGATGCATCGCAAGCTTCGAGTTATGGGCAGACTCGAGAAGCTCGCGTCTCAAGTCAAGCACATCAGGAACGCATAGGCGGCCACGGAATCGTAGACCCCCATCAGAACCAACTCTCCACTCGGAGTCCTCGGTGTCGCTAGCTTGCTCTCGAAGCTCAGACAGCCGCATATCGCCCTCTTGGGCCTCAACAATCCTGTCGTCAATAAGTGGTCGCGCCCGAACGTGCACAACACACTCAAATGGCTCCTCCACAGTGAATCTCTGCTCGAAGTCCCGTACGAACTCGATCATGTCCCACTCAGCTATCATCAATGGTGCTGCAAATGCTATCGCCTTCTTGCGGCTCAACGCGTCTGCCACAAGGTTCGCCTTGCCAGGATGGTAGGAAACCTCGAACTTGAAGTCCTTCAAAGTCTTCATCCATCGGCTTTGTCTCATATTCAAGTCTCGCTGTGTGAATATGTACTTAAGGCTCTTGTGGTCGCAGAAAAGCTCGAACTCCTCTCCGTAGAGGTAATGTCTCCAGAGCTTCAATACAAAGATGACAGCTGCCAACTCCAGGTCGTGTGTAGGGTAATTCTCCTCGTGCTTCCTTAATTGTCTCGAGGCATACGAAATCACCCTATCCTTCTGCATCAGAACACAACCCAAACCAATGCGAGACGCGTCAGTATATATCGTGTATTTCTCCCCTTGCTCTGGCAATACTAGCACAGGGGCGGACGTCAACTTGTCCTTCAGCTCCTTAAAAGCTGCCTCCGCCTTCTCATTCCAGGCGAACTTCAGGTCCTTCCGAGTCAACTGAGACAATGGCCTGGCGATCTTCGAGAAATCCCGAATGAAGCGTCGTAATACCCAAATGGACCAAGGAAACTCCTCACCTCCAGAACCGATTCAGGCCGCCAATCCTGAACCCCAGCTACCTTAGCAAGGTCCACTGCTATCCCATCCTTGGACACTACATGTCCCAGGAACTTGACTTCCTCCTGCCAGAAGTCGCACTTCTTGTATTGTGCGGACAACTGGTTCTTCTCCAGTGTACCCAACACCGCTCTCAAGTGCTCCTCGTGCTCCTCCCGACTCGTAGAGTATATCAAGATGTCGTCAATAAAGACGATGACGAATCGGTACAGGAAGGGCCGAAATACTCGGTTCATCAGATCCATGAACACGGCTGGTACATTCGTAAGGCCAAACGACATCACCAGAAACTCATAGTGCCCAAAACACGTCCTGAAAGCTGTCTTCTGCACGTCCTCATCTCTCACGCGCAACTGGTGATACCCCGACTGAAGATCAATCTTCGAGAAATACTTCGCCCCCCTCAACTGATCAAACAGATCATCTATCCTGGGCAAAGGATACTTATTCTTCACTGTGACCTGGTTCAACCTACGGTAGTCAATACATAACCGTAGCGACCCGTCCTTCTTCTTCACAAATAGCACAGGTGCTCCCCAAGGAGACACACTAGGTCGTATAAAACCCTTGTCTACCAGATCGTCAATTTGTTTCCGCAGCTCCTCCATCTCACATGGAGGCATACGATAAGTCGGCAGTGAGATGGGTGTCGCACCCGGCGTAAGATCAATTGTAAAATCGATCTCGCGTCGAGGAGGTAAACCAGGAATAGTCTCAAACACGCCTGCAAATTCTCGAACCACCGGCGTACCCTCTACTGTCGGACCATCAATCGGCACAAGTAAAGCAGCATAACAATCAACACGGCTGGGCCAACTGACCTGCACTGGAAACGTGAAAGCTGTGCCATCAGGTCCATAGGCAGTCACGATCGGAGTATCGCAATCTATCTCTGCCCTCATCTTGGCGAGCCAATCCATACCAAGGATAACGTCGTAGTGCCATAGTGGAGTAACAATGAGGTCGACGAGCACTGTGCTGCTACCCAAAACTATCGAGCAACCCTCGCATAACCGTGTGACATCCGAGAAGGTCCCAGTGGCCGTAGTGAGTCTCGTTCCCTTAGTGGGAATAGTATGCAAAGATAGACGTTTAACCGCCCCACAAGAAACAATAGAAGTAGTGGACCCAGTGTCCACCAATAAGGAAGCGAAAGTACCATGAATGTAAGCCGTACCCTCAAAAGCCGTCGGTGCCGAAATCGACGTCTCAGGTGCCTCAGCCACAAGTGTATGAACTTGCGCCTGTTGTTGACGGTTCGGCTGAGGGGCCAAGGGCCGTTGCGGCGGCCTGAACCGTGATACAGGAGGTCGGAAGGAAGGATGGGTAGGTATCGTCTGTAAAGGTGGAGTCGATATAGCCTGCGGGCGAGAACGACCCAACATCTGTGGCGGAGAGAAACCACTATCCTTCATCCGCGCGAAACAGCTCCCAATAAGATGACCCTGCTTCCCCCAGTATGTGCAGGTCACAATAGGGGGTCTCATAGGAACTACTGGTGCCGCAGCCCTGGGAGGCAAATCAGCACGAGGCCTCTTGCCTAGAATAGGTCTGCTCTGTAAGTCCTGGGGTGGCCTTGCAACCATAGCACCACGCGATCTGGCCAGTCGGTCCACATCCTGCTCAGCTGTCATAGACATGTGGACTAGTGCTGCGTAGGTAGGTATACTGAGGCAGCATATCTTCGACCATATCTCCAGTCGTAAACTCATGGAAAAACGACGCATCCGCATCTGCTCATCCACCAATATAGTCGGGACAAAGCGGCCCAACTCTGTGAAGCGGTGCTCATATTCCGTAATCATCATGCCTCCCTGGCTGAGGCGCAGAAACTCATCCTCCCGCTCATGTCGATAAGTCTGCGGGTAGTATTTCTCATGGAACCGAAACTTGAAAGCCTCCCAGGTCCACGTGTAATCCACTGCGACTGTCCGCAGCACACTGTCCCACCATAAACTAGCCTCCCTCTTAAACATGAAAGCGGCCAGCTCAACCTGCTCTCTGCCTTTGAACAGTGCAGCATCCGGAGCATCTTGGAGATGCGGTCCAACCAAAACTCTGCCTCCTCGGGTCTGTGAGAACCCATAAATGAGGGAGGCCTCAAGTGCTGAAATCGCTCGAGTAGACCGCGTGTACCCGCATCTCCAGTAAGAGGTGTGACGGATGTGGGCAGAGGCACATCCTCAAACCGAGCAGGAGGCTCAGAATGCTCGTCATGATGTGCGGATGTCGTAGGTGGAGGCGCACTACCACCATGGGATAAGGCCTCAGCGATAGTGGCCATAAGGCGCCGGTGTCTTTGGTCTTCTTGTATCTCTGCTGCTTCCGCTGTGCATCCGCTGGCCGATGCATCATCAACATCAGCTGTTCGATCCTATCAGTCGGCGGAGCAGCCTGGGAGTCATGCTGCGTGAGATGAAGACGCCCGGTACTGCTCACGAACCGGGGGCGTGTAAGGTGGCAATCCACCGGCAGGACCAGCAGGAGGCCGATCAGAACCTAACCCACGGTCCGCAGGACCGCCACTACCAGAAGGAGTCTGGTCCATAGAACCAGTCAGGCGGAGATGTGTCGTGCTCCACGTGTATTGTCGCGGCATACCCTATCTGAAATAGGATGAATGTGGGCAGGCATATGTTGTCCCCGCGCCCCATCTTGTACAAAAAGTCCACCATCAACCGAGTACACTCCGTGCGGTTACCCCACCGTGGGTATACATTGTATGTGAAAATGTGATGGAGTAAACGAAAGTCTTCGGCCATCTTTATCGCCACAATACAATTTCCTTGCGTCCAAGTAACTCGGCGACCACAAAGGTATCGCGTGTGGCGATCCCTTTCTCGCGCACTCGTGGAGAAGTCGTCATTTGGAAGCACTTCACCACATGAGATGTTCAAGAGTCGTGCCACCTCAGCCACAGTAATCGTATGCCTTATGCCCCTCACAGAGACAGTGAACTGAAGCGGCTCCAACGATGGATCTATGATATGAGCGTAGAAGGCGCGAACCGTGTTCTCACATGCAGGAGACTCGCCTTCAAATATAGGACCCCATCCGACGACATCCACCAAATGGTCCATCATCGGGTGTGTTCCAAACATCCCTTCATCCACGTGAGCTTCAAACACGACCTTACAGTTAGCAAAACGACCGTATTTGAAACCGATCGGTAATGCATCCCTGAGTGGCAGTTGGGGATCCAGGTCTCGCTTCGACCTATACTCCCGAACGGTGCTAGTGCCGACCCCATCGTCAGATCTTCTTCGGGAATGGGCTGGCCTACTTGGGCCAGCATCATCAGCTGCGGTCTTCCTCTTTCCCATGAGAGATAGGATGGAGGAAATGGAAAAAATAGCCACCACCACACCAAAGAGGGCCATGGAAAATTGACAAAATAGGGAAAAAGGGGCTGATTGCTTTGATCTTCCACAAGCAACGGTTCCAATAGGTGTAGAAGAGACACTAAGAGTAGGAAATGGAGGAGGAACAAAAAGAAAATGGAATGGGTTAGGAGAATACCCGATTTTGAGCTCCAAATGGGGGATATGAGAGCTCCAACATGAGAAAAAGGGAAAAGGAGGAGGCTAGGGCTGTTGTGGATGGTTGGAATGAGTGGTTTATGGAAGAAAATGGAGGATTTGCAAGATTTGGGGGAATGGGTTGAGGGAGAAAACGAAAATGGGGGTTTGGGTGTTTGGAAGGGGTGAAATGAGAGAGAGGGGTGCTCCAGCCATTAAAATCTCAAACCCCAAAGATTTTCGCACGTGCCAGGGGGTAGGGGAGGTCTGGCCGACCAACCCCAGGCCCGGCCCACCACCAGAAAAGCCTCCGGACGGCGGCGCACCGCGGTGACCGCGGCGCCGCCGCGGTCCGTCTTGGTTGGAGCCGCGCCGCCATGGTGGGGCCCTATTCAGCACACTCCCAAGGTGGCAGAAGCACCCTGGTTCGACCTTGGGTCTTAGTGTGTTTAGGTGGGGAGGCCCCCGACTCATTTCAGCTCCAGAACGGGTGGTTCCGAGGAATTTCTGATCTGGACTGATTTTTCTGATCTTCCTAGCAACTGGATTGGGTGGATAAGGATCTAGACACGTCAATAGACAGTCTAGAAGTGATTTGGGATCCATAAGTGCGGTCGGGATCGAGTACGAACTCGATCAAAATGTCCATTTTCAATGAACTTCGCCGAACGTCGAAATTGGGAGACCCTAAGACTGTTTCTATATTTTTGCGCACCCTCCTAGGTTGTAATGCATCAGCGTACGTAGTGGGGACATAACTCAGGTCCGGTTTAATCAAAATCATGCTCTGATACCAACTTGTAACGCCCTGAAAATCGGGGGTCGAGTGTAATCAACTCCCGAGTTCCAACGCATCACTTGTGCAACATATTTAATGATGTTTGAATGTTGTCTGTGTTAGAGCAATAAACATGAATGAGATTATACCAAAACAGTAATTCATACTCCAGATCAATTGTATAAAAGCAAGCGAAAAGAGCGTAAATATGTGTATGTAAAGAAACAAAATAAACGTTTCATTCTCCAGAGTATGAATCCTTCTGAGTCACCATATACATGTTTGTTTATAAACAAAATGTCAAAATAAACTAGGTACAATCCCTGTAAAATCCATCGGTCCTGGCAGCCTAGTCGAAGTCGCCAGAGAACTGCATATACGAGAACTCTTCCTGGTCCTCGTCATAATCAGGCTCTGCCTCCAAAGTCGTCGGCTCGCCTAAATCTAAGACAGAGTCTGGTTGGTGTGCGCAACACCGTCCCGTAACGTGGGAGTGAGTAGCTAACTCAGTGGAACCATAAAGCATAGGTTAACATGTTCATCAATGCAGTCAAGCAGTAATGATAAAGCAGTAAATCAAACACTCCTAGTTACTCTGATTAAAGCAAGCATGAATGCAGGTATGATGGATGCCCTCACCGACATACTCCCTCATGCGACACCATCTCACGTTCGCGGCATGCTTATATCCTACAGTGCTCCACATCTTCCAGGCACATGCGATGCATGATGAGCATGATTACCGAGTTTTTAATTAATCCATTTCAAACAGCAGGGTTGGAAAACTAAGGTACCTCCCTTGTATCATTCCCAAACATGATCCATTCTAGGGTCGTCAGTCCTAGTTAATATCGACGATGGTGTGTTTTCTAGGTCACCTGCAGAGGTCGCTGTGGTACATTACGCACAAAGGTTGCACCACTCCCCCATCACCCCTTAAACGATTCATCACTATATGAAACAGGCCTAGTTCATACTCTATATATCGCGGCGAACCCTAAGGCGCACCTGCGACTTGAGAATATGCTCGCGGTCACTACAAAGGGCGCTGTGGTACATTACGCACGAAGGTTGCACCACTCCCCATCACCTTATCAATGTAGGCCGACAGCGCGAATATAGTGTCCCATACCACCATAATCGGCTCACGAGTTAAGTTGCTCACTGGTCACTACGGGGAGGCACGTAGCCCCAGCGTAGGCCGACAGCTCGACCACGGTGTCCCATACCACCATGCCTGGCTCATGAGTCTTAGCGGATCGAGGTACCATGGTTAACGGGATTTTCACTGGTAAGTTTGGTACCCTAGGTTCAAACATTAGCGACCAAACATGGTGAACATACATAAGACACACGGGTTACTTGACGTGTTCGGCTGGCTCGAGTGCACAACAAGTTGGGCAATATGAAGCGCAGAAGCACCTCGTGTGGCCAACCACTATCGCCAACAGAAGTACGACACGGGTTCGCCAAAACGTCATGTGTAGCGAAACGAATCTCAACCACAATTCCAAGTCTGATACCGGATGCCTGGACTATAGACATAGTCCCAAGCTCAATCAATTCCTAACCATAACATGTGAAGTACAGTATGATAAACAAGGTAATTCAGAAATGCTAGCAATCATGTTATAAAGCATGTCATAAAGCATGTTAATAAACAAGTTATAAAGCATGTTCAAAAGCATGTTGTAAAGCACTATACAAATAGGAATACAAATACATCTAGTTCATAGGTGAGTGGTTAGAGTAAATAACCACATGGAGGGTATCATATGTGACTCTAAGGTAGTTGAGAATCCCATCTTAGCACCTACCTAAGGTTCTAACACTAGCAAGTTTTACAAACACTTGGAATGCACTTTTTCAACATACGTGGCGCATGTTAGAGGAAAGTGCACTAGGGCTGTCCCTTTACCAAACTAGTATTTTATATGTATACATCATATTGATACAGCAAATAATCATGACAATTTCATCAGTAAATTTTATACATATAGGGTATTTTCTAGGATACCTAATTTCAACATACATAGTGTTTACAAGGAAACTTGTAATACGGCGATTCTTTTTACCAAGCAATTAATTTATACGCACATAATATATTTATACAACAATTAATCATAACAAACACATCGCTAAAATATACACGTATATGGTACTTCTTACAATACCGTATTTCTACATACATGGTGTATATTGGTAAACATGTATTTAGGCGAACCCTTTCGCCAAATGAGTATTTTATCCATACATCATATATCCATACGACAATTAAACATGTCAAACACATTTCCATAAAAAATATGTATACGATATTTTATACGAATACCTAGAGTATGTGAAATTTCAAATTCTACAATTCTAATCGAAACAGAAAACAGAAAGCACATTGTACATGTGCAATTACATGCAGATCATGAATCTACCATTATCTGACATTGAAAGCGTTGAAATCCGCAACCTATACACCTAAAGTCCTCACCTTAGCCCTTGGAATCACAACGGATCAGTAAGGTTGGATGAGCTTCCGTATTCGGGAGTTTTCTAGCCTAAAGAGCGGAATCGGTTAGCCTTTTCACAACCTATAGTCTATGCACTTCAAATCAAACCTAGGGTTAGGGTTTCTCACCTTAAAACAGAGTGGATACCGCCGGGAAAGCGCCTGGAATGAGGCGGTGTAGGCCGTGCGGTGATCGAAAGCAGCAGGAGGAAGTTCTCCCACAAATCCCAAGTTTTTCACTCCCTTTTCTCTCTCTCTCTCTAGGGTTTTATCCCAAATTCGTATGGCTGTGAGAGGGGCTGTTCTAAGCTCCTTTTATATCCTAAAACCTCTCCAAAATAGACTCAGGTTCAAGGGTTACTGCTAATATAGGTATTTCGTCACTTTTCCAGCTCAAAAGAGGGGTTCTGGTGGCCCTCCTTGAGCCAAACGTCAGACTTAAGCTCTCCACACATGGATCTACGTGGGATTACGTTTTCAACTCGATCGGATTCCCAGATCGCACGTGGCGGACAACTTTCAGTTTAACGGTCAGTGGGCCACGATCCAAAATTCCAAGTACATGTAAATGTTCCTAAAATTTTTCCTGATCCGAGGGTGTAATTTGGTCTGATTCTGATGGTCTGGTTGCTTAATACTAATGCGCAAGCGAATGGTGCCAGATCACTATTCCAGATATTTATTTTGTAAAGGGAATAGTGTTTTTTCACACTCCCTCGCTCCGGATCCAAACGAATGGCCGTGGGACATCGACTGGACCTGATTTCTGAGGTGGTTGTCAAGCCCAGTAAGGCGGTCCTAGTTCCTTAATTTCGTGTTAATCGGACTTCCGATGTGCGGTCTAGACCTAAAACGAAGTTTCATTTCATTCCCGAGAGCAGCCGGGTAATGAGTTTGATCCTAATCTTTAGGGTAACCTAGCATCAATGATTCTACAAGTTTTGGGTCTTGCAGATCGTATTTAAACTGATCCCAACGGATTTCATGGCTAATCGAGTTTAGCACTTAGTTAACTTTGTTAAATTTCTAAAGGATTTAATCCTAATTGATTTCTGGTCGAGGTTGTACTCGAGCCAAAGTACGAAAATTTACGGGTCGTTACACTACTGCCTGAGGGGTTGCAGTTTGGTAAGCTTCAGTGTTTGGCAGTTCTTGATGAGATGGTTGATTAGAAGGAGGGTTGATGGCAGTAAAAGTCCTCTTAGTGCGAACCATGATGAAGGAAACAAGCTAAGTTCGAGAGATTTGCTAAGATAACAGTTGCGCGGTTCGCGCAACAGAATTGGAAGTTGCATGGGTTGCGCAATGGAATTGGTGTTGTGTGGGCAGTGTAACGGCTAAAAAGGCCTTGCACGATGAAGGGTCATTGCGTGAGTCGCGCAACTGATTTTAGTTGCATGGGGGCAAAAAATGTCGCAAGAGCTCTGCTACAGAAAGATTCAAAACTAGGGAAGATGAGATAAGTTCCATAATTTATAGGAAAACTGGCCGAGTACAGTCCTCGGGTGTCGATTACGCGGGTCGCGCAACTAGCTGAAAGAAAAAGTAAGAATTTATATAAATTAATCCTGATTCTTTGATTCAGAGAAAAATAAAGAACGGATCAAGGGGGCATCTGTTGGAGCATAAAAATCATCATCATGAAAAGAAGAAGATTGAAGATCAATGATCAAATAACAAAGATGATAGTTGCGTAGATCGCGCAACCAAGGTTGATAGTTGCGCGGATCGCACAACCAAAGATGACAGTTGCGCGGATCGCAGAACGAAGAAGATAGTTACGCAGGTCGCACAATCAAGGAGACCACTGACACGTGTGTGGCACCTATAAATACCCCGCTCCTCCTTTCATTTAGAGAGAGATTTTGGAAAACTGGAGTGGAGCAACTGAAGGTAGAGAGCAGAGGCAACGATCAGTTACGCGGACCATGCAACAAGCTTACCCGTTGCACGGACCACGCAACAAACTTATCAGTTGCGCAAATCGCGCAACCAATGTAATGATTGCGCAGGTCACAAAACTGAGTCAGTTGGCTAACAAGTGAAGGTCGAAATGCTGCTGAATCTGATCTTCAAGCCTCCTTCTTTGAGGAAATCAACATTCCTCCTAAGTGTTGGGAGATGATTGAAGAAATTGCTGAAGTACTGCTAAAATTTTTATCTCTAAGAAGATTGAAAGATCGATTCAACAATTCCTCCTAAGTATCTAGGAGATGACTGAAATGGCGTCGGAATGCTGTCAAAATTTATATTGACAATAACAATTGCACTTAGGACGATTCTTCTATTCTAAATAATCTACCTTAGAATCAAGGGATATTAGAGGATGTAAAGGAATTCAGAATCAATAAAATGTGATGATTGACTTTATACTTTTCTCTGTTACTTCTGAATAAGATAAATTCCCCAAATCAAATACATTTTATTTTTTTCTTGTCGAAACAACCGAACTGGTGTCTTTTCGCCAAGAAGAAAATGAATCAGTTGAAGAATTCATCATTCGATGGAAGGACTTGGCAGCATCATGTCAACATCCTCTTCGGGAATCAGAACAAGTAGAACTATGTTTAGAAGGTCTGAGACCAGAACTGGCATGCCACCTGATTAGTAAAGATTAGAAAACCTTTCGTAATTTTGCTACGAAGGCTTATGCTCTTGAAAAGATGATGGGAAGAGTGTCTGCTCTTCAGTCAAAATCATTCCACATCACTCGGAAAGAAAAAACTAAAGAAGATTATCAGGATGTTGAAAAAGACAGCGATGAAGAAGATAGAAATGGTCGTGCAGTTATAATGACATATAAGAGGTCTAGGAAAAATAAAGATCACATGAAGTATTCGTTTGCAAGAAAAGATATGCTCCTTATGCTGAATCAATTGTTGGCTACGAAGAGTATTGAATTACCTTGGCAAAGATGTAACGCCATGAAAATCGGGGGTCGAGCAAAGCTCAGCTCCCGAGTTCCAACGCATCACTTATGCAACACAGATAATGATGATTATGATGAGAGCATTGAAACATGAATGGGATTATACCAAAACAACATATCATACACCAGAGACAGTTAAATTTACAAGCGGAAGACTGTGATAGATATATAAAATATATAAACTGTGGTGAGTCTCCAGAGTGTGATAATGTTACCAGGTTAATTCATTACAAGTACGATTCCAAAATATATCAAATTGTGTAAGGTCATCTAGTCGACATCCCTGTAACCCCGTCGATCAAGACATGACTCACATGAAGCCGCTAGAATACAGCACATACAAGAAGGCATCCTCGTCATCGCAAAAGTCCAGCTCTGCCTCATAAGCATCGCCATCACCTGTAGCTACAACAGGGTCTGGTTGGTGTGTACAACACCGTCCCATAACATGGGAGTGAATGATCAACTCAGTGGAACAATAAAGCATAGGTTAACATGTTATCAATTCAGTCAAGCAGTAATGATAAAGCAGTACAATCAACATTCATAAGTATTGTAATTAATGCAAGAATGAGATGCGATTATGATGCATGCCCTTGCCAACATAGTCCCTCATGCGGCACCATCTTACGTCCACGGCATGCTGTCACCCTTAATGCTCCACAACTTCCAGGCACATCCAATACGATGATGAGCATGATTACCGAGTTGTTATTAGTCCATTTCAAACAGTAGTATTGGGAAACTAAGGTACCTTCCTTATATCATTCCCAAACAATTATCCATTCTAAGGTCGTTAGTTCTAGACAATCTCATATGATGGTGTGTTTCTAGGTCGCTGCAAGGGCTGTTAGGGCTGTTACACAAAATCGTTACACCACTCCCCCATCACCTTATCAATATAGGCCTAGTGTATACTCTGTTACTATGGGAAAGCTCGTCGCCTCACCGCAGATTTAGAGTATACTCGAGGTCATTACACTGGGTACGGTCAGGGCTACCAGGGCTGTTACACAGAATCGTTACACCACTCCCCCATCACCCATCAAAATAGTATAGGCCGACTGCTCGAATATAGTGTCTCATACCACCATAATCGGCTTACAAGTCTGGTTGCTCAATGGTCACTACAGGGAGGCTCATGGCCCCAGCGTAGGCCGACAACTCGACCATGGTGTCCCATACCACCATGCCTAGCTCATGAGTCTTAGCGGATCGAGGTACCACGGTTAATGGGATTCCACTGGTAAGGTTAGTACCTCAGGTTCAAACAGAGGCGTCCAAACATGGTGAACATACATAAGATAAATCGGGTTACTTGACGAGCTCGGCTAGCTCAAGCGCACGACAAGTTGAACGACATGAAGTGCATAAGCACTTCGCGTGGCCAACCACTATCGCCAACTGAAGTACGACTCGGGTTCATCAAACACATCTCATGTGGCTAATGAATCTTAGCCACGAATTCAATCCCATTACCGATTGCTTGGACTATACATTAGCCCCCAAACACAATCAATCCTTGACCAGAAGCATGTAGAGTAAAGAGAGTAAACAAAGTAATTCAAGCATATCAACAAGCATGTCATAAAGCAAGTTATAAAGCACGTTATAAAGCACAATATAAACAGGAAATACAAACACATATATTTCATAAGTAAGCGGTTAAATTAAACAAACAACATTGAGGGAATCATATACATCTCTAAGGTAGCTGAGAATCCTATCTCAACACCTACTTAAAGCACAATCCTCTAAGTACTTACTCTTACAAGCATTTTCACAAACACTTGGGATACACTCTTTCAACATACATAGCGTATGCTGGCAAAAACATGTATTAGGGCGAACCCTTTCACCAAGTAAGTATTATACACATATATAGCATGTTCATACAGTAATTAATCATGGTAAACACACTTTCAAAATTTATACTATACGGTACTTCTACAAATACGAAGAATACAGTATATTCAACATAGTTAACGTATAACCGAAAAATGAAACGGACAACACTTTGTACATGTACAATAACATACAGATCATGAATCTATCATTATTTGACATTGAAAGCATTGAAAACCATAACCTATACGTCTAAAGTCCGCACCTTATGCCGTAGAATCGTAACGAATACGCTAGAATCTCTAAGCCTTTGTGTATGGTGATTAGGCAACCTGAATCATGAAACAGGTCAGCTATTCCATCACCTACACTCTTGAAAACCCTAAAACAGCTTAGGGTTAGGTTTTCTTACCTACGAACGAAGCCAAAATCACCGAAAAAGTAATTAAGTCGGGGTGGTTAAGCACGTATAGCACCAGGGTGGAATAGTAGGAAGATCCTCCCACTACTCCCACACTTTCTCTCTCTTTTCTCTCTTCTCTCTCTTAGGTTTTCTCAAATTCGTATGGAATGAGAGAGTGAGGGTTTAAGGTCCTTATATAGGCCCAAAACTCTCCAAAATAGACCCAGGGTCAAGGTATACGTAGGTTTTGTCCAAAGGGCATCTGTTTCAGCTCAACGGAGCATTTTCGAAGCCCCCCCCCCCCTGAGCCAAAGGTTGGACTTAAGCTCACTAACTATGGATCCAGGTCAAGTTACATTTTCGGTCTGATCGGATTTACAAATCGCCCGTGGCAGACCAGTTTCAGTTCAACGATCACTAACACTCGATCAGGGTTACAAGTACACAGACATGTATGGGAAATGTTTCCTGATCCGAGGGTGTATTTGAGTCAGATTTCGACAGTTTGATTGCTTATATTTGGATCGCAAATGTCAAGTCTCAGATTTCTTAAATTAGATTTAATTTCTAAAGAAAACACGTTTTCTCACACTACTTGCTCCAGGCTCAACCAAATAGCACTGGGACACTATCTGGATTTGATTTCCAAGATGGTTGTCAAACCCAGCAAGGCGGTCCTAACCGTTTAACTTCGCGTTAATCGGACTTTCGATGTGCAGTCCAGATCTAATACGGAGTTTCGTGATGCTCCCGAGAGCAGCTGGGTAATAAGATTGATCCTAGATTTTTTTTGTAATGTAGCGTCAACGGTTCCATAAGTTTTGGGTCTTACAGATCGTATTTAAAGTTGTTCGAGCTAATTCTATTAATCGTTTAGTTCAGTACTTAACCAAATTCTGCCCTAATTATGACAGAATACGATCCTAAGGCAATTTTACGCCCTTTTCTGGTGATTTGAGGTAGTATATCATTTTAATTATTTTTCTAGTAGTTCATCATCAAGTCTACTTCATCTCTACCAAATTTCATTAGGTTTCGTGTTGTAGAAAAATTCTAGAAATTCTAGAAGCGGCAGTTGTCCAAACTAATAATTTCTGGATAATTATCACGACGACCTATATTTAACTATATTAAAATTTTTATTATATGTTTTTATTATTTTTATATGAAACTAGACTTATTAAGCTTTAATTTGGTTTTTCAATCACCTAATTCGAAGTTATAACGAGGGAGATATGAGTTTTTAAAGTCGTACCAAAATTGCAGAAAATGTGGCCGAAAACGGGCCAGCCAATGAATTGCGGCCCGCCCTGGCCCGCATTTTGGCGAGGCCTCGCCATCTCGGCGATGCCCTCACCAGTCACTGACCTGTTTGGGGTGATTTTACCGTCCGATATGTAAAATGGATGTATTTTACAAACCAGGATGAGTTATTTGATGTGTAATATATGTTTTTGGAGTAGGAGAAGTTGATCTATCCATGTAGCCTACGTATTTCGTGAGATTCTAAAATGTTAATAGTTAAAAACTCATTTTATTTATTTATTTACTATTCATAGTAATTTTTAGGTTAAGTATTGATCAATATCACCTAAACTTTAAGATTTGTGTCTAATATGAAAGCACTTAGAAAATTTTGAAGGACGAGGTAGTGAAATGTGAGATTTTGAAGGAAATGTGAGATTTTAAAGAAAATGGTTTGAAAATGGATTTGAGACTTTTGAATTGAGCGTTTGAGAAGTTAATTAGGTGTTAGGATCGACCCATTGCCTGAGGACGTCTATCACCAGGTTG
Organism: Magnolia changhungtana; assembly: GCA_030180095.1. NCBI lineage: Eukaryota > Viridiplantae > Streptophyta > Magnoliopsida > Magnoliales > Magnoliaceae > Magnolia > Magnolia changhungtana. Next base: position 89,372 of record JASAUF010000638.1, read on the forward strand.
AGAAAAATCCGGGATGTTACAAAAGATATCTCGAAGAAATTGAAAATACAAGAGGAATGGATTATTGCCATTATCATCGTAAATTCGGACATCATACGGAAGACTTTGATCCCCTTAAGAATAAGCTACGAAAGATGATTGATAAGGGAGAAATCGTGATGAAAGAGTATGACAAAAATAGAAAAAAAAATGACAGAAACTCGATAAAGAAAATTCTGAGGGCATCCACGTTAAAAGACGATAACATACTTCTTATGGTAAATCGTCAGTAGTTGACAAGATCGAGCTGTCATAGCCTGAATATTCAAAAGAAAAAAAGCAAGTGAGGCAAAAGATGTAAAGCCGCGATAAAAAGCATATTCGTTGCAGATATGCATTGCAATACCTGCCAGTTCAAGAAATGACTGCTATTTTGATTTTGAAAGATATCGGTATGATACTTCCAAAATCAAAAGGGGGCAAGACAGGTGAGTAAAGAGGTAAGTAAGAAACTATGAAATGTGTTTCTCACCATAGAATGTACTTCTTTTATGTATTTGAATAAATGCAGTTCAAGCATATCAAACCATCGCCAGAATAAGACAGGTAAGTAAGAAACTGTGAAATATATTTCTCATCATAGAATGTATTTCTTTTGTATATGAATAAAATGTAGGCCTTCAAGCATATTAAGTCATCGCCAAATGCAAAGCGCCAATGACAATCACTAAATGCAAGCGCCAATGACAATCACCAAATGCGAAATGCCAAGCGTTGATGATTATCGCCAAAATTAGTAACTATCGCTGTTGTCATCAATTGCTGATACAAAATTATCTTATCTCACCTTATCGAAATTGTTATCATCGCCAAGCTGATACATATCCTAACCATAAGCATTGTCAGAACATATCAACAATGGCGATGTATCAATTATTGATTCATTATTCATGGCAATGAAATAAGCAGTGGAATAAGCCTAAATTGGCCAACCATACAAATTTTACGACAGTAATAGCAAATGATCATTTAAGGCAGCCTAGTCAAGCCTATATGGCCAACTATGCATAAGACCCACAAAGCTTCAACGATTTATATATATATATATATATATATATATATATATATATATATATATATATATATATATATAAAGCCCTAAATTGGCCTGCCCAAAATTGGCAAATGATCATTTAAGGCAAGCTAGCCAAGCCTATATGGCCAACTACGCATAAGAACTACAAAGCCTTAAATTGGCCTTCCCGAAATTGGCGGTAAACTATAATTGCTCCTTGAGCCCACTGCCCAAAATTGGCGGTAAACTATAATTGCTCCTTGAGCCCACTGCTCGAAATTGGCGGTAAACTATCTTGCTCTTTGAGCCCAGTGTCAAATCCAGTTCAGTCAAATCTGGTCGTTCAGTGTCAAGTCCAGTCAAGTTCGATCTTGTCCAGTCAAAGTATAGTCAGTCAAAGTACACTAGCACCATTGCTCAAAAGCATTAAATATGCTTAAAAGCATCGACTACGTGTAGCATTCAAAATGCTGCTGATGCACATTTCAATTTAAACATGCTCAAATATGTAATTGCCTGATGGAAATTTTAAATGTTGAATAAAATATATGCAAAAATGCGTTTCTCTTGAATCAGATTTAAATTACATCAACAGTAAATGCCTTCAAGATATTGGCAATTATCTATTCAAAAAGTTCAACTCTTCAAGGCCAACTAATATATTGACAAGAGCTGTAAGGTTTTTTTGTCTCTTACCTTCTTGATGATAGAGAAATATTATTACACAAGATTTTTAAAGGTGGCAAAGAATGAATTAGCGAAGAATCATCATTCTCTCTCGGACAATCTAAATATTCAGATATATTCTTTAGATTCATTAAAAGGAGCAGCAAATATTATCTATCCTTCAGGAGTATCTGCAGGCTTTACTTCAGAAATATTATCTCCTAAAGAAATCTTTATGCGATAATGACAGGGAAAGGGGGTAGGATCTATGTCTTCAAAAGTAATCTATGCCTTGGTCTTTCTGATAATCTCTTATACATGGTGGAGGAATTCATGTACCGAGAATTATGAAGCATGATTCAATGTGAATGTTTAAAAGTTGCTTCTATATAAAAGCCCGATTATATAGTCCGATGCCGTAACTCCTCATTGTTCTAACAGCGATATTGTGAGTCTCCAAGTACCAGATCTGATGGAGATAGAGCAAACGAATCATCATCAGTAATTTCTATAGCCTTTGAAAAATTACTAAGTGAAAATTGAAAGAAGTCTTGTCTATTTTTCAGAATCAACAAAGATCACAGGAAAAGTCTATGAAGAAATGCTAAGGAGTACAAGCTAGAAACAACTCAGCAATTAAACCTTTAGAGTTGGAAATGACATCTCCAAGAGCACGATATAAAGAATATAAAGAATGCAATGCGAAACATGTGACAAACGCAAAGATAAAACGATTAAATCATTATCATATTGCGAATATGACAATCAGCCCAAAAGAGGAGAAGTTTTTAATATATATTTCAAAATTATCAATGCTTCATAAGGCTAAATTGAAAAAGTTATAATATCTTGAGATACTAATTCCGACTAATTTGGAAGGAAAGACTATCATTCAAAAGATCAGATTATGCAGATCATGAATAAAGGAAACAATAAAAAAGGTTGCTGCGGTAGGAGCAACGAAGTTGATCAAAGTGACCGTTGCAGAATTGAAGAAAAAAATCGCTGATGTTGATCAAAGAGATCATTGCAGAATTAAAGGAAAGAATCGATGGAGTTGATCAAAGAGACCGTTGCAACCACAACGATGTTGAAAGATAGCTCTCTGATCAAGTTGCTCATAGACAAAGTCATCACAGCTGTTGTAGAGATGAGTTTTGACGAAATAGAATCTCATCTTTTCTAGTGAAACATCCGCTCGACACTACTGGCTTGGGGCATTCAAATCTTTTGTTCAAGCACAATCAATCAAGTCTTTCGTTCGAACATGAGCATTCAAGTCTTCCGTTTGAATGTAATCAATCAAGTCTTCCATTTGAACGTAATCAATCAAGTCTTCCATTTGAACGTGAGCATTCGAGTCTTCTGTTTGAACATGATCATTCAAGTCTCCCGTTAGAACGTGATCATTCGATCTTCTGGTCAAGTATGACCATCCAGTCTTCCATGCAAGCATGATCATCCAGTCATCCTTCAGTTGTAATTCATTCAAGATTCTTCGGGTGAAGGAAGATCAATCCTCCATTTGATTTCAGGAATCAATCAAATAAGGATCGAGGGGGCATCTGTTGAGGCACAAAAAAATCTCATTGCAATGGTTAGAAAATTCCATGTCCAGGGGTAGTTTAGGTATTTTGGTAAAAATCCATGTTCGGGGATATTTTGGTGAAAATCCATATCTGGAGGTATTTTGGTAAAAATCCATGTCCAGGGGTAATTTAGGTATTTTGGTAAAAATTCATATCCGGGGGTATTTTGGTAAAAATCTATGTCCGGGGGTATTTTGGTAAAAATCCATTTCCAGGGGTAGTTTAGGTATTTTGGTAAAAATCCATGTCTAGGGGTAGTTTAGGTATTTTGGTAAAAATCCATGTCCAGGGGTAGTTTAGGTATTTTGGTAAAAATCCATGTCTAGGGATAGTTTAGGTAATTTGGTAAAAATCCATGTCCAGGGGTAGTTTAGGTATTATAGTAAAAATGCATTGAGAAAGGTAGTTTGGTAAAAAAAGCATGCACAGGTGTCATTTTAGTAAAGAGAGGCTGTACACCACCATTTAAGAGGGAGTTTGGTGGACACCATGGTTTAAGAGAGGAAGATGTCCAAATGTGAAGGGATAAGTGGTGGTGATCACCACTTTTTAAGAGTGGTGGAGCCTATAAATACCCCTCTCTGATTCATTTAAAGGGTTGGATTTTTTGGATCAGTTGGGAGAGAAATGGAGAAGAAGAAAAAAGAAGAGAGAGAGGTATGCAGTTGCGCGACCCATGCAACGGAAGAAGTCATTGCCCGACCTGCGCAACGAAGAAAGTAGTTGCGCGACTCGCGCAATAGAAGACAGGAGACATGAAGTTCTGCGCGATCTGTTCGGCGAAGGAAAGCCCTTGCGTGACCCGCGCAACAAGGAAATCGGTTGCGCAACCCGAGTAACGAAAGGACCTGTTCCACCGCCCGCGCAACGTATTCTTAAGACTGGAAGGATGCTCAGAACTGATTTCAAGCTCGAGACTGGCTGATCGATTTAGTAATTCCTCCTAAGTATCTAGGAGATGACCAAAATAGTGTCGTTATGCTGCCAAAATTTCTATCTCCTCGGAGATTGGTTGATCAATTCAGCAATTCCTCCTAAGTATCTAGGAGATGACCAAAATAGCGTTGGAATGCTGCAGAAATTTCTATCAGGCTATCTTGTTTGTTTTGATTGATTGTGCTTTGTTTTCAGAATCAAGGGAATCAGAGGATGTAAATGAACTCAAAATAAATGTAATTAATGTTCTCTCATACTTTCTTTGTTATCATTGAATAAATCCCCTAAATCAAACACATTTATCTTCTTGTCGAAACAAATATGGATTGTTAATATTTCCAAATCATGCGATCCAACGGAGACGCTCATAACTCCATCGTTTGATGTCAGATTGGGTCAATTTTTGGTCATCTGAAAAGGTACTTTAGTGCTCTTTCATTCCTAACTAGAATCGTCGTATTCCAAGACCATTTGGGCATCCGTAAGTAGGATAACAGTCGTCGGTCCTGAATTTTTCCTTCATCTTCTTGTCCAATGTGACCCTCATAACTCTCTCTTCGGAGGTTGAATTTAGAATATTTTGAGCTCATTGGAATCGTAAGTTGACAAGCTTCCAAATTGGAGAAGAATTGGCTAATTCGGAGACCGTTCGATATCCCAAAAGTACATTGGAACTCTTTGATCGTCATTTTTCAATATGGATTGTTAATCTTTCCAAATCACGCGATCCAACAAAGTCGCCCATAAATCCATTGTTTGATGTTGAATTGGCTCAATTTTCGGTCATCTGAAAGGTACTTTAATGCTTTTTCATTCCTGACTGGAATCATCGTATTAGGAGACCATTTGGGCATCCGTAAGTGGGATCGCAGTAGTCGGCCCTGAATTTTTCCTTCATCTCCTTGTCCAATAGTAACCCTCATAATCGCATCTTCAGAGGTCAAATTTAGACAATTTTGAGCTCATTGGAATCGTAACTTGACAAGCTTCCAAAGTGGACCAGAATTGGCTGATTCGGAGACCGTTCGATATCCCAAAAGCACGTTGGAACTCTTCAATCGTCATTTTTCAATATGGATTGTTAATCTTTCCAAATCATTTGATCCAACGGAGACACCCATAACTCCATCGATTGATGTCGGATTAGGATGATTTTTGGTAATCTGAAAGGTACTTTATTACCCTTTCATTTCTAACTGGAATCATGGTATTCCGAGACCATTTCTGCATCCATAAGTGGGATCACAGTCGTCGGTCCTGAAGTTTTCCTTTATCTCCTTGTCCAATAGTAATGCTCATAACTGCCTCTTCAGAGGTCGAATTAAGACTATTTCAAGCCTATTGGAATGGTAACTTGTCAAGCTTCCAAATGGGACAAGAATTTCCTAATTCAGAGACCGATTGATATACCAAAAGCTCGTTGGAACTCGTCGATTGTCATATTTCCATATGGATTGTTAATCTTCCCAAATCGTACGATCCAACGGAGCGCCCATAACTCCATCGTTTGATGTCGGATTGGGTCGATTTTTGGTCACCTGAAAGGTACTTTAGTGCTCTTGCATTCCTGACTGGAATCATCGTATTCTGAGACCGTTTTGCGCATCCCTGAGTGGGATCGCAGACATCGATCCTAAATTTTTCCTTCATCTTCTTATCCAATAGTAACCCAAATAACTCTCTCTTTGGAGGTCGAATTTAGAATATTTTGAGCTCTTTGGAATCGTAAGTTGACAAGCTTCCAAATTGGACAAGAATTGGCTAATTCGGAGACCGTTCGATATCCCAAAAGCACATTGGAACTCTTCGATCGTCATTTTTCAATATGGATTGTTAATATTACCAAATAGCGCGATCCAACTGAGACGCCCATAACTCCATCGTTTGATGTCGGATTGGGATGATTTTTGGTCATTTGAAAGGTATTTTAGTGCTCTTTGATTCCTGACTGGAATCATCATATTCGAAGACCCTTTAGGAATCCGTAAGTGGGATCACAGTCATCACTCCTGGATTTTTCCTTCATCTCCTTGTTTAATAGTAACCCTCATAACTCTCTCTTCAAAGGTCGATTTTAGAATATTTTGTGCTCATTGGAATCGTAACTTGACAAGCTTCCAAATTGGACAAGAATTGGTTAATTTGGAGACCGTTCGATATCGTAAAAGCACGTTGGAACTCTTCGATCGTCATTTTTCATTATGTATTGTTAATATTTCTAAATCGCGCGATCCAACGGAGACGCCCATAACTCCATCATTTGATGTCGGATTGGGTTGATTTTTGGTCATCTGAAAGGTACTTTAGTGCTCTTTCATTCCTGACTGGAATTGTCATATTCTAAGACCATTTGAGCATCCGTAAGTAGGATAGCAGTCGTCAGTACTGAATTTTTCCTTCATCTTCTTGTCCAGTAGTGACCCTCATAACTCTCTCTTCGGAGGTCGAATTTAGAATATTTTGAGCTCATTGGAATCAGAACTTGACAAGCTTCCAAATTGGAGCAAAATTGGCTAATTCAGAGACCATTAGATATCCCAAAAGCACGTTGGAACTCTTTGATCGTCATTTTTCAATATGGATTGTTAATCTTTCCAAATCGCGTGATCCAACAAAGTTGCCCATAAATCCATCGTTTGATGTTGAATTTGCTCAATTTTTGGTCAACTGAAAGGTACTTTAGTGCTCTTTCATACCTGACTGGAATCGTCGTATTAGGAGACCATTTGGGCATCTATAAGTGGGATCGCAGTCGTCGGCCTTGAATTTTTACTTTATCTCGTTGTCCAATAGTAACCCTCATAACTCCTCTTCAGAGGTCGAATTTAAACTATTTTGAGCTCATTGGAATCGTAACTTGACAAGCTTCCAAATTGGACAAGAATTGACTAATTCGGAGACCGTTCGATATCGTAAAAGCACGTTGGAACTTTTTGATAGTCATTTTTCAATATGGATTGTTAATATTTCCATATCGTGTGATCAAACGGAGACGCCCATAACTCCATCATTTGATGTCAGATTGGGTCGATTCTTGGTAATCTGAAAGGTACTTTAGCGCTCTTTCATTTCTAAGTGGAATTATGGTATTCCAAGACCATTTCGGCATCCATAAGTGAAATCACAGTCGTTGGCCCCGAATTATTCCTTCATCTCCTTGTCCAATAGTAACGTTCATAACTACCTCTTCAAACGTCGAATTAAGACTATTTCAAGCCCATTGGAATGGTAACTTGTCAAGCTTCCAAATGGGACCAGAATTGCCTAATTCAGAACTGATCGATATCCCAAAAGCTCGTTGGAACTCGTCAATCGTCATTTTTCCATATGGATTGTTAATCTTTCCAAATCGCGCGATCCAACGGAGACGCCCATAATTCCATCGTTTGATGTCGGATTGGGTCAATTTTTGGTCATCTGAAAGGTACTTTAGTGTTATTGCATTCCTGACTGGAATCGTCATATTCCGAGACCGTTTTGGGCATCCCTGAGTGGGATGGCAGACGTCAGTCCTGAATTTCTCCTTCATCTTCTTGTCCAATAGTAACCCTCATAACTCTCTCTTCAGAGGTCGAATTTAGAATATTTTGAGCTCATTGGAATCGTAAGTTGACAAGCATCCAAATTGGATAAGAATTGGCTAATTCGGAGGCCGTTCGATATCCCAAAAGCAGGTTGGAACTCTTCGATCCTCATTTTTCAATATAGATTGTTAATATTTCCAAACAGTGCGATGCAACTGAGACGCCCACAACTCCATCGTTTGATGTCGGATTGGGTCGATTTTTGGTCATCTGAAAGGTACTTTAGTATTCTTTCATTCCTGACTGGAATCGTCGTATTCCGAGACTGTTTTGGCATCCCTGAGTGGGATCACAGACGTCGGTCCTGAATTTTTCCTTCATCTTCTTGTCCAATAGTAACCCTCACAACTCTCTCTTCAGAGGTCGAATTTAGAATATTTTGAGCTCATTGGAATCGTAAGTCGACAAGCTTCCAAATTGGACAAGAATTGGCTAATTCGGAGACCGTTCGATATCCCAAAAGCATGTTGGAATTCTTCGATCGTCATTTTTCAATATGGATTGTTAATATTTCCAAATAGCGTGATCCAATTAAGACGCCCAGAACTCCATCGTTTAATGTCGGATTAGGTCAATTTTTGGTCATCTGAAAGGTACTTTAGTGCTCTTGCATTCCTGACTGGAATTGTCGTATTCCGAGACCGTTTTGGGCATCCTTGAGTGGGATCGCAGACATCGGGCCTAAATTTTTCCTTCATCTTCTTGTATAATTGTAACCCTCATAACTCTCTCTTCAGAGGTCGAATTTAGAATATTTTGAGCTCCTTGGAATCATAAGTTGACAAGCTTCCAATTTGGACAAGAATTGGCTAATTCGAAGACCGTTCGATATCCCTAAATCACGTTGGAACTCTTCGATTGTAATTTTTCAAAATGGATTTTTAATATTTCTAAATACCGCGATCCAATAGAGACACCCATAACTCCATCATTTAATGTCGGATTGGGATGATTTTTGGCCATTTGAAAGGTATTTTAGTGCTCTTTGATTCCTCACTGGAATCGTCGTATTCGAAGACCCTTTAGGAATCTGTAAGTGGGATCGCAGTGGTCGGTCCTGGATTTTTCCTTCATCTCCTTGTCTAATAGTAATCCTCAAAACTCCCTCTTCAGAGGTCGAATTTAGAATATTTTGTTCTCATTAGAATCGTAACTTGAGAAGCTTCCAAATTGGACAATAATTGGCTAATTCGGAGACCGTTCGATATCGCAAAAGCACGTTGGAACTCTTCGATCATCATTTTTCAATACGGATTGTTAATATTTCCAAATCGCGCGATCCAATGCAGATGCCCATAACTCCATCATCTGATGTCAGATTCGGTCGATTTTTGGTCATCTGAAAGGTACATTAGTGCTCTTTCATTCCAGACTGGAATCATCGTATTCCAAGACCATTTGGGCATCCGTAAGTAGGATAACCGTCGTCGGTCCTGAATTTTTCCTTCACCTTCTTGTCCGATAGTGACCCTCATAACTCTCTCTTCGGAGGTCAAATTTAGAATATTTTGAGCTCATTGGAATCGTAAGTTGACAAGCTTCCAAATTCGAGCAGAATTGGCTAATTCAGAGACCGTTCGATATCTCAAAAGCAGGTCGGAACTCTTCGATCGTCATTTTTCAATATGGATTGTTAATATTTCCAAATAGTGCAAAGCAACTGAGACACCCATAACTCCATTGTTTGATGTCGGATTGGGTCGATTTTTGGTCATCTGAAAGGTACTTTAGTGCTCTTTCATTCCTAACTAGAATTGTCGTATTCTGAGACCGTTTTGGCATCCCTGAGTGGGATCGCAGTCGTCGGTCCTGAATTTTTCCTTCATCTTCTTGTCCAATAGTAACCCTCATAACTCTCTCTTCAGAGGTCAAATTTAGAATATTTTGAGATCATTGGAATCGTAAGTCGACAAGCTTCCAAATTGGATAAGAATTGGCTAATTCGGAGACCGTTCGATATCCCAAAAGCATGTTGGAATTCTTCAATCGTCATTTTTCAATATGGATTGTTCATATTTCCAAATGGCGTGATCCAACAAAGTCACCCATAAATCCATCGTTTGATGTCGAATTGGCTCGATTTTTGGTCATCTGAAAGGTACTTTAATGCTCTTTCATTCCTGACTGGAATCGTCGTATTAGGAGACCATTTGGGCATCCGTAAGTGGGATCGTAGTAGTTGGCCCTGAATTTTTCCTTCATCTCCTTGTACAATAGTAACCCTCATAACTGCCTCTTCAGAGGTCAAATTTGGACAATTTTAAGCTCATTGGAATCGTAACTTGACAAGCTTCCAAATTGGACCAAAATTAGCTAATTCAGAGACCGTTCGGTATCCCAAAAGCACGTTGGAACTCTTCAATCGTCATTTTTCAATACGGATTGTTAATCTTTCCAAATCGTGCTATCCAACGGAGACGCCCATATTTCCATCGTTTGATGTCAGATTAGGACGATTTTTGGTAATCAGAAAGGTACTTCAGTGCTCTTTCATTTCTAACAGGAATCATGGTATTCCGAGACCATTTTGGCATCCATAAGTGGGATGATAGTCGTCGGTCCTGAATTTTTCCTTCATCTCCTTGTCCAATAGTAACGCTTATAACTGCCTCTTCAGAGGTCGAATTAAGACTATTTCAAGCCCATTGGAATGGTAACTTGTCAATCTTCCAAATGGGACCAGAATTGCCTAATTCAGAACCGATCGATATCCCAAAAGCTCGTTGGAACTCATCGATCGTCATTTTTCCATATGGATTGTTAATCTTTCCAAATTGCACGATCCAACGGAGACGCCCATAATTCCATCATTTGATGTCGATTGGGTCAATTTTTGGTCATCTGAAAGGTACTTTAGTGTTATTGCATTCCTGACTGGAATCGTCTTATTCCGAGACTGTTTTGGGCATCCCTGAGTGGGATGGCAGACATTAGTCCTGAATTTCTCCTTCATCTTCTTGTCCAATAGTAACCCTCATAACTCTCTCTTCAGAGGTCGAATTTAGAATATTTTGAGCTCATTGGAATCGTAAGTCGACAAGCTTCCAAATTGGATAAGAATTGGCTAATTCGGAGACCGTTCGATATCCCAAAAGCATGTTGGAATTCTTTGATCGTCATTTTACAATATGGACTGTTAATATTTCCAAATATCATAATCCAATTGAGACGCCCATAACTCCATCGTTTAATGTCGGATTGGGTTAATTTTTGGTCATCTGAAAGGTACTTTAGTGCTCTTGCATTCCTGACTGGAATCGTCATATTCTGAGACCGTTTTGGGCGTCCTTGAGTGGGATTGCAGACGTCGGTCCTGAATTTTTCCTTCATCTTCTTGTCTAATTGTAACCCTCATAACTCTCTCTTCAGAGGCCGAATTTAGAATATTTTGAGCTCCTTGGAATCGTAAGTTGACAAGCTTCCAATTTGGACAAGAATTGGCTAATTCGAAGACCGTTCGATATCCCTAAATCACGTTGGAACTCTTCGATTGTTATTTTTCAAAATGAATTTTTAATATTTCCAAATACCGCGATCCAACTGAGACACCCATAACTCCATCATTTGATGTCGGATTGGGATGATTTTTGGCCATCTGAAAGGTATTTTAGTGCTCTTTGATTCCTCACTGGAATCGTCGTATTCGAAGACCCTTTAGGAATCTGTAAGTGGGATCGCAGTGGTCGGTCCTGGATTTTTCCTTCATCTCCTTATCTAATAGTAACCCTCATAACTCACTCTTCAGAGGTCGAATTTTAAATATTTTGCGCTCATTGGAATTGTAACTTGACAAGCTTCCAAATTGGACAAGAATTGGCTAATTCAGAAACCGTTCGATATCGCAAAAGCACGTTGGAACTCTTCGATCGTCATTTTTCAATATGGATTGTTAATATTTCTAAATTGCGCGATCCAACGCAGACACCCATAACTCCATCGTTTGATGTTGAATTGGCTCAATTTTTGGTCATCTGAAATGTACTTTAATGCTCTTTCATTCCTGACTGGAATTGTCGTATTAGGAGACCATTTGGGCATCTGTAAGTGGGATCGCAGTAGTTGGCCCTGAATTTTTCCTTCATCTCCTTGTACAATAGTAACTCTCATAACTGCCTCTTCAGAGGTCAAATTTGGACAATTTTGAGCTCATTGGAATCGTAACTTGACAAGCTTCCAAATTGGACCAGAATTGGCTAATTCAGAGACCATTCGGTATCCTAAAAGCACGTTGGAACGCTTCAATCATCATTTTTCAATATGGATTGTTAATCTTTCCAAATCGTGCTATCCAACGAAGATGCCCATAATTCCATCGTTTGATGTCGGATTAGGACGATTTTTGGTAATCTGAAAGGTACTTCAGTGCTCTTTCATTTCTAACAGGAATTATGGTATTCCGAGACCATTTCGACATCCATAAGTGGGATGATAGTCGTCGGTCCTGAATTTTTTCTTCATCTCCTTGTCCAATAGTAACACTCATAACTGCCACTTCAGAGGTCGAACTAAGACTATTTCAAGCCCCTTGGAATGGTAACATGTCAAGCTTCCAAATGGGACCAAAATTGCCTAATTCAGAGACCGATCGATATCCCAAAAGCTCGTTGGAACTCATCGATTGTCATTTTTCCATATGGATTGTTAATCTTTCCAAATCGCGCGATCCAAAGGAGACGCCCATAACTCCAGCGTTTGATGTCGGATTGGGTCAATTTTTGGTCATCTAAACGGTACTTTAGTGCTCTTTCACGGTACTTTAGTGCTCTTTCATTCTTGATTGGAATCATCGTATTACAAGACTGTTTTGGGCATCACTGAGTGGGATTGCAGACGTCATTCTTGAATTTTTCCTTCATCTTCTTGTCCAATAGTAACCCTCATAACTCTCTGTTCAGAGGTTAAATTTAGAATATTTTGAGCTCATTGGAATCGCAAGTTAACAAGCTTCCTAATTGAAAAAGAATTCGCTAATTCGGAGACCGTTCAATATCCCAAAAGCACGTTGGAACTCTTCGATCGTCATTTTTCAATTTGGATTGTTAATATTTCTAAATAGCGTGATCCAACTGAGACGCCCATAACTCCATCATTTGATGTCGGATTGGGATGAATTTTGGCCATCCGAAAGGTATTTTAGTGCTCTTTGATTCCTGACTGGAATCGTCGTATTAGAAGACCCTTTAGGAATCCGTAAGTGGGATCACTGTCGTCGGTCCTGGATTTTTCCTTCATCTCCTTATCAAATAGTAGCCCTCATAACTCTCTCTTCTGGGGTTAAATTTAGAATATTTTGTGATCATTGGAATCGTAAATTGACAAGCTTCCAAATTGGACAAGAATTGGCTAATTTGGAGACTGTTCGATATCGCAAAAGCACGTTGGAACTCTTCGATCGTCATTTTTCAATATGGATTGTTAATATTTCCATATCACGCGATCCAACGGAGACGCCCATAACTCCATCGTTTGATGTCGGATTGGGTCAATTTTTGGTCATCTGAAAGGTACTTTAGTGCTCTTTCATTCCAGACTAGAATCATCATATTCCAAGACCATTTGGGCATTCGTAAGTAGGATAACCATCGTCGGTCCTGAATTTTTCCTTCATCTTCTTGTCCAACAGTGACCCTCATAACTCTCTCTTCGGAGGTCAAATTTAGAATATTTTGAGCTCATTGGAATCGTAAGTTGATAAGCTTCCAAATTGGAGCAGAATTGGCTAATTCGGAGACCGTTCCATATCGCAAAAGCTCGTTGGAACTCGTCGATCGTCATATTTCCATATGGATTGTTAATCTTTCCAAATCACGCGATCCAATGGAGACGCCCATAACTCCATTGTTTGATGTCGGATTAGGTCGATTTTTGGTCACCTGAAAGGTACTTTAGTGCTCTTGCATTCCTAACTGGAATCGTCGTATTCCGAGACCGTTTTGCACATCCCTGAGTGGGATCGCAGATGTCGGTCCTAAATTTTTCCTTCATCTTCTTGTCCAATAGTAACCCAAATAACTCTCTCTTCAGAGGTCAAATTTAGAATATTTTGAGCTCTTTTGAATGGTAAGTTGACAAGCTTCCAAGTTGGACAAGAATTGTCTAATTAGGAGACCGTTCGTGTAACACCCCGGATTTTTGCCAACCTGGGATTAGACGTCCTTAAGCAATGGATCAAACCTAATACAGGTTTAACTTCTTAAACGCTCAATTAAAGCCTCAAATCTCTTTTCAAACCATTTTCTTCACAAATCTCACCCTTCATCACCTTGATCTTCCAATTTTTCTAAGGACTTTCACCCTAGACACTATCTAAACTAGCTAAGTAGTATAACTTGGATCACTTTAGATACAAACTACAAAGGACTAAGTACCACCCCAGACAGAAATCGCTTAGGACTAAATCCTTTAGAAATGAGAAAAAGTAACTAAGTGCGAGACCAGTTTAGCTACGAAATCCGTTTGAATCGTTTTAAATACGATCTGCAAGACCCAAAACTCGTAGAATCATGGACGCTAGGTTACCCTAAAATCTAGGATCAATCTCATTACCCCATTTGCTTCGGGAGCACGTCGAAACTTCAGACGATCCGGACCGCACGTCGAAAGTCCGAATAACTCGAAGTTAAGGAATTAGAACCCGCCTCTTTGGGCTTGACCATCATCTCAAAATCAGTCCATCCGATGTCCCACGGCCATTCGTTTCGATTCGGAGCGAGGGTGTGTGAAAAACACTATTCCTATTCCAAAATAAATATCGGGAATAGTGATCTGCACCTTTCGCATGTCGGTCAAGATAAGCAACCCGACCGCCGAATCCGACCAAATTACACCCTCGGATTAAGAAAAATTTCATGAACATTTACATGTGCTTAGAATTTCGATCGTGGCCCACTGACCGTTGAACTGAAAGTGGTCCGCCACGTGCGATCTGGGAATCCGATCGAGTCGAGAACGTAATCCCACATAGATCCATAGGTGGTGAGCTTAAGTTTGACGTTTGGCTCAAGGAGGGCTACCAGAACCTCTCTTTGAAATTTGGAAAAGTGACGAATATCCTATATTAGCAGTAACCCTTGAACCTGAGTCTATTTTGGGAATGTTTTAGGCTATATAAGGGCCTTAGAGCACCCTCTCTCACAGCCATACGAATTTGAGTTTTGGGAGAGAGAAAAGAGAGAGAAAGTGAGGGAGAAGTGGGAGGATCTTCCTCCTACTGTTGCAAATCACCCCACGGGCTGCACCGCCTCTTTCCAGGCGTTTTTCCGCCGATATCAACTCCGTTTTAAGGTAGGAAACCCTAACCCTAATCTGATTTGGGGATTGGGTGGTTGTAGGTTATGAAATAGCTAACCTATTTCGTTCTATAGGTTGTCAAACTGCCGAATACGGAAGAGTAGCAGACCTATCAACTCCGTTACGATTCTACGACTAAAGGTGAGGACTTTAAGTGTATAAGTTACGGTTTTCAACGCTTTCAATGTCAGATAATGATAGATTCATGATTTGCGTGTAAATGCACATGTACAAAGTGCTTTCCGTTTCCTGTTTCGATTAACGTTGTAAAATATGGATTTTCACATACTCTAGGTATACGTAGAAATACTGTATACGTATTTTTTTTGGAAAAATGTTTGACATGTTTATTTAATGTATGAATATATAATATATGAATAAAATACTAGTTTGGTGAAAGGAATCGCCAAAATACATGTTCACTTGTAAATGTTACGTATGTTGAAATTGTGTATTCTAGAAATACTGTATACGTAATTTTTTTGGAATAATGGTTGACATGTTTATTTAATATATGATTATACAATGCATGAATAAAATACCAGATTGGCGAAAGGAATCGCCGTAATCTATGTTCGCTTGTAAACACTATGTATGTTGAAGTTGTGTATTCAAAAAAATACCGCATATGTATAAATTTTGGAAGTGTAATTGTCATGATTATTTGTCGTATGAATATGGTATGCGCGGATAAAATAACCGCTTGGCAAAAGAATAGCCCTAATACGCAATTGCTAACATACGTTATGTATGTTGGAATCGCGCACTCTAAGTGTTTGGTGTACATGCTTGTGTGCGTAAAAGCTTGGGTGTTAGTGCCTTAGATAGGCGCTGATATGGAATTCCCGACTTCCTTAGAGACATGTAGGGTCCCCTCCATGCGGTGGTTCGCTATAACCACTCACTTGTGATGCGTATGTAATTGTATCCCTATGTGTATAGTGCTTTATAACATGCTTTACAACATGCTTTACAACATGCTTTATAACATGCTTTACTTCATGCTTTATAATATGCCTGCTAACATGCTTTACTTCATGCTTTACTTCATGCTTTACAACTGTTTGAGTTTGGGACTATGCCTATAGTCCAAACATTCGGTACCAGACTTGCGGTTGTGGCCGAGATTCATATCGCCACAACGGACGTGTCTGGCGAACCCGAGTCGTACTTCGGTTGGCGATAGTGGTTGGCCACACGGAGTGCTTTTGCGCTCCATATCGCTCAACTTGTGGTGTGCTCGAGCTAGTCAGGCTCGTCAAGCAAACCGATATGTGTATGTGTATGTTCACCATGTTTGGTCGCTACTGCTTGAACCTAGGGTACCAAACTTACCAGTGGCGATCCCGTTAACCATGGTACCTCGATCCGCTAAGACGCATGAGCCGGGCATGGTGGTATGGAACACTGTGGTCGAGCTGTCGGCCTACGCTGGGGTCATGTGCCTCCCCGTAGTGACCATTGCACAACCAAACTCGTGAGCCGATTATGGTGGTATGGGACACTATATTCGAGCTGTCGATACTTACGGCGAGAGCCGAGTACGGTGAGACCTGTGCTGGGTGCTGACGGGCGACGAGTCCTCCGTAGTATCTTTGAGTATACTCCAAGTGTCTGTGATTGGCGACGAGTCTTTCACAGTAACTAGAGTATAAGTTGAACCGAGTACGGTGAGACCTGTACTTGAGCTGACGGCTAGTGATTGAGCCAAGTACGGTGAGATATGTACTTGAGCTGACGGCCAGCAATTGAGCCGCATACGGTGAGATCTATATCCACGCTGACGGGTGACGAGCCCTTTGCGATGCCTTCACTACGCTTCTCAAACCATAATATCGTATGAGATTAGCTAGGATTGACGACCCTAGAATGGATCATGTTTGGGAATGATATAAGGGAGGTACCTTAGTTTCCCAATACTGCTGGTTGAAATGGACTAATAAAAACTTGGTAATCATGAGCATCATCGCACCGCATGTGCTTTGTAGATGTGGCGCACTGAGGGAGTAAGCATTCGCGAACGTAAGATGATGTCACTTGAGGGTGGTTTGGCAAGGGCATACAGCATCATGTCATATCATTTTTGCACTTAACAAGAGTAATTAGAAATGTTTAATTTGTACTGCTTTATCATTACTGCTTGATTGATTTGATAGCATGTTAACCTATGCTTTATTGTTCCACTGAGTTAGCTACTCACTCCCACGTTACGGGACGGTGTTGTACACACCAACCAGATTGTTAAATTTCAGACGATGGCGATGCTTGTGAAGCACTGCCGGACTACTTCTATGGTGATGAGGAGGAGTTCTCCTAGCATGTAACTCTCTGACGAGTCTCTGAAGACCTGGTACTGTATTGACGGGGCTATGGTATTTGGGATAGGAGACATTACACTTCCTCACATTAGGTATATTTTAGAACCGTACTTGTAATTATTTAACCTGGTAACGTTATCACACTCTGGAGACTTATTATAGTTTATATATTTTATCTATCTATCACAGTCTTCCGCTTGCAAATTTAATTGTCTCTGGAGTATGATATGCTGTTTTGGCTTAATCTCACTCATGTTCAATGCACGAATACAGTCAACATTCAATCATCATTCATTTTGTTGCATAAGTGATGTTCTGGAACTCGGGAGTTGAGTGTATGCTCGACCCCCGATTTTCAGGGCGTTACAAGATGGTATCAGAGCATGATTTGGATTAAACCGGACCTGGGTTATGGTCACACGACGCACACTGACGCACTCTGACTTAGGAGAGAGCGACGGAATGTAGAAACAGTCTTAGGCATCCCTGTTCCGTCCAACGGCTAGTTCACTGAAAATGAACGCCGAAATCGAGTATGTATTCAACCATGGTCGCACGGGTCGACCTTAAAACATTTCTAGGTTGTCTAGTGAAGGGTCTAGATCACCATCCATCTCATCCCAATCATTGAGAATCAGTAGAATGTGTGCAATAAACGTGATGAGGATAACTACTCCGAATCCTTGGAGCTTCTCTGGACTCCTACCAGAGACTTCTCGAATCTACAAGAGGAGAAAGCAGAAAATAGAAATAAATTCTAATAAATTCGAAACTGATTAATGAATGACAAAAAAAAAATGAGTTCACAACCCTTTAAATAAGGATACCAGGTAATGAGAAAGAAATCAGGAACAAACTACAACTAAAACTTCTAGAATTCGCGACTTACTATATATGGGTCGTGATGTCTACTAGTGGGTAAAGTTTTCGGTCAAAAAATAAAATAAAATAGTAAGTGTCCTAAACGACTTCACCCAACCGTTCTCCTAATTATTTTAAACTCTTTTCTCATTGGGCACAACTCCTAAAGCCCAACGGATGAAGAGAAGTCAAACTAAAATTACTATTTTAGTCAAACGAAATTAAAACGGGGAAATGACTGTCAATCGGAGGCTTTTTTGGCAATTCCGGGCTGCGCAACCCTGCATAGCAGGGTTGGTTGGCTTCATTATCTCGTTCTACCCCAAATTCATATATTTTACATCAGATAACTCATTCCGGATTGCAAGATACGTCCAGTTTGACCCGAAACGACTTGAAACGGAGTCGGGGGCCACACGCGTCAATCCGGGGGTGAAACAAGTGGGTCCAGGGTGCATTTGGCACCTTGGGACCATGGGGAACAAGTCCCCACCGTGGCGGCGCGGTTCCGGCCAAGTCCGACCGTGGCGGCGCCGCGGCTCGGGCGGCGGACCGCGGTCCGGTCGATTTTCTGGGGTGGGGCCAAGGCTAGGGTTGGTCAGCCTGACCTCTTCTACCCCCTGGCACATGCCATTTTGGCAATGGATTAGGATTTAAGAGCTGGAGCACCCCACTCTCTCATTTCTTCCTTTTCAAGTACTTCCACACCCCATTTTCGATTTTCTCTAAACCCATCCCTCCAAACCTTGCAATCTTCCATTTTCTTCCATAACCCACACACCCCAACCTTCCACAACAGCCCTAGCCTCCCCCTTTCCCCATTTTCTCAAGTTGGAGCTCTCATACCCCCTCACTTGGAGCTCAAATTCGTGCAACCTTTAAACCTATCTCATTTCTCCCTTTTACCTTCTTCATCCCTACCTTTTTGGCCTTTACAATCCCTGTTGAGGCTCAAGTCCATGGAGAACCAAAAACTCCAGCCCCCCCATTTCCCTTATCCTCATTTTCTATGGCTCTATCCGAGCTCATCCATATGTTGCCTTGTAGTTTGCGTGGGCTACTATCTTAGGGTGGTTCTGTTTTCCTGTTGATAGGTGTAGTAGTTGGTAGAATGTTCAAGGTATTTGAGAATGTTTAGGGTCCGTTCGGCCAAATTACATTAGGTAAGTTTACGGTAGATAGAATTGTAAAAGTAATAATAAATGTATATGTAGGGTATGTGTAGACACCCCACCCAGGCTAATATCTTGATTTTGTTAAGACAAATCCGAGAACCATGATCATATCCTAAATCTACCCCTAACCCTAACCTGAGCCATTATTCCATCCAGACCATGCCCGAAATCGACCTATTTCTCGAATCATTTTCAGGTAACAATCGAGCTGACTTCAAGCTATTTTGGGCCAAATATCCAAAAAGAACTTTGTTTCACTCTAAGGACCCAAAAAAGGACTCACCAGATGAATTTCGAGGAAAACCGTACCGAGGTGGTAATCGGATTACCGCCGGCGGTAATCGGATTACCACTTCCTCCCAGAAAATGCGCACGTGGCGAGTCACACGAGTTTCGGACTCAGCCAGGACCGGGCGGCAGTCGGACTACCGCCGGCGGTAATCCGATTACCGCCGGCGGTGATCGGAATTCCGCCGCGTGCTGTCTGAGCAGGGACAGCTGTCTCAGCGTCCAAAGTCAACTCTTCCTGGAATTTACCCCTCCCATCTCTATTATTTACTGTTTTACCAATCCCCTTAGCCAATGAGAGCATGCCATGTGGCATCTCTCTCCTCTCCACCAACCACCATGTGCCACATCACCTTTACCCTCCTCTTGTCCTCTATTTACCAAAAAACCATTGGAAAGGGCTATAAATAGCCCTCTCCCCTTTCATTTTGGAGATATGGATGAGAGCCACCAAGAGAGGGAGAGAGTGAGAGAGAAAGAGTGAGAGGAAAAGAAAAGAAAAGAGAGAGAGAGAGAGAGTGAGGAAGAGAGTGAAGGAAGGGAAGGAGCTCCCAAGCCTTCAAGCCCACATTTTCCAGCCACCTCCTAGCCTTCATCTCAATCCTTCCAACCCCCAAGCCTAGTCCAAAATGATCATGGTTCAATCTACATCTTAGCCTTTTCAAGAATCAAGTCAAAGATCCATTTGCATACAAGCATTCATCATGACATCTACTCCCTTCTCAACCCCCTTGCTTCTCTAGATTTCTAGCGGACGTATGCTCTGTGACTTGCCGTACATCGGATCCTGTCACATCAGAAATTCCTAGTGATCTAGTCCACTTTTCTTGTGTTTTTGCATAAGCATCATCACATCCACCCTCTAGACATATTGTCGGACGTATGCTCTGTGGCCTGCCGAAATCTCGGATCTTGCTACATCAGAAATCCACATGTGACTAGTCCCATCATGACCGAAGCATCATCATCATCCCTTGAGATTATTTTACCACACTAAGTCGAGACCGTACATTTGTACGGGCAGAGAGGGTGCCTAACACCTTCCCTCTTTGTAACCGAGGTCCCTTACCCGGAATCCCGGATCATAGACCAGGAGTCAATCTAAGGTCGGAGGATCTTCGGATTTCTCCAACCTTACGTATTCCGTGGTTCTAGCCGACCGCGGGATTCTGAGATTATTCGGCTAGTGGCGACTCCAACAATCACAAATCAGCTTAATCACCCCCAGGACCACCACAACAAGACATTTTTCACAACAAAGTGGACGCCCGATTTTTCAGTGTCTACAGAATGGCGACTCCACTGGGGACGAGTCTAGAACGTACTAGCTGAGACCCGACTCGACAACGTGTGGTATACTAATCTCAAGGGATATTCATCAGCGCATTCATACAAAAACCAAAAAAAAAAATCTCTTTGGCTTACACTTGCTTAGGTAAAGATCCGAACCATGACCACTCGATCCCGTGCAGCCATGACTTCTCAAACAACCCATGAAGAAGAGCCGGCACCCCAACCAGCTCCTGAAATATCCGCACCTGCACCCGCACCCGCACCCACACCCATATCTACACCCGTACCCTCACCAATAGCTCCGACAGAGTTGCTAGCCAATGTCACCACACAAGAGCTACTACTTCGAACAATGCAAGAGCTACTGCTTCGCCTAGTGCCGAGTGCCACACTGAATACACAGATAACCCAGCCTAGTGTGCAAAACAGCTCACTCCCTCAAACTCCTTTTGCCTTCTCTCTCATTCCTCCAGCAAATCCTGTGCTCCCTCCCCCAGAAGAATCAGCACAAGATCAACAACAGCAAGCAATCGGGAGCAACCCTCCCCCACATCTCTACTCAACACATCACAACAATCCGGTCACAGCACATGCAAATCACAGACAAGAACTGGCGGATGCCCATGAAGGGGGCCAGTTTCGAGTCCAGCCCACTCCCCCTAACGGGAGTAACATCCCGGAATTGGCAGATACCTCAGGAGGGAGCCATTTCCGAACATCCCACCCTCCTCCGAAAGGGAGTGGTGTTCAATTCCAGCTACCTCCCGCCACCGGAAGTCCACCTTCTTTCCATCAAACCCCCATTCTGGATCCATATGAAGAAGAAGCAGCACAAGCCCTACAGCAAGGGACAAGATATCCGCAACAAAGTAAATCAGAGATCGAGGAGTTACGAGAGCAACTACAAACAATGCAAAGCCAGCTTCAAAGACAACAAGGAGTGGATCACCCATCCACTAAGTTCAGGGACCTCTGTCCCTTCCCAGACGCCCAAGTACCTCCAAATTTTGAGGTACCAAAGTTCAAAAGGTATGACGGTAGCGGGTGTCCCACAGCACATCTAAAAGCCTTTTGTGGGGAGCTCAATGCGATAGCAGGGAATGATGGGGCTTTAATAAGACTTTTCCAGAAATCCCTAAAGGGTGACGCTCTGGATTGGTACACCTCACTAGATAACCACCAAATCAGAACCTGGGAAAAACTTTCCCAAGCATTCATTGACAGGTTCTCATACAACCTGAACATGGCTCCAAGGAGAGCCGACTTGGCTGCCCTGAGACAAAAAAGCGATGAATCTTTATCAGCATACGTAGGACGATGGCGAGCTATGGCAGCTCGAATGAGAAACCCCATCGATGACGAAGAGCAGATATCCATGATTGTGCATTCAGCACATCCCAGTATTTCAGGATATCTGATCTCGTATCCGTACGTAAACTTCTCCCAACTCATCCGAGCCGGAGAACAAGTAGAAGCTGGGATCAGAGCTGGAACTATTTCCCCATGGCCACATCAGACCCCCTCAATTAAGAGAAACAAAGTCGAGGGAAAACCTGTTGGACACGGGAATGGAAACAGCCCTGCTCCCATGCAACGTGCTACTGAAGTTAACAACATCATCGCTAACACTCAAGGCAACCAGTATGCTCCACCACTAGAGCCACGGCGGAGACGGGTAGTACCACCACATGAGAACAGGCGCAAGACTAACCCCAAGCAAACCCAACGGGGATATCGAGCACAGTCATCTCAACAAAGAATCACAATGTGACTTAGGGAAATGCGCAAGGACCATACAAGCAAGGAATGTTAGGGAGGAAGTTCACTCCGTTGGCACAATCATACAGCCAAGTGCTAACAATGCTCATACAAAAACAACTGTTAACACCCCTCCAGCCTCGACTTCCACCTAATCCCTTGCCTCCTGGTTACAATGAAAATCAGTACTGTGCATATCATCAAGCTCCTGGCCATCTAACGGATCGCTGCTTCGCTTTGAAACATGCGGTCCAAGATTTGATCGAAAGCCGAAGATTGCGATCACCCCACAGCCAAGAATACGATTCAAGCCAATATTCTCCAAAATCCCCTGCCCTCGCATCAGGCAGGACCCAGCACATCAAGCACCTCTACCGTCAATCACATTGAAGGAGGTCAACCCACACATGCTCATCCACATCATTCCATCCAAGCAATCATGCCCGACACGCCAATCGGACATGGGGACACCAGCAAGCACCATCGCTCGGACCACTTTGGTATCCCTTGAAGCAAAGCACCACTATTCAACCTCTCATATTTCTTGAAGCAAACAACATTTCAGTCTCTCGAGACTTTGGAAACAACACCCAACAGTCATACCCTCAGAACCTCGCCCTCCAAGGGGCACATTCAACCCCATCCTCGGCATATCCAAAAAGGTTGAATTCTGAACCTGTCATCCTCCCGATAGGTCTCCCTGACCTAACCCTGCTAACCTTGCAAGGGGCACCCTCAGTTCACACCCCGCAATTCCTGATGCCTCACCAACTGGCACATACCCAAAGAATCCCTCCCCCACATCAAAGGAAAGAGGAAAGATCCATGGCCACAACTAATCAGAACTTGGCGGCACCTCAAGAGATATCACTAAGTCTACCACAAACTGCTCCAGTAATGACCCCTCAGCTTCAAGAACCATTGGCATACTTGGAAGGAAGAGCGGTTCCTTCCTATAACCCGAAAGCAGTCCCATGGCATTATCCAGAATGTGATGAGGTGGGTAACAATGGGAGATACCTCAGGAGAGATAATCAGAACCCAAAAGAAACTCGGGGAATTTTATCAGGAACCACCAGCAAAACTGACACTGCTTATGATATAGCAGCCCAACTCAAAACCATTCCTGCACAAATATCCATCTGGGAACTCCTATGTACGTCAAGGTCGCATCGAGAGATCTTTGCGAAGACCTTGAATGATGCCCATATCTCTCCTGACATACCTCCCGAAATGGTGGCAAGCATGATTGGCCAACTTCTCGCGCCACAAGCCATCACCTTCTCTGATGATGAGCTACCACCTGAGGGTCGCGAACATAGGCGATCACTAAACATAGTGGCCCACCACAAGAATTTCAAGATCCCACTAGTGCTCATTGATAATGGATCAAGTCTCAACGTTTGCCCTTCAAGGACTGTTGAACGGTTAGGGATAGAACCATCCTCCTTCAGACCCAGCACCATGAGTGTCAGAGCCTTCGATAATTCCCGAAGGCAAGTAGAGGCGGAAATTGACCTAGAATTACAAATTGGACCAGACATGACCCTTGTCACATTCCAGGTCATCGATATTCCTGCCTCATTTAACCTTCTCTTGGGGCGGCCATGGCTCCATGCTGTTGGAGCCATCCCATCTACCCTCCACCAAAGGGTCAAATTCCCTTCGGGAAATCGGATCATTTCAATACTGGCAGAGCCAGAAACCATTCTCCCGGTGACGGTCAGTATTCCAGAAACTGACATTCCAGTGATTGACATTCAGCATACAGAAGGCGATATTCCATATCACAGTTTTGAATTCGAAAAAGTAAACGTTATCGCTAACCCTCGCCCTCTAGCTGCTGAATACGTCATTCCCCCTGCTGAGCGATTGATCCTAAATTACCGTACCGAGTTCCATGAAAAAGGTACGGTAGTAAGACCAAAGACTCGCCAATGTACTGAGAGACAGGACTGGGATATCAACCGACACCGGAAGATCAGGCTAAAAAGCCAAAAAGGGGTCAACTATTTAAATGCACACCCATCGAGTTTGTTAAAGCTGGGACAGTTCATGAGGGCAAAATGATATCTCTTGAGGACCAATTTCAAGCACTTAGACTCACAAAACAGACTAGACAAGAGTCTATCTGGCCACCAATAAGGTGGGATCGGATCCTTAGGATGCCAGAGGAGCACACAAGGCCAGGGGCAGAACCCCCAGATCCATCGCATGAAGCTAGGGGCATGGAAACGAGTCCATCAGCAAGTGACTCAAAATCGAGAATGTCCTTTGCAGGTAATGTAGACCAGAACAGGGAGACACCCATTCGGGGGAATACAGGGCAGAAGCAACCCATCCACTGGGTTGACAAAGGTAAGTGGCTTGCTCTAGATTGGACGAATGTTCAAATCCCGTCCCAGAAATCCGTGGAACAAGAAGAACTTCAACTCCTAGGCACAGAGGTCGAAACAGATTCGGACTCTGAGCCCAGTCCAGCAGACATCATGGTCATCGAGACAGGTGACCCACAAAAATAAATAGGGCAGATCAGCAAGATCGACAGGGGAAAGGAGCCTGAATGGTCAGCCATCCCCCTAACAATTGAATCAGCTAGCGAACCATTCGCTAGCACCAGCCTAAAAAAAAAACGCCAATGTAAATAGCAATTGGTATCCCGAACCAGGACAAGACCAATCATGGTTTGCAGCACCGTCCTGTTCAGGATATCGTGGCAACACCAAAAAATCAAAAAATCCTTCAAACACAAAAACATCAGATATTTTCAAAAATACAAAAACATCATATATTTCTCAAAGTCACAAAACATCAAAAAACTTCCAAAATACAAAAACAATAGAAAACTTTCCAAAAATCACTGTGCCAAACAATTCTCATGACAAGCACGAGTTTGAAGACGACTCATATGATTTCGATCTAGAGTTGGACTTCGAACTCATGGGTTTGGATGAAGCTCCGGATGAGGGAAATGATGATACCGCTCTCGAATTCGAGGATTCCCTCGAAAAATTCGAAACAAAGGCCAATGTTGTAGCAGGTGACTTCGAAATTGTGAACTTAGGGTCAATGGACTCCCCCAGGGAAGTACGTATCGGGAAATCGCTTCCCCCAGAATACAAGCAGAAGATGATGGAGTTTCTGAAGCCGAGGTTGTCCAACTTTGCCTTCTCCTACGAGGACATGCCAGGGCTCGATGAAAAGTTGGTAGTACATCATCTGCCGACCAAGCCGAAATGAAGCACCAAACAAAAGCTGCGAAGGATGAAGCCAGAATGGGCCCTGAAAATCCGTGATGAAATCATCAAGCAATACAATGCGGGATTTTCGGTAGTCTCAACTATCCGAATGGCTCGCAAATATCGTACAGTTCCCAAAAAGATGGGAAAGTCGAATGTGCATCGACTTTAGGGACCTCAACAGAGCAAGCCCTAAAGATGACTTCCTTTGCCTCATATCGACACACCGGTAGATAATCTTTCTTGGACACAAGATCTTCTCCTTCATGGACGGTTTCTCCGGTTATAATCGATCAAGATGGCCGTCGAAGACCGTGAGAAGACCTCCTTCATCACGCCATGGGGAACTTTTCATTATCGGGTCATGCCCTTCGGATTGAAAAATGCAGGAGCTACATATCAGCGAGCCATGACTGCCTTGTTTCATGACATGACAAACAAGGAAATGGAAGTTTATGTGGACGACATGATTGTCAAATCTCGCACGATCGAAGGACACTTTGAAGATCTCAAAAAGCTCTTCGACAGGCTGGAAAAGTTCAAGCTCCGCCTCAATCCACAAAAATGTGTCTTCGGTGCAACCGGAGGCAAGCTTTTAGGCTTCATTGTCAGCGAAGACGGTATTAGGGTGGATGAAAACAAAACCAAAGCTATCATCAAGATGCCACCACCCAAGACTGAGAAAGAAATTCGGGGCTTCCTCGGGCGAATCCAATATATCAGCCGATTCATCGCACAACTCACTCCGGTCTGCGAACCCATATTCAAGTCAGCATTTAAAGAACTCTCCAAAAGAATGGAATGACGACTGCCAAGCGGCCTTCGATAAAATCAAAAGATATTTGTTAAATCCTCCAGTGCTCGTGCCGCCTACTCCAGGTAGGCCACTTCTGTTATATATCTCTGTCGCAGCGGAAGCAATCGGATGCGTCCTCGGCCAACACGACGATACGGGAAGAAAGGAGCAAGCAATCTACTATCTAAGCCGACGGTTTACAAGCTACGAAGCCAAATATTCCAGCTTAGAAAAAACATGCCTCGCCCTAGTTTGGGCAACACAACGGCTAAGGCAATGATCGCTCACCCGATACTACTACTCGCCCGCATGGATCCGTTGAAGTACTTGTTCGAAAAACCAGCACTGACAGGCAGGATCGCAAAATGGCAGCTACTGCTTTCTGAGTTTGACATCACATATGTCACTCAGAAGGCAATCAAGGGGCAAGCACTGGCTGATCATTTAGCAGCACACTCCCTGCCCAACTACCAACCTCTGAAGACCTTCTTCCCCGACGAGGACATCCTCCAGATCGAGGGAGAAGAGGAAAGAAAGGCAGGAGAATGGACACTCTTCTTCGACGGAGCTGCAAACGCGAAGGGGAGTGGAGTAGGCGCCATACTCTACTCCCCCGAAGACGTCCCAGTTCCTATATCCAGAAGACTAGCATTCCGATTGCACCAACAATGGCCGAATATGAGGCATGCATCGCCGGTCTAAGAGAAGCCATCATCCTCAACATAAAGAGGTTACGAGTCTTCGGAGATTCGCAACTCATCATCAACCAGATAAATGGCGATTGGAAGACCAAGGATGAGAAGCTGATTCCATATCACGTCTATCTGGAGAATTTGATCGAGGAGTTCGAAGAGATCACATTCTCTTACATGCCTCGGGTCAAGAATCAGTTTGCAGACGCTCTGGCTACCCTCGCTTCAATGCTGGAAATCCCAAAAGGAGTTGCTGAATGGGAACTCACTGTCGAACTCCAAGAGGAACCTGCATTCTGCCTGCAAATCGAAGAAGCCGAGCCTGCCCCAAATGATCAGCCATGGTACACAGACATCAAAAAATACCTCGAACATCAGAAGTACCCGGAAGGAGCAGCTCTGACTGATCGACGTACAATACAAAGATTAGCAGCTCAGTTCGTGATCACTGGGGGTATCCTCTACAAGCGATCCTTCAACCAAGTCCTCCTCCGCTGTGTCGACGAGACAGAGGCAGCCCAGATTATGTCAGAAATCCACGAAGGACTATGCGGCCCGCATATGAACGGGCACATGATGGCAAAAAAGATCCTACGACTCGGTTACTACTGGCTTACAATAGAGACAGACTGTTGCAAGCACGTCAGGAGATGCTTCAAGTGTCAGGAGCATGCGAACCAAATCCATGCGCCTGCCTCCGAACTCTACAACTTGACGGCACCATGGCCCTTTTCTGTATGGGGGCTTGACATCATAGGTAAGATCAGCCCTAAAGCCTCAAACGGGCATGAATACATCCTGGTGGCAGTAGATTACTTCACTAAATGGATAGAAGCAGCATCCTACACCACTATCACAGCATCTCATGTGGTCAAATTCATGAAGAACAACATCATTAGCCGATATGGGGTCCCTCAAGCCATTATCATTGATAACGGAACTCCGTTCGTCAATAAAAGGATGGGCGATTTCCTCGACAAGTTTAAAATTCAACGCCCATCGATCGAGCCCCTACCGCCCTCAGATGAATGGTGGGGTAGAAGCCGCAAACAAAACTATCATCCGCATACTCGAAAAGATGGTGAAGACATACCGTGACTGGTCAGAAATGCTTCCTTATGCACTCTGGGCTTATCGCACGTCTGTACGGTCTGCTACAGGCGCAACTCCATATGGGCTCGTTTACGGAATGGAAGCAGTACTACCAGTCGAAATTGAAATCCCATCACTGCGGATACTACTGGAAAGTGAAGTCGAGGAAGGCGAGTGGCAACAAGCGAGGTACGATCAACTGCATCTGGCAGATGAGAAGCGCATGCGGGCGCTAAACCACTCCCAATGCTATCAAAGAAGGATCGCTCGAGCTTACAACAAGAGAGTCCGGAAGAGAAGTTTCAAAGTCGGTGACATGATCATGAAACGTATCCTGCCGCCGCATTTGCCAGATCCCAGAGGAAAATTCAAACCATTGTGGGACGGACCACTGGTCATTCGGGAAGTACTCCCAGGAGGTGCTCTTCGGCTCACCAATCTGAAAGGCGAGGATCTTCCCGAGCCCATCAACGCCGACAATGTGAAAACCTATCACGGGTAACCCTACCTAACCTTGTCAATGATTACAATCGAAAGGCTGTATCTCTCACCTCCTTATCAGAAAATAAAACTGTATATATCCACCAATTACCCTTTTTAGAAATACCCATCATGTCTCAAAAAAAAAAAAGAAAACAAAAGAAAGAAAAAAAAAAAAAATAAGAAAAGACAAAGAGAAATCTCAAAAAAAAAGGAAACAAAAAGAAAGCAAAAAAAAAGACGAAAAGACAAAAAGAAGACCCATAAAGAAAATAAAGAAACCCATCTCGCATCCCTAGTAATCTATCCTGTACCCCAAATAATTTCAAGCAGCTTATGATTGTGATCAGAGACAAGGACAGGCAGGTAGCCAATCGGCCGGCTATGAAGGAAGTTCCCCTGTCACTCCTAGCACTTCGACAAAACCAACAAAAAAAAAAAAAAGGCATGCCTAAGCGAAAGGGGCGAGTTGAAAACCTGAAAAGGCGGCTCGAGTAAAAACAGCAGGCATGTAGCGGACTTGGTGAAAACCTGAAAGGGCGCCAAGGGTAAAAATAGCATAAGCTGCCAAGGGGCAGGCAAGATCAAAACCCGGGACGTAGTGAAAATTCGAGAGGACACTACGGGCAAAAATGACGGGAAGAGCCAGACGTAGTGAAAACCTGAAAGGGCGCTACGGGTAAAAGTGGCAAGAAATAAAAATGAAATAAAAGTGCAGGAACAGAAGAAGCCGAGGCAGCAAATGACACAACAAGATACAAGGAAGGATCAACTTCAGATCAGTACTCCATCAGATGCTGTTCAAATCCAGGGGATGCAATCCCGGACACCGTCTCAAGAAACCAAGACCCCAAGGAGCACAGTCTAGAATACTGTACACAACGTAGGCTGAGCCCACGAGTCTGATCCCAATCAGCCAAAGTATTAATCCAAACATGAGTAAACATGGCACGAGCAAAATATTTCATTTTCTTAAATCATTTCGCAAATACACTGTCTTTCCCTTTATAACAAAAATCCTCTGTGCATACAAAATAAGTAGTCAATCAACAGCAGAAATTGCAGGTAAACTCCTACCTCTCATATGCCAACAATCTCTCCCTGAGCCTCTCTATCTCCATGCGCAGGTAGAAGATCTCATCCCTGTCCAGACGATGTGACACAAGCATGCTCTCATCATATCGCCGCTCTACGGCTAATCGGCGGGCCATGTCCTCACACGAGTGGCGAAGCACAGCAATCTCACTAATCAGATGACCGTGTGTAGCTAGCAGGAATGAAGGATCAATGAAGGGCCGCTCCTCAAAAGCCTCGAAAGAATCAATAACGCAGGAGGAAGACGAAGCAGTGTCACCTATCATATCCTGATCAGCAGCCTCATCTGCCAAGTGCCAGCCTGGAACCTGACGATACAACGACTGCTCTGCTACCCATCGCTGGTATGGTACCGTCGCCATAGGTGGAGCCCAAGACTCAAGATCTAGAGCCGTCGCATCCAAAGAACCCTGCCAGGAAACCCGGACTCGCCTATACAAGGATGTCAAATCAGATGGAAGAGACGAATGTCCAAATCCAGAAAAGGCGAACTCTGGAATATCCTGCCAGAAACCAAACTGGCGAAGGAAGCGTATGGGATGATAGGAGCAGCATCCCCGAAGGCCGAGTAACAGCAAAGGAGTGCGAGCCGCACTACAGATCATGGGCGCTCGACAAAGCCAAGTAGCCTCCCAGCTGATCTCCCACCCTCGAAGCTCAGAAAACATGCGGCGATACAATGACTCCGTGGCCTCAACACCACACGGAAGGTCGTCGAGCAACAAGCGCAGCACGTCATTACGACGAGAATCAAGAAATACAAGCACAGGAGTCATGTACAAGTGTTCCCATAACCATACCTGGGAGAAGCTTAAATTAAGCCCAAATTTCAAAAAAAATGGGATGCATGAGAAGGTGACGAAAGAGCAGAAAGTACCTGAAGAAACGAGCAGCAGCCTCTGAGGATGCGGGTATGCCCAAGGGAACACTCAGTCAACCCCAAGAAAAGCTCGGCCAGCACTACCGAAACAATGCTCCTACGATAAAGGACACATCGGAAGACATCTAGCAAAACTACCAGCGACGATCGTCTCCATTCTGAAAAGAGCAGCTCAGCCAAGGTGCAAAATATCAGTGCATTCAGGCACTGAAGCTGACGATCAGATCCAGGCCTCCCACGGCCAGTAGAGCAGCGGTCATATAAAATCTCCAGAGAAAGGTCACCAACCCCGCCCTCTGCAGTAGGAAGATCAACGGCAAAACCGAACCAGGCAACCAGATCAGAAGGGCGAACCGACTCTGAGAAAGGAATGTACGCCTCTCGAGTCAAAAGAAGGCCTGACAGACGCGCAAACTCCTCCAGCGATGGACCCAGCTCCAGATCATTGAAGGAAAACAGGTTCAGGGATGGTACCCAGTCATACAATGCCGCACTCAGCAGTCGCCAATCTAAGCGGACTCGGTGAAAGTGGAGAACCTCTCGAAAGCCCAAGGAGTCCAACTCGAAGATCTCGGACTCGGTCAAACTGTCAATCCAAATATGTAATCGCTCAGAACAGGTGCCACGCGGCTGCAATCGACAAGTCCGAACAGGCACACCCTCAACAATCTGAATCCCTGGGGCCACCAATGGGTCATCAAAGATTGGCATACCCTCATCTAAAAGATCGATCTCGTGGTGGAGGAAAAAGCCAGACGCGCCCATTGCACCTCGCAGTGTATCCCAAAAAGCCTCAACAGGAGGACCTGAATCCCCGACAACTGCTACATCGGGAGGTGTCTGAAATGAAGAAGCCCCAATAGCTGCAACATCTGGAGCATCCCAGTGGCACATAGGAGCTACATCCTGTACGATAACAGGAGTTGACTCTCCGACCATCGCCTCGAAATCTGCGCCAAAAATCTGACTCAGACCGCCTGTTGGAAGTCCACCGTCTACCAGATCCAAGCCATCTAAAGCACCAAGAGGAAGCCCGTCATCCACCAAAATCTGATCCACACCATCCATGCCATCCATAATCATCCCTCCATCAAGCAAGCCATCCACACCATCCATAGCAATCCTCCCATCCATCAAGCCATCCACACCATTTATAGCAATCCTCCCACCCATCAAGCCATCCACACCATCCATAGCGATCATCCCATCCATCAAGCCATTCACACCATCCATAGCAATCTTCCCATCCATCAAGTCATCCACACCATCCATAGCGATCATCCCATCCATACCATTCATAACCATCCCTCCATCAAGCAAGCCATCCACACCATCCATAGCAATCATCCCATCCATCAAATCATCCACCCCACCCATAGCCATCCCTCTATCAATCAAACCATCCAATCCCATCAGCCCATTAGTAGGAAAAGGATCCAAGCCATAAGTGGTGTTCATTCCTTCAAAAGGGCCCATCAATTCCCCATCTACCCCCATAAACTCCTCATCATTTATGGAGCCACCCACCTTTTCACCACCAATAAACACACCTAAATCATCATCATGATTGGCCATGATGAATCAGAAAAGGAGAAAGAAACAAGGGATGGATGAAGACAAAGAGGAAAGGACAAAATGGAGACAAAAAGGATGATCAGAAAACGGACGGACGAGAATACCGGAGGAAGAGACAAAAGGAATGAACAGGGAAGAACATGGCTTGCTGGAAGAAAAGATGGACGGAGGCGGCAATCGGATTACCGCCAGCGGTACTCGGAGTACCGTTTGCAACGCAGGTGTCATCATCGAATCACGCGAAGACCACGACAGAGCGGCAGAATGGGCAAATGTCAACGGCGGTACTCCAACTACCGCCGGCGGTAGTCCGATTACCGCCGGCGGCAGTCCGATTACCACCTCGGCCCAGTTCCAAGTGCAGTCCGGATCAGATCCACTCCAAAGGGTAGGGAACAAGTAATTTGCTCCTATGTGCGCAATTGGATAAATGCGACTGTGAGAGCATAAGACAATGCTGAACAAACTAAAATTTCATATCAAATGAAGGAGATCATACAGCCGATGAACTAATCGTCACCCGAAAAATAGGTATCACTATCCTTGCTATGAAAATGAGGTCCCAAGATCCCTCCTCCAGCAAAGCGGCGCCACCACCAGGAGCATAACCAGGCTGAAGAATCGGACCCATGCCATACTGCTCGCTCCAAGAGCTGTACTCTCTGTCCGGGTCGACAAAGGTGTGGCAAGCCGTAGCCCTCAAAGCAAAGTGCCAGCCTAACTCTCTCTGTGACACAGATCTCCAATCAGATGGTCCAAGAAGGCAACAGCCCGGACCCATCTTCCAAGACCCATTTCCCAAGTCCACTTCAAAGAGCCCATCTCAAAGCCCAAGCCCATTCCGAGGCTCAGGCTCATTTCCAAGCCCGTGTCATAAAGCCTATCTCAAGGCTCAAGTCCATCCTAAGCCCATTTCAAAAGTCCAGGCCCATCTTCCAAGACCCATTTCCAAAAATCCCAAAAATTCAAAAAATCCCCAAAATCCCAAAAATCCCAAAAATTCCAAAAATCCCCAAAAACCCAAAAAATTCCAAAAATTCCCAAAAATTCCAAAAAATCCCCAAAAACCCAAAAAAATTCAAAAATCCCCAAAATCCAAAAAAAAATCCCAAAAATTCTAAAAAAATCCCAAAAAACCCAAAAAAATTCCAAAATCCCCAAAATCCCAAAAAAATCCCAAAAATCCAAAAATCCCAAAAAAATTCCAAAAAAATCCAAAAATCCCAAAAATTCCAAAAATCCCAAAAATCTCAAAAAATTCTAAAAATCCTAAAATTCCAAAAATCCCAAAATTTTCCAAAAGTTTTCAAAAATTTCATAAAACCTCCAAATTTTCCAAAAAAAAATCTCAAAATCTTCAAAAAAAAATAAAAATAAAAATAAAAATAAATAAATAAATACCAAGTAACTCTAAAATAAATCCCCAGGCCCAAAAGGTTTGCTTCTTCTAAAAACATTAGCCCCATTAATTTATTAGTGGAGGCCATCTGACTTTTTACAAATAAAAAAAATTAGCCCCATTAATTTATTAGTGGAGGCCATCTGACTAGCAAATAAAAACCGTTAGCCCCATCAGCTCACTAGTGGAGGCAAGGCAACTGTTTACTTGACTTGCGAAAATAAAAACCGAACGACGACGCCCACCCGCGAGATCGAACGGATATTTTTTTCAAATAAAAAAAGTTCAAAAAAAAAGTTTCAAATAAAATCCTCAATGAGCCTAGCTCCAAAGGGGATAGTTTTTCAAAAAACCACGCACGCGTCACGCAGTACACTGAGGAATTTTCCATATTCTCCAGTTGCGGACAGTGCAAACAGTTAAATAAGACCCGATCTCTTCCGGTTTCCCCGAAGGACGGTCGAGTCCGTACATGATATATGTACGATTGGCCAGATCCCTATAACTGGGCAGTCGTACAAATGCTAGTAAGATGAGTGGATCTATCTCTGGAAAGAATAATCAAACTCGAAGTGAAGACAATCCATTGTAACCAAAGTGTCAGACTCAGCAGATTGCATGGCAAACAGATTACTTGCACATACCTAGTCCGGAATGTTCACAAAATTTGATCGAGTCCAAGTCGGCGTAGTGAGTTCCCCGTAAGGCCGCACCAACGCGCAGGGCAGCTAACCACTTTGACGATCAAATGGAACAAACATTCCTAGGGTGATTACATAGCAAAGGAACGACAGACCTAACAGTACGGGAATCCTCGTAAAGCCGCGACGAATGCGCAGAGGCCCTTACTTTTCAGACTTACCCTCCAATGCTGTAAACAATCCGATGTGAAGAGGTTGTGATTGGTGATCCGTAAAGCCGCGACGAATGCGCAGGAGACAATCACAACGTTTTCCTCAACCCTCGTGATATGTGCAAGTCATCTTTTTCCAAACAATGATTGATGATGATACAATGGTAAGCAATAGATTTGAATCGCTACCCTTCATTCTGACCAGAAGGGTGGGGTGTCCACTTGCTTTGACCTTCTGTTGCTCGCAACCTCGGTCAAAGAGGGGCATCTGTAGACACCCCACCCAGGCTAATATCTTAATTTTGTTAAGACAAATTCGAGAACCATGATCATATCCTAAATCTACCCCTAACCCTAACCTGAGCCATTATTCCATCCAGACCATGCCCGAAATTGACCTATTTCTCGAATCATTTTCAGGTAACAATCGAGCTGACTTCAAGCTATTTTGGGCCAAATATCCAAAAAGAACTTTGTTTCACTCTAAGGACCCAAAAAAGGACTCACCAGATGAATTTCGAGGAAAACCGTACCGAGGTGGTAATCGGATTACCGCCGGCGGTAATCGGATTACCACTTCCTCCCAGAAAATGCGCACGTGGCGAGTCACACGAGTTTCGGACTCAACCAGGCCGGGCGGCAGTCGGACTACCGCCGGCGGTAATCCGATTACCGCGGCGGTGATCGAATTCCACCGCGTCTTGTGTCGAGCGAGGGACGGTGTCTCAGCGTCCAAAGTCAACTCTTCCTGGAATTTACCCCTCCCATCTCTATTATTTACTGTTTTACCAATCCCCTTAGCCAATGAGAGCATGCCATGTGGCATCTCTCTCCTCTCCACCAACCACCATGTGCCACATCACCTTTACCCTCCTCTTGTCCTCTATTTACCAAAAAACCATTGGAAAGGGCTATAAATAGCCCTCTCCCCTTTCATTTTGGAGATATGGATGAGAGCCACCAAGAGAGGGAGAGAGTGAGAGGAAAAGAAAAGAAAAGAGAGAGAGAGAGAGAGTGAGGAAGAGAGTGAAGGAAGGGAAGGAGCTCCCAAGCCTTCAAGCCCACATTTTTCAGCCACCTCCTAGCCTTCATCTCAATCCTTCCAACCCCCAAGCCTAGTCCAAAATGATCATGGTTCAATCTACATCTTAGCCTTTTCAAGAATCAAGTCAAAGATCCATTTGCATACAAGCATTCATCATGTCATCTACTCCCTTCTCAACCCCCTTGCTTCTCTAGATTTCTAGCGGACGTATGCTCTGTGACTTGCCGTACATCGGATCCTGTCACATCAGAAATTCCTAGTGATCTAGTCCACTTTTCTTGTGTTTTTGCATAAGCATCATCACATCCACCCTCTAGACATATTGTCGGACGTATGCTCTGTGGCCTGCCGAAATCTCGGATCTTGCTACATCAGAAATCCACATGTAACTAGTCCCATCATGACCGAAGCATCATCATCATCCCTTGAGATTATTTTACCACACTAAGTCGAGACCGTACATTTGTACGGGCAGAGAGGGTGCCTAACACCTTCCCTCTTTGTAACCGAGGTCCCTTACCCGGAATCCCGGATCATAGACCAGGAGTCAATCTAAGGTCGGAGGATATTCGGATTTCTCCAACCTTACGTATTCCGTGGTTCTAGCCGACCGCGGGATTCTGAGATTATTCGGCTAGTGGCGACTCCAACAATCACAAATCAGCTTAATCACCCCCAGGACCACCACAACAAGACATTTTTCACAACAAAGTGGACGCCCAATTTTTCAGTGTCTACAGTATGGCCCCTAGATTGGGTGTATCCTATGTCTTCCGACACCATGTTTAGAATGTACGCGATTAAGGGTAAATTCCGAGAATTCCTTTCCAATAACACTTAGAAATTCCCCATCGTGAGTTATGGAAATCCCATCTCACGTTTTTCCAACACCAGGCTCATTTTCCAAGGCCTATAAAATTAATCCCCTCCCACCCTCCTACCAACCATGTCACACCCAATCCCAAGGTAGGATTAGTAATGCGGTCCCATTTAATACAACTTAAGGCCACTGGCCAAATTGTGTTGAAGTGATAAAGTCCCTTGATATACATTAACCCACCACACTCTGATAGCTTAAGCTTTTGGAGTAAATGGTTGTTTGATAGATAGAACCATAGAGTTTGGACCTAGAGCAGTGCTTCGACAGACTTGACAATATAGGAAATCCAACCAATTAAGAACGTGAACTCTAGAACCCCTTTTGCGGTTGGTTTGAGCAGGTGTGACATGCTCGGGCGTAGTTAAATTTAACTTTAGGCAACTCAATTCCAATTAGACAACTTTAACCCTAAGTAATGAAACCCTTCCTTGTCTTGAAAATGATGTGAAGTCGTCTAGTGTATAAGCATAGATTTTGGACTCACCTATGGATTCCCGCTACTCCTAGATTAAGACTAGACTACTGGTTAGGCGAAGGAAAGTAAAAGACTAATTAATTATGCTAAGCCAATTGAATAATAGAATTAGTTATTCAGCTTAACCGACTCAGACCCACCACACAACATTCCTTCTGTGTTGGCCCAACCACTTGCAACTAAAAGTTTATAATTTTGTCCCTGAAAAGTGATAGGAGTATATAGCTGATAGAGACTTTGTCTTTTAGGCCTAAGGAATTGCCCAAATGGGCAACAGATAGTTAGGAATTAGGTCCCAAGTCGCATGCCATGTCGGCATACGTATTGTGCTTATGAACGTAGAATGATAGCCTGCCTATTAAGCTAGACATGATTAAATAGGATAAGTCTGGACCGCGACAAAAAAATTCCTTGGTAGAATTAGGCATCTTGCCTCAAACTCACACCCATTCGTGATAGCCCCTTTCTATAATCCTAGGTACCAAAACTGATGTAGTGGGAGACCGCATCTCATTTCGTGTCAAGGATAGGGTATAAATTACACCTTGTTCCAATGTACGGAGCAGGACATAAATCTTAAGCCTTGAGGGTGAAAATAAAATTTTAAGGGGGGTAGAACATTATGGTCTCAATCTAGTTAGGTCACCTATTGCATCTCTTTGATCTGGGCGGCACAGCGGAAACGCGGTGGACCCTACCCCACTGGCCCAGGATCGAAACGGTGCTCGTCGAATACGAACATTATAGAAGCCCTAGCCTGCCCTAATATGAGAAAATGTTTTAGGATGATCTAGTAAGACCTGATTCCCCATTTCCTTTGACATAGATAATAACGAGGACTCTCTTAGACTGAGACCTAAAGGGCAACCTTAGAATAGACAATTTGAGCCTTGCAATGATGGACATTCCCTACGTTTCTAGAGTGATCGTACTACGGAGTTACTGAAATATACAACTGTGAAACATTCGCGGCTTGACCCAATTCTTAATCCTGTGCGACTACCAACAGACTCACTGCTGACGAGCAGAAGACTCGAATCCACTAGGATTCGGAAGGGATACGATGAGCTTTCTACCTTAGCTCGGTAGATGATCGATGTATCGGGATCGAGCCCACCAAAATTGTCTCTCCATATTGGTCAAACATTGAAAACAGCTATTTTGCTCTAAATTGTGGGAATTGTTGTCGAGACTCCAAATAGGTAAAGAAATAAATTGTAGCAAACCATTAGGGTATGAGAAATGGGTAAAGAAATAAGTTTTAAGGGGGGTAGACTAAAATGAACCAGGCTAGTATATACCATACCACGCGTAGGAACTCGAAATCAAGAAGTCTTAGGCAAATGAAATAATAGAAATCTTTCCTTATTACCCTTAGGCAATTTCGGGGACGAAATTTTGTTTTAAGGGGGGTAGATTGTAACACCCCGGATTTTTGCCAACCTGGGATTAGATGTCCTTAAGCAATGGATCAAACCTAATACAGGTTTAACTTCTTAAGCGCTCAATTAAAGCCTCAAATCTCTTTTCAAACCATTTTCTTCACAAATCTCACCCTTCATCACCTTGATCTTCCAATTTTTCTAAGGACTTTCACCCTAGACACTATCTAAACTAGCTAAGTAGTATAACTTAGATCACTTTAGATACAAACTACAAAGGACTAAGTACCACCCCAGACAGAAATCGCTTAGGACTAAATCCTTTAGAAATGAGACAAAGTAACTAAGTGCGAGACCAGTTTAGCTACGAAATCCGTTTGAATCGCTTTAAATACGATCTGCAAGACCCAAAACTCGTAGAATCATGGACGCTAGGTTACCCTAAAATCTAGGATCAATCTTATTACCCGGCTGCTCTCGGGAGCACGTCGAAACTTCATATCAGATCCTGGACCGCACGTCGAAAGTCCGAATAACTCGAAGTTAAGGAATTAGAACCGCCTCGTTGGGCTTGACCATCATCTCAAAAATCAGGTCCATCCGATGTCCCACGGCCATTCGTTTCGATTCGGAGCGAGGGTGTGTAAAAAACACTATTCCCATTCCAAAATAAATATCAGGAATAGTGATCTGGCACCTTTCGCTTGCTTGTCAGTATTAAGCAACCTGACCGTCAGAATCCGACCAAATTACACCCTCGGATTAAGAAAAATTTCAGGAACATTTACATGTACTTAGAATTTCTGATCGTGGCCCACTGACCGTTGAACTGAAAGTGGTCCACCACGTGTGATCTGGGAATCCGATCGAGTCGAGAACGTAATCCCACATAGTCCATAGGTGGTGAGCTTAAGTTTGACGTTTGGCTCAAGGAGGGCTACCAGAACCTCTCTTTTGAGCTGGAAAAGTGACGAATATCCTATATTAGCAGTAACCCTTGAACCTGAGTCTATTTTGAGAATGTTTTAGGCTATATAAGGGCCTTAGAGCACCCTCTCTCACAGCCATACGAATTTGAGTTTTGGAAGAGAGAAAAGAGAGAGAAAGTGAGGGAGAAGTGGGAGGATCTTCCTCCTACTGTTGCAAATCACCCCACGGGCTGCACCGCCTCTTTCCAGGCGCTTTCCCGCCGATATTAACTCCGTTTTAAGGTAGGAAACCCTAACCCTAATCTGATTTGGGGCTTGGGTGGTTGTAGGTTATGAAATAGCTAACCTATTTCGTTCTATAGGTTGTCAAACTGCCGAATACGGAAGAGTAGCAAACCTATCAACTCCGTTACGATTCTACGACTAAAGGTGAGGACTTTAAGTGTATAAGTTACGGTTTTCAACGCTTTCAATGTCAGATAATGATAGATTCATGATCTGCGTGTAAATGCACATGTACAAAGTGCTTTCCGTTTCCTGTTTCGATTAACGTTGTAAAATATGGATTTTCACATACTCTAGGTATACGTAGAAATACTGTATACGTATTTTTTTTGGAAAAATGTTTGACATGTTTATTTAATGTATGAATATATAATATATGAATAAAATACTAGTTTGGCGAAAGGAATCGCCAAAATACATGTTCACTTGTAAATGTTACGTATGTTGAAATTGTGTATTCTATAAATACTGTATACGTAATTTTTTGGAATAATGGTTGACATGTTTATTTAATATATGATTATACAATGCATGAATAAAATACCAGATTGGCGAAAGGAATCGCTGTAATCTATGTTCGCTTGTAAACACTATGTATGTTGAAGTTGTGTATTCAAAAAAATACCGCATATGTATAAATTTTGGAAGTGTAATTGTCATGATCATTTGTCGTATGAATATGGTATGCGCGGATAAAATAACCGCTTGGCAAAAGAATAGCCCTAATACGCAATTGCTAACATACGTTATGTATGTTGGAATCGCGCACTCTAAGTGTTTGGTGTACATGCTTGTGTGCGTAAAAGCTTGGGTGTTAGTGCCTTAGATAGGCGCTGATATGGAATTCCCGACTCCCTTAGAGACATGTAGGGTCCCCTCCATGCGGTGGTTCGCTATAACCACTCACTTGTGATGCGTATGTAATTGTATCCCTTTGTGTATAGTGCTTTATAACATGCTTTACAACATGCTTTATAACATGCTTTACTTCATGCTTTACTTCATGCTTTATAATATGCATGCTAACATGCTTTACTTCATGCTTTACTTCATGCTTTACAACTGTTTGAGTTTGGGACTATGCCTATAGTCCAAACATTGGTACTCAGACTTGCGGTTGTGGCCGAGATTCATATCGCCACAACGGACGTGTCTGGCGAAACCGAGTCGTACTTCGGTTGGCGATAGTGGTTGGCCACACGGAGTGCTTTTGCGCTCCATATCGCTCAACTTGTGGTGCGCTCGAGCTAGTCAAGCTCGTCAAGCAAACCGATATGTGTATGTGTATGTTCACCATGTTTGGTCGCTACTGCTTGAACCTAGGGTACCAAACTTACCAGTGGCGATCCCGTTAACCATGGTACCTCGATTCGCTAAGACGCATGAGCCGGGCATGGTGGTATGGGACACCGTGGTCGAGCTGTCGGCCTACTGTTGGGGTCATGTGCCTCCCGTAGTGACCATTGCACAACCAAACTCGTGAGCCGATTATGGTGGTATGGGACACTATATTCGATTTGTCGATACTTACGGCGAGAGCCGAGTACGGTGAGACCTGTGCTCGTGCTGACGGGCGACGAGTCCTCCGTAGTATCTTCGAGTATACACCAAGTGTCTGTGATTGGCGACGAGTCTTTCACAGCAACTAGAGTATGAGTTGAGCCGAGTACGGTGAGACCATGTACTTGAGCCGACGGCTAGTGATTGAGCCAAGTACGGTGAGATATGTACTTGAGTGACGGCCAAGCAATTGAGCCGCATACGGTGAGATCTGTATCCGTTGACGGGTGACGAGCCCTTTGCGATGCCTTCACTACGCTTCTCAAACCATAATATCGTATGAGATTAGCTAGGATTGACGACCCTAGAATGGATCATGTTTGGGAATGATATAAGGGAGGTACCTTAGTTTCCCAATACTGCTGGTTGAAATGGACTAATAAAAACTTGGTAATCATGAGCATCATCGCACCGCATGTGCTTTGTAGATGTGGCGCACTGAGGGAGTAAGCATTCGCGAATGTAAGATGATGTCGCTTGAGGGTGGTTTGGCAAGGGCATACAGCATCATGTCATATCATTTTTACACTTAACAAGAGTAATTAGAAATGTTTGATTTGTACTGCTTTATCATTACTGCTTGATTGATTTGATAGCATGTTAACCTATGCTTTATTGTTCCACTGAGTTAGCTACTCACTCCCACGTTACGGGACGGTGTTGTACACACCAACCAGATTTGTTAAATTTCAGATGATGGCGATGCTTGTGAAGCACTGCCGGACTACTTTTATGGTGATGAGGAGGAGTTCTCCTATCATGTAACTCTCTGACGGGTCTCTGAAGACCTGGTACTGTATTGACGGGGCTATGGTATTTGGGATAGGAGACATTACACTTCCTCATATTAGGTATATTTTAGAACTGTACTTGTAATTATTTAACCTGGTAACATTATCACACTCTGGAGACTCATTATAGTTTATATATTTTATCTATCTATCACAGTCTTCCGCTTGCAAATTTAATTGTCTCTGGAGTATGATATGTTGTTTTGGCTTAATCTCACTCATGTTCAATGCACGAATACAGTTAACATTCAATCATCATTCATTTTGTTGCATAAGTGATGTTCTGGAACTCGGGAGTTGAGTTTATGCTCGACCCCCGATTTTCAGGGCGTTACAGTTCGATATCCCAAAAGCACATTGGAACTCTTCGATCATCATTTTTCAATATGGATTGTTAATATTACCAAATAGCGCGATCTAACTGAGACGCCCATAACTCCATCGTTTGATGTCAGATTGGGATGATTTTTGGTCATTTGAAAGGTATTTTAGTGCTCTTTAATTCCTGACTGGAATCGTCATATTCAAAGACCCTTTAGGAATCCGTACGTGGGATCGCAATCGTCACTCCTAGATTTTTCCTTCATCTCCTTGTCTAATAGTAACCCTCATAACTCACTCTTCAGAGGTCGAATTTTGAATATTTTGCGCTCATTGGAATTGTAACTTGACAAGCTTCCAAATTGGACAAGAATTGGCTAATTCTGAAAACGTTCGATATCGCAAAAGCACGTTGGAACTCTTCGATCGTCATTTTTCAATATGGATTGTTAATATTTCCAAA
This sequence comes from Magnolia changhungtana, assembly GCA_030180095.1. Taxonomy (NCBI): domain Eukaryota; kingdom Viridiplantae; phylum Streptophyta; class Magnoliopsida; order Magnoliales; family Magnoliaceae; genus Magnolia; species Magnolia changhungtana. The sequence continues at coordinate 132,416 of JASAUF010000638.1, forward strand.
TTGCGCGATCCAACGCAGACACCCATAACTCCATCGTTTGATGTCAGATTGGGTCATTTTTTGGTCATCTAAAAGGTACTTTAGTGCTTTTCATTCCTGACTGGAATCATTGTATTCCAAGACCATTTGGGCATCCGTAAGTAGGATAACAGTCATCGGTCCTGAATTTTTCCTTCATCTTCTTGTCCAATAGTGACCCGCATAACTCTCTCTTCGGAGGTCGAATTTAGAATATTTTGAGCTCATTGGAATCGCAAGTTGATAAGCTTCCAAATTGGAGGAGAATTAGTTAATTCGAAGACCGTTCGATATCCCAAACGCACGTTGTTACTCTTTGATCGTCATTTTTCAATATGGATTGTTAATCTTTCCAAATTGCCCGATCCAACAAAGTCACCCATAAATCAATCGTTTGATGTCGAATTGGCTCAATTTTTGGTCATCTGAAAGGTACTTTAATGCTCTTTCATTCCTGACTGGAATCGTCGTATTAGGAGACCATTTGGGCATCCGTAAGTGGGATCGCAGTAGTTGGCCCTGAATTTTTCCTTCATCTCTTTGTACAATAGTAACCCTCATAACTGCCTCTTCAGAGGTCGAATTTGGACAATTTTGAGCTCATTGGAATCATAACTTGACAAGCTTCCAAATTGGACCAGAATTGGCTAATTCAGAGACCATTCGGTATCCTAAAAGCACGTTGGAACTCTTCAATCGTCATTTTTCAATATGGATTATTAATCTTTCCAAATCGTGCTATCCAACGGAGATGCCCATAATTCCATCGTTTGATGTCGGATTAGGACGATTTTTGGTAATCTGAAAGGTACTTCAATGCTCTTTCATTTCTAATAGGAATCATGGTATTCCGAGACCATTTCGACATCCATAAGTGGGATGATAGTCGTCGGTCCTGAATTTTTCCTTCATCTCCTTGTCCAATAGTAACGCTCATAACTGCCTCTTCAGAGGTCGAACTAAGACTATTTCAAGCCCCTTGGAATGGTAACTTGTCAAGCTTCCAAATGGGACCAGAATTGCCTAATTCAGAGATCGATCGATATCCCAAAAGCTCGTTGGAACTCATCGATTGTCATTTTTCCGTATGGATTGTTAATCTTTCCAAATTGCGCGATCCAACGGAGACGCCCATAACTCCATCATTTGATGTCGGATTGGGTCAATTTTTGGTCATCTGAAAGGTACTTTAGTGCTCTTTCATTCCTAACTGGAATCTTCATACTACAAGACCGTTTTGGGCATCGTTGAGTGGGATCGTAGACGTCATTCTTGAATTTTTCCTTCATCTTCTTGTCCAATAGTAACCCTCATAACTCTCTCTTCAGTGGTTGAATTTAGAATATTTTGAGCTCATTGGAATCGCAAGTTAACAAGCTTCCAAATTGAAAAAGATTTCGCTAATTTGGAGACCGTTCGATATCCCAAAAGCACGTTGGAACTCTTCGATCGTCATTTTTCAATTTGGATTTTTAATATTTCTAAATAGCGCGATCCAACTGAGACGCCCATAACTCCATCGTTTGATGTCGGATTGGGATGAATTTTGGCCATCCGAAAGGTATTTTAGTGCTCTTTGATTCCTGACTGGAATCGTCGTATTAGAAGACCCTTTAGGAATTCATAAGTGGGATCACAGTCGTCGGTCCTGGATTTTTCCTTCATCTCCTTATCTAATAGTAGCCCTCATAACTCTCTCTTCAGGGGTTGAATTTAGAATATTTTGTGATCATTGGAATCGCAAATTGACAAGCTTTAAATTGGACAAGAATTGGCTAATTCGGAGACTGTTCGATATCGCAAAAGCACGTTGGAACTCTTCGATCGTCATTTTTCAATATGGATTGTTAATCTTTCCAAATCGTGCTATCCAACGGAGATGCCCATAATTCCATCGTTTGATGTCGGATTAGGACGATTTTTGGTAATCTGAAAGGTACTTCAGTGCTCTTTCATTTCTAACAGGAATTATGGTATTCCGAGACCATTTCGACATCCATAAGTGGGATGATAGTCGTCGGTCCTGAATTTTTCCTTCATCTCCTTGTCCAATAGTAACACTCATAACTGCCTCTTCAGAGGTCGAACTAAGACTATTTCAAGCCCCTTGGAATGGTAACTTGTCAAGCTTCCAAATGGGACCAGAATTGCCTAATTCAGAGACCGATCGAAATCCCAAAAGCTCATTGGAACTCATCGATTGTCATTTTTCCATATGGATTGTTAATCTTTCCAAATCGCGCGATCCAACGAAGACGCCCATAACTCCATCATTTGATGTCGGATTGGGTCAATTTTTGGTCATCTAAACGGTACTTTAGTGCTCTTTCATTCTTGACTGGAATCATCGTATTACAAAACTGTTTTGGGCATCGCTGAGTGGGATTACAGACGTCATTCTTGAATTTTTCCTTCATCTTCTTGTCCAATAGTAACCCTCATAACTCTCTGTTCGGAGGTTGAATTTAGAATATTTTGAGCTCATTGGAATCGCAAGTTAACAAGCTTCCTAATTGAAAAAGAATTCGGTAATTCGTAGACCGTTCGATATCCCAAAAGCACGTTGGAACTCTTCGATCGTCATTTTTCAATTTGGATTGTTAATATTTCTAAATAGCGCGATCCAACTGAGACACCCATAACTCCATCATTTGATGTCGGATTGGGATGAATTTTGGCCATCCGAAAGGTATTTTAGTGCTCTTTGATTCCTGACTGGAATCGTCGTATTAGAAGACCCTTTAGGAATCCGTAAGTGGGATCACAGTCGTCGGTCCTGGATTTTTCCTTCATCTCCTTATCTAATAGTAGCCCTCATAACTCTCTCTTCAGGGGTTAAATTTAGAATATTTTGTGATCATTGGAATCGTAAATTGACAAGCTTCCAAATTGGACAAGAATTGGCTAATTTGGAGACTGTTCGATATCGCAAAAGCACGTTGGAACTCTTCGATCGTCATTTTTCAATATGGATTGTTAATATTTCCAAATCGCGCGATCCAACGGAGATGCCCATAACTCCATTGTTTGATGTCGGATTGGGTCGATTTTTGGTCACCTGAAAGGTACTTTAGTGCTCTTGCATTCCTGACTGGAATCGTCGTATTCCGAGACCGTTTTGCACATCCCTGAGTGGGATCGCAGATGTCGGTCCTAAATTTTTCCTTCATCTTCTTGTCCAATAGTAACCCAAATAACTCTGTCTTCAGAGGTCGAATTTAGAATATTTTGAGCTCTTTGGAATCGTAAGTTGACAAGCTTCCAAATTGGACAAGAATTGTCTAATTCGGAGACCGTTCGATATCCCAAAAGCACATTGGAACTCTTCGATCATCATTTTTCAATATGGATTGTTACTATTACCAAATAGCGCGATCCAACTGAGACGCCCATAACTCCATCGTTTGATGTCAGATTGGGATGATTTTTGGTCATTTGAAAGGTATTTTAGTGCTCTTTAATTCCTGACTGGAATCGTCATATTCAAAGACTCTTTAGGAATCCGTACGTGGGATCGCAGTCGTCACTCCTGGATTTTTCCTTCATCTCCTTGTCTAATAGTAACCCTCATAACTCACTCTTCAGAGGTCGAATTTTGAATATTTTGCACTCATTGGAATTGTAACTTGACAAGCTTCCAAATTGGACAAGAATTGGCTAATTCAGAAACCGTTAGATATTGCAAAAGCACGTTGGAACTCTTCGATCGTCATTTTTCAATATGGATTGTTAATATTTCCAAATTGCGCGATCCAACGCAGACACCCATAACTCCCTCGTTTGATGTCGGATTGGGTCATTTTTTGGTCATCTAAAAGGTACTTTAATGCTTTTCATTCCTGACTGGAATCATTGTATTCCAAGACCATTTGGGCATCCGTAAGTAGGATAACAGTCGTCGGTCCTGAATTTTTCCTTCATCTTCTTGTCCAATAGTGACCCGCATAACTCTCTCTTCGAAGGTCGAATTTAGAATATTTTGATCTCATTGGAATCGTAAGTTGACAAGCTTCCAAATTGGAGGAGAATTAGTTAATTTGAAGACCGTTCGATATCCCAAACGCACGTTGTTACTCTTTGATCGTCATTTTTCAATATGGATTGTTAATCTTTCCAAATTGCCCGATCCAACAAAGTCACCCATAAATCCAACGTTTGATGTCGAATTGGCTCAATTTTTGGTCATCTGAAAGGTACTTTAATGCTCTTTCATTCCTGACTGGAATCGTCGTATTAGGAGACCATTTGGGCATCCGTAAGTGGGATCGCAGTAGTTGGCCCTGAATTTTTCCTTCATCTCCTTGTACAATAGTAACCCTCATAACTGCCTCTTCAGAGGTCGAATTTGGACAATTTTGAGCTCATTGGAATCGTAACTTGACAAGCTTCCAAATTGGACCAGAATTGGCTAATTCGGAGACCGTTCGGTATCCCAAAAGCACGTTGGAACTCTTCAATCGTCATTTTCCAATATGGATTGTGAATCTTTCTAAATCATGCTATCCAACGGAGACGCCCATAATTCCATCGTTGGATGTCGGATTAGGACGATTTTTGGTAATCTCAAAGGTACTTCAGTGCTCTTTCATTTCTAACAGGAATCATGGTATTCTGAGACCATTTCGGCATCCATAAGTGGGATGATAGTCGTCAGTCCTAAATTTTTCATTCATCTCCTTGTCTAATAGTAACGCTCATAATTGCCTCTTCAGAGGCCGAAGTAAGACTATTTCAAGCCCATTCGAATGGTAACTTGTCAAGCTTCCAAATGGGACCAGAATTGCCTAATTCAGAGATCGATCGATATCCCAAAAGCTCGTTGGAACTCATTGATTGTCATTTTTCCATATAGATTGTTAATATTTCCAAATCGCGCGATCCAACGGAGACGCCCATAACTCCATCATTTGATGTCGGATTGGGTCGATTTTTGGTCATCTGAAAGGTACTTTAGTGCTCTTTCATTCCTGACTGGAATCATCATATTACAAGACCATTTTGGGCATTGCTGAGTGGGATCGTAGACGTCATTCCTGAATTTTTCTTTCATCTTCTTGTCCAATAGTAACCCTCATAACTCTCTCTTCAGAGGTTGAATTTAGAATATTTTGAGCTCATTGGAATCGTAAGTTAACAAGCTTCTAAATTGAAAAAGAATTCGCTAATTTGGAGACCGTTCGATATCCCAAAAGCACGTTGGAACTCTTCGATTGTCGTTTTTCAATTTGGATTGTTAATATTTCTAAATAGCGTGATCCAACTGAGACGCCCATAACTCCATCGTTTGATGTCAGATTGGGATGAATTTCGGCCATCTGAAAGGTATTTTAGTGCTCTTTAATTCCTGACTGGAATCGTCGTATTAGAAGACCCTTTAGGAATCCGTAAGTGGGATCACAGTCGTCGGTCCTGGATTTTTCCTTCATCTCCTTATCTAATAGTAGCCCTCATAACTCTCTCTTCAGGGGTTGAATTTAGAATATTTTGTGATCATTGGAATCATAAATTGACAAGCTTCCAAATCGGACAAGAATTGGCTAATTCGGAGACTGTTCGATATCATAAAAGCACGTTGGAACTCTTCGATCGTCATTTTTCAATATGGATTGTTAATATTTCCATATCACGCGATCCAACAGAGACGCCCATAACTCCATCGTTTGATGTCGGATTGGGTCGAGTTTTGGTCATTTGAATGGTACTTTATGCTCTTTCATTCCAGACTGGAATCGTCGTATTCCAAGACCATTTGGGCATCCGTAAGTAGGATAACCATCGTCGGTCCTAAATTTTTCCTTCATCTTCTTGTCCAACAGTGACCCTCCTAACTCTCTCTTCGGAGGTCGAATTTAGAATATTTTGAGCTCATTGGAATCGTATGTTGACAAGCTTCCAAATTGGAGCAGAATTGGCTAATTCGGAGACCGTTCGATATCCCAAAAGCTCGTTGGAACTCGTCGATCGTCATATTTCCATATGGAATGTTAATCTTTCCAAATGCGCGATCCAACGAAGACGCCCATAACTCCATTGTTTGATGTCGGATTGGGTCGATTTTTGGTCACCTGAAAGGTATTTTAGTGCTCTTGCATTCCTGACTGGAATCGTCGTATTTCGAGACCGTTTTGCACATCCCTGAGTGGGATCGCAGATGTCAGTCCTAAATTTTTCCTTCATCTTCTTGTCCAATAGTAACCCAAATAACTCTCTCTTCAGAGGTCGAATTTAGAATATTTTGAGCTCTTTGGAATCGTAAGTTGACAAGCTTCCAAATTGGACAAGAATTGGCTAATTCGAAGACCATTCGATATCCCAAAAGCACATTGGAACTCTTCGATCGTCATTTTTCAATATGAATTGTTAATATTACCAAATAGGGCGATCCAACTGAGACACCCATAACTCCATCATTTGATGTCGGATTGGGATGAGTTTTGGTCATTTGAAAGGTATTTTAGTGCTCTTTAATTCCTGACTGGAATCGTCATATTCAAAGACCCTTTAGGAATCCGTACGTGGGATCGCAGTCGTCACTCCTGAATTTTTCCTTCATCTCCTTGTCTAATAGTAACCTTCATAACTCTCTCTTCAAAGGTCGATTTTAGAATATTTTGTGCTCATTGGAATCGTAACTTGACATGCTTCCAAATTGGACAAGAATTGGTTAATTTGGAGACCGTTCGATATTGTAAAAGCACGTTGGAACTCTTCAATCGTCATTTTTCATTATGTATTGTTAATATTTCCAAATCGCACGATCCAACGGAGACGCCCATAACTCCATCGTTTGATGTCGGATTGGATTGATTTTTGGTCATCTTAAAGGTACTTTAGTGCTCTTTCATTCCTGACTGGAATTGTCGTATTCCAAGACCGTTTGGGCATTCGTAAGTAGGATAGCAGTCATTGGTACTGAAGTTTTCCTTCATCTTCTTGTCCAATAGTGACCCTCATAACTCCCTCTTCGGAGGTCGAATTTAGAATATTTTGAGGTCATTGGAATCGTAACTTGACAAGCTTCCAAATTGGAGCAGAATTGGCTAATTCGGAGACGATTCGATATCCCAAAAGCGCATTGGAACTCTTTGATCGTCATTTTTCAATATGATTGTTAATCTTTCCAAATCACGCGATCCAATAAAGTCGCCCATAAATCCATCGTTTGATGTCGAATTGGCTCAATTTTTGGTCAGCTAAAAGGTACTTTAGTGCTCTTTCATACCTGATTGGAATCGTCGTATTAAGAGACCATTTGGGCATCCGTAAGTGGGATCGCAGTCGTCGGCCATGAATTTTTCCTTCACGTCGTTGTCCAATAGTAACCCTCATAACTCCTCTTCAGAGGTCAAATTTAAACTATTTTGAGCTCATTGGAATCGTAACTTGATAAGCTTCCAAATTGGACAAGAATTGACTAATTCGAAGACCGTTCGATATCGCAAAAGCACGTTGGAACTTTTCGATCGTCATTTTTCAATATGGACTGTTAATATTTCCATATCACGCGATCCAATGGAGACGCCCATAACTCCATCATTTGATGTCGGATTGGGTCGATTTTTGGTAATCTGAAAGGTACTTTAGTGCTATTTCATTTCTAACTGGAATTATGGTATTCCGAGACCATTTCGGCATACATAAGTGAAATCATAGTCGTTGGTCCCAAATTTTTCCTTCAACTCCTTGTCCAATAGTAACGCTCATAACTGCCTCTTCAGAGGTCGAATTAAGACTATTTCAAGCCCATTGGAATGGTAACTTGTCAATCTTCCAAATGGGACCGGAATTGCCTAATTCAGAACCGATCGATATCCCAAAAGCTCGTTGGAACTCGTCGATCGTCATTTTTCCATATGGATTGTTAATCTTTCCAAATCGCGCGATCCAACGGAGACGCCCATAATTCCATCGTTTGATGTCGGATTAGGTTGATTTTTCTGAAAGGTACTTTAGTGTTATTGCATTCCTGACTGGAATCGTCTTATTCCAAGACTATTTTGGGCATCCCTGAGTGGGATGGCAGACATCAGTCCTGAATTTCTCCTTCATCTTCTTGTCCAATAGTAACCCTCATAACTCTCTCTTCAGAGGTCGAATTTAGAATATTTTGAGCTTATTGGAATCGTAAGTCGACAAGCTTCCAAATTGGACAAGAATTGGCTAATTCGAAGACCGTTCGATATCCCAAAAGCACGTTGGAATTCTTCGATCATCATTTTTCAATATGGATTGTTAATATTTCCAAATAGCGTGATCCAATTGAGACGCCCATAACTCCATCGTTTAATGTCTGATTGGGTCAATTTTTGGTCATCTGAAAGGTACTTTAGTGCTCTTGCATTCCTGAATGGAATCGTCGCATTCCAAGACCGTTTTGGGCGTCCTTGAGTGGGATCGCAGACGTCGGTCCTGAATTTTTCCTTCATCTTTTTGTATAATTGTAACCCTCATAACTCTCTCTTCAGAGGTCGAATTTAGAATATTTTGAGCTCCTTGGAATCATAAGTTGACAAGCTTCCAATTTGGACAAGAATTGGCTAATTCAAAGACGGTTTGATATCCCTAAGTCACGTTGGAACTCTTCGATTGTAATTTTTCAAAATGATTTTTAATATTTCCAAATACTGCGATCCAACTGAGACACCCATAACTCCATCGTTTGATGTCGGATTGGGTCGATTTTTGGTCATCTGAAAGGTACTTTAGTGCTCTTTCATTCCTGACTGGAATCGTCATATTCTGAGACCGTTTTGGGCATCCCTGAGTGGTATTGCAGACGTCGGTCCTGAATTTTTCCTTCATCTTCTTGTCCTATAGTAACCCTCATAACTCTCTCTTCAGAGGTCGAATTTAGAATATTTTGAGCTCATTAGAATCGTAAGTCGACAAGCTTCCAAATTGGACAAGAATTGGCGAATTCGGTGACCATTCGATATCCCAAAAGCACGTTGGAATTCTTCGATCGTCATTTAACAATATGGATTGTTAATATTTCTAAATAGCGTGATCCAAATGAGACGCCCATAACTCCATCGTTTAATGTCGGATTGGGTCAATTTTTGGTCATCTAAAAGGTACTTTAGTGCTCTTGCATTCCTGACTGAAATCGTCGTATTCCGAGACCGTTTTGTGCGTCCTTGATTGGGATCGTAGACTTCGATCCTAAATTTTTCCTTCATCTTCTTGTATAATAGTAACCCTCATAACTCTCTCTTCAGAGGTCGAATTTAGAATATTTTGAGCTCCTTGGAATCGTAAGTTGACAAGATTTCAAATTGGACAAGAATTGGCTAATTCGAAGACCGTTCGATATCCCTAAATCACGTTGGAACTCTTCGATTATAATTTTTCAAAATGGATTTTTTATATTTCCAAATACCGCGATCCAACTGAGACACCCATAACTCCATCATTTGATGTCGGATTGGGATGATTTTTGGCCATCTGAAAAGTATTTTAGTGCTCTTTGATTCCTGATTGGAATCATCGTATTTGAAGACCCTTTAGGAATCTGTAAGTGGTATCACTGTGGTCGGTCCCGGATTTTTCCTTCATCTCGTTGTCTAATAGTAAACCTCATAACTCCCTCTTCAGAGGTCAAATTTAGAATATTTTGTGCTCATTGGAATCGTAACTTGACAAGCTTCCAAATTGGACAAGAATTGGCTAATTCAGAGACCGTTCGATATCGCAAAAGCACATTGGAACTCTTCGATCGTCATTTTTCAATATGGATTGTTAATATTTCCAAATTACGCGATCCAACGTAGACGCCCATAACTCCATCGTTTGATGTCGGATTGGGTTAATTTTTGGTCATCTGAAAGTTACTTTAGTGCTTTTCATTCCTGACTGTAATCGTTATATTCTAAGACCATTTGGGCATCCGTAAGTAGGATAACCGTCGTCGGTCCTGAATTTTTCCTTAATCTTCTTGTGCAATACTGACCTGCATAACTCTCTCTTCAGAGGTCGAATTTAGAATATTTTGAGCTCATTGGAATCGTAAGTTGACAAGCTTCCAAATTAGAGGAGAATTGGCTAATTCGGAGACCGTTCGATATCCCAAAAGCACGTTGGAACTCTTTGATCGTCATTTTTCAATATGGATTGTTAATCTTTCCAAATCACGCGATCCAACAAAGTCGCCCATAAATCCATCGTTTGATGTTGAATTGGCTCAATTTTTGGTCATCTGAAAGGTACTTTAATGCTCTTTCATTCCTGACTGGAATCGTCATATTAGAAGACCATTTGGGCATCCGTAGGTGGAATCGTAGTAGTCGGCCCTGAATTTTTCCTTCATCTCCTTGTCCAATAGTAACCCTCATAACTGCCTCTTTAGTGGTCTAATTTAGGCAATTTTGAGCTCATTGGAAGTGTAACTTGACAAGCTTCCAAATTGGACCAGAATTGGCTAATTCGGAGACCATTCGGTATCCCAAAAGCACGTTGGAACTCTTCAATCGTCATTTTTCAATATGGATTGTTAATCTTTCTAAATCGTGTTATCCAATGGAGACGCCCATAACTCCATCGTTTGATGTCGGATTAGGACGATTTTTGGTAATCTGAAAGGTACTAGTGCTCTTTCATTTCTAATAGGAATCATGGTATTCCGATACCATTTCGGAATCCATAGGTGGGATGACAGTCATCGGTCCTAAATTTTTCATTTATTTCCTTGTCCAATAGTAATGCTCATAACTGCTATTAAGGCATAAAATAAGAAGAATTGAAGCAGGGAAAGATCAAGGCAGTTAGGAAAAAGGATGGAAGAAAGGAACAAAGAATTAGTTTTGAGAACACTTTGCGCTGGACCGCACAAAGTATACAAATTGCGCGGGACCACACAAAGTATACAGATTGCGCGGGATCGCACAAAGCATATCGTTTGCGCGTATCCGCGCAAACCATATAACAGTGGTATAAAAATGATTGTGAGTTATTTTGTCCCACATCGCCCAAGTAGAGGTTTTACGCCTGTGAAATGCCCATAAATACCCCACACTCTCTCTAAAAAGGGGTTCGAAGATTTTGGAGTGAAAGAAGAGCGAAGGAGAAGACCGAAGGTGCAGAGCATTGGGCTCCAGCAGATTGTGCGAACCCGCGCAAACGAGCACTGGGCTCCTACAGTTTGCGCAGACCCGCGCAAACGATATGGTTTGCATGGGGGTAAAGAGCGCCTACGTCTATAGCCTATAACAAAAATAGGTCATTTCTTTGAAATGGCCAGAGTCTTCAAATCTTAAAGTTATTCCTATTCAAGAGAGAAGGAAGAGTCGACAGAAAGGCGTATTCCTCCTAAGTCTCAGGAGATGATTGAAATAGCACCGAAATGCTGCCGGAATCTCTATTTTCTTGAAGACTATTGGTCGATTTGTCAATTCCTCCTAAGTCCTAGGGGATGATTGGGATCATTGCCGTTATGCTGCCAAAATTTACATTTAACTATGACAGCTGAACTTATAATGAATTCTTTGTAATCTATCTTGGAATCAAGGGATATCCAAGGATGTAAATGAATTCAGAATCAATAAAGTGTGATGATTGTCTTTATACTTTTCCATTGTTATGTTTGAATAAGATAGTTTCCCCAAACCAAATACTTTTGTTTCCTTGTCGAAACAAAATGGCGACTCTACTGGGGAATTTCTTTATCTTATTTAAACAGTAACATTGGGGAAAGTTGTAAAACTCTTATCACTTTTTGGCATCTTTTAGATGCTAAAATGGCGACTCTCAATGGGAACATCCTCCCCTTCATCTCTAAGATGGCTTACTTAATCTCTCGCATACTAACTTCATGTATGTTTCATTATCGAAGGTACCCAAATTCAATTACATAATACTACTGATGGCTAACGTTGCAAGAAAAGTGAACTTCCGCTTCATACCCACTGGTTCATAGTCGAATACGCGCCCAACCGAACTCCCGAGCATACGAATACATGCACCACAAACAGGCACAGAGTGATTCAAGTAACAACGGGAGTCATTTCCGTCTCACCTCAACCACAGGAAAGTGACGAGAACTGGACTGTGGCCTTGTCTAGGAAGACAAAAGCAAAGAACTTAAAGAACCGCAAGGCAAACTTATCTGTACCAAAAGCTGAGGGACCAATCACGCGCAGTATAGCAAGAAGAAAACCCGAGCTCGCTCCTCCTGCGATATACCCCGAACGAGCAGCTCTACAGTTTGCGTTGCGCTATTTTCCGGCTCTGATCACCCTAAGGACTAAATGGACAGAAGCACAGAAAGGTAAAACACTGATGATAGGATCACCGATACCTATATCACCCCGGACAAGTTCACTCATAACTGTATCGCCCCGATCGATCAACAGCACTGGAAGCGAACAAAAGTCGAACGAGACTCCGATCTTTCCTCTCTTTATAAGCCTTGTTACGTCAACGTACTCTCGTCTTACTCTAACAATGGCCTCGACAAACAGTAAAGGAGCCACAGTGTACATGGCAGGGACGGGTCAAGAAAACCGGCCAACTACTGAAGAACATGTTGACCAAATGGCAGAGGCACAAAGAGCGCTAATGGACGAATGCCGGAACCTCAGAGAAGCTCTGGTAACTCTGGCGCATAACGTAGCCCAGATAGCTGCTCCACCTATGATGGGAGTGACAAATGGATAGGAGAGCCAACCTGAAGGTTCCCGTCCACAGGGGATAGGATCGCGAGGATCCGTTCCAGCTACAAGAGCTATAACACAGGATGGCGTAAGGCAAGTCGTCGAGGAAGCAGTCAGAATAGAGAGAGAGTGCGCAAATATCGGCCGTTTCAGATACCGAACGTCGTACCCAAGAGAAGTAGAAGACATCCCTTTTTCGGCTAATTTCAAGCATCCAGATTTTCAGAAGTTTAATGGAGAAGGGTCACCTGAAGAGCACTTGATGCACTTCATTACCAGCATGGGGAATTTCTCCACGATACCTCAATACTGCTTACGATTATTCGGATCATCATTGACAAGTAAAGCTTTCCGATGGTATTCAAATTTGGCTCCAGGATTTATACGTACATGGGAGGAAATGCAAGACGCTTTCATGTCAAACTTCTTCTCATTAGAGCGCGATGTTGGCATCACGGAATTAGCTTCAATACGACAGCGAGAAGGAGAACCAGTCGAAAAGTTCATAGACAGATGGAAAACACTGGGGGCATCATGTAGACAGTTGCCGGAAGAAAAGGAACAGTCAAGATGTGTTTGAACTCTATGGAAACAGGAATCGCGTTCGGACTCACTAGCGTCGATATCGGAACCTTTCGCGATTTAGCTACCAAAGCCCACGCATTGGAATTAATGACTCGTAAGATGCCAGCATTTCATCATGAAACCATCAGGAGGATACCTGGCAGAACGACCGTCAATACCGTCGATCGGGATAAGAAAAATCAAGATGCGAGGGGCTCAAGAAACAAAAGGTCGGAAGGAAAAGAAGGCTGGAATCAATCAAGGGATAGATACGGCGGAAAAAGGCTCAGAATGCTCGATTCTCACGAAGGATTTGAATTCGATAAAGAAGACATAGTTCCTATGATGCAACAGTTGTTAAAAGTTGGCACCCTGAAATTACCAGAACCCAAGCGCCCTGAAGATGTGACGAAGACCCGGGAAAGAAACTCTTGTCATTATCATCGCCTAGTGGGACATCCGACGAAGAATTGCTATACGTTGAAGTGCATCACACAACGAATGATAAATAGGGGCGAAATAATAACCAGCGAAAGCAAAGGAAAGAGTATGAGGGCGACAGTAAACGTATTTTCAGTCCAAGAAAAAGCCCGAGAAATAAAAGAGAGAAAATCAAAAGTTAATAAAGAATGCAGCAATGATTACGTTGCGATCAGGGAAGCAGGTAACGAGTCCGGTGAAGCAAAAAGCAGGAATTGCGAGGAAAGAAGTCACCGAAAGATAGAACAACGAGGATGGAAGTAAAAACGGGAACGGAGCGACGAAAGTAGCTTACGACGTAGTTAGCCACTTGAAGGGCATACCGGCACGTCTAAGCATCTATGATGCACTCAAGTTATCAGAAGAGTTTTGACAAAGTTTGATCCAAGCGCTGTCTGATCACAATGTGAGAGAAGCTTTATTGACAGAAATGAAACATGAAAGACACAATGAATGGCGAATTGTCTACTAGTAATCTCTTTCTCTGATGATGATTTGATTGGTGAAGCAGAACATAACAGACCACTAATGATAGAAGGGTATATTTGTGTGTTTCGACAAGGAAACAAATGTGTTTGATTTGGGGAATTTATTCAATGATAACAAAGAAAGAATAAGAGAACATTGATCACATTTATTCGAGTTCATTTGCATCCTCTGATTCCCTTGTTCTGGAAATAAAGCACAATCAATCAAAATAGACAAGATAGTTTGATAGAAATTTCGGCAGCATTCCGACGCTATTTTGGTCATCTCCTAGATACCTAGGAGGAATTGCTGATTGATCAGCCAATCTCTAATGAGATAGAAATTTCGACAGCGTAACGACACTATTTCGGTCATCTCCTAGGTACTTAGGAGGAATTGCTGATCTGATCAGCCAACTCTAATGAGATAGAAATTTCGGCAGCGTAACGGCGCTATTTCGGTCATCTCCTAGGTACTTAGGAGGAATTGCTGATTTGATCAGGCAGTCTTCAATAAGATGGAGTATCCTTCCGGTCATTCTTCCTTGAAATATGAAGCAGCCCATTGAAGTGTGGCCAGGACCTGAGGAAATCAAGTCGATCATGCTAAACGAGCCTGAAAAGTCTCCCAAAATGTAAGATCATGGAGTTGCCACCATTCGTTTAGCCCGAAACTTTATGTGCAGCCTCAGAACCACAAATTAGCCGTACACGTCAAATTTCAGCTCCTGAATCCTTCTAGAAACGGCCAAACTGACAAATCTGCCCCTAAGATCGTGATTTGGGGCCCACTTGATATCTGGATATGCTTCAAACTCGGTCTCAACGCGTTAAACGGGCTGACAATGTGGATGAGCGGAGTAGATTCTCACAAGCATCATGCCAGGGCCTACATGCACGTGGCATGTCCATGGAGTACAAGTACATGAGCCATGCACATGATTTCCCAAAGTCAGTCTTCTTCTTCATTTCTAAAATACACACAACGTCTTCACTGTGTATTTAAAATTTTCTTAGTGTAGCCCACTCCTCATTCAAACCATCGATCTGGACCGTCCATCTTGTTCAGAAGGGATATTTAACCGTTGCCAAAGTGGCAATTTGAAACCATGCAGACTGTTGTAGCATTATAACCGTTGAACATGGAATAGACGGCGGAGTAGATAGGCCCGTGTTCTGCACTGATTTCACTTTAAAAGTGGTCCTTCCTCAATGGTTTTTTGCTCTGAATTCAATAGACGGCGTGGATTCTCCATTTGGCTTCGATAAGTGGGCCATCATGTTTCACAAAGTCGACGACGTCGACTCTCTTATAAAACAGAGGCTCCATGTTTCTGTAGTGGGCCACCATCATGTGGCAGAAGATCAATCTGAAGCATCCATCAGGTGGAGGAGGTAAAACCCATCGAGGCCATGTTGAGATTTGGCGGCGACGTTCATTCATATGACCATTATGACGATTGCAAACGGACCGTGGAGCTGACATCTCAGCTTGATTATCTTGGTGGGCCACATTACTAGATGACCAAGACCGGTCTTTCACGATCAAAATCTCGAGAGGAAGACGGTGGACGGTGTGGATCTTCCAAGAGGCTTTTGTATTGGACCCCACCAGCAACACAGTTGGAAGGAAGAAGCTTTCTTCCAACTTTCTTCTGGACTGAAATTCTGATCGGTTGCGCGGTCCGCGCAACCGAATTCTTCCCACTGACGGCATAACATGACACAGCCTTACAGGAATTATCCCGTATCTGTTGCGCGGGTCGCGCAACAACAACCTTCGTTGCGCGGACGGTGGAATTGTAAACTTCCTTACGCGGGTCGCACAACAGAGACTTCCGTTGCGTGGACGGTGGAATTGCAGCTTTCGTTGCGCGGGTTGCGCAACAGTGACTTCTATTGCGCGGGTCACGCAACAACATTTCTTTCTCTCTCTCCTCACTTCTTCTTCATTTTCTGGTCTACCAAATGATCCAATTCGATCCAACCCCACCAACTGAAGCAGGAAGGGGTATTTATAGACCCACTACTCTTATAGAGTGGTGATCACCACCACTTATCTCTTCTCATGTGGTCTTCTCTTCCCTTAAACCATGGTGACCACTAAGCCTCTTCTTAAATGATGGTGTATCACCTTATTTTCCTTAAAATGACATTTCTTACACTCTTTTTACCAAACTACCATTTTCAATACTTTTTTACTAACATACCTAAACCACCCCCGGACTTGGAATTTTACCAAAATACCCCCCGGACATGAAAATTACCAAAATACCCCCGGACATGGAAATTACCAAAATACCCCAGACATGGAAATTACCAAAATACCCCCGAACATGGAAATTACCAAAATACCCCCGGACATGAAAATTACCAAAATACACCCGGACATAGAAATTACCAAAATACCCCCGGACGTGGCATTCTCTGACTACTGCAATGAGATATTTTTTGTGCCTCAACATTGTGAAAAGAAGATAAAACGGATCATGATAGACAATAGGTCTACAGTGAATCTTTTGCCACTCTCCATGATAAATAAATTGGGCTATCGCCGTTCTGATTTGTGCCCCAGCGGAATGATGATACAGGGGTTCAATCAAGATGGACAACGCGCACTCGGTAAGATTACAGTGACATTGGAGTGGGAGAATTAATTACCAAAATACCCCCGGACGTGAAAATTACTAAAATACCCCCAGACATGGAAATTACCAAAATACCCCCGAACATGAAAATTACTAAAATACCCCCGGACATGGTATTCTCTGACTACTGCAATGAGATATTTTTTATGCCTCAACATTGTGAAAAGAAGATAAAACGGATCATGATAGACAATAGGTCCACAGTGAATCTTTTGCCACTCTCCATGATAAATAAATTGGGCTATCGCCATTCTGATTTGTGCCCCAGCGGAATGATGATACAGGGGTTCAATCAAGATGGACAACGCGCACTCGGTAAGATTACAGTGACATTGGAAGTGGGAGAATTAATTACTACTGTTGTATGTCACGTTATAAATGCTGTGACAACGTATAACCTTCTCTTGGGAAGGCCGTGGATACATCAGTACAGTATTGTACCCTTTACTTTACACCAATGTTTCAAATCTGTAAGGACGGAATGCAATGCAAGGTGATGGCTGATGCGAAACCATATACGGAAGCTGAGTCTTTCTTCGCGGACGCCAGCTATTATAAAGGTTTCTCCGAAGAGGTGGGAAATACTGATGAAAAGAAAGTCTTAAAAGACGTCCGAATAAACAATGTTAGAGAAGAAAGGTTGGAATCTTCTAGGAATGCAGAAGCGAGAAAGAAGTTCTATTTTGTACCCAAGCGTCTGAGACAACCGGGGCAGCCGCCGTTGACATTGTTATCGACAGAACAGTTGAAAATCTTACAGTCCAATTATACGATGCCCTTACCCAATATTGAAAGGTGTAAGCCATTTACAACCGCTCCAGGAAGATTTCAAGTCAGGGCTAGCACTAAATACCCTGAGCCGATAGCATTCCATGCTGCCGCGAAAGCAAAGGATAAGATCACAAGCATTGTATATCACGGAGAATTACACCGCAAAATTTAAAAAAATACAGTGCAGTAAGTAAGAAAATCATGAGAAATATGGGTTTTGATTGTAATAAACCCACTGGACTGAATCATGGGAAAGGAATTCAAATCCCTCTCGGGGTTGATCAGGAAAAGCGGAGAAAATTCCAGGGACTAGGAGCAGAGTCATCAGTGAATATGGTATCAATAAATATGACTTCGGCCGCACAAATACCAGAACAAGATCCTAAGGTAGTCGAGTATCCTGAAACAGCTCCAAAACAAATAGAAGACGGGGGACAACTGACAATAGATGGCTTGCGAGAAATAAATTTGGGAACAGCAGAAGAGCCGAGGAATACCTTCATCAGTGTCAGCCTTTCTGAACAGGAATTCGAGAAATATGTTGTAACGCCCCGAATTTTTGCCAACCTGGGATTAGATGTCCTTAGGCAATGGGTCGATCCTAATACCTCATTAACTTGTCAGAACTGAATTCCAAAGTCTAAAGCCGCCTTTGAACTCATTTCCTTCACAAACCTCACCCTTCATCACCTTGATCTTCCAATTTTTCTAAGAACATTCACCCTAGACACTATCTTAAACTAGCTAAGTAGTATAACTTGGATCACTTTATACACAAACTACAAAGGACTAAGTACCACCTCAGACAGAAATCTTATAGGACTAAATCCTTTATAAATGAGACAAAGTGACTAAGTGCTAAACTAGATTAGCTACGAAATCCGTTTGAATTGCTTTAAATACGATTTGCAAGATCCAAAACTTGTAAAATCATTGACGCTAGGTTACCCTAAAATCTAGGATCGAACTCATTACCCGGCTGCTCTCGGGAGCATCTTGAAACTCCGTATCGGATCTGGACTGCACGTCGGAAGTCCGATTAACACGAAGTTAAGGAACTAGGACCGCCTCACTGGGCTTGACAATCATCTCAAAAATCAGGTCCAGCCGATGTCCCACGGCCATTCGTTTGGATCCGGAGCGAGGGAGTGTGAAAAACACTATTCCCTTTACAAAATAAATATCCGGAATAGTGATCGGCACCATTCGCTTGCGCATCGATAAGCAACTGACCGTGAGAATCGGACTAAATTACACCCTCGGATTAAGAAAAATTTCAGGAACATTTACATGTACTTGGAATTTCGGATCGTGGCCCACTGACCGTTGAACTGAAAGTGGTCCACCACGTGCGATCTGGGAATCCGATCGAGTCGAAAACATCATCCCACATGGATCCATGAGTGGTGAGCTTAAGTCTGACGTTTGGCTCAAGGGGGCCACGTAAACACTCATTTGAGTGGAAAAGTGACGAAATACCTATATTAGCAAGAACCCTTAAACCTGAGTCTATTTTGGGAAGGTTTTAGGCTATAAAAGGACCTTAAACCCTCTCCCATTCCAGCCATACGAATTTGGATTTGAGAGAGGGAAAAGAGAGAGAAAGTGAGGGAGATGTGGGAGGAATTCCTCTTCGTTCCTCCCGCTATTCGGGCTCCACCGCCTGATTCTCATCGCTTTCCCGACGATTCCGGCATCATTTCTAGGTAATAAACTCTAACCCTAACCTGTTTGGGGGATTAGACAGTTGTAGGTTAGGAAATAGCTAACTTATTTCGTTCTCTAGGTTGCCAAACTCCCGTATACGGAAGCTTAGCGAACCTATCGACTCCGTTACGATTCTACGACACAAGGTGAGGACTTTAGGTGTATAAGTTGCAGTTTTCAACGCTTTCAATATCAGATAATGGTAGATTCATGATCTGCATGCAATTGCACATGTACAAAGTGCTTTCCGTTTCCTGTTTCGATTAACGTTGTAGAATATGGAATTTCACATATTCTTGGTATACGTAGAAATACCGTACACGTATTTTTTTTGGGAAAATGTTTGACATGTTTATTTAATGTATGATTATATGATATATGGATAAAATACTAATTTGGCGAAAGGAATCGCTGAAATACATGTTCATGTGTAAATGCTACGTATGTTGAAATAGTGTATTCTAGAAATACAGTATACGTATTTTTTTTGGGAAAATGTATGACATGTTTATTTAATGTATGATTATACAATATATGTATAAAATACTAGTTAGGCAAAAGGAATCGCTGAAATACATGTTCGCTTGTAAATGCCTAGTATGTTGAAATTGTGTATTCTAGAAATACCGCATATGTGTGAATTTTGGAATTACAATTGTAATGATTATTTGCTGTATGATTATGATATACATGGGTAAAATACTCACGTGGCGAAGGGACAGCCCTAACACGTATTTTGCTAACATACATCATGTATGTTGAAATAGTGCATTCCAAGTGTTTGTGAAATCGCTTGTGAGTGTAAGTGCTTAAGTGTAGATGCCTTAGGAGGGTGTTGAGATTGGATTCTCAACTATCCTAGTGACGTGTATGATTACCTCCATAAGGTTGATCACCTAAACCACTTACTTACAATACATGTGTTTATATTCCTATTAATGTAGGGTTTTACAACATGTTTTATATCATGCTTTATAATATGCTTATAACATGCCTATTAGCATGTTTGAATTACTTTGTTTATCATGCTTTACTCCACATGCTATGGATGACAATTGATTGTGCTTGGGGCTATGATTATAGTCCAGACAATCGGTACTAGATTGGAGATCGTGGTTGAGTTTCATGTCACCACGTGAGATGTGTTCGACGAACTCGAGTCGTACTTCGGTTGGCGATAGTGGTTGGCCACGCGAAGTGCTTATGCACTTCATGTCGTTCAACTTGTTGTGCGCTCGAGCTAGCCGAGCTCGTCATGTAACCCGATTTGTCTAATATATGTTCACCATGTTTGGTCGTTACTGCTTGAACCTAGGGTACCAAACTTACCATTGAAAACCCTATTAACCATGGTACCTCGATCTGCTAAGACTCATGAGCCGGGCATGGTGGTATGGGACACTGTGGTCGAGCTGTCGGCCTACGTTGGGGCTACGTGCCTCCCCGTAGTGACCAGTGAGCAACTTAACTCGTGAGCCGATTATGGTGGTATGGGACACTATATTCGCACTGTCGGCCTACATTGATAAGGTGATGGGGGAGTGGTGCAACCTTTGTGCGTAACAGCCCTGACAGCCCTTTGTAGTGACCGCGAGCATATTCTTAAGTCGCAGTGCACCTTAGGGTTCGCCGTGATATATAGAGTATGAACTAGGCTTGTTTCTGTATAGTGATGAATCGTTTAAGGGGTGATGGGGGAGTGGTGCAACCTTTGTGCGTAACAGCCCTGGTAGCCTCTGCAGTGACCTAGAAAATACACCATCATCTGATATTAACTAGGACTGACGACCCTAGAATGGATCATGTTTGGGAATGATACAAGGGAGGTACCTTAGTTTCCCAATCCTGCTGTTTGAAATGGACTAATTAAAAACTCGGTAATCATGCTCATCATGCATCGCATGTGCCTGGAAGATGTGGAGCACTGTAGGATGTAAGCATGCCGCGAACGTGAGATGGTGTCGCATGAGGGAGTATGTCGGTGAGGGCATCCATCATACCTGCATTCATACTTGCATTAATCAGAGTAACTAGGAGTGATTGATTTACTACTTTATCATTACTGCTTGACTGCATCGATAACATGTTAACCTATGCTTTATTGTTCCACTGAGTTAGCTACTCACTCCCACGTTACGGGACGGTGTTGTACACACCAACCAGGTTTGTTGAGTTTCAGATGATGGCGATGCTTATGAAGCAGAGCCGGACTACTTCTATGGTGATGAGGAGGAGTTCTCCTATCATGTAACTCTCTGGCGGGTCTCTAAAGACCTGGTACTGTATTGTCGGGGCTGTGGTACTGGGGATAGAAGACAGTAAACTTACACATTTGGTATATTTCAGAACTGTACTTATATTTATTTAACCTGGTAATGTTATCACACTCTGGAGACTCATCATAGTTTATATATTTTATCTATCTATCATAGTCTTCCGCTTGCAAAATTAAATGTCTCTGGAGTATGATATGCTGTTTTGGCTTAATCTCACTCATGTTCAATGCACGAATACAGTCAACATTCAATTATCATTCATTTTGTTGCATAAGTGATGTTCTGGAACTCGGGAGTTGAGTTTATGCTCGACCCCCGATTTTCAGGGCGTTACATATGTCCAACTTCTCAAAGAAAATAAAGACGTCTTCGCTTGGACATATGAAGAGATGCCAGGACTGGAACCCTCCGTAGCAATGCATCAATTAAACATCTCCAAAGAAAAGAAACCAGTAAAGCAAGCACAAAGGCGATTCCACCCAGACTTGATTCCGTTAATCGAAGAGGAGGTAAACAAACTGATAAAGGTTAGGTTCATCAGGGAGGTTAAATATCCCAAGTGGATATCAAATATCGTTCCTGTGAGAAAGAAGAATGGGCAGATCAGAGTATGTATTGACTTCAGAGATTTAAACGAAACATGTCCAAAGGATGACTTCCCTCTCCCGATAACAGAGTTATTAATCGATAGTACTACTCAGTATGCTATTATGTCCTTTATGGACGGATATGCAGGTTATAATCAAATCAGGATGGCACCCGAAGACGAAGAGGCAACGGCATTCAGAACACCGCTCGGGATTTATTGTTACAAAGTTATGCCTTTCGGTCTTAAAAATGTTGAGGCAACATATCAAAGGGCAATGAAAAATATCTTTCAAGATATGATGCATAAGCATGTTGAATGCTACGTTGATGACTTGGTGGTCAGGTCGGGAGATCATTAAGAACATCGTGAACATTTGGCAGCAGTCTTTCGTCGACTTAGAAAGAAATAGTTAAAGATGAACCCAACTAAATGTGTGTTTGGGGTATCTTCGGGCAAATTTCTCGGCTTCGTTGTATGGCATAGGGGCATCGAGATCGATCCAGGAAAAATTAAGGCTATTCAAAATATGCCGCCACCAACAACGCTAAAGGAATTGAAAAGTTTACAAGGAAAACTGGCGTACATTCGCCGTTTCATTTCAAACCTCGTGGGAAGGTGTCAGCCATTTTCTCGACTAATGAAGAAAGATACAGAATTTGTATGGGGCCACGCCTGTCAGAATGCATTTGATTCAATTAAAGAATTACTGAAGCATCTGCCAGTGTTAATAGCTCCAGTGAGAGGTAAGCCGCTTATCTTGTATACATCTGCAGCTACAAATTCTTTGGGTGCATTGTTGGCACAGGTAAATGAAGCCGGAAAGGAGACTGCTCTTTATTATCTAAGCCAAACATTGATGGGGGCAGAATGTAATTATTCCTCGATCGAGAAAGAATATTTGGCGTTGATATTCACTGTATAAAAGTTAAGACATTATTGTCTCTCCCACGATATAACTTTGATCTCAAGAGCAGATCCGATCAAATTCTTGATGACCAGGCCAATATTGTCGGGAAGATTAGCCAAATAGATGTTATTGTTATCAGAATATACTATTTCATATAGACCGACGAAAGTAGTAAAAGGGCACGCCATGACAGATTTCCTCGCAGCACATCCTGTGGCAGAAAGTGAAGAAATTAATGATGACTTCCCAGACGAGCGGGTTATGTTGACTGAATCCCAGAGCCCATAGCAAATGTATTTTGACAGTGCTGCTTGAACATCGGGAGCGGGGGCAGGAGTGATATTTATTACTCCTCAAGGCGATCTGTTACTGTTGGAGCATAAAAAAAATGATGATAAACATGAAAAAGGAAAGATTGGCATTCGGAGGAGAAATACTGAAGGAAAACAAGGTTGCGCGGGTCGCGCAACCGAGAAGTTACTTGCGCAGGTCTCGCAACCAAGTTATGCAGTTGCGCGGGTCGCGCAACTAACTGATTCAATTGCACAGGTCCTATAGCCGAGACAACAGTTGTGCGGATCGGGGATCAAGGGCGACAGTTGCACTGGTCTTGGATCAAGGTTGACAGTTGCGCGGGTCGTGGAATAAGGGTGACAGTTGCACCAGTCCCGAAATAAGGTCGACAGTTGCGCGGGTCACGGAACAAGGTCGACAGTTGCGTGGGTCGCAGAACAAGGGTGACAGTTGCGCGAATCGCGCAGTCAAGATCGCGCAAACAACGAAGACCACTGATACGTTTGAAGGGCCTATAAATACCCCGCTCTCCCTCTCATTGAGGAGGATTGAAAGATTTCAAAAACTAAAGCAGAGCAACTGAAGGTAGAAGGGAGAGGTAACGATCAGTTGCGTGGACCGCGCAAAGTGCAATGTCAGTTGCGCGGACCGCGCAACTAGAATATCCTTTGCGCGGACCGTGCAACCACATTACCAGTTGCGCGGGTCGCGCAAAAGTCACTCAACTAGCTTGGTGCAGGAGTTTTGCTGAGTCTTCAAATCTTCTTTGAAAGGAGAGATCAGTTGATTAATTCAACATTCCTCCTAAGTATTGGGAGATGACTGAAGAAGCTAACGGAGTGCTGCCAAATTTTCTATCTCCAAGAAGATTAACTAATCAATTCAGTAATTCCTCATAAGTATTGGGAGATGACCGAAATAGCGCCGAAGTGCTGCTGAAATTTATATTGAATCATAACAATTGCACTTAGAATAAGTCTTCAATCTTGAGTGATCTATCTTAGAATCAAGGGATATAGAGAGGATGTAAATGAATTCAGAACCAATAAAGTGTGATAATTGTCTTTGTACCTTTCCATTGTTATGTCTGAATAAGATAGTTTCCCCAAATCCAAATACATTTGTTTCCTTGTCAAAACAAAATGGCGACTCTGTTGGGGAACTTCTTATTTAACATTAACATTGGGGAAAGTTGTAAGACTCTTATCACCTTTTGGCGTCTCTTAGACGCCAAAATGGTGACTCTCAGTGGGAACATCTTCCCCTTCATCTCTAAGATAGTTTACTTAATCCCTCGCATACTAACATCATGTATGTTTCATAACTGAAGGAACCCAAATTCAATTACATAATACTACTGATGGCTAACGTTGCAAGAAAAGTGAACTTCCGCTTCACCCCCACTGGGTTCATAGTCGAATACGCACCCAGCCGAACTCTCAAGCATACGAATGCATGCATCACAAACAGGCGCAGAGTGACTCAAGTAACAGCGGGAGTCATTTCCGTCTCACCTCAACCACAGGAAAGTGACGGGAACTGGACTGTGGTCCTGTCTAGGAAGACAAAAGCAAAGAACTTAAAGAACCGCGAGGCAAACTTATCTGTGCCAAGAGCTGAGGGACCAATCACGAGCAGTATAGCAAGAATAAAACTCGAGCTTGCTCCTCCTGCGATATACCCTGAATGAACAGCTCTACAGTTCGTGTCGCGCGATTTTTCGGCACTGGTCACCCCAAGGACTAAATGGACAGAAGCACAGAAAGGTAAAACATTGATGATAGGATCACCGATGCTTATATCACCCCAGACAAGTTCGCCTGTAACTGTATTGCCCCGATCGATCAACAGCTCGGGAAGCGTACAAAGGTCGAACAAGACTCCGATCTCTCCTCTCTTTATAAGCCCTGTTACGTCAACATACTCTCGTTTTACTCCAACAACGGTCTCGACAAACAGTAAAGAAGCCACAGTGTACATGGCAGGGACGGGTCAAGAAAACAGGCCAACTACTGAAGAACATGTTGACCAAATGGCAGAGGCACAAAGAGCGCTAATGGACGAGTGCCGGAACCTCAGAGAAGCTCTGGCAACTCTGGCGCATAACGTAGCCCAGATAGCTGCTCCACCTATGATGGGAATGACAAATGGACAGGAGAGCCAACCTGAAGGTTCCCGTCTACAAGGGATAGGATCGCGAGGGTCCGTTCCAGCTACAAGAGCTATAACACAGGATGACGTAAGACAAGTCGTCGAAGAAGCAGTCAGAATAGAGAGAAAGAGCGCGCGAATACCGACCGTTTCAGATACCATATGCCGTACCTAAGAGAAGTAGAAGACGTCCCTTTTCTGGCTAATTTCAAGCATCTAGACTTTAAGAAGTTTAACGGCGAAGGATCACCTGAAGAGCACTTGATGCACTTCATTACCAGCATGGGGAATTTCTCCATGATACCTCAATACTGCTTACGATTATTCGGATCATCGTTGACAAATAAAGTTTTTCGATGGTATTCAAATTTAGCCCCAGGATCTATACACACATGGGAGGAAATGCAAGACGCTTTTATGTCAAACTTCTTCTCATCAGAGCGCGATGTTAGCATCACAGAATTAGCTTCAGTAGACAGCGAGAAGGAGAACCAGTCGAAAAGTTCATAGACAGATGGAAGACACTGGGGGCATCGTGTAGACAGTTGCCGGAAGAAAAGGAACAGGTCAAGATGTGTTTGAACTCTATGGAAACAGGAATCGCGTTCGGACTCACCAGCGCCGATGTCAGAACCTTTCGCGATTTGGCTACCAAAGCCCATGCGTTGGAATTAATGACTCGTAAGATGCCAGCATTTCATCATGAGACTATCAAGAGGATACCCGGCAGAACAACCATCAATACCATCGATCGTGATAAGAAAAATCAAGATGCGAGGGGCTCAAGAGACAAAAGAAGGCTGGAATCAATCAAGGGATAGATACGGCGGAAAAAGGCTCAGAATGCTCAATTCTCATGAAGGATTTGAATTCGATAAAGAAGACGTAGTTCCTATGATGCAGCAGTTGTTAAAAGCTGGTACCTTGGAATTACCAGAGCCCAAGCGCCCTGAAGATGTGATGAAGACCCGAGAAAGAAACTTTTGCCGTTATCATCGCCTAGTGGGACATCCGACGGAGAATTGCTATACATTGAAGTGCATCATACAATGAATGATAAATAAGGGCGAAATAATAACCAGTGAAAGCAAAGAAAAGAGTATGAGAGCGACAGTAAACGTATTTTCAGTCCAAGAAGAGAGCCGAGAAATAAAAGGGAGAGAAAGTCGAAAGTCAATAAAGAATGCAGCAATGATTACGTTGCGATCGGGGAAGCAAGTAACGAGTCCGGTGAAGCAAAAAGCAGGAATTGCGAGAAAAGAAGTTACCAAAAGACAGAGCAGCGAGGATAGAAGTAAAAACAGGAATGGAGCGATGAAAGTGGCTTATGACGTAGTTAGCCACTTGAAGGGTATACTGGCACGTCTAAGCATCTATGTGCGCTCAAATTATCAGAAGAGTTTCGACAGAGTTTGATCCAAGCGCTGTCTGATCACGATGTGAGAGAAGCTTTATTGATAGAAATGAAACATGAAAGACACGATGAACGGGCAAATTGTCTACCGGTAATCTCGTTCTTTGATGATGATTTAATTGGTGAAGCAGAACATAATAGACCACTAATGATAGAAGGATATGTTTGTGAAAAGAAGATAAAACAGATTATGATAGTACAATGGGTCTGCAGTGAATCTTTTGCCACTCTCCATGATAAACAAATTGGGCTATTGCCGCTCTGATTTACGCCCCAGCGGAATGATGATACAGGGGTTCAATCAAGATGGACAACGCGCACTCGGTAAGATTACAATAACATTGGAAGTGGGAGAATTAATTACTACTGTTCTATGTCACATTATAAATACTGTGACAACGTATAACCTTCTCTTGGGAAGGCCGTGGATACATCAGTACAGTATTGTACCCTCTACTCTACACTAATGTTTCAAATACTGTAAGGACGGAATGCAGTGCAAGGTGATGGCTGACGCGAAACCATATACGGAAGCTGAGTCTTTCTTCGCGGATGCCAGCTATTATAAAGGATTCTTCGAAGGGGGGGCAAATAATAATGAAAAGAGAGTCTTAAAAGATGTCTGAATAAACAATGTTAGAGAAGAAAGGGCAGAATCTTCTGGGACTGCAGAAGCAAGAAAGAAGTTCTATTTTGTACCCGAGCGTCTGAGACAACCGGGGCAGCCGCCGTTGACATTGTTATCGATAGAACAGTTGAAAATCTTACAGTCCAATTATATGATGCCCTTACCCAATATTGAAAGGTGTAAGCCATTTACAACCCCTCTAGGAAGATTTCAAGTCAGGGCTAGTACTAAATACCCTGAGCCGATAGAATTCCATGCCGCAGTGAAAGCAAAAGGTCAGACCATAAGCAATGTATATCACGGAGAGTTGACACCGCAAAATTTGAAAAAATACAGTGCAGTAAGTAAGAAAATTATGAGAAATATGGGCTTTGATTGTAACAAACCCACTGGACTGAATCATGGGAAAGGAATTCAAATCCCTCTCAGGGTTAATCAGGAAAAGCGGAGAAAATTCCAAGGGCTAGGAGCCGAGTCATCAGTGAATATGGTATCAGTAAATATGACTTCAGCCACGCAAATACCAGAACAAGATCCTAAGGTAGTCGAGTATCCTGAAACAGCTCCAAAACAAATAGAAGATGGGGGGCAACTGACAATAGATGGCTTACGAGAAATAAATTTGGGAATAGCAGAAGAGCCGAGAAATACATTCATCAGCGTCAACCTTTCTGAACAGGAATTCGAGAAATATGGCCAACTTCTCAAAGAAAATAAAGACGTCTTCGCCTGGACATATGAAGAGATGCCGGGACTGGAACCCTCCGTAGCGATGCATCGATTAAACATCTCTAAAGAAAAGAAACCAATAAAGCAAGAACAAAAGTGATTCCACCCAGACCTGATTCCGTTAATCGAAGAGGAAGTAAACAAACTGATGAAGGTTGGTTTCATCAGGGAAGTTAAGTATCCCAAGTGGATATCAAACGTCGTTCCTGTGAAGAAGAAGAATGGGCAGATCAGAGTATGTATTGACTTCAGAGATCTGAACGAAGCATGTCCAAAGGATGACTTCCCTCTCCCAATAACAGAGTTATTGATCGATAGTACTACTCAGTATGCTATTATGTCTTTTATGGACGGTTATGCAGGTTATAATCAAATCAGAATGGCGCTCGAAGATGAAGAGGCAACGGCATTCAGAACACCGCTCGGGATTTATTATTACAAAGTTATGCCTTTCGGTCTTAAAAATGTCGGGGCAACATATCAAAGAGCGATGAAAAATATCTTTCAAGATATGATGCATAAACATGTTGAAAGCTACGTTGACGACTTGGTGGTCAGGTCAGGTGATCATTAAGAACACCGTGAACATTTGGCAGTAGTCTTCCGTCGACTCAGAAAGAAACAATTAAAGATGAACCCAGCTAAATGTGCGTTCGGGGTATCTTCGGGCAAATTTCTCGGCTTCGTTGTATGGCATAGAGGCATCGAGATTGATCCAGGAAAAATTAAGTCTATTCAAAATATGCCGCCACCGACAACGCTAAAGGAATTGAAAAGCTTACAAGGAAAACTGGCATACATTCGCCATTTCATTTCAAATCTCGCAGGAAGGTGTCAGCCATTTTCTTGACTAATGAAGAAAGATACAGAATTTGTATGGGATCACGCCTGTCAGAATGCATTTGATTCAATTAAGGAATTGCTGAAACAGCCACCGGTATTAACAGCTCCAGTGAGAGGTAAGCCGCTTATCTTATATACATCTGCAGCTGCAAATTCTTTGGGTGCTTTGTTGGCACAGGTAAATGAAGCCGGAAAGGAGACTGCTCTTTATTATCTAAACCGAATATTGATGGGGGCAGAATGTAATTATTCTTCGATCGAGAAAGAATGTTTAGCATTGATATTCGCTGTACAAAAGTTAAGACATTATTGTCTCTCCCACAATATAACTTTGATCTTAAGAGCAGATCCGATAAAATTCTTGATGACCAGGCCAATGTTGTCGGAAAGATTAGCCAAATGGATGTTACTGTTATCAGAATATACTATTTCGTATAGGCCGGCGAAAGCAGTAAAGGGCAGGCCATAGCAGATTTCCTCGCAGCACATCCTGTGGCAGAAAGTGAAGAAATTAATGATGATTTCCCGGACGAGCAGGTTATGTTGGCCGAATCCCAGAACCCATGGCAAATGTATTTTGATGGTGCTGCTCGAACATCGGGAGCGGGGGCAGGAGTGATATTCATTACTCCTCAAGGCAATCTATTACCATACTCCTTCACACTGGACACCACATGCACAAACAATGAGGCTGAATACAGAGCCCTCATTATCGGAATGGAAATAGCTCAGCAAATGGAAATAAAATTATTGCACATCTTCGGAGATTCTAAATTAATTATAAATCAATTGACAACAGAATTCAAAGTAAGGAAACAAGAGCTCTTGCCTTATTGTCGGAAGGCACAACAATTACTTGAACAGTTTTGTCATGTGGAAATCAAACATATACCACGATCTAAGAATGCAAAAATCAAAGTAAAGTGCAATTCATTGAGGAGGATTGAAAGATTTTGGATACTGAAGCAGAGCAACTAAAGGTAGAGGGGAGAGGCAATGATCAGTTGCGCGGACCGCGCAAAGTGCAATTCAGTTGCGCGGACCGCGCAACTAGAATATCCTTTGCGCGGACCGCGCAACCACATTACCAGTTCCGCGGGTCACGCAAAAGTTACTCAACTAGCTTGGTGCAGGAGTTTTGCTGAGTCTTCAAATCTTCTTTGAAAGGAGAGATCAGTTGATTAATTCAATATTCCTCCTAAGTATTGGGAGATGACTGAAGAAGCTAATGGAGTGCTATCGAAATTTCTATCTCCAAGAAGATTAACTGATCAATTCAATAATTCCTCCTAAGTATTGGGAGATGACCGAAATAGCGCCGAAGTGCTGCTAAAATTTATATTGAATCATAACAATTGCACTTAGAATAAGTCTTCAATCTTGAGTGATCTATCTTAGAATTAAGGGATATAGAGAGGATGTAAATGAATTCAGAACCAATAAAGTATGATAATTGTCTTTGTACCTTTCCATTGTTATGTCTGAATAAGATAGTTTCCCTAAATCAAATACATTTGTTTCCTTGTCGAAACAGTTACCATACTCCTTCACACTGGGCATCACATGCACGAACAATGAAGCTGAATACAGAGCCCTCATTATCGGAATGGAAATAGCTCAGCAAATGGAAATAAAATTATTGCACATCTTCGGAGATTCTAAATTGATTATAAATCAATTGACAACAGAATTCGAAGTAAGGAAACAAGAGCTCTTGCCTTATTGTTGGAAGGCACAACAGTTGTTTGAACAGTTTTATCATGTGGAAATCAAACATATACCACGATCTGAGAATGCAAAAGCGGATGCTTTAGCCAGTCTGGCAGCGGCTCTGTCCTGCACAAATTGAAGTCCTCTCCAGGTAACTATAGAAGAAAGAAGATTTCTGCCATCCGCAGAAGTTATCGAAGAAATCGTTGAAATGTTTCCTATATCCTGTCTGGAAGTAACGACAGATGATTGGCGTCAGCCTTTCATTGATTATGTCAAATATAACATCCTGCCAGAAAATAATACGCAAAGACAACAGATTAAGCAGCAATCGGGCAAATTTGTCATATGCAGCGAAGTATTGTATAGAAAATCTTATAATGGAACGCTGTTACGGTGCTTAGACAAGTAAGAAGCAAATCAAATGCTGCGGGAAGCACATTCAGGAGAATGTGGAGCGCATCAAATGGGTTATTACTGGCCTACCATGTTTGTTTCGACAAGGAAACAAAAGTATTTGATTTGGGAGAATCATCTTATTTAAACATAACAATGAAATAATTACAAAGACAATCATCACATTTTATTGATTCTGAATTCATTTACATCCTCTGGTATCCCTTGATTCTAAGATAGCTTACAAAGAACTCATTACAAATGTTAAATATTATAGCTAAATATAATTTTAGCAGATAACGGCAATGATGTCAATCATCTCCTATGACTTAGGAGGAATAGACAAGTCGTTCAACAGTCTTCAAGAGAATGGAAATTCCGGCAGCATTTCAGTACTATTTTGGTCATCTCCTGAAACTTAGGAGGAATACGTTTCTTCATCGATGACTCTTCTTTCTTGAACAAGAAGAACTCGAAGACCCGAAGATTCAAACCATTCCGGCAGCATTTCCGCCTATTGCTGTCAAAACTGTCCAACAATAGGTTTGCGCGGGTCCGCGCAAACGATATGCTTTGCGCGGGTCCGCGCAAACCATAATTGCCTTCTGTTGCTTTGCGCTGGCCGTCGCAAACTTCCAGGAGTCCAATCCCCTTTGCGCGGGATCGCGCAAAGTGCAGGAGTCCAATACTCCGCACCTTCTGTCTTCTCTTTCGTCCTTGCTTCACTTCTGAAATCTTCCAACCCCTTTTGAGAGAAGGAATGGGGTATTTATAGACATTTTCACCAGTGAAAATCTCAGATCTGGTCGATGTGGGACAAAATAACATCTTCCAAAATATTTTATTTCATCATCATAGACTTTGCGCGACCCCGCGCAAACGATATACTTTGCGCGGTCACGCGCAAACCTTTAATCTCGCGCAAACCTTCTTCTTTCATCAATCCGCGCAAACTCTTCACTTTGCGCGACCTTGTGCGACTATTTCACTTTGCGCGACCTCGCGCAAAGTGGTCTTGAAGCTGTTTCTTTCATCTTCAAAGTGATTTCTTGATCTTTTTTCCTTGTTTTCTTCCTTGCTTATTTTATGCCTCAACAGATGCCCCCTTGATCCGTTCTTTGTTTGTTCAGAAATCAAAGAAAAGGATCAAACTATTCCTTTCTTCCAGGGTTTGCGCGACCTCGCGCAAAGCTCCGGCTGAGTACCATACTCGGCCATAAAGCCTATAAATAGTCCAACGACTTAGTCATTTTTCACGCACTTCCTTCTGCTGATACTGCTCTGGCGATTTTTCTCCGCGCAAACCTCTGACTTTTGCGCGACCTCGCGCAAAGCATCTCACTTTGCGCGACTTTTCTGTATTTGGAAATTTTCCGCGCAAACCACTTGACTTTGCGCGACCTCGCGCAAAGTACTCTGTACTTAGAGAATTTTCGAACTTTTTCCAACACTTAGCCATTTTCTGACTTCCATCATCTGTCTTTCTTTATGGCTCGAATTAAACAGACTGCTCGTTTGGTGTCTCCTTCAAACTCACCTTCTTCTGATCAACCACCTGCTAAGAGAATGAAGACCACTTCCAGAAATCCGGCTTACTTTAAAGAACCTGTCCTCCCTACTTTCGACTTCTCTGATCGCATCAAGTCTTTACCCTCTCCTATTCATAGATCCATTGCTTTGGGAGATATTAAATGCCCTCCAAAACGTGGGAGAGAGTACGACTGGGATGAGTGGCTCAAAACCACAGCCCACATTCGTACTGACAGTGAGAGACCACCCGTCCGAGAAGATACTCCTCCTGCTTCTCGTTCAAAGAAGACTCGCCGCAATAAGGCGAAAGAATTTGAAGAAAAGATTAAAGAACATAAGAAGAAACGGCTGCAGAATTCGTGGGACTCAGTACGAGTCGTTGAAGGAGTCATGAAGTTTGACAACCCTCACTCAGAGGGCATGACCATCATTCCCATCAAGGTGTATCGCCATCAATCTATGCTGGATTGTGAACCCAAAGATTGTGTTCATGGCGAAAGACTGATGTACACTGAATCATGGGCCACAAGAGAGCCCCGGATTCTTGAAGGGATTATTCAAACGAAGAAACCGCGACAGAGGATCGGAGAAGTTCACCCTATGATTCTTCTAACTCCTTTCCATAGTCCTCATGATCTCTTTCCTTCTCATTTTTATGAGACAGTGCGTCAACGCTTCAGAGATCGAGATCAACTCTGGGGCCAATCGGAATTTCGCATCAGAGGTCTGCTAATTGCTCGTCGTTATTATTCTGAATGGGCGGAAGCTATTTTGCTGAAACACACGAGCACTCTTGCAAAGATAGGCCTTTATGACGCCATAGAAGTAACCTCCAAATACTTCTATCGGGAGCCCAATGTTCTAAAGGGCTTTCTTGAATATTGGTCGCCTACAACCAACTCCTTTCATCTTCCTTACGGCGAGATGAGCATATCTCTTTGGGACCTTCATCGTATAGCTGGTCTCACAATACGGGGAAATTCTACGATGAATTCATTCCTACCAACAGAGAGTTGGCCTTTGTGTCATTTCCAGACCGCAAGCCCTCCATATCCGAGACTACCATAGAGCTATTTAAAGAGATGAGCAAATTCCCCAATATCCACAAAATTCCCCCTCTTCAATGGCTGGCCCATTTTTCTAGGGGTTTAAGGTATTTATCAATCTGATAATTGATCTTCCTCTTTGTATTCTTCACCATTTATGTATATTAACCTCTTCATTTTTATTTCCTTTGAAGGTTTCGCGACTGCAATTCCAAAGAACTGACAAAGCTTCGGGATGCAGTACGAGGAAAACCAGAATATAGCTCTTTCGGAGAGCTTGCAGCATTTCTGGCCTATTGGCTAAGCTTAGTCGTTTTGCCCAGCTCTAAATGGGCAGATGCTATCCGTCCGAGTGTCTTTGTCGTGGCCGGTGCCTTGGCGGAGGGACATAAATACTCGCTCGCTCCTCCAGTACTATGTTCTATCTAGGGCCCTTGGAGAAATAGCGACTCATATAAAAGACCCCATTCGGGAACTTCGTCTGCACATACTTCTTGGCACTACTTTACAGGCTGGCTTGGAGTCTACTTCCCTTGGACTTTCGAGGTTTCAGAGCAAGCATATTCTCATCCTTCTCACCTTCCACTCTGGTTCTTCCAACAGAGGGCAATGGCTAGAAGAGCATATGAATGGGTCATAAATAAGATTCGAGATGATGATCAGATAAACTTCTTTCAGTTCCGCCTTTATCGCTATCCTGTAGACACAGACATGGTGGACAACGAAACTCTTACTGCAGCAGAGAGGGCTTTCTTCTTTTCTATTCGCTCGTGCAGTTTACCTTTGCGAGAAGGGACAGAATTCTGGAGAGAACCTTACTACCCGAGTCGCTTCGCTCGCCAATTCGGTTACGATCAAACCGTACCTCAAGACTGCGGACTTGTTACAAGAAAAATGCGCTGCTACGGAACTGGTCCTCTCAACTGGGCCATGATATGGAAACAGTTGTTGAATGGCTGTGTTGGCTCCCTCTTCGTAATTCCAGGTTGTGACCGTATAGTCCATACTTCATATAGCTGGATGCGATGGTGGGATCATCAATCGTACTTGGTTGATAAATGCTTGCCGGTAGATTCTTCTATCTTTCTTCATCCACCCAGGCTGAAGGGCAGGAACTTGGAGAGTGGAATTGGGTATATTCCAGAGAAGAGCCACGCGTCTCATCCAGGAGAAATTTGCAGGAAGATATCACTGGAAGAACCCATTCGTGAAATCAAGCCCATCAATACTTTGGATGGCTGGTTTGCCCACGGAGATTTAAGAGAATTCGAAAAATCTCGTCGGGACTCTTCAAATCAAGGTGCAGATGATGCTGCAGGTACATTTTCTCCAATTCCTGCAGAGACTACGGCGGCTCAAGAAGGACCAGTTATTGGTACTTCAATATCTTCTCCACAACCCCTTGGTCCTAGTCCATCTTCTCCGATGACTAGATCAAGAACACGTTTGCAATCATCGTCTCCTATCCCTTCGGAAAAGATCGGCCAGGCATCTGCTTCCCCTTCAATTCAAGAGCCCATACTGGAGAGTAGCCAACCTGTTTCTTACAAAGGAAAACAGGTTGTTGTCGAAGAGGTTGATGAAGAAATTTTGGGAGATGAAAGTTCGACTTCTTCATCAGATACAACCGAATCCTCGCCATACGAAGATAGCAAAGATAGCGATAGTGGTGAAGATAAAGATGACGACTTCGAAGAAGGTGAAGTTGATATTGGTGAAGGAGAGGGAGTAACTGCAAAAGAAGTTGAAATAGAGTCTTCCCCTGTTGTTATTAAAACTCCTTCCAGCATTAATGTTCCTGTTAAATCTCCTGTGGCAGAAGAAAATGAAGAAGAGCCCTTAGATTATGGGGAATATGGGTATTCTCCAGGTAAAGAAATTTCAATTTTCATGCATATATATCATTTTATATTTTAACAACTATTTATTTAAAATCATTTTATCTTTCTTTTTTTTTTTATTTTTAGGTGCCCAAGTTGCAGAAACAGGTGTCATCTCTCCTGTGGCCCCTCTTGTAATATCTTCTCCGAGAGCATCTGTGGCTCCGTTGGTAGTACCAAGAGTAGTTGCTCGCGAAATTATTTTTTCTACAGAAACTGCTGATTTGCCAACTCCAGTCACAAGAGATTCTAGTACGGAAGCTAGAGCACCATCTTTCGCTGATATGGTAGGACCTGGCCCTTCCATAGCTCCAAGAGCTTCTCCTTCTGTTAGTTGTGTCCCAGTGACAGGTATATATATATATGTGCGCTGCTTATCTTCATTCAAGACTATATATATTTCATAATAATATATTGAATATTCTTCTTCTTTCGTTATAGGAACTTATCCCCGTAGCGGTGCAGCTAGTTCTGATTCTGTAACCACTACTTATGAACTATCATCCTTTACAAAGATTCCTGCTCACAAAATGCTTGATGGTGAAACATTCTCTGTTAGCAATAATCCATATCTTCAGAAATCCTGATCAGTGGTCGGACTTGGATGTTGCTATAGAAATTTTGGAAAGCTCTGCTAAGATGGCCAGAATCGACATATCTCCCTTACGGGATTCACTCTTCAAATTTCGTGATTCTGTAATTTCTTTAGCTTCAGTGGAAAATATCACTATTGCGCCTGAGATTTTAGAATACAGAAAGCTGCTGGCTCTTTCTCAAGAACAAGTCTCTTTAACAGCTTCTTCAATTTCCAATTTTGAACAAGAGCGTATGATTCTTCAAGATCAATTAAAGATTCATGTTGATGAAAGCATAACTATCCAAGATCGCATTGCAGCTTTGAAGGAAGAAATCTCTCAGCTGGAGAGAAAGAATCATGAGCAAGCTTTAATCATTCAAGAGGTTGAAGAGAAGATGCGAGTGAATGCCAAGTCTATTGATACTGAAAAATCTGCACAACTTCAGAATCAAGAAATGGTTGTTTCTTTGGAGAACAAGCTTGCTGGCGTTCCTGATCAGGCGAAACTTATTCTTGAAGAAAAATCTCGACACAATGCAGCTCAAGCACAATTAAAAGAAGATTTGCTCAAATATTCAGAAGCAATGGGGATCACAGAGAATCTTTGAATCATGTAACATGTGATATTTGCTTTTTGTGTTTTTCGGATGTAATTTATTTTGCTTGACATCTATTTCATGAGATTATTTTGGGGATGTTTTTATGATGGTATTTTCTACCTTGCATATTGATGATATTTATACTAATATTATCGTATTATATTTATATAATAATTTTTATTTTTTATTATTTTATCTATTATATTTTTTATTCTTATTAATATTATCAAGTTATATTTATTCTTTATATAATAATTTTCATTACACATTTATAATTTTTTAAACCTTTTATGCTTTGTTAATAAGGGATTCTCTAGGTGAGTATTTAAATTGGCGGTACTAAGTTTCAATTCAATTAGCCACACGCAGTTTATGCTCATGAGTAGTGGAGCGTGCGCACACACACAGTTTAAGCTCGTGAGTAGTGGAGCATTTATGGGTCTTATGTGATGGCCACTGTAACTCTCTAGAGTTCGCTTTTGGGCTTCTCACTGCCTTGAGCTCACGGTCACGGTCCATCAGAGGGGCCCATTGACGCTACCGGACGGTGAACTGTTGGATTTACGCGCAGGGTTGGCCACGGTAACTCTCAGAGTTCGCGGGGCTCGCAAGGCTACCTTTGGGCACCAAATCTAGGGTCGCCGGTCCATCAATGAGTAGGTTTAAGCCCTTCCTCACGAGTTACTACGAAATCAAACCCTAGACACTGGAGGGTCTTACGCACGGTTGGCATAAAGCTCGCACCGCGGCCCCTGTTTTCTTCGTCGCAAGGTCGAGCCCATTCACAGGAGGGCATTTTCATCCGTTCCCGCATGCGGCGCAGGAAGCTATATACAGACGGCATGGGAATTACGGTGACTAGTCTTCGCGGATTTATGGCCTTTTAGGCTTTGAATCCTTGACTTCGTCGACTACCCGCATGGGTGCGCACGATGGTCTTCGCGGGCTTTTTAGGGCAATGACGACTCCTCGCATTTGCCCGAATGGCGATCTTCATGGGTCTTACGTATAGTTGGCCGGCTCATTTTTAGAGCTTGATCCTTTGAGAGCATCATTTTTTTTTTTTTTTTTTTTTTTTTTTTTTTGAGAGCTTGATCTTTTTGATTTTGCTCAATTTTGCTCTTTTGGGATTTTGGCTTGGCTATACTGCCTCTTTGATTGATATTGATATATCCTTGCCTTGTAAGGCGATTATCTTCAAGAAAGTCCGTGCCTTGTGAGGCGATGATATTTATCTTCAAGAAAATCCATGCCTTATGAGGCGATGATATTTATCTTCAAGAAAATCCGTGCCTTGTGAGGCGATGATATTTATCTTCAAGAAAATCCGTGCCTTGTGAGGCGATGATATTTATCTTCAAGAAAATCCGTGCCTTGTGAGGCGATGATATTTATCTTCAAGAAAATCCATGCCTTGTAAGGCAATAATATTCTTAGCTTAGATAATATCTTCAGGAGAATCTTCAAGAATTTGTGCCTTGTAAGGCAATATAACTGTTGCCAATATCTTCTTTGATGATGATAATGATCATATATATATATATTCCAGATTTGCTGCTTTGATAATTGATATGCTTGTAAATCTCTTCTTTATAGCTTCTTTTATTGGCATAAAGACATGATTTTATTCATTTTTGCCCCCTTTTGATACAGAATCATTATGATGATAATATTCTGGGTCAAAATCCTCATCTCTATCTTTAGGGATAATATCTTTTGATGAAACGGGCGTTGACAAGTACACTGATACCCTGTCCTTCTTGATTTACAATCCTATATGCCCCATTGGAGTATACTTCTTTCACCACATATGGACCGTCCCATTTAGGCTCAAACTTGCCCCCTGTCCGGCGAGTGACCACTATAGGTCTTTTCAACATTAACACCATATCCCCTTTTTTGAAAGAACGATATTTGACCTGTTTATCAAATGCAGCAGATATTCTGGCCTGATATGACTGCAACCGTTGCTGAGCTGCAAGACGTTTCTCATCGAGTAAGTCTAATTCTTTCAGCCTTATTTTTGCATTTTCTTCATACAGACTGGTGCACTGCCACTCTGAGTGATGCCACTTGGATTTCAATTGGGATAACGCCTCCATACCATAGACCAATGAATATGGCGTCGCTCCTGTTGCTGTACGATGGGTGGTTCTGTAGGCCCATAATGCTTCTTGTAACTTTTCATCCCAATCGCGCTTATTGCCTGTCACTGTTTTCTTCATTATCTTGACAATTGTTTTGTTAAATGCCTCTGCTAATCCATTGGCCGGAGGATAATAAGGTGTTGAAAAAGAATGTTGGATGCCGAACTTCTGACATAACTTTTCCATGCCTCTATTTTTAAAAGGGGTGCCATTATCAGTGATGATTTTCTTCGGAATACCATGACGGTATATTATAGCGTGACGGATGAAATTGACCACGTCTTTCTCTTTAACATTACGCAAGGCAACTGCTTCGGTCCATTTGGAGAAATAGTCTGTTGCTGCCAGAATATACTGTTTTCCTTTAGATGAAGGGGGATTTATCGGGCCAATAACGTCGAGTCCCCAGGCTGAAAAGGGCCAAGAAGCAACAGACTGATGTAATTCTTCTGGAGGAATATGTATTATATCTCCATGTATTTGACATTCATGGCATCGCTTTGCATATTCTATTGCATCTTTAAACATAGTGGGCCAATAATAACCCATTCGATGCACTCTATGGCATAAATTCCGGCCGGCTTGATGTGCTCCACATTCACCTGAATGTGCCTCCCGCAACATTTGGTTTGCTTCTTGTTTATCCAAGCACCTTAACAACATTCCATTATAAGATTTTCTATATAACACTTCACTGCACATGATAAATTTACCTGATCGCTGTTTAATCTGCTGTTTTTGTGCATTATCTTCTGGCAAGATGTTATATTTGAGATAATCGACAAAAGGCTGACGCCAATCATCCATTGTTACTTCCAGACAGGATATAGGCAATATTTCAACAGTTTCTTCGATAACCTCTGCAGATGGCAGGAATCTTCTTTCTTCTATAGTTACCTGAAGAGGACTGCGGTTTGTGTAAGATAAAGCTGCTGCTAAACTGGCTAAAGCATCTGCTTTTGCATTCTCCGACCGTGGTATGTGTTTAATTTCCACATAATAGAACTGTTCAAGCAACTGTTGTGCTTTCCGATAATAAGGCAAGAGTTCTTCTTTCCTTACTTCAAACTCTGTTGTCAATTGATTTATAATTAATTTAGAATCTCCGAAGATATGCAATGATTTTACTTCCATTTGCTGGGCTATTTCCATTCCGATGATAAGAGCTCTGTATTCAGCTTCATTATTTGTGCATGCAGTACCCAACGTGAAAGAATATGGTAATAAATCGCCCTGAGGGGTAATGAATATCACTCCTGCCCCCGCTCCCGATACTCGAGCAGCACCATCAAAATACATCTGCCAAAGATTTTGGGATTCAATCGTCATAACCTGTTCATCTGGAAATTCATCATTGATTTCTTCATTTTCTGTTATAGGATGCGCTGCCAAGAAATCTGCCATAGCTTGTCCTTTCACTGCTTTCGCTTATATGAAATAGTATATTCTGATAATAATAGCATCCACTTGGCTAGTCTTCCTGATAACATTGGCCTGGTCATCAAGAATTTTATCGGATCTGCTCTTGAAATCAGAGTTATATCATGGGAGAGACAATAATGCCTCAATTTTTGCACAGCGAATACCAATGCCAAACATTCTTTTTCAATCGGAGAATAATTGGATTCTGCCCCCATCAGTGTTCGGCTTAGGTAATAAAGAGCAGTCTCTTTTCCGGCTTCGTTTACCTGTGCCAACAAAGCACCCAAAGAATTTGCAGCGGCAGATGTATATAAAATAAGTGGCTTACCTTTTACTGGAGCTGTTAACACCGGCGGCTGTTTTAATAATTCTTTAATAGAATCAAAGGCATTCTGGCAAGCATGATCCCATACGAATTCTGTATCTTTCTTCATTAACCGAGAAAATGGCTGACACCTTCCTGCAAGGTTCGAAATGAAGCGACGAATATATGCCAATTTTCCTTGTAAGCTTTTTAATTCCTTCAGCGTTGTTGGTGGTGGCATATTTTGAATAGCTTTAACTTTTTCTGGATCAATTTCAATTCCTCTATGCCGTACCACAAAGCCGAGGAATTTGCCGGAAGACACTCCAAATGCACATTTAGCTGGATTCATCTTTAATTGTTTCTTTCTGAGTCGTCGGAAGACCGATGCCAGATGTTCGCGGTGTTCTTGATGATCTCCAGATCTGACTACCAAGTCATCAACATAGCATTCGACATGTTTATGCATCATATCTTGAAAGATATTTTTCATTGCCCTTTGATATGTCGCTCCAGCATTTTTGAGACCGAAAGGCATGACTTTGTAACAGTAGATTCCAAGTGGCGTTCTGAAAGCCGTCGCCTCTTCATCTTCGGGTGCCATCCTGATTTGATTATAGCCTGCATACCCGTCCATAAAGGACATGATAGCATACTGAGTAGTGCTATCAATCAGTAATTCTGTTATCGGGAGGGGGAAATCGTCTTTTGGACATGCTTCATTCAAATCTCTGAAATCAATGCACACTCTGATCTGTCCGTTCTTCTTTTTCACCGGAACAATGTTTGATATCCATTTGGGATATTTAACTTCTCTGATGAACCCAACCTTTATTAGCTTATTTATTTCTTTTTCGATTAATGGAATCAGGTCTGGGTGAAATCGCCTTTGTGCTTGTTTGACTGGTTTCTTTTCTTTGGAAATATTTAACCGATGCATTGCTACGGAGGGTTCCAGTCCCGGCATTTCTTCATAGGTCCAAGCGAAGACATCTTTATTTTCTTTGAGGAGTTGACCATATTTCTCAAATTCTTGATCTGAAAGGCTGATGCTGATGAATGTATTCCTTGGTTCTTCTGTTGTTCCCAGGTTTATTTCTCGCAGACCATCTATCGTCGGTTGCCCCCCGTCTTCTATTTGCTTT
Source organism: Magnolia changhungtana (assembly GCA_030180095.1). Lineage (NCBI taxonomy): Eukaryota > Viridiplantae > Streptophyta > Magnoliopsida > Magnoliales > Magnoliaceae > Magnolia > Magnolia changhungtana. The sequence goes on from JASAUF010000638.1 coordinate 174,305, forward strand.
GGAGCGATTTCAGGATATTCGACTATCTTAGTATCTTGCGCAGCTGAAGTCGCATTAACTGACATCATGTTTACTGCTGATTCTACTCCCAATCCTTGAAATTTTCTTCGCTTTTCTTGATTAACCCCGAGTGGGATTTGAATCCCCTTTCCATTATTCAAGCCGGTGGGTTTGTCACAATCAAAACCCATGTTCCTCATGATCTTCTTGCTTATTGTACTGTACTTTCTTAAATTCTGCGGTGCTAATTTTCCATGATATTCATTGCTTGCATTTTCACTCTTCTCTTCTGATGCAGCATGGAATTCTATTGGTTCCGGATATTTATCACTGGCTTTGACTTGGAATGTTCTCGAGGTATTGAATGGCTTACATCTTTCGATATTGGGTAATGGCACTGTGTAATTGGACTGTAAAACTTTCAGCTGTTCTGTCGACAACAGTGTCAACGGCGGTTGTCCCGGTTGTCTCAGGCGCTTTGGTACAAAATAGAATTTCTTTCTTGCTTCTGCAGTCCCAGAAGATTCTGCTCTTTCTTCTTTGTCTTTATTTATCCTGGCATCTTTTATAATTCTCTTCCCATCATCATTTCTTATTTCTTCAGAGAAACATTTATAATAACTGGCGTCTGCAAAGAAAGACTCAGCTTCTGTGTAGGGTTTCGCATCAGCCATTACTTTACATTGCACCCCATCTTTACAGTATTTGAAACATTGGTGTAGAGTAGAAGGTACTATATGATACTGATGTATCCATGGCCTTCCCAAGAGAAGATTATATGTCGTCACAGCATTTATAACATGACATACAACAGTAGTAATTAATTCTCCCACTTCCATTGTTACTGTAATTTTTCCGAGCGCGCGTTGTCCATCTTGATTGAATCCTTGTATCATCATTCCGCTGGGGCGCAAGTCCGATCGGCGAAAACCCAATTTAGTAACCATTGAGAGTGGCAAAAGATTTACTGCAGACCCGTTATCTATCATAATTCTTTTTATCTTCTTCTCACAAATATATCCTTCTATCATCAATGGCCTGTTATGTTCCTTTTCACCAATTAAATCATCAGAGAAAGATATTACTGGTAGACAATTCATCTTCTCATTATTTCTTTCATTCTTCATTTCTGCCAGTAAAGTTTCTCTCACATTGTGATCAGACAGTGCTTGAATCAAACTCTGCCGGAATTCTTTTGACAATTTGAGCGCATCGTAAATACTTAACCGTGCCGGTATACCCTTCAAGTGGTTGACTACATCATAAGCTACTTTTGTCACTGCAGCTCCATTTCTATTCTTGTCCTCAGTATTCTGTCTTTCAGTCACTTCTTTCCTTATTATTTCTGCTTTCTGCTTTACCGGACTTGTGATTTGCTTCCCTGATCGCAACGTAATCATTGTTGCATTTCTTGTCAACTTTTCCTTTTTCAGTCCCCGCTTGTTTTCTTGTATTGACAGTACATTTACTGTTGCCCTTGCATTCTTTTCTTTGCTTCCGCTAGTTATTATGTCACCTCTGTTTATCATCCGCTGTATGATGCATTTTAACGTATAACAATTTTCTGTTGGATGCCCCACTAGGCGATGATAACGGCAAAAGTTTCTTTCTCGAGTCCTTGTCGCATCTTCAGGGCGCTTTGGTTCTGGTAATTCCAGAGTTCCTGCTTTTAACAATTGTTGCATCATGGGTACCACGTCCTCTTTATCAAACTCAAATCCTTCATGAGAATCAAGCATTCTGAGCTTTTTCCCACCGTATCTGTCTCTTGCTTGGCTCCAGCCTTCTTTTCCTTCTGGCCTTTTATCTCTTGAGCCCCTAGCATCCTGATTCTTCTTATCCCGGTCGACGGTATTAACGGTTGTCCTGCCAGGCATTCTTCTGACAGTTTCATGATGAAATGCCGGCATCTTGCGAGTCATTAGCTCCAATGCATGGGCTTTGGTAGCCAAATCGCGAAAAGTCCCAATATCAGCGCTAGTGAGTCCGAACGCAATTCCTGTCTCCATAGAGTTCAGACACATTTTGACTTGTTCCTTTTCTTCTGGCAACTGCCTACACGATGCCCCCAGTGTTTTCCATCTGTCTATGAATTTTTCAACGGGTTCTCCTTCTCGTCGTCGACCGAAGCTAGTTCTGTGATGCTAACGTCACGTTCTGACGAGAAGAAGTTCGACATGAAAGCATCTTGCATTTCTTCCCATGTCCGTATGGACCCTGGTGCCAAATTTGAATACCACCTGAAAGCTTTGCTTGTCAACGATGACCCAAATAAGCGTAAGCAATATTGAGGTATCGTGGAAAAATTCCCCATGCTGGTGATGAAATGCATCAGGTGTTCTTCCGGTGATCCTTCCCCATTGAACTTTTGGAAATCGGGTGTTTGAAGTTGGCTGGAAATGGAACATCCTCTACCTCTCTCGGGTAGGGTGTTCGGTATCTGAAACGACGGTGTTCGCACGCTCTCTTTCTATTCTGACTGCTTCTTCGACGACTTGTCTTACGTCATCTTGTGTTATAGCTCTTGTTGCTGGAACTGAACCTCGTGATCCTATCCCCTGCGGACGGGAACCTTCAGTGGTTCTCTTGTCCATTTGTCGCTCCCATCATGGGTGGAGCCACTATTTGGGCTACATTATGTGCCGGGTTGTCAAAGCTTCCCTGAGATTCCGGCATTCATCCATTAGCATTCTTTGTGCCTCCGCCATTTGATCAACACGTTCTTCGGTAGTTGGTCTATTTCCTTGACCTGTTTCTGCCATATATACTGCGGCTCCTTGACTGTTTGTCGAAACTGTTTTTGGAGTAGAACGGAGTATATGCTGATATAACAGGACTTATAAAGAGGGGAGAAATTGGAGTCTCATTGACTCTCGTGTGCTTTCTCGTGCTTTTAACCGATCGAGGTGATACAGTTATAAGGCGAGCTTGTTTGCGGTGATACTTGCATCGGTGATTCTATCATCAGTGCTTTACCTTTTTGTGCTTGTGTCCATTTGGTCTTTGGAGTGACCAAAGCTGGAAAATCCTGCGACGAGAACTGCGAAGTAACTTGTTCAGGATAAATCGCCGGAGGAGCGAGTTCGGGTTTTCTTCTTGCTATGCTTCGTGTAATTGGTCCCTCAGTTCTTGGTGCAAACAATTTTGCTTTGCGACTCTTTAAGGCCTTTGCTTTTGTCCTTTTGGATAAAACCAGAGTCCAGTTTTCATCATTTTCTTGTAGTTGAGGTGAAACGGAAATGACTCCCGCTGTCGCTTGAATCACATTGCACCCGCTTGAAGTGCTCGCTTTTGTGTTCTCAGGAATTTCGTTTGGCGCATACTCAATTACAAACCCAGTAGCGATGAATCGGAAGTTTACCTTTCTCACAGTGTTAGCCATTAGCAGTGTTGTGTGATTGAATTTGAGTACCTTCAACAACAAAACATATCTGAAATTAGTACGTGAAAGACTAAGTAAACTATCTTGGAGATGAAGGGGAGGATGTTCCCACTGAGAGTCGCCATTTTGGCGTCTAATAGACGCCAAAAAATAGTGACGAGAGTCTTGCAACTTTCCCAATGTTAGTGTTAAATAAGATAATGGTCCCCAGTGGAGTCGCCATTTTGTTTCGACAAGGAAACAAAAGTATTTGATTTGGGAGAATCATCTTATTTAAACATAACAATGAAATAATTACAAAGACAATCATCACATTTTATTGATTCTGAATTCATTTACATCCTCTGGTATCCCTTGATTCTAAGATAGCTTACAAAGAACTCATTACAAATGTTAAATATTATAGCTAAATATAATTTCGGCAGCATAACGGCAATGATGTCAATCATCTCCTATGACTTAGGAGGAATAGACAAGTCGTTCAACAGTCTTCAAGAGAATGGAAATGGAAAGTAAAGATTTCAGGTACTATTTTGGTCATCTCCTGAAACTTAGGAGGAATACGTTTCTTCATCGATGACTCTTCTTTCTTGAACAAGAAGAACTCGAAGACCCGAAGATTCAAACCATTCCGGCAGCATTTCCGCCTATTGCTGTCAAAACTGTCCAACAATAGGTTTGCGCGGGTCCGCGCAAACGATATGCTTTGCGCGGGTCCGCGCAAACCATAATTGCCTTCTGTTGCTTTGCGCTGGCCGTCGCAAACTTCCAGGAGTCCAATCCCCTTTGCGCGGGATCGCGCAAAGTGCAGGAGTCCAATACTCCGCACCTTCTGTCTTCTCTTTCGTCCTTGCTTCACTTCTGAAATCTTCCAACCCCTTTTGAGAGAAGGAATGGGGTATTTATAGACATTTTCACCAGTGAAAATCTCAGATCTGGTCGATGTGGGACAAAATAACATCTTCCAAAATATTTTATTTCATCATCATAGACTTTGCGCGACCCCGCGCAAACGATATACTTTGCGCGGTCACGCGCAAACCTTTAATCTCGCGCAAACCTTCCTCTTTCATCAATCCGCGCAAACTCTTCACTTTGCGCGATCTTATGCGATTATTTCACTTTGCGCGACCTCGCGCAAAGTGGTCTTGAAGCTGTTTCTTTCATCTTCAAAGTGATTTCTTGATCTTTTTTCCTTGTTTTCTTCCTTGCTTATTTTATGCCTCAACAATGTTCAAAGATGCGATAAAATATGCGAAGCGGTGTCATGAATGTCAAATACATGGGGATATAATACATGTTCCCCCAGAAGACTTACATCGATAGTCCGTTGCTTACATGGGAATATTGGCCTTTCTCGTTGCTTTTGGCCTTTTGGGGACTCGACGTGATTGACCCTATAAATCCACCTTCGTCTAAAGGAAAATAATATATTTTGGTAGCGACAGACTATTTCTCCAAGTGGACCGAAGCAGTCGCTTTGTGTAATGTTAAAGAAAAGGACGTGGTCAATTTCATCCGGCATGCCATAATATACCGTCATGGTATTCTGAAAAAGATCATCTCTGATAATAGCACCCCTTTTAAAAATAGAGGCATAGAAAAGTTGTGCCAGATGTTCGGCATCCAACATTCATTTTCAACACCTTACTATCCTCCGGCCAATGGATTAGCAGAGGCGTTTAACAAAACAATCGTCAAAATAATAAAGAAAACGGTGACAAGCAATAAGCGCGATTGGGATGAAAAATTACAAGAAGCATTATAGGCCTACAGAACTACCCATCGTACAGCAACAGGGGGGACACCGTATTCATTAATCTATGGCATGAAGGTATCGAAGTACAGGTAGCATCACTCAGAATAGCGGTACATCAGTCTGTAACAGATGATGAAAATGCAAAAATAAGGTTAAAAGAATTAGATCTGCTCGATGAGAAACGTCTAGCGACTTCAGCCGTAACATTTGCAGATCATATCAAAGCCAGGATATCTATTTGCCTTTGATAAATAAGTTAAATACCGTTCTTTCAAAAAAGGGGATATGGTGCTAATGTTGAAAAGACCTATAGTAGTCACCCGCCGGACAGGGGGCAAGTTCGAGCTTAAATGGGACGGTCCATATGTGGTAAAAGAAGTATACTCCAATGGGGCATATAGAATCGCAAATCAAGAGGGGCAGGGTATCAGTATACCTGTCAACGCCCGCTTCATCAAAAGATACTACCCCTGAAGAGAGACATACTGATTTTGACCCAGAATATTATTGGCATAATGATTCTGTATCAAAAGGAGGCAGGGAGGAATAAGATCATGTCTATATGTCAACAAAAGAAGCTATGAAGAAGAAATTCACAAGCATGTTAACTATGTTAGCAAGCATTAATTTTTAAAAATATCGATTATTGTCATCACCACACCAAATAAGTTTGACAAAGTCAATATCATCTTGAAGATTCTCTTAAAGATATTGATTCTCTTGAAGATATTGACAAGATTGATATATCGCCTTAAAAGGCACGGATCCTCTTGAAGATGTTATCAAAAAAAAATAAAAAATACAAAGACGTATCAATCTCTGTCGGAAGCATTTATTATACTGGTAATGACAATGATCACAATTATTATTGCCTTACAAGGCACGGATCTTCTTTAAGATACTATTAAAAGCAAGGATATATCAATCTCAGTCAAAGAGGCAGTCTAGCCAAGCCAAATCCTAAAAGAGCCAAATCAAAATGATCAAGCTCTAAGAAAGATCTTTAAAAAAATTTTTTTTTTTTAAAGATCAAGCTCTAAAAGTATCAAATCCTCAAAGGATTAAGCTCTCAAAGGATCAAGCTCTAAAAGGGCCGGCCAACTACACATAAGACCTATCAAGATCGCCATTCGGGTAGCGGCGAGGAGTGAGTGGCCCTAAAAAGCCCGCGAAGACCATCGTGCGCACCCATGCGGGTAGCTGACGAAGTCAAGGATTCAAAGCCTAAAAGGCCATAAATCCGCGAAGACTAGTCACCGTAACTCCCATGCCATCTGTATAGCTTTCCGGCAGCGCCACGGGGAATGAATGAAAGTGCCCTCCCGTGAATGGGCTCGACCTTGCAGACGAAGAAAACAGGGGCCGCAGTGTGAGCTTTTAGGCCAACCATGCATAAGACCCTCTAGATCTAGGGTTTGATTTCAGTAGTAACTCGTGAGGAAGGGATTAAGCCTACTCATTGATGGACTGACGACCCTAGATTTAGTGCCCAAAGGTAGCCTTGCGAGCCCTGCGAACTCTAGAGAGTTACCGTGGCCAACCCTATGCGTAAAACCAACAGTTTACCACCCGGTAGCGTCACTGGGCCCCTCTGATGGACTGGCCTGTGAACTCAAGGCAGTGAAAAGTCCAAGAGAACTCTAGAGAGTTACAGAGACTATCACATAAGACCAACAAGTGCTCCACTACTCAAGAGCTTAAATTGTGTGTGCGCGCGCGCTCCACTACTCATGAGCTTAAACTGTGTGTGGCTAATTAAAATGAAACTTAACACCGCTAATTTAATACTCACATAGAGAATCCCATGCTAACAAAGCATAAAAGGTTCGAAAATTATAAGTAATGTTACGATGAAATTACTGTATGAAAATAGAGTTGTCATAATATGATGTGATAAATGTTAGCATAAATGTCATCAATATGCGATTTTGTAAATGTCCTCATAAATGTCTCAAAATGCTATTATAAAAGCATATGATAAGTCAAATAAATTAACCGTCCAAAAGCATGAAAACAAAGATTACATGTTCAAAAATCACATGTTTAAAGATCTTCTGTAACCCCTACCGCCTCTATATATTTGCGCAAATCCTCTTTTAGTTGTGCCTGAGCTGCATCATGCTTGGATTTTTTTTCAAGAATAAGTCTCGCCTGATCAGGAACACCAGCTAGCTTGCTCTCCAAAGAAGCAATCATTTCCCTACCTTGGAGTTGTGCAGATTTTTCTATATCAATGGATTGAACATTCGCCCGCATCCTTTCTTCAACATCCCGAATGACTAAGTCTTACTCATGATTCCTCCTCTCCAGTTGAGAGATTTCTTCCTTCAAGGCTGCAATACGATCTTGGATAGTCACTTTCTCATCAATATGAATCTTTAATTGATCTTGAAGAATCAGATACTCTTGCTCAAGTTTGGAAATAGATGAAGCCGTCAAAGAAGCTTGTTCTTGAGATGCAGCAAGCTGCTTCCTGTATTCCAAGATCTCAGGGGCAATTGTAGCATTTTCTACTGATGTCAATGAGATTACTGAATCGTGGAATTTGAGGAGCGAATCACGCAAAGGAGATATGTTAATTCTAGCCATCTTGGCAGAGCTCTCCAAAATTTCCATGGCAACGTCCAAGTCCAACCATTGATCAGGGTTTCTGAAGATATGGGCTATCGTCAACAAGGAGTGTTTCACCATAAGCATCTTGTGGACAGGGACTTTTGCAAAAGACGATAATTTAGATGTAGTGGCCACAGAGTCGGAACTGGCCGCACCACTGCAAGAAGGAGTTCCTATAGCAAAAGAAGAAAGGCATTCAGATATATTATGATATATGCGGTTCTAAGTAAAATAACTAGTGCATATATATACTTGTCGCTGGAATGCGATTAACAAAAGGAGAAGCTCCTTGAGTCGCGGAAGGGCCGAGTCCCACCATATCAACAAAAGATGGTACTCTAGCCTCCGTACTAGAATCTCTGGTAGCTGGAGTTGGTAAGTCAGTGGTCTCCTTTGGAAATATAATTTCACGAGCTACCACTTTCTGTACCACCAACGGAACTACAGGAGCTCTTGGTGAAGTTCCTGCAGGAGGATTCACTGAAGAGATCGCACCTATCTCAGTAACCTGAGCACCTAAAAAAGGGAGACACAATAATTCTAAATAAATAATTGTTGTTAAATATATGGATAATATATGCATATGAAAGTTAAATCTCCTTTACCTAGTGAATATCCGTATTCGCCATAATCTAAATGTTCCTCCTCATCTTCCTCAGCTGCAGGAGATTTAGCAGGAATATTAATGCCAGGAAGAGCTTTAGAAGTTGCAGGAAGAGATTCCATTTCAACCCCTTCTGTAATTGCTTCCTCGTCTCTGCCAATATCGACTTCGCCTTCTTCAAAATTGTCATCTTTATCCTTACAGCTTTCACTGTCCTCATCGTCTTCATACTACGAAGAGGCAGTAGTCTCTGATGATGAAGCCGAACTCTCATCTCCAAAAATTTCTTCGTCAACTTCTTCAACAACAACTTGCTTTCCTTTACAAGAAGCAGCTTGGTTGCTCTCTGGTGCGGACTCTTTGATTGTAGGGGAGGCAGATGCTTGTCTGGTCCCCCTCTGGAAGAATAGGAGATGATGCCTGTAAACGCATTCTCGATCTAGTCATCGGGAAAGATGAGCTAGGACAAAGGGGTTGTGGAGGAGGTATAGGAGCATCAATAGCTGGTTCTTCTTGAACCACTGTAGTCTCTGCAAGAACTGGTGAAGATGCACCTTCAGCGTCATCTGCAGCCTGATCTGTAAAATCCCGGCAAGATTGCTCAAATTCTCTTAAAACTCCATGAGCAAACCAGCCATCAAAAGTATTAATAGGCTTTATTTCACGGATAGGGTCTTCTAACGATATCTTCCTACAAATTTCTCCATGATGAGACGCATGACTCTTTTCCGGGATATAGCCAATTCCACTCTCTAGATTTCTGCCTTTTAGCCTAGGCGGATGGAGAAAGATGGAGGAATCCACTGGCAAGCACTTAGTAACCAAGTATGACTGATGATCCTACCATCGCATCCAGCCATATGATGTACGGACTACATGGTTACAGCCTGGAATTATGAAGGAAGATCCAACACAGCTGTTCAGTAACTGCTTCCATATCATGGCCCAGTTAAGAGGACCTGTTCCATAACAATGTATTTTCTGAGTAACTAGCCTGCAATCTTTTGGTACAGTTTGGTTGTAACCGAATTGACGAGCGAAACGACTGGGGTAGTAAGGTTCTCTCCAGAACTCTGTCCCTTCTCGAAGGGGTAGACTGCAAGAACGAATAGAAAAGAAGAAAGCTCTTTCCGCTGCAGTAAGTGTTTCTTGGTCCACCATGTCTGTATCTTCGGTGTAACGATAAAGGCGAAATTGAAAGAAGTTTATTTAGTCATCATCCCGAATTTTATTAACAACCCAGTCATACGCTCTTTTGGCCATCACTCTTTGTTGGAAGAACCAGAGTGGAAGATGGGAAGGATGAACATATGCTTGCTCTGGAGCTTCGAAAGTCCAAAGAAAATAGACCCCTAGCCACCTGGTGATATAATGCCAAGAAGTATGTGTAGACGAGGCTCCAAGAATAGGATCTTTCACGTGGGTAGCTCCGGGGGCTCTATAAATAGAGCATAATACTGGGGGAGCAAGGGAGTATCTGTGGCCTTCCGCCAAAGCACCAGCTACAGCGAAGATGGTGGGACAAACAGCATCTGCCCATTTAGAGTTAGGCAATACGACCAAACTCAGCTAATAGGCCAAGAAAGCTGCAAGTTCTCCGAAAGAGCTATACTCCGGTCTCCCCTTCATTGCGTCTCGGAGCTTTGTTAGTTCCTTGGAGTGACAATCACGAAATCTTCAAAGAAAAATAAGAGAGAGGGTAAATACGCAAAAATCGCTAGATAGCAAGAATATGAGGAGAAAAGTCGATTATCGGACTGATAAATACCTGAGGCCTCTGGAGAAATGTGTCAGCCATTGCAAAGGGGGGATCTTGTGAAAACTGGGAAATTTAATCATCTCCTTAAACAGTTCAATAGTAGTTTCAGAGATAGAAGGTTTGCGATCTAGAGAGGATACAAAGGCCAGTTCCCTATTAGTTGGAATGAATTCATCGTAGAATTTACCTGTTATTGGGAGAACGGCTATGCGGTGAAGATCCCAAAGTGTTATTCTCATTTCACCGTAGGGTAAGTGGAAGGAGTTGGTTGTGAGCGACCAGTACTTGAGGAAGCCTTTCAGTACGGTAGGTTCCCTATAGAAGTATTTGGAAGTCACTTCTATAGCATCATAAAGGCCGATTTTTGCAAGTGTGCTCGTGTGCTTCAGTAAAATAGCTTCCGCTCAATTAGAACTATAACGTCGAGCAATTAACAGGCCTCTAATGCGAAATTCTGCTTGTCCCTAGAGTTGTTCCCGATCTCGGAAACGCTGCCAGACTGTCTCATAAAAATGTGAAGGAAAGAGGTCGTGAGGGCTATGGAAAGGAACTAAGAAGATCATGGAATGAATTTTTCCTATCTTTTATCGCGGCTTCTGTGTTTGTATGACTCCCTCAAGGATCCGGGTTCTCTTGTGTACCACGATTCAGTATACATCAACCTTTCACCGTGAACATAATCCTTGGATTCACAGTCAAGCATGGACTGATGACGGTAGACATTGATAGGAATTATCGTCATGCCTTCTGCATGAGGGTTATCAAACTTCATAACGCCTTCAACAACACGTACTAAATCTCATGAATTTTGAAGTCTCTTCTTCTTATGTTCCTTAATTTTCTCTGTAAACTCTTTCGCCTTATTTCGGCGAGTTTTCTTCGAATGAGAGGTCGGGGGAGTGTCTTCACGAAGAGATAGCCTTTCACTATCAGTACGAATGTGAGCCATAGTCTTTAACCATTCGTCCCAATCGTACTCTCTGCCGTGCTTTGGAGGACATTTGATATCTCCTAATGATATGGATCTATGAATGGGGGATGGCAGAGATTTAATGCGGTCAGAGAAGTCAAAGGTGGGAAGAACATGCTCTTTAAAATAAGCAGGAGTTCTGGAGGTAGTCTTTGTTCGCTTAGCAGGTGGTTGATCGGAAGAAGGTTGATCAGAAGGAGGAGTCACAGGACGGGCTGTTTGTTTTATACGGGCCATAATAATGTAAGGAGTCAAGAAAAGAAGATAAATATCGGACTGAGAATAGAAGAAAGGTGAAAATGGCTAAGTGTTGGAAGGTTCAAGAGAGAGAAAAATGGCTAAGTGTTGGAAGGTTCAAGAGAGAGAAAATCGACTAAGTGCGGGACACTTTGTGCGGGTTCGCGCAAAGTATATGGATTACGCGGAACGTTTTGGACTTTAAAGTAACTCGCGTAAACTGCAAAGGTTTGCGCGGGACCACGCAAATGATATGGTTTGAGCGAAAGAAAATAGCATAAGCAAAGTTTCGCCAGAGCACAAAGGGTTTGTACAAATGACAAAGTTGTTGGGCTATTTATAGGATTCGTGGCCGAGTACGGTACTCGACCTAGCTTTGCGCGGGATCGCGCAAACCCTACAGAAAATGGTGATTTGATCCTTTTCTTTGATTTTCTAGAAAAAGCAAAGAACGGATCAAGGGGGCATCTGTTGAGGCAGAAAATAAGAAGAATTGAAGCAAGGAAAGATCAAGGCATTTAGGAAAAAGGATGGAAGAAGGGAACAAAGAATTAGTTTTGAGAACACTTTGCGCTGGACCGCACAAAGTATATAGATTGCGCGGGACCGCACAAAGTATACAGATTGCATGGGATCGTGCAAAGCATATCGTTCACGCGTATCCGTGCAAACCATATAACAGTGGTATAAAAATGATTGCAAGTTATTTTGTCCCACATCGCCCAAGTCGAGGTTCTACACCTGTGAAATGCCTATAAATACCCCGCTCTCTCTCTAAAAAGGGGTTCGAAGATTTTAGAGTGAAAGAAGAATGAAGGAGAAGACCGAAGGTGCGGAGCATTGGGCTCCAGCAGATTGTGCGGACCCGCGCAAATGAGCACTGGCCTCCTACAGTTTGCGCGGACCCGCGCAAACGATATGGTTTTTGCGCGGATCGCGAAAGCAACTACCCTATTAGCCTATAACAAAGAATGTCATCATGTCATTGAAATGGCCAGAGTCTTCAAATCTTAAAGTTCTTCCTATTCAAGAGAGAAGGAAGAGTCGACAGAAAGGCGTATTCCTCCTAAGTCTCAGGAGATGATTGAAATAGCGCCGAAATGCTGCCAGAATCTCTATTTTCTTGAAGACTATTGGTCGATTCGTCAATTCCTCCTAAGTCATAGCGGATGATTGGGATCATTGCCGTTATGCTGCCAAAATTTACATTTAACTATGACAGCTGAACTTATAATGAATTCTTTGTAATCTATCTTAGAATCAAGGGATATCCGAGGATGTAAATGAATTCAGAATCAATAAAGTGTGATGATTGTCTTTATACTTTTGCATTGTTATGTTTGAATAAGATAGTTTCCCCAAACCAAATACTTTTATTTCCTTGTCGAAACAACTGCCTCTTAAGAAGTTGAACTAAGACTATTTCAAGCCCATTGGAATGGTAACTTGTCAAGCTTCCAAATGGGACCAGAATTGCCTAATTCAGAGACCGATCGATATCTCAAAAGCTCGTTCGAACTCGTCGATCGTCATTTTTCCATATGGATTGTTAATCTTTCCAAATCATGCGATCCAACAAAGTTGCCCATAAATCCATTATTTGATGTCGAATTGGCTCAATTTTTGGTTATCTGAAAGGTACTTTAATGCTCTTTCATTCCTGACTAGAATCGTCGTATTAGGAGACCATTTGGGCATCCGTAAGTGGGATCGCAGTAGTCGGCCCTGAATTTTTCTTTCGTCTTCTTGTCCAATAGTAACCCTCATAACTGCCTCTTCAGAGGTCGAATTTAGACAATTTTGAGCTCATTGGAATCGTAACTTGACAAGCTTCCAAATTGGACCAGAATTGGATGTTTCGGAGACCGTTCGATATCCCAAAAGCACGTTGGAACTCTTCAATCGTCATTTTTCAATATGGATTGTTAATCTTTCCAAATCGTGTGATCTAACGGAGATGCCCATAACTCCATCGTTTGATGTCGGATTAGGATGATTTTTGGTAATCTGAAAGGTACTTTAGTGCTCTTTCATTTCTAAAAGGAATCATGGTATTCCGTGACCATTTCGGCATCCATAAGTGGGATGACAGTCGTCGGTCCTGAATTTTTCCTTCATCTCCTTGTCCATCTGAAAGGTACTTTAGTGCTCTTTCATTCTTGACTGGAATCGTCGTATTACGAGATTTTCTTGGGCTTCCCTGAGTGGGATCGCAGACATCAATCCTGAATTTTTCCTTCATCTTCTTGTCCAATAGTAACCCTCATAACTCTCTCTTCAGAGGTTGAATTTAGAATATTTTGAGCTCATTGGAATCGTAAGTTGACAAGCTTCCAAATTGGACATGAATTTGCTAATTCGGAGACCGTTCGATATCCCAAAAGCACGTTGGAACTCTTCGATCGTCATTTTTCAATATGGATTGTTAATATTTCCAAATAGCATGATCCAACTGAGACGCCCATAACTCCATCGCTTGATGTCGGATTGGGATGATTTTTTGCCATCTGAAAGGTATTTTAGTGCTCTTTGATTCTTGACTGGAATTGTCGTATTAGAAGTGTTTCGATAAGGAAGCAAATGTGTTTGATTTGGGAATTTATTCAATGATAACAAGAGAACATTGATCACATTTATTCTGAGTTCATTTATATCCTCTGATTCCCTTGATTCTGAAAATAAAGTACAATCAATCAAAGTAGACAAGATAGTCTTATAGAAATTTCAGCAGCATTCCGACGCCTGTTTCAATCATCTCCTAGGACTTAGGAGGAATTGTTAATCTGATCAACCAGTCTTCAATGAGATAGAAATTTCGGCAGCATAACGGCACTATTTCGGTCATCTCCCAATACTTGGGAGGAATTGCTGATTTGATCAGCCAGTCTTCAATGCGATGGAACATCCTTCTGGTCATTCTTCCTTAAAATATGAAGAATTCCGTTGAAGTGTAGCCAGGACCCACAGAAATCAGGCCGATCACATCAGACGGGACTAAAAAGTCTCCCAAAACGTAAGATCATGGGGTTACCACCGTCTGTTTGGCTTAAAACTTTATGTTCAACCTTAGAACCACAAATTAGCCGTACACGTCAAGTTGTAGCTCCTGAATCCTTGTAAAAATGGTCAAAATGACAAATCAGCCCCTGAGATCATGATTTGGGGCCCACCTGATATCTGGATATTCTTCAGATTCGGTCTTAACGCATTAAATACAGTGGGCAAGTGAATGGACGGAGCAGATTTACAATGAACGTCACGTTGGAGCCGCATGTACATTGCATGTACATGAAGCAAAAGTGCACCGTTATAGCTAAAGTCGGTCAAAGAAGCTGACCCAGCTTCTTCTTCTTCATTTCACAAAACGCAACAGCGTTCTTACTACACTGGCCGTTTTTATGTAATGTGGCCCACTCACTTCTCCATTCGATGATCTGAGCCGTCCATTCTCTTCAGAAGGAGAGAATTACCGTTTCCTAGTTGTCCTTTTATCACCATGTAGACTGTTGCACGATCTTAACCGTTAATCAAAAGATGAACGGTGAAGTAGATATCCTCACCGGCCACACCGATTTCACTCCAAAAGAGGTCATTCCTGAATGGTTTTTCGTCCTTAATTCAATGGACGGAGTGGATTTTCCATAAATCTTTAATAAGTGGACCACCATTCTTCACAGAGTCGACGTACGTCGACTCTGTCTCAAAACAGAGCTTCCGTCCTTTGGTTGTGGGCCACACTTGTACCGTGAAAGGTGGATTTGAACCATTCATTAGGTAGAGGGGGAAATCCCATTAAAACCATGCTGATATTTGATGATCATGATTATTCATATGATCACTACGGCGATCGCAAATGGAGCGTTGATCTTCTATTGCAGCTTGATTATCAGGGTGGGCCATACCATCGGATGATCAAAACCAGTCTTTTACGGTCGAAATATCGAGAGGAAGACAGTGGACGGTGTGGATCTTCCAAAAGGCAGCCACAATGAGCCTCACCAGCAGTACAACGGAAGGAAAGATGTTTTCTTCCTCTGCTTATGTACAACCAAAGATCTGGCTTCCATTAGAGGTTTGCGCGGTCCCGCGCAAAGGCAACACTCCTTCGGACAGCATTTCTGTGTATATAGCCGTATGGGAATTCTCCCACTCGGTCCCGCGCAAAGAGTCTTCTCCAACCTCCCTTGAAAAGCGGCATGAAAGCCATCTCTCTTGCTTTGCGCGGTTGCATGTCAGCAACTTTAATTGCGCGGTTCCGCGCAACCAACTTTCGTTGCGCGGGTCCGCGCAAAGTCTTTCTTCTCTCCTTCTCCTGCCTTGCTTCTCTCTCATTCTCTGACCCAGCAACTGATCTCACCGATCCAACCCCTTCAAATGAAGCTGGAAGGGGGTATTTATAGGCCCCACCACTCTTACAGAGCGGTGATCACCACCACCTATCACTTCACATATGAACAACCTCTCTCCTTAAACCATGGTGACCACCAAGCTTCTTCTTAAATGGTGGTGTACCACCTTATTTCCCTTAAAATGACATCTCTTGCACTCTTTTTACCAAACTACCCTTTTCAATACTTTTTTACTGAAATACCTAAACTACCCTTGGAGATGGAATTTTACCAAAATACCTAAACTACCCCTTGATATAGATTTTTACTAAAATACCTAAACTACTGCTTGATATGGATTTTTCCCGAAATACCCCCGAACATGGAAATTACCAAAATACCCTCAGACATGGAAATTACCAAAATACCCACGGACATGAAAATTACCAAAATACCCCCGGAGATGGAAATTACCAAAATACCCCCAGACATGGAAATTACCAAAATACCCCTAGACATGAAAATTACCAAAATACCCCCGGACATGGAAATTCTCTGACCACTTCAATGGAATAATATTTTTTTATGTCTCAACAAGAAGACCCTTTAGGAATCCGTAAGTGGGATCGCAGTCGTCGGTCCTAAATTTTTCCTTCATCTCCGTGTCTAATAGTAACCCTCATAACTCTCTCTTCAGGGGTCGAATTTAGAAATTTTGTGATCATTGGAATCGTAACTTGACAAGCTTCCAAATTGGACAAGAATTGGCTAATTCAGAGACCGTTCGATATCGCAAAAGCATGTTGGAACTCTTCGATCGTCATTTTTCAATATGGATTGTTAATATTTTCAAATCGCGCGATACAACGCAGACACCCATAACTCCATTGTTTGATGTCAAATTGGGTCAATTTTTGGTCATCTAAAAGGTACTTTAGTGCTCTTTCATTCCAGACTGGAATCGTCGTATTCCAAGACCATTTGGGCATCCATAAGTATGATAACCGTCATCGGTCCTGAATTTTTCCTTCATCTTCTTGTCCAACAGTGACCCTCATAACTCTCTCTTCGAAGGTCGAATTTAGAATATTTTGAGCTCATTGGAATCGTAAGTTGACAAGCTTCCAAATTGGAGCAAAATTGGCTAATTCGGAGACCGTTCGATATCCCAAAAGCACGTTCAAACTCTTTGATCGTCATTTTTCAATATGGATTGTTAATCCTTCCAAATCGCGCGATCCAACAAAGTCACCTATAAATCCATCGTTTGATGTCAAATTGGCTCAATTTTTGGTCATCTGAAAGGTACTTTAATGCACTTTCATTCCTGACTGGAATCGACGTATTAGGAGACCATTTGGGCATCCGTAATTGGGATCGCAGTAGTTGGCCCAGAATTTTTCCTTCATCTCCTTGTCCAATAAAAACCCTCATAACTGCATCTTCAGAGTTCGAATTTAGATTATTTTGAGCTCATTGGAATCGTAACTTGACAAGCTTCCAAATTGGACCAGAATTGGATGTTTCGGAGATCGTTCGATATCCCAAAAGCACGTTGGAACTCTTCAATCGTCATTTTTCAATATGGATTGTTAATCTTTCCAAATCGTGCAATCCAACGCAGATGCCCATAACTCCATCGTTTGATGTCGGATTAGATTGATTTTTGGTAATCTGAAAGGTACTTTAGTGCTGTTTCATTTCTAAGAGGAATCGTGGTATTCCGTGACCATTTCGGCATCCATAAGTGGGATGACAGTCGTTAGTCCTGAATTTTTCCTTCATCTCCTTGTCCAATAGTAATGCTCATACTGCCTCTTCAGAGGTCGAACTAAGACTATTTCAAGCCCATTGGAATGGTAACTTGTCAAGCTTCCAAATGGGACCAGAATTGCCTAATTCAGAGACCGATCGATATCCCAAAAGCTCGTTGGAACTCGTTGATCGTCATTTTTCCATATGGATTGTTAATCTTTCCAAATCGTGTGATCCAACGGAAACGCCCATAACTCCATCGTTTGATATCGGATTGGGTCGATTTTTGGTCATCTGAAAGGTACTTTAGTGCTCTTTCATTCCTGACTGGAACTATCGTATTACGAGACCATTTTGGGCATCGCTGAGTGGGATTGCAGACGTCATTCCTGAATTTTTCCTTCATCTTCTTGTCCAAAAGTAACCCTCATAACTCTCTCTTCAGAGGTTGAATTTAGAATATTTTGAGCTCATTGGAATCGTAAGTTAACAAGCTTCCAAATTGGACAAGAATTTGCTAATTTGGTGACCGTTCGATTTCCCAAAAGCACATTGGAACTCTTCGATCGTCATTTTCAATATGGATTGTTAATATTTCCAAATAGCGCGATCCAACGGAGACGGTCATAACTCCATCGTTTGATGTCAGATTGGGATGATTTTTGGCCATCCGAAAGGTATTTTAGTGCTCTTTGATTCCTGACTAGAATCGTCATATTAGAAGACTCCTTAGGAATCCGTAAGTGGGATCGCAGTCGTCGGTCCTGGATTTTTCCTTCATCTCCTTGTCTAATAGTAACCCTTATAACTCTCTCTTCAGGGGTCGAATTTAGAATATTTTGTGATCATTGGAATCGTAACTTGGCAAGCTTCCAAATTGGACAAGAATTGGCTAATTCGGAGACCGTTCGATATCCTAAAAGCACGTTGGAACTCTTTGATCGTCATTTTTCAATATGGATTGTTAATCTTTCCAAATCGCGCAATCCAACAAAGTCGTCCATAAATCCATCGTTCGATGTCGAATTGGCTCAATTTTTGGTCATCTGAAAGGTACTTTAATGCTCTTTCATTCCTGAATGGAGTCATCGTATTAGGATACCATTTGGGCATCCGTAAGTGGGATCGCAGTAGTTGGCCCTGAATTTTTCCTTCATCTTCTTGTCCAATAGTAACCCTCATAACTCTCTCTTCAGAGGTTGAATTTAGAATATTTTGAGCTCATTGGAATCGTAAGTTAACAAGCTTCCAAATTGGACAAGAATTCGCTAATTCGGTGACCGTTCGATATCCCAAAAGCACGTTGGAACTCTTCGATTGTCATTTTTCAATATGGATTGTTAATATTTCCAAATAGCGCGATCCAATGGAGATGCCCATAACTCCATCGTTTGATGTCAGATTGGGATAATTTTTGGCCATCCGAAAGGTATTTTAGTGCTCATTGATTCCTGATTGGAATAGTCCTATTAGAAGACCCTTTAGGAATCCGTAAGTGGATCGCAGTCGTCGGTCCTGGATTTTTCCTTCATCTTCTTGTCTAATAGTAACTCTCATAACTCTCTCTTCAGGGGTCGAATTTAGAATATTTTGTGATCATTGGAATCGTAACTTGACAAGCTTTCAAATAGGATAAGAATTGGCTAATTCGGAGACCGTTCGATATCGCAAAAGCATGTTGGAACTCTTCGATCGTCATTTTTCAATATGGATTGTTAATATTTCCAAATCGTGCGATCCAACGCAGACGCCCATAACTCCATCATTTAATGTCGGATTGGGTCAATTTTTGGTCATCTGAAAGGTACTTTAGAGCTTTTCATTCCTGACTGGAATCATTGTATTCTAAGACCATTGGGCATCCGTAAGTAGGATAACAGTCGTCGGTCTTGAATTTTTCCTTCATCTTTTTGTCCTATAGTCACCCACATAACTCTCTCTTCGGAGCTCGAATTTATAATATTTTGAGCTCATTGGAATCGTAAGTTGACAAGCTTCCAGATTGGAGCAAAATTGGCTAATTTGGAGACCGTTCGATATCCTAAAAGCATGTTCAAACTCTTTGATCGTCATTTTTCAATATGGATTGTTAATCTTTCCAAATCGCGTGATCCAACAAAGTCGCCCATAAATCCATCGTTTGATGTCGAATTGGCTCAATTTTTGGTCATCTGAAAGGTACTTTAATGCTCTTTCATTCCTGACTGGAATCGTCGTATTAGGAGACCATTTGGGCATCCGTAAGTGGGATCACAGTAGTCGGCCCTAAATTTTTCCTTCATCTTCTTGTCCTACGGTAACCCTCATAACTGCCTCTTCAGAGGTCGAATTTAGAAAATTTTGAGCACATTGGAATCGTAACTTGACAAGCTTCTAAATTAGACCAGAATTAGATGTTTCAGAGACCGTTCGATATCCCAAAAACACGTTGGAACTCTTCAATCGTCATTTTTCAATATGGATTGTTAATCTTTCCAAATCGTGCGATTTAATAGAGATGCCCATAACTCCATCATTTGATGTCGGATTAGGATGATTTTTGGTAATCTGAAAGGTACTTTAGTGCTCTTCCATTTCTAACTGGAATCATGGTATTCCGTGACCATTTCGGCATCCATAAGTGGGATGACAGTTGTTGGTCCTGAATTTTTCCTTCATCTCCTTGTCCAATAGTAACGCTCACAACTGCCTCTTCAGTGGTCGAATTAGGCCTATTTCAAGCCCATTGGAATGGTAACTTGTCAAGCTTCCAAATGGTAACAAAATTGCCTAATTTAGAGACCGATCGATATCCCAAAAGCTCGTTGGAACTCGTCGATCGTCATTTTTCCATATGGATTGTTAATCTTTCCAAATCGTGTGATCCAACGGAGACGCCCATAACTCCATCGTTTGATGTCAGATTGGGTCAATTTTTGGTCATCTGAAAGGTACTTTAGTGCTCTTTCATTCTTGACTGGAATCGTCGTATTATGAGATTGTTTTGGGCATCCCTGAGTGGGATCGCAGACATCAGTCCTGAATTTTTCCTTCATCTTCTTGTCCAATAGTAACTCTCATAACTCTCTCTTCAGAGGTTAAATTTAGATTATTTTGAGCTCATTGGAATCATAAGTTGACAAGCTTCCAAATTGGATAAGAATTTTCTAATTCGGAGACCGTACGATATCCGAAAAGCACGTTGGAACTCGTCGATCGTCATTTTTCAATATGGATTGTTAATATTTCCAAATAGCGCGATCCAACTGGGTCACCCAATACTCCATCGTTTGATGTCGGATTGGGATGCTTTTTGGCCATCTGAAAGGTATTTTAGTGCTCTTTGATTCCTGACTGGAATCGTCATATTAGAAGACCCTTTAGGAATTCGTAAGTGTGATCGCAGTCGTCGGTCTTGGATTTTTCCTTCATCTCCTTGTCTAATAATAACCCTCATAACTCTCACCTCAGGGGTTGAATTTAGAATATTTTATGATCATTGGAATCGTAACTTGACAAGCTTCCAAATTGGATAAAATTTGCTAATTCGGACACCGTTCGATATCGCAAAAGCATGTTGGAACTCTTCGATCGTCATTTTTCAATATGGATTGTTAATATTTCCAAATCGCGCGATCCAACGCAAATGCCCATAACTCCATCGTTTGATGTCGGATTGGGTCAATTTTTGGTCATCTGAAAGGTACTTTATTGCTCTTTCATTCTATACTGGAATTGTCGTATTCCAAGACCATTTGTGCATCCGTAAGTAGGATAACCGTCGTCGGTCCTGAATTTTTCCTTCATCTTCTTGTCCAATAGTGACCCACACAAGTCTCTCTTTGGAGGTCGAATTTAGAATATTTTGAGCTCATTGGAATCGTTGACAAGCTTCCAAATTGGAGCAAAATTGGCTAATTCGGAGACCGTTCGATCTCCCAAAAGCACGTTCGAACTCTTTGATCGTCATTTTTCAATATGGATTGTTAATCTTTCCAAATCGCGCGATCCAACAAAGTCGCTCATAAATCCATCGTTTGATGTCGAATTGGCTCAATTTTTGGTCATCTGAATGGTACTTTAATGCTCTTTCATTCCTGACTGGAATCGTCGTATTAGGAGACCATTTGGGCATCCGTAAGAGGGATCGCAGTAGTCGGCCCTGAATTTTTCCTTCATCTCCTTGTCCAATAGTAACCCTCATAACTGCATCTTCAGAGGTCGAATTTAGATTATTTTGAGATCATTGGAATCGTAACTTGACAAGCTTCCAAATTGGACCAGAATTGGATGTTTCGGAGACCGTTCGATATCCCAAAAGCACGTTAGAACTCTTCAATCGTCATTTTTCAATATGGATTGTTAATCTTTCTAAATCGTGCGATCCAACGGAGATGCCCATAACTCCATCGTTTGATGTTGGATTAGGATGATTTTTGGTAATCTGAAAGGTACTTTAGTGCTCTTTCATTTATAACAGGAATCATTGTATTCCTTGACCATTTTGGCATCCATAAGTGGGATGACAGTTGTCGGTCCTGAATTTTTCCTTCATCTCCTTGTCCAATAGTAACACTCATAACTGCCACTTCAGAGGTCGAACTAAGACTATTTTAAGCCCATAGGAATTGTAACTTGTCAAGCTTCCAAATGGGACCAGAATTGCCTAATTCAGAGACCGATCGATATCCCAAAAGCTCGTTGGAACTCGACGATCGTCATTTTTCCATATGGATTGTTAATCTTTCCAAATCACGCGATCCAACGGAGACGCCCATAACACCATCGTTTGATGTCGGATTAGGTCAATTTTTGGTCATCTGAAAGGTACTTTAGTGCTCTTTCATTCCTGACTGGAATCATCGTATTACGAGACCATTTTGGGCATTGCTGAGTGGGATCGCAGATGTCATTCCTGAAATTTTCCTTCATCTTCTTGTCCAATAGTAACCCTCATAACTCTCTCTTTAGAGGCTGAATTTAGAATATTTTGAGCTCATTGAAATCATAAGTTAACAAGCTTCCAAATTGAACAAGAATTCACTAATTCAGAGACCGTTCGATATACCAAAAGCCCGTTGGAACTCTTCGATCGTCATTTTTCAATATGGATTGTTAATATTTCCAAATAGCGCGATCCAACTGAGACGCCCATAACTCCATCATTTGATGTTGGATTGGGATGATGTTTGGCCATCCGAAAGGTATTTTAGTGCTCTTTGATTCCTGACTAGAATCGTCGTATTAGAAGACCCTTTAGGAATTTGTAAGTGGGATCGCAGTCATCGGTCTTGGATTTTTCCTTCATCTCCTTGTCTAATAGTAACCCTCATAACTCTCTCTTCAGGGGTCGAATTTAGAATATTTTGTGATCATTAGAATCGTAACTTGACAAGCTTATAAATTGGACAAGAATTGGCCAATTCGGAGACCGTTCGAAATCATAAAAGCACGTTGGAACTCTTCGATCGTCATTTTTCAATATGGATTGTTAATATTTCTAAATCGCGTGATCCAAACGAGACGCCCATAACTCCATCGTTTGATGTCAGATTGGGTCGATTTTTGGTCATCTGAAAGGTACTTTAGTGCTTTTCATTCCTTACTGGAATCATCGTATTCCAAGACAATTTGGGTATCCGTAAGTAGGATAACAGTCGTCGGTCCTAAATTTTTCCTTCATCTTCTTGTCCTATAGTCACCCGTATAACTCTCTCTTCAAAGGTCAAATTTAGAATATTTTGAGCTCATTGGAATCGTAAGTTGACAAGCTTCTAAAATGGAGTAAAATTGGCTAATTTGGAGACCGTTCGATATCCCAAAAGCATGCTAGAACTCTTTGATCGTCATTTTTCAATATGGATTGTTAATCTTTCCAACTCGCGTGATCCAACAAAGTCGCCTATAAATCCATCGTTTGATGTCGAATTGGCTCAATTTTTGGTCATCTGAAAGGTACTTTAATGCTCTTTCATTCTTAATTGGAATCGTCGTATTAGGAGACCATTTGGGCATCCGTAAGTGGGATCGCAGTAGTCGGCCCTGAATTTTTCCTTTATCTTCTTGTCGAATAGTAACCCTCATAACTGCCTCTTCAGAGGTCGAATTTAGACAATTTTGAGCTCATTGGAATCATAACTTGTCAAGCTTCCAAATTGGACCAGAATTGGTTGTTTCGTAGACCGTTCGATATCCCAAAAGCACGTTGGAACTCTTCAATCGTCATTTTTCAATATGGATTGTTAATCTTTCCAAATCGTGGGATCCAACGGAGATGCCCATAACTCCATCGTTTGATGTCGGATTAGGATGATTTTTGGTAATCTGAAAGGAACTTTAGTGCTCTTTCATTTCAAACAAGAATCATGGTATTCTGTGACCATTTCAGTATCCATAAGTGGGATGACAGTCGTCGATCCTGAATTTTTCCTTCATCTCCTTGTCCAGTAGTAACCCTCATAACTCTGTCTTTAGAGGTTAAATTTAGAATATTTTGAGCTCATTGAAATCGTAAGTTGACAAGCTTCCAATTTGGATAAGAATTTACTAATTCGGAGGCCGTTCGATATCCCAAAAGCTCGTTGGAACTCTTCGATCGTCATTTTTCAATATGGATTGTTAATATTTCAAAATAGCGCGATCCAACTGAGATGCCCATAACTCCATCGTTTGATGTCAGATTGGGATGATTTTTGGCCATCTGAAAGGCATTTTAGTGCTCTTTGATTCCTGAATGGAATCATTGTATTAGAAGACCCTTTAGGAATCCATAAGTGGGATCACAGTCGTCGCTCCTGGATTTTTCCTTCATCTCCTTGTCTAATAGTAACCCTCATAACTCTCTCTTCAGGGGTCAAATTTAGAATATTTTGTGATCATTGGAATCGTAACTTGACAATCTTCCAAATTGGACAAGAATTGGCTAACTCGGAGACCGTTCGAAATCGCAAAAGCATGTTGGAACTCTTCAATCGTCATTTTTCAATATGGATTGTTAATATTTCCAAATCGCGTGATCCAATGCAGATGCCCGTAACTCCGTCGTTTGATGTCGGATTGGGTCGATTTTTTATCATCTGAAAGGTACTTTAGTTCTCTTTCATTCTAGACTAGAATCATCATATTCCAAGACCATTTGGGCATCCGTAAGTAGCATAACCATCGTCGGTCCTGGAATTTTCCTTCATCTTCTTGTCCAATAGTGACCCTCATAACTCTCTCTTCGAAGGTCGAATTTATAATATTTTGAGCTCATTGGAATCGTAAGTTGACAAGCTACCAAATTGGAGCAAAATTGGCTAATTCGGAGACCGTTCGATATCCCAAAAGCACGTTCGAACTCTTTGATCGTCATTTTTCATTATGGATTGTTAATCTTTCCAAATCGCGTGATCCAACAAAGTCGCCCATAAATCCATCGTTTGAAGTCGAATTGGCTCAATTTTTGGTCATCTGAAAGGTACTTTAATGCTCTTTCATTCCTGACTGGAATCGTCGTATTAGGAGACCATTTGGGCATCCGTAAGTGGGATCACAGTAGTCGGCCCTTAATTTTTACTTCATCTCCTTGTCCAATAGTAACCCTCATAACTGCATCTTAAGAGGTCGAATTTGATTATTTTGAGCTCATTGGAATCGTAACTTGACAAGATTCCAAATTGGTCCAGAATTGGATGTTTCAGAGACCGTTCGATATCCCAAAAGCACGTCGGAACTCTTTAATCATCATTTTTCAATATGGTTTATTAATCTTTCCAAATCATGCTATCCAACGGAGATGCAAATAATTCCATCGTTTGATGTCAGATTAGGATGATTTTTGGTAATCTGAAAGGTACTTTAGTGCTCTTTCATTTCTAATAGGAATCATGGTATTCTGTGACCATTTCGGCATCCATAAGTGGGATGACAGTCGTCGGTCCTGAATTTTTCATTCATCTCCTTGTCCAATAGTAACGCTCATAACTGCCTCTTCAGAGGTCGAATTAAGACAATTTCAAGCCCATTGGAATGGTAACTTGTCAAGCTTCCAAATGGGACCAGAATTGCCTAATTCAGAGACCGATCAATATCCCAAAAGCTCGTTGGAACTCGTCGATCGTCATTTTTCCATATGGATTGTTAATCTTTCCAAATCGCATGATCCAACGGAGACGTCCATAACTGCATCGTTTGATGCCAGATTGGGTCAATTTTTGGTCATCTGAAAGGTACTTTAGTGCTCTTTCATTCCTGGCAGGAATCGTCGAATTACATGATCGTTTTGGGCATCCCTGAGTGGGATCGCAGACATCAGTCCTGAATTTTTCCTTCATCTTCTTGTCCAATAGTAACTCTCATAACTCTCTCTTCAGAGGTTGAATTTAAATTATTTTGAGCTCTTTGGAATCATTAGTTGACAAGCTTACAAATTGGACAAGAATTTGCTAATTCGGAGACCGTACAATATCCCAAAAGCACACTGGAACTCTTCGATCGTCATTTTCCCATATGGATTGTTAATATTTCCAAATAGCGTGATCCAACTGAGATGCCCATAACTCCATCGTTTGATGTCAGATTAGGATGATTTTTGGCCATCTGAAAGGTATTTTAGTGCTCTTTGATTCCTGACTGGAATTGTTGTATTAGAAGACTCCTTAGGAATCCGTAAGTGGGATCGCAGTCGTCGGTCCTAGATTTTTCCTTCATCTCCTTGTCTAATAGTAACCCTCATAACTCTCTCCTCAGGAGTCGAATTTAGAATATTTTATGATCATTGGAATCGTAACTTGACAAGCTTCCAAATTGGACAAGAATTGGCCAATTCGGAGATCGTTCGATATCGCAAAAGCATGTTGGAACACTTCGATCGTCATTTTCCAATATGGATTGTTAATATTTCCAAATCGCGAGATCCAATGCAAATGCCGATAACTCCATCGTTTGATGTTAGATTGGGTCGATTTTTGGTCATCTGAAATGTACTTTAGTGCTTTTCATTCCTGAGTGGAATCATCGTATTCCAAGGCCATTTGGGTATCCGTAAGTAGGATAACAGTCGTCGATCCTGAGTTTTTCCTTCATCTTCTTGTCCAATAGTGACCCACATAACTCTCTCTTCGGAGGTCGAATTTAGAATATTTTGAGCTCATTGGAATCGTAAGTTGACAAGCTTCCAAATTGGAGCAAAATTAGCTAATTCGGAGACCGTTCGATCTCCCAAAAGCACGTTCGAACTCTTTGATCGTCATTTTTCAATATGGATTGTTAATCTTTCTAAATCGCGCGATCCAACAAAGTCGCCCATAAATCCATCGTTTGATGTCAAATTGGCTCAATTTTTGGTCATCTGAATGGTACTTTAATGCTCTTTCATTCCTGACAGGAATCGTCGTATTAGGAGACCATTTGGGCATCCATAAGAGGGATCGCAGTAGTCGGCCCTGAATTTTTCCTTCATCTCCTTGTCCAATAGTAACCCTCATAACTGCATCTTCAGAGTTCGAATTTAGATTATTTTAAGATCATTGGAATCGTAACTTGACAAGCTTCCAAATTGGACCAAAATTGGATGTTTCGAAGACCGTTCGATATCCCAAAAGCACGTTGGAACTCTTCAATTGTCATTTTTCAATATGGATTGTTAATCTTTCTAAATCGTGCGATCCAACGGAGATGCCCATAACTCCATCGTTTGATGTCGGATTAGGATGATTTTTGGTAATCTGAAAGGTACTTTAGTGCTCTTTCATTTATAACAGGAATCATGGTATTCCTTGACCATTTTGGCATCCATAAGTGGGATGACAGTTGTCGGTCCTGAATTTTTCCTTCATCTCCTTGTCCAATAGTAACACTCATAACTGCCACTTCAGAGGTCGAACTAAGACTATTTCAAGCCCATAGGAATGGTAACTTGTCAAGCTTCCAAATGGGACCAGAATTGCCTAATTCAGAGACCGATCGATATCCCAAAAGCTCGTTGGAACTCATCAATCGTCATTTTTCCATATGGATTGTTAATCTTTCCAAATCGATCGGTCCAACGGAGACGCCCATAACACCATCGTTTGATGTCGGATTAGGTCAATTTTTGGTCATCTGAAAGGTACTTTAGTGCTCTTTCATTCCTGACTGGAATCATCGTATTACGAGACCGTTTTGGGCATTGCTGAGTGGGATCACAGACGTCATTCCTGAATTTTTCCTTCATCTTCTTGTCCAATAGTAACCCTCATAACTCTCTCTTCAGAGGTTGAATTTAGAATATTTTGAGCTCATTGGAATCGTAAGTTAACAAGCTTCAAAATTGAACAAGAATTCACTAATTCAGAGACCGTTCGATATACCAAAAGCCCGTTGGAACTCTTCGATCGTCATTTTTCAATATGGATTGTTAATATTTCCAAATAGCGCGATCCAACTGAGACGCCTATAACTCCATCATTTGATGTTGGATTGGGATGATTTTTGGCCATCCGTGTAACACCCCAGATTTTTGCCAACCTGGAATTAGACGTCTTAGGCAATGGGTCGATCCTAACACCTCATTAACTTGTCAGAATTGAATCTCATAGTCAAAAATCGCTCCTTAACCCATTTCCTTCACAAATCCGACCCTTCACTGCCTTGTTCTTTCAATTTTTCTAAGAACTTTCACCCTAGACACTATCTTAAACTAGCTAAGTAGTATAACTTGGATCACTTTATACACAAACTACAAAGGACTAAGTACCACCTCAGACAGAAATCTTATAGGACTAAATCCTTTAGAAATGAGACAAAGTAACTAAGAGCTAAACTAGATTAGCTACGAAATCCGTTCGAATCACTTTAAATATGATCTGCAAGACCCAAAACTTGTAGAATCATTGACGCTAGGTTACCCCAAAATCTAGGATCAATCTCATTTCCCGGCTACTCTCGGGAATGAAACGAAACTTCGTATTAGGTCTAGATCGCACATCGGAAGTTCGATTAACACGAAGCTAAGGAACTAGGACCGCCTCACTGGGTTTGACACTCATCTCAAAAATCAGGTCCATCCGATGTCCCACGGCCATTCGTTTCGATTCAGAGCGAGGGTGTGTGAAAAACACTATTCCTATTCCAAAATAAATATCAGGAATAGTGATCTGGCATCATTCGTTTACGCGTCAATATAAGCAACCCGACCGTCAGAATCGCACCAAATTACACCCTCAGATTAAGAAAAATTTCAGGAACATTTACATGTACTTGAAATTTCGGATCGTGGCCCACTGACCGTTGAACTGAAAGTGGTCCGCCACGTACGATCTGGGAATCCGATCCAGTCGAAAACGTAAGCCCACATAGATCCATAGGTGGTGAGCTTAAGTCTGACGTTTGGCTCAAGGGGGGCCACCAGAAACACTCATTTGAGCTGAAAAAGTGACGAAATATCTATATAAGCAATAACCCTTGAACCTGAGTCTATTTTGGAAAGGTTTTAGGCTATAAAAGGACCTTAAACCCTCTCCCATTCCAGCCATACGAATTTGGATTTGGGAGAGGGAAAAGAGAGAGAAAGTGAGGGAGATGTGGGAGGAATTCCCTGCTGCTGTTCCCTGCCGCTATTCGGGCTCTACCGCCTGATTCTCATTGCTTTCCCGGCGATTCCGGCGCCAAGGTGAGAAACCCTAACCCTAGGTCTGATTTGAAGTAGGAAGGTTGTAGGTTGTGTAAAGACTAACCGATTCTGCTCTTTAGGCTAGAAAACTCCCGTATACGGAAGCTCAACAACCCTTGCTGATTCGTTGTGATTCCAAGGGCAAAGGTGAGGACTTTAAGTGTATAAGTTACGGTTTTCAACGCTTTCAATGTCAGATAATGGTAGATTCATAATCTGCATGCAATTGTACATGTACAAAGTGCTTTCCGTTTCCTGTTTCGATTAGAATTGTAGAATTTGGAATTTCGCATACTTTAGGTATTCGTATAAATACCGTATACGTATTTTTTATAGAAATGTGTTTGACATGTTTAATTGTCATATGGATATATGATGTATGGATAAAATACTCATTTGGCGAAAGGATTCGCCGAAATACATACTTACCAATATACACCATGTATGTACAAATACGGTATTGTAAGAAGTACCGTATACGTGTATATTTTAGCGATGTGTTTGTCATGATTAATTGTTGTATAAATATATTATGTGCGTATAAATTAATTGCTTGACGAAAAGAATCGCCGTATTACAAGTTCCCTTATAAACACTATGTATGTTGAAATTGGGTATACTAGAAAATACCCTATACGTATAAAATTTGCTGATGTAATTGTCAGGATTATTTGCTGTATGAATATGATGTATATGTATAAAATACTAGTTTGGTAAAGGGACAGCCCTAACACGTATTTTGCTAACATACATCATATATGTTGAAATAGTGCATTCCAAGTGTTTGTGAAATCGCTTGTGAGTGTAATGCTTAAGTGTAGATGCCTTAGGAGGGTGTTGAGATTGGATTCTCAACTATCCTAGCGACGTGTATGATTACCTCCATGAGGTTGATCACCTAAACCACTTACTTACAATACATGTGTTTGTATTCCTATTAATGTAGGGTTTTACAACATGCTTTATATCATGCTTTATAATATGCTTATAACATGCCTACTAACATGTTTGAATTACTTTATTTATCATGCTTGAATTACTTTGTTTATCATGCTTTACTCCACATGCTATGGATGACAATTGATTGTGCTTGGGGCTATGATTATAGTCCAGACAATCGGTACTAGATTGGAGATCGTGGTTGAGTTTCATGTCACCACGTGAGATGTGTTCGACGAACTCGAGTCATACTTCGGTTGGCGATAGTGGTTGGCCACGCGAAGTGCTTATGCACTTCATGTCGTTCAACTTGTTGTGCGCTCGAGCTAGCCGAGCTCGTCATGTAACCCGATTTGTCTAATGTATGTTCACCATGTTTGGTCGCTACTGCTTGAACCTAGGGTACCAAACTTACCATTGAAAACCCTATTAACCATGGTACCTCGATCCGCTAAGACTCATGAGCCGGGCATGGTGGTATGGGACACCGTGGTCGAGCTGTCGGCCTACGCTGGGGCTACGTGCCTCCCCGTAGTGATCAGTGAGCACCTTAACTCGTGAGCCGATTATGGTGGTATGGGACACTATATTCGCACTGCCGGCCTACATTGATAAGGTGATGGGGAGTGGTGCAACCTTTGTGCGTAATGCCACAGCGGCACTTTCAGTAGTGACCGCGAGCATATTCTGAAGTCACAGTGCGCCTTAGGGTTCGCCGCGATATATAGAGTATGAACTAGGCCTGTTTCTGTATAGTAATGAATCGTTTAAGGGGTGATGGGGGAGCGGTGCAACCTTTGTGCGTAACACACTGGCGCTCTGCAGTGACCTAGAAAATACACCATCGTCTGATATTAACTAGGACTGACGACCCCAGAATGGATCATGTTTGGGAATGATACAAGGGAGGTACCTTAGTTTCCCAATCCTGCTGTTTGAAATGGACTAATTAAAAACTTGGTAATCATACTCATCATGCATCGCATGTGCCTGGAAGATGTGGAGCACTGTGGGATGTAAGCATGCCGCGAATGTGAGATGGTGTCGCATGAGGGAGTATGTCGGTGAGGGCATCCATCATACCTGCATTCATACTTGCATTAATCAGAGTGACTAGGAGTGTTTGATTTACTGCTTTATCATTACTGCTTGACTGTATTGATAACATGATAACTTATGCCTTATTGTTCCACTGAGTTAGCTACTCACTCCCACGCATGATCGGTGTTGTACACACCAACCAGATTTGTTGAGTTTCAGATGATGGCGATGCTTATGAAGCAGAGCCGGACTACTTCTATAGTGATGAGGAGGAGTTCTCCTATCATGTAACTCTCTGACGGGTCTCTCAAGACCTGCATTGTATTGATGGGGCTATGGTACTTGGGATAGAAGACAGTACACTTACACATTTGGTATATTTTAGAACTGTACTTGTAATTATTTAACCTGGTAATGTTATCACACTCTGGAGACTCATCATAGTTTATATATTTTATCTATCTATTATAGTCTTCCGCTTGCAAATTTAACTATCTCTGGAGTATGATATGCTGTTTTGGCTTAATCTCACTCATGTTCAATGCACGAATACAGTCAACATTCAATCATCATTCATTTTGTTGCATAAGTGATGTTCTGGAACTCAGGAGTTGAGTTTATGCTAGACCCCCGATTTTCAGGGCGTTACAATCTGAAAGGTATTTTAGTGCTCTTTGATTCCTGACTAGAATCGTCGTATTAGAAGACCCTTTAGGAATCTGTAAGTGGGATCGCAGTCGTCGGTCTTGGATTTTTCCTTCATCTCCTTGTCTAATAGTAACCCTCATAACTCTCTCTTCAGGGGTCGAATTTAGAATATTTTGTGATAATTGGATTCGTAACTTGACAAGCTTCCAAATTGGACAAGAATTGGCAAATTCGGAGACCGTTCGAAATCATAAAAGCACGTTGGAACTCTTCGATCGTCATTTTTCAATATGCATTGTTAATATTTCTAAATCATGCGAACCAAACGAGACGCCCATAACTCCATCGTTTGATGTCGGATTGGATCGATTTTTGGCCATCTGAAAGGTACTTTAGCGCTTTTCATTCCTGACTGGAATCATCGTATTCCAAGACAATTTGGGTATCCGTAAGTAGGATAATAGTCGTCGGTCCTGAATTTTTCCTTCATCTTCTTGTCCTATAGTCACCCGCATAACTCTCTCTTCGGAGGTCGAATTTAGAATATTTTGAGCTCATTGGAATCGTAAGTTGACAAGCTTCTAAATTGGAGTAAAATTGGCTAATTCGGAGACCGTTCGATATCCCAAAAGCACGCTGGAACTCTTTGATCGTAATTTTTCAATATGGATTGTTAATCTTTCCAAATCGCGCGATCCAACAAAGTCGCCCATAAATCCATCGTTTGATGTCGAATTGGCTCAATTTTTAGTCATCTAAAAGGTACTTTAATGCTCTTTCATTCTTAATTGGAATCATCGTATTAGGAGACCATTTGGGCATCCGTAAGTGGGATCGCAGTAGTCGGCCCTGAATTTTTCCTTCATCTTCTTGTCCAATAGTAGTAACCCTCATAACTGCCTCTTCAGAGGTCGAATTTAGACAATTTTGAGCTCATTGGAATCATAACTTGTCAAGCTTCCAAATTGGACCAGAATTGGTTGTTTCTTAGACCGTTCGATATCCCAAAAGCACGTTGGAACTCTTCAATCGTCATTTTTCAATATGGATTGTTAATCTTTCCAAATCGTGGGATCCAACGGAGATGCCCATAACTCCATCGTTTGATGTCGGATTAGGATGATTTTTGGTAATCTGAAAGGAACTTTAGTGCTCTTTCATTTCAAACAAGAATCATGGTATTCTGTGACCATTTCAGCATCCATATGTGGGATGACAGCCGTCGATCCTGAATTTTTCCTTCATCTCCTTGTCCAATAGTAAGCCTCATAACTCTGTCTTTAGAGGTTAAATTTAGAATATTTTGAGCTCATTGAAATCGTAAGTTGACAAGCTTCCAAATTGGATAAGAATTTGCTAATTCAGAGACCGTTCGATATCCCAAAAGTTCGTTGGAACTCTTCGATCGTCATTTTTCAATATGGATTGTTAATATTTCCAAATAGCGCGATCCAACTGAGATGCCCATAACTCCATCGTTTGATGTCGGATTGGGATGATTTTTGGCCATCTGAAAGGCATTTTAGTGCTCTTTGATTCCTGACTGGAATCGTCATATTAGAAGACCCTTTAGGAATCCATAAGTGGGATCACGGTCGTCGATCCTGGATTTTTCCTTCATCTCCTTGTCTAATAGTAACCCTCATAACTCACTCTTCAGGGGTCAAATTTAGAATATTTTGTGATCATTGGAATCGTAACTTGACAAGCTTCCAAATTGGACAAGAATTGGCTAACTCAGAGACCGTTCGAAATCGCAAAAGCATGTTGGAACTCTTCGATCGTCATTTTTCAATATGGATTGTTAATATTTTCAAATCACGCGATCCAACTGAGATGCCCATTACTCCATCATTTCATGTCAGATTGGGTCAATTTTTGGTCGTCAGAAAGGTACTTTGGTGCTCTTTCATTCCTGACTGGAATCGTCGTATTTTAAGACCATTTTGGGCATCCCTAAGTGGGATCGCAGACGTCTGTCCTTAATTTTTCCTTCGTCTTCTTGTCCAATAGTAACCCTCATAAATCTCTCTTCAGAGGTCGAATTTAGAATATTTTGAGCTCATTGGAATTGTAAGTTGACAAGCTTCCAAATTGGAGCAGAATTGGCTAATTCGGAGACCGTTCGATATCCCAAAAGCACGTTGGAACTCTTTGATTGTCATTTTTCAATATGCATTGTTAATCTTTCCAAATCGCGTGATCCAACAAAGTCACCCATAAATCCATCATTTGATGTCGAATTGGCATAATTTTTGGTCATCTGAAAGGTACTTTAATGCCCTTTCATTCCTGACTGGAATCGTCGTATTAGGAGACCATTTGGGCATCTGTAGTGGGATCGTAGTAGTCGGCCCTGAATTTTTCCTTCATCTCCTTGTGCAATATTAACCCTCATAACTGCCTCTTCAGAGGTCAAATTTAGACTATTTTGAGCTCATTGGAATTGTAACTTGACAAGCTTCCAAATTGGACCAGAATTGGCTGTTTCGGAGATCGTTCGATATCACAAAAGCACGTTGGAACTCTATCGTTTGATGTTAGATTAGGATGATTTTTGGTAATCTGAAATGTACTTTAGTTCTCTTTCATTTCTAACAGGAATCATGGTATTCCAAGACCATTTCGGCATCCATTAGTGGGATGACAGTCGTCGGTCCTGAATTTTTCCTTCATCTCCTTGTCCAATAGTAATGCTCATAACTGCCTCTTCAGAGGTCAAATTAAGACTATTTCAAGCCCAATAGAATGGTAACTTGTCAAGCTTCAAAATGGGACTAGAATTGCCTAATTCAGAGACCGATCGATATCCCAAAAGCTCGTTGGAACTCGTCAATAGTCATTTTTCCGTAAGGATTGTTAATCTTTCCAAATCGCGCGATCCAACAGAAATGCCCATAACTCCATCGTTTGATGTCGTATTAGGTCGATTTTTGGTCATCTGAAAGGTACTTTAGTGTTCTTGCATTCTTGACTGGAATCACGTATTCCGAGACCGTTTTGGGCATCCCTGATGACAGTCGTCGGTCCTGAATTTTTCCTTCATCTTCTTGTCCAATAGTAACCCTCATAACTCTCTCTTTAGAGATCAAATTTAGAATATTTTTAGCTCATTGGAATCGTAAGTTGACAAGCATCCAAATTGGACAAGAATTGTCTAAATTGGAGACCGTTCGATATCCTAAAAGCACGTTGGAACTCTTCGATCGTCATTTTTCAATATGGATTGTTAATATTTCAAAATAGCGCGATCCAACTGAGACGCTCATAACTCATCGTTAGATGTTGGATTGGGATGATTTTTGGCCATCTGAAAGATATTTTAGTGCTCTTTAATTCCTAACTGGAATCGTCATATTAGAAGACCCTTTAGGAATCCGTAAGTGGGATCGCAGTCGTCGGTCCTGGATTTTTCCTTCATCTCCTTGTCTAATAGTAACGCTCATAACTCTCTCTTCAGGGGTCGAATTTAGAATATTTTTTGCTCATTGGAATTGTAACTTGACAAGCTTGAAAATTGGATAAGAATTGGCTAATTTGGAGACCGTTCGATATCGGAAAAGCACGTTGGAACTCTTTGATCATCATTTTTCAATATGTATTGTTAATATTTCCAAATCGTGCGATCCAATGGAGACGCCCATAACTCCATCATTAGTTGCCGGATTGGGTTGATTTTTCGTCATCTAAAAGGTACTTTAGTACTTTTTCATTCCTGACTGGAATCGTCGTATTCCAAGACCATTTAGGCATCTGTAAGTAGGATAGCAGTCGTCGATCCTAAATTTTTCCTTCATCTTCTTGTCCAATAGTAACCCTCATAATGCTCTCTTCAGAGGTCGAATTTAGAATATTTTGAGCTCATTGGAATCGTAAGTCGACAAGCTTCCAAATTGGACAAGAATTGGCTAATTCGGAGACCGTTTGATATCCCAAAAGCACGTTGAAACTCTTCGATCGTCATTTTTCAATATGGATTGTTAATATTTCAAAATAGCGCAATCCAACTGAGACGCTCATAACTCATCGTTTGATGTTGGATTGGGATGATTTTTGGCCATCTGAAAGATATTTTAGTGCTCTTTAATTCCTAACTGGAATCGTCATATTAGAAGACCCTTTAGGAATCCGTAAGTGGGATCGCAGTCGTCGGTCCTGGACTTTTCCTTCATCTCCTTGTCTAATAGTAACCCTCATAACTCTCTTCAGAGGTTGAATTTATATTTTGTGCTCATTGGAATCGTAACTTAACAAGCTTCTAAATTGGACAAGAATTGACTAATTTGGAGACCGTTCGATATCGTAAAAGCACTTGGAACTCTTCGATCGTCATTTTTCAACACGTTGGAACTCTTTGATCATCATTTTTCAATATAGTTTGTTAATCTTTCCAAATCATACGATCCTACAAAGTCACCCATAAATCCATCGTTTGATGTCGAATTAGCTTAATTTTTTGTCATCTGAAAGGTACTTATGGGCTCTTGCATTCCTGACTGGAATCATCGTATTTCGAGACCGTTTTGGGCATCCCTGAGTGGGATTGCAGACGTCGGTCCTGAATTTTCCTTCATCTTCTTGTCCAATAGTAACCCTCATAACACTCTCTTCAGAGGTCGAATTTAGAATATTTTGTGTTCATTGGAATCGTAACTTGACGAGCTTCCAAATTGGATAGGAATTGGCTAATTCGGAGACCGTTCGATATCCCAAAAGCACGTTGGAACTCTTCGATCGTCATTTTTCAATATGGATTGTTAATATTTTTAAATAGCGTGATCCAACTGAGACGCCCATAATTCCATCATTGGATGTCAGATTGGGTCGTTTCTTGGTCATCTGAAAGGTACTTTAGTGCTCTTTCATTCATGACTGGAATCGTCGTATTCCATGACCATTTGGGCATTCGTAAGTAGGATAGCAGTCGTCGGTCCTGAATTTTTCCTTCATCTTCTTGTCCAATAGTGACCCTCATAGCTCTCTCTTCGGAGATCGAATTTAGACTATTTTGAGGTCAATGGAATCGTAACTTGACAAGCTTCCAAATTGGAGCAGAATTGGCTAATTCGGAGACCGTTCGATATCCCTAAAGCACGTTGGAACTCTACGATCGCCATTTTTCAATATGGATTGTTAATATTTCCAAATAGCGCGATCCAACTGAGACGCCCATAACTCCATCATTTGATGTTGGATTGGGATGATTTTTGGCCATCTAAAAGGTTTTAGTGCTCTTTGATTCCTGACTGGAATCGTGGTATTCGAAGACCCTTTAGGAATCTGTAAGTGGGATCGCAGTCGTCGGTCCTGAATTTTTCCTTCATCTTCTTGTCCAATAGTGACCCTCGGAGCTCTCTCTTCGGAGGTCGAATTTAGACTATTTTGAGGTCAATGGAATCGTAACTTGACAAGCTTCCAAATTGGAGCAGAATTGGCTAATTCGGAGACCGTTCGATATCCCAAAAGCACGTTGGAACTCTTTAATCATTATTTTTCAATATGGTTTGTTAATCTTTCAAAATCATACGATCTTACAAAGTCGCCCATAATTCCATCATTTGATGTCGAATTGGCTCAATTTTTGGTCATCTGATAGGTACTTTAGTGCTCTTTCATTCTTGACTGGAATCGTCGTATTAGGAGACCAGTTGGGCATCCATAAGTGGGATTGCAATCGTCCGCCGTGAATTTTTCCTTACTCTCCTTCTCCAATAGTAACCCTCATAACTGCCTCTTCAGACGTCGAATTTAGACTCTTTTGAGCTCATTGGAATTGTAACTTGACAAGCTTCCAAATTGGACCAGAATTGGCTGATTCATTGACCGTTCAATATCCCAAAAACACGTTGGAACTCTTCGATCGTCATTTTTCAATGTGGATTGTTAATCTTTCCAAATCGTGCAATCCTACGGAGACGCCCATAACTCCATCGTTTGATGTCGGATTAGGATGATTTTTAGCAATCTCAAAGGTACTTTAGTGCTCTTTCATTTCTAACTGGAATCATGGTATTCCGAAACCATTTCGCCATTCAAAGTGGGATAACCGTTGTCTGTCCCGAATTTTTTCTTCACCTCCTTGTCCAATAGTAACGCTCATAGCTGCCTCTTCTGAGGTCGAATTAAGACTATTTCAACCCATTGGAATGGTAACTTTTCAAGCTTCCAAATGGGACTAGAATTGCCTAATTCAGAGACCGATCGATACCCCAAAAGCTCGTTGGAACTCTTCGATCATCATTTTTCATATGGATAGTTAATCTTTCCAAATTGCGCGACCCAACGGAGATGCCCATAAGTCCATCGTTTGATGTCGG
Organism: Magnolia changhungtana; assembly: GCA_030180095.1. Lineage (NCBI taxonomy): Eukaryota > Viridiplantae > Streptophyta > Magnoliopsida > Magnoliales > Magnoliaceae > Magnolia > Magnolia changhungtana. The sequence goes on from JASAUF010000638.1 coordinate 212,268, forward strand.
ATTGGGTCAATTTTTGGTCATCTGAAAGGTACTTTGCATTCCTAACTAGAATCATCGTATACCGAGACGATTTTGGGCATCCCTGAGGGGGATTGCAGATGTCGGTCCTGAATTTTTCCTTCATCTTCTTATCCAATAGTAACCCTCATAACTCTCTCTTTAGAGGTCAAATTTAGAATACTTTGAGCTCATTAAAATCGTAAGTTGACATTCTTTCAAATTGGACAAGAATTGGCTAATTCGGAGACCGTTAGATATCCCGAAAGCACGTTGGAACTCTTCGATCGTCACTTTTTAATATGGATTGTTAACATTTCCAAATAGCGCGATCCAACTAAGACGCCCATAACTCCATCGTTTGATATTGGATTGGGTCAATTTTTGGTCATCTGAAAGGTACTTTAGTGCTCTTTCATTCTAGACTGGAATCGTCGTATTCCAAGACCATTTGGGCATCCGTAAGTAGGATAGCAGTTGTCGGTAATTAATTTTTCCTTCATCTTCTTGTCTAATAGTGACCCTCATAACTCTCTCTTCGGAGGTTGAATTTAGAATATTTTGAGCTCATTGGAATCGTAACTTGACAAGCTTCCAAATAGTAGCAGAATTGGCTACCTCAGAGACCATTCGATATCCCAAAAGCATGTTGGAACTCTACGATCGCCATTTTTCAATATGGATTATTAATATTTCCAAATAGTGCGATCCAACTGAGACACCCATAACTCCATCGTTTGATGTTGGATTGGGATGATTTTTGGCCATCTAAAAGGTATTTAGTGCTCTTTGATTCTTGACTAGAATCGTGGTATTCGAAGACCCTTTAGGAATCTGTAAGTGGGATCGCAGTCGTCGGTCCTGAATTTTTCCTTCATCTCCTTGTCTAATAGTAACCCTCATAACTCTCTCGTCAGAGGTCGAATTTAGAACATTTTATGCTCATTGGAATCGTAACTTGACAGGCTTCCAAATTGGACAAGAATTGGCTAATTTGGAGACCGTTCAATATCCCAAAAGCACGTTGGAACTCTTTGATCATCATTTTTCAATATGGATTGTTAATATTTTCAAATAGCGCGATCCAACTGAAATGCCCATAACTCCATCGTTTGATGTCGGAATGAGTCGATTTTTGGTCATGTGTAAGGTACTTTAGTTCTCTTTTATTCCTGACCGGAATCGTCTTATTCCAAGACCATTTGGGCATTCGTAAGTTGGATAGCAGTAGTCGGTCCTGAATTTTTCCTTCATCTTCTTGTCCAATAGTGACCCCATAACTCTCTCTTCGGAGGTCGAATTTAGACTATTTTGAGCTCATTGGAATTGTAACTTGGCAAGCTTCAAAACTAGAGCTGAATTGGCTAATTCGGAGACCGTTCGATATCCCAAAAGCACGTTGGAACTCTTTGATCATCATTTTTCAATATGTTTTGTTAATCTTTCCAAATCGTACGATCCTACAAAGTCGCCCATAAATCCATCATTTGAGGTCGAATTGGCTCAATTTTTTATCATCTGAAGGGTAATTATGGGCTCTTGCATTCCTGACTGGAATCGTCGTATTCCGAGACCGTTTTGGGCATCCCTGAGTGGGATCGCAGACGTCAGTCCTGAATTTTCCTTCATCTTCTTGTCCAATAGTAACCCTCATAACACTCTTCAGAGGTCGAATTGAGAATATTTTGAGCTCATTGGAATCTTAAGTTGACAAGCTTACAAATTGGACAAGAATTGGCTAATTTGGAGACCGTTCGATATCCCAAAAGCACGTTGGAACTCTTCGATCGTCATTTTTTAATATGGATTGTTAATATTTTCAAATAGCGCGATCCAACTGAGACGCCCATAACTCCATCATTTGATATTGGATTGGGTCAATTTTTGCTCATCTGAAAGGTACTTTAGTGGTCTTTCATTCCAGACTGGAATCGTCATATTCCAAGACTATTTGGGCATCCGTAAGTAGGATAGCAGTTGTCGGTAATAAATTTTTCCTTCATCTTCTTGTCCAATATTGACCCTTATAACTCTCTCTTCGGAGGTTGAATTTAGAATATTTTGAGCTCATTGGAATCTTAACTTGACAAGCTTCCAAATAGGAGCAGAATTGGCTAATTCAGAGACCGTTCGATATCCCAAAAGCACGTTGGAACTCTACGATCGCCATTTTTGAATATGGATTGTTAATATTTCCAAATAGTGCGATCCAACTGAGACGCCCATAACTGCATCGTTTGATGTTGGATTGGGATGATTTTTGGCCATCTAAAAGGTATTTAGTGCTCTTTGATTCCTAACTGGAATTGTGGTATTCGAAGACGCTTTAGGAATCCGTAAGTGGGATCGCAGTCGTCGGTCCTGGATTTTTCCTTCATCTCCTTGTCTAAAAGTTACACCCATAAGTCTCTCGTCAGAGGTCGAATTTAGAATATTTTGTGCTTATTGGAATCGTAGCTTGACAGGCTTCCAAATTGGACAAGAATTGTCTAATTTGGAGACCATTCAATATCCCAAAATCACGTTGGAACTCTTTGATCATCATTTTTCAATATGGATTGTTAATATTTCTAAGTAGCATGATCCAACTGAAATGCCCATAACTCCATCGTTTGATGTCGAATTGGATCAATTTTAGGTCATCTGTAAGGTACTTTAGTTCTCTTTTATTCCTGACTAGAATCATCGTATTTCATGACCATTTGGGCATTCGTAAGTAGGATAGCAGTAGTCGGTCCTGAATTTTCCTTCATCTTCTTGTCCAATAGTAACCCTCATAACACTCTCTTTAGAGGTCGAATTTAGAATATTTTGTGTTCATTGGAATCGTAACTTGACGAGCTTCCAAATTGGATAAGAATTGGCTAATTCGGAGACCGTTCGATATCCCAAAAGCACGTTGGAACTCTACGATCGCCATTTTTCAATATGGATTGTTAATATTTCCAAATAGCGCGATCCAACTGAGACGCCCATAACTCCATCATTTGATGTTGGATTGGGATGATTTTTGGCCATCTAAAAGGTTTTAGTGCTCTTTGATTCCTGACTGGAATCGTGGTATTCGAAGACCCTTTAGGAATCTGTAAGTGGGATCGCAAATCGTCGGTCCCGAATTTTTCCTTCATCTTCTTGTCCAATAGTGACCCTCATAACTCTCTCTCTGAGGTCGAATTTAGACTATTTTGAGTCATGGAATCGTAACTTGACAAGCTTCCAAATTGGAGCAGAATTGGCTAATTCGAGACCGTTCGATATCCCAAAAGCACGTTGGAACTCTTTAATCATTATTTTTCAATATGGATTGTTAATCTTTCAAATCGCACGATCCAACAAAGTCGCCCATAACTCCATCATTTGATGTCGATTGGCTCAATTTTTGGTCATCCGAAAGGTATTATAGGGCTCTTTCATTCTCGATGGAATCGTCGTATTCGAGACCATTTGGGCATCCCCGAGTGGGATCGCAGATCGTCGGTCCCGAATTTTCCTTCATCTTCTTGTCCAATAGTAACCCTCAAACTCTCTCTTCAGAGGTCGAATTTAGAATATTTTGAGCTCATTGGAATCTTAACTTGACAAGCTTACAAATTGGACAAGAATTGGCTAATTCGGAGACCGCTCGATATCCCAAAAGCACGTTGGAACTCTTCGATTGTCATTTTTCAATTATGGATTGTTAATATTTCCAAATAGCGCGATCCAACCGAGATGCCCATAACTCCATCGTTTGATTGGATTGGGTCAATTTTTGTCATCCGAAAGGTACTTTAGTGCTCTTTCATTCCAGATCGAATCGTCGTATTCCAAGACCATTTGGGCATCCGTAAGTAGGGATCGCAAATTGTCGGTAATAAATTTTTCCTTCATCTCTTGTCCAATAGTAACCTTCATAACTCCCTCTTCAGTGGTCGAATTTAGAATATTTTGAGCTCATTGGAATGGTTACTTGACAAGCTTCCAAATGGGACCAGAATTGGCTAATTTTGAGACCGTTCGATACCCCAAAAGCACGTTGGAACTCTTCTATGATCGCCATTTTTCAATATGGATTGTTAATCTTTCCAAATCGCGCGATCCAACTAAGACGCCATAACTCCATCATTTGATGTGGATTGGGATGATTTTTGGTCATCTAAAAGGTATTTAGTGCTCTTTCATTCTTGAATGGAATCATCGTATTCCAAGACCATTTGGTCATCCGTAAGTGGGATCGCAGTCGTCAGTCCTGAATTTTTCCTTCATCTCCTTGTCCAAAAGTAACCTTCATAACTCTCTCTTCAAAGAGGTCGAATTTAGAATATTTTGAGCTCATTGGAATCGTAACTTACAAGCTTCCAAATTGGACAAGAATTGGCTAATTTTGAGACCGTTCGATATCCCAAAAGCATGTTGGAACTCTTTGATCATCATTTTTCAATATGGATTGTTAATCTTTCCAAAAGTAGCATGATCCAACGAGAATGCCCATAACTCCATCGTTTGATGTCGGATTGGATCAATTTTTGGTCATCCGAAAGGTACTTTAGATACTTTTAGTGACTCTTTCATTCCGACTAGAATCATCGTATTCCAAGACCATTTGGGCATCCGTAAGTAGGATCAGCATTGTCGGTCCTGAATTTTCCTTCATCTTCTGTCCAATAGTAACCTCATAACACTCTCTTTAGTGGTCGATTTTAGAATATTTTGAACTCATTGGAATGGTAACTTGACAAGCTTCCAAATTGGACAAGAATTGTCTAATTTGAGACCGCTCGATATCCCAAAAGCACGTTGGAACTCTTTGATCATCATTTTTCAATATGGATTGTTAATCTTTCCAAATTGCATGATCCAACGAGACGCTCATAACTCCCTCATTTGATGTCAGATTGGGACAATTTTTGGACATTTGAAAGGTACTTTAGTTCACTTTCATTCCTGACTACGATCGTCGTATACCGAGACCATTTGGGCATCCGTAAGTGGGATCGCAAATGTCGTCGGTTGAATTTTTCCTTCATCTCCTTGTCCAATAGTAACCTTCGTAACTCCAACTTTAATGGTCGAATTTAGAATATTTTAAGCACATTGGAATGATAACTTGACAAGCTTCCAAATTGGATCAGAATTGGCTAATTTCGAGACCGTTGGATATCCCAAAAGCACGTTGGAACTCTTCGATCGTCATTTTGCAATTTGGATTGTTAATCTTTTCCAAATAGCGCGATCCAACCGAGACGCCATAACTCCATCATTTGATGTCGGATTGGATGATTTTTGGTCATCTGAAAGGTACTTTAGTGCTCTTTCATTCCTGACTGGAATCGTCGTATTTCGAGACCATTTGGGCATCTGTAAGTGGGATCGCAGTCGTCGGTCCTGAATTTTTCCTTCATCTTCTTGTCCAATAGTAACCCTCATAACTCTCTTCAAGAGGTCGAATTTAGACTATTTTGAGTCATGGAATGGTAACTTGACAAGCTTCCAAATTGGACCAGAATTGGCTAATTCGAGACCGTTCGATATCCCAAAAGCACGTTGGAACTCTTCGATCATCATTTTTCAATATGGATTGTTAATCTTTTCAAAAATCGACGATCCAACAGAGTCGCTCATAACTCCCTCGTTTGATGTCGAATTTGGTCAAGTTTTGGTCATCTGAAAGGTACATTAGTGCTCTTTCATTCCTTACTGGAATAGTCGTATTTCGAGACCATTTGGGCATCCGTAGGTGGGATCGCAAACGTCGGTCATGAATTTTTCCTTCATCTCCTTGTCCAATAGTAACCTTCATAACTCCTTCTTCAGTGGTCGAATTTAGAATATTTTGAGCTCATCGAAATCGTTACTTGACAAGCTTCCAAATGGACCAAGAATTGGCTAATTTGAGACCGTTCGATATCCCAAAAGCACGTTGGAACTCTTCGATTGTCATTTTCAATATGGATTGTTAATCTTTCCAAATCGCGCGATCCAACGGAGACGCCATAACTCCCTCGTTTGATGTCGGATTGGGTCAATTTTTGGTCATCTGAAAGGTACTTTAGTGCTCTTTCATTCCTGACTGGAATCATCGTATTCCGAGACCATTTGGGCATCCGTAAGTGGGATCGCAGTCGTCGGTCCTGAATTTTTCCTTCATCTCCTTGTCCAATAGTAACCTTCATAACTCCCACTTCAGTGGTCGAATTTAGAATATTTTGAGCTCATTGGAATGGTAACTTGACAAGCTTCCAAATGGGACCAGAATTGGCTAATTTTGAGACCGTTCGATATCCCAAAAGCACGTTGGAACTCTTGATCATCATTTTTCAATATGGATTGTTAATCTTTCCAAATCGCGATCCAACGAAGACGCCCATAACTCCATCGTTTGATGTCGGATTGGGTCAATTTTTGGTCATCGAAAGGTACTTTAGTGCTCTTTCATTCCCGATCGAATCGTCATATTCGAGACCATTTGGGCATCCGTAAGTGGGATCGCAAGCAATGGTCGGTCTGAATTTTTTCCTTCATCTCCTTGTCCAATAGTAACCTTCATAACTCTCTCTTTAGTGAGGTCGAATTTAGACTATTTTGAGATCATTGAAATGGTAACTTGACAAGCTTCTAAATGGGACCATAATTCAATTAAATTTAGAGACCGTTTCGATATCCCAAAAGCACGTTGGAACTCTTCGATCGTCATTTTGGAATTTGGATTGTTAATCTTTCTAAATCGCGTGATCCAACTGAGACACTCATAACTCATTTGATATCAGATTGGATCAATTTTTGGTCATCCAAAAGGTACTTTAGTGCTCTTTCATTCCTTTCAATCGAATCGTCAGATTTTCGAGACCATTTGGGCATCCGTAAGTGGGATCAAAATTTTCCTTCATCTCCTTGTCCAATAGTAACCTTCATACTCTCTCTTTCAAATAGATTATTTTTTCATTGAATGGTAACTTGACAAGCTTCTCAACTCTCTTGAGAGGTCTCGAATTTCAAAGAGGTCGAATTTAGATCATCATTGGTCATTGGAATGGTAATCTTTCCAACAAGCTTCCAAATGAAGACCATCGAAATTCCTAATTTGATGCTTGAATTTTTGGTCATCCGAAATCAAAAGCACGCAATGGAACTTCTATCGTCATCTAATGGATCAATTTGATTGTTAATCTTTCCAAATCATCGCGATCAAGGATCCTATAACAATGATCCATTTTGATTTGGATTGGTCAATATTTTGGTCATTTCCAATGGTATTTGACAATCTTTCAATTTGGGTCAATTTTTTCGATTCTGAGATTCAAATAATTTGTGCATCCATCTTCGAATGGGATCTTAATCGATTCATCGATTTTCGAGAACCATCGATTTTCAAAATGTTTTTTGTTTCGACAAGGAAACAAAAGTATTTGATTTGGGAGAATCATCTTATTTAAACATAACAATGAAATAATTACAAAGACAATCATCACATTTTATTGATTCAATTCATTTACATCCTCTGGTATCCCTTGATTCTAAGATAGCTTACAAAGAACTCATTACAAATGTTAAATATTATAGCTAAATATAATTTCTAAAAGATAACCAAGAATGATGTCAATCATCTCCTATGACTTAGGAGGAATAGACAAGTCGCTCAATGTTCTTCAAGAGAATGGAAATTCCTAAAGATTTCAAGATTATTTTGGTCATCTCCGAAACTTAGGAGGAATACGTTTCTTCATCGATGACTCTTCTTTCTTGAACAAGAAGAACTCAAGACCAAGATTCAAACCATTCCAAGAAGATTTCCACTATCATTGTCACAAAATCGTCCCAACAATAGGTTTGCGCTGGTCCACAAGAACGATATGTTTTTGCGCTGGTCCGCGCAAACCATAATTGCCTTCGTTGTTTTGCCGGCCGCCGCAAACTTCCAGAGTCCACCCCTTTGCGCGGATCGCAGAAAGTGCAGGAGTCCAATACTCCGCACCTTCGTCTTCTCTTTCGCCCTTGCTTCACTTCAAATCTTCCAACCCCTTTGAGAGAAGGAATGGGGTATTTATAGACATTTTCACCAAGTTGAAAATCTCAGATCCGGGTCGATGTGGGACAAAATAACATCTTCCAAAATATTTTATTTCATCATCATAGACTTTATATACGACTCACAAGAACGATATACTTTTTTATGCGGTCACGCGCAAACCTTTAATCTCACAAGAACCTTCTTCTTTCATCAATCCAAGCAAACTCTTCACTTTGCGCGATCTTGTATGATTATTTCATTTTTGCGCGACTACAAGAAAGTGGTCTTGAAGTCGTTTCTTTCATCTTCAAAGTGATTTCTTGATCTTTTTTCTTGTTTTCTTCCTTGCTTATTTTATGCCTCAACAGATGCCCCTTGATCCGTTCTTTGTTTGTTCAAATCAAAGAAAAGGATCAAACTATTCCTTTCTTCCAGTGGTTTGCGCGACTACAAGAAAGCTCCTACCGAGTACCATACTCGGCCATAAAGCCTATAAATAGTCCAACGACTTAGTCATTTTTCACGCACTTCCTTCACGACATCGCTCGGGCGATTTTTCTTCAAGAACCTTCGACTTTATGCGCGACTACAAGAAAGCATCTCACTTTGCGCGACTTTTCTCAGATTTGGAAATTTTCCACAAGAAACCACTTGACTTTTGCGCGACTCACAAGAAAGTACTCAGACTTAGAGAATTTTCGAACTTTTTCCAACACTTAGCCATTTTCTCGACTTCCATCATCCTGTCTTTCTTTATGGCTCGAATTAAACAGACCGCTTCGCTTGGTGTCTCCTTCAAACTCACCTTCTTCCGATCAACCACCCGCTAAGAGAATGAAGACCACTTCCAGTAAATCCGCTTACTTTAAAGAACCCGTCCTCCCTACTTTCGACTTTCTCCGATCGCATCAAGTCTTTACCCTCTCCTATTCATAGATCCATTGCTTTGGGAGATATTAAATGCCCTCCAAAACATGAGAGAGTACGACTGGGATGAGTGGCTCAAAACCACAGCCCCCACATTCGTACTGACAGTGAGAGACCACCCGTCCGAGAAGATACTCCTCCTGCTTCTCGTTCAAAGAAGACTCGCCGCAATAAGGCGAAAGAATTTGAAGAAAAGATTAAAGAACATAAGAAGAAACGGCTGCAGAATTCGTGGGACTCAGTACGAGTCGTTGAAGGAGTCATGAAGTTTGACAACCCTCACTCAGAGGGCATGACCATCATTCCCATCAAGGTGTATCGCCATCAATCTATGCTGGATTGTGAACCCAAAGATTGTGTTCATGGCGAAAGACTGATGTACACTGAATCATGGGCCACAAGAGAGCCCCGGATTCTTGAAGGGATTATTCAAACGAAGAAACCGCGACAGAGGATCGGAGAAGTTCACCCCATGATTCTTCTAACTCCTTTCCATAGTCCTCATGATCTCTTTCCTTCTCATTTTTATGAGACAGTGCCAACGCTTCGAGATCGAGATCAACTCTGGGGCCAATCGGAATTTCGCATCAGAGGTCTGCTAATTGCTCGTCGTTATTATTCTGAATGGGCGGAAGCTATTTTGCTGAAACACACGAGCACTCTTGCAAAGATAGGCCTTTATGACGCCATAGAAGTAACCTCCAAATACTTCTATCGGGAGCCCAATGTTCTAAAGGGCTTTCTTGAATATTGGTCGCCTACAACCAACTCCTTTCATCTTCCTTATACGGCGAGATGAGCATATCTCTTTGGGACCTTCATCGTATAGCCTGGTCTCACAATAACGGGAAATTCTACGATGAATTCATTCCTACCAACAGAGAGTTGGCCTTTGTGTCATTTCCAGACCGCAAGCCCTCCATATCCGAGACTACCATAGAGCTATTTAAAGAGATGAGCAAATTCCCCAATATCCACAAAATTCCCCCTCTTCAATGGCTGGCCCATTTTTCTAGGGTTTAAGGTATTTATCAACTGATAATTGATCTTCCTCTTTGTATTCTTCACCATTTATGTATATTAACCTCTTCATTTTTATTTCCTTTCAAGGTTTCGCGATCGCAATTCCAAAGAACCGACAAAGCTTCTGGATGCAAGACGAGGAAAACCAGAATATAGCTCTTTCTGAGAGCTTAAAGATTTCTCGGCCTATTGGCTAAGCTTAGTCGTTTTGCCCCACTCTAAATGGGCGATGCTATCCGTCCGAGTGTCTTTGTCGTGGCGGTGCTTCATGAGGGACATAAATACTCGCTCGCTCCTCCAAGACTATGTTCTATCTACCGGCCCTTGGAGAAATAGCGACTCATATAAAAGACCCCATTCGGGAACTTCGTCCGCACATACTTCTTGGCACTACTTTACAGTCGGCTTGGAGTCTACTTCCTTGGACTTTCGAGGTTTCAGAGCAAGCATATTCTCATCCTTCTCACCTTCCACTCGGGTTCTTCCAACAGAGGGCAATGGCTAGAAGAGCATATGAATGGGTCATAAATAAGATTCGAGATGATGATCGATAAACTTCTTTCGCCCGCCTTTATCGCTATCCCGTAGACACGTACATGGTGGACAACGAAACTCCATCGCAGCAGAGAGGGCTTTTTTCTTTTCTATTCGTCGTGCGCTTTACCTTTGCGAGAAGGGACAGACTCGAGAGAACCTTACTACCCGAGTCGCTTCGCCGCCAATTCGGTTACGATCAAACCGTACTCAAGATCGGACTTGTTACAAGAAAATGCGCCGCTACGGAACCGGTCCTCTCAATCGGGCCATGATATGGAAACAGCTTGTTGAATGGTCGTGTTGGCTCCCTCTTCATAATTCCAGTTGTGACCGTATAGTCCATACTTCATATAGCCGGATGCGATGGTGGGATCATCAATCGTACTTGGTTGATAAATGCTTGCCAGTAGATTCTTCTATCTTTCTTCATCCACCCAGGCTGAAGGGCAGGAACTTGGAGAGTGGAATTGGGTATATTCCAGAGAAGAGCCACGCGTCTCATCCAGGAGAAATTTGCAGGAAGATATCACTGGAAGAACCCATTCGTGAAATCAAGCCCATCAATACTTTGGATGGTCTGGTTTGCCCACTGAGATTTAAGAGAATTCGAAAATCTCGTCGGGACTCTTCAAATCAAGGTGCAGATGATGCCGCAGGTACATTTCTCCAATTCCTGCAGAGACTACGGCGGCTCAAGAAGGACCAGTTATTGGTACTTCAATATCTTCTCCACAACCCCTTGGTCCTAGTCCATCTTCTCCGATGACTAGATCAAGAACACGTTTGCAATCATCGTCTCCTATCCCTTCGGAAAAGATCGGCCAGCATCTGCTTCCCTTCAATTCAAGAGCCCATACTGGAGAGTAGCCAACCTGTTTCTTACAAAGGAAAACAGGTTGTTGTCGAAGAGGTTGATGAAGAAATTTTGGGAGATGAAAGTTCGACTTCTTCATCAGATACAACCGAATCCTCGCCATACGAAGATAGCAAAGATAGCGATAGTGGTGAAGATAAAGATGACGACTTTGAAGAAGGTGAAGTCGATATTGGTGAAGGAGAGGGAGTAACTGCAAAAGAAGTTGAAATAGAGTCTTCCCCTGTTGTTATTAAAACTCCTTCCAGCATTAATGTTCCTGTTAAATCTCCTGTGGCAGAAGAAAATGAAGAAGAGCCCTTAGATTATGGGGAATATGGGTATTCTCCAGGTAAAGAAATTTCAATTTTCATGCATATATATCATTTTATATTTTAACAACTATTTATTTAAAATCATTTTATCTTTCTTTTTTTTTTTTATCTTTAGGTGCCCAAGTTGCAGAAACAGGTGTCATCTCTCCTGTGGCCCCTCTTGTAATATCTTCTCCGAGAGCATCTGTGGCTCCGTTGGTAGTACCAAGAGTAGTTGCTCGCGAAATTATTTTTTCTACAGAAACTGCTGATTTGCCAACTCCAGTCACAAGAGATTCTAGTACGGAAGCTAGAGCACCATCTTTCGCTGATATGGTAGGACCTGGCCCTTCCATAGCTCCAAGAGCTTCTCCTTCTGTTAGTTGTGTCCCAGTGTATATATATATGTGCGCTGCTTATCTTCATTCAAGACTATATATATTTCATAATAATATATTGAATATTCTTCTTCTTTCGTTATAGGAACTTATCCCCGTAGCGGTGCAGCTAGTTCTGATTCTGTAACCACTACTTATGAACTATCATCCTTTACAAAGATTCCTGCTCACAAAATGCTGATGGTGAAACATTCTCTGTTAGCAATAATCCATATCTTCGTAAATCCTGATCATTGGTCTGACTTGGATGTTGCTATAGAAATTTTGGAAAGCTCGCTAAGATGGCCGTAATCGACATATCTCCCTTACGGATTCACTCTTCAAGTTTCGTGATTCGTAATTTCTTTAGCTTCAAGTGGAAAATATCACTATTGCGCCGAGATTTTAGAATACAGAAAGCTACTAGCTCTTTCTCAAGAACAAGTCTCTTTAACAGCTTCTTCAATTTCCAAATTTGAACAAGAGCGTATGATTCTTCAAGATCAATTAAAGATTCATGTTAATGAAAGCATAACTATCCGAGATCGCATTGCAGCTCTGAAGGAAGAAATCTCTCAGCTGGAGAGAAAGAATCATGAGCAAGCTTTAATCATTCAAGAGTTTGAAGAGAAGATGCGAGTGAATGCCAAGTCTATTGATACTGAAAAATCTGCACAACTTCATAATCAAGAAATGGTTGTTTTTTAGAGAACAAGCTCACTGGCGTTCCTGATCAGGCGAAACTTATTCTTGAAGAAAATCTCGACACAATGCAGCTCAAGCACAATTGAAAGAAGATTTGCTTAAATATTCAGAAGCAATGGGAATTACAGAGAATCTTTGAATCATGTAACATGTGATATTTGCTTTTTGTGTTTTTCGGATGTAATTTATTTTGCTTGACATCTATTTCATGAGATTATTTTGGGGATGTTTTTATGATGGTATTTTCTACCTTGCATATTGATGATATTTATACTAATATTATCGTATTATATTTATATAATAATTTTTTATTTTTTATTATTTTATCTATTATATTTTTTTATTCTTATTAATATTATCAAGTTATATTTATTCTTTATATAATAATTTTCATTACACATTTATAATTTTTAAACCTTTTATGCTTTGTTAGTAAGGGATTCTCTAGGTGAGTATTTAAATTGCGGTACTAAGTTTCAATTCAATTAGCCACACGCAGCTTTATGCTCATGAGTAGTGGAGCGTGCGCACACACACGCTTTAAGCTCGTGAGTAGTGGAGCATTTATGGGTCTTATGTGATGGCCATCGAATCTCTAGAGTTCGCTTTTGGGCTTTCACCGCTTGAGCTCACGGTCACGGCCCATCGAGGGGCCCATTGACGCCACCGGACGGTGAACTGTTGGATTTACGTTGTGGTTGGCCACAGAATCTCTCAGAGTTCGCAGGCTCGCAAGGCTACCTTTGGGCACCAAATCTAGGGTCGCCACCCATCAATGAGTAGGTTTAAGCCCTTCCTCACGAGTTACTACCGAATCAAACCCTAGACTGGAGGGTCTTACGCACGGTTGGCATAAAGCTCGACCGCGGCCCTGCTTTTTCTTTCGCTCGCAAGGTCGAGCCCATTCACAGGAGGGCATTTTCATCCGTTCCTCCGTATGCCGCCGGAAGCTATACAGACGGCATGGGAATTACGGTGACTAGTCTTCATGATTTATGGCCTTTAGGCTTTAATCCTTGACTTTCACACCACCCGCATGGGTGCGCACGATGGTCTTCGCGGGCTTTTTAGGGCCACCGACTCGCCGCTGCCCGAATGGCGATCTTCATGGGTCTTACGTATAGTTGGCCGGCTCATTTTTAGAGCTTGATCCTTTGAGAGCATCATTTTTTTTTTTTTTTTTTTTTTTTTTTTTTTTTTTTTTTTTTTTTTTTTTTGAGAGCTTGATCTTTTTGATTTTGCTCAATTTTGCTCTTTTGGGATTTTGGCTTGGCTATACTGCCTCTTTGATTGATATTGATATATCCTTGCCTTGTAAGGCGATTATCTTCAAGAAAGTCCGTGCCTTGTGAGGCGATGATATTTATCTTCAAGAAAATCCATGCCTTATGAGGCGATGATATTTATCTTCAAGAAAATCCGTGCCTTGTGAGGCGATGATATTTATCTTCAAGATATTTATCTTCAAGAAAATCCATGAGGCGATGATATTTATCTTCAAGAAAATCCATGCTATGGGAGGCGATGATATACATATGATCATCATCATTTACAAATATGGTAGATCCATGTATAGTAGGCGAAATATTTCCGGCATATCTCCAAGAAGATCCATGCCTTGTAAGGCAATAATATTCTTAGCTTAGATAATATCTTCAGAGAATCTTCAAGAATTTGTGCCTTGTAAGGCAATATAATCAAGTTCCAATATCTTCTTTGATGATGATAATGATCATATATATATATATTCCAGATTTGCTGCTTTGATAATTGATATGCTTGTAAATCTCTTCTTTATAGCTTCTTTTATTGGCATAAAGACATGATTTTATTCATTTTTGCCCCCTTTTGATACAGAATCATTATGATGATAATATTCTGGGTCAAAATCCTCATCTCTATCTTTAGGGATAATATCTTTTGATGAAACGGGCGTTGACAAGTACACTGATACCCTGTCCTTCTTGATTTACAATCCTATATGCCCCATTGGAGTATACTTCTTTCACCACATATGGACCGTCCCATTTAGGCTCAAACTTGCCCCCTGTCCGGCGAGTGACCACTATAGGTCTTTTCAACATTAACACCATATCCCCTTTTTTGAAAGAACGATATTTGACCTGTTTATCAAATGCAGCAGATATTCTGGCCTGATATGACTGCAACCGTTGCTGAGCTGCAAGACGTTTCTCATCGAGTAAGTCTAATTCTTTCAGCCTTATTTTTGCATTTTCTTCATCTGTTATGACTGGTGCACTGCCACTCGAGTGATGCCACTTGGATTTCAATTGGGATAATCGCTCCATACCATAGACCAATGAATATGGCGTCGCTCCTGTTGCTGTACGATGGGTGGTTCTGTAGGCCCATAATGCTTCTTGTAACTTTTCATCCCAATCGCGCTTATTGCCTGTCACTGTTTTCTTCATTATCTTGACAATTGTTTTGTTAAATGCCTCTGCTAATCCATTGGCCGGAGGATAATAAGGTGTTGAAAAAGAATGTTGGATGCCGAACTTCTGACATAACTTTTCCATGCCTCTATTTTTAAAAGGGGTGCCATTATCAGTGATGATTTTCTTCGGAATACCATGACGGTATATTATAGCGTGACGGATGAAATTGACCACGTCTTTCTCTTTAACATTACGCAAGGCAACTGCTTCGGTCCATTTGGAGAAATAGTCTGTTGCTGCCAGAATATACTGTTTTCCTTTAGATGAAGGGGGATTTATCGGGCCAATAACGTCGAGTCCCCAGGCTGAAAAGGGCCAAGAAGCAACAGACTGATGTAATTCTTCTGGAGGAATATGTATTATATCTCCATGTATTTGACATTCATGGCATCGCTTTGCATATTCTATTGCATCTTTAAACATAGTGGGCCAATAATAACCCATTCGATGCACTCTATGGCATAAATTTCGGCCGGCTTGATGTGCTCCACATTCACCTGAATGTGCCTCCCGCAACATTTGGTTTGCTTCTTGTTTATCCAAGCACCTTAACAACATTCCATTATAAGATTTTCTATATAACACTTCACTGCACATGATAAATTTACCTGATCGATCATTGCTTAATCATTGCTTTTGTGCATTATCTTTCGGCAAGATGTTATATTTGAGATAATCGACAAAGGTCGACGCCAATCATCCATTGTTACTTCCAGACATGTGATATAGGCAATATTTCAACAGCTTTCTTCGATAACCTCTCGCAGATGGCGTGAATCTTCTTTCTTCTATAGTTACCTGAAGAGGACTGCGGTTTGTGTAAGATAAAGCTGCTGCTAAACTGGCTAAAGCATCTGCTTTTGCATTCTCCGACCGTGGTATGTGTTTAATTTCCACATAATAGAACTGTTCAAGCAACTGTTGTGCTTTCCGATAATAAGGCAAGAGTTCTTCTTTCCTTACTTCAAACTCTGTTGTCAATTGATTTATAATTAATTTAGAATCTCCGAAGATATGCAATGATTTTACTTCCATTTGCTGAGCTATTTCCATTCCGATGATAAGAGCTCAGATTCAGCTTCATTATTTGTGCATGCAGTACCCAACGTGAAAGAATATGGTAATAAATCGCCCTGAGGGGTAATGAATATCACTCCTGCCCCCGCTCCCGATACTCGAGCAGCACCATCAAAATACATCTGCCAAAGATTTTGGGATTCAATCGTCATAACCTGTTCATCTGGAAATTCATCATTGATTTCTTCATTTTCTGTTATAGGATGCGCTGCCAAGAAATCTGCCATAGCTTGTCCTTTCACTGCTTTCGCCGGCTTATATGAAATAGTATATTCTGATAATAATAGCATCCACTTGGCTAGTCTTCCTGATAACATTGGCCTGGTCATCAAGAATTTTATCGGATCTGCTCTTGAAATCAGAGTTATATCATGGGAGAGACAATAATGCCTCAATTTTTGCACAGCGAATACCAATGCCAAACATTCTTTTTCAATCGGAGAATAATTGGATTTCGCCCCATCAGTGTTCGGCTTAGGTAATAAAGAGCGCTTCTTTTTCCTATTTTACACTGTCCAACAAAGCACCCAAAGAATTTGCAGCGGCAGATGTATATAAAATAAGTGGCTTACCTTTTACTGGAGCTGTTAACACCGGCGGCTGTTTTAATAATTCTTTAATAGAATCAAAGGCATTCTGGCAAGCATGATCCCATACGAATTCTGTATCTTTCTTCATTAACCGAGAAAATGGCTGACACCTTCCTGCAAGGTTCGAAATGAAGCGACGAATATATGCCAATTTTCCTTGTAAGCTTTTTAATTCCTTCAGCGTTGTTGGTGGTGGCATATTTTGAATAGCTTTAACTTTTTCTGGATCAATTTCAATTCCTCTATGCCGTACCACAAAGCCGAGGAATTTGCCTGAAGACACTCCAAATGCACATTTAGCTGGATTCATCTTTAATTGTTTTTTCTGAGTCGCTCGGAAGACCGATGCCGATGTTCGCGGTGTTCTTGATGATCTCCAGATTCGACTACCAAGTCATCAACATAGCATTCGACATGTTTATGCATCATATCTTGAAAGATATTTTTCATTGCCCTTTGATATGTCGCCCCAGCATTTTTGAGACCGAAAGGCATGACTTTGTAACAAGAGATTCCAAGTATGCTGCTCAAAGTCCGCTTCTTCATCTTCGGGTGCCATCCCGATTTGATTATAGCTCGCATACCCGTCCATAAAGGACATGATAGCATACCGAGTAGTGCTATCAATCAAGCACTCATATCGGGAGGGGGAAATCGTCTTTTGGACATGCTTCATTCAGATCTCTCAAATCAATGCACACTCGACCGTCCGTTCTTCTTTTTCACCGAACAATGTTTGATATCCATTTGGGATATTTAACTTCTCCGATGAACCCAACCTTTATTAGCTTATTTACTTCTTTTTCGATTAATGGAATCAGTCCGGGTGAAATCGCTTTGTGCTTGTTTGACTGGTTTTTTTCTTTGAAATATTTAACCGATGCATTGCACTGAGGGTTCCAAATTCCAGATTTCTTCATAGGTCCAAGCGAAGACATCTTTATTTTCTTTGAGGAGTTGACCATATTTCTCAAATTCTTGATCCGAAAGGTCGATGCCGATGAATGTATTCCTTGGTTCTTCGTTGTTCCCTGTGTTTATTTCTCGCAGACCATCTATCGTCGGTTGCCCCCCGCCTTCTATTTGCTTTGGAGCGATTTCAGATATTCAACTATCTTAGTATATTCATGCAAATTAAGTCACATTAATCGACATCATGTTTATCCGATTCTACTCCCAATCCTTGAAATTTTCTTCGCTTTTTCGATTAACCCCGAGTGGGATTTGAATCCCTTTCCATTATTCAAGCCGGTGGGTTTGTCACAATCAAAACCCATGTTCCTCATGATCTTCTTGCTTATTGTATCTGCACTTTTTAAATTTTCATGTGCTAATTTTCCATGATATTCATTGCTTGCATTTTCACTCTTCTCTTCTCGATGCAAAGATGGAATTCTATTGGTTCCGGATATTTATCATCGGCTTTGACTTGGAATGTTCTCGAGCGTACCAGAATGGCTTACATCTTTCGATATTGGGTAATGGCACTGTAATTGGATCAGAAACTTTCATTGCTCTGTCGACAAAAGTTGTCAACGGCGGTTGTCCCTATTGTCTCAGCGCTTTGGTACAAAATAGAATTTCTTTCTTGCTTCAAATTCCTAAGATTCTCGCTTTTCTTCTTTGTCTTTATTTATCCCGGCATCTTTTATAATTCTCTTCCCATCATCATTTCTTATTTCTTCAGAGAAACATTTATAATAATCAAGGCTCGCAAAGAAAGACTCAGCTTTCGTGTAGGGTTTCGCATCACCATTACTTTACATTGCACCCCATCTTTACAGTATTTGAAACATTGGTGTAGAGTAGAAGGTACTATATGATACTGATGTATCCATGGCCTTCCCAAGAGAAGATTATATGTCGTCACAGCATTTATAACATGACATACAACAGTAGTAATTAATTCTCCCACTTCCATTGTTACTGTAATTTTTCCGAGCGCGCGTTGTCCATCTTGATTGAATCCTTGTATCATCATTCCGCTGGGGCGCAAGTCCGATCGGCGAAAACCCAATTTAGTAACCATTGAGAGTGGCAAAAGATTTACTGCAGACCCATTATCTATCATAATTCTTTTTATCTTCTTCTCACAAATATATCCTTCTATCATCAATGGCCTGTTATGTTCCTTTTCACCAATTAAATCATCATCAGAGAAAGATATTACTGGTAGACAATTCATCTTCTCATTATTTCTTTCATTCTTCATTTTCACAAGAAAGTTTCTCTCACATTGTGATCGACAAGTTGCTTGAATCAAACTCGCCGAATTCTTTTGACAATTTGAGCGCATCAGAATACTTAACCTGCTTCGGCAGATACCCTTCAAGTGGTTGACTACATCATAAGCTACTTTTGTCACTGCAGCTCCATTTCTATTCTTGTCCTCAGTATTCGTCTTTCATCACTTCTTTCCTTATTATTTCTGCTTTCTGCTTTACCGGACTTGTGATTTGCTTCCCTGATCGCAACGTAATCATTGTTGCATTTCTTGTCAACTTTTCCTTTTTCCCCGCTTGTTTTCTTGTATTGACAGTACATTTACTGTTGCCCTTGCATTCTTTTCTTTGCTTCCGCTAGTTATTATGTCACCTCGTTTATCATCCGTATGATGCATTTTAACGTATAACAATTTTCTCGTTGGATGCCCCACTAGGCGATGATAACGGCAAAAGTTTCTTTCTCGAGTCCTTGTCGCATCTTCAGGGCGCTTTGGTTCGGTAATTCCAGAGTTCCTGCTTTTAACAATTGTTGCATCATGGGTACCACGTCCTCTTTATCAAACTCAAATCCTTCATGAGAATCAAGCATTCTCGAGCTTTTTCCCACCGATCTGCTCTCTTGCTTGGCTCCACCTTCTTTTTCCTTCCGGCCTTTTATCTCTGAGCCCCCAAAGCATCCCGATTCTTCTTATCCCGGCCGACAGTATTAACGGTTGTCCCGCTGTGCATTCTTTCCGACAGCTTCATGATGAAATGCCAAGATCTTGCGAGTCATTAGCTCCAATGCATGGGCTTTGGTAGCCAAATCGCGAAAAGTCCCAATATCGCCGCTAGTGAGTCCGAACGCACCCCGTCTCCATAGAGTTCGACACATTTTGACTTGTTCCTTTTCTTCCGGCAACCGCCACACGATGCCCCCAAGTGTTTTCCATCCGTCTATGAATTTTTCAACGGGTTCTCCTTCGCCGTCGACCGAAGCTAGTTCTCCGTGATGCTAACGCCACGTTCGACGAGAAGAAGTTCGACATGAAAGCATCTTGCATTTCTTCCCATGTCCGTATGGACCCCGGTGCCAAATTTGAATACCACCGAAAGCTTTGCTTGTCAACGATGACCCAAATAAGCGTAAGCAATATTGAGGTATCGTGGAAAAATTCCCATGCCGGTGATGAAATGCATCGTGTTCTTCCAGTGATCCTTCCCATTGAACTTTGGAAATGGGTGTTTGAAGTTGGTCGGAAATGGAACATCCTCTACCTCTCTCGGGTAGGGTGTTCAGATCCGAAACGACCGTGTTCGACGCTCTCTTTCTATTCTCGATCGCTTCTTCGACGACTTGTCTTACGTCATCTTGTGTTATAGCTCTTGTTGCCGGAACCGAACCTCGTGATCCTATCCCTCGCGGACGGAACCTTCAGCCGGTTCTCTTGTCCATTTGTCGCTCCCATCATGGGTGGAGCCACTATTTGGGCTACATTATGTGCCGTGGTTGTCAAAGCTTCCCGAGATTCCGGCATTCATCCATTAGCATTCTTTGTGCCTCCGCCATTTGATCAACACGTTCTTCTAGTAGTTGGTCTATTTCCTTGACTGTTTCTCGCCATATATATCGCGGCTCCTTGACCGTTTGTCGAAACCGTTTTTGGAGTAGAACGGAGTATGCCGATATAACAGACTTATAAAGAGGGGAGAAATTGGAGTCTCATTTGACTCTCGTGTGCTTTCTCGTGCTTTTAACCGATCGAGGTGATACAGCTTATAAGCGAGCTTGTTTGCGGTGATACTTGCATCGGTGATTCTATCATCGTGCTTTACCTTTTGTGCTTGTGTCCATTTGGTCTTTGGAGTGACCAAAGCCGGAAAATCTCGCGACGAGAACCGCAAGTAACTTGTTCAGATAAATCACGGAGGAGCGAGTTCGGGTTTTCTTCTTGCTATGCTTCGTGTAATTGGTCCCTCGCTCTTGGTGCAAACAATTTTGCTTTTGCGACTCTTTAAGGCCTTTGCTTTTGTCCTTTTGGATAAAACCAGAGTCCGCTTTTCATCATTTTCTTGTAGTTGAGGTGAAACGGAAATGACTCTCACTGTCGCTTGAATCACATGCACCCGCACTTGAAGTGCTCGCTTTTGTGTTCTCAGAATTTCGTTTGGCGCATGATACTCAATTACAAACCCAAGAGCGATGAATCGGAAGTTTACCTTTCTCACAGTGTTAGCCATTAGCAAGTGTTGTGTGATTGAATTTGAGTACCTTCAACAACAAAACATATCTGAAATTAGTACGTGAAAGACTAAGTAAACTATCTTGGAGATGAAGGGGAGGATGTTCCCACTGAGAGTCGCCATTTTGGCGTCTAATAGACGCCAAAAATAGTGACGAGAGTCTTGCAACTTTCCCAATGTTAGTGTTAAATAAGATAATAGTCCCCAGCAGAGTCGCCATTTTGTTTCGACAAGGAAACAAAAGTATTTGATTTGGGAGAATCATCTTATTCAAACATAACAATGAAATAATTACAAAGACAATCATCACATTTTATTGATTCTCAATTCATTTACATCCTCTGGTATCCTTGATTCTAAGATAGCTTACAAAGAACTCATTACAAATGTTAAATATTATAGCTAAATATAATTTCAAAGATAACCAAGAATGATGTCAATCATCTCCTATGACTTAGAGGAATAGACAAGTCGCTCAAATTTTTCAAGAGAATGGAAATTCTAAAGATTTCAAGACTATTTTGGTCATCTCCCGAAACTTAGGAGGAATACGTTTCTTCATCGATGACTCTTCTTTCTTGAACAAGAAGAACTCAAGACCAAGATTCAAACCATTCCTAAGAAGATTTCGCCTCATCTTCAAATCGTCAACAATAGGTTTTTCATGCTGGTCCACAGAACGATCTCTCTGCGGTCCGCGCAAACCATAATTGCTTTTGTTGTTTTCATGCGCCGCCGTCGCAAACTTCCAGAGTCCATCCCCTTTGCGCTGGATCGCGCAGAAAGTGCAGGAGTCCAATACTCCGCAGACCTTTCGTCTTTCTCTTTCGTCCTTGCTTCACTTCAAATCTTCCAACCCCTTTTGAGAGAAGGAATGGGGTATTTATAGACATTTTCACCAAGTTGAAAATCTCAGATCCTGGTCGATGTGGGACAAAATAACATCTTCCAAAATATTTTATTTCATCATCATAGATTTATAAAGTCGAACGATATAACGATAAATCCATCGTTTGATGTCGAATTGGCTCAATTTTTTGTCATCCGAAAGGTACTTATGGGCTCTTTTTTTTCAAATATTCTTCGATCATCTTCATTTTTCGCGATCTCGAGACGAGTTTTACTTTTTCATCCCCGAAAGTGGTCTTTGGGACTTTCTTTCATTTCGTCGAAAATTTTTTTTCTTCATCTTCTTGTCCAATTTTTAACTTCTCATAACACTGACCTCTCTTCAGAGGTCGAATTTAGAATATTTTGTGTTCATTGGAATCGATAACTTGACAAGCTTCCAAATTGAAGCTTCTTAAATTGGCTAATTCGGAGATTCCAGCTCGATATCCCAAAAGCACGTTGGAACTCTTCGATCGTCATTTTTCAATATGGATTGTTAATCTTTCCAAAAATCATAGCGTGATCCAACGAGACGCCCATAACTCCATCATTTGATGTCGATTGGGTCAATTTTCGGTCATCGGAAAGGTACTTTAGTGCTCTTTCATTCATAACTGGAATCGTCGTATTCCAAGAGCATTTGGGCATCCGTAAGTGGATAGGATAGCAGTCGGTCCCGAATTTTTTCCTTCATCTTCTTGTCCAATAGTGACCTCATAACTCTCTCTTCGGAGGTCGAATTTAGACTATTTTGAGCTCATTGGAATCGTAACTTGACAAGCTTCCAAATTTGGACGAGAATTGGCTAATTCAGGGACCGTTCCATATCCTAAAGCACGTTGGAACTCTTTGATCATCATTTTTCAATATGGATTGTTAATCTTTCCAAATCGCGCGATCCAATGGAGACGCCCATAACTCCATCATTTGATGTCGATTGGCTCAATTTTTGGTCATCAAAGGTACTTTAGTGCTCTTTCATTCTTGATGGAATCGTCGTATTAGGAGACCAATTGGGCATCCGTAAGTGGGATCACAGTCGTCGGCCATGAATTTTTCCTTCATCACCTTGTCCGATAGTAACCCTCATAACTGTCTCTTCAGAGGTCGAATTTAGACTATTTTGAGCTCGTTGGAATGGTAACTTGACAAGCTTCCAAATTGGACCAAAATTGGCTAATTCGAGAGACCGTTCGATATCCCAAAAGCACGTTGGAACTCTTCGATCGTCATTTTTCAATATGGATTGTTAATCTTTCCAAATCGTGCGATCCAACGAGACGCTCATAACTCCATCGTTTGATGTCGGATAGGATGATTTTTGGTAATTTGAAAGGTACTTTAGTGCTCTTTCATTTCTAACTGGAATCATAGTATTTCGAGACCATTTGGGCATCATAAGTGGGATCGCAAATCGTCGGTCCGAATTTTCCTTCATCTCTCTTTGTCCAATAGTAACCTTCATAACTCTCTCTTCGAGGTCGAATTAGACTATTTTGAGCTCATTGGAATGGTAACTTGACAAGCTTCCAAATGAGACCTAGAATTGCCTAATTTAGAGACCGATCGATATCCCAAAAGCTCGTTGGAACTCTTCGATCATCATTTTTCAATATGGATTGTTAATCTTTCCAAATCGCTCGATCCAACGGAGATGCCCATAACTCCATCGTTTGATGTCTGGATTGGGTCAATTTTTGGTCATCCGAAAGGTACTTTAGTGCTCTTCATTTCCATGAATGGAATCATCGTATTTCGAGACCATTTGGGCATCCTTAAGTGGGATCATCAATGTCGGTCCTGAATTTTTCCTTCATCTTCTTGTCCAATAGTAACCCTCATAACTCTCTCTTCGAGAGGTCAAATTTAGAATATTTTGAGCTCATTGGAATCATAACTTGACAAGCTTTCAAAAAATTGGACAAGAATTGGCTAATTCAGAGACCATTCGATATCCTAAAAGCACGTTGGAACTCTTCGATCACCATTTTGTAATATGGATTGTTAATCTTTCCAAATCGGGCGATCCAACGGAGACGCCTATAACTCCATCGTTTGATGTCGGATTGGGTCAATTTTTGGTCATCTGAAAAGGTACTTTAGTTCTCTTTCATTCCTTCTCATGGAATCGTCGTATTCCAAGACCATTTGGGCATCCGTAAGTAGGATAGCAACGTCGTTTAATAAATTTTTCCTTCATCTTCTTGTCTAATAGTAACCCTCATAACTCTCTCTTCTTCAAGGTTAAATTTAGAATATTTTGAACTCATTAGATTGGTAACTTGACAAGCTTCCAAATAGACCGAATTGGCTAACTTCTAATTTAGAGACCGTTCGATATCCCAAAAGCACGTTGGAACTCTTCGATCATCATTTTTCAATATGGATTGTTAATATTTCCAAATCGCGCAATCCAACGAGAGACGCCCATAACTCCATCATTTGATGTTGGATTGGGATGATTTTTGGTCATCTAAAAGGTATTTAGTGCTCTTTGATTCCCGACTGGAATCATCAGTATTCGAAGACCCATTTGGGCAATTGTAAGTGGGATCGCAGTCGTCGGTCCTGAATTTTTTCCTTCATCTCCTTGTCTAATAGTAACCCTCATAACTCTCTCGTCGAGGTCAAATTTAGAATATTTTGAGCTCATTGGAATGGTAACTTGACAAGCTTTCAAATTGGACCAGAATTAGCTAATTTCAAGACCGTTCAATATCTAAAAAGCACGTTGAAACTCTTTGATCGTCATTTTGCAATTTAGATTGTTAATCTTTCCAAAAACGCGATCCAACTGAGATGCCCATAACTCCATCGTTTGATGTCGGAATGGGTCGATTTTTGGTCATGTCGAAAGGTACTTTAGTTCTCCTTTCATTCCCGATTGAAATCATCGTATTCTAAGACCATTTGGGCATTCGTAAGTGGATCGCAATAGTCGTCGTCCGAATTTTTCTTCTTCTCCTTGTCCAATAGTAACCCTCATAAACTCTCTCTTCGGAGGTCGAATTTAGACTATTTTGAGCTCATTGGAATGTAACTTGGCAAGCTTCCAAATGGAGCAGAATTGGCTAATTCGAGACCGTTCGATATCCCAAAAGCACGTTGGAACTCTTTGATCATCATTTTCAATAAGGATTGTTAATCTTTCCAAATCGCGTACGATCCAACTGAGACGCTCATAACTCCATCGTTTGATGTCGATTGGCTCAATTTTTGTCATCGAAAGGTACTTTATGTGCTCTTTCATTCCCGATGGAATGTCGTATTCGAGACCATTTGGGCATCCGTAAGTGGGATCGCAGACGTCGGTCCTGAATTTTCCTTCATCTTCTTGTCCAATAGTAACCCTCATAACACTCTCTTCAGAGGTCGAATTTAGAATATTTTGAGCTCATTGGAATCTTAAGTTGACAAGCTTACAAATTGGACAAGAATTGGCTAATTTGGAGACCGTTGGATATCCCAAAAGCACGTTGGAACTCTTCGATCATCATTTTTTAATATGGATTGTTAATATTTCCAAATAGCACGATCCAACTGAGACGCCCATAACTCCATCATTTGATATTGGATTGGGTCAATTTTTGCTCATCTGAAAGGTACTTTAGTGCTCTTTCATTCCAGACTGGAATCGTCGTAGTCCAAGACCATTTGGGCATCCATAAGTAGGATAGCAGTTGTCGGTAATAAATTTTTCCTTCATCTTCTTGTCCAATAGTAACCCTCATAACTCTCTCTTTGGAGGTTGAATTTAGAATATTTGAGCTCATTGGAATGGTAACTTGACAAGCTTCCAAATAGGAGCAGAATTGGCTAATTCGAGAGACCGTTCGATATCCCAAAAGCACGTTGGAACTCTTCGATCGTCATTTTTCAATATGGATTGTTAATCTTTCCAAATCGCACGATCCAATGAGAGACGCCATAACTCCATCGTTTGATGTTGGATTGGGATGATTTTTGGTCATCTAAAAGGTACTTTAGTGCTCTTTCATTACTGAATGGAATCGTCGTATTCGAAGACCATTTGGGCATCCGTATGTGGGATCGCAGTCGTCGGTCCTGAAGTTTTCCATCAACTCCTTGTCTAATATCAACTTTCATAACTCCCTCTTCAGAGGTGGAATTTAGAATAATTTTAGCTCATTGGAATGGTAACTTGGCAAGCTTCCAAATGGGAACAAAATTGTCCTATTTCGAGACCGTTTGATATCCCAAAAGTACGTTGGAACTCTTCGATCGTCATTTTGCAATTTAGATTGTTAATATTTTCCAAATAGCACGATCCAACAAGAAATGCCCATAACTCCATTGTTTGATGTCGGATTGAGTCAATTTTTGGTCTTCTAAAGGTACTTTAGTTCTTTTTCATTCGACTAGAATCGTCGTTTTCAAGACCATTTGGGCATTCGTAAGGGATCGCGAGTAGTCGGTCCCCGAATTTTTCCTTCATCTTCTTGTCCAATAGTAACCCTCATAACTCTCTCTTCGGAGGTCGAATTTAGACTATTTTGAGCTCATTGGAATTATAACTTGACAAGCTTCCAAATGGAGACCAGAATTGGCTAATTTGAGACCGTTCGATATCCCAAAAGCACGTTGGAACTCTTTGATCATCATTTTTCAATATGGATTGTTTATCTTTCCAAATCGTACGATCCTACGAAATCGCCCATAAATCCATCATTTAATGTCGAATTGGCTCAATTTTTTGTCATCTGAAAGATAATTATGGGCTCTTGCATTCCTGACTGGAATCGTCGTATTCCGAGACCATTTGGGCATCCCTGAGTGGGATCGCAGACGTCGGTCCTGAATTTTCCTTCATCTTCTTGTCCAATAGTATCCCTCATAACACTCTCTTCAGAGGTCGAATTTAGAATATTTTGAGCTCATTGGAATCTTTAATTGACAAGCTTACAAATTGGACAAGAATTGGCTAATTCGGAGACCGTTCGATATCCCAAAAGCACGTTGGAACTCTTCGATTGTCATTTTTTATTATGGATTGTTAATATTTCCAAATAGCGCGATCCTACTGAGACGCCCATAACTCCATCGTTTGATATTGGATTCGGTTAATTTTTGCTCATCTGAAAGGTACTTTAGTGCTCTTTCATTCCAGACTGGAATCGTCGTATTCCAAGACCATTTGGGCATCCGTAAGTAGGGAAATGTTGTTGGTAATAAATTTTTCCTTCATCTTCTTGTCCAATAGTGACCCTCATAACTCCCTCTTCGAAGGTTGAATTTAGAATATTTTGAGTTCATTGGAATCGTAACTTGACAAGCTTCCTAATAGGAGCAGAATTCGCTAATTCAGAGACCGTTCGATATCCCAAAAGCTCGTTGGAACTCTTCGATCGCCATTTTTCAATATG
Source organism: Magnolia changhungtana (assembly GCA_030180095.1). Classification (NCBI taxonomy): domain Eukaryota; kingdom Viridiplantae; phylum Streptophyta; class Magnoliopsida; order Magnoliales; family Magnoliaceae; genus Magnolia; species Magnolia changhungtana. Next base: position 239,837 of record JASAUF010000638.1, read on the forward strand.
GATTGTTAATATTTCCAAATAGCGCGATCCAACTAAGACGCCCACAATTCCATTGTTTGATGTTGGATTGGGATGATTTTTGGCCATCTAAAAGGTATTTAGTGCTCTTTGATTCCTGACTGGACTCGTGGTATTCAAAGTCCCTTTAGGAATCCGTAAGTGGGATCGCAGTCGTCGGTCCTGTAGTTTTCCTTCATCTCCTTGTCTAAAAGTAACCCCCATAACTATCTCGTCAGAGGTCGAATTTAGAATATTTTCTGCTCATCGGAATCGTAACTTGACAGGCTTCCAAATTGGACAAGAATTGGCTAATTTGGATACCGTTCATTATCCCAAAAGCATGTTGGAACTCTTTGATCATCATTTTTCAATATGGATTGTTAATATTTCTAAGTAGTGTGATCCAACTGAAATGCCCATAACTCCATCGTTTGATGTCGGATTGGGTCAATTTTTGGTCATCTGTAAGGTACTTTAGTTCTCTTTTATTCCTGACTGGAATCGTCGTATTCCAAGACCATTTGGGCATTCGTAAGTAAGATCACAGTAGTCGGTCCTGAATTTTTCCTTCATCTTCTAGTCCAATAGTGACCCTCATAACTCTCTCTTCGGAGGTCGAATTTAGACTATTTTGAGCTCATTGGAATTGTAACTTGACAAGCTTCCAAATTGGAGCAGAATTGGCTAATTCGGAGACCGTTCGATATCCCAAAAGCACGTTGGAACTCTTTGATCATCATTTCTCAATATAGTTTGTTAATCTTTCCAAATCGTATGATCCTACAAAGTCGCCCATAAATCCATCGTTTGATGTCGAATTGGCTCATTTTTTTGTCATCTGAAAGGTACTTATGGGCTCTTGCATTCTTGACTGGAATCGTCATATTCTCGAGACCATTTGGGCATCCCTGAGTGGGATCGCAGACGTCGGTCCTGAATTTTCCTTCATCTTCTTGTCCAATGGTAACCCTCATAACACTCTCTTCAGAGGTCGAATTTAGAATATTTTGTGTTCATTGGAATCGTAACTTTACGAGCTTCCAAATTGGATAGGAATTGGCTAATTCGGAGACCGTTCGATATCCCAAAAGTACGTTGGAACTCTTCGATCGTCATTTTTCAATATGAATTGTTAATATTTTCAAATAGCGTGATCCAACTGAGACGCCCATAATTCCATCATTGGATGTCGGATTGGGTCGTTTCTAGGTCATCTGAAAGGTACTTTAGTGCTCTTTCATTCATGACTGGAATCGTCGTATTCCATGACCATTTAGGCATTCGTAAGTAGGATAGCAGTCGTTGGTCCTGAATTTTTCTTTCATCTTCTTGTCCAATAGTGACCCAAGTAGCTCTCTCTTCGGAGGTCGAATTTAGACTATTTTGAGCTCAATGGAATCGTAACTTGACAAGCTTCCAAAATGGAGCAGAATTGGCTAATTCGTAGACCGTTCGATATCCCAAAAGCACGTTGGAACTCTTTGATCATCATTTTTCAATATGGTTTGTTAATCTTTCCAAATCGTACGACCCTACAAAGTCGCCCATAAATCCATCATTTGATGTCGCATTGGCTCAATTTTTTATCATCTGAAAGGTAATTATGGGCTCTTGCATTCCTGACTGGAATCGTCGTATTCCGAGACCATTTGGGCATCCGTAAGTGGGATCGCAAACGTTGGTCATGATGTTTCTGTCATCTCCTTGTCCAATAGTAACCCTCATAACTCTCTCTTTAGAGGTTGAATTTAGAATATTTTGAGCTCATTGGAATCTTAAGTTGACAAGCTTATAAATTGGACAAGAATTGGCTAATTCGGAGTCCGTTCGATATCCCAAAAGTACGTTGGAACTCTTCAATCGTCATTTTTTAATATGGATTGTTAATATTTCCAAATAGCATGATCCAACTGAGATGCCCATAATTCCATCATTTGATATTGGATTTGGGTCAATTTTTGCTCATCTGAAAGGTACTTTAGTGCTCTTTCATTCCAGACTGGAATCGTCGTATTCCAAGGCCATTTGGGCATCCGTAAGTAGGATAGCAGTTGTCGGTAATAAATTTTTCCTTCATCTTCTTTTCCAATAGTGACCCTCATAACTCTCTCTTTGGAGGTTGAATATAGAATATTTTGAGCTCATTGGAATCGTAACTTGACAAGCTTCCAAATAGGAGCAGAATTGGCTAATTCGGAGACCGTTCGATATCCCAAAAGCCCGTTGGAACTCTAAGATCGCCATTTTTCAATATGGATTGTTAATATTTCCAAATAGCACGATCCAACTGAGACGCCCATAACTCCATCGTTTGATATTGGATTGGGATGATTTTTGGCCATCTAAAAGGTATTTAGTGCTCTTTGATTACTAACTGGAATCGTGGTATTCGAAGACCCTTTAGGAATCCGTAAGTGGGATCGCAGTCGTCGGTCCTGGATTTTTCCTTCATCTCCTTGTCTAAAAGTAACCCCCATAACTCTCTCGTCAGAGATCGAATTTAGAATATTTTGTGCTCATTGGAATCATAACTTGACAGGCATCCAAATTGGACAAGAATTGGCTAATTTGGAGACCGTTCAATATCCCAAAAGTACGTTGGAACTCTTTGATCATCATTTTTCAATATGGATTGTTAATATTTTCAAATAGCGCGATCCAACTAAAATGCCCATAACTCCATCGTTTGATGTCGGATTGAGTCAATTTTTGGTCTTCTGTAAGGTACTTTAGCTCTTTTTTATTCCTGACTAGAATCGTCGTTTTCCAAGACCATTTGGGCATTCGTAAGTAGGATAGCAGTAGTCGGTCTTGAATTTTTCCTTCATCTTCTTGTCCAATAGTGACCCTCATAACTCTCTCTTCGGAGGTCAAATTTAGACTATTTTGAGCTCATTGGAATTATAACTTGACAAGCTTCCAAATTGGAGCAGAATTGGCTAATTCAGAGACCGTTCGATATCCCAAAAGCACGTTGGAACTCTTTGATCATCATTTTTCAATATGGTTTGTTAATCTTTCAAAATCGTACAATCCTACAAAATCGCCCATAAATCCATCATTTGACATCGAATTGGCTCAATTTTTTGTCATCTGAAAGGTAATTATGGGCTCTTGCATTCTTGACTGGAATTGTCATATTCCGAGACCATTTTGGGCATCCCTGAGTGGGATCGCAGACGTCAGTCCTGAATTTTCCTTCATCTTCTTATCCAATAGTAACCCTCATAACACTCTCTTCAGAGGTCGAATGCAGAATATTTTGTGCTCATTGGAATCGTGACTTGACAAGCTTTAAAATTGGACAAGAATTGGTTAATTTGAAGACCGTTCAATATCACAAAAGCACGTTGGAACTCTTCGATCGTCATTTTTCAATATAGATTGTTAATATTTCCAAATTACGCGATCCAACTGAGACGCCCATAACTCCATCGTTTGAAGTTGGGTTGGGATGATTTTTGGCCATCTGAAAGGTATTTTAGTGCTCATTGATTCATGACTGGAATCGTCGTATGAGAAGACCCTTTAGGAATCCGCAATTGGGATCACAGTCGTCGGTCCTAGATTTTTCCTTCATCTCCTTGTCTAATAGTAACCCTCATAACTCTCTCTTCAGAGGTCGAATTTAGAATATTTTGTGCTCATTGGAATCGTAACTTGACAGGCTTCCAAATTGGAGAAGAATTTACTAATTCGGTGACTGTTCGATATCGCAAAAGCACTTGCAACTCTTCGATCGTCATTTTCCAATATGGATTGTTAATATTTCCAAATCGAGCGATCCAACTGAGATGCCCATTACTCCATTTCATGTCAGATTGGGTCGATTTTTGGTCATCAGAAAGGTACTTTGGTGCTCTTTCATTCCTGACTGGAATCGTCATATTATAAGACTATTTTGGGCATCCCTACGTGGGATCGCAGACGTCGGTCCTGAATTTTTCCTTCATCTTCTTGTCCAATAGTAACCCTCATAACTCTCTCTTCAGAGGTCGAATTTAGAATATTTTGTGCTCATTGGAATTGTAAGTTGACAAGCTTCAAAATTGGAGTAGAATTTGCTAATTCGGAGACCGTTCGATATCCCAAAAGAACGTTGGAACTCTTTGATCGTCATTTTTCAATATGGATTGTTAATCTTTCCAAATCGTGCGATCCAACAAAGTCGCCCATAAATCCATCGTTTGATATCGAATTGGCACAATTTTTGGTCATCTGAAAGGTACTTTAATGCCCTTTCATTCCTGACTGGAATCGTCGTATTATGAGACCATTTGGGCATCCATAGTGGGATTGCAGTAGTCGGCCCTGAATTTTTCCTTCATCTCCTTGTGCAATAGTAACCCTCGTAACTGCCTCTTCAGAGGTCGAATTTAGACTATTTTGAGCAATGTGAATCGTAACTTGATAAGCTTCCAAATTGGACCAGAATTGGCTGTTTCAGAGATCGTTCGATATCACAAAAGCACGTTGGAACTCCATCATTTGATGTCAGATTAGGATGATTTTTAGTAATCTGAAAGGTACTTTAGTTCTCTTTCATTTCTAATGGGAATCATGGTATTCCAAGACCATTTCGGCATCCATTAGTGGGATGACAGTCGTCGGTCCTGAATTTTTCCTTCATCTCCTTGTCCAATAGTAACGCTCATAACTGCCTCTTCAGAGGTCGAATTAAGACTATTTCAAGCCCATTGGAATGGTCACTTGTCAAGCTTCAAAATGGGACTAGAATTGCCTAATTCAGAGACCGATCGATATCCCAAAAGCTCTTTCGAACTCGTCGATCGTCATTTTTCCGTAAGGATTGTTAATGTTTCCAAATCGCGCGATCCAACGGAGACGCCCATAACTCCATCGTTTGATGTCGTATTAGGTCGATTTTTGGTCATCTGACAGGTACTTTACTGTTCTTGCATTCTTGACTGGAATCGTCATATTCCGAGACCGTTTTGGGCATCCCTGATGACAGTCGTCGGTCCTGAATTTTTCCTTCATCTTCTTGTCCAATAGTAACCCTCATAACTCTCTCTTTAGAGGTCAATTTAGAATATTTTGAGCTCATTGGAATCATAAGTTGACAAGCATCCAAATTGGACAAGAATTGGCTAATTCGGAGGCCGTTCGATGTCCCAAAAGCAGGTTGGAATTCTTCGATCATCATTTTTCAATATGGATTGTTAATATTTCCAAATAGCGCGATCCAACTGAGACGCCCATAACTCCTTCGTTTGATGTCAGATTGGGATGATTTTTGGCCATTTGAAAGGTATTTTAGTGCTCTTTGATTCCTGACTGGAATCGTCGTATTAGAAGACCCTTTAGGAATCCGTAAGTGGGATCGCAGTCGTCGGTCCTGGATTTTTCCTTCATCTCCTTGTCTAATAGTAACCCTCATAACTCTCTCTTCAGGGGTTGAATTTAGAATATTTTGTGCACATTGGAATCATAACTTGACAAGCTTCCAAATTGGATAAGAATTGGCTAATTCGGAGACCGTTCGATATCGCAAAAGCATGTTGGAACTCTTCGATCGTCATTTTTCAATATGGATTGTTAATATTTCCAAATCGCGCGATCCAATGGTGACTCCCATAATTCCACCATTTGATGTCGGATTGGGTCAATTTTTGGTTATCTAAAAGGTACTTTGGTGCTCTTTCATTCTTGACTGGAATCATCGTATTCTGAGACCGTTTTGGGCATCCCTGAGTGGGATCGCAGACGTCGGTCCTAAAGTTTTCCCTCATCTTCTTGTCCAATAGTAACCCAAATAACTCTCTTTTCAGAGGTCGAATTTAGAATATTTTGTACTCGTTGGAATCGTAAGTTGACAAGCTTCTAAATTGGACTAGAATTGGCTAAATCGGCGACTGTTCGATATCCCAAAAGCACGTTGGAACTCTTCGATCGTCATTTTTCAATATGGATTGTTAATATTTCAAAATAGTGTGATCCCACTGAGACGCTCATAACTCATCGTTTGATGTTAGATTGGTATGATTTTTGGGCATCTGATAGATATTTTAGTGCTCTTTGATTCCTAACTGGAATCATCATATTAGAAGACCCTTTAGGAATCCGTAAGTGGGATCGCAGTCGTCGGTCCTGGATTTTTCCTTCATCTCCTTGTCTAATAGTAACCCTCATAACTCTCTCTTCATGGGTCGAATTTAGAATATTATTTTCTCATTGGAATTGTAACTTGACAAGCTTGAAAATTGGATAAGAATTGGCTAATTTGGAGACCGTTCGATATCGCAAAAGCACTTTGGAACTCTTCGATCATCATTTTTCAATATGGATTGTTAATATTTCCAAATCGCGCGATCCAACTGACACGCCCATTACTCCATCATTTCATGTTACATTGGGTCGATTTTTGGTCATCAGAAAGGTACTTTGGTGCTCTTTCATTCCTGACTGGAATCGTCGTATTTTAAGACCATTTTGGACATCCCTAAGTGGGATTGCAGATGTCGTTCCTGAATTTTTCTTTCATCTTCTTATCCAATAGGAACCCAAATAACTCTCTCTTCAGAGGTTGAATTTAGAATATTTTGAGCTCATTGGAATCGTAAGTTGACAACCTTCCAAATTGGAGCAGGATTGGCTAAATCGGAGACCGTTCGATATCCCAAAAGCATGTTGGAATTCTTCGATCGTCATTTTTCAATAAGGATTGTTGATATTTCCAAATAGCGCAATCTAACTGAGATGCCCATAACTCCATCGTTTGATGTTGGATTGGGATGCTTTTTGGCCATCTGAAAGATATTTTAGTGCACTTTGATTCCTAACTGGAATCGTCGTATTAAAAGACCCTTTAGGAATCCATAAGTGGGATCGCAGTCGTCAGTCCTGGATTTTTCATTCATCTCCTTGTCTAATAGCAACCCTCATAACTCTCTCTTCAGGGGTCGAATTTAGAATATTTTGTGCTCATTGGAATCGCAACTTGACAAGCTTCCAAATTGGACAAGAATTGGCTAATTCGGAGACCGTTCGATATCGCAAAAGCACGTTGGAACTCTTCGATCGTCATTTTTCAATATGGATTATTAATATTTCCAAATCACGTGATCCAACGGTGGCTCCCATAACTCCACCATTTGATGTCGGATTGGGTCAATTTTTGGTCATCTGAAAGGTATTTTGGTGCTTTTCATTCCTGACTGGAATCGTTGTATTCTGAGACCGTTTTGGGCATCCCCGAGTGGGATCGCAGACGTCGGTCCTAAAATTTTCCCTCATCTTCTTGTCCAATAGTAACCCAAATAACTCTCTTTTCACAGGTCGAATTTAGAATATTTTGTACTCATTGGAATCGTAAGTTGACAAGCTTCCAAATTGGACAAGAATTGGCTAAATCGGAGACCGTTCGATATCCCAAATGCACGTTGGAACTCTTCGATCATCATTTTTCAATATGGATTGTTAATATTTCCAAATAGCGCGATCCAGCTAAGACACTCATAACTCATCGTTTGAGGTTGGATTGGGATGATTTTTGGCCATCTGAAAGATATTTTAGTGCTCTTTGATTCCTAACTGGAATCGTCATATTAGAAGACCCTTTAGGAATCCGTAAGTGGGATCGCAGTCGTCAGTCCTGGATTTTTCCTTCATCTCCTTGTCTAATAGTAACCCTCATAACTCTCTCTTCAGGGGTCGAATTTAGAATATTTTTTGCTCATTGGAATTGTAACTTTACAAGCTTGAAAATTGGATAAGAATTGGCTAATTTGGAGACCGTTCGATATCGTAAAAGCACGTTGGAACTCTTCGATCGTCATTTTTCAATATGGATTGTTAATATTTCTAAATCCCGCGATCCAACTGAGACGCCCATTACTCCATCATTTCATGTCAGATTGGGTCAATTTTTGGTCATCAGAAAGGTACTTTGGTGCTCTTTCATTCCTGACTGGAATCGTCGTATTTTTAGACCATTTTGGGCATCCCTAAGTGGGATCGCAGATGTCGGTCCTGAATTTTTCCTTCATCTTCTTGTCCAATAGTAACCCAAATAACTCTCTCTTCAGAGGTTGAATTTAGAATATTTTGAGCTCATTGGAATCGTAAGTTGACAAGCTTCCAAATTGGAGCAGAATTGGCTAAATCGGAGACCGTTCGATATCCCAAAAGCATGTTGGAACTCTTCGATCGTAATTTTTCAATATGATTGTTAATATTTCCAAATAGCGCGATCCAACTGAGACGCCCATAACTCCATCATTTGATGTTGGATTGGGATGATTTTTGGCCATCTGAAAGATATTTTAGTGCACTCTGATTCCTAACTGGAATCGTCGTATTAGAAGATCCTTTAGGAATCTGTAAGTTGGATCGCAGTCGTCAATCCTGTATTTTTCCTTCATCTCCTTGTCTAATAGTAACCCTCATAACTCTCTTCAGGGGTCGAATGTAGAATATTTTGAGCTCATTGGAATCGTAACTTGACAAGCTTCAAAATTGGACAAGAATTGGCTAATTCGGAGACCGTTCAATATCGCAAAAGCACGTTGGAACTCTTCGATCGTCATTTTTCAATATGGATTGTTAATATTTCCAAATTGCGCGATCCAACTGAGATGCCCATTACTCCATCGTTTGATGTTGGATTGGGATGATTTTTGGCCATCTGAAAGATATTTTAGTGCACTTTGATTCCTAACTGGAATCAAAGTATTAGAAGATCCTTTAGGAATCCGTAAGTTGGATCGCAGTCGTCAATCCTGGATTTTTCCTTCATCTCCTTGTCTAATAGTAACCCTCATAACTCTCTTCAGGGGTCAAATGTAGAATATTTTGTACTCATTGGAATCGTAACTTGACAAGCTTCAAAATTGGACAAGAATTGGCTAATTCGGAGACCGTTCAATATCGCAAAAGCACGTTGGAACTCTTCGATCGTCATTTTTCAATATGGATTGTTAATATTTCCAAATTGCGCGATCCAACTGAGACGCCCATAACTCCATCATTTGAAGTTGGGTTGGGATGATTTTTGGCCATCTGAAAGGTATTTTAGTGCTCTTTGATTCCTGACTGGAATCGTCGTATTAGAAGACCCTTTAGGAATCCGTAATTGGGATCACAGTTGTCGGTCCTAGATTTTTCCTTCATCTCCTTGTCTAATAGTAACCCTCATAACTCTCTCTTCATAGGTCGAATTTAGAATATTTTGTGCTCATTGGAATCGTTCCAAATTGGATAAGAATTTACTAATTCGGTGACTGTTCGATATCGTAAAAGCACTTGCAACTCTTCGATCATCATTTTTCAATATGAATTGTTAATATTTTCAAATCACGCGATCCAACTGAGATGCCCATTACTCCATCATTTCATGTCAGATTGGGTCAATTTTTGGTCATCAGAAAGGTACTTTGGTGCTCTTTCATTCCTGACTGGAATCGTCGTATTTTAAGACCATTTTGGGCATCCCTAAGTGGGATCGCAGACGTCGGTCCTTAATTTTTCCTTCGTCTTCTTGTCCAATAGTAACCCTCATAACTCTCTCTTCAGAGGTCGAATTTAGAATATTTTGAGCTCATTGGAATTGTAAGTTGACAAGCTTCTAAATTGGAGCAGAATTGGCTAATTCGGAGACCGTTCGATATCCCAAAAGCACGTTGGAACTCTTTGATCGTCATTTTTCAATATGCATTGTTAATCTTTCCAAATTGCGCGATCCAACAAAGTCACCCATAAATCCATCATTTGATGTCGAATTGGCATAATTTTTGGTATTCTGAAAGGTACTTTAATGCCCTTTCATTCCTGACTGGAATCGTCGTATTAGGAGACCATTTGGGCATCCGTAGTGGGATCGTAGTAGTCGGCCCTGAATTTTTCCTTCATCTCCTTGTGCAATATTAACCCTCATAACTGCCTCTTCAGAGGTCAAATTTAGACTATTTTGAGCTCATTGGAATCGTAACTTAACAAGCTTCCAAATTGGACCAGAATTGGTTGTTTCAGAGATCGTTTGATATCACAAAAGCACATTGGAACTCCATCGTTTGATGTCAGATTAGGATGATTTTTGGTAATCTGAAACGTACTTTAGTTCTCTTTCATTTCTAACAGGAATCATGGTATTCCAAGACCATTTCGGCATCCATTAGTGGGATGACAGTCGTCGGTCCTGAATTTTTCCTTCATCTCCTTGTCCAATAGTAATGCCCATAACTGCCTCTTCAGATGTCGAATTAAGACTATTTCAAGCCCATTGGAATGGTAACTTGTCAAGCTTCAAAATGGGACTAGAATTGCCTAATTCAGAGACCGATCGATATCCCAAAAACTCGTTGGAACTCGTCAATAGTCATTTTTCCGTAAGGATTGTTAATCTTTCCAAATCGCGCGATCCAACAGAAATGCCCATAACTCCATCGTTTGATGTCGATTAGGTCGATTTTTGGTCATCCGAAAGGTACTTTAGTGTTCTTGCATTCTTGACTGGAATCGTCATATTCCGAGACTGTGTTGGGCATCCCTGATGACAGTCGTCGATCTGAATTTTTCCTTCATCTTCTTGTCCAATAGTAACCCTCATAACTCTCTCTTTAGAGGTCAAATTTAGAATATTTTTAGCTCATTGGAATCGTAAGTTGACAAGCATCCAAATTGGACAAGAATTGTCTAAATCGGAGACCGTTCGATATCCCAAAAGCACGTTGGAACTCTTCGATCGTCATTTTTCAATATGGATTGTTAATATTTCAAAATAGCGCGATCCAACTGAGACGCTCATAACTCATCATTTGATGTTGGATTGGAATGATTTTTGGCCATCTGAAAGATATTTTAGTGCTCTTTAATTCCTAACTGGAATCATCATATTAGAAGACCCTTTAGGAATCCGTATGTGGGATCGCAGTCGTCGGTCCTGGATTTTTCCTTCATCTCCTTGTCTAATAGTAACCCTCATAACTCTCTCTTCAGGGGTCGAATTTAGAATATTTTTTGCTCATTGGAATTGTAACTTGACAAGCTTGAAAATTGGATAAGAATTGGCTAATTTGGAGACCGTTCGATATCGCAAAAGCACGTTGGAACTCTTTGATCGTCATTTTTCAATATGTATTGTTAACATTTCCAAATCGCGTGATCCAACGGAGATGCCCATAACTCCATCATTAGTTGTCGGATTCGGTTGATTTTTCGTCATCTGAAAGGTACTTTAGTGCTCTTTCATTCCTGACTGAAATCGTCGTATTCCAAGACCATTTAGGCATCTGTAAGTAGGATAGCAGTCATCGATCCTGAATTTTTTCCTTCATCTTCTTGTCCAATAGTAACCCTCATAATGCTCTCTTCAGAGGTCGAATTTAGAGTATTTTGAGCTCATTGGAATCGTAAGTCGACAAGCTTCCAAATTGGACAAGAATTGGCTAATTCGGAGACCGTTTGATATCCCAAAAGCACGTTGAAACTCTTCGATCGTCATTTTTCAATATGGTTTGTTAATATTTCCAAATAGCGTGATCCAACTGAGACACCCATAACTCCATCGTTCGATGTCGGATTGGGATGATTTTTGGCCATCTGAAAGGTATTTTAGTACTCTTTGATTCCTGACTAGAATCGTCGTATTAGAAGACCTTTTAGGAATCCGTAAGTGGGATCGCAGTCGTCGGTCCTAGATTTTTCCTTCATCTCCTTGTCTAATAGTAACCCTCATATCTCTCTTCAGAGGTCGAATTTATATTTTGTGCTCATTGGAATCGTAACTTGACAAGCTTCTAAATTGGATAAGAATTGACTAATTTGGAGACCGTTCGATATCGTAAAAGCACTTGGAACTCTTCGATCATCATTTTTCAACACGTTGGAACTCTTTGATCATCATTTTTCAATATAGTTTGTTAATCTTTCCAAATCGTACGATCCTACAAAGTCACCCATAAATCCATCGTTTGATGTTGAATTGGCTCAATTTTTTGTCATCTGAAAGGTACTTATGGGCTCTTGCATTCCTGACTGGAATCATCGTATTTCGAGACCGTTTTGGGCATCCCTGAGTGGGATCGCAGACGTCGGTCCTGAATTTTCCTTCATCTTCTTGTCCAATAGTAACCCAAATAACTCTCTCTTCAGAGGTTGAATTTAGAATATTTTGAGCTCATTGGAATCGTAAGTTGACAAGCTTCCAAATTGGAGCAGAATTGGCTAAATCGGAGACCGTTCGATATCCCAAAAGCATGTTGGAACTCTTCGATCGTAATTTTTCAATATGATTGTTAATATTTCCAAATAGCGCGATCCAACTGAGACGCCCATAACTCCATCATTTGATGTTGGATTGGGATGATTTTTGGCCATCTGAAAGATATTTTAGTGCACTCTGATTCCTAACTAGAATCGTCGTATTAGAAGATCCTTTAGGAATCTGTAAGTTGGATCGCAGTCGTCAATCCCGTATTTTTCCTTCATCTCCTTGTCTAATAGTAACCCTCATAACTCTCTTCAGGGGTCGAATGTAGAATATTTTGAGCTCATTGGAATCGTAACTTGACAAGCTTCAAAATTGGACAAGAATTGGCTAATTCGGAGACCGTTCAATATCGCAAAAGCACGTTGGAACTCTTCGATCGTCATTTTTCAATATGGATTGTTAATATTTCCAAATTGCGCGATCCAACTGAGATGCCCATTACTCCATCGTTTGATGTTGGATTGGGATGATTTTTGGCCATCTGAAAGATATTTTAGTGCACTTTGATTCCTAACTGGAATCAAAGTATTAGAAGATCCTTTAGGAATCCGTAAGTTGGATCGCAGTCGTCAATCCTGGATTTTTCCTTCATCTCCTTGTCTAATAGTAACCCTCATAACTCTCTTCAGGGGTCAAATGTAGAATATTTTGTACTCATTGGAATCGTAACTTGACAAGCTTCAAAATTGGACAAGAATTGGCTAATTCGGAGACCGTTCAATATCGCAAAAGCACGTTAGAACTCTTCGATCGTCATTTTTTAATATGGATTGTTAATATTTCCAAATTGCGCGATCCAACTGAGACGCCCATAACTCCATCATTTGAAGTTGGGTTGGGATGATTTTTGGCCATCTGAAAGGTATTTTAGTGCTCTTTGATTCCTGACTGGAATCGTCGTATTAGAAGACCCTTTAGGAATCCGTAATTGGGATCACAGTTGTCGGTCCTAGATTTTTCCTTCATCTCCTTGTCTAATAGTAACCCTCATAACTCTCTCTTCAGAGGTCGAATTTAGAATATTTTGTGCTCATTGGAATCGTTCCAAATTGGATAAGAATTTACTAATTCGGTGACTGTTCGATATCGTAAAAGCACTTGCAACTCTTCGATCATCATTTTTCAATATGGATTGTTAATATTTTCAAATCACGCGATCCAACTGAGATGCCCATTACTCCATCATTTCATGTCAGATTGGGTCAATTTTTGGTCATCAGAAAGGTACTTTGGTGCTCTTTCATTCCTGACTGGAATCGTCATATTTTAAGACCATTTTGGGCATCCCTAAGTGGGATCGCAGACGTCGGTCCTTAATTTTTCCTTCGTCTTCTTGTCCAATAGTAACCCTCATAACTCTCTCTTCAGAGGTCGAATTTAGAATATTTTGAGCTCATTGGAATTGTAAGTTGACAAGCTTCTAAATTGGAGCAGAATTGGCTAATTCGGAGACCGTTCGATATCCCAAAAGCACGTTGGAACTCTTTGATCGTCATTTTTCAATATGCATTGTTAATCTTTCCAAATTGCGCGATCCAACAAAGTCACCCATAAATCCATCATTTGATGTCAAATTGGCATAATTTTTGGTCATCTGAAAGGTACTTTAATGCCCTTTCATTCCTGACTGGAATCGTCGTATTAAGAGACCATTTGGGCATCCGTAGTGGGATCGTAGTAGTCGGCCCTGAATTTTTCCTTCATCTCCTTGTGCAATATTAACCCTCATAACTGCCTCTTCAGAGGTCAAATTTAGACTATTTTAAGCTCATTGGAATCGTAACTTAACAAGCTTCCAAATTGGACCAGAATTGGTTGTTTCAGAGATCGTTTGATATCACAAAAGCACATTGGAACTCCATCGTTTGATGTCAGATTAGGATGATTTTTGGTAATCTGAAACGTACTTTAGTTCTCTTTCATTTCTAACAGGAATCATGGATTCCAAGACCATTTCGGCATCCATTAGTGGGATGACAGTCGTCGGTCCTGAATTTTTCCTTCATCTCCTTGTCCAATAGTAATGCCCATAACTGCCTCTTCAGATGTCGAATTAAGACTATTTCAAGCCCATTGGAATGGTAACTTGTCAAGCTTCAAAATGGGACTAGAATTGCCTAATTCAGAGACCGATCGATATCCCAAAAGCTCGTTGGAACTCGTCAATAGTCATTTTTCCGTAAGGATTGTTAATCTTTCCAAATCGCGCGATCCAACAGAAATGCCCATAACTCCATCGTTTGATGTCGTATTAGGTCGATTTTTGGTCATCTGAAAGGTACTTTAGTGTTCTTGCATTCTTGACTGGAATCGTCATATTCCGAGACTGTGTTGGGCATCCCTGATGACAGTCGTCAGTCCTGAATTTTTCCTTCATCTTCTTGTCCAATAGTAACCCTCATAACTCTCTCTTTAGAGGTCAAATTTAGAATATTTTTAGCTCATTGGAATCGTAAGTTGACAAGCATCCAAATTGGACAAGAATTGTCTAAATCGGAGACCGTTCGATATCCCAAAAGCACGTTGGAACTCTTCGATCGTCATTTTTCAATATGGATTGTTAATATTTCAAAATAGCGCGATCCAACTGAGACGCTCATAACTCATCATTTGATGTTGGATTGGAATGATTTTTGGCCATCTGAAAGATATTTTAGTGCTCTTTAATTCCTAACTGGAATCATCATATTAGAAGACCCTTTAGGAATCCGTATGTGGGATCGCAGTCGTCGGTCCTGGATTTTTCCTTCATCTCCTTGTCTAATAGTAACCCTCATAACTCTCTCTTCAGGGGTCGAATTTAGAATATTTTTTGCTCATTGGAATTGTAACTTGACAAGCTTAAAAATTGGATAAGAATTGGCTAATTTGGAGACCGTTCGATATCGCAAAAGCACGTTGGAACTCTTTGATCGTCATTTTTCAATATGTATTGTTAACATTTCCAAATCGCGTGATCCAACGGAGATGCCCATAACTCCATCATTAGTTGTCGGATTCGGTTGATTTTTCGTCATCTGAAAGGTACTTTAGTGCTCTTTCATTCCTGACTGAAATCGTCGTATTCCAAGACCATTTAGGCATCTGTAAGTAGGATAGCAGTCATCGATCCTGAATTTTTTCCTTCATCTTCTTGTCCAATAGTAACCCTCATAATGCTCTCTTCAGAGGTCGAATTTAGAGTATTTTGAGCTCATTGGAATCGTAAGTCGACAAGCTTCCAAATTGGACAAGAATTGGCTAATTCGGAGACCGTTTGATATCCCAAAAGCACGTTGAAACTCTTCGATCGTCATTTTTCAATATGGTTTGTTAATATTTCCAAATAGCGTGATCCAACTGAGACACCCATGTTTCGACAAGGAAACAAAAGTATTTGATTTGGGAGAATTACCTTATTCAAACATAACAATGGAATAATTACAAAGATAATCATCATACTTTATTGATTCTGAATTCATTTACATCCTCTGGTATCCCTTGATTCTAAAATAGTTTGCAAAGAACTTATTACAAATGACAATTGCTATAGCTAAATATAATTTTCAGCAGCATAACGGCAATGATCTCAATCATCTCCAATGACTTAGGAGGAATAGATAAGTCAATAAACAGTCTTCAAGAGTACGAAGATTCCGGCAGCATTTCAGCGCTATTTTGGTCATCTCCCAAAACTTAGGAGGAATACGTCTCTTCATTGATGACTCTTAATTCCTGAACAAGAAGAACTTGAAGACCCAAAGACTCAAACCATTCCGACAGCATTTCAGCCCATTGCTGTAAAAAAAAAACTGCCAAACAATAGGTTTGCGCGGATCCGCGCAAACGATATGCTTTGCGCGGGTCCGCGCAAACCATAAACGCCTTCTGTTGCTTTGCGCCGGCCGTCGCAAACTTCCAGGAGTCCAATACTCCTTTGCGCGGGGCCGCGCAAAGTGCAGGAGTCCAATACTCCGCACCTTCTGTCTTCTCTTTCGTCTTTTCTTCACTCTTGAAATCTTCCAACCCCTTTTGAGAGAAGGAATGGGGTATTTATAGACATTTTCACCAGTGAAAATCTCAGATCTGGTCGATGTGGGACAAAAAATATCATCCAACTATTTTTTACCGCAGCATTATAGACTTTGCGCGGACTCGCGCAAACAATATACTTTGCGCGGTCTCGCGCAAACCCTCAATCTCGCGCAAACCCTCTTCTGTTCAATACGCGCAAACTCCTCACTTTGCGCGGTCTTGTGAAACTATTTCACTTTGCGCGACCTCGCGCAAAGTAGTCTTGAAGCTGTTTCTTTCATCTTCAAAGTGATTTCTTGATCTTTTTCTTGTTCACTTCCTTGCTTATTTTATGCCTCAACAGATGCCCCCTTGATCCATTCTTTGCTTATTTCAAAAATCAAAGAAAAGGATCAAACCATTCTTTTTACTCCAGGGTTTGCGCGACCTCGTGCAAAGTCCCACTCGAGTACTGTACTCGGCGATAAAACCTATAAATAGTCCAACGACTTAGTCATTTTCACAAACTGTTCTCTGCTAGAACTCTGCTCTGGCGATTTTATTCCGCGCAAACCTCTGACTTTGCGCGACCTCGCGCAAAGCGTCTCACTTTGCGCGACTTCCACTGAACTTGAGATTTTCCGCGCAAACCTTTATACTTTGCGCGACCTCGCGCAAAGTGGCCTGTACTTAGAAAATTTTCAACACTTAGTCACTTTTCATCTTTTCTTCTGTACTTAGAAAATTTTCTTCTGTCCCTTTTCCATGGCTCGTATTAAACAAACAGCCCGTCTTGTGTCTCCTTCTAGTTCACCTTCTGATCAACCTCCTGCTAAGCGGGTAAAAACAACTTCCAGGAATCCTGCTTATTTCAAAGAACCCGTTCTCCCTACCTTTGATTTTTCTGACCGTATCAAATCTTTACCCTCTCCTATTCACAGATCTATATCTTTAGGAGATATAAAATGTCCTCCAAAACATGGAAGGGAATATGACTGGGATGAGTGGCTTAAGACCACAGCCCACATTCGTACCGACAGTGAGAGACCGCCCCCTCGCGAAGATACTCCTCCACCTTCCCGCCCGAAGAAGACTCGCCACAATAAGGCGAAAGAGTTTGCCGAAAAGATCAAAGAACATAAGAAGAAGCGACTCCAAAACTCGTGGGATTCGGTGCGAGTTGTAGAAGGTGTCATGAAGTTTGACAACCCTCATACAGAAGGCATGACAATCATTCCTATTAAGGTATATCGCCATCAGTCTATGCTAGACTGTGAATCCAGAGATTGTTCCCATGGCGACAGGCTTATGTATACCGAATCATGGGCCTCAAGAGAGCCCCGCATCTTAGAAGGAACCATTCAAGCTCAGAAACCGTGACAGAATGTAGGAGAAGCTCGTCCTATGATCTTCTTGACTCCCTTCTACAGTCCTCATGATCTCTTTCCTTCTCATTTCTATGAGACAGTGAGACAGCGCTTCAGAGATCGAGAGCAACTCTGGAGTCAGACAGAATTTCGCATTAGAGGCTTGTTAACTGCTCGTCGCTACTATTCTGAATGGGCGGAAGCTATCTTGCTGAAGCATACGAGCACTCTTGCAAAAATAGGCCTTTACGATGCAATAGAAGTAACCTCAAAATACTTCTATCGGGAACCCAATGTTCTAAAAGGCTTCCTGGAATATTGGTCGCCTACAACCAACTCCTTCCATCTTCCTTATGGAGAAATGAGCATATCTTTATGGGACCTTCACCGTATAGCTGGTCTCACAATAACAGGCAAATTCTATGATGAGTTCATTCCTACCAACAGAGAATTAGCCTTTGTATCTTCCCCGGACCGCAAGCCTTCCATCTCTGAGACCACTATAGAACTATTCAAAGAAATGGGCAAATTTCCCAACTTCCACAAAATTCCCCCTCTTCAATGGCTGGCTCATTTCTCTAGGGGTCTCGGTATTTTAATCTAATCATTATTTTCCTTCTTTATATTCTTATTATTTCGCATATTAACACCCTTCATTTTCTTTGAAGGTTTCGTGACTGCCGTTCGAAAGAATTGACTAAGCTCGAGACACGATAAGAGGAAAACCGAGTATACCCCTTTTGGAGAACTTGCAAGCATTCTTGGCTTCTTGGCTAAGCTTTGGTTGTATTGCCAGTTCCAAGTGGGCGATGATCTTTGTTCGATCCCTCTTGTCTTTGTTGTAGCTGGCGCTTTAGCAGAGGGTCATAAATATTCTCTTGCTCCTCCTGTATTATGTTCTATCTACAGGGCCCTTGGAGAAATAGCTACCCATGTAAAAGATCCAACTCTGGGAGCTTCATCTGCGCATACTTCTTGGCATTACTTTACAGGGTGGCTTGGAGTTTATTTCCCCTGGACCTTCGAAGTCTCTGAGCAAGCATATTCGCATCCTTCTCATCTTCCACTCTGGTTCTTTCAGCAAAGAGCAATGGCTAGAAGAGCATATGAGTGGGTGGCAAATAAAATTCGAGACGACGATCAGATAAACTTCTTTCAGTTCCGCCTTTATCGCTATCCTGCAGACACAGATATGGTGGACAACGAAACACTTACTGCAGCAGAGAGAGCTTTCTTCTTCTCTATTCGTTCGTGCAGTTTACCTTTGCGGGAAGGGACAATTCTGGAGAGAACCTTACTACCCGAGTCGTTTTGCTCGTCAATTTGGTTATGATCAAGCGTGCCACAAGAGGCGCGGGTTGGTTACCGGACAAATGCTTGTTGTTATGGGCGGTCCTCTTAAGCTGGGCCATGATATGGAAACAATTGCTTTGAATAGTTGTGTTGGCTCCTCCTTCATAATTCCAGGCTGTGATCGCATAGTCCGTACATCATATAGCTGGATGCGATGGTGGGATCATCAATCATACCTGGTCAATAAATGTCTGCCAGTAGACTCTTCTATCTTTCTTCATCCACCCAGGCTGAAGGGCAGAATTTTAGAGAGCGGAATTGGCTATATTCCGGAGAAAAGCCATGCATCTCATCCAGGAGAGATTTGCAGAAAGATATCATTGGAGGATCCCATCCGTGAAATCAAGCCCATCAATACTTTGGATGGTTGGTTTGCCCACGGAGATCTAAGAGAATTTGAAAAATCTCGTCGGGACTCTTCAAATCAAGGTGTGGATGATGCTGCAGGTACATCTTCTCCAATTCCTGCAGAGACCGTGGCGACTCAAGAGGGACCAGCTATTGGTACTTCAATATCTCCTCCGCAACCCATTGGTCCTAGTCCATCTTCTCCGATGACTAGATCAAGAACACGTTTGCAATCATCGTCTCCTATCCCTTCGGAAAAGATCGGCAAAGCATCCGCTTCTCCTTGATTCAAAGAGCCCATCGGAGAGTAGCCAGCCTGTTTCTTACAAAGGGAAGCAGGTTGTTGTTGAAGAGGTTGATGAAGAAATTTTGGATGATGAAAGTTCAACTTCTTCGTCGGATACAACTGAATCCTCGCCATACGAAGATAGCAAGGATAGCGATAGTGGTGAAAATAAAGATGACGACTTCGAAGAAGGTGAAGTCGACATTGGCGGAGGAGAGGAAGCAGCTGCAAAAGAAGTTGAAATGGAGTCTTCCCCTGTTGTTATTAAGGCTCCTTCCAACATTAATGTTCCTGCTAAATCTCCTGTAGCAGAGGAAGATGAAGAAGAGCCCTTAGATTATGGGGAATATGGGTATTCACCAGGTAAAGAAATTTCAATTTTCATGCATATATATATTATTTTATATTTTAACAACTATTTATTTAAAATTATTTTTATCTCCCTTTTTAGGTGCCCAAGTTGCAGAAACAGGTGTCATCTCTCCAGTGGCCCCTCTTGTAATATCTTCACCGAGAGCATCTGTAGCTCCGTTGGTAGTACCAAGAGTAGTTGCTCGTGAGATTATATTTTCTACAGAAACTACTGATTTGCCAACTCGACTACTAGGGATTCTAGTACTGAAGCGAGCACCCTCTTTTGCTGATATGGTGGGACTTGGTCCTTCCATACCTCGGGGAGCTTCTCCTTCTCTTAGCCGTATCCCAATGACAGGTATATATATATATATGTGCTGATTTTCCTTTCTTCAAGATTATTTATTTCACAATAATATTTTGAATATCCTTCTCTTTTGCTATAGGAACTCCTTCTTGTAGTGGTGCGGCTTAGTTCGATTTTGTGGCCACCGCTTTTGAATTATCATCTTTGCGAAGATACCGGTTCATAAGATGCTTATGGTGAAGCATTCCTTATTAGCAATAATCCATATCTTCAAGAATCGATCGGTGGCTAGACTTGGACGTTGCCATAGAGATTTTGGAGAGTTCTCAGGATGGCGGAATTGACATATCTCCCTTACGGGATTCACTCTTCAAGTTTCGTGATTCTGTAATTTCTTTAGCTTCGGTGGAAAATATCACAATTGCACTGAGATTTTAGAATATAGAAAGTCTTTGGTCTTTCTCAAGAACAAGTCTCTTTAACAGCTTCTTCAATTTCCAAATTTGAACAAGAACGTATGATTCTTCAAGATCAATTAAAGATTCATGTTGATGAAAGCATAACTATCCAAGATCGCATTGCAGCTCTGAAAGAAGAAATCTCTCAGCTGGAGAAAAAGAATCATGAGCAAGCCTTAATCATTCAAGAGGTTGAAGAGAAGATGCGAGTGAATGCTAAATCTATTGATACTGAAAAATCGCACAACTTCAGAATCAAGAAATGATTGTTTCTTTGGAGAACAAGCTTCTTTGGCGTTCTGATCAGCGAAACTTATTCTTGAAGAAAAATCTCGACATAATGCAGCTCAAGCACAATTAAAAGAAGATTTGCTCAGATATTCAGAAGCAATGGGGATCACAGAGAATCTTTGAATTATGTAATTTTAAACATGTGATATTTGCTTTTGTGTTTCTCGGATGTAATTTATTTTGCTTGACATCTATTTCATGAGATTATTTTGAGATGTTTATGATGGTATTTTCCACCTTGCATATTGATGATATTTGTACTAATATTATCGAACTATATTTATACTTAATATAATATTTTCATTACTAATTTTATCTAATTATATCTATATTTTATATAATATTTTCTATTTATATATTTTTTACAATTTCTAAGCATTTTATATTTTGTTAGTATGGGATTCTCTAGGTGAGTATTTAGATTGGCGGTACTAAGTTTCAATTCAATTAGCCACACACAGTTTATGCTCATGAGTAGTGGAGCGTGCGCACACACACAGTTTAAGCTCGTGAGTAGTGGAGCATTTATGGGTCTTATGTGATGGCCACTGTAACTCTCTAGAGTTCGCTTTTGGGCTTCTCACTGCCTTGAGCTCACGGTCTCGGTCCATCAGAGGGGCCCATTGACGCTACCGGACGGTGAACTGTTGGATTTACGCGCAGGGTTGGCCACGGTAACTCTCTCAGAGTTCGCGGGGCTCGCAAGGCTACCTTTGGGCACCAAATCTAGGGTCGCCGATCCATCAATGAGTAGGTTTAAGCCCTTCCTCACGAGTTACTCGAAATCAAACCCTAGACTGGAGGGTCTTACGCACGGTTGGCATAAAGCTCGCACCTGCGGCCCCTGTTTTTTCTTCGTCTGCAAGGTCGAGCCCATTCACGGGAGGGCATTTTCATCCGTTCCCGTGGCATGCTTAGGAAGCTATACAGACGGCATGGGAATTACGGTGACTAGTCTTCGCGGATTTATGGCCTTTTAGGCTTTGAATCCTTGACTTTGTCAGCTACCCGCATGGGTGCGCACGATGGTCTTCGCGGGCTTTTTAGGCCACCGACCCGCGACTCCATGCATTGCCGAATGGCGATCTTCATGGGTCTTACGTATAGTTGGCCGGCTCTTTTAGAGCTTGATCCTTTGAGAGCATTTTTCATTTTTTTTTATTTATTTTTATTTTTTTTTTGAAGCTTGATCTTTTTGATTTTGCTCAATTTGGCTCTTTTAGGATTTTGGCTTGGCTATACTGCCTCTTTGATTGATATTGATATATCCTTGCTTTTGATAATATCTTCAAGAAAATCCATGCCTTGTGAGGCAATATATATATGATCATCATCTTTTGCAGATATATCTTCAAGAAGATCCATGCCTTGTGAGGCAATCTAATTCTCAGCTTAGATAATATCTTCAGGAGAATCTTCAAGAATTTGTGCCTTGTAAGGCAATATAACTTTGTCAATATCTTCAGGAGAATCTTCAAGAATTTATGCCTTGTAAGGCAATATAACTTTGTCAATCTTATTTGACGATGATGATCATATATATATATTTTCAGATTTTGCTGCTTTGATAATTGATATGCTGTGAATTTCTTCTTTATGACTTCTTTTCTGGCATATAGACATGATCTTATTCATCTTTGCCCCCCCCCTTCTATACAGAATCATTATGCTGATAATATTCTCGGATCAAGATCCATACGTCTATTAGGGATAGTATCTTTTGATGAAACGGGCGTTGACGAGTACACCGATACCCTGTCCTTCTTGATTTGTGATTCTATATGCCCCATTAGAATATACTTCTTTTACCACATATGGGCCGTCCCATTTAGGCTCGAACTTGCCCCCTGTCCGGCGAGTGACCACTATAGGTCTTTTCAACATTACCACCATATCCCCTTTTTTGAAAGAGCGATATTTGACCTGTTTATCAAATGCAGCCGATATTCTGGCCTGATATGATTGCAACCGCTGCTGAGCTGCAAGACGTTTCTCATCGAGTAAGTCTAATTCTTTCAGCCTTATTTTTGCATTTTCATCATCTGTTATAGACTGGTGCACTGCCACCCTGAGTGATGCCACTTGTATTTCAATTGGGATAACTGCCTCCATACCGTAGATTAATGAATACGGTGTTGCCCCTGTTGCTGTACGATGAGTGGTTCTGTAGGCCCATAACGCTTCTTGTAACTTTTCATCCCAATCGCGCTTATTGCCTGTCACTGTTTTCTTCATAATCTTGACAATTGTTTTGTTAAACGCTCTCGCTAATCCATTGGCAGGAGGATAGTAAGGAGTTGAAAAAGAATGTTGGATACCGAACTTCTGACATAACTTTTCCATGCCTTTATTTTTAAAAGGGGTACCATTATCAGTGATGATTTTCTTCGGAATACCATGACGGTATATTATAGCATGACGGATGAAATTGACCACGTCTTTCTCCTTAACATTACGCAAGGCGACTGCTTCATCCATTTGGAGAAATAATCTGTTGCTGCAGAATATATTGTTTTCCTTTAGACGAAGGGGGATTTATGGGACCAATAACGTCGAGTCCCCAAGCTGAGAAAGGCCAAGAAGCAACAGACTGATGTAATTCTTCCGGAGGAACATGTATTATATCTCCGTGTATTTGACATTCATGACATCGCTTTGCATATTCTATCGCATCTTTAAACATAGTAGGCCAATAATAACCCATTCGATGCACTCTATGGCATAAATTCGGCCCGACTTGATGTGCTCCGCACTCGCCTGAATGTGCTTCCCGCAGCATTTGGTTTGCTTCTTGTTTGTCCAAGCACCTCAATAACATTCCATTATAAGATTTTCTATACAATACTTCGCTGCACATGACAAATTTGCTCGATCGTTGCTTAATCTGCTGTCTTTGTTCATTGTCTTCTGGCAAGATATTATATTTGAGATAATCAACAAAAAAGGCCGCCAATCATCCATTGTTATCTCCAAACAAGATATAGGCAACATTTCAACGGTTTCTTCAATAACTTCCGCATATGGCAGGAATCTTCTTTCTTCTATAGTTACCTGAAGAGGACTTCGGTTTGTGCAGGATAAAGCCGCTGCCAAACTGGCTAAAGCATCTGCTTTTGCATTCTCCGAACGCGGTATGTGTTTAATTTCCACATAATAGAACTGTTCAAGCAAATGTTGTGCCTTAGATAATAAGGCAAAAGTTCCTCTTTCCTTACTTCAAACTCGTGGTTAATTGATTTATAATCAATTTAGAATCTCAGAAGATATGCAATGATTTTATTTCCATTTCTTTGTGCTATTTCCATTCCGATGATAAGAGCTTTATATTCGGCTTCATTATTTGTGCATGCGGTACCCAATGTGAAAGAATATGGTAATAAATCGCCCTGAGGTGTAATGAATATCACTCCTGCCCCCGCTCCCGATACTCGAGCAGCACCATCAAAATACATTTGCCAAAGAGTTTGAGATTCAGCCAACATAACCTGTTCATCTGGGAATTCATCATTGATTCCTTCGTTTTCTGCTATAGGATGTGCCGCGAGAAAGTCTGCCATAGCTTGTCCTTTCACTGCTTTTGCAGGCTTATATGAAATAGTATATTCTGATAATAATAGCATCCACTTGGCTAGTCTTCCCGATAACATTGGCCTGGTCATCAAGAATTTTATCGGATCTGCTCTCGAGATCAAAGTTATATCATGAGAGAGACAATAATGCCTCAACACGACAAGAAATACTAACGCCAAACATTCTTTTTCAATCGGAGAATAATTGGACTCGCCCCATCGGTGTTCGGCTTAGATAATAAAAGCGATCTCTTTTCCGGCTTCATTTACTGTGTACAACAAAGCACCCAAAGAATTTGTAATGAGATGTATATAAAATAAGTGGCTTACCTTTTCTGGAGCTGTTAACACCGGCGTATTTGTTTTAATAATTCTTTAATTGAATCAAAGGCATTCTGGCAAGCATGATCCCATACGAATTCTGTATCTTTCTTCATTAACCGGGAAAATGGCTGACATCTTCTGCGAGGTTCGAAATAAAACGGCGAATGTATGCCAACTTTCCTTGTAAGCTTTTTAATTCCTTCAGCGTCGTTGGTGGCGGCATATTTTGAATAGCTTTAACTTTTTCTGGATCAATTTCGATTCCTCTGTGCCGTACAACAAAGCCGAGGAATTTACCGGAAGACACTCCAAATGCACACTTAGCCGGATTCATCTTTAATTGCTTCTTTCTGAGTCGTCGGAAGACCGATGCTAGATGTTCGCGGTGTTCTTGATGATCCCCGGATCTGACTACCAAGTCATCAACATAGCATTCGACATGTTTATGCATCATATCTTGAAAGATATTTTTCATTGCCCTTTGATATGTTGCCCCAGCATTTTTAAGACCAAAAGGCATGACTTTGTAACAGTAAATTCCAAGTGGCGTTCTGAAAGCCGTTGCCTCTTCATCTTCGGGTGCCATCCTGATTTGATTATAGCCTGCATATCCGTCCATGAAGGACATAATAGCATATTGAGTAGTGCTGTCGATTAGTAATTCTGTTATCGGGAGGGGGAAATCGTCTTTTGGACATGCCTCATTCAAATCTCTGAAGTCAATACATACTCTGATCTGTCCGTTCTTCTTTTTTACCGGGACAATATTTGATATCCATTTGGGATATTTAACTTCTCTGATGAACCCAACCTTTATTAGCTTATTTACTTCTTTTTCGATTAATGGAATCAGGTCTGGGTGAAATCGCCTTTGTGCTTGCTTTGCTTGACCTGGTTTCTTTTCTTTGGAGATATTTAACCGATGCATCGCTACGGAGGGTTCGATCCAGCATTTCTTCATATGTCCAAGCAAAGACATCTTTGTTTTCTTTGAGGAGTTGACCATATTTCTCAAATTCTTGATCTGAAAGACTGATGCTGATGAATGTGTTCCTTGGCTCTTCTGTTGTTCCCAAATTTATTTCTCGCAGGCCATCTATCGTCGGTTGCCCCCCGTCTTCTATTTGCTTTGGAGCGGTTTCAGGATATTCAACTATCTTAGTATCTTGCGCGGCTGAAGTCACATTAACTGATATCATGTTTACTGCTGATTCTACTCCCAATCCTTGAAATTTTCTTCGCTTTTCTTGATTAACTCCGAGTGGGATTTGAATTCCTTTCCCATTATTCAAGCCAGTGGGTTTATCACAATCAAAACCCATGTTTCTCATAATCTTCTTGCTTATTGCACTGTACTTTCTTAAATTCTGTGGTGCTAATTCCCCATGATATACATTGCTTGTATTTTCACTCTTCTCTTCTAATGCAGCATGGAATTCTATCGGTTCAGGATATTTGGCACTGGCTTTGACTCGAAATGTTCTTGGAGCGGCTGCAAATGGCTTACATCTTTCAATCTTGGGTAACGGCACCGTGTAATTGGACTGTAAGACTTTCAGCTGTTCTGTCGACAATAGTGTCAACGGCGGTTGTCCCGGTTGTCTTAGGCGCTTTGGTACAAAATAAAACTTCTTTCTTGCTTCTTTAGTTCCAGAAGATTCTGCCTTTTCTCCTCTGTCTTTATTTATTCGGACATTTTTTAAAGCTCTTTTTCCATCATCATTTCCCACCTCTTCGGAGAAACATTTGTAATATCTGGCGTCTGCAAAGAAAGACTCAGCTTCTGTGTAAGGTTTTGCATCGGCCATCACTTTATACTGTATTCCATCCTTATAGTATTTGAAGCACTGGTGTAGAGTAGAAGGTATAATATTGTACTGATGTATCCACGGCCTTCCCAAAAGAAGGTTATATGTCGTCACAGCATTTATAACGTGACATACAACAGTAGTAATTAATTCTCCCACCTCTAAGGTCACCGTAATTTTACCGAGTGCGCGTTGTCCATCTTGATTAAATCCTTGTATCATCATTCCGCTGGGGCGTAAGTCTGAATGGCGAAAACCCAATTTAGTAATCATGGAGAGTGGCAGAAGATTTACTGCGGACCCATTATCTATCATAATCCTTTTTGTCTTCTTCTCACAAATGTATCCCTCTATCATCAGTGGCCTGTTATGTTCCTTTTCGCTAATTAAATCATCATCAGAGAAAGATATTACTGGTAGACAATTCATCGTTTCACTGTCCCTTTCATTCTTCATTTCTGCCAGTAAAGTTTCTCTCATATCATGATCAGACAGTGCTTGAATCAAACTCTGTCGAAATTCTTCTGACAACTTGAGCGCATCGTAAATACTTAATCGTGCCGGTATACCTTTCAAGTGGCTGACTACATCATAAGCCACTTTTGTCACTGCATCTCCATTTCTACTCTTGTCTTCAGTGCTCTGTCTTTCAATCACTTCTTTCCTTATGATTCCTGTTTTTTGCTTTACTGGACTTGTTATTTGCTTCCCTGATCGCAAAGTGATCATTGTTGCATTTCTTATTGACCTTTCCTTTTTCATTCCCGTGTGTTTTCTTGTATTGACAAATACATTTATTGTTGCCCTTACATTCTTTTCTTTGCTTCCATTTGGTTATTATGTCACCTCTGTTTATCATCCATTTGTATGATGCATTTTAACGTATAACAATTTTTCCGTCGGGTGCCCCACTAGGCGATGATATTGGCAAAAGTTTCTTTCCGAGTTCTTGTTGCATCTTGGGCGTTTTGGTTCAGTAATTCCAAGGTACCGCCTTTAACAATTGTTGCATCATAGGTACCACATCTTCTTTATCGAACTCGAATCCTTCATGTGAATCAAGCATTCTGAGCTTTTTTCCACCGTATCTGTCTCTTGGTTGATTCGACCTTCTTTTCCTTCTGGCCTTTTATCTCTTGAACCCCTCGTATCTTGATTCTTTTTATCCCGGTCAATGGTATTAACGGTTGTCCTGCCAGGTATTCTTCTGAGAGTTTCATGATGAAATGCGGCATCTTGTGAGTCATCAATTCTAATGCATGGGCTTTGGTAGCGGATCACGGAAGGTTCCGATGTCGGCGCTAGTGAGTCCGAATGCAATTCTGTCTCCATTGAGTTTAAACACATTTTGACTTGTTCCTTTTCTTCCAAGAATCGCCGCACGATGCCCCAGTGTCTTCCATCTGTCTATGAATTTTTCAACGGGTTCTCCTCTCATTTGTCGTACTGAAGCTAATTCTGTGATGCTAACATCACGTTCTGACGAAAAGAAGTTTGACATAAAAGCATCTTGCATTTCTTCCCATGTTCGTATGGACCCTGGTGCCAAATTTGAATACCATCTGAAAGCCTTACTCGTTAACGATGACCCAAATAAGCGTAAGCAGTATTGAGGTATCGTGGAGAAATTTCCCATGCTGGTGATGAAATGCATCAGGTGTTCTTCCGGTGATCCTTCCCCATTAAATTTCTGAAAATCTGGATGCTTAAAATTGGCTGGGAATGGAACATCCTCTACCTCTCTTGGATAGGGTGTTCGGTATCTGAAACGACCGGTATTTGCGCGCTCCCTTTCTATTCTGACCGCTTCTTCGACAACTTGTCTTACGTCATCTTGTGTTATGGCTCTTGTCTTAGGAACGGATCCTCGAGATCCCATTCCCTGTGGACGGGAACCTTCAGGTTGGTTCTCTTGTCCATTTGTTGCTCCCATCATGGGCGGAGCCACTATTTGGGCTACATTATGTGCCAGAGTTGCTAGAGCTTCTCTGAGATTTCGGCATTCGTCCATCAGCACTCTTTGTGCCTCCGCCATCTGATCAACACGTTCTTCAGTAGTCGGTCTATTTCCTTGACTGTTTCTGCCATATATACCGCGGCCTCTTGACTGTTCACCGAAGCTGTTATTGGAGTAAAATGAGAGTACGTTGACGTAACAGGGCTTGTAAAGAAAGGAGAAATTGGAGTCCTGTTTGATTCCTGTGTACTTCCGTGCTTTTGATCGATTGAGGTGATACTGACTTTAGGCGAGCTTGTTTGAGGCGATACTTGTATCGGTGATCCTATCATCAGTGCTTTACCCTTTTGTGCTTCTGTCCATTTGGTCTTTGGAGCGACCAAAGCTGGAAAATCTTGTGACGAGAACTGCGTAGCAGTTTGTTCAGGATAAATTGCCGGAGGAGCGAGCTCGGGTTTTCTTCTTGCTATGCTCCGTGTGATTGGTCCCTCAGCTCTTGGTGCAAACAATTTTGTCTTGCGATTTTTTAAGGTCTTTGCTTTTGTTCTTTTGGACAAGACCAAAGTCGATTTTCATCACTCTCTTGTGGTTGAGGTGAAACGGAAATGACTCCCGCTGTTACTGGAATCACTTTGCGCCTGTTTGTAGTGCTTGCTTTCGTACGCTCAGGAGTTTGGTTTAGCGCATATTCGATTATGAATCCGGTGGCGATGAATCGGAAGTTCACTTTTCTCGCGATATTAGCCATTAGTAGTGTTGTGTGATTGAATTCAGGTACCTTCAATAATAAAACATACCTGAAATTAGTACATGAAAGACTAAGTAAACTATCTTAGAGATGAAGGGGAGGATGTTCCCACTGAGAGTCGCCATTTTGGCGTCTAATAGACGCCAAAAAAAAAATGACGAGAGTCTTGCAACTTTCCCAATGTTAATGTTAAATAAGATAAAGTCCCCAGCAGAGTCGCCATTTTGTTTCGACAAGGAAACAAAAGTATTTGATTTGGGAGAATTACCTTATTCAAACATAACAATGGAATAATTACAAAGATAATCATCATACTTTATTGATTTGAATTCATTTACATCCTCGGTATCCCTTGATTCTAAAATAGTTTGCAAAGAACTTATTACAAATGACAATTGCTATAGCTAAATATAATTTTCAGCAGCATAACGGCAATGATCTCAATCATCTCCAATGACTTAGGAGGAATAGATAAGTCAATAAACAGTCTTCAAGAGTACGAAGATTCCGTGACATTTCAGCGCTATTTTGGTCATCTCCCAAAACTTAGGAGGAATACGTCTCTTCATTGATGACTCTTAATTCCTGAACAAGAAGAACTTGAAGACCCAAAGACTCAAACCATTCCGACAATGACATTTGGCCCATTCTTTGTAAAAAAGCTCGCCAAACAATAGGTTTGCGCGGATCACAAGAACGATATGCTTTGAGCGGGTCCGCGCAAACCATAAAAACGCTCTTGTTGCTTTGCGCCGGCCATGCAAACTTCCAGAGTCCAATACTCCTTTGCGCGGGGTCGCGCAAAAGTGCAGGAGTCAATACTCCGCACCTTCTGTCTTCTTTTTCGTCTTTTCTTCACTCTTGAAATCTTCCAACCTTTTGAGAGAAGGAATGGGGTATTTATAGACATTTTCACCAGTGAAAATCTCAGATCTGGTCGATGTGGGACAAAAAATATCATCCAACTATTTTTTACCGCAGCATTATAGACTTTGCGCGGACTCGCGCAAACAATATACTTTGCGCGGTCTCGCGCAAACTCTCAATCTCGCGCAAACCCTCTTCTGTTCAATACGCGCAAACTCCTCACTTTGCGCGGTCTTGTGAAACTATTTCACTTTGCGCGACCTTGCGCAAAGTAGTCTTGAAGCTGTTTCTTTCATCTTCAAAGTGATTTCTTGATCTTTTTCTTGTTCACTTCCTTGCTTATTTTATGCCTCAACAACCCATAACTCCATCGTTCGATGTCGGATTGGGATGATTTTTGGCCATCTGAAAGGTATTTTAGTACTCTTTGATTCCTGACTAGAATCGTTGTATTAGAAGACCTTTTACGAATCCGTAAGTGGGATCGCAGTCATCGGTCCTAGATTTTTCCTTCATCTCCTTGTCTAATAGTAACCCTCATATCTCTCTTCAGAGGTCGAATTTATATTTTGTGCTCATTGGAATCGTAACTTGACAAGCTTCTAAATTGGATAAGAATTGACTAATTTGGAGACCGTTCGATATCGTAAAAGCACTTGGAACTCTTCGATCATCATTTTTCAACACGTTGGAACTCTTTGATCATCATTTTTCAATATAGTTTGTTAATCTTTCCAAATCGTACGATCCTACAAAGTCACCCATAAATCCATCGTTTGATGTTGAATTGGCTCAATTTTTTGTCATATGAAAGGTACTTATGGGCTCTTGCATTCCTGACTGGAATCATCGTATTTCGAGACCGTTTTGGGCATCCCTGAGTGGGATCGCAGACGTCGGTCCTGAATTTTCCTTCATCTTCTTGTCCAATAGTAACCCTCATAACACTCTCTTCAGAGGTCGAATTTAGAATATTTTGTGTTCATTGGAATCGTAACTTGACGAGCTTCCAAATTGGATAGGAATTGGCTAATTCGGAGACCGTTCGATATCCCAAAAGCACGTTGGAACTCTTCGATCGTCATTTTTCAATATGGATTGTTAATATTTTCAAATAGCGTGATCCAACTGAGACGCCTATAATTCCATCATTGGATGTCAGATTGGGTCGTTTCTTGGTCATCTGAAAGGTACTTTACTGCTCTTTCATTCATGACTGGAATCGTCGTATTCCATGACCATTTGGGCATTCGTAAGTAGGATAGCAGTCGTCGGTCCTGAATTTTTCCTTCATCTTCTTGTCCAATAGTGACCCTCATAGCTCTCTCTTCGGAGGTCAAATTTACACTATTTTGAGGTCAATGGAATCGTAACTTGACAAGCTTCCAAATTGGAGCAGAATTGGCTAATTCGGAGACCGTTCGATATCCCTAAAGCACGTTGGAACTCTTTGATCGTCATTTATCAATATGGATGGTTAATCTTTTGAACTCACGCAATCCAACAAAGTCACCCATAAATTCATCATTTGATGTCAAATTGGATCAATTTTTGGTCATCTGATAGGTACTTTAGTGCTCTTTCATTCCTGACTGGAATCGTCATATTAAGAGACCATTTGGGCATCCGTAAGTGGGATCGCAATCGTCTGCCGTGAATTTTTCCTTCCTCCCCTTCTCGAATAGTAACCCTCATAACTCCCTCTTCAGACGTCGAATTTAGACTATTTTGAGCTCATTGGAATTGTAACTTGACAAGCTTCCAAATTGGACCAGAATTGGCTGATTCATTGACCGTTCGATATCCCAAAAACATGTTGGAACTCTTCGATCGTCATTTTTCAATATGGATTGTTAATCTTTCCAAATCATGCGATCCTACGGAGACGCCCATAACTTCATCGTTTGATGTCGGATTAGGATGATTTTTAGCAATCTGAAAGGTACTTTTGTGCTCTTTCATTTCTAGCTGGAATCATGGTATTTCGAAACCATTTCGCCGTTCATAAGTGGGATAACCGTTGTCTGTCCCAAAATTTTTCTTCACCTCCTTGTCCAATAGTAACGCTCATAACTGCCTCTTCAGAGGTCGAATTAAGACTATTTCAACCCATTGGAATGGTAACTTGTCAAGCTTCCAAATGGGACTAGAATTGCCTAATTCAGAGACCGATCGATACCCCAAAAGCTCGTTGGAACTCTTCGATCATCATTTTTCCATATGGATAGTTAATCTTTCCAAATCGCGCGACCCAACGGAGATGCCCATAATTCCATAATTTGATGTCGGATTGGGTCAATTTTTGGTCATCTGAAAGGTACTTTGCATTCCCTACTAGAATCATCGTATACCGAGACGATTTTGGGCATCCCTGAGAGGGATTGCAGATGTCGGTCCTGAATTTTTCCTTCATTTTCTTGTCCAATAGTAACCCTCATAACTCTCTCTTTAGAGGTCAAATTTAGAATACTTTGAGCTCATTAAAATCGTAAGTTGACATTCTTTCAAATTGAACAAGAATTGGCTAATTCTGAGACCGTTCGATATCCCAAAAGCACGTTGGAACTCTTCGATCGTCACTTTTTAATATGGATTGTTAATATTTCCAAATAGCGTGATCCAACTAAGACGCCCATAACTCCATCGTTTGATATCGGATTGGGTCAATTTTTGGTCATCTGAAAGGTACTTTAGTGCTCTTTCATTCTAGACTAGAATCGTCGTATTCCAAGACCATTTGGGCATCCTTAAGTAGGATAACAGTTGTCGGTAATAAATTTTTCCTTCATCTTCTTGTCTAATAGTGACCCTCATAACTCTCTCTTCGGAGGTTGAATTTAGAATATTTTGAGCTCATTGGAATCGTAACTTGACAAGCTTCCAAATAGTAGCAGAATTGGCTACTTTAGAGACCATTCGATATCCCAAAAGCACGTTGGAACTCTACGATCGCCATTTTTCAATATGGATTATTAATATTTCCAAATAGCGCGATCCAACTGAGATGCCCATAACTCCATCGTTTGATGTTGGATTGGGATGATTTTTGGCCATCTAAAAGGTATTTAGTGCTCTTTGATTCCTGACTAGAATCGTGGTATTCGAAGACTCTTTAGGAATCTGTAAGTGGGATCGCAGTCGTCGGTCCTGAATTTTTCCTTCATCTCCTTGTCTAATAGTAACCCTCATAACTCTCTCCTCAAAGGTTGAATTTAGAATATTTTATGCTCATTGGAATAGTAACTTGACAGGCTTCCAAATTGGACAAGAATTGGCTAATTTGGAGACCGTTCAATATCCCAAAAGCACGTTGGAACTCTTTGATCATCATTTTTCAATATGGATTGTCAATATTTTCAAATAGCGCGATCCAACTGAAATGCCCATAACTCCATCGTTTGATGTCGGAATGTGTCGATTTTTGGTCATGTGTAAGGTACTTTAGTTCTCTTTTATTCCTGACTGGAATCATCATATTCCAAGACCATTTGGGCATTCGTAAGTAGGATAGCAGTAGTCTGTCCTAAATTTTTCCTTCATCTTCTTGTCCAATAGTGACCCTCATAACTCTCTCTTCGGAGGTCGAATTTAGACTATTTTGAGCTCATTGGAATTGTAACTTGGCAAGCTTCAAAATTGGAGCAGAATTGGCTAATTCGGAGACCGTTCGATATCCCAAAAGCACGTTGGAACTCTTTTGTCATCATTTTTCAATATGGTTTGTTAATCTTTCCAAATCGTACGATCCTACAAAGTCGGCCATAAATCCATTGTTTGATGTCGAATTGGTTCAATTTGTTATCATCTGAAAGGTAATTATGGGCTCTTGCATTCCTGACTGGAATCGTCGCATTCCGAGACCGTTTTGGGCATCCCTGAGTGGGATCGCAGACGTCAGTCCTGAATTTTGCTTCATCTTCTTGTCCAATAGTAACCCTCATAACACTCTCTTCAGAGGTCGAATTTAGAATATTTTGAGCTCATTGGAATCTTAAGTTGACAAGCTTACAAATTGGACAAGAATTGTCTAATTCGGAGACCGTTCGATATCCCAAAAGCACGTTGGAACTCTTCGATCGTCATTTTTTAATATGGATTGTTAATATTTCCAAATAGCGTGATCAAACTGAGAGGCCCAAAACTCCATCATTTGATATTGGATTGGGTTAATTTTTGCTCATCTGAAAGGTACTTTAGTGCTCTTTCATTCCAGACTGGAATCGTCGTATTCCAAGACTATTTGGGCATTCGTAAGTAGGATAGCAGTTGTCGGTAATAAATTTTTCCTTCATCTTCTTATCCAATAGTGACCCTCATAACTCTCTCTTCAGAGGTTGAATTTAGAATATTTTGAGCTCATTGGAATCTTAACTTGACAAGCTTCCAAATAGGAGCAGAATTGGCTAATTTAGAGACCGTTCGATATCCCAAAAGCACGTTGGAACTCTACGATTGCCATTTTTCAATATGGATTGTTAATATTTCCAAATAGCGCGATCCAACTGAGACGCCCGTAACTCCATCGTTTGATGTTGGATTGGGATGATTTTTGGCCATCTAAAAGGTATTTAGTGCTCTTTGATTCCTGACTGGAATCGTGGTATTCGAAGTCCCTTTAGGAATCCGTAAGTGGGATCGCAGTCGTCGGTCCTGGATTTTTCCTTCATCTCCTTGTCTAAAGGTAACCCCCATAACTCTCTCGTCAGAGATCGAATTTAGAATATTTTGTGCTCATTGGAATCGTAACTTGACAGGCTTCCAAATTGGACAAGAATTGGCTAATTTGGAGACCGTTCAATATCCCAAAATCACGTTGGAACTTTTTGATCATCATTTTTCAATATGGATTGTTAATATTTCTAAGTAGCATGATCCAACTGAAATGCCCATAACTTCATCGTTTGATGTCGGATTGGGTCAATTTTAGGTCATCTGTAAGGTACTTTATTTCTCTTTTATTCCTGACTGTAATCGTCGTATTCCAAGACCATTTGGGCATTCGTAAGTAGGATAGCAGTAGTCGGTCCTGAATTTTCCTTCATCTTCTTGTCCAATAGTAACCCTCATAACACTCTCTTTAGAGGTCGAATTTAGAATACTTTATGTTCATTGGAATCGTAACTTGACAAGCTTCCAAATTGGATAGGAATTGGCTAATTCGGAGACCATTCGATATCTCAAAAGCACGTTGGAACTCTACGAATTTTCCGTCGTCTTCTTGTGGGATCGCAGACGTCGGTCCTGAATTTTCCTTCTTCTTCTTGTCCAATAGTAACCCTCAAAACACTCTCTTCAGAGGTTGAATTTAGAATATTTTGAGCTCATTGAAATCTTAAGTTGACAAGCTTACAAATTGGACAAGAATTGGCTAATTCGGAGACCGTTCGATATCCCAAAAGCACGTTGGAACTCTTCGATTGTCATTTTTTATTATGGATTGTTAATATTTCGAAATAGCTCGATCCAACTGAGACGCCCATAACTCCATCGTTTGATATTGGATTGGGTCAATTTTTGCTCATCTGAAAGGTACTTTAGTGCTCTTTCATTCCAGACTGGAATCGTCGTATTCCAAGACCACTTGGGCATCCGTAAGTAGGAGAGCAGTTGTCGGTAATAAATTTTTCCTTCATCTTCTTGTCCAATAGTGACCCTCACAACTCTCTCTTCGGAGGTTGAATTTAGAATATTTTGAGCTCATTGGAATCGTAACTTGACAACTTCTAAATAGGAGCAGAATTCGCTAATTCGGAGACCGTTCGATATCCCAAAAGCACGTTGGAACTCTATGATCGCCATTTTTCAATATGGATTGTTAATATTTCCAAATAGCGTGATCCAACTGAGACGCCCACAACTCCATCGTTTGATGTTGGATTGGGATGATTTTTGGCCATCTAAAAGGTATTTAGTGCTCTTTGATTCCTGACTGGAATCGTGGTATTCGAAGACCCTTTAGGAATACGTAAGTGGGATCGCAGTCGCCGGTCCTGGATTTTTCCTTCATCTCCATGTCTAAAAGTAAGCCCCATAACTCTCTCGTTAGAGGTCGAATTTAGAATATTTTGTGCTCATTGGAATCGTAACTTGACAGGCTTCCAAATTGGACAATAATTGTCTAATTTGGAGACCGTTCAATATCCCAAAAGCATGTTGGAACTCTTTGATCATCATTTTTCAATATGGTTTGTTAATATTTTCAAGTAGTGTGATCCAACTGAAATGCCCATAACTCCATCGTTTGATGTCGGATTGGGTCGATTTTTGGTCATCTGTAAGGTACTTTAGTTGTCTTTTATTCCTGACTGGAATCGTCATATTCCAAGACCATTGGGGCATTCGTAAGCACGATAGAAGTAGTCGGTCCTGAATTTTTCCTTCATCTTCTTGTCCAATAGTGACCCTCATAACTCTCTCTTCGGAGGTCAAATTTAGACAATTTTGAGCTCATTGGAATTGTAGCTTGACAAGCTTCCAAATTGGAGCAGAATTGGCTAATTCGGAGACCGTTCGATATCCCAAAAGCACGTTGGAACTCTTTGATCATCATTTTTCAATATAGTTTGTAAATCTTTCTAAATCGTACGATCCTACAAAGTCGCCCATAAATCCATCGTTTGATGTCGAATTGGCTTAATTTTTTGTCATCTGAAAGGTACCTATGGGCTCTTGCATTCTTGGCTGGAATCATCGTATTCCGAGACCGTTTTGGGCATCCCTGAGTGGGATCGTAGATGTCGGTCCTGAATTTTCCTTCATCTTCTTGTCCAATAGTAACCCTCATAACACTCTCTTCAGAGGTCGAATTTAGAATATTTTGTATTCATTGGAATCGTAACTTGACGAGCTTCCAAATTGGATAGGAATTGGCTAATTCGGAGACCGTTCGATATCCCAAAAGCACGTTGGAACTCTTCGATCGTCATTTTTCAATATGGATTGTTAATATTTTCAAATAGCGTGATGCAACTGAGACGCCCATAATTTCATCATTGGATGTCAGATTGGGTCGTTTCTTGGTCATCTAAAAGGTACTTTAGTGCTCTTTCATTCATGACTGGAATCGTCGTATTCCATGACCATTTGGGCATTCGTAAGTAAGATAGCAGTCGTCGGTCCTGAATTTTTCCTTCATTTTCTTGTCCAATAGTGACCCTCATAGCTCTCCCTTCGGAGGTCGAATTTAGACTATTTTGAGGTCAATAGAATCGTAACTTGACAAGCTTCCAAATTGGAGCAGAATTGGCTAATTCGGAGCCCATTCGATATCCCAAAAGCACGTTGGAACTCTTTGATCATCATTTTTCAATATAGTTTGTTAATCTTTCTAAATCGTAGGATCCTACAAAGTCGCCCATAAATCCATCGTTTGATGTCGAATTGGCTCAATTTTTTGTCATCTGAAAGGTACTTATGGGCTCTTGCATTCCTGGCTGGAATCATCGTATTCCGAGACCGTTTTGGGCATCCCTGAGTGGGATCATAGACGTCGGTCCTGAATTTTCCTTCATCTTCTTGTCCAATAGTAACCCTCATAACACTCTCTTCAGAGGTCGAATTTAGAATATTTTGTACTCATTGGAATCGCGCGATCCAACTGAGACGCCCATAACTCCATCATTTGATATTGGATTGGGATGATTTTTGGCCATCAGAAAGATATTTTAGTGCACTTTGATTCCTAACTGGAATTGTCGTATTAGAAGATCCTTTAGGAATCCGTAAGTTGGATTGCAGTCGTCAATCCTGGATTTTTCCTTCATCTCCTTGTCTAATATAACCCTCATAACTCTCTTCAGGGGTCGAATGTAGAATATTTTGAGCTCATTGGAATCGTAACTTGACAAGCTTCAAAATTGGACAAGAATTGGCTAATTCGGAGACCGTTCAATATCGCAAAAGCACGTTGGAACTCTTCGATCGTCATTTTTCAATATGGATTGTTAATATTTCCAAATTGCGCGATCCAACTGAGATGCCCATAACTCCATCGGTTGATGTTGGATTGGGATGATTTTTGGCCATCTGAAAGATATTTTAGTGCACTTTGATTCCTAACTGGAATCAAAGTATTAGAAGATCCTTTAGGAATCCGTAAGTTGGATCGCAGTCGTCAATCCTGGATTTTTCCTTCATCTCCTTGACTAATAGTAACCCTCATAACTCTCTTCAGGGGTCGAATGTAGAATATTTTGTACTCATTGGAATCGTAACTTGACAAGCTTCAAAATTAGACAAGAATTGGCTAATTCGGAGACTGTTCAATATCGCAAAAGCACGTTGGAACTCTTCGATCGTCATTTTTCAATATGGATTGTTAATATTTCAAAATAGCGCGATCCAACTGAGACACTCATAACTCATCGTTTGATGTTGGATTGGGATGATTTTTGGCCATCTGAAAGATATTTTAGTGCTCTTTAATTCCTAACTGGAATCGTCATATTAGAAGACCCTTTAGGAATCCGTAAGTGGGATCGCAGTCGTCGGTCCTGGATTTTTCCTTCATCTCCTTGTCTAATAGTAACCCTCATAACTCTCTCTTCAGGGGTCGAATTTAGAATATTTTTTGCTCATTGGAATTGTAACTTGACAAGCTTGAAAATTGGATAAAAATTGGCTAATTTGGAGACCGTTCGATATCGCAAAAGCACGTTGGAACTCTTTGATCGTCATTTTTCAATATGTATTGTTAATATTTCCAAATCACGTGATCCAACGGAGACGCCCATAACTCCAACGTTAGTTGTCGAATTCGGTTGATTTTTCGTCATCTGAAAGGTACTTTAGTGCTCTTTGATTCGTGACTGGAATCGTCGTATTCCAAGACCATTTAGGCATCTGTAAGTAGGATAGCAGTCGTCGATCCTGAATTTTTCCTTCATCTTCTTGTCCAATAGTAACCCTCATAATGCTCTCTTCAGAGGTTGAATTTAGAATATTTTGAGCTCATTGGAATCGTAAGTCGACAAGCTTCCAAATTGGACAAGAATTGGCTAATTCGGAGACCGTTTGATATCCCAAAAGCACGTTGAAACTCTTCGATCGTCATTTTTCAATATGGATTGTTAATATTTCCAAATAGCGTGATCCAGCTGAGACACCCATAACTCCATCGTTCGATGTCGGATTGGGATGATTTTTGGCCATCTGAAAGGTATTTTAGTACTCTTTGATTCCTGACTAGAATCGTCGTATTAGAAGACCTTTTAGGAATCCGTAAGTGGGATCGCAGTCGTCGGTCCTCGATTTTTCCTTCATCTCCTTGTCTAATAGTAACCCTCATATCTCTCTTCAGAGGTCGAATTTATATTTTGTGCTCATTAGAATCGTAACTTGACAAGCTTCTAAATTGGACAAGAATTGACTAATTTGGAGACCGTTTGATATCGTAAAAGCACTTGGAACTCTTCGATCGTCATTTTTCAACACGTTGGAACTCTTCGATCATCATTTTTCAATATATTTTGTTAATCTTTCCAAATCATACGATCCTACAAAGTCACCCATAAATCCATCGTTTGATGTCGAATTGGCTCAATTTTTTGTCATCTAAAAGGTACTTATGGCTCTTGCATTCCTGACCGGAATCATCGTATTTCGAGACCATTTTGGGCATCCCTGAGTGGGATTGCAGACGTCGGTCCTGAATTTTCCTTCATCTTCTTGTCCAATAGTAACCCTCATAACACTCTCTTCAGAGGTCGAATTTAGAATATTTTATGTTCATTGGAATCGTAACTTGACGAGCTTCCAAATTGGATAGGAATTGGCTAATTCGGAGACCGTTCGATATCCCAAAAGCACGTTGGAACTCTTCGATCGTCATTTTTCAATATGGATTGTTAATATTTTCAAATAGCGTGATCCAACTGAGACGCCCATAATTCCATCATTGGATGTCAGATTGGGTCGTTTCTTGGTCATCTGAAAGGTACTTTAGTGCTCTTTCATTCATGACTGGAATCGTCGTATTCCATGACCATTTGGGCATTCGTAAGTAGGATAGCAGTCGTCGGTCCTGAATTTTTCCTTCATCTTCTTGTCCAATAGTGACCCTCATAGCTCTCTCTTCGGAGGTCGAATTTAGACTATTTTGAGGTCAATGGAATCGTAACTTGACAAGCTTCCAAATTGGAGCAGAATTGGCTAATTCGGAGACCGTTCGATATCCCTAAAGCACGTTGGAACTCTTTGATCGTCATTTATCAATATGGATAGTTAATCTTTTAAACTCACGCAATCTAACAAAGTCACCCATAAATTCATCATTTGATGTCAAATTGGATCAATTTTTGGTCATCTGATAGGTACTTTAGTGCTCTTTCATTCCTGACTGGAATCGTCGTATTAGGAGACCATTTGGGCATCCGTAAGTGGGATTGCAATCGTCCACCGTGAATTTTTCCATCCTTCCCTTCTCCAATAGTAACCCTCATAACTGCCTCTTCAGACGTCGAATTTAGACTATTTTGAGCTCATTGGAATTGTAACTTGACAAGCTTCCAAATTGGACCAGAATTGGCTGATTCATTGACCGTTCAATATCTCAAAAACACGTTGGAACTCTTCGATCGTCATTTTTCAATATGGATTGTTAATCTTTCCAAATCGTGAGATCCTATGGAGACGCCCATAACTCCATCGTTTGATGTCGGATTAGGATGATTTTTAGCAATCTGAAAGGTACTTTAGTGCTCTTTCATTTCTAACTGGAATCATGGTATTCCAAAACCATTTCGCCATTCATAAGTGGGATAACCGTTGTCTGTCCTGAATTTTTTCTTCACCTCCT
This sequence comes from Magnolia changhungtana, assembly GCA_030180095.1. Lineage (NCBI taxonomy): Eukaryota > Viridiplantae > Streptophyta > Magnoliopsida > Magnoliales > Magnoliaceae > Magnolia > Magnolia changhungtana. The sequence continues at coordinate 280,891 of JASAUF010000638.1, forward strand.
TGTCCAATAGTAACGTTCATAACTGCCTCTTCAGAGGTCGAATTAAGACTATTTCAACCCATTGGAATGGTAACTTGTCAAGCTTCCAAATGGGACTAGAGTTGCCTAATTCAGAGACCGATCGATACCCCAAAAGCTCGTTGGAACTCTTCGATCATCATTTTTCCATATGGATAGTTAATCTTTCCAAATCGCGTGACCCAACGGAGATGCCCATAAGTCCATCATTTGATGTCAGATTGGGTCAATTTTTGGTCATCTGAAATGTACTTTGCATTCCTGACTAGAATCATCGTATACCGAGACAATTTTGGGCATCCCTGAGGGGGATTGTAGATGTCGGTCCTGAATTTTTCCTTCATCTTCTTATCCAATAGTAACCCTCATAACTCTCTCTTTAGAGGTCAAATTTAGAATACTTTGAGCTCATTAAAATCGTAAGTTGACATTCTTTCAAATTGGATAAGAATTGGCTAATTCGGAGACCATTCGATATCCCAAAAGCACGTTGGAACTCTTCGATCGTCACTTTTTAATATGGATTGTTAATATTTCCAAATAGCGCGATCCAACTAAGATGCCCATAACTCCATCGTTTGATATCGGATTGGGTGAATTTTTGGTCATCTGAAAGGTACTTTAGTGCTCTTTCATTCTAGACTGGAATCGTCGTATTCCAAGACCATTTGGGCATCCGTAAGAAGGATAGAAGTTGTCGGTAATAAAATTTTCCTTCATCTTCTTGTCTAATAGTGACCCTCATAACTCTCTCTTCGGAGGTTGAATTTAGAATAGTTTGAGCTCATTGGAATCGTAACTTGACAAACTTCCAAATAGTAGCAGAATTGGCTGCTTCAGAGACCATTCGATATCCCAAAAGCACGTTGGAACTCTACGATCGCCATTTTTCAATATGGATTATTAATATTTCCAAATAGCGCGATCCAACTGAGATGCCCATAACTCCATCGTTTGATGTTGGATTGGGATGATTTTTGGCCATCTAAAAGGTATTTAGTGCTCTTTGATTCCTGACTGGAATCGTGGTATTCAAAGACCCTTTAGGAATCTGTAAGTGGGATCGCAGTCGTCGGTCCTGAATTTTTCCTTCATCTTCTTGTCCAATAGAAACCCTCAAAACACTCTCTTCAGAGGTCGAATTTAGAATATTTTGAGCTCATTGGAATCTTATGTTGACAAGCTTACAAATTGGACAAGAATTGGCTAATTCGGAGACCGTTCGATATCCCAAAAGCACGTTGGAACTCTTCGATCATCATTTTTTAATATGGATTGTTAATATTTCCAAATAACGCGATCCAACTAAGACGCCCATAACTCCATCATTTGATATTGGATTGGGTCAATTTTTCCTCATCTGAAAGGTACTTTAGTGCTCTTTCATTCCAGACTGGAATCGTCATATCCAAGACGATTTGGGCATCCGTAAGTAGGATAGCAATTGTCGGTAATAAATTTTTCCTTCATCTTCTTGTCCAATAGTGACCCTCATAACTCTCTCTTCGGAGGTTGAATTTAAAATATTTTGAGCTCATTGGAATCATAACTTGACAAGCTTCCAAATAGTAGCAGAGTTGGCTACTTCAGAGGCCATTCGATATCCCAAAAGCACGTTGGAACTCTACGATCGCCATTTTTCAATATGGATTATTAATATTTCCAAATAGTGCGATCCAACCGAGACGCCCATAACTCCATCGTTTGATGTTGGATTGGGATGATTTTTGGCCATCTAAAAGGTATTTAGTGCTCTTTGATTCCTGACTGGAATCGTGGTATTCGAAGACCCTTTAGGAATCTATAAGTGGGATCGCAGTCGTCAGTCCTGAATTTTTCCTTCATCTCCTTGTCTAATAGTAACCCTCATAACTCTCTCGTCAGAGGTCAAATTTAGAATATTTTACGCTCATTGGAATAGTAACTTGACAGGCTTCCAAATTGGATAAGAATTGGCTAATTTGGAGACCGTTCAAAATCCCAAAAGCACGTTAGAACTCTTTGATCATCATTTTTCAATATGGATTGTTAATATTTTCAAATAGCGCGATCCAACTGAAATGCCCATAACTCCATCGTTTGATGTCGGAATGAGTCGATTTTTGGTCATGTGTAAGGTACTTTAGTTCTCTTTTATTCCTGACTAGAATCTTCATATTCCAAGACCATTTGGGCATTCGTAAGTAGGATAGCAGTAGTCGGTCCTAAATTTTTCCTTCATCTTCTTGTCCAATAGTGACCCTCATAACTCTCTCTTCGGAGGTCGAATTTAGACTATTTTGAGCTCATTGGAATGGTAACTTGGCAAGCTTCAAAATTGGAGCAGAATTGGCTAATTCGGAGACCGTTCGATATCCCAAAAGCACGTTGGAACTCTTTTATCATCATTTTTCAATATGGTTTGTTAATCTTTCCAAATCGTACGATCCTACAAAGTTGCCCATAAATCCATCGTTTGATGTCGAATTGGCTCAATTTTTTATCATCTGAAATGTAATTATGGGCTCTTGCATTCCTGACTGGAGTCGTCGTATTCCGAGACCGTTTTGGGCATCCCTGAGTGGGATCGCAGACGTCGGTCCTGAATTTTCCTTCATCTTCTTGTCCAATAGTAACCCTCAAAACACTCTCTTCAGAGGTCGAATTTAGAATATTTTGAGCTCATTGGAATCTTAAGTTGACAAGCTTACAAATTGGATAAGAATTGTCTAATTCGGCGAACGTTCGATATCCCAAAAGCACGTTGGAACTCTTCGATCGTCATTTTTTAATATGGATTGTTAATATTTCCAAATAGCGCGATCCAACTGAGACGCCCATAACTCCATCATTTGATATTGGATTGGGTCAATTTTTCCTCATCTAAAAGGTACTTTAGTGCTCTTTCATTCCAGACTGGAATCGTCGTATTCCAAGACTATTTGGGCATCCGTAAGTAGGATAGCAGTTGTCGGTAATAAATTTTTCCTTCATCTTCTTGTCCAATAGTGACCCTCATAACTCTCTCTTCGGAGGTTGAATTTAGAATATTTTGAGCTCATTGGAATCTTAACTTGACAAGCTTCCAAATAGGAGCAGAATTGGCTAATTTAGAGACCGTTCGATATCCCAAAAGCACGTTGGAACTCTACGATCGCCATTTTTCAATATGGATTGTTAATATTTCCAAATAGCGCGATCTAACTGAGACGCCCATAAGTCCATCGTTTGATGTTGGATTGGGATGATTTTTGGCCATCTAAAAGGTATTTAGTGCTCTTTGATTCCTGACTGGAATCGTGGTATTCGAAGACCCTTTAGGAATCCTTAAGTGGGATCGCAGTCGTCGGTCTTGGATTTTTCCTTCATCTCCTTGTCTAAAAGTAACCCCCATAACTCTCTCGTCAGAGGTCGAATTTAGAATATTTTGTGCTCATTGGAATCGTAACTTGACAGGCTTCCAAATTGGACAAGAATTGGCTAATTTGGAGACCGTTCAATATCCGAAAATCACGTTGGAACTCTTTGATCATCATTTTTCAATATGGATGGTTAATATTTCTAAGTAGCATGATCCAACTGAAATGCCCATAAATCCATCGTTTGATGTCGGATTGGTTCAATTTTAGGTCATCTGTAAGGTACTTTAGTTCTCTTTTATTCCTGACTGGAATCGTCGTATTCCAAGACCATTTGGGCATTCGTAAGTAGGATAGCAGTAGTCGGTCCTGAATTTTCCTTCATCTTCTTGTCCAATAGTAACCCTCATTACACTCTCTTTAGAGGTCGAATTTAGAATATTTTGTGTTCATTGGAATCGTAACTTGACGAGCTTCCAAATTAGATAGGAATTGGCTAATTCGGAGACCGTTCGATATCCCAAAAGCATGTTGTAACTCTACGATCGCCAGTTTTCAATATGGATTGTTAATATTTTCAAATAGCACGATCCAACTGAGACACCTATAACTCCATCATTTGATGTTGGATTGGGATGATTTTTGGCCATCTAAAAGGTATTTAGTGCTCTTTGATTCCTGACTGGAATCGTGGTATTCGAAGACCCTTTAGGAATCTGTAAGTGGGATCGCAGTCGTCGGTCCTGAATTTTTCCTTCATCTTCTTGTCCAATAGTGACTCTCATAACTCTCTCTTCGGAGGTCGAATTTAGACTATTTTGAGGTCAATGGAATCGTAACTTGACAAGCTTCCAAATTGGGGCAGAATTGGCTAATTCGGAGACCGTTCGTTATCACAAAAGCACGTTGGAACTCTTTGATCATCATTTTTCAATATGGTTTGTTAATCTTTCGAAATTGTATGATCCTACAAAGTCGCCCATAAATCCATCATTTGATGTCAAATTGGCTCAATTTTTTGTCGTCTGAAAGGTAATTATGGGCTCTTGCATTCCTGACTGGAATCGTCGTATTCCGAGACCGTTTTGGGCATCCCTGAGTGGGATCGCAGACGTCGGTCCTGAATTTTCCTTCATCTTCTTGTCCAATAGTAACCCTCAAAACACTCTCTTCAGAGGTCGAATTTAGAATATTTTGAGCTCATTGGAATCTTAAGTTGACAAGCTTACAAATTGGACAAGAATTGGCTAATTCGGAGACCGTTCGATATCCCAAAAGCACGTTGGAACTCTTCGATTGTCATTTTTTATTATGGATTGTTAATATTTCTAAATAGCGCAATCCAACTGAGACGCCCATAACTCCATCATTTGATATTGGATTGGGTCAATTTTTGCTCATCTGAAAGGTACTTTAGTGCTCTTTCATTCCAGACTGGAATCGTCGTATTCCAAGACCACTTGGGCATCCGTAAGTAGGAGAGCAGTTGTCGGTAATAAATTTTTCCTCCATCTTCTTGTCTAATAGTGACCCTCACAACTCTCTCTTCGGAGGTTGAATTTAGAATATTTTGAGCTCATTGGAATCGTAACTTGACAAGGTTCCAAATAGGAGCAGAATTCGCTAATTTAGAGACCGTTCGATATCCCAAAAGCACGTTGGAACTCTATGATCGTCATTTTTCAATATGGATTGTTAATATTTCCAAATAGCGCGATCTAACTGAGACGCCCACGACTCCATCTTTGATGTTGGATTGGGATGATTTTTGGCCATCTAAAAGGTATTTAGTGCTCTTTGATTCCTGACTGGAATCGTGGTATTCGAAGACCCTTTAGGAATCTATAAGTGGGATCGCAGTCGTCAGTCCTGAATTTTTCCTTCATCTCCTTGTCTAATAGTAACCCTCATAACTCTCTCGTCAGAGGTCAAATTTAGAATATTTTACGCTCATTGGAATAGTAACTTGACAGGCTTCCAAATTGGATAAGAATTGGCTAATTTGGAGACCGTTCAAAATCCCAAAAGCACGTTAGAACTCTTTGATCATCATTTTTCAATATGGATTGTTAATATTTCCAAATAGCGCGATCTAACTGAGACGCCCACGACTCCATCTTTGATGTTGGATTGGGATGATTTTTGGCCATCTAAAAGGTATTTAGTGCTCTTTGATTCCTGACTGGAATCGTGGTATTCAAAGACCCTTTAGGAATCCGTAAGTGGGATCGAGTCGTCGGTCCTGGATTTTTCCTTCATCTCCTTGTCTAAAAGTAACCCCCATAACTCTCTCGTCAGAGGTCGAATATAGAATATTTTGTGCTCATTGGAATCGTAACTTGACAGGCTTCCAAATTGGACAAGAATTGGCTAATTTAGAGACCGTTCAATATCCCAAAAGCATGTTGGAACTCTTTGATCATCATTTTTCAATGTGGATTGTTAATATTTCCAAGTAGCGTGATCCAACTGAAATGCCCATAACTCCATCGTTTGATGTCGGATTGGGTCAATTTTTGGTCATCTGTAAGGTACTTTAGTTCTCTTTTATTCCTGACTGGAATCGTCGTATTCCAAGACCATTTGGGCATTCGTAAGTACGATAGCAATAGTCGGTCCTGAATTTTTCCTTCATCTTCTTGTCCAATAGTGACCCTCATAACTCTCTCTTTGGAGGTCGAATTTAGACAATTTTGAGCTCATTGGAATTGTAACTTGACAAGCTTCCAAATTGGAGCAGAATTGGCTAATTCGGAGACCGTTCGATATCCCAAAAGCACGTTGGAACTCTTTGATCATCATTTTTCAATATAGTTTGTTAATCTTTCTTAATCGTACGATCCCACAAAGTCGCCCATAAATCCATCGTTTGATGTCGAATTGGCTCAATTTTTTGTCATCTGAAAGGTACTTATGGGCTCTTGCATTCCTGGCTGGAATCATCGTATTCCGTGACCGTTACGGGCATCCCTGAGTGGGATCGTAGACATCGGTCCTAAATTTTCCTTCATCTTCTTGTCCAATAGTAACCCTCATAACACTCTCTTCAGAGGTCGAATTTAGAATATTTTGTATTCATTGGAATCGTAACTTGACGAGCTTCCAAATTGGATAGGAATTGGCTAATTCGGAGACCGTTCGATATCTCAAAAGCACGTTGGAACTCTTCGATCGTCATTTTTCAATATGGATTGTTAATATATTCAAATAGCGTGATCCAACTGAGACGCCCATAATTTCATCATTGGATGTCAGATTGGGTCGTTTCTTGGTCATCTGAAAGGTACTTTAGTGCTCTTTCATTCATGACTGGAATCGTCATATTCCATGAGCATTTGGGCATTCGTAAGTAGGATAGCAGTCGTCGGTCCTGAATTTTTCCTTCATCTTCTTGTCCAATAGTGACCCTCATAGCTCTCTCTTCGGAGGTCGAATTTAGACTATTTTGAGCACAATGGAATCGTAACTTGACAAGCTTCCAAATTGGAGCAGAATTGGCTAATTCGGAGACCGTTCGATATCCCTAAAGCACGTTGGAACTCTTTGATCGTCATTTATCAATATGGATTGTTAATCTTTTGAACTCACGCAATCCAACAAAGTCACCCATAAATTCATCATTTGATGTCAAATTGGATCAATTTTTGGTCATCTGATAGGTACTTTAGTGCTCTTTCATTCCTGACTGGAATCATCGTATTAGGAGACCATTTGGGCATCCGTAAGTGGGATCGCAATCGTCCGCCGTGAGTTTTTCCTTCCTCCCCTTCTCCAATAGTAACCCTCATAACTACCACTTCAGACGTCGAATTTAGACTATTTTGAGCTCATTGGAATTATAACTTGACAAGCTTCCAAATTGGACCAGAATTGGCTGATTCATTGACCGTTCGATATCCCAAAAACACGTTGGAACTCTTCGATCGTCATTTTTCAATATGGATTGTTAATCTTTCCAAATCGTGCGATCCTACGGAGACGCCCATAATTCCATCGTTTGATGTCGGATTAGGATGATTTTTAGCAATCTGAAAGGTACTTTAGTGCTCTTTCATTTCTAACTGGAATCATGGTATTCCGAAACCATTTCGCCATTCATAAGTGGGATAACCGTTGTCTGTCCCGAATTTTTTCTTCACCTCCTTGTCCAATAGTAACGCTCATAACTGCCTCTTCAGAGATCGAATTAAGACTATTTCAACCCATTGGAATGGTAACTTGTCAAGCTTCCAAATGGGACTAGAATTGCCTAATTCAGAGACCGATTAATACCCCAAAAGCTCGTTGGAACTCTTCGATCATCATTTTTCCATATGGATAGTTAATCTTTCCAAATCGCGCGACCCAATGGAGATGCCCATAAGTCCATCATTTGATGTCGGATGGGGTCAATTTTTGTTCATCTGAAAGGTACTCTACATTCCTGACTAGAATCATCGTATACCGAGACGATTTTGGGCATCCCTGAGGGGGATTGCAGATGTCGGTCCTGAATTTTTCCTTCACTTCTTATCCAATAATAACCCTCATAACTCTCTCTTTAGAGGTCAAATTTAGAATACTTTGAGCTCATTAATATCGTAAGTTGACATTCTTTCAAATTGGACAAGAATTCGCTAATTCGGTGACCGTTCGATATCCCAAAAGCACGTTGGAACTCTTCGATCGTCACTTTTTAATATGGATTGTTAATATTTCCAAATAGCCCGATCCAACTAAGACGCCCATAACTCCATCGTTTGATATTGGATTGGGTCAATTTTTGGTCATCTGAATGGTACTTTAGTGCTCTTTCATTCTAGACTGGAATCGTTGTATTCCCAGACCATTTGGGCATCCATAAGTAGGATAGCAGTTGTCGGTAATAAATTTTTCCTTCATCTTCTTGTCTAATAGTGACCCTCATAACTCTCTCTTCGGAGGTTGAATTTAGAATATTTTGAGCTCATTGGAATCGTAACTTGACAAGCTTCCAAATAGTAGCAGAAATGGCTACTTCAGAGACCATTCGATATCCCAAAAGCATGTTGGAACTCTACGATCGCCATTTTTCAATATGGATTATTAATATTTCCAAATAGCGCGATCCAACTGAGACGCCCATAACTCCATCGTTTGATGTTGGACTGGGATGATTTTTGGCCATCTAAAAGGTATTTAGTGCTCTTTGATCCTGACTGGAATCGTGGTACTCGAAGACCCTTTAGGAATCTGTAAGTGGGATCACAGTCGTCGGTCCTGAATTTTTCCTTCATCTCCTTGTCTAATAGTAACCCTCATAACTCTCTCGTCAGAGGTCGAATTTAGAATATTTTAAGCTCATTGGAATAGTAACTTGACAGGCTTCCAAATTGGACAAGAATTGGCTAATTTGGAGACCGTTCAATATCCCAAAAGCACATTGGAACTCTTTGATCATCATTTTTCAATATGGATTATTAATATTTTCAAATAGCGCGATCCAACTGAAATGCCCATAACTCCATCGTTTGATGTCGGAATGAGTCGATTTTTGGTCATGTGTAAGGTACTTTAGTTCGCTTTTATTCCTGACTGGAATCGTCATATTCCAAGACCATTTGGGCATTCGTAAGTAGGATAGCAGTAGTCGGTCCTAAATTTTTCCTTCATCTTCTTGTCCAATAGTGACCCTCATAACTCTCTCTTCGGAGGTTGAATTTAAAATATTTTGAGCTCATTGGAATCGTAACTTGACAAGCTTCCAAATAGTAGCAGAATTGGCTACTTCAGAGACCATTCGATATCCCAAAAGCACGTTGGAACTCTACGATCGCCATTTTTCAATATGGATTATTAATATTTCCAAATAGCGCGATCCAACTGAGATGCCCATAACTCCATCGTTTGATGTTGGATTGGGATGATTTTTGGCCATCTAAAAGGTATTTAGTGCTCTTTGATTCCTGACTGGAATCGTGGTATTCGAAGACCCTTTAGGAATCTGTAAGTGGGATCACAGTCGTCGGTCCTGAATTTTTCCTTCATCTCCTTGTCTAATAGTAACCCTCATAACTCTCTCGTCAGAGGTCGAATTTAGAATATTTTATGCTCATTGGAATAGTAACTTGACAGGCTTCCAAATTGGACAAGAATTGGCTAATTTGGAGACCGTTCAATATCCCAAAAGCACATTGGAACTCTTTGATCATCATTTTTCAATATGGATTGTTAATATTTTCAAATAGCGCGATCCAACTGAAATGCCCATAAATCCATCGTTTGATGTCGGAATGAGTCGATTTTTGGTCATGTGTAAGGTACTTTAGTTCGCTTTTATTCCTGACTGGAATCGTCATATTCCAAGACCATTTGCGCATTCGTAAGTAGGATAGCAGTAGTCGGTCCTAAATTTTTCCTTCATCTTCTTGTCCAATAGTGACCCTCATAACTCTCTCTTCGGAGGTCGAATTTAGACTATTTTGAGCTCATTGGAATTGTAACTTGGCAAGCTTCAAAATTGGAGCAGAATTGGCTAATTCGGAGACCGTTCAATATCCCAAAAGCACGTTGGAACTCTTTTATCATCATTTTTCAATATGGTTTGTTAATCTTTCCAAATCGTACGATCCTACAAAGTCGCCCATAAATCCATCGTTTGATGTCGAATTGGCTCAATTTTTTATCATCTGAAAGGTAATTATGGGCTCTTGCATTCCTGACTCGAATCGTCGTATTCCGAGACCGTTTTGGGCATCCCTGAGTGGGATCGCAGACGTCGGTCCTAAATTTTCCTTCATCTTCTTGTCCAATAGTAATCCTCAAAACACTCTCTTCAGAGGTCGAATTTAGAATATTTTGAGCTCATTGGAATCTTAAGTTGACAAGCTTACAAATTGGACAAGAATTGGCTAATTCGGAGACCGTTCGATATCCCAAAAGCACGTTGGAACTCTTCGATCGTCATTTTTTAATATGGATTGTTAATATTTCCAAATAGCGCGATCCAACTGAGACGCCCATAACTCCATCATTTGATATTGGATTGGGTCAATTTTTCCTCATCTGAAAGGTACTTTAGTGCTCTTTCATTACAGACTGGAATCGTCGTATTCCAAGACTATTTGGGCATCCGTAAGTAGGATAGCAGTTGTCGGTAATAAATTTTTCCTTCATCTTCTTGTCCAATAGTGACCCTCATAACTCTCTCTTCGGAGGTTGAATTTAGAATATTTTGAGCTCATTGGAATCTTAACTTGACAAGCTTCCAAATAGGAGCAGAATTGGATAATTTAGAGACCGTTCGATATCCCAAAAGCACGTTGGAACTCTACGATCGCCATTTTTCAATATGGATTGTTAATATTTCCAAATAGCGCGATCCAATTGAGACGCCCATAAGTCCATCGTTTGATGTTGGATTGGGATGATTTTTGGCCATCTAAAAGGTATTTAGTGCTCTTTGATTCCTGACTGGAATCGTGGTATTCGAAGACCCTTTAGGAATCCGTAAGTGGGATCGCAGTCGTCGGTCTTGGATTTTTCCTTCATCTCCTTGTCTAAAAGTAACCCCCATAACTCTCTCGTCAGAGGTCGAATTTAGAATATTTTGTGCTCATTGGAATCGTAACTTGACAGGCTTCCAAATTGGACAAGAATTGGCTAATTTGGAGACTGTTCAATATCCGAAAATCATGTTGGAACTCTTTGATCATCATTTTTCAATATGGATTGTTAATATTTCTAAGTAGCATGATCCAACTGAAATGCCCATAACTCCATCGTTTGATGTCGGATTGGTTCAATTTTAGGTCATTTGTAAGGTACTTTAGTTCTCTTTTATTCCTGACTGGAATCGTCGTATTCCAAGACCATTTGGGCATTCGTAAGTAGGATAGCAGTAGTTGGTCCTGAATTTTCCTTCATCTTCTTGTCCAATAGTAACCCTCATTACACTCTCTTTAGAGGTCGAATTTAGAATATTTTGTGTTCATTGGAATCGTAACTTGACGAGCTTCCAAATTAGATAGGAATTGGCTAATTCGGAGACCGTTCGATATCCCAAAAGCATGTTGTAACTCTACGATTGCCAGTTTTCAATATGGATTGTTAATATTTTCAAATAGCACGATCCAACTGAGACACCTATAACTCCATCATTTGATGTTGGATTGGGATGATTTTTGGCCATCTAAAAGGTATTTAGTGCTCTTTGATTCCTGACTGGAATCGTGGTATTCAAAGACCCTTTAGGAATCTGTAAGTGGGATCGCAGTCATCGGTCCTGAATTTTTCCTTCATCTTCTTGTCCAATAGTGGCCCTCATAGCTCTCTCTTCGGAGGTCGAATTTAGACTATTTTGAGGTCAATGGAATCGTAACTTGACAAGCGTCCAAATTGAAGCAGAATTGGCTAATTCGGAGACCGTTCGATATCCCAAAAGCACGTTGGAACTCTTTGATCATCATTTTTCAATATGGTTTGTTAATCTTTCGAAATCGTACGATCCTACAAAGTCGCCCATAAATCCATCATTTGATGTCGAATTGGCTCAATTTTTTGTCATCTGAAAGGTAATTATGGGCTCTTGCATTCCTGACTGGAATCGTCGTATTCTGAGACCGTTTTGGGCATCCTTGAGTGGGATCGCAAACGTCGGTCCTGAATTTTCCTTCATCTTCTTGTCCAATAGTAACCCTCATAACACTCTCTTCAGAGGTCGAATTTAGAATATTTTGAGCTCATTGGAATCTTAAGTTGACAAGCTTACAAATTGGACAAGAATTGGCTAATTCGGAGACTGTTCGATATCCCAAAAGCACGTTGGAACTCTTCGATTGTCATTTTTTATTATGGATTGTTAATATTTCCAAATAGCGCGATCCAACTGAGATGCCCATAACTCCATTGTTTGATATTGGATTGGGTCAATTTCTGCTCATCTGAAAGGTACTTTAGTGCTCTTTCATTCCAGACTGGAATCGTCGTATTCCAAGGCCACTTGGGCATCCGTAAGTAGGAGAGCAGTTGTCGGTAATAAATTTTTCCTTCATCTTCTTGTCCAATAGTGACCCTCACAACTCTCTCTTCGGAGGTTGAATTTAGAATATTTTGAGCTCATTGTAATCGTAACTTGACAAGCTTCCAAATAGGAACAGAATTCGCTAATTCAGAGACCGTTCGATATCCCAAAAGCACGTTGGAACTCTATGATCGCCATTTTTCAATATGGATTGTTAATATTTCCAAATAGCGCGATCCAACTGAGACGCCCACAAATCCATCGTTTGATGTTGGATTGGGATGATTTTTAGCCATCTAAAAGGTATTTAGTGCTCTTTGATTCCTGACTGGAATCGTGGTATTCAAAGACCCTTTAGGAATCCGTAAGTGGGATCGCAGTCGTCGGTCCTAGATTTTTCCTTCATCTCCTTGTCTAAAAGTAACCCCCATAACTCTCTCGTCAGAGATCGAATTTAGAATATTTTGTGCTCATTGGAATCGTAACTTGACAGGCTTCCAAATTGGACAGGAATTGGCTAATTTGGAGACCGTTCAATATCCCAAAAGCATGTTGGAACTCTTTGATCATCATTTTTCAATATGGATTGTTAATATTTCCAAGTAGCGTGATCCAACTGAAATGCCCATAACTCCATCGTTTGATGTCGGATTGGGTCGATTTTTGGTCATCTGTAAGGTACTTTAGTTCTCTTTTATTCCTAACAGGAACCATCGTATTCCAAGACCATTTCGGCATTCGTAAGTACGATAGCAGTAGTCGGTCCTGAATTTTTCCTTCATCTTCTTGTCCAATAGTGACCCTCATAACTCTCTCTTTGGAGGGCGAATTTAGACAATTTTGAGCTCATTGAAATTATAACTTGACAAGCTTCCAATTTGGAGCAGAATTGGCTAATTCGGAGACCGTTCGATATCCCAAAAGCACGTTGGAACTCTTTGATCATCATTTTTCAATATGGTTTGTTAATCTTTCTAAATCGTACGATCCTAAAAGTCGCCCATAAATCCATCGTTTGATGTCGAATTGGCTCAATTTTTTATCATCTGAAAGGTACTTATGGGCTCTTGCATTCCTGGCTGGAATCATCGTATTCCGAGACCGTTTTGGGCATCCCCGAGTGGGATCGTAGACGTCGGTCCTGAATTTTCCTTCATCTTCTTGTCCAATAGTAACCCCCATAACACTCTCTTCAGAGGTCGAATTTAGAATATTTTGTATTCATTGGAATCGTAACTTGACGAGCTTCCAAATTGGATAGGATTTGGCTAATTCGTAGACCGTTCGATATCCCAAAAGCACGTTGGAACTCTTCGATCGTCACTTTTCAATATGGATTGTTAATATTTTCAAATAGCGTGATGCAACTGAGACGCTCATAATTCCATCATTGGATGTCGGATTGGGTCGTTTCTTAGTCATCTGAAAGGTACTTTAGTGCTCTTTCATTCATGACTAGAATCGTCGTATTCCATGACCATTTGGGCATTCGTAAGTAGGATAGCAGTCGTCGGTCCTGAATTTTTCCTTCATCTTCTTGTCCAATAGTGACCCTCATAGCTCTCTCTTCGGAGGTCGAATTTAGACTATTTTGAGGTCAATGGAATCATAACTTGACAAGCTTCCAAATTGGAGCAGAATTGACTAATTCGGAGACCGTTCGATATCCCTAAAGCACGTTGGAACTCTTTGATCGTCATTTATCAATATGGATTGTTAATCTTTTAAACTCACGCAATCCAAAAAAGTCACCCATAAATTCATCATTTGATGTCAAATTGGATCAATTTTTGGTCATCTGATAGGTACTTTAGTGCTCTTTCATTCCTGACAGGAATCGTCGTATTAGGAGACCATTTGGGCATCCGTAAGTGGGATCGCAATTGTCGGCCGTGAATTTTTCCTTCCTCCCCTTCTCCAATAGTAACCCTCATAACTGCCTCTTCAGACGTCGAATTTAGACTATTTTGAGCTCATTGGAATTGTAACTTGACAAGCTTCCAAATTGGACCAGAATTGGCTGATTCATTGACCGTTCGATATGCCAAAAACACGTTGGAACTCTTCGATCGTCATTTTTCAATATGGATTGTTAATCTTTCCAAATCGTGCGATCCTACGGAGACGCCCATAACTCCATCGTTTGATGTCGGAGTAGGATGATTTTTAGCAATTTGAAAGGTACTTTAGTGCTCTTTCATTTCTAACTGGAATCATGGTATTCCGAAACCATTTCGGCATTCATAAGTGGGATAACCGTTGTCTGTCCCGAATTTTTTCTTTACCTCTTTGTCCAATAGTAACGCTCAAAACTGCCTCTTCAGAGGTCGAATTAAGACTATTTCAACCCATTGGAATGGTAACTTGTCAAGCTTCCAAATGAGACTAGAATTGCCTAATTTAGAGACCGATCGATACCCCAAAAGCTCGTTGGAACTCTTCGATCATCATTTTTCCATATGGATAGTTAATCTTTCCAAATCGCTCGACCCAACGGAGATGCCCATAAGTCCATCGTTTGATGTTGGATTGGGTCAATTTTTGGTCATCTGAAAGGTACTTTGCATTCCTGACTAGAATCATCGTATACCGAGACGGTTTTGGGCATCCCTGAGGGGGATTGCAGATGTCAGTCCTGAATTTTTTCTTCATCTTCTTGTCCAATAGTAACCCTCATAACTCTCTCTTTAGAGGTCGAACTTAGAATACTTTGAGCTCATTAAAATCATAAGTTGACATTCTTTCAAATTGGACAAGAATTGGCTAATTCAGAGACCGTTCGATATCCCAAAAGCACGTTGGAACTCTTCGATCGTCACCTATTAATATGGATTGTTAATATTTCCAAATAGCGCGATCCAACTGAGGCGCCTATAACTCCATCGTTTGATAACGGATTGGGTCAATTTTTGGTCATCTGAAAGATACTTTAGTGCTCTTTCATTCCAGACTGGAATCGTCGTAGTCCAAGACCATTTAGGCATCCATAAGTAGGATAGCAGTTGTCGGTTGTTTCGACAAGGAAACAAAGGTATTTGATTTGGGAGAGTCATCTTATTTAAACATAACAATGAAATAATTTCAAAGACAATCATCACATTTTATTGATTCTGAATTCATTTACATCCTCTGGTATCCCTTGATTCTAAGATAGCTTACAAAGAACTCATTACAAATGTTAATTATTATTATAGTTAAATATAATTTCGGCAGCATAACGGCAATGATGTCAATCATCTCCTATGACTTAGGAGGAATAGACAAGTCGTTCAACAGTCTTCAAGAGAATGGAAATTCCGGCAGCATTTCAGTACTATTTTGGTCATCTCCCAAAACTTAGGAGGAATACGTCCCTTCCGCGATGATTCTTAATTCTTGAACAAGAAGAACTTGAAGACCCGAAGACTCAAACCATTCCGACAGCATTTCAGCCCATTGCTGTCAAAACTGTCAAACAATAGGTTTGCGCGGGTCCGCGCAAACGATAGGCTTTGCGCGGGTCCGCGCAAACCATAAATGCCTTCTGTTGCTTTGCGCTGGCCGTCGCAAACTTCCAGGAGTCCAATACCCCTTTGCGCGGGATCGCGCAAAGTGCAGGAGTCCAATACTCCGCACCTTCTGTCTTCTCTTTCGTCCTTGCTTCACTTCTGAAATCTTCCAACCCCTTTTGAGAGAAGGAATGGGGTATTTATAGACATTTTCACCAGTGAAAATCTCAAATCTGGTCGATGTGGGACAAAAAATATCATCCAACTATTTTTACCACAGCATTATAGACTTTGCGCGGACTCGCGCAAACAATATGCTTTGCGCGGTCTCGCGCAAACCCTTCAATCTCGCGCAGAGTCTCCTCTGTCCAATCCGCGCAAACTCTTCACTTTGCGCGGTCTTTGTGTAACTCATTCACTTTGCGCGACCTCGCGCAAAGTGGTCTTGAAGCTGTTTTCTTTCTCTTCAAAGTGATTTCTTGATTTTTCTTCTTTTCTCCCTTGCTTATTTTATGCCTCAACAGATGCCCCCTTGATCCGTTCTTTGTTCGTTCAGAAAATCAAAGAAAAGGATCAAACCACTCTTTTTCTTCAAGGTTTGCGCGACCTCGCGCAAAGTCCTACCCGAGTACCGTACTCGGCCATAAAGCCTATAAATAGTCCAACGACTTAGTCATTTTCACGAACTACTCTTTGCTGACACTGCTCTGGCGATTTTTCTCCGCGCAAACCTCTGACTTTGCGCGACCTCGCGCAAAGCATCTCACTTTGCGCGAACTTTCTGAACTTTCGAGATTTTCCGCGCAAACCACTTGACTTTGCGCGACCTCGCGCAAAGTACTCTGCACTTAGAGAATTTTCGAACTTTTTCCAACACTTAGCCATTTTCTGACTTCCATCATCTGTCTTTCTTTATGGCTCGAATTAAACAAACTGCTCGTCTGGTGTCTCCTTCAAACTCACCTTCTTCTGATCAACCACCTGCTAAGAGAATGAAGACCACTTCCAGAAATCCAGCTTACTTCAAAGAACCTGTTCTCCCTACGTTCGATTTCTCCAATCGTATCAAGTCTTTACCATCTCCTATACATAGATCCATTTCTTTGGGAGATATTAAATGCCCTCCAAAACATGAGAGAGAGTACGACTGGGATGAGTGGCTCAAGACCACAGCCCACATTCGCACCGACAGTAAGAGACCACCCGTCCGAGAGGATACTCCTCCACCTTCCCGTCCGAAGAAGACTCGCCGCAACAAGGCGAAGGAATTTGAGGAAAAGATCAAGGAACACAAGAGAAAGCGACTTCAAAACTCCTGGGACTCAGTTCGAGTCGTTGAAGGGGTCATGAAATTCGACAACCCTCATTCAGAGGGCATGACCGTCATTCCCATAAAGGTGTATCGCCATCAGTCTATGCTGGACTGTGAACCTAAAGATTGTGTTCATGGCGAAAGACTGATGTACACCGAATCATGGGCCACAAGAGAGCCCCGGATTCTAGAAGGCACTATTCAAGCTCAAAAGCCACGACAGAATGTCGGAGAAGCTCGCCCCATGATTTTCCTGACTCCCTTCCACAGTCCTCATGATCTCTTTCCTTCTCATTTCTATGAGACAGTGAGACAGCGTTTCAGAGATCGAGAGCAACTCTGGGGCCAAGCAGAATTCCGCATCAGAGGCCTGCTAATTGCTCGTCGCTATTACTCCGAATGGGCGGAGGCTATTTTGCTGAAACATACAAGTACTCTTGCAAAGATAGGCCTATATGATGCAATAGAAGTAACTTCAAAATACTTCTATCGGGAACCCAACGTTCTGAAAGGCTTCCTTGAATATTGGTCGCCTACAACCAACTCCTTTCATCTTCCTTACGGCGAGATGAGCATATCTCTTTGGGATCTTCATCGTATAGCTGGTCTCACAATAACGGGGAAATTCTACGATGAATTCATTCCTACCAACAGAGAGTTGGCCTTTGTGTCATTTCCAGACCGCAAGCCCTCCATATCCGAGACTACCATAGAGCTATTTAAAGAGATGAGTAAATTCTCCAATATCCACAAAATTCCCCCTCTTCAATGGCTGGCCCATTTTTCTAGGGGTTTAAGGTATTTATCAATCTGATAATTGATCTTCCTCTTTATATTCTTCAGCCATTTATGTATATTAACCTCTTCATTTTTATTTCCTTTGAAGGTTTCGCGACTGCAATTCCAAAGAACTGACAAAGCTTCGGGATGCAGTACGAGGAAAACCAGAATATAGCTCTTTCGGAGAGCTTGCAGCATTTCTGGCCTATTGGCTAAGCTTAGTCGTTTTGCCCAGCTCTAAATGGGCAGATGCTATCCGTCCAAGTGTCTTTGTCGTGGCCGGTGCCTTGGCGGAGGGACATAAATATTCACTTGCTCCTCCAGTACTATGTTCTATCTACCGGGCCCTTGGAGAAATAGCGACTCATATAAAAGACCCCATTCTGGGAACTTCGTCTGCACATACTTCTTGGCACTACTTTACAGGCTGGCTTGGAGTCTACTTCCCTTGGACTTTCGAGGTTTCAGAGCAAGCATATTCTCATCCCTCTCATCTTCCGCTCTGGTTCTTTCAACAAAGAGCAATGGCTAGGAGAGCATATGAATGGGTGGTAAATAAGATTCGGGACGATGATCAAATAAACTTCTTTCAATTCCGCCTCTATCGCTATCCCGTAGATACAGATATGGTAGACAACGAAACACTGACTGCAGCAGAGAGAGCTTTCTTCTTCTCCATTCGCTCGTGCAGTTTACCTTTGCGGGAAGGGACAGAATTCTGGAGAGAACCTTACTACCCGAGTCGCTTTGCTCGTCAATTCGGTTATGATCAAACCGTTCCTCAAGACTGCGGGCTCGTTACCAGACAAATGCGCTGTTATGGAACTGGTCCTCTTAACTGGGCCATGATATGGAAACAATTCTTTGAATAGTTGTGTTGGCTCCTCCTTCATAATTCCGAGCTGTGATCGCATAGTCCGTACATCATATAGCTGGATGCGATGGTGGGATCATCAATCATACCTGGTCAATAAATGCCTGCCTGTAGACTCCTCTATCTTTCTTCATCCACCCAGGCTGAAGGGCAGAAATTTAGAGAGCGGGATTGGCTATATTCCGGAGAAGAGCCATGCATCTCATCCAGGAGAGATTTGCAGAAAGATATCATTAGAAGATCCCATCCGTGAAATCAAACCTATCAACACTTTGGAGGGCTGGTTTGCCCACGGAGTTCTGAGAGAATTTGAGAAATCTCGTCGGGACTCTTCAAATCAAGGTGTGGATGATGCTGCAGGTACATCTTCTCCAATTCCTGCAGAGACCGTGGCGGTTCAAGAGGGACCAGCTATTGGTACTTCAATATCTCCTCCGCAACCCATTGGTCCTAGTCCATCTTCTCCGATGACTAGATCAAGAACACGTTTGCAATCATCGTCTCCTATCCCTTCGGAAAAGATCGGCCAAGCATCTGCTTCCCCTTCAGTTCAAGAGCTTGCTCTCAGGAGAAGCGATCGACCCGTTTCTTATAAAGGGAAGCAAGTTATCGTTGAAGAAGCTGACGAAGAAATTTTGGGAGACGAAAGTTCTACTTCATCATCAAGTACAACCGAATCTTCGCAGGATGAAGATAGCGGAGATAGTGATAATGGCGAAGATAAAGATGATGACTTTGAAGAAGGAGAAGTTGATATTGATGAGGAAGAAGAAACAGTTGCGAAAGAAGTTGAGATAGCATCTTCCCCTGCAACTGCTAAGACTCCCTCTGGCATTAATATCCCTGCTAAATCTCCTGCAGCTGAGGAAGATGAAGAGGAGCCTTTAGATTATGGAGAATATGGATATTCACCAGGTAAAGGAAAATTTTCATATAAATATTTTGATTTATATTTTAACAACTATTATTTATCCAAAATTATTGCATCTCCCTTTTTTAGGTGTCCAAGTTGCAGAAGTAGGTGTCATCTCTCCAGTGGCCCCTCTTGTAATATCTTCACCGAGAGCATCTGTAGCTCCGTTGGTAGTACCAAGAGTAGTTGCTCGTGAGATTATATTTTCTACAGAAACTACTGATTTGCCAACTCCAGCCACAAGAGATTCTAGTACGGAGGCTAGAGCACCATCTTTCGCTGATATGGTGGGACTTGGCCCTTCCATAGCTCCAAGAGCTTCTCCTTCTGTTAGTTGTGTCCCAGTGACAGGTATATATATATATATGTGCGCTGCTTATCTTCATTCAAGACTATATATATTTCATAGTAATATATTGAATATTCTTCTTCTTTTGCTATAGGAGCTTATCCCCGTAGCGGTGCGGCTAGTTCTGATTCTGTAACTACTACTTCTGAACTATCATCCTTTGCAAAGATTCCTGCTCACAAAATGCTGATGGTGAAACATTCTCTGTTAGCAATAATCCATATCTTCAGAAATCCTGATCAATGGTCGGACTTGGATGTTGCTATAGAAATTTTGGAAAGCTCTGCTAAGATGGCCAGAATCAACATATCTCCCTTACGGGATTCACTTTTCAAATTTCGTGATTCTGTAATTTCTTTAGCTTCAGTGGAAAATATCACCATTGCGCCTGAGATTTTAGAATACAGAAAGCTGCTGGCTCTTTCTCAAGAACAAGTCTCTTTAACAGCTTCTTCAATTTCCAAATTTGAACAAGAACGTATGATTCTTCAAGATCAATTAAAGATTCATGTTGATGAAAGCATAACTATCCAAGATCGCATTGCAGCTCTGAAGGAAGAAATCTCTCAGCTGGAGAGAAAGAATCATGAGCAAGCTTTAATCATTCAAGAGGTTGAAGAGAAGATGCGAGTGAATGCCAAGTCTATTGATACTGAAAAATCTGCACAACTTCAGAATCAAGAAATGGTTGTTTCTTTGGAGAACAAGCTTGCTGGCGTTCTGATCAGGCGAAACTTATTCTTGAAGAAAAATCTCGACATAATGCAGCTCAAGCACAATTAAAAGAAGATTTGCTCAGATATTCAGAAGCAATGGGGATCACAGAGAATCTTTGAATCATGTAATTTAAAACATGTGATATTTGCTTTTGTGTTTCTCGGATGTAATTTATTTTGCTTGACATCTATTTCATGAGATTATTTTGGGGATGTTTATGATGGTATTTTCCACTTTGCATATTGATGATATTTGTACTAATATTATCGAATTGTATTTATGCTTAATATAATATTTTCATTACTAATTTTATCTAATTATATCTATATTTTATATAATATTTTCTATTTATATATTTTTATAATTTCTAAACATTTTATGTTTTGTTAGTATGGGATTCTCTAGGTGAGTATTTAGATTGGCGGTACTAAGTTTCAATTCAATTAGCCACACACAGTTTATGCTCATGAGTAGTGGAGCGTGCGCACACACACAGTTTAAGCTCGTGAGTAGTGGAGCATTTATGGGTCTTATGTGATGGCCCTTTGTAACTCTCTAGAGTTCGCTTTTGGGCTTCTCATTGCCTTGAGCTCACGGTCACGGTCCATCGAGAGGGGCCCATTGGACGCTCGGACGGTGAAGCTGTTGGATTTACGCGCGGGGTTGGCCACGGTAACTCTCAGAGTTCGCGGGGCTCGCAAGGCTACCTTTGGGCACCAAATCTAGGGTCGCCGGTCCATCAATGAGTAGGTTTAAGCCCTTCCTCACGAGTTACTACGAAATCAACCCCTAGACTGGAGGGTCTTACGCACGGTTGGCATAAAGCTCGCGCCGCACTGCCCCCTGTTTTCTTCGTGCGCAAGGTCGAGCCCATTCACAGGAGGGCATTTTCATCCGTTCCCGTGGCCTGCCTGGAAGCTATACGAGACGGCATGGGAATTACGGTGACTAGTCTTCGCGGATTTATGGCCTTTTAGGCTTTGAATCCTTGACTTCGTCGGCTACCGCATGAGTGCGCACGATGGTCTTCGCGGGCTTTTTAGGGCCCGACTCCTCGCGCATTGCCCGAATGGCGATCTTCATGGGTCTTACGTATAGTTGGCGGCTCTTTTAGAGCTTGATCCTTTGAGAGCATTTTTTTTTTTTTTTTTTTTTTTTTTTTTTTTTTTTTGAGAGCTTGATCTTTTTGATTTTGCTCAATTTTGCTCTTTTGGGATTTTGGCTTGGCTATACTGCCTCTTTGATTGATATTGATATATCCTTGTAAGGCGATAATATCTTCAAGAAGCTCCATGCCTTGTAAGGCAATATAATTCTCAGCTTAGATAATATCTTCAAGAGAATCTTCAAGAATTTGTGCCTTGTAAGGCAATAATATATATATATATATATGATCATCATCATTTGCAAATATAGTAGATATTTCCGCAATATCTTTAAGAAGATCCAAATATAGTAGACATTTCCGAAATATTTCCGAAATATCTTCAAGAAGATCCATGCCTTGTAAGGCAATAATATTCTTAACTTAGATAATATCTTCAGGAGAATTTTCAAGAATTTGTGCCTTGTAAGGCAATATAACTTTTGTCAATATCTTCTTTGATGATGATGATGATCATATATATATATTTTCCAGATTTGCTGCTTTGATGATTGATATGCTTGTAAATCTCTTCTTTATAGCTTCTTTTGTTGGCATATAGACATGATTTTATTCATTTTTGCCCCCTTTTGATACAGAATCATTATGCTGATAATATTCTGGGTCAAAATCCACATCTCTATCTTTAGGGATAGTATCTTTTGATGAAACGGGCGTTGACAAGTACACCGATACCTGTCCTTCTTGATTTACAATTCTATATGCCCCATTGGAGTATACTTCTTTCACCACATATGGTAGTCCCATTTAGGCTCAAACTTGCCCCCTGTCCGGCGAGTGACCACTATAGGTCTTTTCAACATTAACACTATATCCCCTTTTTTGAAAGAACGATATTTGACCTGTTTATCAAATGCAGCAGATATTCTGGCCTGATATGACTGCAATCGATGCTGTGCCGCGAGACGTTTCTCATCGAGGAAGTCTAATTCTTTCAGCCTAATTTTTGCATTTTCTTCATCTGTTATAGACTGGTGCACTGCCACTCTGAGTGATGCCACTTGGATTTCAATCGGGATAACTGCCTCCATGCCATAGACTAATGAATATGGTGTTGCCCCTGTTGCCGTACGATGGGTGGTTCTGTAGGCCCATAATGCCTCTTGCAACTTTTCATCCCAATCACGCTTATTGCCTGTCACTGTTTTCTTCATAATCTTGACAATTGTTTTGTTAAATGCCTCTGCTAATCCATTGGCCGGAGGATAGTAAGGTGTTGAAAAAGAATGCTGAATACCAAACTTCTGACATAACTTTTCCATGCCTTTATTTTTAAAAGGGGTGCCATTATCAGTGATGATTTTCTTCGGAATACCATGACGGTATATTATAGCATGACGGATGAAATTGACCACGTCTTTCTCTTTAACATTACGCAAGGCGACTGCTTCGGTCCACTTGGAGAAATAATCCGTTGCTGCCAGAATATACTGTTTTCCTTTAGATGAAGGAGGATTTATCGGACCAATAACGTCGAGTCCCCAGGCTGAAAAGGGCCAAGAAGCAACAGACTGATGTAATTCTTCTGGAGGAATATGTATTATATCTCCATGTATTTGACATTCATGGCATCGCTTTGCATATTCTATTGCATCTTTAAACATAGTGGGCCAATAATAACCCATTCGATGCACTCTATGGCATAAATTCGGCCGACTTGATGTGCTCCACATTCACTGAATGTGCCTCCATAACATTTGGTTTGCTTCTTGCTTGTCCAAGCACCTTATGACATTCCATTATAAGACTTTCTATACAATACTTGCACATGATAAATTTTCTGATCATTTGTTTAATCTGTTGTTTTTGTGCATTATCTTCGGCAAGATATTATATTTGAGATAATCGACAAAGGTGACGCCAATCATCCATTGTTACTTCCAGACAGGATATAGGCAATATTTCAACGATTTCTTCGATAACCTCTGCAGATGGTAGGAATCTTCTTTCTTCTATAGTTACGAAGAGGACTTCGGTTTGTGCAAGATAAAGCTGCTGCTAAACTGGCTAAAGCATCTGCTTTTGCATTTTTTTCGACCGCGGTATGTGTTTAATTTCCACTGATGAATTGTTCAAGCAAGCATTGTCGCGCCTTAGGTAATAAGGCAAAAGTTCTTATTTTCTCACCTCAAATTCAGTTGTCAATTAATTTATAATTAATTTAGAATCTCCAAAGATATGCAGTGTTTTTATCTCCATTTCTTTGTGCTATTTCCATTAGATGATAAGAGCTACGTATTGACTTCATTGTTTGTGCACGCGATATCCAACGTGAAAGAATATGGTAATAAATCACCCGAGGGGTAATGAATATCACTCCCGCCCGCTCGATACTCGAGCGACACCATCAAAATACATCGCAAAGATTTTGGGATTGATCATCATAACTGTTCATCCGGAAATTCATCATTGATTTCTTCATTTTACGCTATAGGATGTCTTTGCGAGAAAATCGCCTATAGCTTGTCCTTTTCTTTGCTTTTACGGCTTATAAGAAATAGTGTATTCTGATAATAATAGCATCCACTTGGCTAGTCTTCCCGATAACATTGGCCTGGTCATCAACAATTTTATCGGATCTGCTCTTGAGATCAAAGTTATGTCATGGGAGAGACAATAATGCCTTAACTTTTGCACAGCGAATACCAATGCCAAGCATTCTTTTTCAATCGAAGAATAATTGGATTATGCCCCCATCGGTGTTGTTAAACTCAGATAATAAAAAAGCGATCTCTTTTAAAACCGTTTACTGTGCCAACAAAGCACCCAAAGAATTTGCTTGTGAGATGTATATAAAATAAGTGGCTTACCTTTTTTCTTGGAGTGTTAACTGCAGGCGGTATTTGTTTTAATAATTCTTTAATAGAATCAAAGGCATTGTGGCAAGCATGATCCCATACGAATTCTGTATCTTTCTTCATTAACCGAGAAAATGGCTGACACCTTCCTGCAAGGTTCGAAATGAAGCGACGAATATATGCCAATTTTCCTTGTAAGCTTTTTAATTCCTTCAGCGTCGTTGGTGGTGGCATATTTTGAATAGCTTTAACTTTTTCTGGATCAATTTCGATTCCTCTGTGCCGTACGACAAAGCCGAGGAATTTCCCAGAAGACACTCCAAATGCACACTTAGCCGGATTCATCTTTAATTGCTTCTTTCTGAGCCGTCGGAAGACCGATGCCAGATGTTCGCGGTGTTCTTGATGATCTCCAGATCTGACTACCAAGTCATCAACATAGCATTCGACATGTTTATGCATCATATCTTGAAAGATATTTTTCATTGCCCTTTGATATGTTGCTCCAGCATTTTTGAGACCGAAAGGCATGACTTTGTAACAGTAGATTCCAAGTGGCGTTCTGAAAGCCGTTGCCTCTTCATCTTCGGGTGCCATCCTGATTTGATTATAGCCTGCATACCCGTCCATAAAGGACATGATAGCATACTGAGTAGTGCTATCAATCAGTAATTCTGTTATCGGGAGGGGGAAATCGTCTTTTGGACATGCTTCATTCAGATCTCTGAAATCAATGCATACTCTGATCTGTCCAGTTCTTCTTTTCATAGGAACAATGTTTGATATCCATTTGGGATATTTAACTTCTCTCGATGACCCAACCTTTATTAGCTTATTTACTTCTTTTTCGATTAATGGAACCAGTGCTGGGTGAAATCGCCTTTGTGCTTGCTTAATTGGTTTCTTTTCTTTGGAGATATTTAACCGATGCATCGCTACGAGAGGGTTCAGTCCGGCATTTCTTCATATGTCCAAGCAAAGACATCTTTGTTTTCTTTGAGAAGTTGACCATATTTCTCGAATTCTTGATCTGAAAAGCTGACGCTGATGAACGTGTTCCTTGGTTCTTCTGTTGTTCCCAAGTTTATTTCTCGAGCCATCTATCGTCGGTTGCCCCCGTCTTCTATTTGCTTTGGAGCGATTTCGGGATATTCAACTATCTTAGTATCTTCTTGTAATTGAAGTCACATTAAGCGACATCATGTTTTTTCTTGATTCTACTCCCAATCCTTGAAATTTTCTTCGCTTTTCTTGATTAACCCGAGTGGGATTTGAATCCCCTTTCCATTATTCAAGCGGTGGGTTTGTCACAATCAAAACCCATGTTCCTCATGATCTTCTTGCTTATTGTATTGTACTTTCTTAAATTCTGCGGTGCTAATTTTCCATGATATTCATTGCTTGCATTTTCACTCTTCTCTTCTGATGCAGCATGGAATTCTATCGGTTCAGGATATTTATCAATGGCTTTGACTTGGAATGTTCTCGGAGCGGCTGTAAATGGCTTACATCTTTCGATATTGGGTAATGGCACTGTGTAATTGGGTATGTAAAACTTTGTTGTTACGTCGACAACAAGTGTCAACGGCGGTTGTCCCGGTTGTCTCAGTGCTTTGGTACAAAATAGAATTTCTTTCTTGCTTCTGGTCCCGGAAGATTCTGCTCTTTCTTCCTTGTCTTTATTTATCCTGGCATCTTTTATGATTCTCTTCCCATCATCATTTCTTATTTCTTCAGAGAAACATTTGTAATAACTGGCGTCTGCAAAGAAAGACTCAGCTTCTGTGTAGGGTTTCGCATCAGCCATTACTTTACATTGCACCCCATCTTTACAGTATTTGAAACATTGGTGTAGAGTAGAAGGTACGATATGATACTGATGTATCCATGGCCTTCCCAAGAGAAGGTTATATGTCGTCACAGCATTTATAACATGACATACAACAGTAGTGATTAATTCTTCTATTTCCAATGTTACTGTGATTTTACCGAGTGCACGTTGTCCATCTTGATTAAATCCTTGTATCATCATTCATTTGGGCTAAGTCCGATCGGCGAAAACCCAATTTAGTAACCATGGAGAGCGGCAAAAGGTTCACCTGCGACCCATTGTCTATCATAATTCGTTTTATCTTCTTCTCACAAATATATCCTTCTATCATCAGTGGCCTGTTATGTTCCATTTCACCAATTAAATCATCTTCAGAGAAAGATATTACTGGTAGACAATTCATCTTCTCATTATTTCTTTCATTCTTCATTTCTGCCAGTAAAGTTTCTCTCACATTGTGATCAGACAGTGCTTGAATCAAACTCTGCCGGAATTCTTCTGACAACTTGAGCGCATCGTAAATACTTAATCGTGCCGGTATACCTTTCAAGTGGCTGACCACATCATAAGCCACTTTCGTCTTTATATCTCCATTTCTATTCTTGTCTCCAGTGTTCTGTCTTTCAGTCACTTCTTTCCTTATTATTTCTGCTTTCTGCTTTACCGGACTCGTGATTTGCTTCCCTGATCGCAACGTAATCATTGTTGCACTTCTTGTCAACTTTTCCTTTTTTAGTCCTTGCTTGTTTTCTTGTATTGACAGTACATTTACTGTTGCCCTTGCATTCTTTTCTTTGCTTGCTCTGGTTATTATGTCACCTCTGTTTATCATCATTTGTATGATGCATTTCAACGTATAACAATTTTCCGTTGGATGCCCCACTAGGCGATGATAACGGCAAAAATTTCTTTCTCGAGTCCTTGTCGCATCTTCGGGCGCTTTGGTTTAGTAATTCCGAGTTCTGCTTTTAACAATTGTTGCATCATGGGTACCACGTCCTCTTTATCAAACTCAAATCCTTCATGAGAATCAAGCATTCGAGCTTTTTCCCACCGTATCTGTCCCTTGCTTGGTTCGGCCTTCTTTTTTCTTCGGCCTTTTATCTCTTGAGCCCCTCGCATCGATTCTTCTTATCCCGGTCGACGGTATTGACGGTTGTCTGCCAGGCATTCTTTCGACAGTTTCATGATGAAATGCCTAAGGCATCTTGAGTCATTAGCTCCAATGCATGGGCTTTGGTAGCCAAATCGCGAAAAGTCCCAATATCGGCGCTAGTGAGTCCGAACGCAATTCTGTCTCCATAGAGTTCGGACACATTTTGACTTGTTCCTTTTCTTCGGCAAGCGCCTACACGATGCCCCCAGTGTTTTCCATCCGTCATGAATTTTTCAACGGGTTCTCCTTCTCATTTGTCGTCTTGAAGCTAGTTACGTGATGCTAACGTCACGTTCGACGAGAAGAAGTTCGACATGAAAGCATCTTGCATTTCTTCCCATGTCGTATGGACCTGGTGCCAAATTTGAATACCACCGAAAGCTTTGCTTGTCAACGATGACCCAAATAAGCGTAAGCAATATTGAGGTATCGTGGAAAAATTCCCCATCTTTGGTGATGAAATGCATCGGTGTTCTTAGGTGATCCTTCCCCATTGAACTTTTGGAAATCTGGGTGTTTGAAGTTGGCTGGAAATGGAACATCCTCTACCTCTCTCGGGTAGGGTGTTCGGTATCTGAAACGACCGGTATTCGCACGCTCTCTTTCTATTCTGACTGCTTCTTCGACGACTTGTCTTACGTCATCTTGTGTTATAGCTCTTGTTGCTGGAACTGAACCTCGTGATCCTATCCCTGCGGACGGGAACCTTCAGGGTGGTTCTCTTGTCCATTTGTCGCTCCCATCATGGGTGGAGCCACTATTTGGGCTACATTATGTGCCAGGGTTGTCAAAGCTTCCCTGAGATTCCGGCATTCATCCATTAGCATTCTTTGTGCCTCCGCCATTTGATCAACACGTTCTTCGGTAGTTGGTCTATTTCCTTGACCTGTTTCCGCCATATATACTGCGGCTCCTTGATTTGTTTTTGTAAAGCTGTTTTTGGAGTAGAACGGAGTATCTTGATATAGCGGGACTTATAAAGAGGGGAGAAATTGGAGTCTCATTTGACTCTCGTGTGCTTTCGTGCTTTTAACCGATCGAGGTGATACTGATTATAAGCGAGCTTGTTTGCGGTGATACTTGCATCGGTGATTCTATCATCGGTGCTTTACCTTTTTGTGCTTGTGTCCATTTGGTCTTTGGAGCGACCAAAGCTGGAAAATCCTGCGACGAGAACCGAAAGCAACTTGTTCAGGATAAATCGCCGGAGGAGCGAGTTCGGGTTTTCTTCTTGCTATGCTCCGTGTAATTGGTCCCTCAGTTCTTGGTGCAAACAATTTTGCTTTGCGACTCTTTAAGGCCTTTGTTTTTGTCCTTTTGGATAAAACCAGAGTCCAGTTTTCATCATTTTCTTGTAGTTGAGGTGAAACGGAAATGACTCCCGCTGTCGCTTGAATCACATTGCACCCGCTTGAAGTGCTCGCTTTTGTGTTCTCAGGAATTTCGCTTGGCGCATACTCAATTACAAACCCAGTAGCGATGAATCGGAAGTTTACCTTTCTCACAGTGTTAGCCATTAGCAGTGTTGTGTGATTGAATTTGAGTACCTTCAACAACAAAACATATCTGAAATTAGTACGTGAAAGACTAAGTAAACTATCTTGGAGATGAAGGGGAGGATGTTCCCACTGAGAGTCGCCATTTTGGCGTCTAATAGACGCCAAAAAAAAAATAACGAGAGTCTTGCAACTTTCCCAATGTTAGTGTTAAATAAGATAAGTCCCCAGCAGAGTCGCCATTTTGTTTCGACAAGGAAACAAAGGTATTTGATTTGGGAGAGTCATCTTATTTAAACATAACAATGAAATAATTTCAAAGACAATCATCACATTTTATTGATTCTGAATTCATTTACATCCTCTGGTATCCCTTGATTCTAAGATAGCTTACAAAGAACTCATTACAAATGTTAATTATTATTATAGCTAAATATAATTTCGGCAGCATAACGGCAATGATGTCAATCATCTCCTATGACTTAGGAGGAATAGACAAGTCGTTCAACAGTCTTCAAGAGAATGGAAATTCGTGACATTTGACTATTTTGGTCATCTCCCAAAACTTAGGAGGAATACGTCCTTCCGCGATGATTCTTAATTCTTGAACAAGAAGAACTTGAAGACCGAAGACTCAAACCATTCCGACAAATGACATTTCAGCCCATTACTGTTAAAAAACTGTCAAACAATAGGTTTGCGCGGGTCGCGCAGAACGATAGGCTTTTTGCGGGTCGCGCAAACCATAAATGCCTTCTGTTGCTTTGCTTGTGCCGGCCGTCGCAAACTTCCAGAGTCAATACCCTTTGCGCGGGATCGCGCAAAGTGCGGAGTCAATACTCCGCACCTTCTCTGTCTTCTCTTTCGTCCTTGCTTCACTACGAAATCTTGAACCCCTTTTGAGAGAAGGAATGGGGTATTTATAGACATTTTCACCGGTGAAAATCTCAAATCTGGTCGATGTGGGACAAAAATATCATCCAACTATTTTTACCCATGCATTATAGACTTTCGCGGACTCGCGCAAAAAATATATACTTTTTGCGCGGTCTCGCGCAAACCCCTTCAATCTCGCGCAGAGTCTCCTCTGTCCAATCCGCGCAAACTCTTCACTTTGCGCGGTCTTTGTGTAACTCATTCACTTTGCGCGACCTCGCGCAAAGTGGTCTTGAAGCTGTTTTCTTTCTCTTCAAAGTGATTTCTTGATTTTTCTTCTTTTCTCCCTTGCTTATTTTATGCCTCAACATCGGTAATAAAATTTTCCTTCATCTTCTTGTCTAATAGTGACCCTCATAACTCTCTCTTTGGAGGTTGAATATAGAATATTTTGAGCTCATTGGAATTGTAACTTGACAAGCTTCCAAATAGGAGCAGAATTAGCTAATTCAGAGACCGTTCGATATCCCAAAAGCACGTTGGAACTCTACGTTCGCCATTTTTCAATATGGATTGTTAATATTTCCAAATAGCGCGATCCAACTGAGATGCCCATAACTCCATCATTTGATGTTGGATTGGGATGATTTTTGGCCATCTAAAAGGTATTTAGTGCTCTTTGATTACTAACTGGAATCGTGGTATTAGAAGACCCTTTAGGAATCCGTAAGTGGGATCGCAGTCGTGGGTCCTGGATTTTTCCTTCATCTCCTTGTCTAAAAGTAACCCCCATAACTCTCTCGTCAGAGGTCAAATTTAGAATATTTTATGCTCATTGGAATCGTAACTTGACAGGATTCCAAATTGGATAACAATTGGCTAATTTGGAGACCGTTCAATATCCCAAAAGCACGTTTGAACTCTTCGATCATCATTTTTCAATAAAGATTCTTAATATTTTCAAATAGCGCCATCCAACTGAAATGCCCATAACTCCATCGTTTGATGTCGGATTGAGTCAATTTTTGGTCTCCTGTGAGGTACTTTAGTTCTTTTTTATTCCTGACTAGAATCGTCGTTTTCCAAGACCATTTGGGCATTCGTAAGTAGGATAGCAGTAGTCGGTCCTGAATTTTTCCTTCATCTTCTTGTCCAATAGTGACCCTCATAACTCTCTCTTCGGAGGTCGAATTTAGACTATTTTGAGCTCATTGGAATTATAACTTGACAAGCTTCCAAATTGGAGCAGAATTGGCTAATTCGGAGACCGTTCGATATCCCAAAAGCACGTTGGAACTCTTTGATCATCATTTTTCAATATGGTTTGTTAATCTTTCAAAATCGTACGATCCTACAAATGAGCGCCATAACTCCATCATTTGATGTCGAATTGGGTCAATTTTTTGTCATCGAAAGGTACTTTAGTGCTCTTTCATTCCTAATGGAATCGTCGTATTCGAGACCATTTGGGCATCCGTAAGTGGGATCGCAGACGTCGGTCCTGAATTTTCCTTCATCTTCTTGTCCAATAGTAACCCTCATAACACTCTCTTCAGAGGTCGAATTTAGAATATTTTGAGCTCATTGGAATCTTAAGTTGACAAGCTTACAAATTGGACAAGAATTGGCTAATTCGGAGACCATTCGATATCCTAAAAGCACATTGGAACTCTTCGATTGTCATTTTTTATTATGGATTGTTAATATTTCCAAATAGCGCGATCCAACTGAGAGGCCCATAACTCCATCGTTTGATATTGGATTGGGTCAATTTTTGCTCATCTGAAAGGTACTTTAGTGCTCTTTCATTCCAGACTGGAATCGTCGTATTCCAAGACCACTTGGGCATCCGTAAGTAGGAGAGCAGTTGTCGGTAATAAATTTTTCCTTCATCTTCTTGTCCAATAGTGACCCTAACAACACTCTCTTCGGAGGTTGAATTTAGAATATTTTGAGCTCATTGGAATCGTAACTTGACAAGCTTCCAAATAGGAGCAGAATTCGCTAATTCAGAGACCGTTCGATATCCCAAAAGCACGTTGGAACTCTATGATCGCCATTTTTCAATATGGATTGTTAATATTTCCAAATAGCGCGATCCAACTGAGACACCCACAACTCCATCGTTTGATGTTGGATTGGGATGATTTTTGGCCATCTAAAAGGTATTTAGTGCTCTTTGATTCCAAATTTGGAATCGTGGTATTCAAAGACCATTTTTAGCATTAAGTAAGTGGGATCGCAATCGTCGGTCCTAGATTTTTCCTTCATCTCCTTGTCTAAAAGTAACCTCATAACTCTCTCGTCAGAGATCGAATTTAGAATATTTTGTGCTCATTGGAATCGTAACTTGACAGGCTTCCAAATTGGACAGGAATTGGCTAATTTGGAGACCGTTCAATATCCCAAAAGCATGTTGGAACTCTTTGATCATCATTTTTCAATATGGATTGTTAATATTTCCAAGTAGCGTGATCCAACTGAAATGCCCATAACTCCATCGTTTGATGTCGGATTGGGTCGATTTTTGGTCATCTATAAGGTACTTTAGTTTTCTTTTATTCTTAACTAGAATCGTCGTATTCCAAGACCATTTGGGCATTCGTAAGTACGATAGCAGTAGTCGGTCCTGAATTTTTCCTTCATCTTCTTGTCCAATAGTGACCCTCATAGCTCTCTCTTCGGAGGTCGAATTTAGACTATTTTGAGGTCAATGGAATCGTAACTTGACAAGCTTCCAAATTGGAGCAGAATTGGCTAATTCGGAGACCGTTCGATATCCCAAAAGCACGTTGGAACTCTTTGATCATCATTTTTCAATATAGTTTGTTAATCTTTCTAAATCATACGATCCTACAAAGTCGCCCATAAATCCATCGTTTGATGTCGAATTGGCTCAATTTTTTGTCATCTGAAAGGTACTTATGGGCTCTTGCATTCCTGGCTGGAATCATCGTATTCCGAGACCATTTTGGGCATCCCTGAGTGAGATCGTAGATGTCGGTCTTGAATTTTCCTTCATCTTCTTGTCCAATAGTAACCCTCATAACACTCTCTTCAGAGGTCGAATTTAGAATATTTTGTATTCATTGGAATCGTAACTTGACGAGCTTCCAAATTGGATAGGAATTGGCAAATTCGGAGACCGTTCGATATCCCAAAAGCACGTTGGAACTCTTCTATCGTCATTTTTCAATATGGATTGTTAATATTTTCAAATAGCGTGATGCAACTGAGACGCCCATAATTCCATCATTGGATGTCAGATTGGGTCATTTCTTGGTCATCTGAAAGGTACTTTAGTGCTCTTTCATTCATGACTGGAATCATCGTATTCCATGACCATTTGGGCATTCGTAAGTAGGATTGCAGTCGTCGGTCCTAAATTTTTCCTTCATCTTCTTGTCCAATAGTGACCCTCATAGCTCTCTCTTCGGAGGTCGAATTTAGACTATTTTGAGGTCAATGGAATCGTAACTTGACAAGCTTCCAAATTGGAGCAGAATTGGCTAATTCGGAGACCGTTCGATATCCCAAAAGCACGTTGGAACTCTTTGATCATCATTTTTTAATATAGTTTGTTAATCTTTCTAAATCATACGATCCTACAAAGTCGCCCATAAATCCATCGTTTGATGTCGAATTGGCTCAATTTTTTGTCATCTGAAAGGTACTTATGGGCTCTTGCATTCCTGGCTGGAATCATCGTATTCCGAGACCATTTTGGGCATCCCTGAGTGAGATCGCAGACGTCGGTCTTGAATTTTCCTTCATCTTCTTGTCCAATAGTAACCCTCATAACACTCTCTTCAGAGGTCGAATTTAGAATATTTTGTATTCATTGGAATCGTAACTTGACGAGCTTCCAAATTGGATAGGAATTGGCTAATTCGGAGACCGTTCGATATCCCAAAAGCACGTTGGAACTCTTCTATCGTCATTTTTCAATATGGATTGTTAATATTTTCAAATAGCGTGATGCAACTGAGACGCCCATAATTCCATCATTGGATGTCAGATTCGGTCATTTCTTGGTCATCTGAAAGGTACTTTAGTGCTCTTTCATTCATGACTGGAATCGTCGTATTCCATGACCATTTGGGCATTCGTAAGTAGGATTGCAGTCGTCGGTCCTAAATTTTTCCTTCATCTTCTTGTCCAATAGTGACCCTCTTAGCTCTCTCTTCGGAGGTCGAATTTAGACTATTTTGAGGTCAATGGAATCGTAACTTGACAAGCTTCCAAATTGGAGCAGAATTGGCTAATTTGGAGACCGTTCGATATCCCAAAAGCACGTTGGAACTCTTTGATCATCATTTTTTAATATAGTTTGTTAATCTTTCTAAATCATACGATCCTACAAAGTCGCCCATAAATCCATCGTTTGATGTCGAATTGGCTCAATTTTTTATCATCTGAAAGGTACTTATGGGCTCTTGCATTCCTGGCTGGAATCATCGTATTCCGAGACCATTTTGGGCATCCCTGAGTGAGATCGTAGACATCGGTCTTGAATTTTCCTTCATCTTCTTGTCCAATAGTAACCCTCATAACACTCTCTTCAGAGGTCGAATTTAGAATATTTTGTATTCATTGGAATCGTAACTTGACGAGCTTCCAAATTGGATAGGAATTGGCTAATTCGGAGACCGTTCGATATCCCAAAAGCACGTTGGAACTCTTCTATCGTCATTTTTCAATATGGATTGTTAATATTTTCAAATAGCGTGATGCAACTGAGACGCCCATAATTCCATCATTGGATGTCGGATTGGGTCATTTCTTGGTCATCTGAAAGGTACTTTAGTGCTCTTTCATTCATGACTGGAATCGTCGTATTCCATGACCATTTGGGCATTCGTAAGTAGGATTGCAGTCGTCGGTCCTAAATTTTTCCTTCATCTTCTTGTCCAATAGTGACCCTCATAGCTCTCTCTTCGGAGGTCGAATTTAGACTATTTTGAGGTCAATGGAATCGTAACTTGACAAGCTTCCAAATTGGAGCAGAATTGGCTAATTCGGAGACCGTTCGATATCCCAAAAGCACGTTGGAACTCTTTGATCATCATTTTTCAATATAGTTTGTTAATCTTTCTAAATCATACGATCCTACAAAGTCGCCCATAAATCCATCGTTTGATGTCGAATTGGCTCAATTTTTTGTCATCTGAAAGGTACCTATGGGCTCTTGCATTCCTGGCTAGAATCATCGTATTCCGAGACCGTTTTGGGCATCCCTGAGTGGGATCGTAGACGTCGGTCCTGAATTTTCCTTCATCTTCTTGTCCAATAGTAACCCTCATAACACTCTCTTCAGAGGTCGAATTTAGAATATTTTGTATTCATTGGAATCGTAACTTGACGAGCTTCCAAATTGGATAGGAATTGGCTAATTTAGAGACCGTTCGATATCCTAAAAGCACGTTGGAACTCTTCGATCGTCATTTTTCAATATGGATTGTTAATATTTTCAAATAGCATGATGCAACTGAGACGCCCATAATTCCATTATTGGATGTCGGATTGGGTCGTTTCTTGGTCATCTGAAAGGTACTTTAGTGCTCTTTCATTCATGACTGGAATCGTCGTATTCCATGACCATTTGGGCATTCGTAAGTAGGATAGCAGTCGTCGGTCCAGAATTTTTCCTTCATCTTCTTGTCCAATAGTGACCCTCATAGCTATCTCTTCGGAGGTCGAATTTAGACTATTTTGAGGTCAATGGAATCATAACTTGACAAGCTTCCAAATTGGAGCAGAATTGGCTAATTCGTAGACCGTTCGATATCCCAAAAGCATGTTGGAACTCTTTGATCATCATTTTTCAATATAGTTTGTTAATCTTTCTAAATCATACAATCCTACAAAGTCGCCTATAAATCCATCGTTTGATGTCGAATTGGGTCAATTTTTTATCATCTGAAAGGTACTTATGGGCTCTTGTATTCCTGGCTGGAATCATCGTATTTCGAGACCGTTTTGGGCATCCCTGAGTGGGATCGTAGACGTCGGTCCTGAATTTTCCTTCATCTTCTTGTCCAATAGTAACCCTCATAACACTCTCTTCAGAGGTCGAATTTAGAATATTTTGTATTCATTGGAATCGTAACTTGACGAGCTTCCAAATTGGATAGGAATTGGCTAATTCAGAGACCGTTCGATATCCCAAAAGCACGTTGAAACTCTTCGATCGTCATTTTTTAATATGGATTGTTAATATTTTTAAATAGCGTGATGCAACTGAGAGGCCCATAATTCCATCATTGGATGTCGGATTGGGTCGTTTCTTGGTCATCTGAAAGGTACTTTAGTGCTCTTTCATTCATGACTGGAATCGTCGTATTCCATGACCATTTGGGCATTCGTAAGTAGGATAGCAGTCGTCTGTCTTGAATTTTTCCTTCATCTTCTTGTCCAATTGTGACCCTCATAGCTCTCTCTTCGGAGGTCGAATTTAGCCTATTTTGAGGTCAATGGAATTGTAACTTGACAAGCTTCCAAATTGGAGCAGAATTGGCTAATTCGGAGACCGTTCGATATCCCTAAAGCACATTGGAACTCTTTGATCGTCATTTATCAATATGGATTGTTAATCTTTTGAACTCACGCAATCCAAAAAAGTCACCCATAAATTCATCATTTGATGTCAAATTGGATCAATTTTTGGTCATCTGATAGGTACTTTAGTGCTCTTTCATTCCTGACTAGAATCGTCGTATTAGGAGACCATTTGGGCATCCGTAAGTGGGATCGCAATTGTCGGCCGTGAATTTTTCCTTCCTCCCCTTCTCCAATAGTAACCCTCATAACTGCCTCTTCAGACGTCGAATTTAGACTATTTTGAGCTCATTGGAATTGTAACTTGACAAGCTTCCAAATTGGACCAGAATTGGCTGATTCATTGACCGTTCGATATGCCAAAAACACGTTGGAACTCTTCGATCGTCATTTTTCAATATGGATTGTTAATCTTTCCAAATCGTGCGATCCTACGGAGACGCCCATAACTCCATCGTTTGATGTCAGAGTAGGATGATTTTTAACAATTTGAAAGGTACTTTAGTGCTCTTTCATTTCTAACTGGAATCATGGTATTCCGAAACCATTTCGGCATTCATAAGTGGGATAACCGTTGTTTGTCCCAAATTTTTTCTTCACCTCTTTGTCCAATAGTAACGCTCATAACTGCCTCTTCAGAGGTTGAATTAAGACTATTTCAACCCATTGGAATGGTAACTTGTCAAGCTTCCAAATGGGACTAGAATTGCCTAATTCAGAGACCGATCGATACCCCAAAAGCTCGTTGGAACTCTTCGATCATCATTTTTCCATATGGATAGTTAATCTTTCCAAATCGCGCGACCCAACGGAGATGCCCATAAGTCCATCGTTTGATGTCGGATTGGGTCAATTTTTGGTCATCTGAAAGGTACTTTGCATTCCTGACTAGAATCATCGTATACCGAGACGGTTTTGGGCATCCCTGAGGGGGATTGCAGATGTCGGTCCTGAATTTTTCCTTCATCTTCTTGTCCAATAGTAACCCTCATAACTCTCTCTTTAGAGGTCGAATTTAGAATACTTTGAGCTCATTAAAATCATAAGTTGACATTCTTTCAAATTGGACAAGAATTGGCTAATTCGGAGACAGTTCGATATCCCAAAAGCACGTTGGAACTCTACGATCGTCACTTATTAATATGGATTGTTAATATTTCCAAATAGCGCGATCCAACTGGGACGCCTATAACTCCATCGTTTGATATCGGATTGGGTCAATTTTTGGTCATTTGAAAGATACTTTAGTTCTCTTTCATTCCAGACTGGAATCGTCGTATTCCAAGACCATTTGGGCATCCGTAAGTAGGATAGCAGTTGTCGGTAATAAATTTTTCCTTCATCTTCTTGTCTAATAGTGACCCTCATAACTCTCTCTTCGGAGGTTAAATTTAGAATATTTTGAGCTCATTGGAATCGTAACTTGACAAGCTTCCAAATAGTAGCAGAATTGGCTACTTCAGAGACCGTTCGATATCCCAAAAGCACGTTGGAACTCTACAATCGCCATTTTTCAATATGGATTGTTAATATTTCCAAATAGCGCGATCCAACTGAGACGCCCATAACTCCATCATTTGATGTTGGATTGGGATGATTTTTGGCCATCTAAAAGGTATTTAGTGCTCTTTGATTCCTGACTAGAATCGTGGTATTCGAAGACCCTTTAGGAATCTGTAAGTGGGATCGCAGTCGTCGGTCCTGAATTTTTCCTTCATCTCCTTGTCTAATAGTAACCCTCATAACTCTCTCGTCAGAGGTCGAATTTAGAATATTTTGTGCTCATTGGAATCGTAACTTGACAGGCTTCCAAATTGGACAAGAATTGGCTAATTTGGAGACCGTTCAATATCCCAAAAGCACGTTGGAACTCTTTGATGATCATTTTTCAAAATGGATTGTTAATATTTTCAAATAACGCGATCCAACTGAAATGCCCATAACTCCATCGTTTGATGTCGGAATGAGTCGATTTTGGTCATGTGTAAGGTACTTTAGTTCTCCTTTATTCCTGACTGGAATCGTTGTATTCTAAGACCATTTGGCATTCGTAACTAGGATAGCAGTAGTCTGTCCTGAATTTTTCCTTCACCATCTTGTCCAATAGTGACCCTTATAACTCTCTCTTCAGAGGTCGAATTTAGACTATTTTGAGCTCATTGGAATTGTAACTTGGCAAGCTTCCAAATTGGAGCAGAATTGGCTAATTCGGAGACCGTTCGACATCCCAAAAGCACGTTGGAACTCTTTGATCATCATTTTTCAATATGGTTTGTTAATCTTTCCAAATCGTACGATCCTACAACGTCACCCATCAATCCATCGTTTGATGTCGAATTGGCTCAATTTTTTCATCTGAAAGGTAATTATGGGCTCTTGTATTCCTGACTGGAATCGTCGTATTCCGAGACCGTTTTGGGCATCCCTGAGTGGGATCGTAGACGTCGGTCCTGAATTTTCCTTCATCTTCTTGTCCAATAGTAACCCTCATAACACTCTCTTCAGAGGTCGAATTTAGAATATTTTGAGCTCATTGGAATCTTAAGTTGACAAGCTTACAAATTGGATAAGAATTGGCTAATTCGGAGACTGTTGGATATCCCAAAAGCTCGTTGGAACTCTTCGATCGTCATTTTTTAATATGAATTGTTAATATTTCTAAAAAGCACGATCCAACTAAGACGCCCATAACTCCATCATTTGATATTGGATTGGGTCAATTTTTGCTCATCTGAAAGGTACTTTAGTGCTCTTTCATTCCAGACTGGAATCGTCGTAGTCCAAGACCATTTGGGCATCCATAAGTAGGATAGCAGTTGTCGGTAATAAATTTTTCCTTCATCTTCTTGTCCAATAGTGACCCTCATAACTCTCTCTTTGGAGGTTGAATATAGAATATTTTGAGCTCATTGGAATTGTAACTTGACAAGCTTCCAAATAGGAGCAGAATTGGCTAATTCAGAGACCGTTCGATATCCCAAAAGCACGTTGGAACTCTA
Source organism: Magnolia changhungtana (assembly GCA_030180095.1). NCBI lineage: Eukaryota > Viridiplantae > Streptophyta > Magnoliopsida > Magnoliales > Magnoliaceae > Magnolia > Magnolia changhungtana. Next base: position 320,539 of record JASAUF010000638.1, read on the forward strand.
CGATCGACATTTTTCAATATGGATTGTTAATATTTCCAAATAGCGCGATCCAACTGAGACGCCCATAACTCCATCGTTTGATGTTGGATTGGGATGATTTTTGGCCATCTAAAAGGTATTTAGTGCTCTTTGATTATAAACTGGAATCGTGGTATTCAAAGACCCTTTAGGAATCTGTAAGTGGGATCGCAGTCGTCGGTCCTGGATTTTTCCTTCATCTCCTTGTCTAAAAGTAACCCCCATAACTCTCTCGTCAGAGGTCAAATTTAGAATATTTTGTGCTCATTGGAATCGTAACTTGACAGGCTTCCAAATTGGACAAGAATTGGCTAATTTGGAGACCGTTCAATATCCCAAAAGCACGTTGGAACTCTTTGATCATCATTTTTCAATATGGATTGTTAATATTTTCAAATAGCGCGATCCAACTGAAATGCCCATAACTCCATCGTTTGATGTCGGATTGAGTCAATTTTTGGTCTTCTGTAAGGTACTTTAGTTCTTTTTTATTCCTGACTAGAATCATCGTTTTCCAAGACCATTTGGGCATTCGTAAGTAGGATAGCAGTAGTCGGTCCTGAATTTTTCCTTCATCTTCTTGTCCAATAGTGACCCTCATAACTCTCTCTTCGGAGGTCGAATTTAGACTATTTTGAGCTCATTGGAATTATAACTTGACAAGCTTCCAAATTGGAGCAGAATTGGCTAATTCGGAGACCGTTCGATATCCTAAAAGCACGTTGGAACTCTTTGATCATCATTTTTCAATATGGTTTGTTTATCTTTCCAAATCGTACGATCCTACGAAATCGCCCATAAATCCATCATTTAATGTCGAATTGGCTCAATTTTTTGTCATCTGAAAGATAATTATGGGCTCTTGCATTCCTGACTGGAATCGTCGTATTCCAAGACCATTTTGGGCATCCCTGAGTGGGATCGCAGACGTCGGTCCTGAATTTTCCTTCATCTTCTTGTCCAATAGTATCCCTCATAACACTCTCTTCAGAGGTCGAATTTAGAATATTTTGAGCTCATTGGAATCTTTAATTGACAAGCTTACAAATTGGACAAGAATTGGCTAATTCGGAGACCGTTCGATATCCCAAAAGCACGTTGGAACTCTTCGATTGTCATTTTTTATTATGGATTGTTAATATTTCCAAATAGCGCGATCCAACTGAGACGCCCATAACTCCATCGTTTGATATTGGATTGGGTTAATTTTTGCTCATCTGAAAGGTACTTTAGTGCTCTTTCATTCCAGACTGGAATCATAGTATTCCAAGACCACTTGGGCATCCGTAAGTAGGAGAGCAGTTGTTGGTAATAAATTTTTCCTTCATCTTCTTGTCTAATAGTGACCCTCATAACTCCCTCTTCGGAGGTTGAATTTAGAATATTTTCAGTTCATTGGAATCGTAACTTGACAAGCTTCCAAATAGGAGCAGAATTCGCTAATTCAGAGACCGTTCGATATCCCAAAAGCTCGTTGGAACTCTACGATCGCCATTTTTCAATATGGATTGTTAATTTTTCCAAATAGCGCGATCCAAATGAGACGCCCACAACTCCATTGTTTGATGTTGGATTGGGATGATTTTTGGCCATCTAAAAGGTATTTAGTGCTCTTTGATTCCTGACTGGAATCATGGTATTCAAAGACCCTTTAGGAATCCGTAAGAAGGATCGCAGTCGTCGGTCCTGGATTTTTCCTTCATCTCCTTGTCTAAAAGTAACCCCCATAACTCTCTCATCAAAGGTCAAATTTAGAATATTTTGTGCTCATTGGAATCGTAACTTGACAGGCTTCCAAATTGGACAAGAATTGGCTAATTTGGAGACCGTTCATTATCCCAAAAGCATGTTGGAACTCTTTGATCATCATTTTTCAATATGGATTGTTAATATTTCCAAGTAGCGTGATCCAACTGAAATGCCCATAACTCCATCGTTTGATGTCGGATTGGGTCGATTTTTGATCATCTGTAAGGTACTTTAGTTCTCTTTTATTCCTGATTGGAATCGTCGTATTCCAAGACCATTTGGGCGTTCGTAAGTAAGATAGCAGTAGTCGGTCCTGAATTTTTCCTTCATCTTCTTGTCCAATAGTGACCCTCATAACTCTCTCTTCGGAGGTCGAATTCAGACTATTTTGTGCTCATTGGAATTGTAACTTGACAAGCTTCCAAATTGGAGCAGAATTGGCTAATTCGGAGACCGTTCAATATCCCAAAAGCACGTTGGAACTCTTTGATCATCATTTTTCAATATAGTTTGTTAATCTTTGCAAATCCTACGATCCTACAAAGTCGCCCATAAATCCATTGTTTGATGTCGAATTGGCTCAATTTTTTGTCATCTGAAAGGTACTTATGGGCTCTTGCATTCTTAACTGGAATCGTCATATTCCGTGACGGTTTTGGGCATCCCTGAGTGGGATCGCAGACGTCGGTCCTGAATTTTCCTTCATCTTCTTGTCCAATGGTAACTCTCATAACACTCTCTTCAGAGGTAGAATTTAGAATATTTTGTGTTCATTGGAATCGTAACTTTACGAGCATCCAAATTGGATAGGAATTTGCTAATTCGGAGACCGTTCGATATCCCAAAAGCACGTTGGAACTCTTCGATTGTCATTTTTCAATATGGATTGTTAATATTTTCAAATAGCGTGATGCAACTGAGACGCCCATAATTCCATCATTGGATGTCGGATTGGGTCGTTTCTTGGTCATCTGAAAGGTACTTTAGTGCTCTTTCATTCATGACTGGAATCGTCGTATTCCATGACCATTTGGGCATTCGTAAGTAGGATAGCAGTCGTCGGTCCTAAATTTTTCCTTCATCTTCTTGTCCAATAGTGACCCTCATAGCTCTCTCTTCGGAGGTCGAATTTAGACTATTTTGAGGTCAATGGAATCGTAACTTGACAAGCTTCCAAATTGGAGCAGAATTGGCTAATTCGGAGACCGTTCGATATCCCAAAAGCACGTTGGAACTCTTTGATCATCATTTTTCAATATAGTTTGTTAATCTTTCCAAATCATACGATCCTACAAAGTCTCCCATAAATCCATCGTTTGATGTCGAATTGGCTCAATTTTTTGTCATCTGAAAGGTACTTATGGGCTCTTGTATTCCTGACTGGAATCGTCGTATTCCGAGACCGTTTTGGGCATCCCTAAGTGGGATCGCAGACATCAGTCCTAAATTTTCCTTCATCTTCTTATCCAATAGTAACCCTCATAACACTCTCTTCAGAGGTCGAATTTAGAATAATTTGTATTCATTGGAATCGTAGCTTGACAAGCTTCCAAATTGGATAGGAATTGGCTAATTCGGAGACCGTTCGATATCCCAAAAGCACATTGAAACTCTACGATCGCCATTTATCAATATGGATTGCTAATATTTCCAAATAGCGAGATCCAACTGAGACGCCCATAACTCCATCGTTTGATGTTGGATTGGGATGATTTTTGGCCATTAAAAGGTATTTAGTGCTCTTTAATTACTGACTGGAATCGTGGTATTCAAAGACCCTTTAGGAATCCGTAAGTGGGATCGCAGTCGTCGGTCCTGGATTTTTCCTTCATCTCCTTGTCTAAAAGTAACCCCCATAACTCTCTCGTCAGAGGTCAAATTTAGAATATTTTGTGCTCATTGGAATCGTAACTTGACAGGCTTCCAAATTGGACAAGAATTGGCTAATTTGGAGACCGTTCAATATCCAAAAAGTACGTTGGAACTCTTTGATCATCATTTTTCAATATGGATTGTTAATATTTTCAAATAGCGCATTCCAACTGAAATACCCATAACTCCATCGTTTGATGTCGGATTGAGTCGATTTTTAGTCTTCTGTAAGGTACTTTAGTTCTCTTTTATTCCTGACTGGAATCATCATTTTCCAAGACCATTTGGGCATTCGTAAGTTGGATAGCAGTAGTCGGTCCTGAATTTTTCCTTCATCTTCTTATCCAATAGTGACCCTCATAACTCTCTCTTCGGAGGTCGAATTTAGACTATTTTGAGCTCATTAGAATTGTAACTTGACAAGCTTCCAAATTGGAGCAGAATTGGCTAATTCGGAGACCGTTCGATATCCCAAAAGCACGTTGGAACTCTTTGATCATCATTTTTCAATATAGTTTGTTAATCTTTCCAAATCGTACGATCCTACAAAGTCACCCATAAATCCATCGTTTGAAGTCGAATTGGCTCAATTTTTTGTCATCTGAAAGGTACTTATGGGCTCTTACATTCCTGACTGGAATCGTCGTATTCCGAGACGGTTTTGGGCATCCCTGAGTGGGATCGCAGACGTCGGTCCTGAATTTTCCTTCATCTTCTTGTCCAATAGTAACCCTCATAACACTCTCTTCAGAGGTCGAATTTAGAATATTTTTGGTTCATTGGAATCGTAACTTGACGAGCTTCAAAATTGGATAGGAATTGGCTAATTCGGAGACCGTTCGATATCCCAAAAGCACGTTGGAACTCTACGATCGCCATTTTTCAATATGGATTGTTTATATTTCCAAATAGCGCGATCCAACTGAGACGCCCATAACTCCATCATTTGATGTTGGATTGGGATGATTTTTGGCCATCTAAAAGGTATTTAGTGCTCTTTGATTACTGACTGGAATCATGGTATTCAAAGACCCTTTAGGAATTCGTAAGTGGGATCGCAGTCGTCGGTCCTGGATTTTTCCTTTATCTCCTTATCTAAAAGTAACCCCCATAACTCTCTCGTCAGAGGTCGAATTTAGAATATTTTGTGCTCATTGGAATCGTAACTTGACAGGCTTCCAAATTGGACAAGAATTGGCTAATTTGGAGACCGTTCAATATCCAAAAAGCACGTTGGAACTCTTTGATCATCATTTTTCAATATGGATTGTTAATATTTTCAAATAGCGCGATCTAACTGAAATGCCCATAACTCCATCGTTTGATGTCAGATTGAGTCGATTTTTAGTCTTCTATAAGGTACTTTAGTTCTCTTTTATTCCTGACTGGAATCGTCATTTTCCAAGACCATTTGGGCATTCGTAAGTAGGATAGCAGTAGTCGGTCCTGAATTTTTCCTTCATCTTCTTATCCAATAGTGACCCTCATAACTCTCTCTTCGGAGGTCAAATTTAGACTATTTTGAGCTCATTAGAATTGTAACTTGACAAGCTTCCAAATTGGAGTAGAATTGGCTAATTCGGAGACTGTTCGATATCCCAAAAGCACGTTGGAACTCTTTGATGATCATTTTTCAATATAGTTTGTTAATCTTTCCAAATCGTACGATCCTACAAAGTCGGCCATAAATCCATCGTTTGATGTCGAATTGGCTCAATTTTTTGTCATCTGAAAGGTACTTATGGGCTCTTGCATTCTTGACTGGAATCGTCGCATTCCGAGACGGTTTTGGGCATCCCTGAGTGGGATCGCAGACGTCGGTCCTGAATTTTCCTTCATCTTCTTGCCCAATGGTAACCCTCATAACACTCTCTTCAGTGGTCGAATTTAGAATATTATGGGTTCATTGGAATCGTAACTTGACGAGCTTCCAAATTGGATAGGAATTGGCTAATTCGGAGACCGTTCGATATCCCAAAAGCCCGTTGGAACTCTTCGATCGTCATTTTTCAATATGGATTGTTAATATTTTCAAATAGCGTGATCCAACTGAGACGCCCATAATTCCATCATTGGATGTCGGATTGGGTCGCTTCTCAGTCATCTGAAAGGTACTTTAGTGCTCTTTCATTCATGACTGGAATCGTCGTATTCCATGACCATTTGGGCATTCGTAAGTAGGATAACAGCCGTCGGTCCTGAATTTTTCCATCATCTTCTTGTCCAATAGTGACCCTCATAGCTCTCTCTTCGGAGGTCGAATTTAGACTATTTTGAGGTCAATGGAATCGTAACTTGACAAGCTTCCAAATTGGAGCAGAATTTTCTAATTCGGAGGCCGTTCGATATCCCTAAAGCATGTTGGAACTCTTTGATCGTCATTTATCAATATGGATTGTTAATCTTTTGAACTCACGTAATCCAACAAAGTCACTCATAAATTCATCATTTGATGTCAAATTGGATCAATTTTTGGTCATCTGATAGGTACTTTAGTGCTCTTTCATTCCTAACTGGAATCGTCGTATTAGGAGGTCATTTGGGCATCCGTAAGTGGGATCACAATCGTCGGCCGTGAATTTTTCCTTCCTCTCCTTCTCCAATAGTAACCCTCATAACTGCCTCTTCAGACGTTGAATTTAGACTATTTAGAGCTCATTGGAATTGTAACTTGACAAGCTTCCAAATTGGACCAGAATTGGCTGATTCGTTGACCGTTCGATATCCCAAAAACATGTTGGAACTCTTCGATCGTCATTTTTCAATATGGATTGTTAATCTTTCCAAATCGTGCGATCCTACGGAGACGCCCATAACTCCATCGTTTGATGTCGGATTAGGATGATTTTTAGCAATCTGAAAGGTACTTTAGTGCTCTTTCATTTCTAACTGGAATCATGGTATTCCGAAACCATTTCGGCATTCATAAGTGGGATAACCGTTGTCTGTCCCGAATTTTTTCTTCACCTCCTTGTCCAATAACAACGCTTATAACTGCCTCTTCAGAGGTCGAATTAAGACTATTTCAACCCATTGGAATGGTAACTTGTCAAGCTTCCAAATGGGACTAGAATTGCCTAATTCAGAGACCGATCGATACCCCAAAAGCTCGTTGGAACTCTTCGATCATCATTTTTCCATATGGATAGTTAATCTTTCTAAATCATGCGACCCAACAGAGATGCCCATAAGTCCATCGTTTGATGTCGGATTGGGTCAATTTTTGGTCATCTGAAAGGTACTTTGCATTCCTGACTAGAATCATCGTATACCGATACGGTTTTGGGCATCCCTGAGGGGGATTGCAGATGTCGGTCCTGAATTTTTCCTTCATCTTCTTGTCCAATTGTAACCCTCATAACACTCTCTTTAGAGGTCGAATTTAGAATACTTTGAGCTCATTAAAATCATAAGTTGACATTCTTTCAAATTGGACAAGAATTGGCCAATTCGGAGACCGTTCGATATCCCAAAAGCACGTTGGAACTCTTCGATCGTCACTTTTTAATATGGATTGTTAATATTTCCAAATAGCGCGATCCAACTGCGACGCCCATAACTCCATCGTTTGATATCGGATTGGGTCAATTTTTGGTCATTTGAAAGGTACTTTAGTGCTCTTTCATTCCAGACTGGAATTGTCGTATTCCAAGACCATTTGGGCATCCGTAAGTAGGATAGCTGTTATCGGTAATAAATTTTTCCTTCATCTTCTTGTCTAATAGTGACCCTTATAACTCTCTCTTTGGAGGTTGGATTTAGAATATTTTGAGCTCATTGGAATCGTAACTTGACAAGCTTCTAAATAGTAGCAGAATTGGCTAATTCAGAGACCGTTCGGTGTCCCAAAAGCACGTTGGAACTCTACGATCGCCATTTTTCAATATGGATTGTTAATATTTCCAAATAGCACGATCCAACTGAGGCGCCCATAACTCCATCGTTTGATGTTGGATTGGGATGATTTTTGGCCATCCAAAAGGTATTTAGTGCTCTTTGATTCCTGACTGGAATCGTGGTATTCGAAGACCCTTTAGGAATCCGTAAGTGGGATCGCAGTCGTCGGTCCTGAATTTTTCCTTCATCTCCTTGTCTAATAGTAACCCTCATAACTCTCTCGTCAGAGGTCAAATTTAGAATATTTTGTGCTCATTGGAATCGTAACTTGACAGGCTTCGAAATTGGACAAGAATTGGCTAATTGGGAGACCGTTCAATATCCCAAAAGCACGTTGGAACTCTTTAATCATCATTTTTCAATATGGATTGTTAATATTTTTAAATAGCGCGATCCAACTGAAATGCCCATAACTCCATCCTTTGATGTCCGATTGAGTCGATTTTTGGTCATCTGTAAGGTACTTTAGTTCTCTTTTATTCTTGACTGGAATCGTCATTTTCCAAGACCATTTAGGCATTCATAAGTAGGATAATAGTAGTCGGTCCTGAATTTTTCCTTCATCTTCTTGTCCAATAGTGACCCTCATAACTCTCTCTTCAGAGGTCGAATTTAGACTATTTTGAGCTCATTGGAATTGTAACTTGACAAGTTTCCAAATTGGAGCAGAATTGGCTAATTCGGAGACCGTTCGATATCCCAAAAGCACGTTGGAACTCTTTGATCATCATTTTTTAATATGGTTTGTTAATCTTTTCAAATCGTACGATCCTACAAAGTGGCCCATAAATCCATCGTTTGATGTCGAATTGGCTCAATTTTTTATCATCTGAAAGGTAATTATGGGCTCTTGCATTCCTGACTGGAATCGTCGTATTCCGAGACCCTTTTGGGCATCCTTGAGTGGGATCGCAGACGTCGGTCCTGAATTTTCCTTCATCCTCTTGTCCAATAGTAACCCTCATAACACTCTCTTTAGAGGTTGAATTTAGAATATTTTGAGCTCATTGGAATCTTAAGTTGACAAGCTTACAAATTGGACAAGAATTGGCTAATTCGGAGACCGTTCGATATCCCAAAAGCATGTTGGAACTCTTCGATCCTCATTTTTTAATATGGATTGTTAATATTTCCCAATAGCGCGATCCAACTGAGACGCCCATAACTCCATCGTTTGATATTAGATTGGGTCAATTTTTGGTCATCTGAAAGGTACTTTAGTGCTCTTTCATTCCAGACTGGAATCGTCGTATTCCAAGACCATTTGGGCATCCGTAAGTAGGATAGCAGTTGTCGGTAATAAATTTTTCCTTCATCTTCTTGTCCAATAGTGACCCTCATAAATCTCTCTTCAGAGGTTGAATTTATAATATTTTGAGCTCATTGGAATCGTAACTTGACAAACTTCCAAATAGGAGCAGAATTGGCTAATTCAGAGACCGTTCGATATCCCAAAAGCACGTTGGAACTCTACGATCGGCATTTTTCAATATGGATTGTTAATATTTCCAAATAGCGCGATCCAACTGAGACGCCCATAACTCCATCGTTTGATGTTGGATTGGAATGATTTTTGGCCATCTAATAGGTATTTAGTGCTCTTAGATTCTTTACTGGAATCATGGTATTCGAAGACCCTTTAGGAATCCGTAAGTGGGATCGGAGTCGTCGTTCCTGGATTTTTCCTTCATCTCCTTGTCTAAAACTAACCCTCATAACTCTCTCGTCAGCGGTCGAATTTAGAATATTTTATGCTCATTGGAATCATAACTTGACAGGCTTCCAAATTGGATAAGAATTGGCTAATTTGGAGAACGTTCAATATCCCAAAAGCATGTTGGAACTCTTTGATCATCATTTTTCAATATGGATTGTTAATATTTCCAAGTAGCGTGATCCAACTGAAATGCCCATAACTCCATCATTTGATGTCGGATTGGGTCGATTTTTGGTCATCTATAAGGTACTTTAGTTCTCTTTTATTCCTGACTGGAATCGTCGTATTCCGAGACCATTTGGGCATTCGTAAGTAGGATAGCAGTAGTCGGTCCTAAATTTTTCCTTCATCTTCTTGTCCAATAGTGACCCTCTTAACTCTCTCTTCGGAGGTCGAATTTAGACTATTTTGAGCTCATTGGAATTATAACTTGACAAGTTTCCAAATTGGAGCAGAATTGGCTAATTCGAAGGCCGTTCGATATCCTAAAAGCACGTTGGAACTCTTTGATCATCATTTTTCAATATGGTTTGTTAATCTTTCCAAATCGTACGATCCTACAAAGTGGCCCATAAATCCATCGTTTGATGTCGAATTGGCTAAATTTTTTGTCATCTGAAAGATACTTATGGGCTCTTGCATTCCTGACTGGAATCGTCGTATTCCTAGACCGTTTTGGGCATCCCTGAGTGGGATCGCAGACGTCGGTCCTGAATTTTCCTTCATCTTCTTGTCCAATAGTAACCCTCATAACACTCTCTTTAGAGGTCGAATTTAGAATATTTTGAGCTCATTGGAATCTTAAGTTGACAAGCTTACAAATTGGACAAGAATTAGCTAATTCGGAGACCGTTCGATATCCCAAAAGCACGTTGAAATTCCTTGATCGTCATTTTTCAATTTGGATTGTTAATATTTCCAAATAGCGTAATCCAACTGAGACGCCCATAACTCCATCATTTGATGTCGGATTGGGATTATTTTTGGTCATCTAAAAGGTATTTAGCGCTCTTTGATTCCTGACTAGAATCGTGGTATTCGAAGACCCTTTAGGAATCCGTAAGTGGGATAGTAGTCGTCGGTCCTGGATTTTTTCTTCATCTCCTTGTCTAATAGTAACCCTCATAACTCTCTCTTCAGAGGTCGAATTTAGAATATTTTGTGATCATTAGAATCAAAACTTGACAAGCTTCCAAATTGGACAAGAATTGGCTAATTCGGAGATCGTTCGATATCCCAAAAGTACGTTAGAACTCTTTAATCATCATTTTTCAATATGGATTGTTAATATTTCCAAATAGCTCAATCCAATTGAGACGCCCATAACTCCATCGATTGATGTCGGATTTGGATGATTTTTGGCACTGAAAGGTATTTTAGTGCTCTTTGATTCCTGATTAGAATCATCGTATTCGAAGACCCTTTAGGAATCCGTAAGTGGGATCGTAGTCTCGATCCTGGATTTTTCCTTCATCTCCTCATCTAATAGTAACCCTCATAACTCTCTCTTTAGAGGTCGAATTTATAATATTTTGTGTTCATTGGAATCGTAACTTGACAAGCTTCCAAATTGGACAAGAATTGGCTAATTCGGAGACCGTTCGATATCCCAAAAGCACGTTGGAACTCTTCGATTGTCATTTTTCAATATGGATTGTTAATATTTTCAAATAGCGTGATCCAACTGAGACGCCCATAACTCCATCGTTTGATTTCAGATTGGGTCAACTTTTTATCATCTGAAAGGTACTTTAGTGCTCTTTCATTCATGACTGGAATCATCGTATTCCAAGACCATTTGTGCATTCGTAAGTAGGATAGCAGTCGTCGGTCCTGAATTTTTCCATCATCTTCTTGTCCAATAGTGACCATCATAACTCTCTCTTTGGAGGTCGAAATTAGACTATTTTGAGCTCATTGGAATCGTAACTTGACAAGCTTCCAAATTGGAGCAGAATTGGCTAATTTGGAGACCAGTCGATATCCCAAAAGCACGTTGGAACTCTTTGATCATCTTTTTTCAATATGGATTGTTAATCTTTCCAAATCTCAAGATCCTACAAAGTCACCCATAAATCCATCGTTTGATGTCGAATTGGCTCAATTTTTGGTCATCTAAAAGGTACTTATGGGCTCTTGCATTCTTGACTGGAATCGTCGTATTCTGAGACTGTTTTGTGCATCCCTGAGTGGGATCGCAGACGTCAGTCCTGAATTTTCCTTCATCTTCTTGTCCAATAGTAACCCTCATAACACTCTCTTCAGAGGTCGAATTTAGAATATTTGAACTCATTGGAATCGTAAGTTGACATGCTTCCAAATTGGACAAGAATTGGCTAATTCGGAGACCGTTCAATATCCCAAAAGCACGTTGGAACTCTTCGATCGTTATTTTTCAATTTGGATTGTTAATATTTCCAAATAGCGTGATCCAACTGAGACACCCATAACTCCATCGTTTGATCTCGGATTGGGATGATTTTTGGTCATCTGAAAGGTATTTTAGTGCTCTTTAATTCCTGACTAGAATAGTGGTATTCGAAGACCCTTTAGGAATCCGTAAGTGGGATAGTAGTCATCGGTCCTGGATTTTTGGTCATCTGAAAGGTACTTATGCGCTCTTTCATTCCTGACTGGAATCGTCATATTAGGAGACCATTTGGGCATCTGTAAGTGGGATTGCAGTCGTCGACCGTGAATTTTTCCATCAACTCCTTGTCCAATAGTAACCCTCATAACTGTCTCTTCAGAGGTCGAATTTAGACTATTTTGAGCTCATTGGAATCGTAACTTGACAAGCTTCAAATTGGACCTGAATTGGCTGATTCGGAGACCGTTCGATATCCCAAAAGCACATTGGAACTCTTCGATCGTCATTTTTCAATATGGATAGTTAATCTTTCCAAATCGTGCGATCCAATGGAGACGCCCATAACATCATCGTTTGATGTCGGATTAGGATGATTTTTGGTAATCTGAAAGGTACTTTAGTGTTCTTTCATTTCTAACAGGAATCGTGGTATTCCGAGACCATTTCGGCATCCATAAGTAGGATCACCATCGTAGGTCCTGAATTTTTCCTTCATCTCCTTGTCCAATAGTAACGCTCATAACTGCCTCTTCAGAGGTCAAATTAAGATTATTTCAAGCCCATTGGAATGGTAACTTGTCCAGCTTCCAAATGGGAACAGAATTGCCTAATTCAGAGACCGATCGATATCCCAAAAGCTTGTTGGAACTCTTCAATCGTCATTTTTCCATATGGATTGTTAACCTTTCCAACTCGTATGATCCAACGGAGATGCCCATCCATCGTTTGATGTCGGATTGGGTCGATTTGTGGTCATCTGAAAGGTACTTTAGTGCTCTTGCATTCCTGACTGGAATCGTCGTATTCCGAGACCATTATGGGTATCCCTGAGTGGGATCACAAACGTCGGTCCTGAATTTTCCAACATCTTCTTGTCCAATAATAACCCTCATAACACTCCCTTCAGAGGTCGAATTTAGAAACTTTTGAGCTCATTGGAATTGTAAGTTCACAAGCTTCCAAATTGGACAAGAATTGGCTAATTCAGAGACCGTTCGATATCCCAAAAGCACGTTGGAACTCTTCGATTGTCATTTTTCAATATGGATTGTAAATATTTCCAAATAGCTGGATCCAATTGAGACGCCCATAACTCCATCGTTTGATGTCAGTTTGGGTCGATTTTTGGTCATCTGAAAGGTACTTTAGTGTTCTTTCATTCATGACTGGAATCGTCGTATTCCAATACCATTTGAGCATTCGTAAGTAGGATAGCAGTCGTCGGTCCTGAATTTTTCCTTCATCTTCTTGTCCAATAGTGACCCTCATAACTCTCTCTTCGGAGGTCGAATTTAGACTATTTTGAGCTCATTGGAATTGTAACTTGACAAGCTTCCAAATTGGGGCAGAATTGGCTAATTCGGAGAGTGTTCGATATCCCAAAAGCACGTTGGAACTCTTTGATCGTCACTTTTCAATATGGATTTTTAATATTTTCAAATAGTGTGATCCTACTAAGATGCCCATAACTCCATCGTTTGATGTCGGATTTGGTCGATTTTTTGTCATCTGAAAGGTACTTTAGTGCTCTTTCATTCATGACTGGAATCATCGTATTCCATCACCATTTGGGCATTCGTAAGTAGGATAGCAGTCGTCAGTCCTGAATTTTTTCTTCATTTTCTTGTCCAATAGTGACCCCATAAGTCTCTCTTAAGAGGTCAAATTTAGGCTATTTTGAGCTCATTGGAATCGTAACTTGACAAACTTCCAAATTGGATCAGAATTGGTTAATTCAGAGACTGTTCGATATCCCAAAAGCACGTTGGAACTCTTTGATCATCACTTTTCAATATGGATTGTTAATATTTTGAGCTCATTGGAATCGTAACGTGACAAGCTTCCAAATTGGAGTTGAATTGGCTAATTCGGAGACCGTTCGATATCTCAAAAGCACGTTGGAACTCTTTGATCGTCATTTTTCAATATGGATTGTTACCCTTTACAAATCGAGTGATCCAATAAAGTCGCCCATAAATCCATTGTTTGATGTCGAATTAGCTCAATTTTTGGTAATCTAAAAGGTACTTTTATGCTCTTTGATTCCTGACTGGAATCATCGTATTCGAAGACCCTTTAGGAATCTGTAAGTGGGATCGCAGACGTCGGTCCTGGATTTTTCCTTCATCTCCTTGTCTAAGAGTAACTATCATAACTCTCTCTTCAGAGGTCGAATTTAGAATATTTCGAGTTCATTGGAATTGTAACTTGACAAGCTTCCAAATTGGATAAGAATTGGCTAATTCGAAAACCGTTCGATATCCCAAAAGCACGATCGAACTCTTCGATCGTCATTTTTCAATATGGATTGTTAATATTTCTAAATAGCGCGATCCAACTGAGATGACCATAACTCCATCGTTTGATGTCAGATTGGGATGATTTTTTGCCATCTGAAAGGTATTTTCGTGCTCTTTGCTTCTTGACTGGAATCGTCGTATTCAAAGACCCTTTAAGAATCTGTACGTGGGATCGCAGTCGTCAGTCCTGAATTTTTCCTTCATCTCCTTGTCTAATAGTAACCCTCATAACTCTCTCTTCAGCTGTCGAATTTAGAAAATTTTGTGCTCATTGGAATTGTAAGTTGACAAGCTTCCAAATTCGACAAGAATTGGCTAATTCGAAGACCGTTCGATATCCCAAAAGCACGTTGGAACTCTTCGATTGTCATTTTTCAATATGGATTGTTATTCTTTACAAGTCGCGCGATCCAACAAAGACGCCCATAAACCCATCGTTTGATGTCGAATTGGCTCAATTTTTGGTCATCTGAAAGGTACTTTAGTGCTCTTTGATTCCTGACTAGAATCGTTGTATTCTAAGACCCTTTAGGAATTCGTAAGTGGGATGGCAGTCGTCGGTCCTAGATTTTTCCTTCATCTCCTTGTCTAATAGTAACCCTCATAACTCTCTCTTTAGAGGTTGAATTCAGAATATTTTGTGCTCATTGGAATCGTAACTTGATAGGCTTCCAAATTGAATAAGAATTAGCTAATTCGGAGATCATTCGATATCCCAAAAGTATGTTGGAACTCTTCGATCATCATTTTTCAATATAGATTGTTAATATTTCCAAATAGCTTGATCCAACTGAGACTCCCATAACTCCATCGTTTGATGTGGGATTAGGATGATTTTTGGCCATCTGAAAGGTATTTTACTGCTCTTTGATTCCTGACTGAATCGTCGTATTCGAAGACCCTTTAGGAATCCGTAGGTGGGATCGCAATCATCGGTCCTGAATTTTTCCTACATCTCTTTGTCTAATAGTAAACCTCATAACTCTCTCTTCAGTGGTCGAATTTAGAATATTTTGTGCTCATTGGAATCGTAACTTGACAAGTTTCTAAATTGGATCAGAATTGGCTAATTCGAAGACTGTTCGATATCCCAAAAGCACGTTGGAACTCTTTAATCGTCATTTTTCAATATGGATTGTTAATATATCAAAATAGCGCGATCCAAATGAGACGCCCATAACTCCTTCGTTCGATGTCAGATTGGATCGATTTTTGGTCATCTGAAAGGTACTTTAGTGATCTTTCATTCCTGACTGGAATCGTCGTATTCCAAGACCATTCGGGCATCTGTAACTAGGAGAGCAGTCGTCGGTCCTGAATTTTTCTTTCATCTTTGTGTCCAATAGTGACCCTCATATCTCTCTCTTCAGAGGTTGAATTTACAATATTTTGAGCTCATTGGAATCGTAACGTGAGAAGCTTCCAAATTGGAGCTGAATTGGCTAATTCGGAGACCGTTCGATATCCTAAAAGCATGTTGGAACTCTTTGATCGTCATTTTTCTATATGGATTGTTAATCCTTACAAATCGTGCGATCCAACAAAGTCGCCCATAAATCCAACGTTTGATGTCGAATAGGCTCAATTTTTTGTCATCTGAAAGGTACTTTAGTGCTCTTTCATTCCTGACTGCAATCGTCATATTCGAAGACCCTTTAGGAATCCGTAAGTGGGATTGCAGACGTCGGTCCTGAATTTTTCCTTCATCTCCTTGTCTAATAGTAACCCTCATAACTCTCTCTTCAGAGGTCGAATTTAGAATATTTTGTGCTCATTGGAATCGTAAGTTGACAAGCTTCCAAATTCGACAAGAATTGGCTAATTCGGAGACCGTTCAATATCCCAAAAGCACGTTGGAACTTTTCGATCATTATTTTTCAATATGGATTGTTAATCTTTACAAATCGCGCGATCCAACAAAGTCACCGATAAATCCATCGTTTGATGTCAAATTGGGTCAATTTTTGGTCATCTAAAAGGTACTTTAGTGCTCTTTAATTCCTGACTACAATCGTCATATTCAAAGTCACTTTAGGATTCCGTAAGTGGGATCGCAGTCGTCGGTCCTGGATTTTTCCTTCATCTCCTTGTCTAATAGTAACCCTCATAACTCTCTCTTCAGCAGTCGAATTTTGAATAATTTGTGTTCATTGGAATCGTAACTTGACAAGCTTCCAAATTGGACAAGAATTGGCTAATTCGGAGACCGTTCGATATCCCAAAAGCATGTTTGAACTCTTTTATTGTCATTTTTCAATATGGATTGTTAATATTTTGAAATAGCGTGATCCAACTAAGACGCCCATAACTCCATTGTTTGATGTTGGATTGTGATGATTTTTGGCCATTTGAAAGGTGTTTTAGTACACTTTCATTCCTGACTGGAATCGTCCTTTACGCAGACCCTTTAGGAATCCGTAGGAGCGATCGCAGTCGTCGGTTCTAGATTTTTCCATCATCTCCTTGTCTAATAGTAACCCTCATAACTCTCACTTCAGAGGTCACATTTAGAATATTTTGTGCTCATTGGAATCGTTAGATGACAAGCTTCCAAATTCGACAGGAATTGGATAATTCGGAGACCGTTCGATATCCCAAAAGCACGTTGGAACTCTTCAATCGACATTTTTCAATATGGATTGTTAATATTTCAAAATAGCGCGATCCAACTGAGACGCCCATAACTCCATCGTTCAATGTCGGATTGGTTCGTGTTTTGGTCATCTGAAAGGTACTTTAGTGATCTTTCATTCATGACTAGAATCGTCGTATTCCAAGTCCATTTGGTCATCTGTAAGTAGGATAGCAGTCCTCGGTCTTGAATTTTTCTTTCATCTTTGTGTCCAATAATGACCCTCATAACCCTCTCTTCAGAGGTCGAATTTAGAATATTTTGAGCTCATTGGAATCGTAACGTGATAAGCTTCCATAGTGGAGCTGAATTGGCTAATTCGGAGACCGTTCGATATCCCAAAAGCACGTTGGAACTCTTTGATCATCATTTTTCAATATGGATTGTTAATCTTTACAAATCGCGTGATCCAACAAAGTCGCCCATAAATCCATCATTTGATGTCGAATTGGCTCAATATTTGGTCATCTGAAAGGTACTTTAGTGCTCTTTAATTCCTGACTGGAATCGTCGTATTCGAAGACCCTTTAGGAATCCGAAAGTGGTATCGCAGACGTCGGTCTTGAATTTTTCCTTCATTTCCTTGTCTAATAGTAACCCTCAAAACTCTCTCTTCAGAGGTTGAATTTAGAATATTTTGAGCTCAAAGGAATCGTAACTTGACAAGCTTCTAAATTGGACAAGAATTTGCTAATTCGAAGACCGTTCGATATCCCAAAAGCACGTCGGAACTCTTCGATTGTCATTTTTCAATATGGATTGTTAATATTTTGAAATAGCGCGATCCAACTAAGGCGCCCATAACTCCATCGTTTGATGTTGGATTGGGATGATTTTGAGCCATCTGAAAGGTGGTTTAGTGCTCTTTGATTCCTGACTAGAATCATCGTATTCGAAGACCCTTTAGGAATCCGTAAGTGGGGCCGCAGTTGTGGGTCATGGATTTTTCCTTCATCTCCTTGTCTAATAGTAACCCTCATAACTTTCTCTTCAGAGGTCGAATTTAGAATATTTTGTGCTCATTGGAATCGTAAGTTGACAAGCTTCCAAATTCGACAAGAATTGGCTAATTCGGAGACCGTTCAATATCCCAAAAGCACGTTGGAACTCTTTGATCATCATTTTTCAATATGGATTGTTAATCTTTACAAATCGCGCGATCCAACAAAGTCGACCATAAATCCATCGTTTGATGTCAAATTGGCTTAATTTTTGGTCATTTGAAAGGTACTTTAGTGCTCTTTGATACCTGACTGGAATCGTCGTATTCAAAGACCCTTTAGGAATTTTCCTTCATCACCTTGTCTAATAGTAACCCTCACAACTCTCTCTTCAGAGTCGTAACTTGACAAGCTTCCAAATTGGACAAGAATTGGCTTATTTGGAGACCGTTCAATATCCCAAAAGCATGTTGGTATTCTTCTATTGTCATTTTTCAATATGGATTGTTAGTATTTTGAAATAGCTCGATCCAACCGAGATGCCCATAACTCCATTGTTTGATGTCGGATTGGGATGATTTTTGGCCATTTGAAAGGTATTTTAGTGCACTATCATTACTGACTGGAATCGTCATTTTCGAAGACCTTTTAGGAATCCATAGGTGGGATGGTAGTCTTCGGTCCCGGATTTTTCCTTCATCTCCTTGTCTAATAGTAACCCTCATAACTCTATCTTCAGAGGTCGAATTTAGAATATTTTGTGCTCATTGGAATCGTAAGTTGACAAGCTTCCAAATTCAACAAGAATTGGTTAATTCGGAGATAGTTCGATATCCCAAAAGCACGTTGGAATTCTTTGATCGTCATTTTTCAATATGGATTGTTAATCTTTACAAATCGCATGATCCAACAAAGGCACCGATAAATCCATCGTTTGATGTCAAATTGCCTCAATTTTTGGTCATCTGAAAGGTACTTTAGTGCTCGTTGATTCCTGACTGCAATTGTTGTATTCGAAGACCCTTTAGGAATCTGTAGGTGGGATCGCAGTCATCGGTCCTAGATTTTTCCTTCATTTCCTTGTCTAATAGTAATCTTCATAACTCTCTCTTCAGAGGTCGAATTTAGAATATATAGTGCTCATTGGAATCGTAACTTGACAAGCTTCCGAATTGGACAAGAATTGGGTAATTCGGAGACCGTTCGATATCCCAAAAGCATGTTGGAACTCTTCGTTCGTCATTTTTCAATATGGACTGTTAATATTTTAAAATCGGTCGATCCAACAAAGTCGCCCATAAATCCATCGTTTGATGTTAAATTGGCTCAATTTTTTGTCATCTAAAAGGTACTTTAGTGCTCTTTGATTCCTGACTGGAATCGTCGTATTCGAAGACCCTTTAAGAATCTGTAATTGGGATCGCAGTCGTCGGTCCTGGATTTTACCTTCATCTCCTTGTCTAATAGTAACCCTCATAACTCTCTCTTCAGTGGTTAAATTTAGAATATTTTGTGCTCATTGGAATCGTAAGTTGACAAGCTTCCAAATTGGATAAGAATTGGCTAATTCGGAGACCGTTCGATATCCCAAAAGCACGTTGAATTCTTCTATTGTCATTTGTCAATATAGATGGTTAATATTTTGAAATAGTGCGATCCAACTGAGATGCCCATAACTCCATTGTTTGATGTCGAATTGGGATGATTTTTGGCCATTTGAAAGGTATTTTAGTGCACGATCATTACTGACTGGAATCATCATTTTCGAAAACTTTTAGGAATCCGTAGGTGGGATCGTAGTCGTCGGTCCTGGATTTTTCCTTCATCTCCTTGTCTAATAGTAGCCCTCATAACTCTCTCTTCTGAGGTCGAATTTAGAATATTTTTCCTTTATCTCCTTGTCCAATAGTAACCCTCATATAACTGCCTCTTCTGAGGTCGAATTTAGACTATTTTGAGCTCATTGGAATCATAACTTGATAAGCTTCCAAATTGGACAAGAATTGGCTGATTCAGAGACCGTTCGATTGTTTCGACAAGGAAACAAAGGTATTTGATTTGGGAGAGTCATCTTATTTAAACATAACAATGAAATAATTACAAAGACAATCATCACATTTTATTGATTCTGAATTCATTTACATCCTCTGGTATCCCTTGATTCTAAGATAGCTTACAAAGAACTCATTACAAATGTTAATTATTATAGCTAAATATAATTTCGGCAAAGATAACAAGCAATGATGTCAATCATCTCCTATGACTTAGGAGGAATAGACAAGTCGTTCAACAGTCTTCAAGAGAATGGAAATTCCAGCAGCATTTCAGTACTATTTTGGTCATCTCCCAAAACTTAGGAGGAATACGTCCCTTCCGCGATGATTCTTAATTCTTGAATAAGAAGAACTTGAAGACCCGAAGACTCAAACCATTCCTAAAAGATTTCAGCCCATTCATTGTCACAAATCCGTCAAACAATAGGTTTGCGCGGGTCCACAGAACGATAGGCTTTTTGCGCGGGTCCGCGAAACCATAAATGCCTTCTGTTGTTTGTGCTGGCCGTCGCAAACTTCCAGGAGTTCAATACTCCTTTGCGCGGGATCGCGCAAAGTGCAGGAGTCCAATACTCCGCACCTTCTGTCTTCTCTTTCGTCCTTGCTTCCCTTCTGAAATCTTCCAACCCCTTTTGAGAGAAGGAATGGGGTATTTATAGACATTTTCACCAAGTGAAAATCTCAAATCTGGTCGATGTGGGATAAAAATATCATCCAACTATTTTTACCACAAGATTATAGACTTTGCGCGGACTCGCGCAAACAATATGCTTTGCGCGGTCTCGCGCAAACCCTTCAATCTCGCGCAAAGTCTCCTCTGTCCAATCCGCGCAAACTCTTCACTTTGCGCGGTCTTTGTGTAACTCATTCACTTTGCGCGACCTCGCGCAAAGTGGTCTTGAAGCTGTTTTCTTTCTCTTCAAAGTGATTTGATTGATTTTTTTTCTTCTTTTCTCCCTTGCTTATTTTATGCCTCAACAGATGCCCCCTTGATCCGTTCTTTGTTCGTTCAGAAAATCAAAGAAAAGGATCAAACCATTCTTTTTCTTCAAGGTTTGCGCGACTTCGCGCAAAGTCCTACCCGAGTACCGTACTCGGCCATAAAGCCTATAAATAGTCCAATGACTTAGTCATTTTCACGAACTTCCCTCTGCTGTCACTGGCTCCGGCGATTTTATTCCGCGCAAACCCTCACTTTGCGCGACCCCGCGCAAACTGTTTAGCTTTGCGCGAGCTTTCCGAACTTTGAGATTTTCCGCGCAAACTCCTGGACTTTGCGCGACATCGCGCAAAGTACTCTGTACTTAGAAAATTTCAGCACTTAGACATATTTCTTCTTTCTTCATTTCTTGCTCTTTGACTTATCTTCTTTCTTCTTTCTTTCATTATGGCTCGTATCAAACAGACTGCTCGTCTTGTATCTCCTTCAAACTCTCCTCCTTCTGACCAACCGCCTGCTAAAAGAATAAAAACAACTTCTAGAAATCCAGCTTACTTTAAAGAGCCTGTTCTTCCTACGTTCGATTTCTCTGATCGCATTAAATCTCTACCTTCTCCTATCCATAGAGCCATCTCCTTAGGAGATATTAAATGCCCTCCAAAACATGGAAGGGAATATGACTGGGATGAGTGGCTCAAGACCACGGCCCACATCCGTACCGATAGTGAGAGGCCACCTGTCCGAGAAGATACTCCTCCACCTTCCCGTCCGAAGAAAACTCGCCGCAACAAGGCGAAGGATTTTGAAGAAAAGATCAAGGAACACAAGAAGAAACGACTTCAAAACTCGTGGGATTCAGTGCGAGTCGTAGAAGGAGTCATGAAATTCGATAACCCTCATGCAGAGGGCATGACAATCATTCCAATCAAGGTATATCGCCATCAGTCTATGCTAGACTGTGAATCCAGAGATTATATCCATGGCGAAAGGCTTATGTATACTGAATCATGGGCCTCAAGAGAACCCCGCATTTTAGAAGGCACTATTCAAGCTCAAAAGCCACGACAGAATGTCGGAGAAGCTCGCCCCATGATTTTCCTGACTCCTTTCCACAGTCCTCATGATCTCTTTCCTTCTCATTTCTATGAGACAGTGAGACAGCGTTTCAGAGATCGAGAGCAACTCTGGGGCCAGGCAGAATTCCGCATCAGAGGTCTGCTAATTGCTCGTCGCTATTACTCTGAATGGGCGGAGGCTATTTTGCTGAAACATACAAGTACTCTTGCAAAGATAGGCCTATATGATGCAATAGAAGTAACCTCCAAATACTTCTATCGGGAGCCCAATGTTCTGAAAGGCTTCCTTGAATATTGGTCACCTACAACCAACTCCTTCCATCTTCCTTATGGCGAAATGAGCATATCTCTTTGGGACCTTCATCGCATAGCTGGTCTCACAATAACGGGGAAATTCTACGATGAATTCATTCCTACCAACAGAGAATTAGCCTTTGTATCTTCTCCGGACCGCAAACCTTCCATCTCCGAGACTACTATAGAACTATTTAAAGAGATGGGCAAATTTCCCAACTTCCACAAAATTCCCCCTCTTCAATGGCTGGCTCATTTTTCTAGGGGTTTAAGGTATTTATCATTCTGATAATTGATCTTCCTCTTTGTATTCTTCAGTCATTTATGCATATTAACCTCTTCATTTTTATTTCCTTTGAAGGTTTCGCGACTGCAATTCCAAAGAACTGACAAAGCTTCGGGATGCAATACGAGGAAAGCCGGAATATAGCTCTTTTGGGGAGCTTGCAGCATTTCTGGCCTATTGGCTAAGCTTAGTCGTTCTGCCCTAGCTCTAAATGGGCAGATGCTATCCGTCCAAGTGTCTTTGTCGTGGCCGGTGCCTTGGCGGAGGGACATAAATACTCACTTGCTCCTCCAGTACTATGTTCTATCTACCGGGCCCTTGGAGAAATAGCGACTCATATAAAAGACCCCATTCTGGGAACTTCATCTGCGCATACTTCTTGGCACTATTTTACAGGCTGGCTTGGAGTCTACTTCCCTTGGACTTTCGAAGTTTCAGAGCAAGCATATTCTCATCCTTCTCACCTTCCACTCTGGTTCTTCCAACAGAGGGCAATGGCTAGAAGAGCATATGAATGGGTCATAAATAAGATTTGGGATGATGATCAGATAAACTTCTTTCAGTTCCGCCTTTATCGCTATCCTGCAGACACAGACATGGTGGACGACGAAACTCTTACTGCAGCAGAGAGGGCTTTCTTCTTTTCTATTCGCTCATGCGTTTGCCTCTCGGGAAGGGACGAGACTGGAGAGAACCTTACTACCCAAGTCGTTTTGCTCGTCAATTTGGTTATGATCAAACTGTGCCACAAGATCGGGTTGGTTGGTTACTGACACAAATCTTGCCGTTATGGAACCGGTCCTCTTAATCGGGCCATGATATGGAAACAATTCTTTGAATAGTTGTGTTGGCTCCTCCTTCATAATTCCGAGTTGTGATCGCATAGTCCGTACATCATATAGTGGATGCGATGGTGGGATCATCAATCATACTGGTCAATAAATGCTTGCCCGTAGACTCCTCTATCTTTCTTCATCCACCCAGGCTGAAGGGCAGAAATTTAGAGAGCGGGATTGGCTATATTCCGGAGAGGAGCCATGCATCTCATCCAGGAGAGATTTGCAGAAAGATATCATTAGAAGATCCCATCCGTGAAATCAAACCCATCAACACTTTGGATGGCTGGTTTGCCCACGGAGTTCTGAGAGAATTTGAGAAGTCTCGTCGGGACTCTTCAAATCAAGGTGTGGATGATGCTGCAGGTACATCTTCCCCAATTCCTGCAGAGACCGTGGCGGTTCAAGAGGGACCAGCTATTGGTACTTCAATATCTCCTCCGCAACCCATTGGTCCTAGTCCATCTTCTCCGATGACTAGATCAAGAACACGTTTGCAATCATCGTCTCCTATCCCTTCGGAAAAGATCGGCCAAGCATCGGTTTCCCCTTCAGTTCAAGAGCTTGCACCGGAGAGCAGTCGACCCGTTTCTTATAAAGGGAAGCAAGTTATCGTTGAAGAAGCTGACGAAGAAATTTTGGGAGACGAAAGTTCTACTTCATCATCAGGTACAACCGAATCTTCGCAGGATGAAGATAGCGGAGATAGTGATAATTGCGGAGATAAAGATGATGACTTTGAAGAAGGAGAAGTTGATATTGGCGAAGAAGAAGAAACAGCTGCGAAAGAAGTTGAGATAGCATCTTCCCCTGCAACTGCTAAGACTCCCTCTAGCATTAATATCCCTGCTAAATCTCCTGCAGCTGAGGAAGATGAAGAGGAGCCTTTAGATTATGGAGAATATGGATATTCACCAGGTAAAGGAAAATTTTTCATATAAATATTTTGATTTATATTTTAACAACTATTATTTATCCAAAATTATTGCATCTCCCTTTTTTAGGTGTCCAAGTTGCAGAAGTAGGTGTCATCTCTCCAGTGGCCCCTCTTGTAATATTGTAACGCCCCGGATTTTTGCCAACCTGGGATTGGACGTCCTTAGGCGATGGGTCGATCCTAACACCTTATTAACTTGTCAGAACTGATTCCCATAGTTTGAAATCGCTCCTTAACCCATTTCCTTCACAAATCCAACCCTTCACTACCTTGCTCTTTCAATTTTTCAAAGCACTTTCACCCTAGACACTATCTTAAACTAGCTAAGTAGTATAACTTGGATCACTTTATATACAAACTCCAAAGGCCTGAGTACCACCTCGACCAGAATTCACTTAGGACTAAATCCTTTAGAAATGAGACAAAGTAACTGGGTGTGAAACCAGATTAGCTACGAAATCCGTTCGAATCGCTTTAAATACGTTCTGCAAGACCCAAAACTTGTAGAATCATTGACGCTAGGTTACCCCAAAATCTAGGATCAATCTCATTACCCGGCTGCTCTCGGGAGCACATCGAAACTTCGTATTAGGTCTAGACCGCTCATCGGAAGTCCGATTAACACAAAGTTAAGGAACTAGGACCGCCTCGTTGGGCTTGACAATCATCTCAAAAATCAGCTCCGACCGATGTCCCACGGTCATTTATTTCGATCTGGAGCGGGGAGTGTGAAAAACACTATTCCCATCCTAATAAAAATATCAGGAATAGTGATCGCATCGTTCGTTGACGCGTCAAGATAAGCACCCGACCGTCGAATCGAGACCAAATTACACCCTCGGATTAAGAAAATTTCAGAACATTTACATGTACTTGAATTTCGATCGCGCCCACCGACCGTCGAACCGAAAGTGGTCCGCCACGTGCGATCACGCGATCCGAATGAGTCAAAATGTAATCCCACGTAGATCCATTGATGATAAGTTTAAGTCGACGTTTGGTTCAAAGAGGGCCACCAGAACTTCCCTTTTGAGCTGGAAAAGCGGCGAAAATCCTATATTAGCAGTACCCCTTGAACCTGAGTCTATTTTCGAAATGTTTTTGGCTATAAAAGGGCCTTAGAGCACCCTCTCTCACAGCCATACGAATTTGGGTTTTGGGAGAGAGAAAAGAGAGAGAAAAGAGAGAGAAGGACTTGGAGATCGTTGCCGATCTTCCTCCACCTGCACTGGCTTGCTACACGGCCTACACCTCTCTATTCTAGACGTTTTTCCGGCGTTTTCCGCCACATTTGAAGGTAAGAAAACCTAACCCTAGGTCTGATTTGTGGTGGAATCGAGGTGGGATGTATACCGACTAACCGATTCCGCTCTTTAGGCTCGAAATCGCCCGTAGACGGAAGATCTATCACCCTTGCTGATTCGTTCCGTTTCCAAAGGCAAAGGTGAGGACTTTAAGCTTATAAGTTACGGTTTTCAACGCTTTCAATGTCAGATAATGGTAGATTCATGATCTGCTTGCAATTGCACATGTACAAAGTGCCTTCCGTTTCCTGTTTTGATTAACGGTGTGAAATATGGAATTTCACATATTCTAGGTATACGTAGAAATACCGTATACGTATTTTTTTTGGACAAATGCTTGACATGTTTATTTAATGTTTAATTATATAACATATGAATAAAATACTGGTTTGGCGAAAGGAATCGCCAAATTATATGTTTACTTGTAAATGCGTCGTATGTCGAAATTACGTATTGTAGAAATACCGTATACGTATTTCTTTTGGAATAATGTTTGACATACTTATTTAATATATGATTATACAATATATGAATAAAATATTAGCTTGGCGAAAAGAATCGCCGTATTACAAGTTCCCTTGTAAACACTATGTATGTTGAAATTGGGTATCCTGGAAAATACCCTATACGTATAAAATTTGCTGATGCAATTGTCATGATTATTTGCTGTAGTAATATATTATACATGGATAAAATACTCACTTGGCTAAAGGATAGCCCTAATACATGTTTTGCTAACATACGCCATGTATGACGTAATAGTGTATTCTAAGTTTTGCGAAAATGACTGAATGAGTATAGAATCCTCATTCGTGCTCGCCATGACTAATTGTCATGGAATCATGATTTTTGTATTGGCGATACCCTTTTGACGAAAGGATTTTCCCTAGTTCACGCCACGGCCAATATACACTATATATGCTGAAATTTGTGGCCCAAGTGTTTGCGGAAATGATGGAATGAATATGGAACTTGGATTCCTGCTTGCCATGACCATCCGTCGTGGGTGTACGCGTGTTATGATTGGGGCAACTCCCTAGGGAAAGGATTTGGCCTAATGCCTATGTGATCGACATATGTCACGTATGTTGATGTATATTTGTTTAAGTGTTTCTTGAAATGCCTGAATGAGTAGTGGTTAGTAAATTGTAATGTTTTAGGGTGTTGAGATGGGATTCTCAACTACTCTAGAGACATGTATGACTACCTCCATGAGGTTATTTGCTTAAACCGCTTACTTGTAATATATGTGTTTGTATTCCTATTGATGAAGTGCTTTACAACATGCTTTCTATCATGCTTTATAACATGCCTTATAACATGCCTACTAGCATGCTTTAATTACTTTGTTATCATGCTTTACTCCACATGCTATGGATGCGAATTGATTGTGTTTGGGGCTATGATTATAGTCCAGACAATCGGTACTAGATTGGAGATCGTGGTTGAGTTTCATGTCGCCACGTGAGATGTGTTCGACGAACTCGAGTCGTACTTCGGTTGACGATTGTGGTTGGCCACGCGAAGTGCTTATGCACTTCATGTCGTTCAACTTGTTGTGCGCTCGAGCTAGCCGAGCTCGTCATGTAACCCGATTTGTCTAATGTATGTTCACCATGTTTGGTCGCTACTGCTTGAACCTAGGGTACCAAACTTACCAGTGATAATCCCGTTAACCATGGTACCTCGATCCGCTAAGACTCATGAGCCGAGCATGGTGGTATGGGACACCGTGGTCGAATTTTGTCGGCCTACGCTGGGGCTACGTGCCTCCCGTAGTGACCAGGTGAGCAACACAACTCGTGAGCCGATTATGGTGGTATGGGACACTATATTCGCGCCTGTCGGCCTACACCGATAAGGTGATGGGGAGTGGTGCGGTCTTTGTGTGTACTACCACAGCGACCCTTTGTAGTGACCGCGAGCATACTCACTCGAAGTTGCGGCGTGCCTTAGGGTTCGCCGCGATATATAGAGTATGAACTAGGCCCTTTCGTATAGTTGTATCGTGATGAATCGTTTAAGGGGTGATGGGGAGTGGTGCAACCTTTGTGCGTAATGTACCTGGCGACCTCTGCAGTTGACCTAGAAAACACACTATCGTCGATATTAACTAGGGTGACGACCCTAGATTGGATCATGTTTGGATATGATACAAGGGAGGTACCTTAGTTTCCCAATCCTTTGTTTGAAATGAACTAATTAAAAACTCGGTAATCATACTCATCATGCATCGCATGTGCCCGGAAGATGTGGAGCACTTTGTGGGATGTAAGCATGCGCGAACGTGAGATGGTGTCGCTTGAGGGAGTATGTCGGAGAGGGCATCCATCATACCCGCATTCATACTTGCATTAATCGAGTAACTAGGAGTGTTTGATTTACTGCTTTATCATTACTGCTTGACTGTATTGGTAACATGATAACTTATATCTTACTGTTCCACTGAGTTAGCTACTCACTCCCACGTTACGGGACGGTGTTGTACACACTAAACAGATTTGTTGAGTTTCAGGTGATGGCGATGCTTGTGAAGGAAGAGCCGGACTACTTCTATGGTGATGAGGAGGAGTTCTCCTATCATGTAACTCTCTCGACGGGTCTCGAAGACCCGAGTCATCGTATTGACGGGGTTATGATCTTTGGGATAGAAGACATAAACTTACACATTTGGTATATTCGGGAATCGTCCTTGTAATTATTTAACTGGTAATGTTATCACACTCTGGAGCCCATCCTAGTTTATATATTTTATCTAACTATCAAAGTCTTCCGCTTGCAAAATTAACTGTCTCTGGAGTATGATATGTTGTTTTGGCTTAATCTCACTCATGTTCACTACTCTAATACAGTCAACATTCAATCATCATTCATTTTGTTGCATAAGTGATGTTCTGGAACTCGAGAGTTGAGTTTATGCTCGACCCCCGATTTTCAGGGCGTTACAAATATCTTCACCGAGAGCATCTGTAGCTCCGTTGGTAGTACCAAGAGTAGTTGCTCGTGAGATTATATTTTCTACAGAAGCTACTGATTTGCCAACTCCAGCCACAAGAGATTCTAGTACGGAGGCTAGAGCACCATCTTTCGCTGATATGGTAGGACTTGGCCCTTCCATAGCTCCAAGAGTTTCTCCTTCTGTTAGTTGTGTCCAGTGACATGTATATATATATATGTATCTGCTTATCTTCATTCAAGACTATATATATTTCATAGTAATATATTGAATATTCTTCTTCTTTTGCTATAGGAGCTTATCCCCGTAGCGGTGCGGCTAGTTCTGATTCTGTAACCACTACTTCTGAACTATCATCCTTTGCAAAGATTCCTGCTCACAAAATGCTGATGGTGAAACATTCTCTGTTAGCAATAATCCATATCTTCAGAAATCCTGATCAGTGGTCGGACTTGGATGTTGCTATAGAAATTTTGGAAAGCTCTGCTAAGATGGCCAGAATCGACATATCTCCCTTACGGGATTCACTCTTCAAGTTTCGTGATTCTGTAATTTCTTTAGCTTCAGTGGAAAATATCACTATTGCGCCTGAGATTTTAGAATACAGAAAGCTGCTGGCTCTTTCTCAAGAACAAGTCTCTTTAACAGCTTCTTCAATTTCCAAATTTGAACAAGAACGTATGATTCTTCAAGATCAATTAAAGATTCATGTTGATGAAAGCATAACTATCCAAGATCGCATTGCAGCTCTGAAGGAAGAAATCTCTCAGCTGGAGAGAAAGAATCATGAGCAAGCTTTAATCATTCAAGAGGTTGAAGAGAAGATGCGAGTGAATGCCAAGTCTATTGATACTGAAAAATCTGCACAACTTCAGAATCAAGAAATGGTTGTTTCTTTGGAGAACAAGCTTGCTGGCGTTCCTGATCAGGCGAAACTTATTCTTGAAGATGCGTTCTTTGATTCCTAACTGGAATCGTCGTATTCGAAGCCCCATTAGGAATCTGTAAGTGGGATCGCAGTCGTCGGTCCTGGATTTTTCCTTAATCTCCTTGTCTAATAGTAAGCCTCATAACTCTCTCTTCAAAGGTCGAATTTAGAATATTTTGTGCTCATTGGAATGGTTAGTTGACAAGCTTCCAAATTCGATAAGAATTGGCTAATTCGGAGACCTTTTGATATCCCAAAAGCACGTTGGAACTCTTTGATAGTCATTTTTCAATATGGACTGTTAATCTTTAAAAATCGCGCAATCCAAAAAAAGTTGCCCATAAATCCATCGTTTGATGTCGAATTGGCTAAATTTTGGGTCATCTGAAAGGTACTTTAGTGCTTGTTGATTCCTGACTGGAATTGTCGCATTCATAGAGCCTTTAGGATACAGTAAGTGGGATCGCAGTAGTCGGTCCTGGATTTTTCCTTCATCTCCTTGTCTAATAGTAACCCTCATAACTCTCTCTCTTCAGAGGTCGAATTTAGAATATTTTGTGCTCATTGAAATCGTAACTTGGCAGGCTTCCAAATTGGACAAGAATTGGCAAATTCAGAGACCGTTCGATATCCCAAAAGCATGTTGGAACTCTTCGATAGTCATTTTTCAATATGGATTGTTAATATTTCCAAATAGCGCGATCCAATTGAGACGCCCATAACTCCATCGTTTGATGTCGGATTGGGTCGATTTTTGGTCATCTGAAAGGTACTTTAGTGCTCTTTCATTCCTGATTGGAATTGTCATATTCCAAGACCATTTATGCATCCGTAAGTAGGATAGTAGTCATCGATCCAGAATTTTTCCTTCATCTTCTTGTCCAATAGTGACCCTCAAAACTCTCACTTCGGAGGTCGAATTTAGACTATTTTGAGCTAATTGGAATGATAACTTAACTAGCTTTCAAATTGGAGCATTATTGGCTAATGCGGGGACCGTTCGATATCCCAAAAGAATGTTGGAACTCTTTGATCGTCATTTTTCAATATGGATTGTTAATCTTTCCAAATCGTGCGATCCAACAAAGTCACCCATTAATCCATCGTTTGATGTCAAATTGGCTCAATTTTTGATCATCTAAAATGCACTTTAGTGCTCTTAGATTCCTGATTGGAATCGTCGTATTCGAAGTGCCTTTAGGAATCCGTAAGTGGGATCGCAGTCGTCGGTCCTTGATTTTTCCTTCATCTCCTTGTCAAGTAGTAACCATCATAACTCTCTCTTCAGAGGTCAAATTTATATTATTTTGTGCTCATTAGAATCGTAACTTGACAAGCTTCCAAATTGGACAAGAATTGGCTAATTCAGAGAACGTTCGATATCCCAAAAGCACGTTGGACCTCTTCTATCGTCATTTTTCAATATGGATTGTTAATATTTTGAAATAGCGCGATCCAACTGAGATGCCCATAACTCAATTGTTTGATGTCAGATTGGGATGATTTTTGGCCATTTGAAAGGTATTTTAGTTCACTATCATTCCTAACTGGAATCGTCATTTTCGAAGACCTTTTAAGAATCCGTAGGTGGGATTGTAGTTGTCAATCCTGGATTTTTCCTTCATCTCCTTGTCTAATAGTAACCCTCATAACTCTCTCTTTAGATGTCGAATTTAGAATATTTTGTGCTCATTGGAATTGTAACTTGACAAGATTGCAAGTTGGACAAGAATTGGATAATTTGGAGACCATTCGATATCCTCGAAGCACGTTGGAACTCTTCTATCGTCATTTTTCAATATGGATTGTTAATATTTCGAAATAGTACTATCCAACTGAGATGCCCATAACGCCATTGTTTGATGTCGGTTGGGATGATTTTTGGCCATTTGAAAGGTATTTTAGTGCACTTTTATTCCTGAATGGAATCATCATTTTCGAAGACCCTTTGGTATCCATAGCTGGGATCGTAGTCGTCAGTCTGGGATTTTTCCTTCGTCTCCTTGTCTAATAGTAACCCTCATAACTCCCTCTTCATAAGTCAAATTTAGAATATTTTGTGCTCATTGCAATCGTAAGTTGACAAGCTTCTAAATTCGACAAGAATTGGCTAATTCGAAGACCGTTAGATATCCCAAAAGCACATTGGAACTCTTCGATCGTCATTTTTCAATATGGATTGTTAATCTTTACAAATTGCGTGATCCAACAAAGTCGCCTATAAATCCATCGTTTGATGTCGAATTGGCTCAATTTTTGGTCATCTAAAAGGTACTTTAGTGCTCTTTGATTCCTGACTGGAATCGTCATATACGAAGACCCTTTAGGAATCTGTAAGTGGGATCACAGATGTTGGTCCTGGATTTTTCCTTCATCTCCTTGTCTAATACTAACCCTCATAACTCTCTCTTCAGAGGTCGAATTTAGAATATTTTGAGCTCATTGGAATCGTAACTTGACAAGCTTCCAAATTGGACAAGAATTGGCTAATTCGGAGACTGTTCGATATCCCAAAAGCACGTTGGAACTCTTCGATCCTCATTTTTAAATATGGATTGTTAATATTTCCGATCCAATTGAGACGCCCATAACTCCATCGTTTGATGTCGGATTGGGTCAATTTTTGGTCATCTGAAAGGTAATTTAGTGCTCTTTCATTCCTGATTGGAATCGTCGTATTCCAAGACCACTTGGGCATCCCTAAGTAGGATAGCAGTCGTCAGTCCTGAATTTTTCCTTCATCTTCTTGTCCAATAGTGACCCTCGTAAGTCTCTCTTTGAAGGTCGAATTTAGACTATTTTAAGCTCATTGGAATCGTAACTTGACAAGCTTCCAAATTTGAGTATAATTGGCTAATTCGGGGACCGTTCGATATCCCAAAAGAACATTGGAACTCTTTGATCTTCATTTTTCAATATGGTTTGTTAATCTTTCCAAATCACGCGATCCAACAAAGTCGCCCATATATCCATCGTTTGATGTCGAATTAGCTCAATTTTTGGTCATCTGAAAGGTACTTTAGTGCTTTTTGATTCCTGACTGGAATCGTCGTATTAGGTGACCATTTGGGCATCGGTAAGTGGGATCGCAGTCGTCGGCCGTGAATTTTTCCTTCATCTCCTGTCCAATAGTAACTCTCATATAACTGCCTCTTCCGAGGTCGAATTTAGACTATTTTGAGCTCATTGGAATCATAACTTGACAAGCTTCCAAATTGGACAAGAATTGGCTGATTTAGAGACTGTTCGATATCCCAAAAGCACGTTGGAACTCTTCGATCGTAATTTTTCAATATGGATTGTTAATCTTTCCAAATCATGCAATCCAATGGAGACGCCCATAACTCCATCGTTTGATGTCGGATTAGGATGATATTTGGTAATCTGAAAGGTACTTTAGTGCTCTTTCATTTCTAATTGGAATCATGGTATTCCAAGACCATTTTCGCATCCATAAGTGGAATCACCGTCGTCTGTCTTAAATTTTTCGTTCATCTCCTTGTCCAATAGTAATGCTCATAACTGCCTCTTCCGAGGTCGAATTAAGACTATTTCAAGCCCATTGGAATGGTAACTTGTCAAGCATCCAAATGGTACCAGAATTGCCTAATTCAGAGATCGATCGATATCCCAAAAGCTTGTTGGAACTCTTCGATTGTCATTTTTCCATATGGATTGTTAATCTTTACATATCGGGTGATCCAACGGAGACGCCCATAACTCCATCATTTGATGTCGGATTGGGTCAATTTTTGGTCATTTGAAAGGTACTTTAGTGCACTTGTATTCCTGACTAGAATCGTCATATTCCGAGACCGTTTTGGGCATCCCTGAGTGGGATCGCAGACGTCAGTCCTGAATTTTTCCTTCATCTTCTTGTCCAATAGTAACCCTCATAACTCTCTCTTCAGAGGTCGAATTTATAATATTTTGAGCTCATTGGAATCGTAAGTTGACAAGCTTCCAAATTGGACAAGAATTGGCTAATTTGGAGACTGTTCGATATCCCAAAAGCACATTGGAATGTTTCGACAAGAAAACAAATGTATTTGATTTGGGGGATTTATTCAATGATAACAAAGAAAGAACATTAATCACATTTATTCTGAGTTCATTTACATCCTCTGAATCCCTTGATTCTAAAAATAAAGTACAATCAATCAAAGTAGACAAGACAGTCTTATGGAAATTTCAGCAGCATTCCGACGCCTGTTTCAGTCATCTCCTAAGACTTAGGAGGAATTTTGGTTCTGATCAACCAGTCTTCAGAAAGATAAGAATTTCGACAGCATAACGGCGATCATCTCAATCATCTCCAATGACTTAGGAGGAATAGACAAGTCAATCAACAGTCTTCAAAAGAATGGAGATAAATAAAGATTTCGGTGCTATTTCGGTCATCTCCGAAACTTAGGAGGAATACGCCTCTTTGTCTATGATTCTTCCTTTCTTCTTTGAACGGGAAGAACTTGAATGCTTCACCATTTCAAGAAAGATAACGGCCCGTTCTTTGTTATAGATCGCATTCATCGGATCGGTTTTTGCTGGTCGCGCAGAACGATATACTTTGCGCGGGTTCGCGCAAACCTCAAAACCTTCTGCTGCTTTGCGCGGATCCGCGCAAACTTCAGGAGTCCAATACTCCTTTGCGCGCGGTCGCGCAAAGTGCAGGAGTCCAATACTCCGCACCTTCTGTCTTCTCTTTCGCCTTTCTTTCACTTCCGAAATCTTCGAACCCCTTTTTTAGAGAAGGAATGGGGTATTTATAGACATTTTCACCAGTGGAAATCTCTGATCTGGTCGATGTGGGACAAAAAACATCATTCAACCATTTTTATCGCACCGTCATAGACTTTGCGCGGACACGCGCAAACGATATGCTTTGCGCGGTCTCGAGCAAACCTTCAATCTCGCGCAAACCTCCGCTTTGTGCGACCGCAAGAACTGTTTCTTTTGCGCGGTCCACAAGAACCATTTCACTTTTGCGCGGACTCAACAAAGTAGTCTTCAAACTGTCTTTTTCTCTTCTCTTTAGTACTTTGCTTTCCAATCTTCTTCTTTCTCATGTCTTAACAAATACTCCTGGTGCTGAAACTTTACCAAAACACCTAAACTACCCTTTGAGCTGGAACTTTACCAAAACACCTAGACTACCCTTTGAGCTGGAACTTTACCAAAACACCTAAACTACCCTTTGAGCTGGAACTTTACCAAAACACCTAAACTACCCTTTGAGCTGGAACACCTAAACTACCCTTTGAGCTGGAACTTTACCAAAACACCTAGACTACCATTTTTAGAAGATCAGCACCATGGGATCCTTTCACCACTGCAATGAGATATTTTTATGCCTCAACAGATGCCCCCTCGATCCTTCTTTGATTGATCCTTGAAATCAAATGGAGGATCGATCTTCCTCCACCTGAAGAATCTTGAATGAACTGCAACTTGAAGAATGATTAGATGATCATGTTTGACCAGAAAATCTAATGATTTCGTTCAATCAAAAGACCGGAATGCTTGCACTTGATCGGAAGATTTGAATGCTCATTTTCATCTAGAAGACTGTATTGATCATATTTAAGCGGAAGACTTGATTGATTGCTTTTAAATGACGATTTGACGACGGCGCTCAAACAGAAGACTGGAATGCCCCCAGTCAGTAGTGTCGAGCGGATGCTTCACTAGAGAAGATAAAGTTCTCTTTTCATCGAAACACATCTCTGCAACAGCCGTGACGACTTTGTCTTTGAGCAACTTGACCAGAGGGTTATCTTTCAATATCGTTGCGGCTGCAACGGTCTCTTTGATCAACTCCAGCTATTCTTTCCTTTAATTCTGCAACGGTTTCTTTGATCAACATCAGCGACTTTTTCCTTTAATGTTGCAACAGTTTCTTTAATCAACTCCGTTGCTCCTGCCGTAATCAACTTTTTGATTGTTTCCTTTATTCATGATCTGCATAATCCAATCTTTTAAATGATAGTCTTTCCTGCCACATTAGTTGAAATTAGTATTTCAAGATATCATAACTTTTTTCAATTTAGCTTTATGAAGCATTGATAATTTTTTGAAATTTATATTGAAAACTTCTCTTTTCTTTCAGACTGATTGGGATATTCGCTCTGTCATCGTGCTTCGCATTGCATTCTTTGCTCATTAAATCGTGCTTTTGGAGACATCATTTCCAGCTCCAATGGTTCAATCGTTGAATCTTTTGTCGAGTCTTTTCTAGTTTGTGTTTCTTTAGCATTTCTCCATAGACTTTTCCTTGGATCTTTGTTGATTCTGAAAAATAGACAAGATTTCATTTAATAACTTTTGATGATTTGATGATGATTCCGTTTGTTGCCTCCATCAGATCTAGTACTTGTAGTCTTGCGATATCATTATTCATAATACTCAGCATATGAATTCTTTCGCCGCATATAAAAAATCGTCAGAAAGACCAAGGCATAGATTACTTTTGAAAACCAAGGCATAGATTCTGTATCGTATTTTATAATTCCCATCATATGAATTCCTCCATATTGCATAAGAGATTATCAGAAAGACCAAGGCATAGATCACTTTGAAGACCAAGGCATAGATCTGTGTCGTATTTTATAATTCCCGTCATATGAATTCCTCCATATTGCATAAGAGATTATCAGAAAGACCAAGGCATAGATCACTTTGAAGACCAAGTCATAGATAACTTTGAAGACCTGCCCCCTTTCTCGGTCAATGTTGCATAAAAATTTCTTCAGAAGATAATATTTTTGGAGTAAAGCCTGCCGATGCCTTTAAAGGATGGATAATCGAATATTTCTTGTCATCAGAACAAATATATTGCAATTGACTTTGAAGATTCGAACTCTTGAGTAGATAATGGCCAATATCTTGAAGGTATTTACTGTCGCTATAATTTGAACCTGATTCAAGAGAAACGTATCTTTGCACATATTTTATTCAACATTTAAAATTTTCATCAGGCAATTTCATATTTGAGCATATTTAATATGTATCTGCAGCATTTTGAATGCTACACATAATTGATGCTTTTGAGCATATTTGATGCTTTTGAGCAATGGTGTTAGTGCACTTTGACTGACATGACTTGACTTAACGGGACTTGACTGGACTAGACTGGACGACCGGACAACTGAACTGGACTTGACACTGGACGACCGGACAACTGAACTGGACTTGACACTGGGCTCAAAGAGCAAGATAGTTTATCGCCAATTTCGGGCTTTGCTGGTCTTATGCGTAGTTGGCCGTATAGGCTTGGCTAGGCTGCCTTTGACCAAACCCTGGGCCGCCAGTCCATCAATGAGAGGTCATCCTGCTTCGGAGACATCATGAGTTACTACCGGAAACAAGCCCAGGATCTGGATTTTCAATAGGTACCAAATCCAGGGTCGTCAGTCCATCAATGAGAGGTCATCCTGCTTCGGAGACATCATGAGTTACTACTGAAATCAAACCCGGATCTTGGGAGTCATCCTGCTTCAGAGACTCACTTTTTCTTCGCCTGCAAGGTCGGACCCATTCTCGGGAGGGTATTTTTCTCCATTCCCCGAGACGCTGTCGGAAGCTGTACAGACGGCATTGGTCTTACGTGACTGCTTCGTCAACCGCCTTTAAATGTTTTTTAGAGATAGGTCTTATGTGACTGCTTCGTCAACTGCCTTTAAATGTTTTTTAGAGATAGGTCGATAGGTCTTATGTGACTGCTTCGTCAACTGCCTTTAAATGATTATGGATCTTATGTGTAGCTGGTCGTATAGACTTGGCTAGGCTGCTGCATCAATAATTGATATTTCGTTGTCGCTGATAATGTTCTGGGAACATTTTATTGTGTTTGAAATAGTGTATCAGCTTGGCGACGATAGCAATTTTGATATGCGATTGATGACAACAGCCATGGCTACAATTTTTTGCGATAATCATTAGTACTTACTGGCGGAGATTTCCTTCGGCGTTGGCGATAATTGTCAATGCTTAGCAGCAGTCATCAATGCTTGGTAGCGATCATTAATGCTTGATAGTGATCATTGACGCTTGATAGCGAGCTTTAACACTTGATAGCGAGCTTTAATGCTTGATAGCGAGCTTTAACACTTGATAGCGAGCTTTAATGCTTGATAGTGAGCTTTAACACTTGATAGCGAGCTTTAATGCTTGATAGCGAGCTTTAACACTTGATAGCGAGCTTTAAGCTTGAATAGCTTAATGATAGCAGCTTTAATGCTTGAGCGAGCTTTAGCGAGCTTTAACACATTTGATAGCGAGCTTTAACACTTGATAGCGAGCTTTAGCGCTTGATAGCTTTGAGCTTTAGCGCATTTGATCAAAGCGCAAAAGCTTTAGCGCTTGATAAATAGCTTTAGCGCTTGATAGCGAGCTTTAACACTTGATAGAAATAGCTTTAACACTTGATTTTAGCTTTAATGATAGCGAGCTTTGTGTTTGTCAATGACTTGATATGCTTGAAAACCTTTTTACTCGCTTATCTTTCATCAACACTTTTCATTTGGCAATCGTCATTGACGCTTTTCATTTGACAACTCAATATGCTTGAAAGCCTGCATTTTATTCAAATACGCAAAAGAAATACATTCTATAGTGAGAAATATATTTCATAGATTTTTTGCTCACCTGTCCTTGTTTATCCTATTTTGGTAATAATCATCGTCACTTTTCATTTGGCAATCGTCATTGACGCTTTTCATTTGACAACTCAATATGCTTGAAAGCCTGCATTTTATTCAAATATGCAAAAGAAATACATTCTATAGTGAGAAATATATTTCATAGATTTTTGCTCACCTGTCCTGCTTTGGCAAATGACTTGATATGCTTGAAAGCCTGCATTCCATTTATGCACACAAAAGATATACTCTATGGTGAGAAACATATTTCGCAGATTTCTACTCACCTTACCTGTCTTGCCCCCTTTTGATTTTGGAAGTATCATACCGATATCTTTCGAAATCAAAATAACGATCCTTCGGCTTCTTCTCTACTTTTTATTTGAGCATTTAGGCTATGATAGCTCGATCTTGTCAATTATTGACGATCCGCCATACGAAACATATTATCGTCTTTTCACGTAGATGCCCCCAGAATTTTCTTTGTCAAGCTTCTGTTATTTTTCTCTATTTTCTCTTTCTGTTATGCTCTTTCCGTCACAATTTCTCCTTTATCGATCATCTTTTGTAGCTTGTTCCTGAGGGAATAACAGTCTTCCTTTTATCTTTCCAGTTCTTTGTCGGATCTCTTGCAGATGTCATGTTTTTCAACGACTTTCTTGTCCTGTCCTTCATCCTTGTTTGTCACTATTTCACCTTGTTTTATCAATCGCTTTAGTATATTTCTTAATGTAAAACAATCTTCTGTACGATGCCTTAAACAGCGATGATAATGACAATATTTTTCTTCTTTAGTCATTTCGACTTCTTCTGGATATTTCGGAGAAGGTAAGCTGACAGTTCCAGTGGCAAGCAATTGTTCCATCATTGGCAACATATCTTCTTTACTGAATACATATTCCTTGTAGGAGTCATATAGTCGCGGCCGCTTACCTTTAACTTGATCTAAATCATTTCCCTTCTTCGCTTCTCGCTTATTGTAAAAAATATTCTTTTTCTTTTCTTGATCAACAGTATTTACTATTAATCTATTCTCGGTTCTCTTCTTTCGTCTTGATCTGAAAAACTGACATCTTTGTAACCATCATTTCCAATGCATGTGCTTTTGTTACAAGATCGCGGAAAGTCTTTATATCAGCGCTTATGAGTCCAAAAGCAATTCTTGGTTCCATAGAATTCAAACACATGTTCACTTGTTCTCTCTCTTCTGGTAACTGTCTGCATGAAGCCCCCAAGGTCCTCCATCTATTAATGAATTTCTCCACAGGTTCATTTTCTCTTTGTCTGACAGAGGCTAATTCTGCAATACTGACGTCGCGTTCTGTCGAAAAGAAATTGGATATAAAAGCGTCTTGCATTTGTTCCCACGTTCTTATTGACTCAGGCCTCAAACCAGAATACCATCGAAATGCTTTGCCTGTTAAAGAAGATCCAAATAACCGCAAACAATATTGAGGTGTCGTAGAGAAATTTCCCATGCTGGTGATGAAGTGTAAGAGATGCTCTTCTGGAGACCCATTTCCTTTATATTTCTGAAAATCTGGCTGTTTGAAATTGATTGGGAATGGAACATCTTCTATTTCTCTTGGATATGGTGTCTGGTACTTGAAGCGGCCAATATTCGTGCGTTCTTTTTCTAATTTGACAATTTCTTCGACGACTTGTCTTACATCGTCTGCGTTTCTGATCCTTGCGTTGGAACGACTCTTGACCCCTTTGTGGATGAGAGTGTTCAGGAAGGTTTTCATGTCATACCATTTTTGCACTGCACATTCTTTGGTGGAGCCACAATTTGGACCATATTGTGTGCAATGGTTGCTAGTGTTTCCCTGAGATTTCTGCATTCATCTATTAGTGTTCTTTGTGCTTCGGCTATCTTGTTAATATGATCTTCAGTGGATGGTAGGTTTTCCTGATTCATTTTGGCCATATGCACCGTGGCTTCTTTACCTTTTGATGAAGCTGTAGCTGAAGTAGAGCAAGGAGGTGAAATATTGTCTGACTCCTGCATATTTCCTGTGTTACCAATTGATTGGGGTGACACGAGCATTGGTGAACTTTTCTGTGGCAACATTAACATTGGCGAACTCCTCACTACTGCTTTACCCTTTTGTTCTGTCGTCCACTTAACCCTTGAGGCAGTTAGAGTCGGAAAATCACGCTTTGTTAATTGCGAGACTGCTTGTTGGGGATAAATTATAGGAGGAGCAGTTTCAGAATTCTTTTTCGCCGTGTTACACGTTATCGACCTTCTGATTCCTGGCGAAAGCGGATGTATTCTAGAGCTTTTTGCATTCTGTGTTCTTGTTCTACGAGACATCACAACAGTCCAGCCTTTATCTCCTTCCAGCGGTTGAGGTGAAGCGGATACGACATCAGATGTTGTTTGAGACAGGTTGTTCTTTTCCATAAAAAGTCGAGTCATGCACTCTGAAGGTTGATTCGGTGTATATTCTATCATGAACCCAGTTGAAGTAAAACGGAAGCCCACTGTCCTTTCAGCTATCGTCATTGATTGTAACTTGTAGTTTGATGCAGAAACCTTCGATCATGAAACACAATTGTTAGTTAATTTATTTAAATAAAATTGTACTTTACTTTAGAGATGAAGGGGAGGGTGTTCCAGCTAAGAGTCGCCATTTTTTGGCGTCTGAAAGACGCCAAACAATGATAAATGTTCCCAGGATATTTTCTAAGTTATCATCGAATAATAAGTCCCAAAGTGGAGTCGCCATTTTGTTTCGACAAGAAAACAAATGTATTTGATTTGGGGATTTATTCAATGATAACAAAGAAAGAACATTAATCACATTTATTCGAGTTCATTTACATCCCTTGAATCCCTTGATTCTAAAAATAAAGTACAATCAATCAAAGTAGACAAGACAGTCTTATGGAAATTTCAGCAGCATTCCGACGCCTGTTTCAGTCATCTCCTAAGACTTAGGAGGAATTTTGATTCTGATCAACCAGTCTTCAGAAAGATAAGAATTTCGACAGCATAACGGCGATCATCTCAATCATCTCCAATGACTTAGGAGGAATAGACAAGTCAATCAACAGTCTTCAAAAGAATGGAGATTCCGGCAGCATTTCGGTGCTATTTCGGTCATCTCCTGAAACTTAGGAGGAATACGCCTCTTTGTCTATGATTCTTCCTTTCTTCTTTGAACGGGAAGAACTTGAATGCTTCAGCCATTTCAATTTCACAAAGATAACAGCCCGTTGTCTTTGTTATAGACTGCTCATTCAACATCGGTTTGCGTGGTCGCGCAGAACGATATACTTTCTTGCGTGGTTCGCGCAAACCTCAAAACCTTTCATTTTGCGCGGATCCGCGCAAACTTCAGGAGTCAATACTCTCCTTTGCGCGGTCGCGCAAAGTGCAGGAGTCCAATACTCCGCACCTTCTGTCTTCTCTTTCGCCTTTCTTTCACTTCCGAAATCTTCGAACCCCTTTTTAGAGAAGGAATGGGGTATTTATAGACATTTTCACCAGTGGAAATCTCTGATCTGGTCGATGTGGGACAAAAAACATCATTCAACCATTTTTATCGCACCGTCATAGACTTTGCGCGGACACGCGCAAACGATATGCTTTGCGCGGTCTCGCGCAAACCTTCAATCTCGCGCAAACCTCCGCTTTGTGCGACCCGCGCAAACTGTTTCACTTTGCGCGGTCCGGCGCAACCATTTCACTTTGCGCGGACTCGCGCAAAGTAGTCTTCAAACTGTCTTTT
The DNA here is from genome assembly GCA_030180095.1 of Magnolia changhungtana. Taxonomy (NCBI): domain Eukaryota; kingdom Viridiplantae; phylum Streptophyta; class Magnoliopsida; order Magnoliales; family Magnoliaceae; genus Magnolia; species Magnolia changhungtana. Next base: position 362,242 of record JASAUF010000638.1, read on the forward strand.
TTCTCTTCTCTTTAGTACTTTGCTTTCCAATCTTCTTCTTTCTCATGTCTTAACAAAATACTCCTGGTGCTGAAACTTTACCAAAACACCTAAACTACCCTTTGAGCTGGAACTTTACCAAAACACCTAGACTACCCTTTGAGCTGGAACTTTACCAAAACACCTAAACTACCCTTTGAGCTGGAACTTTACCAAAACACCTAAACTACCCTTTGAGCTGGAACACCTAAACTACCCTTTGAGCTGGAACTTTACCAAAACACCTAGACTACCATTTTTAGAAGATCAGCACCATGGGATCCTTTCACCACTGCAATGAGATATTTTTATGCCTCAACATGGAACTCTTCGATCGTCATTTTTCAATATGGTTTGTTAATATTTCCAAATAGCGCGATCCAACTGAGATGCCCATAACTCCATCGTTTGAGGTCGGATTGGGATGATTTTTGGCCATCTGAAAGGTGTTTTAGTGCTCTTTAATTCCTAACTGGAATCGTCGTATTCGAAGACCCTTTAGGAATCCGTAAGTGGGATAGCAATCGTCAGTCTTGGATTTTTCCTTAATCTCCTTGTCTAATAGTAACCCTCATAACTCTCTCTTCAGAGGTTAAATTTAGAATATTTTGTGCTCATTAGAATGGTAAGTTGACAAGCTTCCAAATTCGACAAGAATTGGCTAATTTGGAGATCGTTTGGTATCCCAAAAGTACATTGGAACTCTTCTATCGCCACTTTTCGATATGGATTGTTAAAATTTTGAAATAGCGCGATCCAACAGAGATGCCCATAACTTGATCGTTTGATGTTGGATTGGGATGATTTTTGGCCATTTGAAAGGTATTTTAGTGCACTTTCATTCCTAACTGGAATCGTCATTTTTGAAGACCCTTTAGGAATTCGTAGGTGAGATCGCAGTCGTCGGTCCTGGATTTTTCCTTCATCTCCTTGTCTAATAGTAACCCTTATAACTCTCTCTTTAGAGGTCGAATTTAGAATATTTTATGCTCATTGGAATCGTAACTTGACAAGCTTCCAAATTGGAGAAGAATTGACTAATTCGGAGACTGTTCGATATCCCAAAAGCATGTTGGAACTCTTCAATCGTCATTTTTTAATTTGGATTGTTAATATTTCTAAATAGTGCGATCCAACTGAGACGCACATAACTCCATCGTTTGATGTCCGATTGGGATGATTTTTGGTCATCTGAAAGGTACTTTAGTGCTCTTGCATTCTGTTGGGACATAAAAATGATCATCATGAAAAAGAAAGATTGATATTTAGTAAAAAATACTGGAGGAAGGTAGTTGCGCCGATCACGTAACTGAGAAGTTACTTGCGCGGATTGCGTAACCGAGAAGTCACTTGTGCGGGTCGCGCAACCAACTGATTCAATTGCCAAAGTCCCATAACCGAGATAGCAGTTGTGCGGGTCGTGGAATAAGAATGATAGTTACGCGGATCGCACAATCAAGAAGGCAGTTGCACGGGTCACGCAATCAACAAAGACAGCTGACACGTCTGGTCGCAGAACAACGTTCCCCGTTGCGTGGTCGTGGAACGAAGTTCTCCGTTGCACGGGTTGCAGAGTCAAGAAGTTCCGTTGCACGGGACGGGTAACCAAGAAGTGAGTTGCACGGATCGTGCAATCAAGACACAAGAATTGAGGATTGGCGCATGTGTAGGGCCTATAAATACCCCGCTTCCCCCTCTCATTTGGTGATTGAAAGAATTCAGAAACTGAAGCAGAGCAACTGAAGGTAGAAGAGAGAGTGGCAACGATCAGTTGCGCGGACCACGCAAAGTACGATATCACTTACGTGGACCGCACAACCAGAATTTCCTTGCGTGACCTGCGCAACCACATTATCGGTTGCGCGGATCGCGCAAAAGTCACTCAACTTGCTTGGTGCAGGAGTTTTGCTGTGTAACATCCCGGATTTTTGCCAACCTGGGATTATACGTCCTTAGGCAATGGGTTGATCCTAATACCTTATTAACTAGTCAGAACTCAATTCCACAGTCTAAAATTACTGTTGAATCCACTTCCTTCACAAATCCCACCCTTCACCACCTTGTTCTTTCAATTTTCCTAAGTACTTTCACCCTAGACCCTATCTTAAACTAGTTAAGTATTATAACTTGGATCACCTTATATACGAATTACAAAGGCCTGAGTACCACCTCGACCAGAAATCTTATAGGACTAAATCCTTTAGCAATGAGACAAAGTAACCAAGTGCTTGTTTCGACAAGAAAACAAATGTGTTTGATTTGGGGGATTTATTCAATGATAACAAAGAAAGAACAAGAGAACATTGATCACATTTATTCTGAGTTCATTTACATCCTCTGATTCCCTTGATTCTAAAAACAAAGTACAATTAATGTAATGTACTAAATGAAAGAGAAGATAATCAGATAGAAATTTTGACAGCATTCCGACGCCTGTTTCAATCATCTTCTATGACTTAGGAGGAATTATTGATCTGATCAACCAGTCTTCAATGAGATAGAAATTTCAGCAGCATAACGGTGCTATTTTGGTCATCTCCCAATACTTGGGAGGAATTTGCTGATTTGATCAGCTAATCTTCAATGAGATGGAGCATCCTTCTGGTCATTCTTCCTTAAAATATGAAGAAGTCCATTGAAGTATAGTCAGAACCCACAAAAATCAGGCCGATCACGTCAGATGGGCCTAAAAAGTCTCCCAAAACATAAGATCATGGGGTTTCCACCGTCCATTCTACTCGAAACTTTATATGAAGCCTTAGAACCACAAATTAACCGTACACGTCCAGTTTCAGTTCCTGAATCCTTGTAGAAATGGCTAAACTGACAAATCAGCCCCTGAGATCGTGATTTGGGGCCCGCCTGATATCTGGATATTCTTCAAATTCAGTCTCAACGTGTTAAATGAACTGACAATGAAGATGGCCGGATCGGATTTCTCACAAACATCACATTGAAGCTATATGTACGTCGCATGTACATAAAGTGCTCGTGCACTCGAAGTGCATGGAATTTCCTCAAAGTCGGTCAGCAGCGCTGACCGACTCTTCTTCTTCGTTTTCAAAAGACGCACAGCGTCATTCCTACGTTAACTGATTTTGTGTAGTGTGGCCCACTCACCACCCCATTGAATGATCAGAACCGTCCATCCTCTTCAGAAGATGGGAATTACCCTTGCCTAGATGTCTTTCCATCTCCATGCAGTCGATTGCAACATCTTAACCGTTGAATACAGAATGGACGGCGACGTGGGCAGGCTCATGGACTGGACCAATTCCACTCCAAAAGCGGTCCATCCCCAATGGTTTTTCGCCCTGAAATCAATGGACGGAGTGGATTTTCCCTTTAGCTTCAAAAGATGAATCATCATTCTTCACAGAGTCGACGTACGTCGACTCTGTCTCAAAAGAGAGCTCCCGTCCGTTGGTTGTGGGCCACACTCGTACCAGGAAAGGTGGATCTGAACCATTCATCAGGTAGAGAGGGAAAAACCCATCAAAACCATGTTGATCTTTGGCAACCATGCTCGTTCGTATGATCGCAATAGTGATCGTAGACGGACCGTTCAGCTACTTTCGTGGCTTGATTATCTAAGTGGGCCACGTCAAAAGAAGATGAAAATTTACTATTCACGGTCGAAATCTCGAGAGGGATCCAGTGGACGGTGTGGATCTCTCAAAAGATGGCCGAATTGGGCCTTGCCAGCAACACAGCAAACCTCCTCATTTCAACTTCTCCCACACTTTGCGCGGATGAACTTTGCGCGGACGACACTTTGCGCGGACGAACTTTGCGCGGACGAACTTTGCGCGGACGACACTTTGCGCGAACGAACTTTGCGCGGACGAACTTTGCGCGGATGACACTTTGCGCGGACGAACTTTGCGCGAATGAACTTTGCGCGGACGAACTTTGCGCGAACGAACTTTGCGCGAATGAACTTTGCGCGAACGAACTTTGCGCGAATGATAGCTTTGCGCGGAACCGCGCAAACCACTTTGCGCGGAACCGCGCAAACGGTTTTCTTTGCGCGAGTTGGCGCAAAGGAATTTCTTCTCACCTTCTCCAGCCTTGCTTCTCTCTCATTCTCTGACCCAGCAACTGATCTCACCGATCCAACCCCTCAAATGAATCAGGGAGGGGGTATTTATAGGCTCCACCACTTACAGAGTGGTAATTACCACCACCTATCACCTCACATATGAACAACCTCTCTTCTTAAACCATGGTGACCACCAACTTCCCTCTTAAATGGTGGTGTACCACCTTTCTCCTTTCAAAGGACACCTTTGCACCTTTTTTACCAAACTACCCTTTCCAATGCTTTTTTCACCAACATACCTAAACTACCCCTGGACTTGGAATTTTACCAAAATACCTAAACTACCTTTGGACTTGGAATTTTACCAAAATACCTAAACTACCCGTGGACTTGGAATTTTACCAAAATACCTAAACTACCCCTAGACTTAGAATTTTACCAAAATACCTAAACTTCCACTGGACTTGGAATTTTACCAAAATACCTAAACTACCCCTGGACTTGGAATTTTACCAAAATACCTAAACTACCCCTAGACTTGGAATTTTACCAAAATACCTAAACTTCCACTGGACTTGGAATTTTACCAAAATACCCCCGGACATGAAAATTACTAAAATACCCCCGGACATGGAAATTACCAAAATACCCCGGACATGGAAATTACCAAAATACCCCGGACATAGAAATGACCGAAATACCCCCGGACATGGAAATTACCAAAATACCCCCGGACATGGAAATTACCAAAATACCCCCGACATGGAAATGACCAAAATACCCCCGGACATGGAAATGACCAAAATACCCCCGGACATGGAAATGACCGAAATACCCCCGGACTTGGAAATTACCAAAATACCCCCGGACATGGAAATGACCGAAATACCCCCGGACTTGGAAATTACCAAAATACCCCCGGACATGGAAATATTTTTTATGCCTCAACAGATGCCCCCTCGATCCTTCTTTGATTGATTCCTGAAATCAAATGGAGGATCGACCTTCCTCCGCCTGAAGAATCTTGAATGAACTGCAACTGAAGGATGACTGGATGATCATACTTGCATGGCAGACTGGATGATCATCTTTGACCATAAAATTAAATGATTGCGTTCGATCAGAAGACTGGAATGCTCGCGCTCAACCGGAAGATTTGAATGCTCATATTTGACTAGAAGACTGGAATGCTCATATTTGACCAGAAGATTCGAATGCTCGGGCTCGAATGGAAAATTTGAATGATCCCTGCTCAAATGGAAGACTTGATGATTGCACTCGAACAGAAGACTTGATGATTGCACTCGAATGAAAGACTTGATTGATCACGTTCCAACAGAAGACCGATTGATTGTGCTTGAACAGAAGATTTGAATGATGGTGTTTGAACAGAAGACTTGATGATTGCACTCGAACAGAAGATTTAAATGATGGCGCTCGAACAGAAGACTGGAATGCCCCCAGCCAGTAGTGTCGAGCGGATGCTTCACTAGAAAAGATGAAGTTCTCTTTTCATCGAAACACATCTCTGCAACAGCTGTGATGACTTTGTCTTTGAGCAACTTGATTAGAGAACTATCTTTCAACAGCAACGGTCTCTTTGATCAATTCCAGTTACTCTTTTTCTTCAATTCTGTGTCCAAAGAATTGTTCTTTAATGCTGCTCCTGCCGCAACAATTTTTCGATCGTTTCCTTTATTCATGATCTGCATAACTCAAGCTTTTTCGAATGATAATCTTTCTGCCAAATTAATCAGAATTAGTATCTTATTTCATTATAATTTTTTTTTTTCAATTTAGCTTTATGAAGCATTGATAATTTTGAAATTTATATTGAAAACTTCTCTTCTCTTTTAGGCTGATTGTGATATTCGCTCTGTCATCGTGTTCGCAATTGAATTCTTTGTATTCTTTATATCGTGCTCTTGAGTTGTTTCTAGCTTGTACTAAGCATTTCTTCATAGACTTTTCCTGGGATCTTTGCTGATTCTGAAAAATAGACAAGACTTCTTTCAATTTTCACTTAGTAACTTTTCAAAGGCTATAGAAGTTACTGATGATGATTCTGTTTGTTCTCTGTCTTCATCAGATCTGGTACTTGTAGTCTTGCGATATCATTATTCATAATACTCAGCATATGAATTTTTTCGCCGCATATAAGAAATCATCAGAAAGACCAAGAAACCAAGGCGTAGATTACTTTTGAAGACCAAGGCATAGATCTGTGTCGTATTTTATAATTCCCGTCATATGAATTCCTCCATATTGCATAAGAGATTATCAGAAAGACCAAGGCATAGATCACTTTGAAGACCAAGGCATAGATCTGTGTCGTATTTTATAATTCCCGTCATATGAATTCCTCCATATTGCATAACAGATTATCAGAAAGACCAAGGCATAGATCACTTTGAAGACCAAGTCATAGATAACTTTGAAGACCTGCCCCCTTTCTCGGTCAATGTTGCATAAAAAATTTCTTCAGAAGATAATATTTTTGGAGTAAAGCCTGCCGATGCCTTTAAAGGATGGATAATCGAATATTTCTTGTCATCAGAACAAATATATTGCAATTGACTTTGAAGATTCGAACTCTTGAGTAGATAATGGCCAATATCTTGAAGGTATTTACTGTCACTGTAATTTGAACCTGATTCAAGAGAAACGTATCTTTGCACATATTTTATTCAACATTTAAAATTTTCATCAGGCAATTTCATATTTGAGCATATTTAATATATATCTGCAGCATTTTTGAATGCTACACATAATTGATGCTTTTGAGCATATTTGATGCTTTTGAGCAATGGTGCTAGTGCACTTTTGACTGACATGACTTGACTTAACGGGACTTGACTGGACTAGGACTGGACGACTGACCGACCGACGACGACGACGGACCGAACTGACGACCGAATGGGCTCAAAGAGCAAGATAGTTTACCGCCAATTTCGGGCTTTGCAGGTCTTATGCGTAGTTGGCCGTATAGGCTTGGCTAGGCTGCCTTTGACCAAACCCTGGGCCGCCAGTCCATCAATGAGAGGTCATCCTGCTTCGGAGACATCATGAGTTACTACCGGAAACAAGCCCAGGATCTGGATTTTCAATAGGTACCAAATCCAGGGTCGTCAGTCCATCAATGAGAGGTCATCCTGCTTCGGAGACATCATGAGTTACTACTGAAATCAAACCCGGGATCTGGGGAGTCATCCTGCTTCAGAGACTCACTTTTTCTTCGCCTGCAAGGTCGGACCCATTCTCGGGAGGGTATTTTTCTCCATTCCCCGAGACGCTGTCGGAAGCTATATGAGACGGCATTGGTCTTATGTGACTGCTTCGTCAACTGCCTTTAAATGTTTTTTAGAGATAGGTCTTATGTGACTGCTTCGTCAACTGCCTTTAAATGTTTTTTAGAGATAGGAGATAGGTCTTATGTAGAGATAGGTCTTATGTGACTGCTTCGTCAACTGCCTTTAAATGATTATGGATCTTATGTGTAGCTGGTCGTATAGACTTGGCTAGGCTGCTGCATCAATAATTGATATTTCGTTATCGCTGATAATGTTCTGGGAACATTTTATTGTATTAAAAATAGTGTATCAGCTTGGCGACGATAGCAATTTTGATATGCGATTGATGACAACAGCCATGGCTACTATTTTTGCGATAATCATTGGTACTTACTGGCGGAGATTTCCTTCGGCGTTGGCGATAATTGTCAACGCTTTAACGACAATCTTCAACGCTTCGTAGCGATCATCAATGCTTGATAGCGATCATTAACGCTTGATAGCGAGCTTGTCTAACAATGACTTGATATGCTTGAAAGCCTTTTTACTTTCTCATCTTTCATCAACACTTTTCATTTGGCAATCGTCATTGACGCTTTTCATTTGGCGATGACTTGATATGCTTGAAAGCCTGTCCTGTCCTGCTTTGGTAATGACTTGATATGCTTGAAAGCTTATTTTGGCGATAATCATTAATGCTTTGCATTTGGTGATGACATACTTTATGCTTGAAAACCTGTCTTTCATTCAAATATAAAAGAAATACATTTTATGGTGAGAAACATATTTCATAGTTTTACTACTTATCTGCTTTACTAATGACTTGATATCTTTTGCGCAAAAAGATATGCCTCTATGGTGAGAAATATATTTTGATTTTGGAAGTATTATACCAATACCTTTCGAAATCAAAATAGCGGTCATTTCTTGAAATCTTTTATCTTGTTTTCTGCTTTTTATTTGAGCATTTAGGCTATGATAGCTTGATCTTGTCAATTACTGACGATTCGCCATACGAAGCATGCTATCGTCTTTTAATGCAGGTGCCCCCAGAATTTTCTTTGTCAAGCTTCTGTCATTTTTCTCTATTTTCTCCTTCTGTTATGCTCTTTCCATCACAATTTCTCCTTTATCAATCATCTTTTGTAGCTTATTCCTGAGGGAATTACAGTTTTCCGTATGATGTCCAAATTTGCAGTGATAATGGCAATAATCCATTCCTCTTGTATTTTCGATTTCTTCGATGTGTCTTGGCCGAGGTAATTCAATAATCTTCATAGCCAACAATTGATTCAGCATAGGAAGTATATCTTTTCTTGCAAACGAATACTTCATATGATCTTTATTTTGCCTGGTCCTCTTATATGTCATAATAACCGCACGACCATTTCTATCTTCTTCATCGCTTTCTCTTTCAACATCCTGATAATCTTTTTTAGTTTTTTCTTTCCGAGTGATGCGGGCTGATTTTGATTGGGAAGCAGACATTCTTCCCATCATTCTTTCAAGAGCATAAGCCTTCATAGCAAAATTACGAAAAGTTTTCCAATCTTCACTGATCAGGTGGCATGCTAGTTCTGGTCTCAGACCTTCTAAACATAGTTCTACTTGTTCTGATTCCCGCAGAGAATGTTGACATGATGCCGCCAAGTCCTTCCATCGACTAATGAATTCTTCAACTGATTCATTTTCTTCTTGGCGAATAGAGACCAATTTGGTCAAACTAACTTCTTTAGAAGATAACTCAATAAACTCTGAATTAGAACGAGAGTTTCTGAGTGGATTTATCATTGACTGCCATTCCCTTTTTCCAACAGCCTTCCCTTTATCTTTCCAGTTCTTTGTCGGATCTCTTGCAGATGTCATGTTCACAACGACTTTCTTGTCCTGTCCTTCATCCTTGTTTGTCACTATTTCACCTTGTTTTATCAATCGCTTTAGTATATTTCTTAATGTAAAACAATCTTCTGTACGATGCCTTAAACAGCGATGATAATGACAATATTTTTCTTCTTTAGTCATTTCGACTTTTCCGGATATTTCGGAGAAGGTAAGCTGACAGTTCCAGAGGCAAGCAATTGTTCCATCATTGGCAACATATCTTCTTTATTGAATACATATTCCTTGTAAGAGTCATATAGTCGCGGCCGCTTACCTTTAACTTGATCTAAATCATTTCCCTTCTTCGCTTCTCGCTTATTGTAAAAAATATTCTTTTTCTTTTCTTGATCAACAGTATTTACTATTAATCTATTCGGTTCTCTTCTTTCTGTTTTGATCTGAAAGACTGACATCTTTGTAACCATCATTTCCAATGCATGTGCTTTTGTTACGAGATCGCGGAAAGTCTTTATATCAGCGCTTATGAGCCCAAAAGCAATTCTTGGTTCCATAGAATTCAAACACATGTTCACTTGTTCTCTCTCTTCTGGTAACTGTCTGCATGAAGCCCCCAAGGTCCTCCATCTATTAATGAATTTCTCCACAGGTTCATTTTCTCTTTGTCTGACAGAGGCTAATTCTGCAATACTGACGTCGCGTTCTGTCGAAAAGAAATTGGATATAAAAGCGTCTTGCATTTGTTCCCACGTTCTTATTGACTCAGGCCTCAAACCAGAATACCATCGAAATGCTTTGCCTGTTAAAGAAGATCCAAATAACCGCAAACAATATTGAGGTGTCGTAGAGAAATTTCCCATGCTGGTGATGAAGTGTAAGAGATGCTCTTCTGGAGACCCATTTCCTTTATATTTCTGAAAATCTGGCTGTTTGAAATTGATTGGGAATGGAACATCTTCTATTTCTCTTGGATATGGTGTCTGGTACTTGAAGCGGCCAATATTCGTGCGTTCTTTTTCTAATTTGACAATTTCTTCGACGACTTGTCTTACATCGTCCTGCGTTACAGTCCTTGCGACTGGAACAGCTCTTGACCCTGCCCCCTGTGGATGAGAGTGTTCAGGAAGGTTTTCATGTCTGTTTACTGTACCTGTTGCTGGTGGAGCCACAATTTGGACCATATTGTGTGCAATGGTTGCTAGTGTTTCCCTGAGATTTCTGCATTCATCTATTAGTGTTCTTTGTGCTTCGGCTATCTTGTTAATATGATCTTCAGTGGATGACAGGTTTTCCTGATTCATTTTGATCATATGCACTTTGGCTTCTTTACCTTTTGATGAAGCCGTGGCTAAGGTAGAGCAAGGGGGTGGAATATTGTCTGACTCCTGCATATTTCCTGTGCTACCAATTGATTGGGGTAACACGAGCATCGGTGAATTTTTCTGAGGCAACACTAACATTGGTGAACCTTTTGCTATTGCTTTACCCTTTTGCTCTGTCGTCCATTTGACCCTTGAGGCGGTTAGAGTCGGAAAGTCACGCTTTGTTAATTGTGAGACTGCTTGTTGGGGATAAACCGCAGGAGGAGCGGTTTCAGAATTCTTCTTCGCTTCATTACGCGTTATCAACCTTCTGATTCTTGGCGAAAGCGGATGTACTCTAGAGTTTTTTGCATTCTGTGTTCTTGTTTTACGAGACATCACGACAGTCCAGCCTTTATCTCCTTCCAGCGATTGAGGTGAAGCGGATATGACATCAGATGTTGTTTGAGACAGGTTGTTCTTTTCCATAAAAAGTTGAGTCATGCACTCTGAAGATTGATTCGGTGTATATTCTATGATGAACCCGGTCGGAATGAAACGGAAGCCCACTGTCCTTTCAGAAATTGTCATTGGTCGTAACTTGTAGTTTGATTCAGAAACCTTCTGTCATGAAACACGATTGTTAGTTAATTTATTTAAATAAAATTGTACTTTACTTTTAGAGATGAAGGGGAGGATGTTCCAGCTAAGAGTCGCCATTTTGGCGTCTTTACAGACGCCAAAAAGTGATAAATGTTCTCTTGAATATTTTCTAAGTTATTATTGAAAAATAAGTCCCCAGCGGAGTCGCCATTTTGTTTCGACAAGGAAACAAAATGTGTTTGATTTGGAGGATTTATTCAATGATAACAAAGAAAGAACAAGAGAACATTGATCACATTTATTCTGAGTTCATTTACATCCTCTGATTCCCTTGATTCTAAAAACAAAGTACAATTAATGTAATGTACTAAATGAAAGAGAAGATAATCAGATAGAAATTTTGACAGCATTCCGACGCCTGTTTCAATCATCTTCTATGACTTAGGAGGAATTATTGATCTGATCAACCAGTCTTCAATGAGATAGAAATTTCAGCAGCATAACGGTGCTATTTTGGTCATCTCCCAATACTTGGGAGGAATTTGCTGATTTGATCAGCTAATCTTCAATGAGATGGAGCATCCTTCTGGTCATTCTTCCTTAAAATATGAAGAAGTCCATTGAAGTATAGTCAGAACCCACAAAAATCAGGCCGATCACGTCAGATGGGCCTAAAAAGTCTCCCAAAACATAAGATCATGGGGTTTCCACCGTCCATTCTACTCGAAACTTTATATGAAGCCTTAGAACCACAAATTAACCGTACACGTCCAGTTTCAGTTCCTGAATCCTTGTAGAAATGGCCAAACTGACAAATCATCCCCTGAGATCGTGATTTGGGGCCCGCCTGATATCTGGATATTCTTCAAATTCAGTCTCAACGTGTTAAATGAGCTGACAATGAAGATGGCCGGATCGGATTTCCCACAAACATCACATTGAAGCTATATGTACGTCGCATGTACATAAAGTGCTCGTGCACTCGATGTGCATGGAATTTCCTCAAAGTCGGTCAGCAGCGCTGACCGACTCTTCTTCTTCATTTCCAAAAGACGCACAGCGTCATTCCTACGTTAACTGATTTTGTGTAGTGTGGCCCACTCACCACCCCATTGAATGATCAGAACCGTCCATCCTCTTCAGAAGATGGGAATTACCCTTGCCTAGATGTCTTTCCATCTCCATGCAGTCGATTGCAACATCTTAACCGTTGAATGCAGAATGGACGGCGACGTGGGCAGGCTCATGGAGTGGACCAATTCCACTCCAAAAGCGGTCCATCCCCAATGGTTTTTCGCCCTGAAATCAATGGACGGAGTGGATTTTCCCTTTAGCTTCAAAAGATGAATCATCATTCTTCACAGAGTCGACGTACGTCGACTCTGTCTCAAAAGAGAGCTCCCGTCCGTTGGTTGTGGGCCACACTCGTACCAGGAAAGGTGGATCTGAACCATTCATCAGGTAGAGAGGGAAAAACCCATCAAAACCATGTTGATCTTTGGCAACCATGCTCGTTCGTATGATCGCAATAGTGATCGTAGACGGACCGTTCAGCTACTTTCGTGGCTTGATTATCTAAGTGGGCCACGTCAAAAGAAGATGAAAATTTACTATTCACGGTCGAAATCTCGAGAGGGATCCAGTGGACGGTGTGGATCTCTCAAAAGATGGCCGAATTGGGCCTTGCCAGCAACACAGCAAACCTCCTCATTTCAACTTCTCCCACACTTTGCGCGGATGAACTTTGCGCGGACGAACTTTGCGCGGACGAACTTTTGCGCGAACGAACTTTGCGCGGACAACACTTTGCGCGAACGAACTTTGCGCGGACGAACTTTGCGCGATGAACTTTGCTTGACGAACTTTCATGAATGCGAATGAACTTTGCGCGACGAACTTTGAAAGCGAACTTTCGTAAACTTTGCGCGCGAACTTTGCGCAAAATTTGAAGCTTTGCGAATGAACTTTGCGGAGAACCGCGCAAACCACTTTGCGCGGAACCGCGCAAACGGTTTTCTTTGCGCGAGTTGGCGCAAAGGAATTTCTTCTCACCTTCTCCAGCCTTGCTTCTCTCTCATTCTCTGACCCAGCAACTGATCTCACCGATCCAACCCTCAAATGAATCAGGGAGGGGGTATTTATAGGCTCCACCACTTACAGAGTGGTAATTACCACCACCTATCACCTCACATATGAACAACCTCTCTTCTTAAACCATGGTGACCACCAACTTCCCTCTTAAATGGTGGTGTACCACCTTTCTCCTTTCAAAGGACACCTTTGCACCTTTTTTACCAAACTACCCTTTCCAATGCTTTTTTCACCAACATACCTAAACTACCCCTGGACTTGGAATTTTACCAAAATACCTAAACTACCTTTGGACTTGGAATTTTACCAAAATACCTAAACTACCCGTGGACTTGGAATTTTACCAAAATACCTAAACTACCCCTAGACTTAGAATTTTACCAAAATACCTAAACTTCCACTGGACTTGGAATTTTACCAAAATACCTAAACTACCCCTGGACTTGGAATTTTACCAAAATACCTAAACTACCCCTAGACTTGGAATTTTACCAAAATACCTAAACTTCCACTGGACTTGGAATTTTACCAAAATACCCCCGGACATGAAAATTACTAAAATACCCAGGACATGGAAATTACCAAAATACCCCGGACATGGAAATTACCAAAATACCCCGGACATAGAAATGACCGAAATACCCCGGACATGGAAATTACCAAAATACCCAGGACATGGAAATTACCAAAATACCCATGGAAATGACCAAAATACCAAGGACATGGAAATGACCAAAATACCCCTGACATGGAAATGACCGAAATACCCCGGACTTGGAAATTACCAAAATACCCCGGACATGGAAATGACCGAAATAATTTTGGGACTTGAAAATTACCAAAATACCCTGACATGGAAATCTTTTTTATCCAACCTCAACTCATAAGCTAAATTGATTAGCGATACAAAATCCACTAGAATCACTTTAAATGATCAACAATTAAGACCCAAAACTTGTGGAATCATGACATCTAGGTTACCCTAAATCTCATTGATCAAACAAGAAATTCACCCGACTACTCTCGGGAGCACTTTGAAACTCAGATCAGTTTGGACTCGACATCGGAGTCCGATTAACACAAAGTTAAGGACTTAGGACCGCCTCGTTGGGCTTGACAACCATCTCGAAATCAAATCCAGATAGTGTCCCATTTACTGTTCACTTGAGTCCGAGCGAGAGAGTGTGAAAACACTTATTTTTGAATAAGTAATCTGCACTCTCGTTTGCGGATCGGTTTTAAGCAAACCAGGCATCGATCGAAATCGACCAAATTACACCATCGGATCGGGAAAAATTTCATAAACATTTACATGTACTTGGAATCTCCGATCAAGATGACCTGGATCGAACCGAAACTAGTCGCCACGCGTGAACTGGAAATCAGAACGCCTCTAAAAATGGGGGTCGAGCATAAACTCAACTCCGAGTAATAGAATATCACTTATGCAACAAAATGAATGATGATTGAATGTTCGAAAGTATTCGTGCATTGAACATGAGTGAGATTAAGCCAAACAAACATATCATACCTGAGGCAGTTAAAAACGATGATAGATAGATAAAATATATAAACTGTGATGAGTCTCCAGAGTGTGTGTTGAGGCATAAAATAAGCAAGGAAGAGAACAAGAAAAAAAGATCAAGAAATCACTTTGAAGATGAAAGAAACAGCTTCAAGACCACTTTGCGCGAGGTCGCGCAAAGTGAAATAGTCGCACAAGATCGCGCAAAGTGAAGAGTTTGCGCGGATTGATGAAAGAAGAAGGTTTGCGGATTAAAGGTTTGCGCGTGCCGACGCGAAAGTATATCGTTTGCGGGGGTCGCGCAAAGTCTATGATGATGAAATAAAATATTTTGGAAGATGTTATTTTGTCCCACATCGACCAGATCTGAGATTTTCACTGGTGAAAATGTCTATAAATACCCCATTCCTTCTCTCAAAAGGGGTTGGAAGATTTCAGAAGTGAAGCAAGGACGAAAGAGAAGACAGAAGGTGCGGAGTATTGGACTCCTGCACTTTGCGCGATCCCGCGCAAAGGGGTATTGGACTCCTGGAAGTTTGCGACGGCCAGCGCAAAGCAACAGAAGGCAATTATGGTTTGCGCGGACCCGCACAAAGCATATCGTTTCTTATGGGACCCGCGCAAACCTATTGTTGGACAGTTTTGACAGCAATAGGCGGAAATGCTGCCGGAATGGTTTGAATCTTCGGGTCTTCGAGTTCTTCTTGTTCAAGAAAGAAGAGTCATCGATGAAGAAACGTATTCCTCCTAAGTTTCAGGAGATGACCAAAATAGTACTGAAATGCTGCCGGAATTTCCATTCTCTTGAAGACTGTTGAACGACTTGTCTATTCCTCCTAAGTCATAGGAGATGATTGACATCATTGCCGTTATGCTGCCGAAATTATATTTAGCTATAATATTTAACATTTGTAATGAGTTCTTTGTAAGCTATCTTAGAATCAAGGGATACCAGAGGATGTAAATGAATTCAGAATCAATAAAATGTGATGATTGTCTTTGTAATTATTTCATTGTTATGTTTAAATAAGATGATTCTCCCAAATCAAATACTTTTGTTTCCTTGTCGAAACAAAATGGCGACTCTGCTGGGGACCATTATCTTATTTAACACTAACATTGGGAAAGTTGCAAGACTCTCGTCACTATTTTTTGGCGTCTATTAGACGCCAAAATGGCGACTCTCAGTGGGAACATCCTCCCCTTCATCTCCAAGATAGTTTACTTAGTCTTTCACGTACTAATTTCAGATATGTTTTGTTGTTGAAGGTACTCAAATTCAATCACACAACACTGCTAATGGCTAACACTGTGAGAAAGGTAAACTTCCGATTCATCGCTACTGGGTTTGTAATTGAGTATGCGCCAAGCGAAATTCCTGAGAACACAAAAGCGAGCACTTCAAGCGGGTGCAATGTGATTCAAGCGACAGCGGGAGTCATTTCCGTTTCACCTCAACTACAAGAAAATGATGAAAACTGGACTCTGGTTTTATCCAAAAGGACAAAAGCAAAGGCCTTAAAGAGTCGCAAAGCAAAATTGTTTGCACCAAGAACTGAGGGACCAATTACACGAAGCATAGCAAGAAGAAAACCCGAACTCGCTCCTCCGGCGATTTATCCTGAACAAGTTGCTTCAGCTTCTCGTCGCAGGATTTTCCAGCTTTGGTCACTCCAAAGACCAAATGGACACAAGCACAAAAAGGTAAAGCACTGATGATAGAATCACCGATGCAAGTATCACCGCAAACAAGCTCGCCTATAACTGTATCACCTCGATCGGTTAAAAGCACAGAAAGCACACGAGAGTCAAATGAGACTCCAATTTCTCCCCTCTTTATAAGTCCTGTTATATCAGCATACTCCCGTTCTACTCCAAAAACAGTTTCGACAAACAGTCAAGGAGCCGCAGTATATATGGCAGAAACAGGTCAAGGAAATAGACCAACTACCGAAGAACGTGTTGATCAAATGGCGGAGGCACAAAGAATGCTAATGGATGAATGCCGGAATCTCAGGGAAGCTTTGACAACCCTGGCACATAATGTAGCCCAAATAGTGGCTCCACCCATGATGGGAGCGACAAATGGACAAGAGAACCAGCCTGAAGGTTCCCGTCCGCAGGGGATAGGATCACGAGGTTCAGTTCCAGAACAAGAGCTATAACACAAGATGACGTAAGACAAGTCGTCGAAGAAGCAGTCAGAATAGAAAGAGAGCGTGCGAACACCGGTCGTTTCAGATACCGAACCACCCTACCCGAGAGAGGTAGAGGATGTTCCATTTCCAGCCAACTTCAAACACCCAGATTTCCAAAAGTTCAATGGGGAAGGATCACCGGAAGAACACCTGATGCATTTCATCACCAGCATGGGGAATTTTTCCACGATACCTCAATATTGCTTACGCTTATTTGGGTCATCGTTGACAAGCAAAGCTTTGTGTGGTATTCAAATTTGGCACTGTGGTCCATACGGACATGGGAAGAAATGCAAGATGCTTTCATGTCGAACTTCTTCTCGTCAGAACGTGACGTTAGCATCACAGAACTAGCTTCACGACGACAAATGAGAAGGAGAACCCGTTGAAAAATTCATAGACAGATGGAAAACACTGGGGCATCGTGTAGGCAGTTGCCGAAGAAAAGGAACAAGTCAAAATGTGTCTGAACTCTATGGAGACAGGAATTGCGTTCGGACTCACTAGCGCTGATATTGGGACTTTTCGCGATTTGGCTACCAAAGCCCATGCATTGGAGCTAATGACTCGCAAGATGCCGGCATTTCATCATGAAACTGTCAAGAATGCCTGGCAGGACAACCGTTAATACCGTCGACCGGGATAAGAAGAATCAGGATGCTAGGGGCTCAAGAGATAAAAGGCCGGAAGGAAAAGAAGGCTGGAGCCAAGCAAGAGACAGATACGGTGGGAAAAAGCTCAGAATGCTTGATTCTCATGAAGGATTTGAGTTTGATAAAGAGGACGTGGTACCCATGATGCAACAATTGTTAAAAGCAGGAACTCTGGAATTACCAGAACCAAAGCGCCCTGAAGATGCGACAAGGACTCGAGAAAGAAACTTTTGCCGTTATCATCGCCTAGTGGGGCATCCAACAGAAAATTGTTATACGTTAAAATGCATCATACAGCGGATGATAAACAGAGGTGACATAATAACTAGCGGAAGCAAAGAAAAGAATGCAAGGGCAACAGTAAATGTACTGTCAATACAAGAAAACAAGCGGGACCGAAAAAGGAAAAGTTGACAAGATGCAACAATGATTACGATGCGATCAGGGAAGCAAATCACAAGTCCAGAAAAGTAAAAAGCAAAAGCGAAATAATAAGGAAAGAAGTGATTGAAAGATTTAATACCGAGGACAAGAATAGAAATGGAGTCGCAAAGTGACAAAAGTAGCTTATGATGTAGTCAACCACTTGAAGGGTATACCACACGGTTAAGTATTTACGATGCGCTCAAATTGTCAAAAGAATTCTACAGAGTTTGATTCAAGCTAATCGTCTCGATCACAATGTGAGAGAAACTTTATCGCGTAAATGAAGAATGAAAGAAATAATGAGAAGATGAATTGTCTACCAAGAATATCTTTCTCTCGATGATGATTTAATTGGTGAAAAGGAACATAACAGCCATTGATGATAGAAGGATATATTTGTGAGAAGAAGATAAAAAGAATTATGATAGATAATGGGTGCTGAAGAAATCTTTTGCCACTCTCAATGGTTACTAAATTGGGTTTTCGCCGATCGGACTTGCGCCCCAGGAATGATGATACAAGGATTCAATCAAGATGGACAACGCGCGCTCGGAAAAATTACAGTAACAATGGAAGTGGGAGAATTAATTACTACTGTTGTATGTCATGTTATAAATGCTGTGACGACATATAATCTTCTCTTGGGAAGGCCATGGATACATCAGTATCATATAGTACCTTCTACTCTACACCAATGTTTCAAATACTGTAAAGATGGGGTGCAATGTAAAGTAATGGCTGATGCGAAACCCTACACAGAAGCTGAGTCTTTCTTTGCAGACGCCAGTTATTATAAATGTTTCTCTGAAGAAATAAGAAATGATGATGGGAAGAGAATTATAAAAGATGCCAGGATAAATAAAGACAAAGAAGAAAGAGCAGAATCTTCCGGGACTGCAGAAGCAAGAAAGAAATTCTATTTTGTACCAAAGCGCCTGAGACAACCGGGACAACCGCCGTTGACACTGTTGTCGACAGAACAGCTGAAAGTTTTACAGTCCAATTACACAGTGCCATTACCCAATATCGAAAGATGTAAGCCATTTACAGCCGCTCCGAGAACATTCCAAGTCAAAGCCAGTGATAAATATCCGGAACCAATAGAATTCCATGCTGCATCAGAAGAGAAGAGTGAAAATGCAAGCAATGAATATCATGGAAAATTAGCACCGTTAATTTAAGAAAGTACAGTACAATAAGCAAGAAGATCATGAGGAACATGGGTTTTGATTGTGACAAACCCACCGGCTTGAATAATGGAAAGGGGATTCAAATCCCACTCGGGGTTAATCAAGAAAAGCGAAGAAAATTTCAAGGATTGGGAGTAGAATCAGCAGTAAACATGATGTCAGTTAATGTGACTTCAGCTGCGCAAGATACTAAGATAGTTGAATATCCTGAAATCGCTCCAAAGCAAATAGAAGACGGGGGGCAACCGACGATAGATGGTCTGCGAGAAATAAACTTGGGAACAAGAAGAACCAAGGAATACATTCATCAGCATCAGCCTTTCAGATCAAGAATTTGAGAAATATGGTCAACTCCTCAAAGAAAATAAAGATGTCTTCGCTTGGACCTATGAAGAAATGCCGGGACTGGAACCCTCCGTAGCAATGCATCGGTTAAATATTTCCAAAGAAAAGAAACCAGTCAAACAAGCACAAAGGCGATTTCACCCAGACCTGATTCCATTAATCGAAAAAGAAGTAAATAAGCTAATAAAGGTTGGGTTCATCAGAGAAGTTAAATATCCCAAATGGATATCAAACATTGTTCCGGTGAAAAAGAAGAACGGACAGATCAGAGTGTGCATTGATTTCAGAGATCTGAATGAAGCATGTCCAAAAGACGATTTCCCCCTCCCGATAACAGAATTACTGATTGATAGCACTACTCAGTATGCTATCATGTCCTTTATGGACGGGATATGTATGGGCTATAATCAAATCAGGATGGCACCGAAGATGAAGAGGCGACGGCTTTCAGAACGCCACTTGGAATCTACTGTTACAAAGTCATGCCTTTCGGTCTCAAAAATGCTGGAGCGACATATCAAAGGGCAATGAAAAATATCTTTCAAGATATGATGCATAAACATGTCGAATGCTATGTTGATGACTTGGTAGTCAGATCTGGAGATCATCAAGAACACCGCGAACATCTGGCATCGGTCTTCCGACGACTCAGAAAGAAACAATTAAAGATGAATCCTGACTAAATGTGCATTTGGAGTGTCTTTCCAAGCAAATTCCTCGCTTTGTGGTACGGCATAGAGGAATTGAAATTGATCCGAGAAAAAGTTAAAGCTATTCAAAATATGCCACCACCAACAACGTCAAGGAATTAAAAGCTTACAAGGAAAATTGGCATATATTCGTCGCTTCATTTCAAACCTTGCAGAAGGTGTCACCATTTTCGGTTAATGAAGAAAGATACAAAATTGTATGGGATCATGCTTGCTGAATGCCTTTGATTCTATTAAAGAATTATTAAAAAATTGCACGGTGTTAATCAAAGTAAAAGGTAAGCCACTTATTTTATATACATCGCACGCAAATTCTTTGGGTGCTTTTTGTTATGTGTAAACGGTTCCGGAAAAGAGACTGCTCTTTATTACCTAAGCCGAACACTGATGGGGGCAGAATCCAATTATTCTCCGATTGAAAAAGAATGTTTGGCATTGGTATTCGCTGTGCAAAAATTGAGGCATTATTGTCTCTCCCATGATATAACTCTGATTTCAAGAGCAGATCCGATAAAATTCTTGATGACCAGGCCAATGTTATCAGGAAGACTAGCCAAGTGGATGCTATTATTATCAGAATATACTATTTCATATAAGCCGGCGAAAGCAGTGAAAGGACAAGCTATGGCAGATTTCTTGGCAGCGCATCCTATAACAGAAAATGAAGAAATCAATGATGAATTTCCAGATGAACAGGTTATGACGATTGAATCCCAAAATCTTTGGCAGATGTATTTTGATGGTGCTGCTCGAGTATCGGGAGCGGGGGCAGGAGTGATATTCATTACCCCTCAGGGCGATTTATTACCATATTCTTTCACGTTGGGTACTGCATGCACAAATAATGAAGCTGAATACAGAGCTCTTATCATCGAATGGAAATAGCCCAAAGAAATGGAAGTAAAATCATTGCATATCTTCTGAGATTCTAAATTAATTATAAATCAATTGACAACAGAGTTTGAAGTAAGGAAAGAAGAACTCTTGCCTTATTATCTAAAGCACAACATTTGATTGCTTGAACAATTCTATTATGTGGAAATTAAACACATACCACGGTCGGAGAATGCAAAAGCAGATGCTTTAGCTTTTAGATTTAGCGCAAGGCTTTATCTTACACAAACCAAGTCCTCTTCGTGTAACTATAGAAGAAAGAAGATTCCCGCCATCTGCAGAGGTTATCGAAGAAAATATTGCAACATTGAAATATTGCCTATATCTCCGTCTGGAAGTAACAATGGATGATTACGTCGACCTTTTTGTCGATTATCTTGGGAGAATCATCTTATTTAAACATAACAATGAAATAATTACAAAGACAATCATCACATTTTATTGATTTCAATTCATTTACATCTGGTATCTCCAGTATCCTTGATTCTAAGATAGCTTACAAAGAACTCATTACAAATGTTAAATATTATAGCTAAATATAATTTTAGCAAAGATAACCAAGAATGATGTCAATCATCTCCTATGACTTAGGAGGAATAGACAAGTCGCTCAAAAGTCTTCAAGAGAATGGAAATTCAAGAAAGATTTCAAGATTATTTTGGTCATCTCCCGAAACTTAGGAGGAATACGTTTCTTCATCGATGACTCTTCTTTCTTGAACAAGAAGAACTCAAGACCAAGATTCAAACCATTCCTAAGAAGATTTCCGCCTATTTCATCACAAACTGTCTAACAATAGGTTTGCGCTGGTCCACAGAACGATATGAGCATGCTGGATATGTTTTGCGCGGGTCCGCGCAAACCATAATTGCCTTCGTTTGTTTTTTTTGCGCCGGCCGTCGCAAACTTCCAGAGTCCCATCCCCTTTGCGCGCGGATCGATCGCGCAGTGCAGGAGTCCAATACTCCGCAGACCTTCTCGTCTTCTCTTTCGTCCTTGCTTCACTTCAAATCTTCCAACCCCTTTTGAGAGAAGGAATGGGGTATTTATAGACATTTTCACCAGTTGAAAATCTCAGATCCGGGTCGATGTGGGACAAAATAACATCTTCCAAAATATTTTATTTCATCATCATAGACTTTATACGACTCACAAGAACGATATACTTTATGGCCACGCGCAAACCTTTAATCTCACGCAAACCTTCTTCTTTCATCAATCCGCGCAAACTCTTCACTTTGCGCGACTCTTGTGCGATTATTTCACTTTTGCGCGACTACAAGAAAGTGGTCTCAAGTCGTTTCTTTCATCTTCAAAGTGATTTCTTGATCTTTTTTCTTGTTTTCTTCCTTGCTTATTTTATGCCTCAACAGATGCCCCTTGATCCGTTTTTGTTTGTTTGTAAATCAAAGAAAAGGATCAAACTATTCCTTTCTTCCAGGTTTGCGCGACGACACAAGAAAGCTCCTGGCCGAGTACCATACTCGGCCATAAAGCCTATAAATAGTCCAACGACTTAGTCATTTTTCACGCACTTCCTTCACGACACTCGCTCGGCGATTTTTCTCCGCAAACCCTCGACTTTGCGCGACTACAAGAAAGCATCTCACTTTGCGCGACTTTTCTGTATTTGGAATTTTTCCGCGAAACCACTTGACTTTGCGCGACCTCGCGCAAAGTACTCTTTACTTAGAGAATTTTCGAACTTTTCCCAACACTTAGCCATTTTCTGACTTCCATCATTTGTCTTTTTTTTTTTTATGGCTCGAATTAAACAGACTGCTCGTTTGGTGTCTTCTTCAAACTCACCTTCTTCTGATCAACCTCCTGCTAAGAGAATGAAGACCACTTCCAGAAATCCAGCTTACTTTAAAGAACCTGTCCTCCCTACTTTCGACTTCTCTGATCGCATCAAGTCTTTACCCTCTCCTATTCATAGATCCATTGCTTTGGGAGATATTAAATGCCCTCCAAAACGTGGGAGAGAGTACGACTGGGATGAGTGGCTCAAAACCACAGCCCCCACATTCGTACTGACAGTGAGAGACCACCCGTCCGAGAAGATACTCCTCCTGCTTCTCGTTCAAAGAAGACTCGCCGCAATAAGGCGAAAGAATTTGAAGAAAAGATTAAAGAACATAAGAAGAAACGGCTGCAGAATTCGTGGGACTCAGTACGAGTCGTTGAAGGAGTCATGAAGTTTGACAACCCTCACTCGAGGGCATGACCATCATTCCCATCAAGGTGTATCGCCATCAATCTATGCTGGATTGTGAACCCAAAGATTGTGTTCATGGCGAAAGACTGATGTACACTGAATCATGGGCCACAAGAGAGCCCCGGATTCTTGAAGGGATTATTCAAACGAAGAAACCGCGACAGAGGATCGGAGAAGTTCACCCCATGATTCTTCTAACTCCTTTCCATAGTCCTCATGATCTCTTTCCTTCTCATTTTTATGAGACAGTGCGTCAACGCTTCAGAGATCGAGATCAACTCTGGGGCCAATCGGAATTTCGCATCAGAGGTCTGCTAATTGCTCGTCGTTATTATTCTGAATGGGCGGAAGCTATTTTGCTGAAACACACGAGCACTCTTGCAAAGATAGGCCTTTATGACGCCATAGAAGTAACCTCCAAATACTTCTATCGGGAGCCCAATGTTCTAAAGGGCTTTCTTGAATATTGGTCTCCTACAACCAACTCCTTTCATCTTCCTTACGGCGAGATGAGCATATCTCTTTGGGACCTTCATCGTATAGCTGGTCTCACAATAACGGGGAAATTCTACGATGAATTCATTCCTACCAACAGAGAGTTGGCCTTTGTGTCATTTCCAGACCGCAAGCCCTCCATATCCGAGACTACCATAGAGCTATTTAAAGAGATGAGCAAATTCCCCAATATCCACAAAATTCCCCCTCTTCAATGGCTGGCCCATTTTTCTAGTGGGTTTAAGGTATTTATCAACTGATAATTGATCTTCCTCTTTGTATTCTTCACCATTTATGTATATTAACCTCTTCATTTTTATTTTCAAGGTTTCGCGATCGCAATTCCAAAGAACCGACAAAGCTTCTGGATGCAAGACGAGGAAAACCAGAATATAGCTCTTTCTGAGAGCTTAAAGATTTCGGCCTATGGCTAAGCTTAGTCGTTTTGCCCACTCTAAATGGGCGATGCTATCCGTCCGAGTGTCTTTGTCGTGGCCGGTGCCTTGGCTGAGGGACATAAATACTCGCTCGCTCCTCCAAGACTATGTTCTATCTACCGGCCCTTGGAGAAATAGCGACTCATATAAAAGACCCCATTCGGGAACTTCGTCCGCACATACTTCTTGGCACTACTTTACAGCCGGCTTGGAGTCTACTTCCCTTGGACTTTCGAGGTTTCAGAGCAAGCATATTCTCATCCTTCTCACCTTCCACTCGGTTCTTCCAACAGAGGGCAATGGCTAGAAGAGCATATGAATGGGTCATAAATAAGATTCGAGATGATGATCGATAAACTTCTTTTGGGCTCCGCCTTTATCGCTATCCCCGTAGACACGTACATGGTGGACACGAAACTCTTATCGCAGCAGAGAGGGCTTTCTTCTTTTCTATTCGCCGTGCGCTTTACCTTTGCGAGAAGGGACAGACTGGAGAGAACCTTACTACCCGAGTCGCTTCGCCGCCAATTTGGTTACGATCAAACCGTACCTCAAGATCATGGACTTGTTACAAGAAAAATGCGCTACGAACCGGTCCTCTCAATCGGGCCATGATATGGAAACAGCTTGTTGAATGGTCGTGTTGGCTCCCTCTTCATAATTCCAGTTGTGACCGTATAGTCCATACTTCATATAGCCGGATGCGATGGTGGGATCATCAATCGTACTTGGTTGATAAATGCTTGCGGTCAGAGATTCTTCTATCTTTCTTCATCCACCCAGGCTGAAGGGCAGGAACTTGGAGAGTGGAATTGGGTATATTCCAGAGAAGAGCCACGCGTCTCATCCAGAGAAATTTGCAGAAGATATCACCGGAAGAACCCATTCGTGAAATCAAGCCCATCAATACTTATGGATGGTGGTTTGCCCACTGAGATTTAAGAGAATTCGAAAAATCTCGTCGGGACTCTTTAAATCAAGGTGCAGATGATGCCGCAGGTACGTCTTCTCCAATTCCTGCAGAGACTACGGCGGCTCAAGAAGGACCAGTTATTGGTACTTCAATATCTTCTCCACAACCCCTTGGTCCTAGTCCATCTTCTCCGATGACTAGATCAAGAACACGTTTGCAATCATCGTCTCCTATCCTTTCAGAAAAGATCGGCCAGGCATCTGCTTCCCTTCAATTCAAGAGCCCATACTGGAGAGTAGCCAACCTGTTTCTTACAAAGGAAAACAGGTTGTTGTCGAAGAGGTTGATGAAGAAATTTTGGGAGATGAAAGTTCGACTTCTTCATCAGATACAACCGAATCCTCGCCATACGAAGATAGCAAAGATAGCGATAGTGGTGAAGATAAAGATGACGACTTCGAAGAAGGTGAAGTCGATATTGGTGAAGGAGAGGGAGTAACTGCAAAAGAAGTTGAAATAGAGTCTTCCCCGTTGTTATTAAAACTCCTTCCAAAGATTAATGTTCCCGTTAAATCTCCCGTGGGCGTAAGAAAATGAAGAAGAGCCCTTAGATTATGGGGAATATGGGTATTCTCCAGGTAAAGAAATTTCAATTTTCATGCATATATATCATTTTATATTTTAACAACTATTTATTTAAAATCATTTTATCTTTCTTTTTTTTTTTTTTTTTTTTATTTTTAGGTGCCCAAGTTGCAGAAACAGGTGTCATCTCTCCTGTGGCCCCTCTTGTAATATCTTCTCCGAGAGCATCTGTGGCTCCGTTGGTAGTACCAAGAGTAGTTGCTCGCGAAATTATTTTTTCTACAGAAACTGCTGATTTGCCAACTCCAGTCACAAGAGATTCTAGTACGGAAGCTAGAGCACCATCTTTCGCTGATATGGTAGGACCTGGCCCTTCCATAGCTCCAAGAGCTTCTCCTTCTGTTAGTTGTGTCCCAGTGACAGGTATATATATATATGTGCGCTGCTTATCTTCATTCAAGACTATATATATTTCATAATAATATATTGAATATTCTTCTTCTTTCGTTATAGGAACTTATCCCCGTAGCGGTGCAGCTAGTTCTCGATTCTGAACCACTACTTATGAACTATCATCCTTTACAAAGATTCCTGCTCACAAAATGCTGATGGTGAAACATTCTCTGTTAGCAATAATCCATATCTTCAGAAATCCTGATCAGTGGTCGGACTTGGATGTTGCTATAGAAATTTTGGAAAGCTCGCTAAGATGGCGTAATCGACATATCTCCCTTACGGGATTCACTCTTCAAATTTCGTGATTCTGTAATTTCTTTAGCTTCAGTGGAAAATATCACTATTGCGCCTGAGATTTTAGAATACAGAAAGCTGCTGGCTCTTTCTCAAGAACAAGTCTCTTTAACAGCTTCTTCAATTTCCAATTTTGAACAAGAGCGTATGATTCTTCAAGATCAATTAAAGATTCATGTTGATGAAAGCATAACTATCCAAGATCGCATTGCAGCTTTGAAGGAAGAAATCTCTCAGCTGGAGAGAAAGAATCATGAGCAAGCTTTAATCATTCAAGAGGTTGAAGAGAAGATGCGAGTGAATGCCAAGTCTATTGATACTGAAAAATCTGCACAACTTCAGAATCAAGAAATGGTTGTTTTTTGGAGAACAAGTCTTGTCATGGCTCCTCTGATCAAAGCGAAACTTATTCTTGAAGAAAATCTCGACACAATGCAGCTCAAGCACAATTGAAAGAAGATTTGCTTAAATATTCAGAAGCAATGGGAATTACAGAGAATCTTTGAATCATGTAACATGTGATATTTGCTTTTTGTGTTTTTCGGATGTAATTTATTTTGCTTGACATCTATTTCATGAGATTATTTTGGGGATGTTTTTATGATGGTATTTTCTACCTTGCATATTGATGATATTTATACTAATATTATCGTATTATATTTATATAATAATTTTTATTTTTTATTATTTTATCTATTATATTTTTTTATTCTTATTAATATTATCAAGTTATATTTATTCTTTATATAATAATTTTCATTACACATTTATAATTTTTAAACCTTTTATGCTTTGTTAGTAAGGGATTCTCTAGGTGAGTATTTAAATTGGCGGTACTAAGTTTCAATTCAATTAGCCACACGCAGTTTATGCTCATGAGTAGTGGAGCGTGCGCACACACACGTTTAAGCTCGTGAGTAGTGGAGCATTTATGGGTCTTATGTGATGGCCATCCGAATCTCTAGAGTTCGCTTTTGGGCTTCTCACCGCTTGAGCTCACGGTCACGGCCCATCGAGGGGCCCATTGACGCCACCGGACGGTGAACCGTTGGATTTACGCTTGTGGTTGGCCACCAGAATCTCTCAGAGTTCGCAGGCTCGCAAGGCTACCTTTGGGCACCAAATCTAGGGTCGCCACCCATCAATGAGTAGGTTTAAGCCCTTCCTCACGAGTTACTACCGAAATCAAACCCTAGACTGGAGGGTCTTACGCACGGCTGGCATAAAGCTCGCACCGCGGCCCCCGTTTTTTCTTCGTCCGCAAGGTCGAGCCCATTCACAGGAGGGCATTTTCATCCGTTCCTCGTATGCCGCCGAAGCTATACAGACGGCATGGGAATTACGGTGACTAGTCTTCGCGGATTTATGGCCTTTTAGGCTTTAATCCTTGACTTCGTCACTACCCGCATGGGTGCGCACGATGGTCTTCGCGGCTTTTTTAGGCCACCGACTCTCGCCGCCGCCCGAATGGCGATCTTCATGGGTCTTACGTATAGTTGGCCGGCTCATTTTTAGAGCTTGATCCTTTCGAGAGCATTTTTTTTTTTTTTTTTTTTTTTTTTTTTTTTTTTTTTTTTTTTTTTTTTTTTTTTTTTGAGAGCTTGATCTTTTTGATTTTGCTCAATTTTGCTCTTTTGGGATTTTGGCTTGGCTATACTGCCTCTTTGATTGATATTGATATATCCTTGCCTTGTAAGGCGATTATCTTCAAGAAAGTCCGTGCCTTGTGAGGCGATGATATTTATCTTCAAGAAAATCCATGCCTTATGAGGCGATGATATTTATCTTCAAGAAAATCCATGCCTTATGAGGCGATGATATTTATCTTCAAGAAAATCCATGCCTTATGAGGCGATGATATTTATCTTCAAGAAAATCCATGCCTTATGAGGCGATGATATTTATCTTCAAGAAAATCCGTGCCTTATGAGGCGATGATATTTATCTTCAAGAAAATCCGTGCCTTATGAGGCGATGATATTTATCTTCAAGAAAATCCGTGCCTTATGAGGCGATGATATTTATCTTCAAGAAAATCCATGCCTTATGAGGCGATGATATACATATGATCATCATCATTTACAAATATGGTAGATCCATGTATAGTAGGCGAAATATTTCCGGCATATCTCCAAGAAGATCCATGCCTTGTAAGGCAATAATATTCTTAGCTTAGATAATATCTTGGAGAATCTTCAAGAATTTGTGCCTGTAAGGCAATATAATCAATACAATATCTTCTTTGATGATGATAATGATCATATATATATATATTCCAGATTTGCTGCTTTGATAATTGATATGCTTGTAAATCTCTTCTTTATAGCTTTTTTATTGGCATAAAGACATGATTTTATTCATTTTTGCCCCCTTTTGATACAGAATCATTATGATGATAATATTCTGGGTCAAAATCCTCATCTCTATCTTTAGGGATAATATCTTTTGATGAAACGGGCGTTGACAAGTACACTGATACCCTGTCCTTCTTGATTTACAATCCTATATGCCCCATTGGAGTATACTTCTTTCACCACATATGGACCGTCCCATTTAGGCTCAAACTTGCCCCCCGTCCATGCGAGTGACCACTATAGGTCTTTTTCAACATTAACACCATATCCCCTTTTTTGAAAGAACGATATTTGACCTGTTTATCAAATGCGCAGATATATTCGCCTCGATATGATCGCAGAACCGTTGCCGAGCCGCAAGACGTTTCTCATCGAGTAAGTCTAATTCTTTCAAATTTTATTTTTGCATTTTCTTCATCTCGTTATGCAGATCGGTGCACCGCCACTCGAGTGATGCCACTTGGATTTCAATTGGGATAATCGCCTCCATACCATAGACCAATGAATATGGCGTCCTCCCGTTGTCATTGACGATGGGTGGTTCTCAGAGGCCCATAATGCTTCTTGTAACTTTTCATCCCAATCGCGCTTATTGCCCGTCACATCGTTTTCTTCATTATCTTGACAATTGTTTTGTTAAATGCCTCTCGCTAATCCATTGGCCGGAGGATAATAAGGTGTTGAAAAAGAATGTTGGATGCCGAACTTCGACATAACTTTTCCATGCCTCTATTTTTAAAAGGGGTGCCATTATCGTTGATGATTTTTTCGAATACCATGACGGTATATTATAGCGTGACGGATGAAATTGACCACGTTCTTTTCTTTAACATTACGCAAGGCAATCGCTTGGTCCATTGGAGAAATAGTCTGTTGTCGCTTTAATATACCGTTTTCCTTTAGATGAAGGGGGATTTATCGACCAATAACGCCGAGTCCCCAGGCTGAAAAGGGCCAAGAAGCAACAGATTGATGTAATTCTTCCGAGGAATATGTATTATATCTCCATGTATTTGACATTCATGGCATCGCTTTGCATATTCTATTGCATCTTTAAACATAGTGGGCCAATAATAACCCATTCGATGCACTCTATGGCATAAATTCGCTACTGCTTGATGTGCTCCACATTCACCTGAATGTGCCTCCCGCAACATTTGGTTTGCTTCTTGTTTATCCAAGCACCTTAACAACATTCCATTATAAGATTTTCTATATAACACTTCACTGCACATGATAAATTTACCTGATCGCTGTTTAATCTGCTGTTTTTGTGCATTATCTTCTCGGCAAGATGTTATATTTGAGATAATCGACAAAGGTCGACGCCAATCATCCATTGTTACTTTCAGACATGTGATATAGGCAATATTTCAACAGCTTTTTCGATAACCTCTCGCAGATGGCGTGAATCTTCTTTCTTCTATAGTTACCTCAAGAGGATCGGTTTGTGTAAGATAAAGTCGCCGCTAAATCAAGCTAAAGCATCCGCTTTTTTGCATTCTTCTCCGACCGTGGTATGTGTTTAATTTCCACATAATAGAACTGTTCAAGCAAGCAATCGTTGTGCCTTCCGATAATAAGGCAGGAGTTCTTCTTTCCTTACTTCAAACTTGTTGTCAATTGATTTATAATTAATTTAGAATCTCCGAAGATATGCAATGATTTTACTTCCATTTGCTGGGCTATTTCCATTCCGATGATAAGAGCTCAGATTCAGCTTCATTATTTGTGCATGCAGTATCCAACGTGAAAGAATATGGTAATAAATCGCCCGAGGGGTAATGAATATCACTCCCGCCCCCTCCCGATACTCGAGCAAAGACCATCAAAATACATCCGCCAAAGATTTTGGGATTCAATCGTCATAACTGTTCATCCGGAAATTCATCATTGATTTCTTCATTTTTCGTTATAGGATGCGCGCCAAGAAATCTCGCCATAGCTTGTCCTTTCTTTCATTTCACGCTTATATGAAATAGTATATTTCGATAATAATAGCATCCACTTGGCTAGTCTTCCCGATAACATTGGCCTGGTCATCAAGAATTTTATCTGATCCGCTTCTTGAAATCGAGTTATATCATGGGAGAGACAATAATGCCTCAATTTTTTTTGCACAAATAATACCAATGCCAAACATTCTTTTTCAATCGGAGAATAATTGGATTCTCGCCCCATCGTTGTTCGGCTTAGGTAATAAAGAGCGCTCTTTTTCCTATTCGTTTACACTGTACAACAAAGCACCCAAAGAATTTGCAGCGGCAGATGTATAT
Organism: Magnolia changhungtana; assembly: GCA_030180095.1. Taxonomy (NCBI): domain Eukaryota; kingdom Viridiplantae; phylum Streptophyta; class Magnoliopsida; order Magnoliales; family Magnoliaceae; genus Magnolia; species Magnolia changhungtana. The sequence continues at coordinate 393,395 of JASAUF010000638.1, forward strand.
AAAATAAGTGGCTTACCTTTTACTGGAGCTGTTAACACTGGCGGCTGTTTTAATAATTCTTTAATAGAATCAAAGGCATTCTGGCAAGCATGATCCCATACGAATTCTATATCTTTCTTCATTAACCGAGAAAATGGCTGACACCTTCCTGCAAGGTTCGAAATGAAGCGACGAATATATGCCAATTTTCCTTGTAAGCTTTTTAATTCCTTCAGCGTTGTTGGTGGTGGCATATTTTGAATAGCTTTAACTTTTTTCTGGATCAATTTCAATTCCTCTATGCCGTACCACAAAGCCGAGGAATTTGCCTAAGACACTCCAAATGCACATTTAGTGGATTCATCTTTAATTGTTTTTTCTCGAGTCGTCTAAGACCGATGCCGATGTTCGCGGTGTTCTTGATGATCTCCAGATCTGACTACCAAGTCATCAACATAGCATTCGACATGTTTATGCATCATATCTTGAAAGATATTTTTCATTGCCCTTTGATATGTCGCCCAAAGATTTTTGAGACCGAAAGGCATGACTTTGTAACAGTAGATTCCAAGTGGCGTTCAAAGCCGCCGCTTCTTCATCTTCGGGTGCCATCCCGATTATTATACTCGCATACCCGTCCATAAAGGACATGATAGCATACCGAGTAGTGCTATCAATCAATAATTTCGTTATCGGGAGGGGGAAATCGTCTTTTGGACATGCTTCATTCAGATCTCTGAAATCAATGCACACTCTGATCTGTCCGTTCTTCTTTTTCACCGGAACAATGTTTGATATCCATTTGGGATATTTAACTTCTCTGATGAACCCAACCTTTATTAGCTTATTTATTTCTTTTTCGATTAATGGAATCAGGTCTGGGTGAAATCGCCTTTGTGCTTGTTTGACTGGTTTCTTTTCTTTGGAAATATTTAACCGATGCATTGCTACGGAGGGTTCCAGTCCCGGCATTTCTTCATAGGTCCAAGCGAAGACATCTTTATTTTCTTTGAGGAGTTGACCATATTTCTCAAATTCTTGATCCGAAAGGTCGATGCTTTGATGAATGTATTCCTTGGTTCTTCGTTGTTCCTGTGTTTATTTCTCGCAGACCATCTATCGCGTTGCCCCCCGCCTTCTATTTGCTTTGGAGCGATTTCAGATATTCAACTATCTTAGTATCTTATGCAAATTAAGTCACATTAATCGACATCATGTTTATCACGATTCTACTCCCAATCCTTGAAATTTTCTTCGCTTTTCTTGATTAACCCCGAGTGGGATTTGAATCCCTTTCCATTATTCAAGCCGGTGGGTTTGTCACAATCAAAACCCATGTTCCTCATGATCTTCTTGCTTATTGTATCGCACTTTCTTAAATTTTCATGCGGTGCTAATTTTCCATGATATTCATTGCTTGCATTTTCACTCTTCTCTTCTCGATGCAAAGATGGAATTCTATTGGTTCTTGATATTTATCACCGGCTTTGACTTGGAATGTTCTCGAGCTACCAGAATGGCTTACATCTTTCGATATTGGGTAATGGCACTGTAATTGGATCAAAACTTTCACTTTCTCGACGACAACAAGTTGTCAACGGGTTGTCCCGCTTGTCTCAGCGCTTTGGTACAAATAGAAATTTCTTTTTTTCGCTTCAAATTCCTAAGATTCTCGCTTCTTTCTTCTTTGTCTTTATTTATCCCTGGCATCTTTTATAATTCTCTTCCCATCATCATTTCTTATTTCTTCAGAGAAACATTTATAATAATCAAGCGCCCGCAAAGAAAGACTCAAACTACGTGTAGGGTTTCAGATCGCCCATTACTTTACATCATTGCACCCCATCTTTACAAAGATTTGAAACATGGTGTAGAGTAGAAGGTACTATATGATACCGATGTATCCATGGCCTTCCCAAGAGAAGATTATATGTCGTCACAAAGATTTATAACATGACATACAACAAGAGTAATTAATTCTCCCACTTCCATTGTTATCGTAATTTTTCCGAGCGCGTTGTCCATCTTGATTGAATCCTCAGATCATCATCATTTCATTGGGCGCTAAGTCCGATCGGCGAAAACCCAATTTAGTAACCATTGAGAGTGGCAAAAGATTTATTGCAGACCAAGTTATCTATCATAATTCTTTTTATCTTCTTCTCACAAATATATCCTTCATCATCAATGCCTTGTTATGTTCCTTTTCACCAATTAAATCATCATCAGAGAAAGATATTACTGGTAGACAATTCATCTTCTCATTATTTCTTTCATTCTTCATTTCTGCCAGTAAAGTTTCTCTCACATTGTGATCAGACAGTGCTTGAATCAAACTCTGCCGGAATTCTTTTGACAATTTGAGCGCATCGTAAATACTTAACCGTGCCGGTATACCCTTCAAGTGGTTGACTACATCATAAGCTACTTTTGTCACTGCAGCTCCATTTCTATTCTTGTCCTCAGTATTCTGTCTTTCAATCACTTCTTTCCTTATTATTTCTGCTTTCTGCTTTACCGGACTTGTGATTCGCTTCCCTGATCGCAACGTAATCATTGTTGCATTTCTTGTCAACTTTTCCTTTTTTTCCCCGCTTGTTTTCAGATTGACAAGACATTTATCGTTGCCCTTGCATTCTTTTCTTTGCTTCCGCTAGTTATTATGTCACCTCGTTTATCATCCGCCGTATGATGCATTTTAACGTATAACAATTTTTTCGTTGGATGCCCCACTAGGCGATGATAACGGCAAAAGTTTCTTTCTCGAGTCCTTGTCGCATCTTCGTGGCGCTTTGGTTCCGTAATTCCAGAGTTCCCGCTTTTAACAATTGTTGCATCATGGGTACCACGTCCTCTTTATCAAACTCAAATCCTTCATGAGAATCAAGCATTCGAGCTTTTTCCCACCAATCAGACTGCTCTCTTGCTTGGCTCCAAATTTCTTTTTCCTTCCGGCCTTTTATCTCTCGAGCCCCCAAGATCCCGATTCTTCTTATCCCGGCCGACCAGTATTAACGGTTGTCCCGCTGTGCATTCTTCCGACAGCTTCATGATGAAATGCCAAGATCTTGCGAGTCATTAGCTCCAATGCATGGGCTTTGGTAGCCAAATCGCGAAAAGTCCCAATATCGCGCTAGTGAGTCCGAACGCACCTCCCGTCCATAGAGTCGGGACACATTTTGACTTGTTTGTTTTTCTTCCGGCAACCGCCACACGATGCCCCCAAGTGTTTTCCATCCTCATGAATTTTTCAACGGGTTCTCCTTCGCCGTCGCATCGAAGCTAGTTCTCGTGATGCTAACGTCACGTTCGACGAGAAGAAGTTCGACATGAAAGCATCTTGCATTTCTTCCCATGTCCGTATGGACCCCGGTGCCAAATTTGAATACCACCGAAAGCTTTGCTTGTCAACGATGACCCAAATAAGCGTAAGCAATATTGAGGTATCGTGGAAAAATTCCCCATGCCGGTGATGAAATGCATCGTGTTCTTAGGTGATCCTTCCCCATTGAACTTTTGGAAACTGGGTGTTTGAAGTTGGTCGGAAATGGAACATCCTCTACCTCTCTCGGGTAGGGTGTTCAGATCCGAAACGACCCAGTGTTCGCACGCTCTCTTTCTATTCTCGATCGCTTCTTCGACGACTTGTCTTACGTCATCTTGTGTTATGTAGCTCTTGTTGCCGGAACCGAACCTCGTGATCCTATCCTCGCGGACGGAACCTTCAGCCGGTTCTCTTGTCCATTTGTCGCTCCCATCATGGGTGGAGCCACTATTTGGGCTACATTATGTGCCGTGGTTGTCAAAGCTTCCCTGAGATTCCAGCATTCATCCATTAGCATTCTTTGTGCCTCCGCCATTTGATCAACACGTTCTTCAGTAGTTGGTCTATTTCCTTGACTGTTTTCGCCATATATATATGCGGCTCCTCGACCGTTTGTCGAAACCGTTTTTGGAGTAGAACGGAGTATGCCGATATAACAGACTTATAAAGAGGGGAGAAATTGGAGTCTCATTTGACTCTCGTGTGCTTTTCTCGTGCTTTTAACCGATCGAGGTGATACAGTTATAGGCGAGCTTGTTTGTGGTGATACTTGCATCGGTGATTCTATCATCAGTGCTTTACCTTTTTGTGCTTGTGTCCATTTGGTCTTTGGAGTGACCAAAGCTGGAAAATCCTGCGACGAGAACTGCGAAGTAACTTGTTCAGGATAAATCGCCGGAGGAGCGAGTTCGGGTTTTCTTCTTGCTATGCTTCGTGTAATTGGTCCCTCAGTTCTTGGTGCAAACAATTTTGCTTTGCGACTTTTAAGGCCTTTGCTTTTGTCCTTTTGGATAAAACCAGAGTCCGCTTTTCATCATTTTCAGTAGTTGAGGTGAAACGAAATGACTCCGCACTGTCGCTTGAATCACATTGCACCCTTGAAGTGCTCGCTTTTGTGTTCTCGTGAATTTCGCTTGGCGCATACTCAATTACAAACCCAATAGCGATGAATCGGAAGTTTACCTTTCTCACAGTGTTAGCTATTAGCAGTGTTGTGTGATTGAATTTGAGTACCTTCAACAACAAAACATATCTGAAATTAGTACGTGAAAGACTAAGTAAACTATCTTGGAGATGAAGGGGAGGATGTTCCCACCGAGAGTCGCCATTTTGGCGTCTAATAGACGAAAAAAAAAAAAATAGTGACGAGAGTCTTGCAACTTTCCCAATGTTAGTGTTAAATAAGATAATGGTCCCCAGTAGAGTCGCCATTTTGTTTCGACAAGGAAACAAAAGTATTTGATTTGGGAGAATCATCTTATTTAAACATAACAATGAAATAATTACAAAGACAATCATCACATTTTATTGATTCTGAATTCATTTACATCCTCCTCGGTATCCCTTGATTCTAAGATAGCTTACAAAGAACTCATTACAAATGTTAAATATTATAGCTAAATATAATTTTCAAGAAGATAACGGCAAGAATGATGTCAATCATCTCCTATGACTTAGGAGGAATAGACAAGTCGCTCAAATTTTCAAGAGAATGGAAATTCTGGCAAAAGATTTCAAGATTATTTTGGTCATCTCCGAAACTTAGGAGGAATACGTTTCTTCATCGATGACTCTTCTTTCTTGAACAAGAAGAACTCAAGACCAAGATTCAAACCATTCCCAAGAAGATTTCCGCCATTTCGTCAAAACTCCATCAATAGGTTTTGCTGGTCCAAGAAATGCTTTTTGCGGGTCCGCGCAAAAATTGCCATCTGTTTGGTATGCGCCGTCGCAAACTTCCAGAGTCCGATCCCCTTTGCGCGGCGCAAAGTGCAGGAGTCCAAACCATATGCTTGCTTCACTTCAAATCTTCCAACCCCTTTCGAGAGAAGGAATTATTTATAGACATTTTCACCGGGAAAATCTCGCCGTCGATGTGGGACAAAACTTCCAGAGTCCAAAATATTTTATTTCATCATCATAGACTTTCTTGCGCGGATCGCGCAAGAAAGTGCAGGAGTCCAATACTCCGCACCTTCTCTTTCTCTTCTTCGTCCTTCGCTTCTTCAAATCTTCCAATCTTCCCCTTTCCTTTTGAGAGAAGGAATGGGGTATTTATAGACATTTTCACCAATGAAAATCTCAGATCCGGGTCGATGTGGGACAAAATAACATCTTCCAAAATATTTTATTTCATCATCATAGACTATATACACCCTTTACTTTGAGATTTTTGCACAATTTTATCACAGAACCTTTAATCTCTCTAAACCTTCTTTCTTTCATCAATCCGCGCAAACTTCTTTCACTTTGCTCGATTATTTGATTCATTTTTCACTTTCGCGACTCAAGCGAAAGTGGTCAAGTTTCTTTTTCATCTTCAAAGTGGTCTTCGCTTTTTCATCTTCAAAGTGATTTCTTGATTTTCACTTCCTTTCCTGACACCTTTTTTCCTTTTTCTTTTCAACTCTTCTGAAAGAATTTTCGAACTTTTTCCAACTTAGCCATTTTTCGACTTCCATCTTGTCTTTTTCTTTTATGGCTCGAAAACAGATCGCTTCGTTTGGTGTCTCCTTCAAACTCACCTTCGATCCCCGCTAAGAGAATGAAGACCACTTCCGAAAGCTTACTTTAAAGAACCCGTCCTCCCTACTTTCGACTTCTCTCGATCGCATCAAGTCTTTACCCTCTCCTATTCATAGATCCATTGCTTTGGGAGATATTAAATGCCCTCCAAAACATGGGAGAGATACGACTGGGATGAGTGGCTCAAAACCACGGCCCCCACATTCGACCGACAGTGAGAGACCACCCGTCCGAGAAGATACTCCTCCCCTTCTTCTCGTTCAAGAAGACTCGCCGCAATAAGGCGAAAGAATTTGAAGAAAAGATTAAAGAACATAACAAGAAGAAACTGAACTCAGAATTCGTGGGACTCAGACGAGTCGTTGAAGGAGTCATGAAGTTTGACAACCCTCACTCAGAGGGCATGACCATCATTCCCATCAAGGTGTATCGCCATCAATCTATGCTGGATTGTGAACCCAAAGATTGTGTTCATGGCGAAAGACTGATGTACACTGAATCATGGGCCACAAGAGAGCCCCGGATTCTTGAAGGGATTATTCAAACGAAGAAACCGCGACAGAGGATCGGAGAAGTTCACCCCATGATTCTTCTAACTCCTTTCCATAGTCCTCATGATCTCTTTCCTTCTCATTTTTATGAGACAAGTGCGTCAACGCTTCGCTTCGAGATCGAGATCAACTCTCGGGGCCAATCGGAATTTCGCATCAGAGGTCTGCTAATTGCTCGTCGTTATTATTCTGAATGGGCGGAAGCTATTTTGCTGAAACACACGAGCACTCTTGCAAAGATAGGCCTTTATGACGCCATAGAAGTAACCTCCAAATACTTCTATCGGGAGCCCAATGTTCTAAAGGGCTTTCTTGAATATTGGTCTCCTACAACCAACTCCTTTCATCTTCCTTACGGCGAGATGAGCATATCTCTTTGGGACCTTCATCGTATAGCTGGTCTCACAATAACGGGGAAATTCTACGATGAATTCATTCCTACCAACAGAGAGTTGGCCTTTGTGTCATTTCCAGACCGCAAGCCCTCCATATCCGAGACTACCATAGAGCTATTTAAAGAGATGAGCAAATTCCCCAATATCCACAAAATTCCCCCTCTTCAATGGCTGGCCCATTTTTCTAGGGGTTTAAGGTATTTATCAATCTGATAATTGATCTTCCTCTTTGTATTCTTCAGCCATTTATGTATATTAACCTCTTCATTTTTATTTCCTTTGAAGGTTTCGCGACTGCAATTCCAAAGAACTGACAAAGCTTCGGGATGCAGTACGAGGAAAACCAGAATATAGCTCTTTCGGAGAGCTTGCAGCATTTCTGGCCTATTGGCTAAGCTTAGTCGTTTTGCCCAGCTCTAAATGGGCAGATGCTATCCGTCCGAGTGTCTTTGTCGTGGCCGGTGCCTTGGCGGAGGGACATAAATACTCGCTCGCTCCTCCAGTACTATGTTCTATCTACCGGGCCCTTGGAGAAATAGCGACTCATATAAAAGACCCCATTCTGGGAACTTCGTCTGCACATACTTCTTGGCACTACTTTACAGGCTGGCTTGGAGTCTACTTCCCTTGGACTTTCGAGGTTTCAGAGCAAGCATATTCTCATCCTTCTCACCTTCCACTCTGGTTCTTCCAACAGAGGGCAATGGCTAGAAGAGCATATGAATGGGTCATAAATAAGATTCGAGATGATGATCAGATAAACTTCTTTCAGTTCCGCCTTTATCGCTATCCTGTAGACACAGACATGGTGGACAACGAAACTCTTACTGCAGCAGAGAGGGCTTTCTTCTTTTCTATTCGCTCGTGCAGTTTACCTTTGCGAGAAGGGACAGAATTCTGGAGAGAACCTTACTACCCGAGTCGCTTCGCTCGCCAATTCGGTTACGATCAAACCGTACCTCAAGACTGCGGACTTGTTACAAGAAAAATGCGCTGCTACGGAACTGGTCCTCTCAACTGGGCCATGATATGGAAACAGTTGTTGAATGGCTGTGTTGGCTCCCTCTTCATAATTCCAGGTTGTGACCGTATAGTCCATACTTCATATAGCTGGATGCGATGGTGGGATCATCAATCGTACTTGGTTGATAAATGCTTGCCGGTAGATTCTTCTATCTTTCTTCATCCACCCAGGCTGAAGGGCAGGAACTTGGAGAGTGGAATTGGGTATATTCCAGAGAAGAGCCACGCGTCTCATCCAGGAGAAATTTGCAGGAAGATATCACTGGAAGAACCCATTCGTGAAATCAAGCCCATCAATACTTTGGATGGCTGGTTTGCCCACGGAGATTTAAGAGAATTCGAAAAATCTCGTCGGGACTCTTCAAATCAAGGTGCAGATGATGCTACAGGTACATCTTCTCCAATTCCTGCAGAGACTACGGCGGCTCAAGAAGGACCAGTTATTGGTACTTCAATATCTTCTCCACAACCCCTTGGTCCTAGTCCATCTTCTCCGATGACTAGATCAAGAACACGTTTGCAATCATCGTCTCCTATCCCTTCGGAAAAGATCGGCCAGGCATCTGCTTCCCCTTCAATTCAAGAGCCCATACTGGAGAGTAGCCAACCTGTTTCTTACAAAGGAAAACAGGTTGTTGTCGAAGAGGTTGATGAAGAAATTTTGGGAGATGAAAGTTCGACTTCTTCATCAGATACAACCGAATCCTCGCCATACGAAGATAGCAAAGATAGCGATAGTGGTGAAGATAAAGATGACGACTTCGAAGAAGGTGAAGTCGATATTGGTGAAGGAGAGGGAGCAACTGCAAAAGAAGTTGAAATAGAGTCTTCCCCTGTTGTTATTAAAACTCCTTCCAGCATTAATGTTCCTGTTAAATCTCCTGTGGCAGAAGAAAATGAAGAAGAGCCCTTAGATTATGGGGAATATGGGTATTCTCCAGGTAAAGAAATTTCAATTTTCATGCATATATATCATTTTATATTTTAACAACTATTTATTTAAAATCATTTTATCTTTTTTTTTTTTTTTTTTTTTTTTAGGTGCCCAAGTTGCAGAAACAGGTGTCATCTCTCCTGTGGCCCCTCTTGTAATATCTTCTCCGAGAGCATCTGTGGCTCCGTTGGTAGTACCAAGAGTAGTTGCTCGCGAAATTATTTTTTCTACAGAAACTGCTGATTTGCCAACTCCAGTCACAAGAGATTCTAGTACGGAAGCTAGAGCACCATCTTTCGCTGATATGGTAGGACCTGGCCCTTCCATAGCTCCAAGAGCTTCTCCTTCTGTTAGTTGTGTCCCAGTGACAGGTATATATATATATGTGCGCTGCTTATCTTCATTCAAGACTATATATATTTCATAATAATATATTGAATATTCTTCTTCTTTCGTTATAGGAACTTATCCCCAAGTAGTGCAGCTAGTTCCGATTTCATAACCACTACTTATGAACTATCATCCTTTACAAAGATTCCTGCTCACAAAATGCTGATGGTGAAACATTCTCTGTTAGCAATAATCCATATCTTCAGAAATCCTGATCAGTGGTCGGACTTGGATGTTGCTATAGAAATTTTGGAAAGCTCTGCTAAGATGGCCAGAATCGACATATCTCCCTTACGGGATTCACTCTTCAAATTTCGTGATTCTGTAATTTCTTTAGCTTCAGTGGAAAATATCACTATTGCGCCTGAGATTTTAGAATACAGAAAGCTGCTGGCTCTTTCTCAAGAACAAGTCTCTTTAACAGCTTCTTCAATTTCCAATTTTGAACAAGAGCGTATGATTCTTCAAGATCAATTAAAGATTCATGTTGATGAAAGCATAACTATCCAAGATCGCATTGCAGCTTTGAAGGAAGAAATCTCTCAGCTGGAGAGAAAGAATCATGAGCAAGCTTTAATCATTCAAGAGGTTGAAGAGAAGATGCGAGTGAATGCCAAGTCTATTGATATTGAAAAATCGCACAACTTCAGAATCAAGAAATGGTTGTTTCTTTGGAGAACAAGCTTGCTGGCGTTCCTGATCAGGCGAAACTTATTCTTGAAGAAAAATCTCGACACAATGCAGCTCAAGCACAATTAAAAGAAGATTTGCTCAAATATTCAGAAGCAATGGGAATTACAGAGAATCTTTGAATCATGTAACATGTGATATTTGCTTTTTGTGTTTTTCGGATGTAATTTATTTTGCTTGACATCTATTTCATGAGATTATTTTGGGGATGTTTTTATGATGGTATTTTCTACCTTGCATATTGATGATATTTATACTAATATTATCGTATTATATTTATATAATAATTTTTATTTTTTTATTATTTTATCTATTATATTTTTTATTCTTATTAATATTATCAAGTTATATTTATTCTTTATATAATAATTTTCATTACACATTTATAATTTTTAAACCTTTTATGCTTTGTTAGTAAGGGATTCTCTAGGTGAGTATTTAAATTGGCGGTACTAAGTTTCAATTCAATTAGCCACACGCAGTTTATGCTCATGAGTAGTGGAGCGTGCGCACACACACAGTTTAAGCTCGTGAGTAGTGGAGCATTTATGGGTCTTATGTGATGGCCACTGTAACTCTCTAGAGTTCGCTTTTGGGCTTCTCACTGCCTTGAGCTCACGGTCACGGTCCATCAGAGGGGCCCATTGACGCTACCGGACGGTGAACTGTTGGATTTACGCGCGGTGGTTGGCCACGGTAACTCTCAGAGTTCGCAGGCTCGCAAGGCTACCTTTGGGCACCAAATCTAGGGTCGCCATCCATCAATGAGTAGGTTTAAGCCCTTCCTCACGAGTTACTACCGATCAAACCCTAGACTGGAGGGTCTTACGCACGGTTGGCATAAAGCTCGCACCGCGGCCCCTGTTTTCTTCGTCTCGCAAGGTCGAGCCCATTCACAGGAGGGCATTTTCATCCGTTCCCCGTGGCGCGCCGCCGAAGCTATACGACGGCATGGGAATTACGGTGACTAGTCTTCGCGGATTTATGGCCTTTTAGGCTTTGAATCCTTGACTTCGTCGACTACCCGCATGGGTGCGCACGATGGTCTTCGCGGGCTTTTTAGGGCCACCGACTCTCGCCGCCCGAATGGCGATCTTCATGGGTCTTACGTATAGTTGGCCGGCTCATTTTTAGAGCTTGATCCTTTGAGAGCATTTTTTTTTTTTTTTTTTTTTTTTTTTTTTTTTTTTTTTTTTTTTTTTTTTTTGAGAGCTTGATCTTTTTGATTTTGCTCAATTTTGCTCTTTTGGGATTTTGGCTTGGCTATACTGCCTCTTTGATTGATATTGATATATCCTTGCCTTAGTAAGGCGATTATCTTCAAGAAAGTCCGTGCCTTGTGAGGCGATGATATTTATCTTCAAGAAAATCCATGCCTTATGAGGCGATGATATTTATCTTCAAGAAAATCCGTGCCTTGTGAGGCGATGATATTTATCTTCAAGAAAATCCATGCCTTATGAGGCGATGATATTTATCTTCAAGAAAATCCATGCCTTATGAGGCGATGATATACATATGATTCATCATTGAAATATCCAAATATGAAGTAGATCCATACAAATATGGTATATAGTAGGCGAAATATTTCCGGATATCTCCAAGAAGATCCATGCCTTGTAAGGCAATAATATTCTTAGCTTAGATAATATCTTCAGGAGAATCTTCAAGAATTTGTGCCTTGTAAGGCAATATAACTGTTGCCAATATCTTCTTTGATGATGATAATGATCATATATATATATATTCCAGATTTGCTGCTTTGATAATTGATATGCTTGTAAATCTCTTCTTTATAGCTTCTTTTATTGGCATAAAGACATGATTTTATTCATTTTTGCCCCCTTTTGATACAGAATCATTATGATGATAATATTCGGGTCAAAATCCTCATCTCTATCTTTAGGGATAATATCTTTTGATGAAACAGGCGTTGACAAGTACACCGATACCCTGTCCTTCTTGATTTACAATCCTATATGCCCCATTGGAGTATACTTCTTTCACCACATATGGACCGTCCCATTTAGGCTCAAACTTGCCCCCGTCCGCGAGTGACCACTATAGGTCTTTTCAACATTAACACCATATCCCCTTTTTGAAAGAACGATATTTGACCTGTTTCAAATCAAATGCGCAGATATTCGGCCGATATGATCGCAAACCGTTTCTTTGAAAGCCGCAAGACGTTTCTCATCGAGTAAGTCTAATTCTTTCAAACCTTATTTTTGCATTTTCTTCATCGTTATAGATCGGTGCACCGCCACTCGAGTGATGCCACTTGGATTTCAATTGATAATCGCCTCCATACCATAGACCAAATGAATATGTCTCCTGTTCATTTCGACGATGGGTGGTTCTCAGAGGCCCATAATGCTTCTTGTAACTTTTCATCCCAATCGCGCTTATTGCCTGTCACTGTTTTCTTCATTATCTTGACAATTGTTTTGTTAAATGCCTCTGCTAATCCATTGGCCGGAGGATAATAAGGTGTTGAAAAAGAATGTTGGATGCCGAACTTCTGACATAACTTTTCCATGCCTCTATTTTTAAAAGGGGTGCCATTATCAGTGATGATTTTCTTCGGAATACCATGACGGTATATTATAGCGTGACGGATGAAATTGACCACGTCTTTCTCTTTAACATTACGCAAGGCAACTGCTTCGGTCCATTTGGAGAAATAGTCCATTCGCTTTTAATATATCTTGTTTTCCTTTAGATGAAGGGGATTTATCGGACCAATAACGTCGAGTCCCAGTGAAAAGGGCCAAGAAGCAACAGATTGATGTAATTTTTGGAGGAATATGTATTATATCTCCATGTATTTGACATTCATGGCATCGCTTTGCATATTCTATTGCATCTTTAAACATAGTGGGCCAATAATAACCCATTCGATGCACTCTATGGCATAAATTCGGTTGCTTGATGTGCTCCACATTCACCGAATGTGCCTCCCGCAACATTTGGTTTGCTTCTTGTTTATCCAAGCACCTTAACAACATTCCATTATAAGATTTTCTATATAACACTTCACTGCACATGATAAATTTTTACGATCATTGTTTAATCTCATTGTTTTTGTGCATTATCTTCCGGCAAGATGTTATATTTGAGATAATCGACAAAAGGCTGACGCCAATCATCCATTGTTACTTCCAGACAGGATATAGGCAATATTTCAACAGTTTCTTCGATAACCTCTGCAGATGGCAGGAATCTTCTTTCTTCTATAGTTACCTGAAGAGGACTGCGGTTTGTGTAAGATAAAGCTGCTGCTAAACTGGCTAAAGCATCTGCTTTTGCATTCTCCGACCGTGGTATGTGTTTAATTTCCACATAATAGAACTGTTCAAGCAACTGTTGTGCTTTCCGATAATAAGGCAAGAGTTCTTCTTTCCTTACTTCAAACTCTGTTGTCAATTGATTTATAATTAATTTAGAATCTCCGAAGATATGCAATGATTTTACTTCCATTTGCTGGGCTATTTCCATTCCGATGATAAGAGCTCTGTATTCAGCTTCATTATTTGTGCATGCAGTACCCAACGTGAAAGAATATGGTAATAAATCGCCCTGAGGGGTAATGAATATCACTCCTGCCCCCGCTCCCGATACTCGAGCAGCACCATCAAAATACATCTGCCAAAGATTTTGGGATTCAATCGTCATAACCTGTTCATCTGGAAATTCATCATTGATTTCTTCATTTTCTGTTATAGGATGCGCTGCCAAGAAATCTGCCATAGCTTGTCCTTTCACTGCTTTCGCCGGCTTATATGAAATAGTATATTCTGATAATAATAGCATCCACTTGGCTAGTCTTCCTGATAACATTGGCCTGGCCATCAAGAATTTTATCGGATCTGCTCTTGAAATCAGAGTTATATCATGGGAGAGACAATAATGCCTCAATTTTTGCACAGCGAATACCAATGCCAAACATTCTTTTTCAATCGGAGAATAATTGGATTCTGCCCCCATCAGTGTTCGGCTTAGGTAATAAAGAGCAGTCTCTTTTTAAAACCGTTTACTGTACAACAAAGCACCCAAAGAATTTGCAAATGCAGATGTATATAAAATAAGTGGCTTACCTTTTATCGAGTCGTTAACACGTATTTGTTTTAATAATTCTTTAATAGAATCAAAGGCATTCTCGGCAAGCATGATCCCATACGAATTTCATATCTTTCTTCATTAACCGAGAAAATGGCTGACACCTTCCTGCAAGGTTCGAAATGAAGCGACGAATATATGCCAATTTTCCTTGTAAGCTTTTTAATTCCTTCAGCGTTGTTGGTGGTGGCATATTTTGAATAGCTTTAACTTTTTCTGGATCAATTTCAATTCCTCTATGCCGTACCACAAAGCCGAGGAATTTGCCGGAAGACACTCCAAATGCACATTTAGCTGGATTCATCTTTAATTGTTTCTTTCTGAGTCGTCGGAAGACCGATGCCAGATGTTCGCGGTGTTCTTGATGATCTCCAGATCTGACTACCAAGTCATCAACATAGCATTCGACATGTTTATGCATCATATCTTGAAAGATATTTTTCATTGCCCTTTGATATGTCGCTCCAGCATTTTTGAGACCGAAAGGCATGACTTTGTAACAGTAGATTCCAAGTGGCGTTCTGAAAGCCGTCGCCTCTTCATCTTCGGGTGCCATCCTGATTTGATTATAGCCTGCATACCCGTCCATAAAGGACATGATAGCATACTGAGTAGTGCTATCAATCAGTAATTCTGTTATCGGGAGGGGGAAATCGTCTTTTGGACATGCTTCATTCAGATCTCTGAAATCAATGCACACTCTGATCTGTCCGTTCTTCTTTTTCACCGGAACAATGTTTGATATCCATTTGGGATATTTAACTTCTCTGATGAACCCAACCTTTATTAGCTTATTTACTTCTTTTTCGATTAATGGAATCAGGTCTGGGTGAAATCGCCTTTGTGCTTGTTTGACTGGTTTCTTTTCTTTGGAAATATTTAACCGATGCATTGCTACGGAGGGTTCCAGTCCCGGCATTTCTTCATAGGTCCAAGCGAAGACATCTTTATTTTCTTTGAGGAGTTGACCATATTTCTCAAATTCTTGATCTGAAAGGCTGATGCTGATGAATGTATTCCTTGGTTCTTCTGTTGTTCCCAGGTTTATTTCTCGCAGACCATCTATCGTCGGTTGCCCCCCGTCTTCTATTTGCTTTGGAGCGATTTCAGGATATTCAACTATCTTAGTATCTTGCGCAGCTGAAGTCACATTAACTGACATCATGTTTACTGCTGATTCTACTCCCAATCCTTGAAATTTTCTTCGCTTTTCTTGATTAACCCCGAGTGGGATTTGAATCCCCTTTCCATTATTCAAGCCGGTGGGTTTGTCACAATCAAAACCCATGTTCCTCATGATCTTCTTGCTTATTGTACTGTACTTTCTTAAATTCTGCGGTGCTAATTTTCCATGATATTCATTGCTTGCATTTTCACTCTTCTCTTCTGATGCAGCATGGAATTCTATTGGTTCCGGATATTTATCACTGGCTTTGACTTGGAATGTTCTCGGAGCGGCTGTAAATGGCTTACATCTTTCGATATTGGGTAATGGCACTGTGTAATTGGACTGTAAAACTTTC
Source organism: Magnolia changhungtana (assembly GCA_030180095.1). Taxonomy (NCBI): domain Eukaryota; kingdom Viridiplantae; phylum Streptophyta; class Magnoliopsida; order Magnoliales; family Magnoliaceae; genus Magnolia; species Magnolia changhungtana. Next base: position 409,069 of record JASAUF010000638.1, read on the forward strand.
AGCTGTTCTGTCGACAACAGTGTCAACGGCGGTTGTCCCGGTTGTCTCAGGCGCTTTGGTACAAAATAGAATTTCTTTCTTGCTTCTGCAGTCCCGGAAGATTCTGCTCTTTCTTCTTTGTCTTTATTTATCCTGGCATCTTTTATAATTCTCTTCCCATCATCATTTCTTATTTCTTCAGAGAAACATTTATAATAACTGGCGTCTGCAAAGAAAGACTCAAACTCACTTACGTGTAGGGTTTCGCATCAGCCATTACTTTACATTGCACCCCATCTTTACAAAGATTTGAAACATTGGTGTAGAGTAGAAGGTACTATATGATACTTGATGTATCCATGGCCTTCCCAAGAGAAGATTATATGTCGTCACAAAGATTTATAACATGACATACAACAAAGAGTAATTAATTCTCCCACTTCCATTGTTATCGTAATTTTTCCGAGCGCGTTGTCCATCTTGATTGAATCCTTGTATCATCATTCACTGGGCTAAGTCCGATCGGCGAAAACCCAATTTAGTAACCATTGAGAGTGGCAAAAGATTTTTGCATGGACCCATTATCTATCATAATTCTTTTTATCTTCTTCTCACAAATATATCCTTCTATCATCAATGGCCTGTTATGTTCCTTTTCACCAATTAAATCATCATCGAGAAAGATATTATTGTGGTAGACAATTCATCTTCTCATTATTTCTTTCATTCTTCATTTCACAAGAAAGTTTCTCTCACATTGTGATCGACAAGTGCTTGAATCAAACTCTGTAGAATTCTTTTGACAATTTGAGCGCATCGTAAATACTTAACCGTGCTTGGTATACCCTTCAAGTGGTTGACTACATCATAAGCTACTTTTGTCATGATGACTCCATTTCTATTCTTGTCCTCAAGATTCGTCTTTCATCACTTCTTTCCTTATTATTTCGCTTTACGCTTTTGGGACTGACTTGTGATTTGCTTCCCGATCGCAACGTAATCATTGTTGCATTTCTTGTCAACTTTTCCTTTTTTTTCCCCGCTTGTTTTCTTGTATTGACAAGACATTTATCAAGTTGTTGCCCTTGCATTCTTTTCTTTGCTTCCGCTAGTTATTATGTCACCTCTGTTTATCATCCGCTGTATGATGCATTTTAACGTATAACAATTTTCGTTGGATGCCCCACTAGGCGATGATAACGGCAAAAGTTTCTTTCTCGAGTCCTTGTCGCATCTTCGTGGCGCTTTGGTTCGGTAATTCCGAGTTCCCGCTTTTAACAATTGTTGCATCATGGGTACCACGTCCTCTTTATCAAACTCAAATCCTTCATGAGAATCAAGCATTCGAGCTTTTTCCCACCGATCTGTCTCTTGCTTGGCTCCACCTTCTTTTTTCCTTCGGCCTTTTATCTCTTGAGCCCCCAAGCATCCCGATTCTTCTTATCCCGGTCGACGGTATTAACGGTTCCCGCCTGTGCATTCTTCGACAGTTTCATGATGAAATGCCGGCATCTTCATGAGTCATTAGCTCCAATGCATGGGCTTTGGTAGCCAAATCGCGAAAAGTCCCAATATCGCCGCTAGTGAGTCCGAACGCAATTCCTCGTCTCCATAGAGTTCAGACACATTTTGACTTGTTCCTTTTCTTCGGCAAGCAATCGCCTACACGATGCCCCCAAGTGTTTTCCATCCGTCTATGAATTTTTCAAACGGGTTCTCCTTCTCGCTGTCGTACTGAAGCTAGTTCTGTGATGCTAACGTCACGTTCGACGAGAAGAAGTTCGACATGAAAGCATCTTGCATTTCTTCCCATGTCCGTATGGACCCTGGTGCCAAATTTGAATACCACCTGAAAGCTTTGCTTGTCAACGATGACCCAAATAAGCGTAAGCAATATTGAGGTATCGTGGAAAAATTCCCCATGCTGGTGATGAAATGCATCAGGTGTTCTTCCGGTGATCCTTCCCCATTGAACTTTTGGAAATCTGGGTGTTTGAAGTTGGCTGGAAATGGAACATCCTCTACCTCTCTCGGGTAGGGTGTTCGGTATCTGAAACGACGGTGTTCGCACGCTCTCTTTCTATTCTGACTGCTTCTTCGACGACTTGTCTTACGTCATCTTGTGTTATAGCTCTTGTTGCTGGAACTGAACCTCGTGATCCTATCCCCTGCGGACGGGAACCTTCAGGCTGGTTCTCTTGTCCATTTGTCGCTCCCATCATGGGTGGAGCCACTATTTGGGCTACATTATGTGCCAGGGTTGTCAAAGCTTCCCTGAGATTCCGGCATTCATCCATTAGCATTCTTTGTGCCTCCGCCATTTGATCAACACGTTCTTCGGTAGTTGGTCTATTTCCTTGACCTGTTTCTGCCATATATACTGCGGCTCCTTGACTGTTTGTCGAAACTGTTTTTGGAGTAGAACGGGAGTATGCTGATATAACAGGACTTATAAAGAGGGGAGAAATTGGAGTCTCATTTGACTCTCGTGTGCTTTCTGTGCTTTTAACCGATCGAGGTGATACAGTTATAGGCGAGCTTGTTTGCGGTGATACTTGCATCGGTGATTCTATCATCAGTGCTTTACCTTTTTGTGCTTGTGTCCATTTGGTCTTTGGAGTGACCAAAGCTGGAAAATCCTGCGACGAGAACTGCGAAGTAACTTGTTCAGGATAAATCGCCGGAGGAGCGAGTTCGGGTTTTCTTCTTGCTATGCTTCGTGTAATTGGTCCCTCAGTTCTTGGTGCAAACAATTTTGCTTTGCGACTCTTTAAGGCCTTTGCTTTTGTCCTTTTGGATAAAACCAGAGTCCAGTTTTCATCATTTTCTTGTAGTTGAGGTGAAACGGAAATGACTCCCGCTGTCGCTTGAATCACATTGCACCCGCTTGAAGTGCTCGCTTTTGTGTTCTCAGGAATTTCGCTTGGCGCATACTCAATTACAAACCCAGTAGCGATGAATCGGAAGTTTACCTTTCTCACAGTGTTAGCCATTAGCAGTGTTGTGTGATTGAATTTGAGTACCTTCAACAACAAAACATATCTGAAATTAGTACGTGAAAGACTAAGTAAACTATCTTGGAGATGAAGGGGAGGATGTTCCCACTGAGAGTCGCCATTTTGGCGTCTAATAGACGCCAAAAAAAAATAGTGACGAGAGTCTTGCAACTTTCCCAATGTTAGTGTTAAATAAGATAATGATCCCAGTAGAGTCGCCATTTTGTTTCGACAAGGAAACAAAAGTATTTGATTTGGGAGAATCATCTTATTTAAACATAACAATGAAATAATTACAAAGACAATCATCACATTTTATTGATTCTGAATTCATTTACATCCTCTGGTATCCCTTGATTCTAAGATAGCTTACAAAGAACTCATTACAAATGTTAAATATTATAGCTAAATATAATTTCGACAGCATAACAAGCAATGATGTCAATCATCTCCTATGACTTAGGAGGAATAGACAAGTCGTTCAACAGTCTTCAAGAGAATGGAAATTCGCAGCATTTCAGTACTATTTTGGTCATCTCTGAAACTTAGGAGGAATACGTTTCTTCATCGATGACTCTTCTTTCTTGAACAAGAAGAACTCGAAGACCGAAGATTCAAACCATTCCGGCAGCATTTCCGCCTACTGCTGTCAAAACTGTACATCAATAGGTTTGCGCGGGTCCACAGAACGATATGTTTTTTGCGTGGTCCGCGCAAACCATAATGCCTTCCTGCTTGTTGCTTTGCGGCCGTCGCAAACTTCAGGAGTCCAATCCCCCTTTTGCGGGATCGCGCAAAGTGCAGGAGTCCAATACTCCGCACCTTCTGTCTTCTCTTTCGTCCTTGCTTCACTTCTGAAATCTTCCAACCCCTTTTGAGAGAAGGAATGGGGTATTTATAGACATTTTCACCAGTGAAAATCTCAGATCCTGGTCGATGTGGGACAAAATAACATCTTCCAAAATATTTTATTTCATCATCATAGACTTTTTTGCGCGACCCGCGCAAACGATATACTTTGTGCGGTCACGCGCAAACCTTTAATCTCGCGCAAACCTTCTTCTTTCATCAATCCGCGCAAACTCTTCACTTTGCGCGATCTTGTGCGATTATTTCACTTTTTGCGCGACCTCGCGCAAAGTGGTCTTGAAGCTGTTTCTTTCATCTTCAAAGTGATTTCTTGATCTTTTTTTTTCTTTTCTCTTCCTTGCTTATTTATGAACTTCTTAATCAAAAAAATGCAAATCTTTGATGGCAATAAGCGCGATTGGGATGAAAAGTTACAAGAAGCATTATGGGCCAAATTCAAACGAATGGTTATATTATAGATTAATCCATATTTTGGTATCCATGAAGAAACAGATCACCCCATCGACATAAATCTAAAGAAACAATGGATTGACAACGGAGCGATATGCCATATTCATTGGTCTATACTTTCATGGTATGGAAAAGGCGATTATCCCAATTGAAATCCAAGTGGCATCACTTATTATCCTCGAATGGAAAAGTTGCAGGCATTTAACAAAACAATTGATGAAGAAAATGCAAAAAAAATAAGGTGAAAGAATTAGACTTACTCGATGAGAAACGTCTATGGTATGGAAATCCCAATTGAAATCAAGTGGCAACTGAAGTGCACGATGCATAGAATATGAAGAAAATCATATGAAAGAATTCAGACTTACCGAGAATATCAGCAGTTGCGATTTGATAAATCTGGTGCAAAGTCAAATATCGTTCTTTCAAAAAAGGGGATATGGTGTTAATGTTGAAAAGACCTATAGTGGTCACTCATAGGACGAGGGGCAAGTTTGAGCCTAAATGGGACGGTCCATATGTGGTGAAAGAAGTATACTCCAATGGGGCATATAGGATTGTAAATCAAGAAGGACATGGTATCGTGTACTTGTCAACGCCCGTTTCATCAAAAGATATTATCCCTAAAGATAGAGATGAGGATTTTGACCCAGAATATTATCATCATAATGATTCTGTATCAAAAGGGGGCAAAAATGAATAAAATCATGTCTTTATGCCAATAAAAGAAGCTATAAAGAAGAGATTTACAAGCATATCAATTATCAAAGCAACAAATCTGGAATATATATATATATGATCATATCATCATCAAAGAAGATATTGGCAACAGTTATATTGCCTTACAAGGCACAAATTCTTGAAGATTCTCCTGAAGATATTATCTAAGCTAAGAATATTATTGCCTTACAAGGCATGGATCTTCTTGGAGATATGCCGGAAATATTTCGCCTACTATACATGGATCTACCATATTTGTAAATGATGATGATCATATGTATATCATCGCCTCACAAGGCACGGATTTTCTTGAAGATAAATATCATCGCCTCACAAGGCACGGATTTTCTTGAAGATAAATATCATCGCCTCATAAGGCATGGATTTTCTTGAAGATAAATATCATCGCCTCACAAGGCACGGACTTTCTTGAAGATAATCGCCTTACAAGGCAAGGATATATCAATATCAATCAAAGAGGCAGTATAGCCAAGCCAAAATCCCAAAAGAGCAAAATTGAGCAAAATCAAAAAGATCAAAAAAAAAAAAAAAAAAAAAAAAAAAAAAAAAAAAAATGATGCTCTCAAAGGATCAAGCTCTAAAATGAGCCGGCCAACTATACGTAAGACCCATGAAGATCGCCATTCGGGGCGGCGAGGTCGTCGTGGCCCTAAAAAGCCGCGAAGACCATCGTGCGCACCCATGCGTGGTAGTGACGAAGTCAAGGATTCAAAGCCTAAAAGGCCATAAATCCGCGAAGACTAGTCACCGTAATTCCCATGCCGTCAGTATAGCTTCGGCGGGGCCACGGGACGGATGAAAATGCCCTCCTGTGAATGGGCTCGACCTTGCGACGAAGAAAAAAAAGGGGCCGCGGTGCGAGCTTTATGCCAACCGTGCGTAAGACCCTCCAGGTCTAGGGTTTGATTTCGTAGTAACTCGTGAGGAAGGGCTTAAACCTACTCATTGATGGATGGCGACCCTAGATTTGGTGCCCAAAGGTAGCCTTGCGAGCCCTGCGAACTCTGAGAGTTACCGTGGCCAACCCTGCGCGTAAATCCACAGTTCACCGTCCCAGAAGGCGTCAATGGGCCCTCTCGATGGACCGTGACCGTGAGCTCAAGGCGCGTGAGAAGCCCAAAAGCGAACTCTAGAGAGTTACAGTGGCCATCACATAAGACCCATAAATGCTCCACTACTCACGAGCTTAAACTGTGTGTGTGCGCACGCTCCACTACTCATGAGCATAAACTGCGTGTGGCTAATTGAATTGAAACTTAGTACCGCCAATTTAAATACTCACCTAGAGAATCCCTTACTAACAAAGCATAAAAGGTTTAAAAATTATAAATGTGTAATGAAAATTATTATATAAAGAATAAATATAACTTGATAATATTAATAAGAATAAAAAAATATAATAGATAAAATAATAAAAAATAAAAAATTATTATATAAATATAATACGATAATATTAGTATAAATATCATCAATATGCAAGGTAGAAAATACCATCATAAAAACATCCCCAAAATAATCTCATGAAATAGATGTCAAGCAAAATAAATTACATCCGAAAAACACAAAAAGCAAATATCACATGTTACATGATTCAAAGATTCTCTGTAATTCCCATTGCTTCTGAATATTTAAGCAAATCTTCTTTCAATTGTGCTTGAGCTGCATTGTGTCGAGATTTTTCTTCAAGAATAAGTTTCGCCTGATCAGGAACGCCAGCAAGCTTGTTCTCCAAAGAAACAACCATTTCTTGATTCTGAAGTTGTGCAGATTTTTCAGTATCAATAGACTTGGCATTCACTCGCATCTTCTCTTCAAACTCTTGAATGATTAAAGCTTGCTCATGATTCTTTCTCTCCAGCTGAGAGATTTCTTCCTTCAGAGCTGCAATGCGATCTCGGATAGTTATGCTTTCATTAACATGAATCTTTAATTGATCTTGAAGAATCATACGCTCTTGTTCAAATTTGGAAATTGAAGAAGCTGTTAAAGAGACTTGTTCTTGAGAAAGAGCTAGTAGCTTTCTGTATTCTAAAATCTCAGGCGCAATAGTGATATTTTCCACTGAAGCTAAAGAAATTACAGAATCACGAAACTTGAAGAGTGAATCCGTAAGGGAGATATGTCGATTCTGGCCATCTTAGCAGAGCTTTCCAAAATTTCTATAGCAACATCCAAGTCCGACCACTGATCAGGATTTCTGAAGATATGGATTATTGCTAACAGAGAATGTTTCACCATCAGCATTTTGTGAGCAGGAATCTTTGTAAAGGATGATAGTTCATAAGTAGTGGTTACAGAATCAGAACTAGCTGCACCGCTACGGGGATAAGTTCCTATAACGAAAGAAGAAGAATATTCAATATATTATTATGAAATATATATAGTCTTGAATGAAGATAAGCAGCGCACATATATATATATACCTGTCACTGGGACACAACTAACAGAAGGAGAAGCTCTTGGAGCTATGGAAGGGCCAGGTCCTACCATATCAGCGAAAGATGGTGCTCTAGCTTCCGTACTAGAATCTCTTGTGACTGGAGTTGGCAAATCAGCAGTTTCTGTAGAAAAAATAATTTCGCGAGCAACTACTCTTGGTACTACCAACGGAGCCACAGATGCTCTCGGAGAAGATATTACAAGAGGGGCCACAGGAGAGATGACACCTGTTTCTGCAACTTGGGCACCTAAAAATAAAAAAAAAAAAGAAAGATAAAATGATTTTAAATAAGTAGTTGTTAAAATATAAAATGATATATATGCATGAAAATTGAAATTTTCTTTACCTGGAGAATACCCATATTCCCCATAATCTAAGGGCTCTTCTTCATTTTCTTCTGCCACAGGAGATTTAACAGGAACATTAATGCTGGAAGGAGTTTTAATAACAACAGGGGAAGACTCTATTTCAACTTCTTTTGCAGTTACTCCCTCTCCTTCACCAATATCGACTTCACCTTCTTCGAAGTCGTCATCTTTATCTTCACCACTATCGCTATCTTTGCTATCTTCGTATGGCGAGGATTCGGTTGTATCTGATGAAGAAGTCGAACTTTCATCTCCCAAAATTTCTTCATCAACCTCTTCGACAACAACCTGTTTTCCTTTGTAAGAAACAGGTTGGCTACTCTCCAGTATGGGCTCTTGAATTGAAGGGGAAGCAGATGCCTGGCCGATCTTTTCCGAAGGGATAGGAGACGATGATTGCAAACGTGTTCTTGATCTAGTCATCGGAGAAGATGGACTAGGACCAAGGGGTTGTGGAGAAGATATTGAAGTACCAATAACTGGTTCTTGAGCCGCCGTAGTCTCTGCAGGAATTGGAGAAGATGTACCTGCAGCATCATCTGCACCTTGATTTGAAGAGTCCCGACGAGATTTTTCGAATTCTCTTAAATCTCCGTGGGCAAACCAGCCATCCAAAGTATTGATGGGCTTGATTTCACGAATGGGTTCTTCCAGTGATATCTTCCTGCAAATTTCTCCTGGATGAGACGCGTGGCTCTTCTCTGGAATATACCCAATTCCACTCTCCAAGTTCCTGCCCTTCAGCCTGGGTGGATGAAGAAAGATAGAAGAATCTACCGGCAAGCATTTATCAACCAAGTACGATTGATGATCCCACCATCGCATCCAGCTATATGAAGTATGGACTATACGGTCGCAACCTGGAATTATGAAGAGGGAGCCAACACAGCCATTCAACAACTGTTTCCATATCATGGCCCAGTTGAGAGGACCAGTTCCGTAGCAGCGCATTTTTCTTGTAACAAGTCCGCAGTCTTGAGGTACGGTTTGATCGTAACCGAATTGGCGAGCGAAGCGACTCGGGTAGTAAGGTTCTCTCCAGAATTCTGTCCCTTCTCGCAAAGGTAAACTGCACGAGCGAATAGAAAAGAAGAAAGCCCTCTCTGCTGCAGTAAGAGTTTCGTTGTCCACCATGTCTGTGTCTACAGGATAGCGATAAAGGCGGAACTGAAAGAAGTTTATCTGATCATCATCTCGAATCTTATTTATGACCCATTCATATGCTCTTCTAGCCATTGCCCTCTGTTGGAAGAACCAGAGTGGAAGGTGAGAAGGATGAGAATATGCTTGCTCTGAAACCTCGAAAGTCCAAGGGAAGTAGACTCCAAGCCAGCCTGTAAAGTAGTGCCAAGAAGTATGTGCAGACGAAGTTCCCAGAATGGGGTCTTTTATATGAGTCGCTATTTCTCCAAGGGCCCGGTAGATAGAACATAGTACTGGAGGAGCGAGTGAGTATTTATGTCCCTCCGCCAAGGCACCGGCCACGACAAAGACACTCGGACGGATAGCATCTGCCCATTTAGAGCTGGGCAAAACGACTAAGCTTAGCCAATAGGCCAGAAATGCTGCAAGCTCTCCGAAAGAGCTATATTCTGGTTTTCCTCGTACTGCATCCCGAAGCTTTGTCAGTTCTTTGGAATTGCAGTCGCGAAACCTTCAAAGGAAATAAAAATGAAGAGGTTAATATACATAAATGGCTGAAGAATACAAAGAGGAAGATCAATTATCAGATTGATAAATACCTTAAACCCCTAGAAAAATGGGCCAGCCATTGAAGAGGGGGAATTTTGTGGATATTGGGGAATTTGCTCATCTCTTTAAATAGCTCTATGGTAGTCTCGGATATGGAGGGCTTGCGGTCTGGAAATGACACAAAGGCCCTCTCTGTTGGTAGGAATGAATTCATCGTAGAATTTCCCCGTTATTGTGAGACCAGCTATACGATGAAGGTCCCAAAGAGATATGCTCATCTCGCCGTAAGGAAGATGAAAGGAGTTGGTTGTAGGAGACCAATATTCAAGAAAGCCCTTTAGAACATTGGGCTCCCGATAGAAGTATTTGGAGGTTACTTCTATGGCGTCATAAAGGCCTATCTTTGCAAGAGTGCTCGTGTGTTTCAGCAAAATAGCTTCCGCCCATTCAGAATAATAACGACGAGCAATTAGCAGACCTCTGATGCGAAATTCGATTGGCCCCAGAGTTGATCTCGATCTCTGAAGCGTTGACGCACTGTCTCATAAAAATGAGAAGGAAAGAGATCATGAGGACTATGGAAAGGAGTTAGAAGAATCATGGGGTGAACTTCTCCGATCCTCTGTCGCGGTTTCTTCGTTTGAATAATCCCTTCAAGAATCCGGGGCTCTCTTGTGGCCCATGATTCAGTGTACATCAGTCTTTCGCCATGAACACAATCTTTGGGTTCACAATCAAGCATAGATTGATGGCGATACACCTTGATGGGAATGATGGTCATGCCTCTCGAGTGAGGGTTGTCAAACTTCATGACTCCTTCAACGACGACTGACATCGAGTCCCACGAATTCTGCAGCCGTTTCTTCTTATGTTCTTTAATCTTTTCTTCAAATTCTTTCGCCTTATTGCGGCGAGTCTTCTTTGAACGAGAAGCAGGAGGAGTATCTTCTCGGACGGGTGGTCTCTCACTGTCAGTACGAATGTGGGTTGTGGTTTTGAGCCACTCATCCCAGTCGTACTCTCTCCCATGTTTTGGAGGGCATTTAATATCTCCCAAAGCAATGGATCTATGAATAGGAGAGGGTAAAGACTTGATGCGATCGAGAAGTCGAAAGTAGGGAGGACAGGTTCTTTAAAGTAAGCCGGATTTCTGGAAGTGGTCTTCATTCTCTTAGCAGTGGTTGATCGAAGAAGGTGAGTTTGAAGGAGACACCAAACGAGCAAATTGTTTTTAATTCGAGCCATAAAGAAAGACAGGATGATGGAAGTCGAAAATGGCTAAGTGTTGGAAAAAGTTCGAAAATTCTCTAAGTACAGAGTACTTTGCGCGAGGTCGCGCAAAGTCAAGTGGTTTGCGCGGAAAATTTCCAAATAGAAAAGTCGCGCAAAGTGAGATGCTTTGCGCGAGGTCGCGCAAAGTCAGAGGTTTGCGCGGAGAAAAATCGCCAGAGCAGTGTCAGCAGAAGGAAGTGCGTGAAAAATGACTAAGTCGTTGGACTATTTATAGGCTTTATGGCCGAGTATGGTACTCAACCGGAGCTTTGCGCGAGGTCGCGCAAACCCTGGAAGAAAGGAATAGTTTGATCCTTTTCTTTGATTTCTGAACAAACAAAGAACGGATCAAGGGGGCATCTGTTGAGGCATAAAATAAGCAAGGAAGAGAACAAGAAAAAAGATCAAGAAATCACTTTGAAGATGAAAGAAAACGACTTAAGACCACTTTGCGCGAGGTCGCGCACAAAGTGAAATAGTCGCACAAGATCGCGCAAAGTGAAGAGTTTGCGCGGATTGATGAAAGAAGAAGGTTTGCGCGAGATTAAAGGTTTGCGCGTGACCGCGCAAAGTATATCGTTTGCGCGGGGTCGCGCAAAGTCTATGATGATGAAATAAAATATTTTGGAAGATGTTATTTTGTCCCACATCGACCAGATCTGAGATTTTCACTGGTGAAAATGTCTATAAATACCCCATTCCTTCTCTCAAAAGGGGTTGGAAGATTTCAGAAGTGAAGCAAGGACGAAAGAGAAGACAGAAGGTGCGGAGTATTGGACTCCTGCACTTTGCGCGATCCCGCGCAAAGGGGTATTGGACTCCTGGAAGTTTGCGACGGCCAGCGCAAAGCAACAGAAGGCAATTATGAAAGCATATCGTTTGCGCGGACCCGCGCAAACCTATTGTTGGACAGTTTTGACAGCAATAGGCGGAAATGCTGCCGGAATGGTTTGAATCTTCGGGTCTTCGAGTTCTTCTTGTTCAAGAAAGAAGAGTCATCGATGAAGAAACGTATTCCTCCTAAGTTTCAGGAGATGACCAAAATAGTACTGAAATGCTGCCGGAATTTCCATTCTCTTGAAGACTGTTGAACGACTTGTCTATTCCTCCTAAGTCATAGGAGATGATTGACATCATTGCCGTTATGCTGCCGAAATTATATTTAGCTATAATATTTAACATTTGTAATGAGTTCTTTGTAAGCTATCTTAGAATCAAGGGATACCAGAGGATGTAAATGAATTCAGAATCAATAAAATGTGATGATTGTCTTTGTAATTATTTCATTGTTATGTTTAAATAAGATGATTCTCCCAAATCAATCAAGCAAGAATGATAAAGCAAGACAAATCAAACAATTCTAACTACTCTTATTAAGTGCGAGAATGAAATGACATGATGCTGTATGCCCTTGCCAAACCACCCTCATGCGACATCATCTTACGTTCGCGAATGCTTAACTCTCTCAGTGCGCCACATCTACTAAGCACATGCGGTGTGATGATGACCATGATTACCGAGTTATTATTAGTCCATTTCAAACAGCAGTATTGGGAAACTAAGGTACCTCCCTTGTATCATTCCCAAACATGATCCATTCTAGGGTTGTCAGTCCTAGTTAATCTCATACGATATTATGGTTTGAGAGGCATAGCGAAGGCATCACAAAGGGATCGTCACCCATCAGCACGGATACAGATCTCACCGTATGCGGTTCAATTGCTGACCGTCAGCTTGAGTACAAGTCTCACTGTACTCGGCTCAATCACTAGCCGTCAGCTCGAATACAGGTCTCATCGTACTCGGCTCAACTCATACTCCAGTTGTTGTGAAAGACTCGTCGCCAATTACAGACCTTAGAGTATACTCGAAGATACTACAGAGGACTCGTCGCCCGTCAGCACGAGCACAGGTCTCACCGTACTCGGCTCTCGCCGTAAGTATCGACAGCTCGAATATAGTGTCCCATACCACCATAATCGGCTCATGAGTTTGGTTGCTCACTGGTCACTACGGGGAGGCACGTGGCCCTGGGCCAGAGGCCGACCGGAAACTCGACCACGGTGTCCCATACCACCATGCCCGGCTCATGAGTCTTAGCGGATCGAGGTACCATGGTTAAAAGGGATTTCACTGGTAAGTTTGGTACCCTAGGTTCAGGCAGTAGCGACCAAACATGGTGAACATAAATAAGACAGATCGGGTTACTTGACGAGCTCGGCTAGCTCGAGCGCACAACAAGTTGAACGACATGAAGTGCATAAGCACTTCGCGTGGCCAACCACTATCGCCAACCGAAGTACGACTCGGGTTCGTCGAACACATCTCACGTGGCAAATGAATCGCAACCACGAATTCAATTCTGGTACCGATTGTCTGGATTATAATCATAGCCCCAAACATGATAACTTGCAGATAGATAAAGCAGTAATGGATCAAGATTCAACTCATACAATCAAGATATGGTATTATCCGCTTAGGGCTGCCAGGGCTGTTGCACGCACTCGTTGCTCCGCTCCCCCATCACCCATGACGGATCATACAATGTAAATATAAATTTAAACATATGCATTACATAGTTATAATCATAAAGCAATTGAGCATGTTATGAATCACAACACAAGCATGATTTTATACATGTTCAATTCCTAATCACACAACAATCCAAGGAGATCATACACATAGTTAGAAGAGGTTGAGAATCATATCTCAACACCCTTATACATTACAATTTGCTAACTACTACTCATTCAGACTTTTCAAGAAACACTTAAACAAACATACATCAACATACATGACATATGTCGATCACATAGGCATTAGCCCAAATCCTTTCACTAGGGAGTCGCCCCAATCATAACACGCGTACACCCACGACGGATAGTCATGATAAGCAGGAATCCAAGTTCCATTTTCATTCAGTCATTTCCACAAACACTTGGGCCACACATTTTAGCATATATGCTGTATATTGGCCGTGGCGTGATTTAGGGCAAATCCTTTCGTCAAAGGGGTATCGCCAATACAACAATCATGAATCCATGACAATTAGTCATGGTGAGTACGAATGAGAATTCGGTACTCATTCAATCAATTTCACAAACACTTAGAATACACTGTTACAACATACATGGTGTATGTTAGCAAAACATGTATTAGGGCTATCCTTTAGCCAAGTGAGTATTTTATCCATGTATAATATATTACTACAGCAAAAATCATGATAAATACATCTCCCAATATTTATACGTATACAGTATTTTCTAGAATACGTATTTTCAACATACATAGTGTATACAAGTAAACATGTATTACGATGATTCTTTTCGCCAAGAAATTAATTCATACGTACATAATATATTTATACAACAATTAATCATGACAAACTCATCGCTAAAATATACACATATACGGTACTTCTTACAATACCGTATTTCTACATACATGGTGTATATTAGTAAACATGTATTTAGGCGAACCCATTCGCCAAATGAGTATTTTATCCATACATCATATAACCATACGACAATTAAACATGTCAAACATATTTCCATAAAAAATACGTATACGGTATTTTATACGAATACCTAGAGTATGTGAAATTCCAAATTCTACAATTCTAATCGAAACAGAAAACGGAAAGCACTTTGTACATGTGCAATTGCATGCAGATCATGAATCTACCATTATCTGACATTGAAAGCATTGAAAACCGCAACCTATACACCTAAAGTCCTCACCTTGTGTCGTAGAATCGTAACGGAGTTGATAGGTTCGCTAAGCTTCCGTATACGGGAGTTTGGCAACCTATGGAACGAAATACGTTAGCTATTTCATAACCTACAACCTAAACAACCCTAAAACAGATTAGGGTTAGGGTTTCTTACCTAGAAACGACGCCGGAATCACCGGGAAAGCGATGAGAATCAGGCGGTGGAGCCCGAATAGCGGCAGGGAACAGCAGAGGGAGTTCCTCCCACATCTCCCTCACTTTCTCTCTCTTTTCTCTCTCTCAAATCCAAATTCGTATGGCTGGAATGGGAGAGGGTTTAAGGTCCTTATATAGTCTCAGAATTCTCCAAAACAGACTCCAGGTCAAAGTATACTTATGTTATAACCAAAGCGGACCTGTTTCAGCTCAACGGAGGACTTTTAGCGGGCCTCCTTGAGCCAAAGGTTGGACTTAAGCTCACTAATGCTGGATCTACGTTCTATTAAGTTTTCATTTCGGTCGGGATTCCAGATCACGCGTGGCGGACCAGTTTCAGTTCAACGGTCAGCGGATCTCGATCGGAGATTCCGAGTACATGTAAATGTGTATGAAATTTTTCCTGATCCGAGGGTGTAATTTGGTCAGATTCTGACAGTCTGGTTGCTTAATACTGATGCGCAAGCGAATGGTGCCAGATCACTATTCCAGATATTTATTTTGTAAAGGGAATAGTGTTTTTCACACTCCCTCGCTCCGGACTCAAACGAATGGCCGTGGGACATCGGCTGGACCTGATTTCTGAGGTGGTTGTCAAGCCCAGTGAGGCGGTCCTAGTTCCTTAACTTCGTGTTAATCGGATTTCTGATGTACGGTCTAGACCTAATACGAAGTTTCGAGATGCTCCCGTGAGCAGCCGGGTAATGAGATTGATCCTAAGTTTTAGGGTAACCTAGCGTCAATGATTCTACAAGTTTTGAGTCTTGCAGAACGTATTTAAAGCGATTGGTGCTAATTTCACAGGCATTCTAGTTTAACACTAGCTAAATCTCACTTAATTTCTAAAGGATTTAGTCCTGTAAGATTTCATGCGAGATGGTACTTAGGCCTTTGTAGTTTGTATATAAAGTGATCCAAGTTTTACTACTTAGCTAGTTTAAGTTAGTGTCTAGGGCTAAAGTGCTTTGAAAAATTGAAAGCATAAGGTAGTGAAGGGTTGGATTTGTGAAGGAAATGGGTTCAGAAGTGATTTTAGACTATGGGATTCAGTTCTGACAAGTTAATGAGGTATTAGGATTGACCCATTGCCTAAGGACGTCTAATCCCAGGTTGGAAAAAATCCGGGGCGTTACAAAATTCGACTGAAATAAAAACTTAATAGAACGAAGATCCGGTGTCGGTGAGCTTAAGTCTGACCTTTGGCTCAAGGAGGCCCGCCAGAAGTCCCCCGTTGAGCTGAAACTGCCCCGCTTTGATTATAACCCAAGTATACGTTGACCTTAAGCCTATTTTGGGCACATTTTAGGCTATATAAGGACCTTATACCCTCTCTCATTGCAGCCATACGAATTTGAATTTGAAAGAGAGAAAAGAGAGAGAAAGTGTGGGAGTTGTGGGAGGATCTCCTTGTTATACTTCCCTGCCGCTCCACGGGCTCCACCGCTCCGTTCTAATCACTTTTTCGGCGATTCCAGTTCCGTTTTTAGGTAAGAAACCCTAACCCTAATCTGTTTTAGGGTTGTATAGGTTATAGGTTATGAAATAGCTAACCTATTTCGTTCTCTAGGTTGCCAAACTCCCGTATACGAAAGCTTAGCGAACCTATCGACTCCGTTACGATTCTACGACACGAGGTGCAGACTTTAGGTGTATAGGTTATGGTTTTCAACGCTTTCAATGTCAGATAATGATAGATTCATGATCTGCATGCAATTGCACATGTACAAAGTGCTTTCCGTTTTCTGTTTCGATTAAAGTTGTAGAATATGGAATTTTACATATTCTAGGTATTCGTAGAAAATACCTTACACGTATATTTTTTGGAAATGTGTTTGACATAATTATTTGTTGTATGGATATATGATATATGGATAAAATACTTATTTGGCGAAAGGATTCGCCTAAATACATGTTTTACTAATATACACTATGTATGTAGAAATACTGTATTGTGAGAAATACCGTATACATGTATAATTTAGAGATGTGTTTGCCATGATTAATTCTTGTATAAATATATTATGTGTGCATAGAATATTTGATTGGTGAAAGGATTCACCCTACTACATATTTGCTAACATACACTAAGTATGTTGAAATAGTGTATGTTATGTGTTTGTGGAAATGCTTGTGTGAGCAAGTGTTTGGATGTTAATGCCTTAGGAGGGTGTTGAGATGGGATTCTCAACTACCCTAGTGACATGTATGATTACCTCCATGAGGTTGTTTACTTAAACCGCTTACTTGCAATATATGTGTTTGTATTCCTATTGACGTAGTGTTTTACAACATGCCTTATAACATGCTTTATAACATGTCTACTAGTATGTTTGAATTACTTTGTTTATCGTGCTTTACTCCACATGTTATGGATGAGAATTGATTAAGTTTGGGACTATGTCTATAGTCCAGACAATCGGTACCAGATTGGAGATCGTGGTTGAGTTTCATGTCGCCACGTAAGATGTTTTGACGAACCCGAGTCGTATGTCAGTTGGCGACAGTGGTTAGGCCACGCGAAGTGCTTATGCACTTCATGTCATCTAATTGATTATGCGCTCGAGCTAGTCAGGCTCGTCATGTACCCCAATTTTTCTAATGTATGTTCACCATGTTTGGTCGCTACTGCTTGAACCTAAGGTACCAAACTTACCAGTGAAAACCCTTTTAACCATGGTACCTCGATCCGTTAAGACTCATGAGCCGGGCATGGTGGTATGGGACACCGTGGTCGAGCTGTCGTCCTACACTGAGGCCATGTGCCTCCCCGTAGTGACCAGTGAGCAACCAGACTCGTGAGCCGATTATGGTGGTATGGGACACTATATTCGTGCTGTCAGCCTACAATGATAAGGTGATGGGGGAGTGGTGTAACGAATGTGAGCAACAGCCCTGGCAGCCCTTTGTAGTGACCTCGAGCATACTCTGAAATCGCGGTAAGCCTTAGAGTTTTGCCGCAGTATATAGAGTATGAACTAGGCCTGTTTCTGTATAGTGATGAATCGTTTAAGAGGTGATGGGGGAGTGGTGTAACTTTGTGCGTAACAGCCTTGACAGCCTTTGCAGTGACCTAGAAAACACACCATCGTCTGATATTAACTAGGACTGATAACCCTAGAATGGATCATGTTTGGGAATGATACAAGGGAGGTACCTTAGTTTCTCAATCCTGCTGTTTGAAATGGATTAATAACAACTTAGTAATCATGCTCACCATGCATTGCATGTGCCTGGAAGATGTGGAGCACTTAGGGAAGAAAGCATACAGCGAACGTGAGATGGTGTTGCACGAGGGATGTTTTTTGAGGGGCCCACGTCAGGCAGTGGCTCACTAAATGGGCGGTGTGGATACAAAATATACATCATGGTGGGGCCCACGGCTGAGGGCCATGGGACCCTGTCGTCCACTCGCCTGCTGACGCAGGACGTCTGCGCTCGTCCTCCCTGTCAGCAGCAGCAGCAGCAACGCTACTGCTGTTTGATATATATATATATATATATTTTGAAAATAAATGTTTTTTTGTGGTTTTCAAGAGATAGGGCCCACATCATCTGAATTCAAGCCCGTCAATGGATTCTACTATCCATAACAAATCCATCAAGCCCAATATTGGGCATCTTTTGGCGTGTAGAAAAGTTCAGGTGATCTTAAACGGTGAGAATCAGTGATTGCTAATGTATGGCCCACCAGAAAGTTGGATCAGCTTCATTTTTCGGCTCAACGCCTAAAATAAGGTGGTAAATAGGATGGACGGCGTGGATTGAATCCGTTCATCAAGGTGGGGCCTGTAAGAGTGACCCACCCAATAAGCTTGTGCAACAAGCTCATATTTGTGTTTTCATTTCAGTCCAGGGACGTCCCTGGACATGGACGGCCTATGCATAATGCATGCACAAGGTGGGCCTGCTCCTGTGGGCCACCAAATAGATGAATGGTAAGGATAAAACATACATTAAGGTGGGGTCCATCCAAGTGGGCCACATGGCCACCATATCACAAACAAAGATAAATAAATAATTAAATAAAAGAGAGAGAGAGAGAGAGGGACGGGACACGCATGATGGAGGGCTCCGCCATTATGAGCCCTCCCTTACAAGCAATCATACATCGAGTGGGTCCCGTTGCATGTGGGCCCATCAAATCAAGAATCAACGGTGGAGATCCCTTCTCCACCAAAAATGAAAGGTCTAGATGACCCTTTACAAGCTAGAAAATAAACATCATGATGAGGTTCATGGAGAATGGCCCCATCACGGAATGATCATGAAGATCAAGGTGGGCCGTCGGCCACATCTTAAGGTCCCAAGTGAGATCCATACCATTGATCGGTAGGCCTCACTTGGTCCACCATAAAACATGAAAAATCTAGCCTAATAAGCCACCGGTTGATCTCTTCGGTCCATTGGAACGCCACCCTCCTTGTGCTCCTCTTTGATGGTGGAGATGGGAAATGGATGGCTAGGATGATGGGTTTGGAATGGGAAAGGTGGGCCACAAAAATCACTTTTCTCTCATGGAAGGCTTGAACGTGGGATTTTTTTTTTTGCTTGGGAATGTGGAGAAATGAGAAGGAGAGAAAGGGTTGTAAGGGAGAGAGAGTGATGTGAGGTGAGTGATGTGAGGTGATGGATGTGGTACTTGACTAGGTATGGGTGTGTAAGAGAGAGGGTAAGAAAGAGTTGACTTTGGAGAGAGAAAGCATGGATTGCTTGTACTTGACATTGAAGTGATTGATTGATTGATGTGATTAATTGATGGGATTGATTTTACATTGTGTAGAGATTCTCTTGGGATCGAGAAAGCGCGGCGTTTCTTCGAAATAAACGCCGACTCACATCTTCTGGTCAGGGTATCGGATCGATGCATGAGTCGCGGCGTTGGAACCGTGGCGACGGTGCGGTCGCAATGATACAGGTCTCGGATTAAACCGACTCGAATCTAAAGGATACGACTTACGATCGATCGCAACGTCCATTATCAGTCGCAGATTGCCGGACTTCGACCGAAATGATCGCAGGATTCATCGGAATAGTACGAACTAGGATACGGGTCTTACAGTAGATGATAGATGTATCGGGATCGAGCTCACTATTACCGTCTCTCCGTGTTGGTCAAACAATGAAAATAGCTATCTTACTCTAATTTGGTGGGAATTATCGTCAAGACAACAGATAAGTAAAGAAATAAATTGTAGCAAACCATTAGGGTATGCGAAATGGATAAAGAAATATGTTTTAAGGGGGGTAAACTAAAATAAACCAGGCTAGTATATACCCTACCACGTGTAGGAACTCGAAATCAATAAGCCTTAGGCAAATGAAATAATAGAAATCTTTCCTTATTACCCTTAGGCAATTTCGGAGATGAAATTTTATTTTAAGGGGGGTAGATTGTAACATCCCAGATTTTTGCCAACCTGGGATTTGTGAAGGAAGTGGATTCAACAGTAGTTTTAGACTAGTTAAGTATTATAACTTGGATCACCTTATATATGTGAAGGAAGTGGATTCAACGCTAAGACTCATGAGCCAGGCATGGTGGTATGGGACATCGTGGTCGAGTTGTTGGCCTACGCTGGGGCCACATGCCTCCCCGTAGTGACCAGTGAGTAACCAAACTCATGAGCCGATTATTGTAGTATGAGACACTATATTCGTGCCGTCAGCCTACATTAATAAGGTGATGGGGGAGTGGTGCAAAGAATGCGAGCAACAGCCATGGCAGCCCTTTGTAGTGACCTCGAGCATACTCTGAAATCACAGTGAGCCTTAGAGTTTTACCGCGGTATATAGAGTATGAACTAGGCCTATTTCTGTATAGTGATGAATTGTTTAAGAGGTGATGGGGGAATGGTGTAACCTTTGTGCGTAACAGCCTTGGCAGCTTTTGCAGTGGCCTAGAAAACACACCATCGTCTGATATTAACTAGGACTGACAACCCTAGAATGGATCATGTTTGGGAATGATACAAGGGAGGTACCTTAGTTTCCCAATCCTGCTGTTTAAAATGGACTAATAACAACTCGGTAATCATGTTCACCATGCATTGCATGTGCCTGGAAGATGTGGAGCACTGAGGGAAGAAAGCATGCCGCGAACGTGAAATGGTGTCGCACGAGGGAGGGTGTGGTGATGGCATACATCATGTCATTCATACTTGCATTAATAAGAGTAGTTAGGAGTGTTTGATTGTATTGCTTGACTGAGTCGATAACATGTTAACCTATGCTTTATTGTTCCACTGAGTTAGCTACTCACTCCCACATTACGGGACGGTGTTTCGAACACCCACCAGACATTGTCTGATTTTAGATGGCGACGCTACTTCTTAGGCGGAGCCGGACCTTTGCAATGACTACGATGCCTGCTTGTATTGGTTGTCTTCAGACAGCTTCCTGTGAGTCGTGTCCTGATCGACGGGGCTTTCTGGGATATTGACTAGAGGACCTTACACATTTGGTATATTTTAGGATTGTACTTGTAATTATTTAACCTGGTAATATTATCACACTCTGGAGACTCATCATAGTTTATATATTTTATCTATCTATCACAGTCTTCCGCTTGCAAATTTAACTGTCTCTGGAGTATGATATGCTGTTTTGGCTTAATCTCACTCATGTTCACTACTCTAATACAGTCAACATTTAATCATCATTTATTTTGTTGCATAACTGATGTTCTGGAACTCGAGAGTTGAGTTACTACTCGACCCTCGATTTTTGAGATGTTACATGCTGAGTCTTCAAATCTTCTTTGAAATGAGAGATCAGTTGATTAATTCAGCATTCGTCCTAAGTATTGGGAGATGACTGAAGAAGCTAACGGAGTGCTGCCGGAATTTCTATCTCTAAGAAGATTAATTGATCAATTCAGTAATTCCTCCTAAGTATTGGGAGATGACCGAAATAGTGCCGGAGTGCTGCTGAAATTTATATTGAATCATAACAATTGCACTTAGAATAAATTTTCAATCTTGAATGATCTATCTTAGAATCAAGGGATATAGAGAGGATGTAAATGAATTCAGAATCAATAAAGTGTGATGATTGTCCTTATAATGTTTGAATAAGATAATTCTCCCAAATGCAAGATGCTTTCATGTCAAACTTCTTCTCGTTAGAGCGCGATGTTAGCATCACAGAATTAGCTTCCGTACGACAGCGAGAAGGAGAACCAGTTGGAAAATTCATAGACAGATGGAAAACACTGGGGGCATCATGTAGATAGTTGTCGGAAGAAAAGGAACAAGTCAAGATGTGTTTGAACTCTATGGAAACAGGAATCACATTCGGACTTACCAGCGCCGATATCGGAACCTTTCGCGATTTGGCTACCAAAGCCCATGCATTGGAATTAATGACTCGTAAAATGCCAGCATTTCATCATGAAACTGTCAGGAGAATACCTGGCAGAACGATCGTCAATACCATTGATCGGGATAAGAAGAATCAAGATGTGAGAGGCTCAAGAGACAAAAGGTCAGAAGGAAAAGAAGGCTGGAATCAATCAAAGGACAGATACGGCGGAAAAAAGCTCAGAATGCTTGATTCTCACGAAAGATTTGAATTCGATAAAGAAGACATAGTTCCTATGATGCAGCAGTTGTTGAAAGCTGGCACCCTGGAATTACCAGAACCCAAACGCCCTGAAGATGTAATGAAGACCCGGGAAAGAAACTTTTGCCGCTATCATCGCCTGGTGGGACATCCGACAGAGAATTGCTACACGTTGAAGTGCATCATACAGTGAATGATAAATAGAGGTGATATAATAACCAGCGAAAGCAAAGAAAAGAATACATGGGCGACAGCAAACGTATTGTCAATCCAGGAAAAGGCTCGAGAAATAAAAGAGAAGGAAAATCGAAAGTCAATAAAGAATGCGGCAATGATTACGTTGCGATCAGGGAAGCAGGTAATAAGTCCGGTGAAGCAAAGAGCAGAAATTGCAAGGAAAGAAGTCACTAAAAGACAGAACAGCGAGAATGAAAGTAAAAATGGGAATGGAGCGATGAAAGTGGCTTATGACATAGTTAGTCATTTGAAGGGCATACCGGCACGTTTAAGCATCTATGATGCGCTCAAGTTATCAGAAGAATTTCGACAGAGTTTGATCCAAGCGCTGTCTGATCACAATGTGAGAGAAGCTTTATTGACAGAAATGAAACATGAAAAATACATTGAACGGGTGAATTGTCTACCAGTAATCTCTTTCTCTGATGACGATTTAATTGGTGAAGCAGAACATAATAGACCATTAATGATAGAAGGGTATGTTTGTGAAAAGAAGATAAAACGGATTATGATAGACAATGGGTCCACAGTGAATCTTTTACCGCTCTCCATGATAAACAAATTGGGCTATCGCCGCTCTGATCTGCACCCCAGTGGAATGATGATACAAGGGTTCAATCAAGATGGACAACGCGCACTCGGTAAGATTACATTGACATTGGAAGTGGGAGACTTAATTACTACTGTTGTATGTCACGTAATAAATGCTGTGACAATATATAACCTTCTATTGGGAAGGTCGTGGATACATCAGTATAGTATTGTACCCTCTACTCTACACCAATGTTTCAAATACTGTAAGGACAAAATGCAATGCAAAGTGATGGCTGACGCGAAACCATATACAGAAGCTGAGTCTTTCTTTGCGGACGCTAGCTATTATAAAGGTTTCTCTTAAGAGGTGGGAAATGATGATGAAAAGAGAGTCTTAAAAGACGACTGAATAAACAAAGTTAAAGAAGAGAGGGCGGAATCTTCTAGGATTGCAGAAGCAAGAAAGAAGTTCTATTTTGTACCCAAGCGTCTGAGATAATCGGGGCAGCCACCGTTGACATTATTATCGGCAGAACAGTTGAAAATCTTACAGTCCAATTATATAATGCCCTTACCCAATATTAAAAGATGTAAGCCATTTACAGCCACTCCAGGAAGATTTCAAGTCAAGGCTAGTGTTAAATACCCTGAGCCGATAGAATTCCATGCTACAGTGGAAGTGAAGGATGAAATCACAAGTAATAAATATCACGGAGAGTTAACACCGCAAAATTTGAAAAAATACAGTGCAGTAAGCAAGAAAATCATGAAAAATATGGGTTTTGATTGTAATAAACCCACTGGACTAAATTATGGGAAAGGAATTCAAATCCCTCTCGGAGTCAATCAGGAAAAGCGGAGAAAGTTTCAAGCGCTAGGAGCAGAATCATCAGTGAATATGGTATCAGCAAATATGACTTCAGCCGTAAAAATACTAGAACAAGATACTAAGGTAGTCGAGTATCCTAAAATAGCTCCAAAACAAATAGAAGATGGGGGGCAACCGACAATAGATGGCTTGCGAGAAATAAATTTGGGAACAGAAGAAGAGCCGAGGAATACATTCATCAGCGTCAGTCTTTCTGAACAGGAATTCGAGAAATATGGCCAACTTCTCAAAGAAAATAAAGACGTCTTCGCCTGGACATATGAAGAAATGCCGGGACTGGAACCCTCTGTAGCAATGCATCGATTAAACATCTCCAAAGAAAAGAAACCAGTAAAGCAAACACAAAGGCGCTTTCACCCAGACCTGATTCCGTTAATCGAAGAGGAGGTAAACAAACTGATAAAGGTTGGATTCATCAGGGAAGTTAAATATCCCAAGTGGATATCAAACATTGTTCCTGTGAAGAAAAAGAATGGGCAGATCAGAGTATGTATTGACTTCAGAGATTTGAACGAAGCATGTCCAAAGGACAACTTCCCTCTCCCGATAACAGAATTATTAATCAATAGTACTACTCAGTATACTATTATGTCTTTTATGGACGGTTATGCAGGCTATAATCAAATCAGGATGGCGCCCGAAGATGAAGAGGCGACGACATTCAGAACACCGCTCGGGATTTACTGTTATAAAGTTATGCCTTTCGGTCTTAAAAATGCTGGGGTAACATATCAAAGGGCGATGAAAAATATCTTTTAAGATATGATGCATAAACATATTGAATGCTATGTTGATGACCTGGTGGTTAGGTCGGGAGATCATCAAGAACACCGTGAACATTTGGCAGCAGTCTTCCGTCGACTCAGAAAGAAACAATTAAAGATGAACCCTGCTAAATGTGCGTTTGGGGTATCTTCTGGAAAATTCCTCGGCTTCGTTGTACGACATAGAGGCATCGAGATCGATCCAGAAAAAATTAAGGCTATTCAAAATATGCCGCCATCGACAACGCTAAAGGAATTGAAAAGTTTACAAGGAAAACTAGCGTACATTCACCGTTTCATTTCAAACCTCACAGGAAGGTGTCAACCATTTTCTTGGCTAATGAAGAAAGATACAGAATTCGTATGAGATCATGTCTGTCAAAATGCATTTGATTCAATTAAGGAATTGCTGAAGCAGCCGCCGGTGTTAACAGCTCCAGTAAGAGGTAAGCCGCTTATCTTGTATACATCTGCAGCTACAAATTCTTTGGGTGCTTTGTTGCAGGTAAATGAAGCCGGAAAGGAGACTGCTCTTTATTATCTAAGCCGAACATTGATGGGGGCAGAATGCAATTATTCCTCGATCGAGAAAGAATGTTTGGCGCTGATATTCGCTGTACAAAAGTTAAGACATTGTCTCTCCCACGATATAACTTTGATCTCAAGAGCAGATCCGATAAAATTCTTGATGACCAGGCCAATGTTGTCGGGAAGATTAGCCAAATAGATGTTATTGTTATCAGAATATACTATTTCATATAGACCGGCGAAAGCAGTAAAAGGGCAGGCCATGGCAGATTTCCTCGCAGCACATCCTGTGGCAGAAAGTGAAGAAATTAATGATGACTTCCCGGACGAACAAGTTATGTTGGCCGAATCTCAGAGCCCATGACAGATGTATTTTTGACGGTGCTGCTCGAACATCGGGAGTAGGGGCAGGAGTGATATTCATTACTCCTCAGGGCAATCTGTTACCATACTCCTTTACACTGGGCACCACATGCACGAACAATGAGGCTGAATACAGAGCCCTCATTATCGGAATGGAAATAGCTCAGCAAATGGAAATAAAAATATTGCATATCTTCGGAGATTCTAAATTGATTATAAATCAATTGACAACAGAATTCGAAGTAAGGAAACAAGAGCTCCTGCCTTATTGTCGAAAGGCACAACAGTTACTTGAACAGTTTTGTCATGTGGAAATCAAACATATACCGTGACCTGAGAATGCAAAAGCAGATGCTTTAGCCAGTCGCCATCCGAAGAAGTTATCGAAGAAATCGTTGAAATGTTTCCTATATCCTGTCTGGAAGTAACAACAGATGATTGGCGTCAGCCTTTTGTGGATTATCTCAAATATAACATTCTGCCAGAAGATAATGTGCAAAGGCAGCAGATTAAGCAGCGATCGGGCAAATTTATCATATGCAGCGAAGTATTGTGTAGAAAATCTTATAATGGAATGTTGTTACGGTGCTTAGACAAGCAAGAAGCAAATCAAATGCTGCGGGAGGCACATTCAGGAGAATGTGGAGCACATCAAGCCGGCAGAAATTTATGCCATAGAGTGCATCGAATGGGTTATTACTGGCCTACCATGTTCAAAGATTCGATAAAATATGCGAAGTGGTGTCACGAATGCCAAATACATGGAAATATAATACACGTTCCCCTGGAAGATTCACATCAGTCCGTTGCTTCTTGGCCTTTCTCAGCTTGGGGACTCGACGTAATTGGCCCTATAAATCCACCATCATCTAAAGGAAAACAATATATTCTGGCAGCGACAAACTATTTCTCCAAGTGGACCGAAGCAGTCGCTTTACGTAATGTTAAAGAAAAGGACGTGGTTAATTTCATCCGGCATGCCATAATATACCGTCATGGTATTCCGAAAAAGATCGTCTCTGATAATGGCACCCCTTTTAAAAATAGAGGCATGGAAAAGTTGTGCCGAAGTACGGCATCCAACATTTGTTATCAACACCTTACTATCCTCCGGCCAATGGATTAGTAGAGGCGTTTAATAAAACGATTGTTAAAATAATAAAGAAAACGGTGACAGGCAATAAGCGCGATTGGGACGAAAAGTTACAGGAAGCATTATGGGCCTATAGAACTACCCATCGAACAGTAACAGGGGCGACACCGTATTCATTAATCTATGGCATAGAGGCAGTCATCCCAATTGAAATACAGGTGGCATCGCTCAGAATAGAAGTACATCAGTCTGTAACAGATGATGAAAATGCAAAAATAAGGATGAAAGAATTAGAGATGCTCGATGAGAAACGTCTTGCAGCCCAGCAGCGGTTGCAGTTATATCAGGCAAGGATATCGGCTGCCTTTGATAAGTAAGTTAAATATCGCTCTTTCAAAAAAGGAGATATGGTGTTAATGCTGAAAAGACCTATAGTGGTCACCCGCCGGACAGGGGGCAAGTTCAAGCCCAAATGGGATGGTCCATATGTGGTAAAAGAAGTACTCCAATGGAGCATATAGAATCGCAAACCAAGAGGGACAGGGTATCAGTATACCTGTCAACCCCCGCTTCATCAAAAGATACTACCCCTGAAGATAGACATGTTGATTTTGACCCAGAATATTATCGGCATAATGATTCTGTATCAAAAGGGGGCAAGGATGAATAAGATCATGTCTATATGTCAACAAAAGAAGCATGAAGAAGAAGTTCACGAGCATGTCAACTATGTTAGCATTTAAAAAATATATATGATCATCATCATCACCAAATAAGTTTGACAAAGTCAATATCATCTTGAAGATTCTCTTGAAGATATTGACAAGACTGATATATTGCCTCACAAGGCACGGATCCTCTTAAAGATATTGACAAGATTGATATATTGCCTTACAAGGCACGGATCTTCTTGAAGATATTATCTCAGTCGAAAACATCTACTACACTGGCAATGACGATGATCATAATTATTATTACCTTACAAGGCATGGATATTCTTAAAGATATTATCAAAAGCAAGGATATATCAATCTAAGTCAAAGAGGCAGTATAGCCAAGCCAAATCCTAAAAGAGCCAAATTGAGCCAAATCAAAAAGATCAAGCTCTAAAAAAAAAAAAAAAGATCAAGATCAAGCTCTCAAAGAGCCGGTCAACTATACGTAAGACCTATGAAGATCGCCATTCGGGTAGCGGCGAGGAGTCAGTGGCCCTAAAAAGCCCGCGAAGACCATCGTGCGCACCCATGCGGGCAGCTGATGAAGTCAAGGATTCAAAGCCTAAAAAGCCATAAATCCGCAAAGACTAGTCACCGTAACTCCCATGCCGTCTGTATAGCTTCTTGCAGCGCCACGGGGAACGGATGAAAATGCCCTCCCGTGAATGGGCTCGACCTTGCAGTGCGAGCTTTAGGCTAACCATACGTAAGACCCTCCAGATTTAGGGTTTGATTTCAGTAGTAACTCGTGAGGAAGGGCTTAAACCTACTCATTGATGGACTGGCGACGCTATATGTGGTGCCCAAAGGTAGCCTTGCGAGCCCTGCGAACTCTAGAGAGTTACCGTGGCCAACCCTGTGCGTAAAATCAACAGCTCACCGCCCGATAGCGTCAATGGGCTCCTCTGATGGACCGTGGCCGTGAGCTTAAGGCAGTGAAAAGTCCAAGAGAACTCTAGAGAGTTACAGCGGCCATCACATAAGACCCATAAGTGCTCCTGTTTCGACAAGGAAACATATGTGTTTGATTTAGGGGATTTATTCAATGATAACAAAGAAAGAACAAGAGAACATTGATCACATTTATCTGAGTTCATTTACATCCTCGAATTCCCTTGATTCTGAAAACAAAGTACAATCAATTAAAACAGACAAGATAGCCTGATAGAAATTTCGGCAGCATTTCGAAGCTATTTTGGTCATCTCCTAGATACTTAGGAGGAATTGCTGAATCGATCAGCTAATCTCCAATGAGATAAGAATTTCGGCAGCACTTCGGCACTATTTCTGTCATCTCCTAGATACTTAGGAGGAATATTGAGCTAATCAATCCGTCTGCAATGAGATGGAGTTGTGCGGGTCGCACAACACTTTCCTGCCGTTCCGCGGGTCACACAACTGTTGTACGGGTTGCACAACACTTTCCGGCCGTTCCGCGGGTCACACAACCGTTGTGCAGGTCGCACAACATTTTTCTTCTATTCCGCGGGTCGCACAACAGCTTTATGCTGTTCCGCGGGTCGCATAAATGCTTTCTGCCGTTCCGCGGGTCGTGCAACTGCATTCCGCCGTTCCGCTAGTCGCGCAACTGCATACCTCTCACTCTCCCCACCTCTTCTTTTCCATTTCTCTTCTAAATAATCCAATTGATCCAACCCCTCTAATGTATCAGGGAGGGGTATTTATAAGCCCCACCACTCTTAGAAAGTGGTGATCACCACCACTTATCCCTTCACATTTGGACATCTTCCTCTCTTAAACCATGGTGTCCACCAAACTCCCTCTTAAATGGTGGTGTACAGCCTCTCTTTACTAAAATGACACATGTGCCTGCTTTATTACCAAAATACCCTTTCTAATCCCTTTTACCAAAATACCTAAACTACCCCTAAACATAGATTTTTACCAAAATACCTAAACTACCCCTAAACACTGATTTTTACCAAAATACCTAAACTACCCCTGAACACTGATTTCTACCAAAATACCTAAACTACCCCTGGACATGGATTTTTACCAAAATACCCCCCAACATGGATTTTTACCAAAATACCATAACTATCCCTGGACATGGAGTTTTACCAAAATACCAGAACTACCCCTGGACATGGATTTTTACCAAAATACCAGAACTACCCCTGGACATGGATTTTTACCAAAATACCCCCCAACATGGATTTTTACCAAAATGCCCCCAAGACATGGATTTTACCAAAATACCCCCCGGGCATGGAATTTAATAAAATACCCCCCAGGCATGGAATTCTCTGACCACTACAATGAGATATTTTTTGTGCCTCAACAGATGTCCCCTCGATCCTTCTTTGATTGATTTCTGAAATCAAATGGAGGATCGATCTTCCTCTGCCTGAAGAATCTTGAATGAACTGCAACTGAAGAATGACTGGATGATCATGCTTGCATGGCAGACTGATTGATCATACTTGACCAAAAGATCAAATGATCGCGTTCGATTAGAATTCTGGAATGATCGCGCTCGATCGGAAGAAATGCTCACATTTGACTAGAAGACTAGAATGCTCATATTTGACCAGAAGATTTGAATGCTCGCACTTGAACGGAAGATTTGAATGATTGCGCTTGAACAGGAGACTTGATTGATTGTGCTCGAACAGAAGACTTGATCGATTGTGCTCGAATAGAATATTTGAATGATGGCGCTCGAACAGAAGATTGGAATGCCCCCAGCTAGTAGTGTGGAGCGGATGCTTCATTAGAGAAGATGAAGTTCTCTTTTCATCGAAACATATCTCTGCAACAGCTGTGACGACTTTGTCTTTGAATAACTTGATTAGAGAACTATCTTTCAACATCACTGCTGCTACCACGGTCTCTTTGATTAACTCCAGCGACTTTTTCCTTCAATTCTGCAAGGTCTCTTTGATTAACTCCGTTGCTCCTACCGCAGCAACCCTTTTGATTGTTTCCTTTATTCATGATCTGTATAATCTAATCTTTCAAATGATGATCTTTCCTGCCAAATTAATCAGAATTAGTATCTTAAGACATTATAACTCTTTCAATTTAGCCTTAAGAAGCATTAGTAATTTTGAAATTTATATTGAAAACTTCTCCTCTCTTTTAGGCTGATTGTGATATTCGCTCTGTCATCGTGCTTCGCATTGCATTCTTTGTATTCTTTATATCGTGCTCTTGGAGATGTCATTTCCAACTCCAAAGGTTTAATTGTTGAGTTGTTTCTAGCTTGTACTCAGCATTTCTTCATAGACTTTTCCTGTGATCTTTGCTGATTGATATCGGTGCCACTTTTGAACGTTCACATTGAATCATACTTCATAATCCTCGGTATATGAATTCCTCCACACTGCATAAGAGATTATCAGAAAGACCAAGGCGTAGATTACTTTGAAGACATAGATCCTGCCCCATTTCCTGTCAATGTTGCATAAAAATTTCTTTAGAAGATAATACTTCCGGAGTAAAGCCTGCTGATGCCTTTGAAGGATGGATAATCTTTACTGCTCCTTTAACGAATTCAAAGAATATATCCTGAACCTTTTATATTGGTCGGAAGAAAATGATAATTCTTCACTAGTTTATTCTCTGCCCCCTTTGAGAGTTTTGTGCGATAATATTCCCTTATATCGAGAAGGCGAGAGATAAAAGGACCTTACATCTCTTGTCATCAGAACAAATATATTGCAATTGAAGACTAATAATTGACTTTGAATATTTGAACTCTTGAGTAGATAATTGCCAATATCTTGAAGGCTTTACTGTTGTTGTAATTTGAACCTGATTCAAAAGAAATGCATTTTTGCATATATTTTATTCAACATTTAAAATTTCCATTAGGCAATCGCATATTTGAGCATATTTAATATGTTCTACAGCACTTTGAATGCTACACATAATTGATGCTTTTGAGCATGTTTGATGCTTTTAAGCAATGGTGCTAATGTACTTTGACTGATCATACTTTGAATGGACAAGACCAACTTGACTTGACTGAACTTGACTCGACCAGACGACTAAACTGGACTTGACACTAGACTACACTTGACACTGGGCTCAAAGAGCAATTATAGTTTACTGCCGATTTCAGGCAATGGGCTCAAGGAGCAATTATAGTTTACCGCCGATTTCGGGCAATGGGCTCAAGGAGCAATTATAGTTTACCGCCGATTTTGGGCAGGCCAATTTAAGGCTTTGTAGGTCTTATGCGTAGTTGGCCATATAGGCTTGGCTAGGCAGCCTTATTTGATTGTTTGCCATCGCTGTCATAAGATTTATGTGGTTGGCCAATTTAGGCTTATTCCACTACTTATTTCACTACCATGTATGGTGAATCCATAACTGATATTTCACCGCTACTGATAATGTTTTGAGAATCAATAATTGATATTTCCCCGCTGCCGATAATGTTCCAAAAATTTCGAGAATTAATTTTGGCG
Source organism: Magnolia changhungtana (assembly GCA_030180095.1). Classification (NCBI taxonomy): domain Eukaryota; kingdom Viridiplantae; phylum Streptophyta; class Magnoliopsida; order Magnoliales; family Magnoliaceae; genus Magnolia; species Magnolia changhungtana. The sequence continues at coordinate 440,925 of JASAUF010000638.1, forward strand.
ATTGATGATGACAGCGATAGTTGCTAATTTTGGCGATTGACTTTTCCTTTGGCGATTGTCATTGGCGCTTGGCAGCGATCATCAACGCTTGATAGCGATCATTAACGCTTGATAGCGATCATTAACGCTTTCCATTTGGCGATGACTTGATAGCTCTATATGCTTGAAGGCCTATCTTGTTTTAGAAATGACTTGAAAGTGCTAATTTTGGCGATAATCAATGATCATTGACACTTCTCATTTGGCGATGACTAAATATGCTTGAAAGCCTGCATTTCCTCTAAATATACAAAAGAAATACATTCTATGGTGAGAAACACATTTCATCGTTTCTTACTTGCTTGGCAATAATTATTGAGGCTTTTCATTTGGTGATGACTGAATATGCTTGAAAGCCTACATTTCATTCAAATATAAAAGAAATACATTCTATGGTGAGAAACACATTTCATAGTTTCTTACTTATCTGTTTACTCACCTGTCTTACCCCCTTTTGATTTTGGAAGTATTATACCAATATCTTCCGAAATCAAAATAGCGGTCATTTCCTAAACTGACAGGTATTGCAATGCATATCTGCAACAATATGCTTTTTATCATAGCTTTACATCTTTTATCTCACTTGCTTCTTTTCTTTTGAATATTTAGGCTATGACAGCTCGATCTTGTCCATTGTTGACGATTTATGCAGATGCCCCCAGAATTTTCTTTATCGAGTTTCATCATCATTTTTTTTTCATGCTCTTTCCATAGCAATTTCTCCTTTATCGATCATTGTCTGCAGCTTTTTCCTGAGAGAATTGCAATTTTCTGTATGATGTCCAAATATACGGTGATAATGACAATAATTCATTCCTCCGGTATTTTTAATTTCTTCGATGTGTCTTGGCTGAGGTAATTCAATACTCTTCGTAGCCAGCAATTGATTTAGCATAGGGAGTATATCTTTTCTTGCAAACGAATACTTCATATGATCTTTATTTTGCCTGGACCTCTTATATGTCATTATAACTACACAACCATTTCTTTCTTCTTCATCGCTTTCTCTTTCAACATCCTGATAATCTTTTTTAGTTTTTTCTTTCTGAGTGATGTGAGCTGATTTTGATTGGAAAGTAGACACTCTTCCCATCATCTTTTCAAGAGCATAAGCCTTCGTAGCAAAATTACGAAGGGTTTTCCAATCTTTACTGATCAGGTGGCATGCCAATTCTGGTCTCAAGCCTTCTAAACATAGTTCTACTTGTTCTAATTCCCGCAGAGGATGTTGACATGATGTTGCCAAGTCCTTCCATCGACTAATGAATTCTTCAACTGATTCATTTTCTTCTTGACGAATAGAGGCCAATTTGGTCAAACTAACTTCTCGATCTGAAGAGAAAAAGCTTGACATAAAAGCATCCTGCATCTGTTCCCAAGTATGAATAGATCCTGAGATTAAACTTGAATACCATCTGAAAGCTCTTCCTGTCAGAGAAGATCTGAATAATCGCAGACAATATTGAGGAATTCTAGAGAAATTTCCCATTTTTGCTATGAAATGCATCATATGCTCTTCTGGTGATCCATTCCCGTTAAATTTCTGAAAATCCAGGTATTTGAAGTCGGCAGGAAATGACATGTCTTCTATTTCAGGAGGATATGGTGTCTGATACCGAAACCTTTTATTCTGACTTTGTTTATTCTTTAGATGAGTAGACTCAATAACTATTTGCCGAATTTCTTCCTGTGTTATGTTCTGAGTAATATTAGGCGTTGTCTCTCAAAATTTAACTGATTGCGGCTGTGGCCTTTCTTCCTGCGGTTCAGTGTTGTTCATAGTGATCACTATCGGAATATTTGGGACTTCTTTAGTCGCATGTTCATCTAATGAAAACTGATTAGGCTGATTAATATCTGTCGATGAGCTTTCTGTTTCTTCATACTTTGATTGTCTTGATATTGAGGGAGAAAATAAGCATTGTGCTGCTGACGCTGTTGAAGAGGATGAACTATTATTTGATTTGAAATCAGCATGCTGTCACTTCAAAGGACTAACTGACTCGAATCGTAGCATTCTTGACGCATGAGCTTGCTTGAAATCTTTCGCGGGAGGTGCTTTTGGAGTGACGGGCCTTTTCGTTTTTTTCGAATGAGATGATTGTATCACGAAGCAGGACTGTATCCCACAACACTTCGCATAATTGACCCAGTACTTGGTGAGATGGTGCTTCTTGCAGAAACAGATCGAACTTTCTGACTTTTGGATATTACTATCCTCCATCTTCCCTCATCTTCTTGAGCTACTGGCAAAATAGAGATTGTTCCATCCATTACACGGAATTTACTGTTCTTGATGACAGCAGACTTTGCTTTCTCTGACGCTTTCTATTTAGTCTTAACTCTTTTCTCTTTTATTCTAGAAAGTTGTGGCGATGCCCCCTGGATTCTCTATTGGCTAATGAATTCGTTAATTCATTGATTAATTCTATTTGTCGGCGAGTAGCGTATGATTCAGTTGAACTAACTTCTCATCTGACATTGTCTATCCTTGATCATAATTGACTTGATCTGCTTTGATATTTTTGGTGGAAATCCGTTGGATGAGAATAGACAACCACGTTTAGTCGGGAGAAAGGTTGCTACGGTATACCTTCATTAAGAATAGAATGTTAGTTATTTTATGTAACACCCTGGATTTTTGCCAACCTGGGATTAGACGTCCTTAGGCAATGGGTCGATCCTAACACCTCATTAACTTGTCAGAACTGAATCCCATAGTCTAAAATCGCTCCTTAACCCATTTCCTTCACAAATCCCACCCTTCACTACCGTGTTCTTTCAATTTTTCAAAGCACCTTCGCCCTAGACACTACCTTAAACTAGCTAAGTAGTATAACTTGGATCACTTTAGATACAAACTGCAAAGGACTAAATACTACTTCAGACGGAAATCACCTAGGATTAAATCCTTTAGAAATTTGACAAAGTAACTAAGTGCTAAGATAGATTAGCCATGAAATCCATTTGAATCGCTTTAAATATGATCTGCAAGACCCAAAACTTGTAGAATCATTGACGCTAGGTTACCCTAAAATCTAGGATCAAACTTATTACCCGACTGCTCTCGGGAGCACGTTGAAACTCCGTATCAGATCTGGACCACACGTCGGGAGTCCGAATAATACGAAGTTAAGGAATTAGGACCGCCTCGCTGGGCTTGACAACCATCTCGGAAATCAAATCCAGATAGTGTCCCACGGCTGTTCGCTTGAGTCTGGAGCGAAAGAGTATGAAAACACTTATTTTCTTTAAAACTAAATATCTTGAATAGTAATCTGAGACTCGTCGGTTGCGGATCAGTTTTAAGTAACCAGATCGTCAGAATCAGACCAAATTACACCCTCGGATCAGGAGAAATTTCATACACATTTACATGTACTCGAAATCTCCGATCGAGATCCGCTGACAGTTGAACTGAAACTGGTCCGCCACGCGTGAGCTGGAAATCCGACTGAAACAAAAACTTAATAGAATGTAGATCCAGTGTTAGTGAGCTTAAGTCCGACCTTTGGCTCGAGGAGGGCCACCAGAAACCCTCTTTTGAGCTGGAAAAGTGCCGAAATACCTATAATAGTCGTACCCCTTGAACAGGAGTCTATTTCGGTGAGTTTTGAGACTATATAAGGACCTTAAACCCTCTCTCATGGCAGCCATACGAATTTGGGATTTGAGAGAGGAAAAGAAGGAGAATGTGTGAGAGTTGTGGGAAGATCTCCCCGCCGCTCTACCCTGCTGCTATCGGTGCTTAACCACCTCATTCTTGCCGCTTTCCCGGCGATTCCGGCGTCATTTCTAGGTAATAAACCCTAACCCTAACCTGTTTGAGGGATTTGATTGTTGTAGGTTATGAAATAGCTAACCTGTTACATTCTCTAGGTTGCCTAGTTGCCGTATACGGAAGCTAGATAAACCTATCGATTCCGTTGCAATTCTACGACAAAAGGTGAGGACTTTAGGTGTATAGGTTATGGTTTTCAATGCTTTCAATGTCAGATAATGATAGATTCATGATCTGCATGCAATTGCACATGTACAAAGTACTTTCCGTTTTCTGTTTCAATTAGAATTAAAGAATATGGAATTTCACATACTCTAGGTATTCGTATAAAATACCGTATACGTATTTTTTTAGAAATGTGTTTGACATGTTTATTTGTTGTATGGATATACGATATATGGATAAAATACTTATATGGCGAAAGGATTCGCCGAAATACATGTTTTACCAATATACACTATGTATGTAGAAATACTGTATTGTAAGGAGTGCCGTATACATGTATATTTTGGAAATGTGTTTGCCATGATTATTTGTCGTATGATTATATAATATATGGATAAATTACTTATTTGGCGAAAGGAATCGCTGTAATACATGTTTGCTTGTATACTCTATGTATGTTGAAAATGCGTATTTTAGAAAATACTGTATACGTATAAATTTTGGAGATGTATTTATCATGATTATTTGCTGTAGTAATATATTATACATGGATAAAATACTCACTTGGCTAAAGGATAGCCCTAATACATGTTTTGCTAACATACACCATGTATGTTGTAATAGTGTATTCTAAGTGTTTGTGAAAATGACTGAATGAGTATAGAATTCTCATTCGTGCTCGCCATGACTAATTGTCATGGATTCATGATTGTTGTATTGGCGATACCCTTTTGACGAAAGGATTTTCCCTAAATCACGCCATGGCCAATATACACTATATATGCTAAAATGTGTGGCCCAAGTGTTTACGGAAATGACTGAATGAATATGGAACTTAGATTCCTGCTTGCCATGACTATCCGTCGTGGGTGTACGTGTGTTATGATTGGGGCAACTCCCTAGGGAAAGGATTTGGCCTAATGCCTATGTAATCGACATATGTCATGTATGTTGATGTATATTTGTTTAAGTGTTTTTTTTTAAATGTCTGAATGAGTAGTAGTTAGCAAATTGTAATGTATAAGGGTGTTGAGATATGATTCTCAACCTCTTTTAACTATGTGTATGATCTTCTTGGATTGTTGTGTGATTAGGAATTGAACATGTATAAACTCATGCTTGTGTTGTAATTCATAACATGCTCAACTGCTTTATGATTATAACTATGTAATGCATATGTTTAAATTTATATTTACGTTGTATGATCCGTCATGGGTGATGGGGGAGCGGAGCAACGAGTGCGTGCAACAACCCTGGCAGCCCTAAACGGATAATACCATACCTTGATTGTATGAGTTGAATCTTGATCCATTACTGCTTTATCTATCTGCAAGTTATCATGTTTGGGGCTATAATTGTAGTCTAGACAATCGGTACCAGAATTGAATTTGTGGCTGTAATGCATTTGCCACGTGAGATGTGTTCGACGAACCCGAGTCGTACTTCGGTTGGCGATAGTGGTTGGCCACGCGAAGTGCTTATGCATTTTATGTCGTTCAACTTGTTGTGCGCTCGAGCTAGCCGAGCTCGTCAAGTAACCCGATCTGTCTAATGTATGTTCACCATGTTTGGACGCTACTGCTTGAACCTAGGGTACCAAACTTACCAGTGAAATCCCTTTTAACCATGGTACCTCGATCCGCTAAGACTCATGAGCAGGGCATGGTGGTATGGGACATCGTGGTCGAGCTGTCGGCCTACACTGGGGCCACGTGCCTCCCCGTAGTGACCATTGAGCAACCAAACTCGTGAGCTGAATACGGTGGTATGGGACACTATAGTCGAGCTGTCGATACTTACGGCGAGAGCCGAGTACGGTGAGACCTGTACTCGTGCTGACGGGCGACGAGTCCTCTGTAGTATCTTCGAGTATACTCCAAGGTCTATGATTGGCGACGAGTCTTTCACAGCAACTAGAGTATGAGTTGAGCCGAGTACGGTGAGACCTGTATTCGAGCTAACGGCTAGTGATTGAGCCGAGTACGGTGAGACCTGTATTCGAGCTAACAGCTAGTGATTGAGCCGAGTACGGTGAGACCTGTACTCGAGCTGACGGTCAGCAATTGAGCAGCATACGGTGAGATCTGTATCCGTGCTGACGGGTGACGAGCCCTTTGTGATGCCTTCGCTACGCCTCTCAAACCATAATATCATATGAGATTAATTAGGACTGACGACCCTAGAATGGATCATGTTTGGGAATGATACAAGGGAGGTACCTTAGTTTCCCAATACTGCTGTTTGAAATGAACTAATAATTACTCGGTAATCATGCTCATCATCGCACTGCATGTGCCTGGTAGATGTGGAGCACTGAGGGATGGACGCATTCGCGAACGTAAGATGATGTCGCATGAGGGTGGTTTGGCAAGGGCATACATCATGTCATTTTACACTTATATTAAATAAGAGTAGTTAAAATTGTTTGATTGTACTGCTTTATCATTACTGCTTGACTGAATTGATAACATGTTAACCTATGCTTTATTGTTCCACTGAGTTGATCACTCACTCCCACGATACGGGACGGTGTTCCGAACACCCACCAGACTTTGTCTGATTGCAAATGGCGACGCTACTTCTGAGGCGGAGCCGGACTTCTATGACGACGAGAATGCTTCCTCGTATATGCTGTTTTCTGGCGGCTTCATGAGAGTCGTGCTTTGATTGTCGGGGCTACAGGGATGTTGACTAGATCACACTACACAACTTGGTATAATTTAAAATCACACTTGTAATTATTTAACCTGGTAACTTTATCACACTCTGGCGACCCACCACAATTTATATATTTTATCTATCTATCACAGTCTTCCGCTTGCATATTTAACTGTCTGTGGAGTATGATATGCTGTTTTGGCTTAATCTCACTCATGTTCATTGCACTAATATCGATCACATTCAATCATCATTCATTTTGTTGCATAAGTGATGTGTTGGAACTCGGGAGTTGAGTTTATGCTCGACCCCCGATTTTCAGGGCGTTACATTTTATTTAAATAAAATTGTACTTTGTTTTAGAGATGAAGGGGAGGATGTTCCCACTGAGAGTCGCCATTTTGGCATCTATACAGACGCCAAAAAGTGATAAATGTTCTCTGAATATTTTCTAAGTTACCATCGAATAATAATGTTCCCCAGTGGAGTCGCCATTTTGTTTCGACAAGGAAACAAATGTGTTTGATTTGGGGGATTTATTCAATAATAACAAAGAAAGAACAAGAGAACATTGATCACATTTATCTGAGTTCATTTACATCCTCGAATTCCCTTGATTCTGAAAACAAAGTACAATCAATCAAAACAGACAAGATAGCCTGATAGAAACTTTGGCAGCATTCCGACGCTATTTTGGTCATCTCCTAGATACTTAGGAGGAATTGCTGAATCGATCAGCTAATCTCCAATGAGATAAGAATTTCGGCAGCACTTCGGCGCTATTTCTGTCATCTCCTAGATACTTAGGAGGAATATTGAGCTAATCAATCCTGAGATGGAGTTGTACGGGTCGCACAACACTTTCCTGCCGTTTCGCGGGTCACACAACTGTTGTGCGGGTCGCACAACACTTTTCTTCAGTTGTGCGAGTCGCACAACACTTTCAGTCGTTCCGTGGGTCACACAACCGTTGTGCGGGTCGCACAACATTTTTCTTCTGTTCCGCGGGTGGCACACCAGCTTCATGCTGTTCCGCGGGTTGCATAACTACTTTCTGCCGTTCTGCGGGTCGCGCAACTCTGCCGTTCCGCGGGTCGCGCAACTGTTTTCTGCCATTCCACGGGTCGCGCAACTGCATTCTGTCGTTCCGCGGGTCGCATAACTGCATCCTGCCGTTCCGCGGGTCACGCAACTACATACCTCTCACTCTCCCCACCTCTTCTTTTCCATTTCTCTTCTAAATGATCCAATTGATCCAACCCCTCTAATGTATCAGGGAGGGGTATTTATAGGCCCCACCACTCTTAGAAAGTGGTGATCACCACCACTTATCCCTTCACATTTGGACATCTTCCTCTCTTAAACCATGGTGTCCACCAAACTCCCTCTTAAATGGTGGTGTACAGCCTCTCTTTACTAAAATGACACCTGTGCCTGCTTTATTACCAAAATACTCTTTCTAATCCCTTTTACCAAAATACCTAAACTACCCCTAGATATGGATTTTTACCAAAATACCTAAACTACCCCTAAACACTGATTTTTACCAAAATACTTAAATTACCCCTGAACACTAATCTCTACCAAAATAGCTAAACTACCCCTGGACAGGGATTTTTACCAAAATACCAGAACTACCCCTGGACATGGATTTTTACCAAAATACCAGAACTATCCCTGGACATGGAGTTTTACCAAAATACCAGAACTACCCCTGGACATGGAGCTTTACCAAAATACCAGAACTACCCCTGGACATGGATTTTTACCAAAATACCCCCAACATGGATTTTTACCAAAATGCCCCAAAGACATGGATTTTACCAAAATACCCCCGGGCATGGATTTTACTAAAATACCCCCCAGGTATGGAATTCTCTGACCACTGCAATGAGATATTTTTTGTGCCTCAACAGCTCCACTACTCATGAGCTTAAACTATGTGTGTGCACACGCTCCGCTACTCATGAGCTTAAACTATGTGTGACTAACTAAATTGAAACGTAGTACCGCCAACTAAGAATAAGGATCATTTAGGAAATCCCTACTGACAAAGCATAAAAGGATATAAATAAATATACAATATAATAGTAAAATAAAATAAAAGGGACATAATGCATCATAAACACATTAATTAGAACATCACATAAATTAGACAATGTATCGTCATCTGAATGTCATAAGCCACTTATGATTCTCCTCTGAAAGCATGAACAATAGCAAAATATTCGTTAAAGATATGCATTTTACAGCTCTTCTGTGATGCCTAATGTTGCTAAGTATTGCTGCAAATTTTCTTGAAGATTAACTTGAGCAGCGACATGCTCCAATCTAGCATTTGAAATCAGTTGGGCATGATCCGGAACACCCGCTAGCTTTCCCTCTAAAGAAAAGATCAGCTTTTCATTCTCCAACAATTCGGATCTCTCGGAATCCACAGAATGACAGCTGCATTCTATCTTTTCTTAGATTCTTTCAATATTTAGCTCTATCTCCGAACTCTGCCTTTCCAATTGCAAAATTTCTTACTTCAGGGCTGTAATATGATTAGAACAGATGATTTCTCATTAACAAGAGTCTTTAATTGATCATGTAAAGATGATTGTTCTTGATCGTGATGAGAGACAAGAGGGGCAAGCTGGGAAATTCTCTCTTTGAGATCTACAAGCTGTTTTCTGTATTCTAAAATCTCGGGAGGAACAGTCATGGTTGCAGTTAATGACATGGCTATTATTGAATTATGAAATCTCAAGAGAGCATCACGTAAAGAGGAGATATCAACTTTAGCCAAGCGAGAAGCGTTGTTCAAGACATCCAAAGCAACAGCCAAGTCACACCATTGATCAGGATCTTTGAAGATTTCGACAATAGCCAGTATCAAATTTCTAATCAAAGCCAATTTATGCACAGAGATTTTCTCAAAAGATGTCGCATTCAATGAAGTACCAATAGAACCAGAACTGGCCGCACTACTTGGAGATAAAATCCCTGTTAAGGAATGAAATAAATTGTTGACAAGGTTTTATGCACAGGTGATAAGAAAAGCAGCAACAAGAAAAAAGAAAAGAATATACCTTCTGCTGGTACCGAATTACAACAAGAGGTTGCCCTCTGTCAGTAAGAAGAGGATCAGGTGCTATCGTATCGGTAAAAGACGGAGCTGTGTTTTCAGCACTTGTGGTGGCAATAGCAGGGATGAGTGAGTCAGCGGGCTCTTCTGAAAAAGCGATTTCACGCGCCACCGAGCGCGGAGGAATGGAAGATCTCGGCGAAGCTGATGGTGCGACAGGGGGCAAGTTCAGAGGAGAAGTGTTACGTGCTTCTGCAGTTACAGTATGATCACCTGAATGAAATGGGTGAGATAAGAGAAAAGAAGAGCAAAAGTGAAATGATGATAGCGAAATTATCTTACGTGGCGAATATCCGTATTCTCCATAATCAAGAGGTTCTTCTTCCTCTCTCACTACAGGGGAGGGCTTTGCAAGAGTAGCCTCGGAAGTAGAAGGGACATGTCTTTTGTCAGCAGGAATATTTTCTGCAATTGCCTCATCTTCGCCACTAATATTCACTTCTCCTTCTTCATAAGCATCATCAAGATTCTCCCTTTCTATCTCACTCTCATTAGAGGAAGTATCCTCAGATGAAGAAGTTGAAGAAGACGAATCTTCGCCAACAGTATCCTCTGTGCTTGAATCTTCAATGACAACTTGCTTTCCTTTAGAGGGAGGAGGTTGGGAACTTTCCAGTTGAATATCAGCAGTAATTTGAGCTGGGCCAGTAACGACAGTAGTCTCTCCCTGTGGAGAAGCCTGAGCGCGTGTGTGAGATCTTGTCATTGGAGAAGAGGACGGCTGCTCCGAAAGGCAAACAGTCTCTGAGGCAGGGGAAGGAACCGGTTGCTGTTGATGGAAAGTGGAAGAAGAAGGTTGGTTAGGTGGGCCAGCATTAATCTCGGGTTGAATAGGAGATTCTGTTGCAACTTCTTCTCTGGGTGGTTGATAGAGGGGAATTTGATCAAATTCACAAGTATCGCCATATGCTATCCATCCTTCAAGAGTATTATCAAGCTTTATTTCACAAATGGGTTCATCCACTGAGATCATGATGCGAATACTACCTAAAGAAGCATGACTGGTTTCTGCAATGAAGCCAACGCTTGCTTCGAAAATGCGACCTTTGAGTCTGGGGGGAGGAAGCCAGACCGGTTGTGACACTGGAAGACTTTTCCGGACCAGGTATGATTGGTGCACCCACCATCTCATGTGATTGTATGATGCCCTTAGAGTACGATCGCATCCTGGGATAATGAAGGAAGAATTAGCTCGGCCCAACAATTGTTTCCAGATCATTGCCCAATTATATGGACCAGTCTCGTAACTGCACATTCTTCGAGTAACCAGTCCATAGTCTTCCGGAACTGCCTGGTCAAAATCAAATTGATGCGCGAAGCGACTTGGTTAATATGGCTCTCTCCAGAATTCAGTCCTTCTCTCAAGGGCAGGCTCCATGATCTGATAGATATAAAAAATCCCTTTTCCGCTGGAGAAAGTGAGTCAATGTCCGCTTTTCAGTATCTTCGATATAGCGGGGAAGGCTGAAATAGAAGTAATTTATCTTAGCGTCAGAAGAAATGGCATCCTTGGCCCAGTCATAAGATCTTTTGGCCATAGATCTCTTTTGGAAAAAATAAAGAGGAACTTTGGAAGGGTGAATGTAGGCTTTTTCCGAAACTTCGAAAGTCCAGGGAAAGTAAACGCTAAGCCAACCCAGAAAATAATGCCATGGCATGTAAGTTGAGGCTGAGCCGACAGAAGGACTTTTTATGTGGCAGGCTATTTCTCTAAAACCTCTGTAGATTGAACAAAGGACAGGGGGAGCAAGAGAAAACTTCATTCCTTTAGCCATAGCACCTGCAACTATGAATAATGAAGGACGGATGGCATCCGCTGATTTGGAACTGGGGAAGACCACTATACTCAGCCAGTATGCAATGAAGGCTGCAAGTTCCCCATAAATAGAATATTCGGCATGACCTTTTATGCCTTTCCGAAGACGTTCAAGCTCTCGCGAATGATTACCGTTGAATCTGGAAGGGTAAATAAATAAGATTAAAGTTATATATATATATATATATATATATATATATATATAAAGATGTGATAAAAAGAAAGCAAAGAAAAAGAAAATTACTTCAGAGCACGGCTGAAATGCCCCAGCCATTGCATGGGGTGGATCTTATGAATATTCAAAAATTTTGACATCTCCTTGAAGAGTTCAATGGTTGACTCTGAGATGAAAGGGAGGCGATCAGGAGATGAAACGAAAGCAAATTCTTCATTAGTGGGGACAAATTCATCAAAAAACTGGCCGGTAATTGGTAAACCTGTGATTCTGTGGATATCCCATAATGTAATGCTCATTTCACCTTCAGGGAGATGGAAAGAATTGGTGGAAGGACACCAGTAGTTGAGGAATGCTTTCAAGATGGAAGATTCTTTACAGAAAGGATGTGATGTCGCTTCCATCGCCAAAAAGATGCCAAGGTCCGACAATCTTATCATACTTCGTCAAGACTGCCCCGGCCCATTCAGAATAATAATTTATGGGAGTCAGAAGGCCTCTGGTTCTGAATTCTTCTGGACTCCAAAGTTGGGGACGATAGCTAAAACGCTGCTTGAGGGTTTCATAAAATTGAGACGGGTATAGGCTGTGAACGTTGTAAGAAGGGATGAGAAAAATCATAGAGTGAATATCGCCTATTTGTTGCCTCGGTCTTGGTGGCTGCAGAATTCCTTCCAATAACCTGGTTTCTTTAAAAGACCAAGATTTCACGTAAGATAACCTTTCCGCAGACAAGTAATCTCTGGGTTCACAGCCCAGCATAGAATGATGGTGGTGCATGCCGAGCGGAAGAGAGACAACACCTCGTTTATAAGGGTTGTCGAATTTGATGGCACCCTATATTTCGTGCACAGATTCCCTGGAGTTGTTGAGCTTTTTCCGATTATATTCCTTAATCTTCTCTTGAAATTCTTTAGCCTTATTTCGACGATGCTTCTTAGGCCTGGAAGGAGGAGGGGTATCTTCTCTGATAGGTGGCCTCTGACTACTTGTCTGATAATGAGCTGTGGTCTTCAACCACTCATCCCAATCATATTCGCGACCATGCTTTGGAGGCATGGTCAGGTCACCTGTGGCAATAGCTCTGTGAATGGGGGATGATAACGATTTGATCCGTGAAGTGAAGTCAAAAGTGGGAAGTACGGGCTCCTTTATGAAGGCGGGACGTTTGGCAGTTGTTTTGAAATGTTTAGATGAAGGTTGAGCCGAAGGAGACGGTGATCCTGTTACCTGAGGAGTTGGAGTGCTGGTATGATAAACTACAGTGTTTGGTAACTCTGAATGGGATGGTTGACTAGAAGGAGGGTTGATGATAGTAAAAGTCCTCTTGGTGTGAGCCATGAGGAATGAAACAAGCTAAGTTTGGGAAGATTTGCTGAGATGGCGGTTGCACGGATCGCGCAGCAGAATTGGGAGTTACGGGGATCGCGCAACGAGGTTGGTCTTTGCGTGGGTCGCGCAATGAGATTGGTTGTTGCGCGGGCAGCGTAACGGCTTAAAAAGCCTTGCACGACGAAAAGTCGTTGCGCGGGTCATGCAACAGTGACCAGTTGCGCGGGGAGCAAAAAATTTCGCAAGAGCTTCGCTGCAGAAATTTGAAGATAGAAGAAAATGAGCAAGTTTCACTATTTATAGACAACATGGCCAAGTATGGTCCTCGGGTGCCGGTTGTGCGGATCGCGCAACCAGTTGAAAATTACAAAGGAAAATTTAGTGTAAGTTGATCCTAATTCTTTGATTTAGTAAAACAAAGAATGGATCAAGGGGGCATCTGTTGGGACATAAAAATGATCATCATGAAAAAGAAAGATTGACATTCAACAAAAAATACTGGAGGAAGGCAGTTGCGCAGATCGTGTAACTGAGAAGTTACTTGCGCGAATCGCGTAACCGAGAAGTCACTTGTGCGGGTCGTGCAACCAACTGATTCAATTGTCAAAGTCCCATAAGCGAGACAGCAGTTGCGTGGGTCACAAAATAAGAATGATAGTTGTGCAGATCGCACAATCAAGAAGGCAGTTGCGTGGGTCACGCAATCAACAAAGACAGCTGACACGTCTGGTCGCAGAACAACGTTCCCCATTGCGCGGGTTGCAGAGTCAAGAAGTTCCGTTGCGCGGGACGCGCAACTAAGAAGTGAGTTGCGCGGATCGCGCAATCAAGACACAAGAATTGAGGATTGGCGCATGTGTGGGGCCTATAAATACCCCGCTTCCCCCTCTCATTTGGTGATTGAAAGAATTCGAAAACTGAAGCAGAGCAACTGAAGGTAGAAGAGAGAGCAGCAACGATCAGTTGCGCGGACTGCGCAAAGTGTGATATCAGTTGCGAGGACCGCGCAACCAGAATATTCCTTGCGCGACCCACGCAACCACATTATCAGTTGCATGGATCGCGCAAAAGTCACTCAACTTGCTTGGTGCAGGAGTTTTGCTGAGTCTTCAAATCTTCTTTGAAAGGAGAGATCAGTTGATTAATTCAACATTCCTCCTAAGTATTGGGAGATGACTGAAGAAGCTAACGGAGTGCTGCCAGAATTTCTATCTCCAAGAAGATTAACTGATCAATTCAGTAATTCCTCCTAAGTATTGGGAGATGACCGAAATAGCGCCGGAGTGCTGCTGAAATTTATATTGAATCATAACAATTGCACTTAGAATAAATTTTCAATCTTGAATGATCTATCTTAGAATCAAGGGATCTAGAGAGGATGTAAATGAATTCAGAATCAATAAAGTGTGATGATTGTCCTTATAATGTTCCATTGTTATGTTTGAATAAGATAATTCTCCCAAATCAAAAACATTGGTTTCCTAGTCGAAACACATTCCCGACTGGAATCGTCATACTCGAAGACTCTTTAGGAATTCGTAAGTGGGATTACAGACGTCGGTCTTGGAATTTCCTTCACAACCTTGTCTAATAGTAACCATCATAATGCTCTCTTCAAAGGTCAAATTTAGAATATTTTGTGCTCATTGGAATCCCACCCTTCACTGCCATGTTCTTTCAATTTTTCTAAGAACTTTCACCCTAGACACTATCTTAAACTAGCTAAGTAGTATAACTTGGATCACTTTATACACAAACTATAAAGGACTAAGTACCACCTCAGACAGAAATCTTATAGGACTAAATCCTTTAGAAATGAGACAAAGTAACTAAGTGCTAAACTAGATTAGCTACGAAATCCGTTCGAATCGCTTTAAATACGATCTGCAAGACCCAAAACTTGTAGAATCATTGACGCTAGGTTACCCTAAAATCTAGGATCAATCTCATTACCCGGCTGCTCTCGGGAGCACGTTAAAACTCCGTATCTGATCTGGACCACACATCGGGAGTCCGATTAACACGAAGCTAAGGAACTAGGACCGCCTCACTGGGCTTGACACTCATCTCAAAAATCAGGTCCATCCGATGTCCCATGGCCATTCGTTTCGATTCGGAGCAAGGGTGTGTGAAAAATACTATTCCTATTCCAAAATAAATATCAGGAATAGTGATCTGGCATCATTCGTTTACGCATCAGTATTAAGCAACCTGACCGTCAGAATCAGACCAAATTACACCCTCGGATTAAGAAAAATTTCAGGAACATTTACATGTACTTGGAATTTCGGATCGTGGCCCACTGACCGTTGAACTGAAAGTGGTCCGCCACGTGCGATCTGGGAATCCGATCGAGTCGAAAACGTAATCCCACATAGATCCATGTGTGGTGAGCTTAAGTCTGACGTTTGGCTCAAGGGGGGCCACCAGAAACACTCATTTGAGCTGGAAAAGTGACGAATTACCTATATAAGCAATAACCCTTGAACCTGAGCCTATTTTGGGAAGGGTTTTGGCTATAAAAGGAGCTTAGAACAGCCCCTCTCACAGCCATACGAATTTGGGATGAAACCCTAGAGAGAGAGAGAGAAAAGAGAGAGAAGAGCTTGGGATTTGTGGGAGATCTTCCTCCTACTGCTTTCATTCATCACACGACCTACACCGCTTCCTTCCAGGCGTTTTTCCGGCGGTATCCACTCCGTTTGAAGGTGAGAAACCCTAACCCTAGGTCTGATTTGAAGTAGGAAGGTTGTAGGTTGTGTAAAGACTAACCGATTCCGCTCTTTAGGCTAGAAAACTCCCGTATACGGAAGCTCAACAACCCTTGCTGATTTATTGTGATTCCAAGGGCAAAGGTGAGGACTTTAGGTGTATAGGTTGCGGTTTTCAACGCTTTCAATGTCAGATAATGGTAGATTCATGATCTGCATGCAATTACACATGTACAAAGTGCTTTCCGTTTTCTATTTCGATTAGAATTGTAGAATTTGAAATTTCACATACTTTAGGTATTCGTATAAAATACCGTATACATATTTTTTATGGAAATGTGTTTGACATGTTTAATTGTCGTATGGATATATGATGTATGGATAAAATAATCATTTGGCGAAAGGGTTCGCCTAAATACATGTTTACTAATATACACCATGTATGTAGAAATACTGTATTATAAGAAGTACCGTATACGTGTATATTTTAGCGATGTGTTGGTCATGATTAATTGTTGTATAAATATATTATGTGCGTATAAATTAATTGCTTGGTGAAAAGAATCGCCGTATTACAAGTTCCCTTGTAAACACTATGTATGTTGAAATTGGGTATACTAGAAAATACCCTATACGTATAAAATTTGCTGATGTAATTGTCAGGATTATTTGCTGTATGAATATGATGTATATGTATAAAATACTAGTTTGGTAAAGGGACAACCCTAGTGCACTTTCCTCTAACATACGTCATGTATGTTGAAATAGTGCATTCCAAGTGTTGGTGAAATCGCTTGTGAGTGTAAGTGCTTAAGTGTTAGAACCTTAGGTAGGTGCTGAGATGGGATTCTCAGCTACCTTAGAGTCACATATGATATCCTCCATGTGGTTATTTACTCTAACCACTCACCTATGAAATATATGTATTTGTATCCCTATTTGCATAGTGCTTTATAACATGCTTTTAAACATACTTTGTAACTTGTTTATTAACATGCTTCATGACATGCTTTATAACATGATTGTTAGTGTTCTTGAATTACCATGTTATCATGCTGTACTTCACATGCTATGGTTAAGAATTGATTGAGCTTGGGACTATGTCCATAGTCCAGGCATCCGGTATCAGACTTGGAGTTGTGGTTGAGATTCGTTCCGCCACACATGATGTGTTGGTGAACCCGTGTCGTACTTCGGTTGGCGATAGTGGTCGGCCACACGAGGTGCTTCTGCGCTTCATATCGCCCAACTTGTTGTGCGCTCGAGCCAGCCGAACACGTCAAGTAACCCGTGTGTCTTATGTATGTTCACCATGTTTGGTCGCTAATGTTTGAAACTAGGGTACCAAACTTACCAGTGAAAATCCCGTTAACCATGGTACCTCGATCCGCTAAGACTCATGAGCCGGGCATGGTGGTATGGGACACCGTGGTCGAGCTGTCGGCCTACACTGGGGCTACGTACCTCCACGTAGTGACCAGTGAGCAACTTAACTCATGAGCCGATTATGGTGGTATGGGACATTATATTCGTGCTGTCGGCCTACATTGATAAGGTGATGGGGGAGTGGTGCAACCTTTGTGCGTAATGACCACAGCGGCAGCCCTTTGTAGTGACCGCGAGCATATTCTGAAGTCGCAGTGCGCCTTAGGGTTCGCCGCGATATATAGAGTATGAACTAGGCCTGTTTCTGTATAGTGATGAATCGTTTAAGGGGTGATGGGGGAGTGATGCAACCTTTGTGCATAATGCCACGGCGTACTCTGCAGTGACCTAGAAAATACACCATCGTCTGATATTAACTAGGACTGACGACCCTAGAATGGATCATGTTTGGGAATGATACAAGGGAGGTACCTTAGTTTTCCAATCCTGCTGTTTGAAATGGACTAATTAAAAAACTTGGTAACCATGCTCATCATGCATCGCATGTGCCTGGAAGATGTGGAGCACTGTGGGATGTAAGCATGCCGCGAACGTGAGATGGTGTCGCATGAGGGAGTATGTCGGTGAGGGCATCCATCATACCTGCATTCATACTTGTATTAATCAGAGTAACTAGGAGTGTTTGATTTACTGCTTTATCATTACTGCTTGACTGTATTGATAACATGATAACTTATGCCTTATTGTTCCACTGAGTTAGCTACTCACTCCCATGTTATGGGACGGTGTTGCGCACACCAACCAGAATCTGTCTCAGGTTTAAGCGAGCCAACAACTCTGGAGGCGGAGCCTGACTATGACGAGGACCAGGAGGAGTTCTCGTATATGCAGTTCTCTGGCGGCTTCGACTAGGTTGCCAAGATCTGACGGTTTTACAGGGATTGTACCTAGTTTATTTTTGACATTTTGATTATAAACAGACATGTATATGGAGGCTCAGATGGATTCATACTCTGGAGAATGAAACGTTTATTTTATTTCTTTACATACATATATATACAGTTCAGTCTTCCGCTTGCTTTTATACAATTGATCTGGAGTATGAATTACTGTTTTGGTATAATCGCATTCATGTTTATTGCTTTAACACAGACAACATTCAAACATCATTAAATATGTTGCATAAGTGATGCGTTGGAACTCGGGAGTTGAGTTACACATGACCCCCGATTTTCAGGGCGTTACAATAAATCTCTCTTCAGAGGTCGAATTTAGAATATTTTAAGCTAATTGGAATCGTAACTTGACAAGCTTCCAAATTCGACAAGAATTAGCTAATTCGGAGACCGTTCAATATCCCAAAAGCACGTTGGAACTCTTTGATCGTCATTTTTAAATATGGATCGTTAATATTTCCAAATAGCGCGATCCAATTGAGACGCCCATATCTCCATCGTTTGATGTCGGATTGGGATGATTTTTGGCCATCTGAATGGTATTTTAGTGCCCTTTGATTCCTGACTGGAATCGTCGTATTTGAAGACCCTTTAGGAATCCGTAAGTGGGATCGCAGTCGTCGGTCTTGGATTTTTCCTTTATCTCCTTGTCTAATAGTAACCCTCATAACTCTCCCTTCAGAGGCCGAATTTTGAATATTTTGTGCTCATTAGAATCGTAAGTTGACAAGCTTCCAAATTCGACAAGAATTGGCTAATTCGGAGATGTTCGATATCCCAAAAGAACGTTGGAACTCTTCGATCGTCATTTTTCAATATGGATTGTTAATCTTTACAAACCGCGCGATCCAACAGAGTGGCCCATAAATCCATCGTTTGATGGCAAATTGGCTTAATTTTTGGTCATCTGAAAGGTACTTTATTGCTCTTTGATTCCTGACTGGAATCGTCATATTCGAAGACCCTTTACGAATCCGTAAGTGGGATCGCAGTCTTCGGTCCTGGATTTTTCCTTCATCTCCTTGTCTAATAGTAACCTTCATAACTCTCTCTTCAAAGGTCGTATTTAGAATATTTTGTGTTCATTGGAATTGTAAGTAGACAAGCGTCCAAATTGGACAAGAATTAGCTAATTCGGAGACCGTTCGATATCCCAAAAGCACGTTGGAACTCGTCTATCTTCTTTTTTCAATATGGATTGTTAAAATTTTGAAATAGCGCGATCCAACTGAGATGCCCATAACTCCATCGTTTGATATCGGATTGGGATGATTTTTGGCCATTTGAAAGGTATTTTAGTGCACTTTCATTCCTGACTGGAATCGTCATTTTTGAAGACCCTTTAGGAATCTGTAGGTGGGATCGCAGTCGTCAGTCCTGGATTTTTCCTTCATCTCCTTGTCTAATAGTAACCCTCATAACTTTCTCTTTAGAGGTCAAATTTAGAATATTTTGTGTTCATTGTAATCTTAACTTGACAAGCATCCAAATTGGACAAGAATTGGCTAATTCGGAGACCGTTCGATATCCCAAAAGCACGTTGGAACTCTTCGATCGTCATTTTTCAATATGGATTGTTAATATTTCTAAATAGCGCGATCCAACTGAGACACCCATAACTCCATCGTTTGATGTCCAATTGGGATGATTTTTTGTCATCTGAAAGGTACTTTTGTGTTCTTGCATTCCCGACTGGAATCATCATATTCGAAGACTCTTTAGGAATCCGTAAGTGGGATTGCAGACGTCGGTCTTGGAATTTTCCTTTATCACCTTGTCTAATAGTAACCCTCATAACTCTCTCTTCAGAGGTTGAATTTAGAATATTTTGTGATCATTAGAATCGTAACTTAACAAGCTTCCAAATTAGGCAAGAATTGGCTAATTTTGAGACCGTTCGATATCCCAAATGCACATTAGAACTGTTCGATCGTCATATTTCAATATGGATTGTTAATATTTCCAAATAGCATCCAACTGAGATGCCCATAACTAGATCGTTTGAGGTAGGATTGGGATGATTTTTGGCCATCTGAAAGGTGTTTTAGTGCTCTTTGATTCCTGACTAGAATGGTCGTATTCGAAGACCCTTTAGGAATCCGTAAGTGGGATCGCAGTCGTCGGTCCTGGATTTTTCCTTAATCTCCTTGTCTAAAAGTAACCCTCATAACTCTCTCTTCAGAGGTCAAATTTAGAATATTTTGTGCGCATTGGAATGGTAAGTTTACAAGCTTCCAAATTCGACAAAAATTGGCTAATTTGGAGACCGTTCGATATCCCAAAAGCACGTTGGAACTCTTTGATAGTCATTTTTCAATATGGATTGTTAATCTTTACAAATCGTGCAATCCAACAAAGTCGCCCATAAATCCATCGTTTGATGTCAAATTGGCTAAATTTTTGGTCATCTGAAAGGTACTTTAGTGCTCGTTGATTCCTAACTGGAATCGTCATATTCATAGAGCCTTTAGGAAACCGTAAGTGGGATCGCAGTAGTCGGTCCAAGATTTTTCCTTCATCTCCTTGTCTAATAATAACCCTCATAACTCTCTCTTCAGAGGTCAAATTTAGAATAGTTTGTGTTCATTGGAATCGTAACTTGGCAGGCTTCCAAATTGGACTAGAATTTGCGAATTTGGAGACTGTTCGATATCCCAAAAGCATGTTTGAACTCTTCGATAGTCATTTTTCAATATGGGTTGTTAATATTTCCAAATAGCGTGATCCAACTGAGACACCCATAACTCCATCATTTGATGTCGGATTGGGTCGATTTTTGGTCATCTGAAAGGTACTTTAGTGCTCTTTCATTCCTGAATAGAATCATCATTTTTGTAGACCCTTTAGGAATCCGAAGGTGGGATCGCAGTCGTCAGTCCTGGAATTTTCCTTCATCTCCTTGTCTAATAGTAACCCTCATAACTCTCTCTTTAGAGGTCAAATTTAGAATATTTTGTGCTCATTGGAATCGTAACTTGACAAGCTTCCAAATTAGACAAGAATTGGCTAATTCGGAGATTGTTCGATATCCCAAAAGCACGTTGGAACTCTTCGATCATCATTTTTCAATATGGATTGTTAATATTTCTAAAAAGCGCGATCCAACTGAGATGCCCATAACTCCATCGTTTGATGTCCGATTGGGATGATTTTTTGTCATCTGAAAGGATCTTTAGTGCTCTTGCATTCCCGACTAGAATCATCGTATTCGAAGACTCTTTAGGAATACGTAAGTGGGATTGTAGACGTCGGTCTTAGAATTTTCCTTCATCACCTTGTCTAATAGTAACCCTCATAACTGTCTCTTCAGACGTCGAATTTAGAATATTTTGTGCTCATTGAAATAGTAACTTAACAAGCTTCCAAATTAGACAAGAATTGGCTAATTTGGAGACCGTTCGATATCCCAAATGTACATTGGAAGTCTTCGATCGTCATATTTCAATATGGATTGTTAATATTTCAAAATAGAGTGATCCAACTGAGACGCCCATAACTACATCATTTGAGGTCGGATTGGGATGATTTTTGGCCATCTGAAAGGTGTTTTAGTGTTCTTTGATTCCTAGCTGGAATCGTCGTATTCGAAGACCCTTTAGGAATTCGTAAGTGGAATCGCCGTCGTCGGTCCTAGATTTTTCCTTAATCTCCTTGTCTAATAGTAACCCTCATAACTCTCTCTTCAGAGGTCAAATTTAGAATATTTTGTGCTCATTGGAATGGTAAGTTGACAAGCTTCCAAATTCCACAAGAATTGGCTAATTCGGAGACCGTTCGATATCCCAAAAGCACATTGGAACTCTTCGATCGTCATTTTTCAATATGGATTGTTAATCTTTACAAATCACGCAATCCAACAAAGTCGCCTATAAATCCATCGTTAGATGTCGAATTGGCTTAATTTTTGGTCATCTGAAAGGTACTTTAGTGATCTTTGATTCCTGACTGGAATCGTCATATTCGAAAACACTTTAGGAATCCGTAAGTGGGATCACAGACGTCGGTCCTAGATTTTTCCTTCATCTCCTTGTCCCGTATTAACCCTCATAACTCTCTCTTCAAAGGTCAAATTTAGCATATTTTGAGCACATTGTAATCGTAACTTGACAAGCTTCCAAATTGGACAAGAATTGGCTAATTTGGAGACCGTTCGATATCCCAAACGCACATTGGAACTCTTCGATCGTTATATTTCAATATGGATTGTTAATATTTCAAAATAGATTTATCCAACTGAGATGCCCATAACTACATCGTATTAGGTCGGATTGGGATGATTTTTGGCCATCTGAAAGGTGTTTTAGTGTTCTTTGATTCCTAACTGGAATCGTCGTATTCGAAGACCCTTTAGGAAACCGTAAGTGGGATCGCAGTCGTCGGTCCTAGATTTTTCCTTAATCTCCTTGTCTAATAGTAACCCTCATAACTCTCTCTTCACAGGTTGAATTTAGAATATTTTGTGCTCATTGGAATGTTAAGTTGACAAGCTTCCAAATTCGACAAGAATTGGCTAATTTGGAGACCGTTCGATATACCAAAAGCATGTTGGAACTCATCGATAGTCATTTTTCAATATGGATTGATAATCTTTACAAATCGTGCAATCCAACAAAGTCACCCATAAATCCATCATTTGATGTCGAATTGGCTCAATTTTTGGTCATCTGAAAGGTACTTTATTGCTCTTTGATTCCTGACTGGAGTCGTCGTATTCGAAGACCCTTTAGGAATCCATAAGTGGGATCGCAGTCGTCGGTCCTGGATTTTTCCTTCATCTCCTTGTCTAATTGTAGCCCTCATAACTCTCTCTTCAGAGGTTGAATTTAGAAAATTTTGTGCTCATTGGAATCGTAAGTTGACAAGCTTCCAAATTCGACAAGAATTGGCTAATTCGGAGACCGTTCGATATCCCAAAAGCACATTGGAACTCTTCGATCGTCATTTTTCAATATGGATTGTTAATCTTTACAAATCGCGCAATCCAACAAAGTCACCTATAAATCCATCGTTAGATGTCGAATTGGCTCAATTTTTGGTCATCTGAAAGGTACTTTAGTGATCTTTGATTCCTGACTGGAATCGTCAAATTCGAAAACACTTTAGGAATCCGTAAGTGGAATCATAGACGTCGGTCCTAGATTTTTCCTTCATCTCCTTGTCCCGTATTAACCCTCATAACTCTCTCTTCAAAGGTCAAATTTAGCATATTTTGAGCACATTGTAATCGTAACTTGACAAGCTTCCAAATTGGACAAGAATTGGCTAATTTGGAGACCGTTCGATATCCCAAACGCACATTGGAACTCTTCGATCGTTATATTTCAATATGGATTGTTAATATTTCAAAATAGATTTATCCAACTGAGATGCCCATAACTACATCGTTTGAGGTCGGATTGGGATGATTTTTGGCCATCTGAAAGGTGTTTTAGTGTTCTTTGATTCCTAACTGGAATCGTCGTATTCGAAGACCCTTTAGGAAACCGTAAGTGGGATCGCAGTCGTCGGTCCTAGATTTTTCCTTAATCTCCTTGTCTAATAGTAACCCTCATAACTCTCTCTTCACAGGTTGAATTTAGAATATTTTGTGCTCATTGGAATGTTAAGTTGACAAGCTTCCAAATTCAACAAGAATTGGCTAATTTGGAGACCGTTCGATATACCAAAAGCATGTTGGAACTCATCGATAGTTATTTTTCAATATGGATTGCTAATCTTTACAAATCGTGCAATCCAACAAAGTCACCCATAAATCCATCATTTGATGTCGAATTGGCTCAATTTTTGGTCATCTGAAAGGTACTTTATTGCTCTTTGATTCCTGACTGGAATCGTCGTATTCGAAGACCCTTTAGGAATCCATAAGTGGGATCGCAGTCGTCGGTCCTGGATTTTTCCTTCATCTCCTTGTCGAATTGTAGCCCTCATAACTCTCTCTTCAAAGGTCGAATTTAGCATATTTTGAGCACATTGGAATCGTAACTTGACAAGCTTCGAAATTGGACAAGAATTGGCTAATTTGGAGACCGTTCGATATCCTAAACGCACATTGGAACTCTTCGATCATCATATTTCAATATTGATTGTTAATATTTCTAAATAGAGCGATCCAACTGAGACGCCCATAACTCATCGTTCGAGGTCGGATTGGGATGATTTTTGGCCATCTGAAAGGTGTTTTAGCGTTCTTTGATTCCTAACTGGAATCGTCGTATTCGAAGACCCTTTAGGAATCCGTAAGTGGGATCGCATTCGTCGGTCCTAGATTTTTCCTTAATCTCCTTGTCTAATAGTAACCCTCATAACTCTCTCTTCACAGGTCGAATTTAGAATATTTTGTGCTCATTGGAATGTTAGGTTCACAAGCTTCCAAATTCGACAAGAATTGGCTAATTTGGTGACCGTTCGATATCCCAAAAGCACGTTGGAACTCTTCGATAGTCATGTTTCAATATGGATTGTTAATCTTTACAAATCGCGTAATTCAACAAAGTCGCGCATAAATGCATCGTTTGACGTCGAATTGGCTCAATTTTTGGTCATCTGAAAGGTACTTTAATGCTCTTTGATTCCGGACTGGAATCGTCGTATTCAAAGACCATTTAGGAATCCGTAAGTGGGATCGCAGTCGTCGGTCCTGGATTTTTCCTTCATCTCCTTGTCTAATTGTAACCCTCATAACTCTCTCTTCAGAGGTCAAATTTAGAATATTTTGTGCTCATTGGAATTGTAACTAGACAAGCTTCCAAATTGGACAGGAATTGGCTAATTTGGAGACCGTTCAATATCCCAAAAGCACGTTGGAACTCTTCTATCGTCATTTTTCAATATGGATTGTTAAAATTTTGAAATAGCGCGATCCAACTGAGATGCCCATAACTCCATCGTTTGATGTCAGATTGGGATGATTTTTGGCCATTTGAAAGGTATTTTAGTGCACTTTCATTCCTGACTAGAATCGTCATTTTTGTAGACCCTTTAGGAATCCGAAGGTGGGATCGCAGTCGTCAATCCAAGATTTTTCTTTCATCTCTTTGTCTAATAGTAACCCTCATAACTCTCTCTTTAGAGGTCAAATTTAGAATATTTTGTGCTCATTGGAATCGTAACTTGACAAGCTTCCAAATTAGACAAGAATGGGCTAATTCGGAGACTGTTCGACATCCCAAAAGCACATTGAAACTCTTCGATCGTCATTTTTCAATATGGATTGTTAATATTTCTAAATAGCGCGATCCAACTGAGATGCCCATAACTACATCGTTTGATGTCCGATTGGGATGATTTTTTGTCATCTGAAAGGATCTTTAGTGCTCTTGCATTCTCGACTAGAATCGTCGTATTCGAAGACTCTTTAGGAATACGTAAGTGGGATTGTAGACGTCGGTCTTGGAATTTTCCTTCATCACCTTGTCTAATAGTAACCCTCATAACTGTCCCTTCAGACGTAGAATTTAGAATATTTTGTGCTCATTGGAATAGAAACTTAACAAGCTTCCAAATTAGACAAGAATTGGCTAATTTGGAGACCGTTCGATATCCCAAACGCACATTGGAACTCTTCGATCGTCATATTTCAATATGGATTGTTAATATTTCAAAATAGAGCGATCCAACTGAGACGCCCATAACGACATCATTTGAGGTCGGATTGGGATGATTTTTGGCCATCTGAAAGGTGTTTTAGTGTTCTTTGATTCCTAACTAGAATCGTCGTATTCGAATACCCTTTAGGAATCCGTAAGTGGGATCGCAGTCGTCGGTCCTAGATTTTTCCTTAATCTCCTTGTCTAATAGTAACCCTCATAACTCTCTCTTCAGAGGTCAAATTTAGAATATTTTGTGCTCATTGGAATTGTAACTAGACAAGCTTCCAAATTGGACAAGAATTGGCTAATTCGGAGACCGTTCGGTATCCCAAAAGAACGTTGGAACTCTTCTATTGTCATTTTTCAATATGGATTGTTAAAATTTTGAAATAGCGCGATCCAACTGAGATGCCCATAACTCCATCGTTTGATGTCAGATTGGGATGATTTTTGGCCATTTGAAAGGTATTTTAGTGCACTTTCATTCCTGACTAGAATCGCCATTTTTGTAGACCCTTTAGGAATCCTTAGGTGGGATCGCAGTCGTCAGTCCTGGATTTTTCCTTCATCTCCTTGTCTAATAGTAACCCTCATAACTCTCTCTTTAGAGGTCAAATTTAGAATATTTTGTGCTCATTGGAATCGTAACTTGACAAGCTTCCAAATTGGACAAGAATTGGTTAATTCGGAGACTGTTCGATATCCCAAAAGCACGTTGGAACTCTTCGATCGTCATTTTTCAATATGGATTGTTAATATTTCTAAATAGCGCGATCCAATTGAGACGCCCATAACTCCATCGTTTGATGTCCGATTGGGATGATTTTTTGTCATCTGAAAGGATCTTTAGTGCTCTTGCATTCCCGACTAGAATCGTCGTATTCGAGGACTCTTTAGGAATACGTAAGTGGGATTGCAGACGTCGGTCTTGGAATTTTCCTTCATCACCTTGTCTAATAGTAACCCTCATAACTCTCTCTTCAGATGTCGAATTTAGAATATTTTATGCTCATTAGAATAGTAACTTAACAAGCTTCCAAATTAGACAAGAATTCACTAATTTGGAGACCATTCGATATCCCGAACGCACATTGGAACTCTTCGATCATCATATTTCAATATGGATTGTTAATATTTCAAAATAGAGCGATCTAACTGAGACGCCCATAACTACATCATTTGAGGTCGGATTTGGGATGATTTTTGGCCATCTAAAAGGTGTTTTAGTGTTCTTTGATTCCTAACTGGAATCGTCATATTCGAAGACCCTTTAGGAATCCGTAAGTGGGATTGCAGTCTTCGGTACTAGATTTTTCCTTAATCTCCTTGTCTAATAGTAACCCTCATAACTCTCTCTTCAGAGGTCAAATTTAGAATATCTTGTGCTCATTGGAATGGTAAGTTGACAAGCTTCCAAATTCGACAAGAATTGGCTAATTCGGAGACTGTTAGATATCCCAAAAGCACGTTGGAACTCTTCGATAGTCATTTTCAATATGGATTGTTAATCTTTACAAATCGCGCAATCCAGCATAGTCGCCCATAAATCCATCGTTTGATGTCGAATTGGCTAAATTTTTGGTCATCTGAAAGGTACTTTAGTGCTCATTGATTCTTGACTGGAATCGTCGTATTCGTAGAGCCTTTAGGAAACCGTAAGTGGGATAGTAGTAGTCAGTCCCGGATTTTTCCTTCATCTCCTTGTCTAATAGTAACCCTCATAACTCTCTCTTCAGAGGTTGAATTTAAAATATTTTGTGCTCATTGGAATTGAAACTTGGCAGGCTTCCAAATTGGACAAGAATTGGCTAATTCAGAGACCGTTCGATATCCCAAAAGCACGTTGGAATTCTTTTATCGTCATTTTTCAATAAGGATTGTTAATATTTCCAAATAGCACGATCCAACTGAGATGCCCATATCCCCATTGTTTGATGTCGGATTGGGATGATTTTTGGCCATTTGAAAGGTATTTTAGTGCACTTTTATTCCTGAATGGAATCATCATTTTTGAAGACCCTTTTGGAATTCGTAAGTGGGATCGCAGTCGTCGATCCTAGATTTTTCCTTCGTCTCCTTGTCTAATAGTAACCCTCATAACTCTCTCTTCAGAGGTCGAATTTAGGATATTTTGTGCTCATTGGAATCGTAAGTTGACAAGCTTCCAAATTCGACAAGAATTGGCTAATTCGGAGACCGTTTGATATCCCAAAAGCACGTTGGAACTCTTCGATCGTCATTTTTCAATATGGATTATTAATCTTTATAAATCGCGAGATCCAACAAAGTGGCCTATAAATCCATCGTTTGATGTCGAATTGGCTCAATTTTTGGTCATCTGAAAGGTACTTTAGTGATCTTTGATTCCTGACTGGAATCGTCATATTCGAAGACACTTTAGGAATCCGTAAGTGGGATCACAGAGGTCGGTCCTAGATTTTTCCTTCATCTCCTTGTCTAATAGTAACCTTCATAACTCTCTCTTCAAAGGTCGAATTTAGAATATTTTGAGCTCATTGGAATCATAACTTGACAAGCTTCCAAACTGGACAAGAATTGGCTAATTTGGAGACCGTTCGATATCCCAAATGCACATTGGAACTCTTAGATCGTCATATTTCAATATGAATTGTTAATATTTCAAAATAGATTTATCCAACTAAGACGCCCATAACTACATCGTTGAGGTCGGATTGGGATGATTTTTGGCCATCTGAAAGGTGTTTTAGTGTTCTTTGATTCCTAACTGGAATCGTCGTATTCGAAGACCCTTTAGGAATCCGTAAGTGGGATTGCAGTCGTCGGTCCTGGATTTTTCCTTCATCTCCTTGTGTAATAGTAACCCTCATAACTCTCTCTTTAGAGGTCAAATTTAGAATATTTTGTGCTCATTGGAATCGTAACTTGACAAGCTTCCAAATTGGACAAGAATTGGCTAATTCGGAGGCTGTTCGATATCCCAAAAGCACGTTGGAACTCTTCGATCGTCATTTTTGAATATGGATTGTTAATATTTCTAAATAGCGTGATCCAACTGAGACGCCCATAACTCCATCATTTGATGTCCGATTGGGATGATTTTTTGTCATCTGAAAGGATCTTTAGTGCTCTTGCATTCCCGACTAGAATCGTCGTATTCGAGGACTCTTTAGGAATACGTAAGTGGGATTGCAGACGTCGGTCTTGGAATTTTCCTTCGTCACCTTGTCTAATAGTAACCCTCATAACTCTCTCTTCAGATGTCAAATTTAGAATATTTTATGCTCATTAGAATAGTTACTTAACAAGCTTCCAAATTAGACAAGAATTTACTAATTTGGAGACCGTTCGATATCCCAAACGCACATTGGAACTCTTCGATCATCATATTTCAATATGGATTGTTAATATTTCAAAATAGAGCGATCCAACTGAGACGCCCATAACTACATCGTTTGAGGTAGGATTTGGGATGATTTTTGGCCATCTGAAAGGTGTTTTAGTGTTCTTGAATCGTCGATTCAAGACCCTTTAGGAATTATCGTCGGTCCTAGATTTTTCCTTCATCTCCTTGTCTAATAGTAACCCTCATAACTCTCTCTTGAAGGTCAAATTTAGAATATTTTGTGCTCATTGGAATCGTAATTGACAAGCTTCCAAAGACGCCGGAATTAATGACAACATTGGAACTTTGGTCAATTTCAATTATGGTGTTTTTGTGGGATTCATAACTACTAATTTGGAAAGCCATCGAAAAAAGTGTTCTTTGATTCTCTCTAATTTGGAATCATCGTATATCCGAAGACCCTTTAGGAAATCGTAAGTGGGATCGCAACGATCGTCGGTCCTAGATTTTCCTTAATCTCCTTGTCTAATAGTAACCCTCATAACTCTCTCTTCAAGGTGAATTTAGAATATTTTGTGCTCATTGGAATGTTAAGTTGACAAGCTTCCAAATTCGACAAGAATTGGCTAATTTGGAGACCGTTCGATATACCAAAAGCATGTTGGAACTCATCGATAGTCATTTTTCAATATGGATTGATAATCTTTACAAATCGCGCAATCCAACAAAGTCGCCCATAAATCCATCGTTTGATGTCGAATTGGCTAAATTTTTGGTCATCTGAAAGGTACTTTAGTGCTCGTTGATTCTTGACTGGAATCGTCGTATTCGTAGAGCCTTTAGGAACCGTAGTAAGTGGGATAGCAAGATGAGTCGTCCGGATTTTTCCTTCATCTCCTTGTCTAATAGTAACCCTCATAACTCTCTCTTTAGAGGTCAAATTTAGAATATTTTATGCTCATTGCAATCGTAACTTGACAAGCTTCCAAATTGGACAAGAATTGGCTAATTCGAAGGCTGTTCGATATCCCAAAAGCACGTTGGAACTCTTCGATCGTCATTTTTCAATATGGATTGTTAATATTTCTAAATAGTGCGATCCAACTGAGACGCCCATAACTCCGTCGTTTGATGTTCGATTGGGATGATTTTTTGTCATCTGAAAGGATCTTTAGTGCTCTTGCATTCCCGACTAGAAATCGTCGTATTCGAGGACTCTTTAGGAATACGTAAGTGGGATTGCAGACGTCGGTCTTGAAATTTTCCTTCATCACCTTGTCTAATAGTAACCCTCATAACTCTCTCTTCAAATGTCGAATTTAGAATATTTTATGCTCATTAGAATAGTAACTTAACAAGCCTCCAAATTAGACAAGAATTTACTAATTTGGAGACCGTTCGATATCCCGAACGCACATTGGAACTCTTCGATCATCATATTTCAATATGGATTGTTAATATTTCCAAATAGAGTGATCTAACTGAGACGCCCATAACTACATCGTTTGAGGTAGGATTTGGGATGATTTTTGGCCATCAGAAAGGTGTTTTAGTGTTCTTTGATTCCTAACTGGAATCGTCATATTCGAAGACCCTTTAGGAATCCGTAAGTGGGATCGCAGTCGTCGGTCCTAGATTTTTCCTTCATCTCCTTGTCTAATAGTAACCCTCATAACTCTCTCTTCAAAGGTCAAATTTAGAATATTTTTAGCTCATTGGAATCGTAACTTGACAAGCTTCCAAATTAGACAAGAATTGGCTAATTTGGAGACCGTTCGATATCCCAAACGCACATTGGAACTCTTCGATCGTCATATTTCAATATGGATTGTTAATATTTCAAAATAGAGCGATCCAACTGAGACGCCCATAACTACATCGTTTGAGGTCGGATTGGGATGATTTTTGGCCATCTGAAAGGTGTTTTAGTGTTCTTTGATTCCTCACCGGAATCATCGTATTCGAAGACCCTTTAGGAATCCGTAAGTGGGATCGCAGTCGTCGGTCCTAGATTTTTCCTTCATCTCCTTGTCTAATAGTAACCCTCATAACTCTCTCTTCAGAGGTCGAATTTAGAATATTTTGTGCTCATTGGAATGTTAAGTTGACAAGCTTCCAAATTCAATAAGAATTGGCTAATTTGGAGACCGTTCGATATCCTAAAAGTACGTTGGAACTCTTCGATAGTCATTTTTCATTATGGATTGTTAATCTTTACAAATCGCGCAATCCAACAAAGTCCCCCATAAATCCATCGTTTAATGTCGAATTCGCTAAATTTTTTGTCATCTGAAATGTACTTTAGTGATCGTTGATTGTTCACTGGAATCGTCGTATTCGTAGAGCCTTTAGGAAACCGTAAGTGGGATAGCAGTAGTCGGTCCTTGATTTTTCCTTCATCTCCCTGTCTAATAGTAACCCTCATAACTCTCTCTTCAGAGGTCGAATTTAGAATATTTTGCCCTCATTGGAATCGTAAGTTGACAAGCTTCCAAATTCGACAAGAATGGGCTAATTCGGAGACCGTTCGATATCCCAAAAGCATGTTGGAACTCTTCGATCGTCATTTTTCAATATGGATTGTTAATCTTTACAAATCGCGTGATCCAACAAAGTCGCCTATAAATCCATCGTTAGATGTCGAATTGGCTCAATTTTTGGTCATCTTAAAGGTACTTTATTGCTCTTTGATTCCTGACTGGAATCGTCATATTCGAAGACCCTTTAGGAATCCGTAAGTGGGATTGCAGTCGTCGGTCCTGTATTTTTCCTTCATCTCCTTGTATAATAGTAACCCTCATAACTCTCTCTTTAGAGGTCAAATTTAGAATATTTTGTGCTCATTGGAATCGTAACTTGACAAGCTTCCAAATTGGACAAGAATTGGCTAATTCGGAGGCTGTTCGATATCCCAAAAGCACGTTGGAACTCTTCGATCGTCATTTTTCAATATGGATTGTTAATATTTCTAAATAGCGCGATCCAACTGAGATGCCCATAACTCCATCGTTTGATGTTCGATTGGGATGATTTTTTGTCATCTGAAAGGATCTTTAGTGCTCTTGCATTCCCGACTAGAATCGTCGTATTCGAGGACTCTTTAGGAATACGTAAGTGGGATTGCAGACGTCGGTCTTGGAATTTTCCTTCATCACCTTGTCTAATAGTAACCCTCATAAATCTCTCTTCAGATGTTGATTTTGGAATATTTTATGCTCATTAGAATAGTAACTTGACAAGCTTCCAAATTAGACAAGAATTCACTAATTTGGAGACCATTCGATATCCCGAACGCACATTGGAACTCTTCGATCATCATATTTCAATATGGATTGTTAATATTTCAAAATAGAGCGATCCAACTGAGACGCCCATAACTACATCGTTTGAGGTAGGATTTGGGATGATTTTTGGCCATCTGAAAGGTGTTTTAGTGTTCTTTGATTCCTAACTGGAATCGTCATAGTCGAAGACCCTTTAGGAATCCGTAAGTGGGATCGCAGTCGTCGGTCCTAGATTTTTCCTTAATCTCCTTGTCTAATAGTAACCCTCATAACTCTCTCTTCAGAGGTCGAATTTAGAATATTTTGTGCTCATTGGAATGGTAAGTTGACAAGCTTCCAAATTCGACAAGAATTGGCTAATTCGGAGACTGTTCGATATCCCAAAAGCACGTTGGAACTCTTCGAGAGTCATTTTTCAATATGGATTGTTAATCTTCACAAATCGCGCAATCCAACAAAGTCGCCCATAAATCCATCGTTTGATGTCGAATTGGCTAAATTTTTGGTCATCTGAAAGGTACTTTAGTGCTTGTTGATTCTTGACTGGAATCGTCGTATTCGTAGAGCCTTTAGGAAACCGTAAGTGGGATAGCAGTAGTCAGTCCTGGATTTTTCCTTCATCTCCTTGTCCAATAGTAACCCTCATAACTCTCTTTTCAGAGGTTGAATTTAAAATATTTTATGCTCATTGGAATCGTAACTTGGCAGGCTTCCAAATTGGACAAGAATTGGCTAATTCAGAGACTGTTCGATATCCCAAAAGCACGTTGGAACTCTTCGATGGTCATTTTTCAATATGGATTGTTAATATTTCTAAATAGTGCGATCCAACTGAGATGCCCATAACTCCATCGTTTGATGTCCGATTGGGATGATTTTTTGTCATCTGAAAGGATCTTTAGTGCTCTTGCATTCCCGACTAGAATCGTCATATTCGAAGACTCTTTAGGAATACGTAAGTGGGATTGTAGACGTCTGTCTTGGAATTTTCCTTCATCACCTTGTCTAATAGTAACCCTCATAACTCTCTCTTCAGACGTCGAATTTAGAATATTTTGTGCTCGTTGGAATAGTAACTTAACAAGCTTCTAAATTAGACAAGAATTGGCTAATTTGGAGACCATTCGATATCCCAAATGCGCATTGGAACTCTTCGATCATCATATTTCAATATGGATTGTTAATATTTCAAAATAGGGTGATCCAACTGAGACGCCCATAACTACATCATTTGAGGTCTGATTGGGATGATTTTTGGCCATCTGAAAGGTGTTTTAGTGTTCTTTGATTCTTAATTGGAATCGTCGTCTTCGAAGACCCTTTAGGAATCCGTAAGTGGGATCACAGTCGTCGCTCCTAGATTTTTCCATAATCTCCTTGTCTATTAGTAACCCTCATAACTCTCTCTTCAGAGGTCGAATTTAGAATATTTTGTGCTCATTGGAATGGTAAGTTGACAAGCTTCCAAATTCGACAAGAATTGGCTAATTCGGAGACCGATCGATATCCCAAAAGCATGTTGGAACTCTTCGATCGTCATTTTTCAATATGGATTGTTAATATTTCTAAATAGCGCGATCCAACTGAGATGCCCATAACTCCATCATTTGATGTCCTATTGGGATGATTTTTTGTCATCTGAAAGGATCTTTAGTGCTCTTGCATTCCCGACTAGAATCGTCGTATTCGTAGAGCCTTTAGGAAACCGTAAGTGGGATAGCAGTAGTCAGTCCTGGATTTTCCCTTCATCTCCTTGTCAAATAGTAACCCTCATAACTCTGTCTTCAAAGGTCAAATTTAGAATATTTTTAGCTCATTGGAATCGTAACTTGACAAGCTTCTAAATTGGACAAGAATTGGCTAATTTGGAGATCGTTCGATATCCCAAACGCACATTGGAACTCTTCGATCGTCATATTTCAATATGGATTGTTAATATTTCAAAATTGAGCGATCCAACTGAGATGCCCATAACTACATCGTTTAAGGTCAGATTGGGATGATTTTTGCCCATCTAAAAGGTGTTTTAGTGTTCTTTGATTCCTCACTGGAATCATCGTATTCGAAGACCCTTTAGGAATCCGTAAGTGGGATCGCAGTCGTCGGTCCTAGATTTTTCCTTAATCTCCTTGTCTAATAGTAACCCTCATAACTCTCTCTTCAGAGGTCGAATTTAGAATATTTTGTGCTCATTGGAATGTTAAGTTGACAAGCTTCCAAATTCAACAAGAATTGGCTAATTTGGAGACCGTTCGATATCCCAAAAGTACGTTGGAACTCTTCGATAGTCATTTTTCAATATGGATTGTTAATCTTTACAAATCGCGCAATCCAACAAAGTTGCCCATAAATCCATCGTTTGATGTCGAATTGGATAAATTTTCGGTCATCTGAAATGTACTTTAGTGATCGTTGATTCTTGACTGGAATCGTCGTATTCGTAGAGCCTTTAGGAAACAGTAAGTGGGATAGCAGTAGTCGGTCCTGGATTTTTCCTTCATCTCCTTGTCTAATAGTAACCCTTATAACTCTCTCTTCAGAGGTCGAATTTAGAATATTTTGTGCTCATTGGAATCGTAAGTTGACAAGCTTCCAAATTCGACAAGAATTGGCTAATTCAGAGACCGTTAGATATCCCAAAAGCACGTTGGAACTCTTCGATCGTCATTTTTCAATATGGATTGTTAATCTTTACAAATCGCGCGATCTAACAAAGTCGCCTATAAATCCATCGTTAGATGTCCAATTGGCTCAATTTTTGGTCATCTGAAAGGTACTTTATTGCCCTTTTATTCCTGACTGGAATCGTCATATTCGAAGACCCTTTAGGAATCCGTAAGTGGGATCGTAGTCGTCGGTCCTCGATTTTCCGTTCATCTCCTTGTGTAATTGTAACCCTCATAACTCTCTCTTCAAAGGTCGAATTTAGCATATTTTGAGCACATTGGCATCGTAACTTAACAAGCTTCCAAATCGGACAAGAATTGGCTAATTTGGAGACCATTCGATATCCCAAACGCACATTGGAACTCTTCGATCGTCATATTTCAATATGGATTGTTAATATTTCAAAATAGAGTGATCCAACTGAGACGCCCATAACTACATCGTTTGAGGTCGGATTGGGATGATTTTTGGCCATCTGAAACGTGTTTTAGTGTTCTTTGATTCCTAACTGGAATCGTCGTATTCGAAGACCCTTTAGGAATCCGTAAGTGGGATCGCAGTCGTCGGTCCTAGATTTTTCCTTAATCTCCTTGTCTAATAGTAACCCTCATAACTCTCTCTTCAGAGGTCGAATTTAGAATATTTTGTGCTCATTGCAATGGTAAGTTGACAAGCTTCCAAATTCGACAAGACTTGGCTAATTCGGAGATCGTTCGTTATCCCAAAAGCACGTTGGAACTCTTAGATCGTCATTTTTCAATATGGATTGTTAATCTTTACAAATCGCGCGATCCAACAAAGTCGCCTATAAATCCATCATTAGATGTCGAATTGGCTCAATTTTTGGTCATCTGAAAGGTACTTTAGTGATCTTTGATTCCTGACTGGAATCGTCATATTCGAAGACCCTTTAGGAATCCGTAAGTGGAATCGCAGTCATCGGTCCTCGATTTTTCCTTCATCACCTTGTCTAATTGTAACCCTCATAACTCTCTCTTCAAAGGTCGAATTTAGCATATTTTGAGCACATTGGAATCGTAACTTGACAAGCTTCCAAATTGGACAAGAATTGGCTAATTTGGAGACCGTTCGATATCCCAAACGCACATTGGAACTCTTCGATCGTCATATTTCAATATGGATTGTTAATATTTCAAAATAGAGCGATCCAACTGAGACGCCCATAACTACATCGTTTGAGGTCGGATTGGGATGATTTTTGGCCATCTGAAAGGTGTTTTAGTGTTCTTTGATTCCTAACTGGAATCGTCATATTCGAAGACCCTTTAGGAATCCGTAAGTGGGATCGCAGTCATCGGTCCTAGATTTTTCCTTAATCTCCTTGTCTAATAGTAACCCTCATAACTCTCTCTTCAGAGGTCGAATTTAGAATATTTTGTGCTCATTGGAATGGTAAGTTGACAAGCTTCCAAATTCAACAAGAATTGGCTAATTCGGAGACCGTTCGATATCCCAAAAGCACGTTGGAACTCTTCGATCGTCATTTTTCAATATGGATTGTTAATCTATACAAATCGCGCGATCCAACAAAGTCGCCTATAAATCCATCATTAGATGTCGAATTAGTTCAATTTTTGGTCATCTGAAAGGTACTTTAGTAATCTTTGATTGCTTATTGGAATCGTCATATTCGAAGACACTTTAGGAATTCGTAAGTGGGATCACTGACGTCGGTCCTGGATTTTTCCTTCATCTCCTTGTCTAATAGTAACCCTCATAACTCTCTCTTCAAAGGTCGGATTTAGAATATTTTTAGCTCATTGCAATCGTAACTTGACAAGCTTCCAAATTGGACAAGAATTGGCTAATTTGGAGACTGTTCGATATCCCAAATGCACATTGGAACTCTTCGATCGTCATATTTCAATATGGATTGTTAATATTTCAAAATTGAGCGATCCAACTGAGTCGCCCATAACTACATCATTTGAGGTCGGATTGGGATGATTTTTGGCCATCTGAAAGGTGTTGTTGATGCAAAAATCTGGATTGATCCCTTAGATCTTCATGTACCTGCACAAAAAGAACAACAAAGGACACCCTGGCTTGAGCAGGGGACCCTCCGATGCCAAAGTCAGGCTTGGATTCTGGGTCTAAATGTATCGAGGGGTTTCGAGAAAGAATTTTTGCATACCTCACAAGATGATGGAGGTTCTCCTTTTATAGCTGCTGGAGCGTTTAATCGTAGGAGGATTCTCCTCCTAGTATCGCGGAGTTAGGATTGTGCCCGTCTCTAGTCCTCATCTGATCCCGTGAGCTTCGGGATCGGGGATCTTATCCCGAGATATTTGGGATGAGGCCTTGTTTCGCGCTGTCCCTCCTATGTTGGCCGATACGATAAGAAGGTCGGTCTGATGCATGCTTGGACTGTTGGTTCGTCGTCCAGACCGACCCATCTTTTGTCTCGGCTTATAAAGTGTATAACTTCGCCTCGGATCTGACGTATCCCTCGGCGACCCGAGGCGGCGATCCGAGACGCTAAGTCCGAGTCTCGGGACTTGGTATTTTTTGTCCCCAACAGTAAGCCCCCTTACTCCGTGTGTCTCATATGACGCTTAGGAGTAGCGAGTTTTGTGTCGGTTCGTAACTTGGTCCGAGACGATAAATAGGCATTTAATGCACTCCGTGTCGCCTTTGATGGGAGACGGTTCAGTTTCTGACATCGCATGCGCCAGCAACTGTCAAATCGCTCATCCCGCCAATGAGGTTCGGACACGTAGCAAGGGCATTATTATCATCAGTCGACATGCGCCACGTGTCGAGTGGGGGAGTCGATGCAGGCGTCGAATCATTTCCCCATTAATTGCCTCCGCCACATGGCAATCTTATAAAAGGGTGGGGGTCCCGCATTTCGAACTTCTACTGCCATTCCCGCTTTGTATTTTCTGTGGAGATTTTTGGTCTTTCCTCTTCTTCCTTTCCTCTCTCTTAACTGTCAGCGGCTCTTTTCACCATTTCCGCTGTCCTTCCTTCCTCCGGTGAGTCTCTCCTTCCTCTTTATTTAGTGATAATGGCGGCCAGAGGTTCTCAAAGTCCCCGGGAGGGAGTTTCCTGAGATGAAGGCGAAGCGCAACGTTTTTGGAACGTTGCAGAATCGCCTTCCTTACTAACGGAGATAGCAGTTGATGCGAATGCTGCATTTCTTTTTGAGAGGGTTACTGAAGCTCCGGCGGAGCGCCCTGCTTCCGTTGATCCTTCTCGGGGTGGGTCGTCTTTAATAACCCGCCCGGGAAGGCCTAATCTTCCAAGGGATATGGAAGAAGAAGAAGAGGAGGAGGAAGAGGAAATATTGATTGCTGAGGGAACCTCTGGGTCGGTTCCTATTGATAAGTCGGCACATGCCGAGTCTGAAGGAGAAGGATCGGGGGATGACCTAAGCGGCCTGGTTCCTTCGGTCTTAACTGAGGCGGATTTGGACAGAATCCGAATCGGGTACCACATCCCCGAATCGGTTATCACTTATCTCCCCCGTCCGAAAGACTTGCCGGATCATCCTCCTGCTGGGGCGGTCGCGATCTACCAAGTCTCGATGCAATGCGGCTTGCGTCTGCCCCTTCAGTCCATTGTCCGGGGAGTTTTGTCTCGTATTCGGATTGCACCGGGGCAAATAGTTCCGAATGGGTGGAGGAACTTACTCGGGTGTGCGGTATTGTGGGCTGAGATGGAACAGTCGCCGCTAACAGTTGACGAATTTCTTCACTTATACCAAGTGCGCGTGAATCTGAACTACCCCGGCTTTTATGTCTTCGCTGCTTGGCGGGGCGGAGGCGGCTCCCTAATAACTGACCCTCCCACTTCCAACAAACACCGGAGAGAACGTTGGTTTTGGGCCTGTGGTCGTTGGGAGACGGCTGAGTCCGGGTCCTAAGAGGCTCGTGTTCCTCGGGCATTTCAGAGAGCAGGTGACTTGGCTCTTCTCTCTTACCCTTCTTTATTTTTGTAATATTCTGAGTCTGACGGGCTTGTGTCTGGCAGACATCTCAAAGAAGCAGCAAAAGCTCGGCTCCAGTGCTTCAGCACAGATCAAAGAGTTGAGGACGTTGGATCCGACAGATAGGTCCTGGAAGGTGCTCTTACAACCGGAGCGTCTTCATCTCGCAGGTCTAGACTCGGCCGTCACAGGTAATTGAAATTGTATTTTCATGTGTCTTTTAAACTTTTCCTAATTTACTTCGTTTCTTTCTTTTCTTTTTTTTTTTATAGATCTGCCCGAAGCTCGTCCCCATCTAAGGACGGTTCCCGAATCAGCCCCCTCGGAGATGACTGGAACTCGTCCTCCTCTTAGGGCGGTTTCGAAGTTAAAGGCTCCTCCGCAATCAGTCCTTTTGTCAGAGCCTCGGCCACCAAAGAGACAAAGAGTAGTGCAGTAGGAGAAGGAGCCTGCGAGTTCATCTGCCCCTGCTGTCGTCGTAATTCCGGATCCTGATCTGGAAAGGGTGGAAGTGACAGTGGCCACTGCCTCGGAACCGCAGGCGGCACCTGACTCGGGACATGTTGCGACGGATGTTCCGAGACAGGAGGAAGAGACAAGGGCTGCGTCTTCCAGAGGGGAAGAAGAGACGAGGACTGCATCCTCCCGTGGGGAGGAAATGAACCAGGAAGGGCCATCCATCTTGCAGAAGATGGTGTCGGGGATGGTTCCCTGGGACTTAGCCCATGGGAGCGAAAAGGAGTTCATCAGTCTCTACAATGCTCCTTCGTCGCAAACCATCGGCCATGCAGCAAGGGTGCTTTTTGAACTTGCTCCCTGCTTGGTTAAGGCCTGTAAAGAGTTATCCTCGGCTCATCGACTGCAGACCCTTCTGTCGGAAGCAGAAGGGCGACATGAGAATGCCGAGATACGGGTCGGCGTTCTGATGGGCGAGGCGGCCCTTGCCCGGAAAGCTGCCGAAGACGCAAAAGCAGAGGCGACTTTTTCCAAGAGAGCCCTTGATGAAGCGCGAGCCGAGGTTACTCGAGTGTCAGCTCTCCTCTCCAGAGCTGAAGAAGAGAACCGGCGAATCCTTGCAACCCATGCTTCCTGTGCAGATGACTTGGCTCGGGCTAAGCTTGAGGCGGCGGGGCTTATTCAGCAGGCCAACGATAAGACTCGGGAGGCAGAGAAGGCTAGGGACCAAGCCGTCCAAGCATTCCTTGAGTCAGCGGAGTTCGAGGATGAGAGGGATCGCTTGTTCCAAAGCGAATTTCTGAAATGTGTCAAAGACATAAAGAAATCTTTTCCTGACCTTGATCTCTCAGAAATCGAAGGTGGAGGAGCCTCGGAATCCGAGAATCCGGACGCTGCTGCTGAAGTCACTGCTGGGGATGAGGCCGGTACATGCGAGAATGCTTTAAGTACTGTTCCTTCCGGAGGGCAGTAACCAGGGCCCCCTATATATTTTTTTTTTGTAAGAA
Source organism: Magnolia changhungtana (assembly GCA_030180095.1). Taxonomy (NCBI): domain Eukaryota; kingdom Viridiplantae; phylum Streptophyta; class Magnoliopsida; order Magnoliales; family Magnoliaceae; genus Magnolia; species Magnolia changhungtana. The sequence goes on from JASAUF010000638.1 coordinate 481,354, forward strand.
CAGTTTGAAGATAAATGAAAGATAGCACTTTTATTCATAGAATTTGGCTTTAAATCTTTCTCAGTTCGGATTCCTTGAATCTTAAGTGCCGAGCTAAGGATAGTAAATTTTTAAGTGCTCAGCGTTCCAAGGATAAGGCAGCGATTGCCCGTTTAGATCTTCTAATTGGTATGTTCCTGGCCGGATGGTACCCGAGACAATGTAAGGTCCTTCCCAGTTTGGTCCTAATGTGCCCGATCCAATCTCTTTAGTATTGGGAAATACTTTTCGGAGAACCATATCTCCCATCCGAAACCGTCTGATCTTAATTCGGGCATTATAGAACCGAGCCACTTGTCGTTGCTGGGCTTCTGTACGTAGTCGTGCTACTTCCCTTTGTTCGTCCAGGAGATCGAGTCCGAGTGTAAGGAGTTCTTCATTTTCTTCCGCATTGAACGAAGTGATTCGAGCTGAAGGTAAGCCGATTTCAACGGGAGTGACGGCTTCCGAGCCGTAAGCGAGTGAAAAGGGAGTTTCTCCTGTGGCGGTTCGGGCTGTGGTTCGGTAAGCCCAAAGAATTTTCGGGAGTTCTTCGGCCCATGCTCCTTTGGCTCGGTCGAGCTTGGTTCGGAGATGTTGCTTGATAATCTTGTTAACTACCTCAACTTGTCCATTAGTTTGAGGATGATGGGGCGAAGAATAAACATTTCTGATTCCGAGGTTGCCGCACATCTCGCGAAAGCTTCTGTTATCGAATTGCCTTCCATTGTCCGTAATAATGGTACGGGGTACTTCGAATCGGCAGATAATATTCTTCCATACGAAATCGGTGATCTTCTGTTCAGTTATCTTAGCTAATGGCTCTACCTCGGCCCACTTTGTGAAATAATCTACTGCTACCACAGCAAACTTGGTTTGACCTTTTCCCACAGGGAGTGGACCAATAATGTCGACACCCCACTGTGCGAAGGGCCAAGGACCAGTCATTGGCATTAATGCCTCGGGAGCTTGCCTTGAAATTGCTGCAAACCTTTGACATTTGTCGCATTTTTGGACGAGCTTGCGAGCGTCATGTTGGATAGTGGGCCAGTAATATCCCTGTCGTAAGACCTTGTGGGCGAGAGACCGCCCTCCAGAGTGGTTTCCACAGATTCCTTCATGGATTTCACGTAATACATAGTTCGCCTCATCGGGTTTGAGGCACCGCAGCAACGGAGCGTAGTAGCCTTTCTTATATAGAATACCGTTGAGTATGGTGTAACGGGAGGCTCAAAATCTCACTCGTCGAGCCTCGGCACGATCTTCAGGCAGTTTCCCCTTGTCGAGGTATTGGCGGATTGGATCGACCCAGGATGGTTCCGAGTCGATTGTATTTACGACCTTGCTAACTAGGTCATTAATGCTCGGCTTATCGACGTATTCGACAGGGACGGACCTGGGTATATCATCTTCATCGGCAGAGGCGAGCTTTGCTAGTAAGTCGGCTTTGCCGTTTTCCGTACGAGGGATGCGAGTAACATGACAGAGTTGAAATCCATTGATAAGTTCTTTCGCTTTCTCCATGTATGCTCTTAATTGGTCTTTCCGTGTCTGGTATACGCCGGTAACTTGATTAACAACCAACTGAGAATCGCTGAAAACACTTAGGTGCGTGACTCCCATGTTTGCGGCGAGTCGCAGGCCGAGTAACAATGCTTCATATTCCGCTGTATTATTCGACGCTTGGAATCCAAGTCGTAAGGCATACTGTATATAGGTATGATCGGGGGTTTCCAGCACAATCCCAGCCCCACTTGCCTTCGAGTTGGAAGAGCCGTCGATAAATAGTTTCCAGGGAATGGGGCAGGGTAGGGCTGGTGTAGCGGCTGTTGTTAGAACTGCAACATCCTTTGGCATATCGTTGACCGGGAGTTCGGTTGGTGGTGTTCCCTCGGCAATAAAATCGGCTACGGCTTGCCCTTTGATTGCTACCTTCGGTTTGTATTGAATGTCAAACTCACTCAGTTCGATAGCCCATTTCGTGAGTCGGCCGGAAGCTTCTGGTTTCTGCAATATTTGGCGAAGCGGGAGATCGGTCATCACGATGATGGTATGGGCATGGAAATACGGCCTGAGTCGGCGAGAAGAAATTATTAGTGCCAAGGCTACTTTTTCCAAGCTTGGGTATCTCGTTTCTGCTGGCAATAATGCTTTGCTGACGTAATATACCGGCAGTTGCTTTCCTTCGGATTCTCGTATCAAAGCCGAGCTAACCGCTGCCTCGGATACTGCTAGGTAAAGCAGCAAGGATTCGCCTGATTCGGGCTTTGATAAGAGAGGTGGAGAACCGAGGTATGATTTTAATTGTTGGAATGCTGCTTCACATTCTTCCGTCCAACCCATCGTTTGTCGTCCCTTCAACTGTTTGAAGAAAGGGAGACATTTATCCGTGGCTCTGGACAGGAACCGGTTAAGTGCAGCGACTCGTCCTGTCAACCTTTGGATATCCTTAATGGTTTTAGGGGATTCCATATCAATCAAAGCCTTTATCTTCTCAGGGTTTGCCTCTATTCCTCGCTGACTAACCAAAAAACTGAAGAACTTTCCAGAGCTTACCCCAAAAGCACATTTACTTGGATTTAGCTTCATCCGGAACTTCCGTAGGATGAGGAACATTTCTTCCAAATCATACACATGATCTGCCGCGTGTATGCTTTTGACGAGCATGTCGTCAATGTATACTTCCATGGTTCGGCCTATAAGCCGAGCAAAGATTTTGTTAACTAATCTTTGGTAAGTTGCGCCGGCATTCTTTAAACCAAATGGCATCACTCGATAACAATAAAGGCCTTTGTCGGTGACAAAGGTAGTTTTTGATTTATCTTTTTGATGCATTACAATTTGATTATACCCTGAGTATGCATCCATGAAACTAATGAGCTCATGTCCGGCGGTACTATCTACCAGCTGGTCTATCCTTGGAAGCGGAAAGCTATCCTTCGGGCAGGCTTTATTTAGGTCAGTATAGTCAATACAGACTCGCCACTTCCCGTTGGATTTCTTAACGAGCACGACATTTGCGACCCATTCCGGATAGTGTATTTCTTCTATGAAATTAGCCTGGAGAAGTTTGCTGACTTCTTCTTCAATGATGGCGTATCGTTCGGGGCCGAGCGGTCGTCGCTTCTGTCGGATCGGTCGGTATGACGGATCGATGTTGAGTCGGTGAGTCATCACAGATGGGTCGATCCCGGGCATATCGTCATGGCACCAGGCAAATACGTCGGCGTACCTTCGGAGCAAGGCTATCAGGTTTTCTTTCAAGGGGGACTGTAAAGCCGAGCCAATTCGTACCGTCTTGGATCCATCTGTTTTGACCAGGGGGACTGAGATAAGATCTTCAACCGGCTGCCCTCGTTCATGACTCTCGCCCCGAGGGTCCAATGATTCGATTGTTGATATGTTGATCGGACTTTTGTCGGCGGTCCCTTTTACAGCTATCATGTAACAGCGCCTCACATCTTGCTGGTCTCCTTTGACAATTCCTACTCCAGACTCAGTCGGGAATTTCAATGAAAGATGGTATGTGGATACCACGGCCTGGAGGAGACTTAAAGAAGGTCGGCCGAGTATTGCGTTGTATACTGAGGGTTGATCGACAACCAAGAATTCCACCATCATCGTCGTCTGATGTGGGGCATTACCGGCAGTGAGTGGCAACGAGACAATTCCTTCGGGCAGTACTTGTCCTCCGGAAAACCCGATTAACGGGGTCCGAACTGGACGTAGCATGGATCGTTCGATTCCCATTTTATCGAACGCCTGAGTAAATAATACGTCTGCAGATGATCCCGTATCGACGAGTATCCGGAACACTTTCCGGTTGGCGATAGTCAGGGTGACAATCAATGTGTCATCGTGGGGGTGATAGATACCTCGGGCGTCTTCCTCTGTGAACGAAATGCAATATTTTTCCCTTTTCTTCTCCTTTGGTGGCCGATCTATAATCATAAGCATGGACTCAGGCTGACTAAGTTTTCTCGCATGGTTCCTCCGAGCATTGTTTGAGTCGCTCCCACCTCGCGGACCGCCGATAATCGTCCGGATTTCTTCCATCGGCTGACTCTCGGTCGGACGTCTCTCATTTACTTCAACTTTGACTACATGTTCTTTGAGTCAGCCGTCTTTTATGAGTCGTTCGATCTCTTCCTTCAGGTGACGGCAATCACTTGTGTTATGCCCGTGATCACGGTGATAATGGCAGTATTTATCCTTGTCCCGCCGATTAGGATTACTTTTGAGCTTATTGGGCCAGTTGATAAAGCCTTCACTCTTGATTTCCATCAATACTTGTTCCTGAGTTTTGTTCAGGGGGGTATACGTGGAAAATCGTCGATCCAGGCGTTTACCTGACCTTCGCTCATCATGCGCCTGATCATCCTTGCGTTTCCTTCATCCGGTCGAGTCGGCTTCCTTTTTGGCCGACTCTTTGACCAAAGTTTTAGTTTCACGCAGAATTCGCATTTCTTCGGCGTTCGCATACTTATCCGACCGTGCCATAAACTCTGCCAGAGTATCGGGCGGAGTTTTGTCTAGAGACGCCAGGAATGGCTTATCTCTAACTCCTTGCATGAGCGCATTGAGAGCCGTTTCTTCTGAATGTTTGCGAACTTGAAGGGATTCGAAATTGAAACGCTTGATATAATCTTTTAATAGCTCTCCCTGCTTCTGAACTATGTTGTTCAGATGTGCAGGGGGCTTCAATTTCTTTTTTCCGCCGATGAAGTTGGTGAGGAAGGCGTCGCTCAGCTCGACGAATGAACTGATGGACTTTGGTTTCAACTGTTTAAACCACAGTCGAGCTACATCGGTCAATGTAAGAGAAAAGGCCCGACACATTACTGCATCCGAGGCATCATGGAGCTCCATATATGTTTTGAAGCATTCGATATGCTCCGTCGGGTCGGTCTTACCGGTGAAAGGAGTGATTTGAGGTAAGCGAAACCTCTCGGGCAACCGAGCCTCCATTACCGAGTCCACAAAGGGGGACGCCTTTGCTTCGGATCTGGTTGGATGCATATTTCGGCTATGCCTCATGTCCGCCATTTCTTTCGCCATTTCCTCCCGTACTTCTCTTTTAAAATTTTGAATATCGACTTTCCAAGGTTCACTACTCTCTGTCGTGCCTTCTATGGAAGGTCGGATGCGCCTCCTTCGCTCTATCTCGTGTCGAAGATCGGTTGGGGGCAAAGATGCGTTGGCCGAATGAGCTGGAGATGGTTCAGAGACGCCTTGGGGTTGGTTCGGCCGGAAAGACTGCGGCGCGGAAGGTTGAGGATCAACCGCTGCAGTCGGTACATGCGCTGTCTCCCCTTGGGGAGGCGGGAGTGGTGCATTTCTTGCTGATACATTCGTTCCAGCATCGCTTCATCACATTCATATCAGATCGGATTTCCTGAACCTCCTGATCCAACCGCCCATCGTTCCGACCCCGCTGATTGTTGCTTGTTCTGGTCGCTCCTCGTTGGCGGTTGTTAGGTGGGTTCTGGACTGCAGGGACCGCTGGCCCTGTAACCGCGATCTCATTCAAATCTTCTTCTGGGACCGTTCTTCTAGTCATCACCATGGAATTCAATATAGAAATAAGGGATGGCTTTTTGTACGTTCCCACAGACGGCGCCAAACTGTTGATGCAAAAATCCGGATTAATCCCTTAGATCTTCGTGTACCTGCACAAAAAGAACAACAAAGGACACCCTGGCTTGAGCAGGGGACCCTCCGATGCCAAAGTCAGGCTTGGATTCTGGGTCTAAATGTATCGAGGGGTTTCGAGAAAGAATTTTTGCGTACCTCATAAGATGATGGAGGTTCTCCTTTTATAGCTGCTGGAGCGTTTAATCGTAGGAGGATTCTCCTCCTAGTATCGCGGAGTTAGGATTGTGCCCGTCTCTAGTCCTCATCTGATCCCGTGAGCTTCGGGATCGGGGATCTTATCCCGAGATATATTTGGGATGAGGTCTTGTTTCGCGCTGTCCCTCCTATGTTGGCCGATACGATAAGAAGGTCGGTCCGATGCATGCTCGGACTGTTGGTTCGTCGTCTGGACCGACCCATCTTTTGTCTCGGCTTATAAAGTGTATAACTTGGCCTCGGATCTGACGTATCCCTCGGCGACCCGAGGCGGCGATCCGAGACGCTAAGTCCGAGTCTCGGGACTTGGTATTTTTTGTCCCCAACAGGTGTTTTAGTGTTCTTTGATTCCTCACTGGAATCGTCATATTCGAAGACCCTTTAGGAATCCGTAAGTGGGATCGCATTCGTCGGTCCTAGATTTTTCCCTAATCTCCTTATCTAATAGTAATCCTCATAACTCTCTCTTCAAAGGTCGAATTTAGAATATTTTGTGCTCATAGGAATGTTAGGTTGACAAGCTTCCAAATTCGACAAGAATGGGCTAATTTGGAGACCGTTCGATATCCCAAAAGCACGTTGGAACTCTTCGATAGCCATTTTTCAAAATGGATTGTTAATCTTTACAAATTGTGTAATCCAACAAAGTCGCGCATAAATCCATCGTTTGACGTCGAATTGGCTCAATTTTTGGTCATCTGAAAGGTGCTTTAATGCTCTTTGATTCCTGACTGGAATCGTCGTATTCGAAGACCCTTTAGGAATCCGTAAGTGGGATCGCAGTCATCGGTCCTGGATTTTTCCTTCATCTCCTTGTCTAATTATAACCCTCATAACTCTCTCTTCAGAGGTTGAATTTAGAATATTTTGTGCTCATTGGAATTGTAACTAGACAAGCTTCCAAATTGGACAAGAATTGGCTAATTCGGAGACTGTTCGATATCCCAAAAAAACGTTGGAACTCTTCTATTGTCATTTTTCAATATGGATTGTTAAAATTTTGAAATAGCGCGATCCAACTGAGATGCCCATAACTCCATCGTTTGATGTCGGATTGGGATGATTTTTGGCCATTTGAAAGGTATTTTAGTGCACTTTCATTCCTGACTAGAATCGCCATTTTTGTAGACCCTTTAGGAATCCTTAGGTGGGATCGCAGTCGTCAGTCCTGGATTTTTCCTTCATCTCCTTGTCTAATAGTAACCCTCATAACTCTCTCTTTAGAGGTCAAATTTAGAATATTTTGTGCTCATTGGAATCGTAACTTGGCAAGCTTCCAAATTGGACAAGAATTGGCTAATTCGGAAACTGTTCGATATCCCAAAAGCACGTTGGAACTCTTCGATCGTCGTTTTTCAATATGGATTGTTAATATTTCTAAATAGCGCGATCCAACTGAGATGCCCATAACTCCATCGTTTGATGTCCGATTGGGATGATTTTTTGTCATCTGAAAGGATCTTTTGTGCTCTTGCATTCCCGACTAGAATCGTCGTATTCGAGGACTCTTTAGGAATACGTAAGTGGGATTGCAGACGTCGGTCTTGGAATTTTCCTTCATCACCTTGTCTAATAGTAACCCTCATAACTCTCTCTTCAGATGTCGAATTTAGAATATTTTATGCTTATTAGAATAGTAACTTAACAAGCTTCCAAATAAGACAAGAATTGACAAATTTGGAGACCATTCGATATCCCAAACGCACATTGGAACTCTTCGATCATCATATTTCAATATGGATTGTTAATATTTCAAAATAGAGCGATCTAACTGAGACGCCCATAACTACATCGTTTGAGGTCGGATTTGGGATGATTTTTGGCCATCTGAAAGGTGTTTTAATGTTCTTTGATTCCTAACTGGAATCGTCATATTCGAAGACCCTTTAGGAATCCGTAAGTGGGATCGCAGTCGTCGGTCCTTGATTTTTCCTTAATCTCCTTGTCTAATAGTAACCCTCATAACTCTCTCTTCAGAGGTCGAATTTAGAATATTTTGTGCTCATTGGAATGGTAAGTTGACAAGCTTCCAAATTCGGCAGGAATTGGCTAATTCGGAGACTGTTCGATATCCCAAAAGCACGTTGGAACTCTTCGATAGTCATTTTTCAATATGGATTGTTAATCTTTACAAATCGCGCAATTCAACAAAGTCGCCCATAAATCCATCGTTTGATGTCGAATTGGCTTAATTTTTGGTCATCTGAAAGGTACTTTAGTGCTCGTTAATTCTTGACTGGAATCGTCGTATTCGAAGAGCCTTTAGGAAACCGTAAGTGGGATAGCAGTAGTCAGTCCTGGATTTTTCCTTCATCTCCTTATCTAATAGTAACCCTCATAACTCTCTCTTCAGAGATTGAATTTAAAATATTTTGTGCTCATTGGAATCATAACTTGGCAGGCTTCCAAATTGGACAAGAATTGGCTAATTCAGAGACCGTTCGATATCCCAAAAGCACGTTGGAACTCTTCTATCGTCATTTTTCAATAAGAATTGTTAATATTTCCAAATAGTGCGATCCAACTGAGATACCCATATCCTCGTTGTTTGATGTCGGATTGGGTTGATTTTTGGCCATTTGAAAGCTATTTTAGTGCACTTTTATTCCTGAATGGAATCATCATTTTTGAAGACCCTTTTGGAATTCGTAAGTGGGATCGTAGTCCTCGGTCCAAGATTTTTCCTTCGTCTCCTTGTCTAATTGTAATCCTCATAACTCTCTCTTCAGAGGTCGAATTTAGGATATTTTGTGCTCATTGGAATCGTAAGTTGACAAGCTTCCAAATTCGACAAGAATTGGCTAATTCGGAGACCGTTCGATATCCCAAAAGCACGTTGGAACTCTTCGATCGTCATTTTTCAATATGGATTGTTAATCTTTACAAATCGCGCGATCCAACAAAGTCGCCTATAAATCCATCATTAGATGTCCGATGGGCTCAATTTTTGGTCATCTGAAAGGTACTTTAGTAATCTTTGATTCCTGACTGGAATCGTCATATTCGAAGACACTTTAGGAATCCGTAAGTGGGATCACAGACGTCGGTCCTGGATTTTTCCTTCATCTCCTTGTCTAATAGTAACCCTCATAACTCTCTCTTCAGAGGTCGAATTTAGAATATTTTGTGCTCATTGCAATGGTAAGTTGACAAGCTTCCAAATTCGACAAGACTTGGCTAATTCGGAGACCGTTCGTTATCCCAAAAGCACGTTGGAACTCTTCAATCGTCATTTTTCAATATGGATTGTTAATCTTTACAAATCGCGCGATCCAACAAAGTCGCCTATAAATCCATCATTAGATGTCTGATGGGCTCAATTTTTGGTCATCTGAAAGGTACTTTAGTAATCTTTGATTCCTGACTGGAATCGTCATATTCGAAGACACTTTAGGAATCCGTAAGTGGGATCACAGACGTCGGTCCTGGATTTTTCCTTCATCTCCTTGTCTAATAGTAACCCTCATAACTCTCTCTTCAAAGGCCGAATTTAGAATATTTTTAGCTCATTGGAATCGTAACTTGACAAGCTTCCAAATTGGACAAGAATTGGCTAATTTGGAGACCGTTCGATATCCCAAACGCACATTGGAACTCTTCGATCGTCATATTTCAATATGAATTGTTAATATTTCAAAATAGAGCGATCCAACTGAGACGCCCATAACTACATCATTTGAAGTCGGATTGGGATGATTTTTGGCCATCTGAAGGGTGTTTTAATGTTCTTTGATTCCTCACTGGAATCGTCATATTCGAAGACCCTTTAGGAATCCGTAAGTGGGATCGCATTCGTCGGTCCTAGATTTTTCCTTAATCTCCTTGTCTAATAGTAACCCTCATAACTCTCTCTTCAGAGGTCGAATTTAGAATATTTTGTGCTCATTGGAATGTTAGGTTGACAAGCTTCCAAATTCGACAAGAATTGGCTAATTTGGAGACCGTTCGATATCCCAAAAGCACGTTGGAACTCTTCGATAGTCAATTTTCAATATGGATTGTTAATGTTTATAAATTGCGCAATCCAATAAAGTCGCGCATAAATCCATCGTTTGACGTCGAATTGGCTCAATTTTTGGTCATCTGAAAAGTACTTTAATGCTCTTTGATTCCTGACTGGAATCGTCGTATTCGAAGACCCTTTAGGAATCTGTAAGTGGGATCGCAGTCGTCGGTCTTGGATTTTTCCTTCATCTCCTTGTCTAATTGTAACCCTCATAACTCTCTCTTCAGAGGTTGAATTTAGAATATTTTGTGCTCATTGGAATTGTAACTAGGCAAGCTTCCAAATTGGACAAGAATTGGCTAATTCGGAGACTGTTCGGTATCCCTAAAGAATGTTGGAACTCTTCTATTGTCATTTTTCAATATGGATTGTTAAAATTTTAAAATAGCGCGATCCAACTGAGATGCCCATAACTCCATCGTTTGATGTCGGATTGGGTTGATTTTTGGCCATTTGAAAGGTATTTTAGTGCACTTTCATTCCTGACTAGAATCGCCATTTTTGTAGACCCTTTAGGAATCCTTAGGTGGGATCGCAGTCGTCAGTCCTGGATTTTTCCTTCATCTCCTTGTCTAATAGTAACCCTCATAACTCTCTCTTTAGAGGTCAAATTTAGAATATTTTGTGCTCATTGGAATCGTAACTTGACAAGCTTCCAAATTGGACAAGAATTGGCTAATTCGGAGACTGTTCGATATCCCAAAAGCACGTTGGAACTCTTCGATCGTCATTTTTCAATATGGATTGTTAATATTTCTAAATAGCGCGATCCAACTGAGACGCCCATAACTCCATCGTTTGATGTCCGATTGGGATGATTTTTTGTCATCTGAAAGGATCTTTAGTGGTCTTGCATTCCCAACTAGAATCGTCGTATTCGAGGACTCTTTAGGAATACGTAAGTGGGATTGCAGACGTCGGTCTTGGAATTTTCCTTCATCACCTTGTCTACTAGTAACCCTTATAACTCTCTCTTCAGATGTCGAATTTAGAATATTTTATGCTCATTAGAATAGTAACTTAACAAGCTTCCAAATTAGACAAGAATTGACTAATTTGGAGACCATTCGATATCCCAAACGCACATTGGAACTCTTCGATCATCATATTTCAATATGGATTGTTAATATTTCAAAATAGAGCGATCTAATTGAGACGCCCATAACTACATCGTTTGAGGTCGGATTTGGGATGATTTTTGGCCATCTGAAAGGTGTTTTAGTGTTCATTGATTCCTAACTAGAATCGTCATATTCGATGACCCTTTAAGAATTCGTAAGTGGGATCGTAGTCGTCGGTCCTAGTTTTTTCCTTAATCTCCTTGTCTAATAGTAACCCTCATAACTCTCTCTTCAGAGGTTGAATTTAGAATATTTTGTGCTCATTGGAATGGTAAGTTGACAAGCTTCCAAATTCGACAAGAATTGGCTAATTCGGAGACTGTTCGATATCCCAAAAGCACGTTGGAACTCTTCGATAGTCATTTTTCAATATGGATTGTTAATCTTTACAAATCGCGCAATCCAACAAAGTCGCCCATAAATCCATCGTTTGATGTCGAATTGGCTAAATTTTTGGTCATCTGAAAGGTACTTTAGTGCTCGTTGATTCTTGACTGGAATCGTCGTATTAGTAGAGCCTTTAGGAAACCGTAAGTGGGATAGCAGTAGTCAGTCCTGGATTTTTCCTTCATCTCCTTATCTAATAGTAATCCTCATAACTCTCTCTTCAGGGGTCGAATTTAGAATATTTTGTACTCATTGGAATGTTAGGTTGACAAGCTTCCAAATTCGACAAGAATTGGCTAATTTGGAGACCGTTTGATATCCCAAAAGCACGTTGGAACTCTTCGATAGTCATTTTTCAATATGGATTGTTAATCTTTACAAATCGCGCAATCCAACAAAGTCGCACATAAATCCATCGTTTGACGTCGAATTGGCACAATTTTTGGTCATCTGAAAGGTACTTTAATGCTCTTTGATTCCTGACTGGAATCGTCGTATTCGAAGACCCTTTAGGAATCCGTAAGTGGGATCGTAGTCGTCGGTCCTGGATTTTTCCTTCATCTCCTTGTCTAATTGTAACTCTCATAACTCTTTCTTCAGAGGTTGAATTTAGAATATTTTGTGCTCATTGGAATTGTAACTAGACAAGCTTCCAAATTGGACAAGAATTGGCTAATTCGGAGACTGTTCGGTATCCCAAAAGAACGTTGGAACTCTTCTATTGTCATTTTTCAATATGGATTGTTAAAATTTTGAAATAGCGCGATCCAACTGAGATGCCCATAACTCCGTCATTTGATGTCGGATTGGGATGATTTTTGGCCATTTGAAAGGTATTTTAGTGCAATTTCATTCCTGACTAGAATCGCCATTTTTGTAAACCCTTTAGAAATCCTTAGGTGGGATCGCAGTCGTCAGTCCTGGATTTTTCCTTCATCTCCTTGTCTAATAGTAACCCTCATAACTCTCTCTTTAGAGGTCAAATTTAGAATATTTTGTGCTCATTGGAATCGTAACTTGACAAGCTTTCAAATTGGACAAGAATTGGCTAATTCGGAGACTGTTCGATATCCCAAAAGCACGTTGGAACTCTTCGATCGTCATTTTTCAATATGGATTGTTAATATTTCTAAATAGCGCGATCCAACTGAGACGCCCATAACTCCATCGTTTGATGTCCGTTTTTGATGATTTTTTGTCATCTGAAAGGATCTTTAGTGCTCTTGCATTCCCGACTAGAATCGTCGTATTCGAGGACTCTTTAGGAATACGTAAGTGGGATTAAAGACGTCGGTCTTGGAATTTTCCTTCATCACCTCGTCTAATAGTAACCCCCATAACTCTCTCTTCAGATGTCGAATTTAGAATATTTTATGCTCATTAGAATAGTAACTTAACAAGCTTCCAAATTAGACAAGAACGGACTAATTTGGAGACCGTTCGATATCCCAAACGCACATTGGAACTCTTCGATCATCATATTTCAATATGGATTGTTAATATTTCAAAATAGAGCGATCTAACTGAGATGCCCATAACTACATCGTTTGAGGTCGGATTTGGGTTGATTTTTGGCCATCTGAAAGGTGTTTTAGTGTTCTTTGATTCCTAACTGGAATCGTCATATTCGAAGACCCTTTAGGAATCCGTAAGTGGGATCGCAGTCATCGGTCCTAGATTTTTCCTTAATCTCCTTGTCTAATAGTAACCCTCATAACTCTCTCTTCAGAGGTCGAATTTAGAATATTTTGTGCTCATTGGAATGGTAAGTTGACAAGCTTCCAAATTCGACAAGAATTGGCTAATTCAGAGACTGTTCGATATCCCAAAAGCACGTTGGAACTCTTCGATAGTCATTTTTCAATATGGATTGTTAATCTTTACAAATCGCGCAATCCAACAAAGTCGCCCATAAATCCATCGTTTGATGTCGAATTGGCTAAATTTTTGGTCATCAGAAAGGTACTTTAGTGCTCTTTGATTCTTGACTGGAATCGTCGTATTCGTAGAGCCTTTAGGAAACCGTAAGTGGGATAGCAATAGTCAGTCCTGGATTTTTCCTTCATCTCCTTGTCTAATAGTAACCCTCATAACTCTGTCTTCAGAGGTTGAATTTAAAATATTTTATGCTCATTGGAATCATAACTTGGCAGGCTTCCAAATTGGACAAGAATTGGCTAATTCAGAGACCGTTCGATATCCCAAAAGCACGTTGGAACTCTTCTATCGTCATTTTTCAATAAAAATTGTTAATATTTCCAAATAGCGCGATCCAACTGAGATGCCCATATCCCCATTGTTTGATGTCGAATTGGGATGATTTTTGGCCATTTGAAATGTATTTTAGTGCACTTTTATTCCTGAATGGAATCATCATTTTTGAAGACCCTTTTGGAATTCGTAAGTGGAACTCTTCGATCGTCATTTTTCAATATGGATTGTCAATCTTTACAAATCGCGTGATCCAACAAAGTCGCCTATAAATCCATCATTAGATGTCGAATTGGCTCAATTTTTGGTCATCTGAAAGGTACTTTAGTGATCTTTGATTCCTGACTAGAATTGTCGTATTCGAAGACACTTTAGGAATCCGTAAGTGGGATCACAGACGTCAGTCCTGAATTTTTCCTTCTTATCCTTGTCTAATAGTAAACTTCATAATTCCCACTTCAGCGGTCGAATTTAGAATATTTTGAGATCATTGGAATGGTTATCCGACAAGCTTCCAAATGGGACCAGAATTGGCTAATTTTGAGACCGTTGGATATCTCAAACGCACATTGAAACTCTTCGATCGTCATATTTCAATATGGATTGTTAATATTTCAAAATAGAGCGATCCAACTGAGATGCCCATAACTACATCGTTTGAGGTCGAATTGGGATGATTTATGGCCATCTGAAAGGTGTTTTAGTGTTCTTTGATTCCTCACTGGAATCGTCGTATTCGAAGACCCTTTAGGAATCTGTAAGTGGGAACGCAGTCGTCGGTCCTAGATATTTTCTTAATCTCCTTGTCTAATAGTAACCCTCATAACTCTCTCTTCAGAGGTCGAATTTAGAATGTTTTGTGCTCATTGGAATGTTAAGTTGACAAGCTTCCAAATTCAATAAGAATTGGCTAATTTGGAGACCGTTCGATATCCCAAAAGTACCTCGAAACTCTTTGATAGTCATTTTTCAATATGGAATGTTAATCTTTACAAATCGCGCAATCCAACAAAGTCACGCATAAATCCATCGTTTGACGTCGAATTGCCTCAATTTTTGGTCATCTGAAAGGTACTTTAATGCTCTTTGATTCCTGACTGGAATCGTCGTATTCGAAGACACTTTAGGAATCCGTAAGTGGGATCGCAGTCGTCGGTCCTGGATTTTTCCTTCATCTCCTTGTCTAATTGTAACCCTCATAACTCTCTCTTCAGAGGTTTAATTTAGAATATTTTGTGCTCATTGGAATGGTAAGTTGACAAGCTTCCAAATTCGACAAGAATTGGCTAATTCGAGAGGCGTTCGATATCCCAAAAGCACATTGGAACTCTTCGATAGCCATTTTTCAATATGGATTGTTAATCTTTACAAATCGCGCAATCCAACAAAGTCACCCATAAATCCATCGTTTGATGTCGAATTGGCTAAATTTTTGTTCATCTGAAAGGTGCTTTAGTGCTCGTTGATTCTTGACTGGAATCGTCGTATTCGTAGAGCCTTTAGGAAACTGTAAATGGGATAGCAGTAGTCAGTCATGGATTTTTCCTTCATCTCCTTGTCTAATAATAACCCTCATAACTCTCACTTCAGAGGTTGAATTTAAAATATTTTGTGCTCATTGGAATCGTAACTTGGCAGGCTTCCAAATTGGACAAGAATTGGCTAATTCAGAGACTGTTCGATATCCCAAAAGCACGTTGGAACTCTTCTATCGTCATTTTTCAATAAGGATTGTTAATATTTCCGAATAGCGCGATCCAACTGAGATGCCCATATCCCCATTGTTTGATGTTGGATTGGGATGATTTTTGGCCATTTGAAAGGTATTTTAGTGCACTTTTATTCTTGAATGGAATCATCATTTTTGAAGACCCTTTTGGAATTCGTAAGTGGGATCGCAGTCGTCGGTCCTATATTTTTCCTTCGTCTCCTTGTCTAATAGTAACCCTCATAACTCTCTCTTCAGAGGTCGAATTTAGGATATTTTGTGCTCATTGGAATCGTAAGTTGACAAGCTTCCAAATTCGACAAGAATTGGCTAATTCGGAGACCGTTCGATATCCCAAAAGCACGTTGGAACTCTTCGACCGTCATTTTTCAATATGGATTATTAATCTTTATAAATCGCGTGATCCAACAAAGTCGCCTATAAATCCATCGTTTGATGTTGAATTGGCTCAATTTTTGGTCATCTGAAAGGTACTTTAGCGATCTTTGATTCCTGACTGGAATCGTCATATTCGAAGACACTTTAGGAATCCGTAAGTGGGATCACAGACGTCGGTCCTGGATTTTTCCTTCATCTCCTTGTCTAATAGTAACCCTCATAACTCTCTCTTCAAAGGTCGAACTTAGAATATTTTGAGCTCATTGGAATCGTATCTTGACAAGCTTCCAAATTGGACAAGAATTGGCTAATTTGGAGACCGTTCGATATCCCAAACGCACATTGGAACTCTTCGATCGTCATATTTCAATATGAATTGTTAATATTTCAAAATAGATTTATCCAACTGAGACAGCCATAACTACATCGTTTAAGGTCAGATTGGGATGATTTTCGGCCATATGAAAGGTGTTTTAGTGTTCTTTGATTCCTAACTGGAATCGTCGTATTCGAAGACCCTTTAGGAATCCGTAAGTGGGAACGCAGTCGTCGGTCCTAGATTTTTTCTTAATCTCCTTGTCTAATAGTAACCCTCATAACTCTCTCTTCAGAGGTCGAATTTAGAATATTTTGTGCTCATTAGAATGTTAAGTTGACAAGCTTCCAAATTTGACAATAATTGGCTAATTTGGAGACCGTTCGATATCCCAAAAGCACGTTGGAACTCTTCAATCGTCATATTTCAATATGGATTGTTAATATTTCAAAATAGAGCAATCCAACTGCGACGCCCATGACTACATCGTTTGAGGTCGGATTGGGATGATTTTTGGCCATCTGAAAGGTGATTTAGTGTTCTTTCATACCTAACTGGAATCGTCATATTTGAAGACCCTTTAGGAATCTGTAAGTGGAATCGCAGTCGTCGGTCCTAGATTTTTCCTTAATCTCCTTGTCTAATAGTAACCCTCATAACTCTCTCTTCAGAGGTCGAATTTAGAATATTTTGTGCTCATTGGAATGTTAAGTTGACAAGCTTCCAAATTCAACAAGAATTGGCTAATTTGGAGACCGTTCGATATCCCAAAAGCACGTTGGAACTCTTCGATAGTCATTTTTCAATATGGATTGTTAATCTTTACAAATCACGCAATCCAACAAAGTCGCCCATAAATCCATCGTTTGATGTCGAATTGGCTAAATTTTTGGTCATCTGAAAGGTACTTTAGTGATCGTTGATTCTTGACTGGAATCGTCGTATTCGTAGAGCCTTTAGGAAACCGTAAGTGGGATAGGAGTAGTCAGTCCTAGATTTTTCCTTCATCTACTTGTCTAATAGTAACCCTCATAACTCTCTCTTCAGAGGTCGAATTTAGAATATTTTGTGCTCATTGGAATCGTAAGTTGACAAGCTTCCAAATTCGACAAGAATTGGCTAATTCGGAGACCGTTCGATATCCCAAAAGCACGTTGGAACTCTTCGATCGTCATTTTTCAATATGGATTGTTAATCTTTACAAATCGCGCGATCCAACAAAGTCGCCTATAAATCCATCGTTAGATGTCGAATTGGCTCAATTTTTGGTCATCTGAAAGGTACTTTATTGCTCTTTGATTCCTGACTGGAATCGTCATATTCGAAGACCCTTTAGGAATCCGTAAGTGGGATCGCAGTCGTCGGTCCTGGATTTTTCCTTCATCTCCTTGTCTAATTGTAACCCTCATAACTCTCTCTTCAAAGGTCGAATTTAGCATAGTTTGAGCACAATGGAATCGTAACTTGACAAGCTTCCAAATTAGATAAGAATTGGCTAATTTGCAGACCGTTCGATATCCCAAACGCACATTGGAACTCTTCGATCATCATATTTCGATATGGATTGTTGAAATTTCAAAATAGAGCGATCCAACTGAGACACCCATAACTCATCGTTTGAGGTCGGATTGGGATGATTTTTGGCCACCTAAAAGGTGTTTTAGTGTTCTTTGATTCCGAACTGGAATTGTCATATTCGAAGACCCTTTAGGAATCCTTAGGTGGGATCGCAGTAGTCAGTCCTGGATTTTTCCTTCATCTCCTTGTCTAATAGTAACCCTCATAACTCTCTCTTCAGAGGTCAAATTTAGAATATTTTGTGCTCATTGGAATGTTAGGTTGACAAGCTTCTAAATTCGACAAGAATTGGCTAATTTAGAGACCGTTTGATATCCCAAAAGTACGTTAGAACTCTTCGATAGTCATTTTTCAATATGGATTGTTAATCTTTACAAATCGCGCATAAATCCATCGTTTGACGTCGAATTGGCTCAATTTTTGGTCATCTGAAAGGTACTTTAATGCTCTTTGATTCCTGACTGGAATCGTCATATTCGAAGACCCTTTAGGAATCCGTAAGTGGGATCGCAGTCGTCGGTCCTGGATTTTTCCTTCATCTCCTTGTCTAATTGTAACCCTCATAACTCTCTCTTCAAAGGTCGAATTTAGCATAGTTTGAGCACAATGGAATCGTAACTTGACAAGCTTCCAAATTAGATAAGAATTGGCTAATTTGCAGACCGTTCGATATCCCAAACGCACATTGGAACTCTTCGATCATCATATTTCGATATGGATTGTTGAAATTTCAAAATAGAGCGATCCAACTGAGACACCCATAACTCATCGTTTGAGGTCGGATTGGGATGATTTTTGGCCACCTAAAAGGTGTTTTAGTGTTCTTTGATTCCGAACTGGAATTGTCATATTCGAAGACCCTTTAGGAATCCTTAGGTGGGATCGCAGTAGTCAGTCCTGGATTTTTCCTTCATCTCCTTGTCTAATAGTAACCCTCATAACTCTCTCTTCAGAGGTCAAATTTAGAATATTTTGTGCTCATTGGAATGTTAGGTTGACAAGCTTCTAAATTCGACAAGAATTGGCTAATTTAGAGACCGTTTGATATCCCAAAAGTACGTTAGAACTCTTCGATAGTCATTTTTCAATATGGATTGTTAATCTTTACAAATCGCGCATAAATCCATCGTTTGACGTCGAATTGGCTCAATTTTTGGTCATCTGAAAGGTACTTTAATGCTCTTTGATTCCTGACTGGAATCATCGTATTCGAAGACCCTTTATGAATCTGTAAGTGGGATCACAGTCGTCGGTCCTGGATTTTTCCTTCATCTCCTTGTCAAATTGTAACCCTCATAACTCTCTCTTCAGAGGTTGAATTTAGAAGATTTTGTGCTCATTGTAATTGTAACTAGACAAGCTTCCAAATTAGACAAGAATTGGCTAATTCGGAGACCG
The DNA here is from genome assembly GCA_030180095.1 of Magnolia changhungtana. Classification (NCBI taxonomy): domain Eukaryota; kingdom Viridiplantae; phylum Streptophyta; class Magnoliopsida; order Magnoliales; family Magnoliaceae; genus Magnolia; species Magnolia changhungtana. The sequence goes on from JASAUF010000638.1 coordinate 500,346, forward strand.
TTCGGTATCCCAAAAGAACGTTGTAACTCTTCTATTGTCATTTTTCAATATAGATTGTTAAAATTTTGAAATAGCGCGATCCAACTGAGATGCCCATAACTCCATCGTTTGATGTCGGATTGGGATGATTTTAGGCCATTTGAAAGGTATTTTAGTGCACTTTCATTCCTGACTAGAATCGCCATTTTTGTAGACCCTTTAGGAATCCTTAGGTGGGATCGCAGTCGTCAGTCCTGGATTTTTCCTTCATCTCCTTGTCTAATAGTAACCCTCATAACTCTCTCTTTAGAGGTCAAATTTAGTATATTTTGTGCTCATTGGAATCGTAACTTGACAAGCTTCCAAATTGGACAAGAATTGGCTAATTCGGAGACTGTTCGATATCCCAAAAGGACGTTGGAACTCTTCGATCGTCATTTTTCAATATGGATTGTTAATATTTCTAAATAGCGCGATCCAAATAAGACGCCCATAACTCCATCGTTTGATGTCCGATTGGGATGACTTTTTGTCATCTGAAAGGATCTTTAGTGCGCTTGCATTCCAGACTAGAATCGCGGTTTCGAGGACTCTTTAGGAATACGTAAGTGGGATTGCAGACGTCGGTCTTGGAATTTTCCTTCATCACCTTGTCTAATAGTAACCCTCATAACTCTCTCTTCAGATGTCGAATTTAGAATATTTTATGCTCATTAGAATAGTAACTTAACAAGCTTCCAAATTAGACAAGAATTTACTAATTTGGGGACCCTTCGATATCCCAAATGCACATTGGAACTCTTCGATCATCATATTTCAATATGGATTGTTAATATTTCTAAATAGCGCGATCCAACTGAGACGCCCATAACTCCATCGTTTGATGTCCGATTGGGATGATTTTTTGTCATATGAAAGGATCTTTAGAGCTCTTGCATTCGAGGACTCTTTAGGAATCCGTAAGTGGGATCGCAGTCGTCGGTCCTGGATTTTTCCTTCATCTCCTTGTCTAATTGTAACCCTCATAACTCTCTCTTCAAAGGTCGAATTTAGCATATTTTGAGCACATTGGAATCGTAACTTGACAAGCTTCCAAATTGGACAAGAATTGGCTAATTTGGAGACCGTTCGATATCCCAAACGCACATTGGAACTCTTCGATCATCATATTTCGATATGGATTGTTAATATTTCAAAATAGAGCGATCCAACTGAGACCCCCATAACTCATCGTTTGAGGTCGGATTGGGATGATTTTTGGCCATCTGAAAGGTGTTTTAGTGTTCTTTGATTCCTAACTGGAATCGTCATATTTGAAGACCCTTTAGGAATCCGTAAGTGGGATCGCATTCGTCGGTCCAAGATTTTTTCTTAATCTCCTTGTCTAATAGTAACCCTCATAACTCTCTCTTCAGAGGTCAAATTTAGAATATTTTGTGCTCATTGGAATGTTAGGTTGACAAGCTTCCAAATTCGACAAGAATTAGCTAATTTGGAGACCGTTCGATATCCCAAAAGCACGTTGGAACTCTTCGATAGTCATTTTTCAATATGGATTGTTAATCTTTACAAATCACGCAATCCAACAAAGTCGCGCATAAATCCATCATTTGACATCGAATTAGCTCAATTTTTGGTCATCTGAAAGGTACTTTAATGCTCTTTGATTCCTGACTGGAATCATCATATTCGAAGACCCTTTAAGAATCTGTAAGTGGGATCACAGTCGTCGGTCCTAGATTTTTCCTTCATCTCCTTGTCTAATTGTAACCCTCATAACTCTCTCTTCAGAGGTTGAATTTAGAATATTTTATGCTCATTAGAAGTAACTAGACAAGCTTCCAAATTGGACAAGAATTGGCTAATTCGAAGACCGTTCGGTATCCCAAAAGAACGTTGGAACTCTTCTATTGTCATTTTTCAATATGGATTGTTAAAATTTTGAAATAGCGCGATCCAACTGAGATGCCCATAACTCCATCGTTTGATGTCGGATTGGGATGATTTTTGGCCATTTGAAAGGTATTTTAGTGCACTTTCATTCCTGACTAGAATCGCCATTTTTGTAGACCCTTTAGGAATCCTTAGGTGGGATCGTAGTCATCAGTCCTGGATTTTTCCTTCATCTCCTTGTCTAATAGTAACCCTCATAACTCTCTCTTCAGAGGTCAAATTTAGAATATTTTGTGCTCATTAGAATGTTAGGTTGACAAGTTTCCAAATTCGACAAGAATTCTCTAATTTGGAGACCGTTCGATATCCCAAAAGCACGTTGGAACTCTTCGATAGTCATTTTTCAATATGGATTGTTAATCTTTACAAATCGCGCAATCCAACAAAGTCGCGCATAAATCCATCGTTTGAAGTCGAATTGGCTCAATTTTTGGTCATTTGAAAGGTACTTTAATGCTCTTTGATTCCTGACTGGAATCGTCGTATTCGAAGACCCTTTATGAATCCGTAAGTGGGATCACAGTCGTCGGTCCTGGATTTTTCATTCATCTCCTTGTCTAATTGTGACCCTCATAACTCTCTCTTCAGAGGTTGAATTTAGAATATTTTGTGCTCATTGGAATTGTAACTAGACAAGCTTCCAAATTGGACAAGAATTGGCAAATTCGGAGACGGTTCGGTATCCCAAAAGAACGTTGGAACTCTTCTATTGTCATTTTTCAATATGGATTGTTAAAATTTTGAAATAGCGCGATCCAACTGAGATGCCCATAACTCCATCGTTTGATGTCGGATTGGGATGATTTTTGGCCATTTGAAAGGTATTTTAGTGCACTTTCATTCCTGACTAGAATCGCCATTTTTGAAGACCCTTTAGGAATCCTTAGGTGGGATCGCAATCGTCAGTCCTGGATTTTTCCTTCATCTCCTTGTCTAATAGTAACCCTCATAACTCTCTCTTTAGAGGTCAAATTTAATATATTGTGCTCATTGGAATCGTAACTTGACAAGCTTCCAAATTGGACAAGAATTGCCTAATTCGGAGACTATTCGATATCCCTAAAGCACGTTGGAACTCTTCGATCGTCATTTTTCAATATGAATTGTTAATATTTCTAAATAGCGGGATCCAACTGAGACGCCCATAACTCCATCGTTCGATGTCCGATTGGGATGATTTTTTATCATCTGAAAGGATCTTTAGAGCTCTTGCATTCGAGGACTCTTTAGGAATCCATAAGTGGGATCGCAGTCGTTGGTCCTGGATTTTTCCTTCATCTCCTTGTCTAATTGTAACCCTCATAACTCTCTCTTCAAAGGTCGAATTTAGCATATTTTGAGCACATTGGAATCGTAACTTGACAAGCTTCCAAATTGGACAAGAATTGGCTAATTTGGAGACCGTTCGATATCCCAAACGCACATTGGAACTCTTCGATCATCATGTTTCGATATGGATTGTAAATATTTCAAAATAGAGCGATCCAACTGAGACACTCATAACTCATCGTTTGAGGTCGGATTGGGATGATTTTTGGCCATCTGAAAGGTGTTTTAGTGTTCATTGATTCCTAACTAGAATCGTCATATTCGATGACCCTTTAAGAATTCGTAAGTGGGATCGTAGTCGTCGGTCCTAGTTTTTTCCTTAATCTCCTTGTCTAATAGTAACCCTCATAACTCTCTCTTCAGAGGTTGAATTTAGAATATTTTGTGCTCATTGGAATGGTAAGTTGACAAGCTTCCAAATTCGACAAGAATTGGCTAATTCGGAGACTGTTCGATATCCCAAAAGCACGTTGGAACTCTTCGATAGTCATTTTTCAATATGGATTGTTAATCTTTACAAATCGCGCAATCCAACAAAGTCGCCCATAAATCCATCGTTTGATGTCGAATTGGCTAAATTTTTGGTCATCTGAAAGGTACTTTAGTGCTCGTTGATTCTTGACTGGAATCGTCGTATTCGTAGAGCCTTTAGGAAACCGTAAGTGGGATAGCAGTAGTCAGTCCTGGATTTTTCCTTCATCTCCTTATCTAATAGTAATCCTCATAACTCTCTCTTCAGGGGTCGAATTTAGAATATTTTGTACTCATTGGAATGTTAGGTTGACAAGCTTCCAAATTCGACAAGAATTGGCTAATTTGGAGACCGTTTGATATCCCAAAAGCACGTTGGAACTCTTCGATAGTCATTTTTCAATATGGATTGTTAATCTTTACAAATCGCGCAATCCAACAAAGTCGCACATAAATCCATCGTTTGACGTCGAATTGGCACAATTTTTGGTCATCTGAAAGGTACTTTAATGCTCTTTGATTCCTGACTGGAATCGTCGTATTCGAAGACCCTTTAGGAATCCGTAAGTGGGATCGTAGTCGTCGGTCCTGGATTTTTCCTTCATCTCCTTGTCTAATTGTAACTCTCATAACTCTTTCTTCAGAGGTTGAATTTAGAATATTTTGTGCTCATTGGAATTGTAACTAGACAAGCTTCCAAATTGGACAAGAATTGGCTAATTCGGAGACTGTTCGGTATCCCAAAAGAACGTTGGAACTCTTCTATTGTCATTTTTCAATATGGATTGTTAAAATTTTGAAATAGCGCGATCCAACTGAGATGCCCATAACTCCGTCATTTGATGTCGGATTGGGATGATTTTTGGCCATTTGAAAGGTATTTTAGTGCAATTTCATTCCTGACTAGAATCGCCATTTTTGTAAACCCTTTAGAAATCCTTAGGTGGGATCGCAGTCGTCAGTCCTGGATTTTTCCTTCATCTCCTTGTCTAATAGTAACCCTCATAACTCTCTCTTTAGAGGTCAAATTTAGAATATTTTGTGCTCATTGGAATCGTAACTTGACAAGCTTTCAAATTGGACAAGAATTGGCTAATTCGGAGACTGTTCGATATCCCAAAAGCACGTTGGAACTCTTCGATCGTCATTTTTCAATATGGATTGTTAATATTTCTAAATAGCGCGATCCAACTGAGACGCCCATAACTCCATCGTTTGATGTCCGTTTTTGATGATTTTTTGTCATCTGAAAGGATCTTTAGTGCTCTTGCATTCCCGACTAGAATCGTCGTATTCGAGGACTCTTTAGGAATACGTAAGTGGGATTAAAGACGTCGGTCTTGGAATTTTCCTTCATCACCTCGTCTAATAGTAACCCCCATAACTCTCTCTTCAGATGTCGAATTTAGAATATTTTATGCTCATTAGAATAGTAACTTAACAAGCTTCCAAATTAGACAAGAACGGACTAATTTGGAGACCGTTCGATATCCCAAACGCACATTGGAACTCTTCGATCATCATATTTCAATATGGATTGTTAATATTTCAAAATAGAGCGATCTAACTGAGATGCCCATAACTACATCGTTTGAGGTCGGATTTGGGTTGATTTTTGGCCATCTGAAAGGTGTTTTAGTGTTCTTTGATTCCTAACTGGAATCGTCATATTCGAAGACCCTTTAGGAATCCGTAAGTGGGATCGCAGTCATCGGTCCTAGATTTTTCCTTAATCTCCTTGTCTAATAGTAACCCTCATAACTCTCTCTTCAGAGGTCGAATTTAGAATATTTTGTGCTCATTGGAATGGTAAGTTGACAAGCTTCCAAATTCGACAAGAATTGGCTAATTCAGAGACTGTTCGATATCCCAAAAGCACGTTGGAACTCTTCGATAGTCATTTTTCAATATGGATTGTTAATCTTTACAAATCGCGCAATCCAACAAAGTCGCCCATAAATCCATCGTTTGATGTCGAATTGGCTAAATTTTTGGTCATCCGAAAGGTACTTTAGTGCTCTTTGATTCTTGACTGGAATCGTCGTATTCGTAGAGCCTTTAGGAAACCGTAAGTGGGATAGCAATAGTCAGTCCTGGATTTTTCCTTCATCTCCTTGTCTAATAGTAACCCTCATAACTCTGTCTTCAGAGGTTGAATTTAAAATATTTTATGCTCATTGGAATCATAACTTGGCAGGCTTCCAAATTGGACAAGAATTGGCTAATTCAGAGACCGTTCGATATCCCAAAAGCACGTTGGAACTCTTCTATCGTCATTTTTCAATAAGGATTGTTAATATTTCCAAATAGCGCGATCCAACTGAGATGCCCATATCCCCATTGTTTGATGTCGAATTGGGATGATTTTTGGCCATTTGAAATGTATTTTAGTGCACTTTTATTCCTGAATGGAATCATCATTTTTGAAGACCCTTTTGGAATTCGTAAGTGGAACTCTTCGATCGTCATTTTTCAATATGGATTGTCAATCTTTACAAATCGCGTGATCCAACAAAGTCGCCTATAAATCCATCATTAGATGTCGAATTGGCTCAATTTTTGGTCATCTGAAAGGTACTTTAGTGATCTTTGATTCCTGACTAGAATTGTCGTATTCGAAGACACTTTAGGAATCCGTAAGTGGGATCACAGACGTCGGTCCTGGATTTTTCCTTCTTCTCCTTGTCTAATAGTAACCCTCATAACTCTCTCTTCAAAGGTCGAATTTAGAATATTTTGAGCTCATTGGAATCGTAACTTGACAAGCTTCCAAATTGGACAAGAATTGGCTAATTTGGAGACCGTTCGATATCCCAAACGCACATTGAAACTCTTCGATCGTCATATTTCAATATGGATTGTTAATATTTCAAAATAGAGCGATCCAACTGAGATGCCCATAACTACATCGTTTGAGGTCGAATTGGGATGATTTATGGCCATCTGAAAGGTGTTTTAGTGTTCTTTGATTCCTCACTGGAATCGTCGTATTCGAAGACCCTTTAGGAATCTGTAAGTGGGAACGCAGTCGTCGGTCCTAGATATTTTCTTAATCTCCTTGTCTAATAGTAACCCTCATAACTCTCTCTTCAGAGGTCGAATTTAGAATGTTTTGTGCTCATTGGAATGTTAAGTTGACAAGCTTCCAAATTCAATAAGAATTGGCTAATTTGGAGACCGTTCGATATCCCAAAAGTACCTCGAAACTCTTTGATAGTCATTTTTCAATATGGAATGTTAATCTTTACAAATCGCGCAATCCAACAAAGTCACGCATAAATCCATCGTTTGACGTCGAATTGCCTCAATTTTTGGTCATCTGAAAGGTACTTTAATGCTCTTTGATTCCTGACTGGAATCGTCGTATTCGAAGACACTTTAGGAATCCGTAAGTGGGATCGCAGTCGTCGGTCCTGGATTTTTCCTTCATCTCCTTGTCTAATTGTAACCCTCATAACTCTCTCTTCAGAGGTTTAATTTAGAATATTTTGTGCTCATTGGAATGGTAAGTTGACAAGCTTCCAAATTCGACAAGAATTGGCTAATTCGGAGACTGTTCGATATCCCAAAAGCACATTGGAACTCTTCGATAGCCATTTTTCAATATGGATTGTTAATCTTTACAAATCGCGCAATCCAACAAAGTCACCCATAAATCCATCGTTTGATGTCGAATTGGCTAAATTTTTGTTCATCTGAAAGGTGCTTTAGTGCTCGTTGATTCTTGACTGGAATCGTCGTATTCGTAGAGCCTTTAGGAAACTGTAAATGGGATAGCAGTAGTCAGTCATGGATTTTTCCTTCATCTCCTTGTCTAATAATAACCCTCATAACTCTCACTTCAGAGGTTGAATTTAAAATATTTTGTGCTCATTGGAATCGTAACTTGGCAGGCTTCCAAATTGGACAAGAATTGGCTAATTCAGAGACTGTTCGATATCCCAAAAGCACGTTGGAACTCTTCTATCGTCATTTTTCAATAAGGATTGTTAATATTTCCGAATAGCGCGATCCAACTGAGATGCCCATATCCCCATTGTTTGATGTTGGATTGGGATGATTTTTGGCCATTTGAAAGGTATTTTAGTGCACTTTTATTCTTGAATGGAATCATCATTTTTGAAGACCCTTTTGGAATTCGTAAGTGGGATCGCAGTCGTCGGTCCTATATTTTTCCTTCGTCTCCTTGTCTAATAGTAACCCTCATAACTCTCTCTTCGAGAGGTCGAATTTAGGATATTTTGTGCTCATTGGAATCGTAAGTTGACAAGCTTCCAAATTCGACAAGAATTGGCTAATTTGGAGACCGTTCGATATCCCAAAAGCACGTTGGAACTCTTCGACCGTCATTTTTCAATATGGATTATTAATCTTTATAAATCGCGTGATCCAACAAAGTCGCCTATAAATCCATCGTTTGATGTTGAATTGGCTCAATTTTTGGTCATCTGAAAGGTACTTTAGCGATCTTTGATTCCTGACTGGAATCGTCATATTCGAAGACACTTTAGGAATCCGTAAGTGGGATCACAGACGTCGGTCCTGGATTTTTCCTTCATCTCCTTGTCTAATAGTAACCCTCATAACTCTCTCTTCAAAGGTCGAACTTAGAATATTTTGAGCTCATTGGAATCGTATCTTGACAAGCTTCCAAATTGGACAAGAATTGGCTAATTTGGAGACCGTTCGATATCCCAAACGCACATTGGAACTCTTCGATCGTCATATTTCAATATGAATTGTTAATATTTCAAAATAGATTTATCCAACTGAGACAGCCATAACTACATCGTTTAAGGTCAGATTGGGATGATTTTCGGCCATATGAAAGGTGTTTTAGTGTTCTTTGATTCCTAACTGGAATCGTCGTATTCGAAGACCCTTTAGGAATCCGTAAGTGGGAACGCAGTCGTCGGTCCTAGATTTTTTCTTAATCTCCTTGTCTAATAGTAACCCTCATAACTCTCTCTTCAGAGGTCGAATTTAGAATATTTTGTGCTCATTAGAATGTTAAGTTGACAAGCTTCCAAATTTGACAATAATTGGCTAATTTGGAGACCGTTCGATATCCCAAAAGCACGTTGGAACTCTTCAATCGTCATATTTCAATATGGATTGTTAATATTTCAAAATAGAGCAATCCAACTGCGACGCCCATGACTACATCGTTTGAGGTCGGATTGGGATGATTTTTGGCCATCTGAAAGGTGATTTAGTGTTCTTTCATACCTAACTGGAATCGTCATATTTGAAGACCCTTTAGGAATCGTAAGTGGAATCGCAGTCGTCGGTCCTAGATTTTTCCTTAATCTCCTTGTCTAATAGTAACCCTCATAACTCTCTCTTCGAGAGGTCGAATTTAGAATATTTTGTGCTCATTGGAATGTTAAGTTGACAAGCTTCCAAATTCAACAAGAATTGGCTAATTTGGAGACCGTTCGATATCCCAAAAGCACGTTGGAACTCTTCGATAGTCATTTTTCAATATGGATTGTTAATCTTTACAAATCACGCAATCCAACAAAGTCGCCCATAAATCCATCGTTTGATGTCGAATTGGCTAAATTTTTGGTCATCTGAAAGGTACTTTAGTGATCGTTGATTCTTGACTGGAATCGTCGTATTCGTAGAGCCTTTAGGAAACCGTAAGTGGGATAGGAGTAGTCAGTCCTAGATTTTTCCTTCATCTACTTGTCTAATAGTAACCCTCATAACTCTCTCTTCAGAGGTCGAATTTAGAATATTTTGTGCTCATTGGAATCGTAAGTTGACAAGCTTCCAAATTCGACAAGAATTGGCTAATTCGGAGACCGTTCGATATCCCAAAAGCACGTTGGAACTCTTCGATCGTCATTTTTCAATATGGATTGTTAATCTTTACAAATCGCGATCAACAAAGTCGCCTATAAATCCATCGTTAGATGTCGAATTGGCTCAATTTTTGGTCATCTGAAAGGTACTTTATTGCTCTTTGATTCCTGACTGGAATCGTCATATTCGAAGACCCTTTAGGAATCCGTAAGTGGGATCGCAGTCGTCGGTCCTGGATTTTTCCTTCATCTCCTTGTCTAATTGTAACCCTCATAACTCTCTCTTCAAAGGTCGAATTTAGCATAGTTTGAGCACAATGGAATCGTAACTTGACAAGCTTCCAAATTAGATAAGAATTGGCTAATTTGCAGACCGTTCGATATCCCAAACGCACATTGGAACTCTTCGATCATCATATTTCGATATGGATTGTTGAAATTTCAAAATAGAGCGATCCAACTGAGACACCCATAACTCATCGTTTGAGGTCGGATTGGGATGATTTTTGGCCACCTAAAAGGTGTTTTAGTGTTCTTTGATTCCGAACTGGAATTGTCATATTCGAAGACCCTTTAGGAATCCTTAGGTGGGATCGCATAGTCAGTCCTGGATTTTTCCTTCATCTCCTTGTCTAATAGTAACCCTCATAACTCTCTCTTCAGAGGTCAAATTTAGAATATTTTGTGCTCATTGGAATGTTAGGTTGACAAGCTTCTAAATTCGACAAGAATTGGCTAATTTAGAGACCGTTTGATATCCCAAAAGTACGTTAGAACTCTTCGATAGTCATTTTTCAATATGGATTGTTAATCTTTACAAATCGCGCATAAATCCATCGTTTGACGTCGAATTGGCTCAATTTTTGGTCATCTGAAAGGTACTTTAATGCTCTTTGATTCCTGACTGGAATCGTCATATTCGAAGACCCTTTAGGAATCCGTAAGTGGGATCGCAGTCGTCGGTCCTGGATTTTTCCTTCATCTCCTTGTCTAATTGTAACCCTCATAACTCTCTCTTCAAAGGTCGAATTTAGCATAGTTTGAGCACAATGGAATCGTAACTTGACAAGCTTCCAAATTAGATAAGAATTGGCTAATTTGCAGACCGTTCGATATCCCAAACGCACATTGGAACTCTTCGATCATCATATTTCGATATGGATTGTTGAAATTTCAAAATAGAGCGATCCAACTGAGACACCCATAACTCATCGTTTGAGGTCGGATTGGGATGATTTTTGGCCACCTAAAAGGTGTTTTAGTGTTCTTTGATTCCGAACTGGAATTGTCATATTCGAAGACCCTTTAGGAATCCTTAGGTGGGATCGCAGTAGTCAGTCCTGGATTTTTCCTTCATCTCCTTGTCTAATAGTAACCCTCATAACTCTCTCTTCAGAGGTCAAATTTAGAATATTTTGTGCTCATTGGAATGTTAGGTTGACAAGCTTCTAAATTCGACAAGAATTGGCTAATTTAGAGACCGTTTGATATCCCAAAAGTACGTTAGAACTCTTCGATAGTCATTTTTCAATATGGATTGTTAATCTTTACAAATCGCGCATAAATCCATCGTTTGACGTCGAATTGGCTCAATTTTTGGTCATCTGAAAGGTACTTTAATGCTCTTTGATTCCTGACTGGAATCATCGTATTCGAAGACCCTTTATGAATCCGTAAGTGGGATCACAGTCGTCGGTCCTGGATTTTTCCTTCATCTCCTTGTCAAATTGTAACCCTCATAACTCTCTCTTCAGAGGTTGAATTTAGAAGATTTTGTGCTCATTGTAATTGTAACTAGACAAGCTTCCAAATTAGACAAGAATTGGCTAATTCGGAGACCGTTCGGTATCCCAAAAGAACGTTGTAACTCTTCTATTGTCATTTTTCAATATAGATTGTTAAAATTTTGAAATAGCGCGATCCAACTGAGATGCCCATAACTCCATCGTTTGATGTCGGATTGGGATGATTTTAGGCCATTTGAAAGGTATTTTAGTGCACTTTCATTCCTGACTAGAATCGCCATTTTTGTAGACCCTTTAGGAATCCTTAGGTGGGATCGCAGTCGTCAGTCCTGGATTTTTCCTTCATCTCCTTGTCTAATAGTAACCCTCATAACTCTCTCTTTAGAGGTCAAATTTAGTATATTTTGTGCTCATTGGAATCGTAACTTGACAAGCTTCCAAATTGGACAAGAATTGGCTAATTCGGAGACTGTTCGATATCCCAAAAGGACGTTGGAACTCTTCGATCGTCATTTTTCAATATGGATTGTTAATATTTCTAAATAGCGCGATCCAAATAAGACGCCCATAACTCCATCGTTTGATGTCCGATTGGGATGACTTTTTGTCATCTGAAAGGATCTTTAGTGCGCTTGCATTCCAGACTAGAATCGCGGTTTCGAGGACTCTTTAGGAATACGTAAGTGGGATTGCAGACGTCGGTCTTGGAATTTTCCTTCATCACCTTGTCTAATAGTAACCCTCATAACTCTCTCTTCAGATGTCGAATTTAGAATATTTTATGCTCATTAGAATAGTAACTTAACAAGCTTCCAAATTAGACAAGAATTTACTAATTTGGGGACCATTCGATATCCCAAATGCACATTGGAACTCTTCGATCATCATATTTCAATATGGATTGTTAATATTTCTAAATAGCGCGATCCAACTGAGACGCCCATAACTCCATCGTTTGATGTCCGATTGGGATGATTTTTTGTCATATGAAAGGATCTTTAGAGCTCTTGCATTCGAGGACTCTTTAGGAATCCGTAAGTGGGATCGCAGTCGTCGGTCCTGGATTTTTCCTTCATCTCCTTGTCTAATTGTAACCCTCATAACTCTCTCTTCAAAGGTCGAATTTAGCATATTTTGAGCACATTGGAATCGTAACTTGACAAGCTTCCAAATTGGACAAGAATTGGCTAATTTGGAGACCGTTCGATATCCCAAACGCACATTGGAACTCTTCGATCATCATATTTCGATATGGATTGTTAATATTTCAAAATAGAGCGATCCAACTGAGACCCCCATAACTCATCGTTTGAGGTCGGATTGGGATGATTTTTGGCCATCTGAAAGGTGTTTTAGTGTTCTTTGATTCCTAACTGGAATCGTCATATTTGAAGACCCTTTAGGAATCCGTAAGTGGGATCGCATTCGTCGGTCCAAGATTTTTTCTTAATCTCCTTGTCTAATAGTAACCCTCATAACTCTCTCTTCAGAGGTCAAATTTAGAATATTTTGTGCTCATTGGAATGTTAGGTTGACAAGCTTCCAAATTCGACAAGAATTAGCTAATTTGGAGACCGTTCGATATCCCAAAAGCACGTTGGAACTCTTCGATAGTCATTTTTCAATATGGATTGTTAATCTTTACAAATCACGCAATCCAACAAAGTCGCGCATAAATCCATCATTTGACATCGAATTAGCTCAATTTTTGGTCATCTGAAAGGTACTTTAATGCTCTTTGATTCCTGACTGGAATCATCATATTCGAAGACCCTTTAAGAATCTGTAAGTGGGATCACAGTCGTCGGTCCTAGATTTTTCCTTCATCTCCTTGTCTAATTGTAACCCTCATAACTCTCTCTTCAGAGGTTGAATTTAGAATATTTTATGCTCATTAGAAGTAACTAGACAAGCTTCCAAATTGGACAAGAATTGGCTAATTCGAAGACCGTTCGGTATCCCAAAAGAACGTTGGAACTCTTCTATTGTCATTTTTCAATATGGATTGTTAAAATTTTGAAATAGCGCGATCCAACTGAGATGCCCATAACTCCATCGTTTGATGTCGGATTGGGATGATTTTTGGCCATTTGAAAGGTATTTTAGTGCACTTTCATTCCTGACTAGAATCGCCATTTTTGTAGACCCTTTAGGAATCCTTAGGTGGGATCGTAGTCATCAGTCCTGGATTTTTCCTTCATCTCCTTGTCTAATAGTAACCCTCATAACTCTCTCTTCAGAGGTCAAATTTAGAATATTTTGTGCTCATTAGAATGTTAGGTTGACAAGTTTCCAAATTCGACAAGAATTCTCTAATTTGGAGACCGTTCGATATCCCAAAAGCACGTTGGAACTCTTCGATAGTCATTTTTCAATATGGATTGTTAATCTTTACAAATCGCGCAATCCAACAAAGTCGCGCATAAATCCATCGTTTGAAGTCGAATTGGCTCAATTTTTGGTCATTTGAAAGGTACTTTAATGCTCTTTGATTCCTGACTGGAATCGTCGTATTCGAAGACCCTTTATGAATCCGTAAGTGGGATCACAGTCGTCGGTCCTGGATTTTTCATTCATCTCCTTGTCTAATTGTGACCCTCATAACTCTCTCTTCAGAGGTTGAATTTAGAATATTTTGTGCTCATTGGAATTGTAACTAGACAAGCTTCCAAATTGGACAAGAATTGGCAAATTCGGAGACGGTTCGGTATCCCAAAAGAACGTTGGAACTCTTCTATTGTCATTTTTCAATATGGATTGTTAAAATTTTGAAATAGCGCGATCCAACTGAGATGCCCATAACTCCATCGTTTGATGTCGGATTGGGATGATTTTTGGCCATTTGAAAGGTATTTTAGTGCACTTTCATTCCTGACTAGAATCGCCATTTTTGAAGACCCTTTAGGAATCCTTAGGTGGGATCGCAATCGTCAGTCCTGGATTTTTCCTTCATCTCCTTGTCTAATAGTAACCCTCATAACTCTCTCTTTAGAGGTCAAATTTAATATATTGTGCTCATTGGAATCGTAACTTGACAAGCTTCCAAATTGGACAAGAATTGCCTAATTCGGAGACTATTCGATATCCCAAAAGCACGTTGGAACTCTTCGATCGTCATTTTTCAATATGAATTGTTAATATTTCTAAATAGCGGGATCCAACTGAGACGCCCATAACTCCATCGTTCGATGTCCGATTGGGATGATTTTTTATCATCTGAAAGGATCTTTAGAGCTCTTGCATTCGAGGACTCTTTAGGAATCCATAAGTGGGATCGCAGTCGTCGGTCCTGGATTTTTCCTTCATCTCCTTGTCTAATTGTAACCCTCATAACTCTCTCTTCAAAGGTCGAATTTAGCATATTTTGAGCACATTGGAATCGTAACTTGACAAGCTTCCAAATTGGACAAGAATTGGCTAATTTGGAGACCGTTCGATATCCCAAACGCACATTGGAACTCTTCGATCATCATGTTTCGATATGGATTGTAAATATTTCAAAATAGAGCGATCCAACTGAGACGCTCATAACTCATCGTTTGAGGTCGGATTGGGATGATTTTTGGCCATCTGAAAGGTGTTTTAGTGTTCTTTGATTCCTAACTGGAATTGTCATATTCAAAGACCGTTTAGGAATCCGTAAGTGGGATCGCATTCGTCGGTCCTAGATTTTTCCTTAATCTCCTTGTCTAATAGTAACCCTCATAACTCTCTCTTCAGAGGTTGAATTTAGAATATTTTGTGCTCATTGGAATGTTAAGTTGACAAGCTTCCAAATTCGACAAGAATTGGCTAATTTGGAGACCGTTCGATATCCCAAAACACGTTGGAACTCTTCGATAGTCATTTTTCAATATGGATTGTTAATCTTTACAAATCACGCAATCCAATAAAGTCGCCCATAAATCCATCTTTTGATGTCGAATTGGCTCAATTTTTGGTCATCTGAAAGGTACTTTAATGCTCTTTGATTCCTGACTAGAATCGTCGTATTCGAAGACCCTTTAGGAATCCGTATGTGGGATCGCAGTCGTCGGTCCTGGATTTCTCCTTCATCTCCTTGTCTAATTGTAACCCTCATAACTCTCTCTTCAGAGGTCAAATTTAGAATATTTTGTGCTCATTAGAATTGTAACTAGACAAGCTTCCAAATTGGACAAGAATTGGCTAATTCAGAGACCGTTCGATATCCCAAAAGCACGTTGGAACTCTTCTATCGTCATTTTTCAATATGGATTGTTAAAATTTCAAAATAGCGCGATCCAAGTGAGATGCCCATAACTCCATCGTTTGATGTCGGATTGGGATGATTTTTGGCCATTTGAAAGGTATTTTAGTGCACTTTCATTCCTGACTAGAATCGTCATTTTTGTAGACCCTTTAGGAATCCGAAGGTGGGATCGCAGTCGTCAATCCTGAATTTTTCCTTCATCTCCTTGTCTAATAGTAACCCTCATAACTCTCTCTTTAGAGGTCAAATTTAGAATATTTTGTGCTCATTGGAATCGTAACTTGACAAGCTTCCAAATTGGATAAGAATTGGCTAATTCGGAGACTTTTCGATATCCCAAAAGCACGTTGGAACTCTTCGATCATCATTTTTCAATATGGATTGTTAATATTTCAAAATAGATTTATGCAACTGAGACGCCCATAACTACATCGTTTGAGGTCGGATTGGGATGATTTTTGGCCATCTGAAAGGTGTTTTAGTGTTCTTTGATTCCTGACTGGAATCGTCATATTCGAAGACCCTTTACGAATCCGTAAGTGGGATCGCAGTCGTCGGTCCTGGATTTTTCCTTCATCTCCTTGTCTAATAGTAACCCTCATAACTCTCTCTTTAGAGGTCAAATTTTGAATATTTTGTGCTCATTGGAATCGTAACTTGACAAGCTTCCAAATTGGACAAGAATTGGCTAATTCGGAGACTTCGATATTCCAAAAGCACGTTGGAACTCTTTAATCGTCATTTTTCAATATGGATTGTTAATATATCTAAATAGCGCGATCCAACTGAGACGCCCATAACTCCAACGTTTGATGTCCGATTGCGATGATTTTTTGTCATCTGAAAGGATCTTTAGTGCTCTTGCATTCCCGACTAGAATCGTCGTATTCGAAGACTCTTTAGGAATACGTAAGTGGAATTGTAGACGTCGGTCTTGGAATTTTCCTTCATCACCTTGTCTAATAGTAACCCTCATAACTCTCTTCAGACGTCGAATTTAGAATATTTTGTGCTCATTGGAATAGTAACTTAACAAGCTTCCAAATTAGACAAGAATTTGCTAATTTGGAGACCGTTCGATATCCCAAACGCACATTGGAACTCTTCGATCGTCATATTTCAATATGGATTGTTAATATTTCAAAATAGAGCGATCCAACTGAGACGCCCATAACTACATCAATTGAGGTCAGATTGGGATGATTTTTGGCCATCTGAAAGGTGTTTTAGTGTTCTTTGATTCCTAACTGGAATCATCATATTCGAAGACCCTTAAGGAATCCGTAAGTGGGATCGCAGTCGTCGGTCCTAGATTTTTCCTTAATCTCCTTGTCTAATAGTAACCCTCATAACTCTCTCTTCAGAGGTAAAATTTAGAATATTTTGTGCTCATTGGAATGGTAAGTTGACAAGCTTCCAAATTCGACAAGAATTGGCTAATTCGAAGACCGTTCGATATCCCAAAATCACGTTGGAACTCTTCGATAGTCATTTTTCAATATGGATTGTTAATCTTTACAAATCGCGCGATCCAACAAAGTCGCCTATAAATCCATCATTAGATGTTGAATTGGCTCAATTTTTGGTCATTTGAAAGGTACTTTAGTGATCTTTGATTCATGACTGGAATCGTCATATTCGAAGAAACTTCAGGAATCCGTAAGTGGGATCACAGATGTCGGTCTTGGATTTTTCCTTCATCTAGTTGTCTAATAGTAACCCTCATAACTCTGTTCAAAGGTCGAATTTAGAATATTTTTAGCTCATTGGAATCGTAACTTGACAAGCTTCCAACATGGACAAGAATTGGCTAATTTGGAGACCGTTCGATATCCCAAAACACGTTGGAACTCTTCGATAGTCATTTTTCAATATGGATTGTTAATCTTTACAAATCACGCAATCCAATAAAGTCGCCCATAAATCCATCTTTTGATGTCGAATTGGCTCAATTTTTGGTCATCTGAAAGGTACTTTAATGCTCTTTGATTCCTGACTAGAATCGTCGTATTCGAAGACCCTTTAGGAATCCGTATGTGGGATCGCAGTCGTCGGTCCTGGATTTCTCCTTCATCTCCTTGTCTAATTGTAACCCTCATAACTCTCTCTTCAGAGGTCAAATTTAGAATATTTTGTGCTCATTAGAATTGTAACTAGACAAGCTTCCAAATTGGACAAGAATTGGCTAATTCAGAGACCGTTCGATATCCCAAAAGCACGTTGGAACTCTTCTATCGTCATTTTTCAATATGGATTGTTAAAATTTCAAAATAGCGCGATCCAAGTGAGATGCCCATAACTCCATCGTTTGATGTCGGATTGGGATGATTTTTGGCCATTTGAAAGGTATTTTAGTGCACTTTCATTCCTGACTAGAATCGTCATTTTTGTAGACCCTTTAGGAATCCGAAGGTGGGATCGCAGTCGTCAATCCTGAATTTTTCCTTCATCTCCTTGTCTAATAGTAACCCTCATAACTCTCTCTTTAGAGGTCAAATTTAGAATATTTTGTGCTCATTGGAATCGTAACTTGACAAGCTTCCAAATTGGATAAGAATTGGCTAATTCGGAGACTTTTCGATATCCCAAAAGCACGTTGGAACTCTTCGATCATCATTTTTCAATATGGATTGTTAATATTTCAAAATAGATTTATGCAACTGAGACGCCCATAACTACATCGTTTGAGGTCGGATTGGGATGATTTTTGGCCATCTGAAAGGTGTTTTAGTGTTCTTTGATTCCTGACTGGAATCGTCATATTCGAAGACCCTTTACGAATCCGTAAGTGGGATCGCAGTCGTCGGTCCTGGATTTTTCCTTCATCTCCTTGTCTAATAGTAACCCTCATAACTCTCTCTTTAGAGGTCAAATTTTGAATATTTTGTGCTCATTGGAATCATAACTTGACAAGCTTCCAAATTGGACAAGAATTGGCTAATTCGGAGACTTCGATATTCCAAAAGCACGTTGGAACTCTTTAATCGTCATTTTTCAATATGGATTGTTAATATATCTAAATAGCGCGATCCAACTGAGACGCCCATAACTCCAACGTTTGATGTCCGATTGCGATGATTTTTTGTCATCTGAAAGGATCTTTAGTGCTCTTGCATTCCCGACTAGAATCGTCGTATTCGAAGACTCTTTAGGAATACGTAAGTGGAATTGTAGACGTCGGTCTTGGAATTTTCCTTCATCACCTTGTCTAATAGTAACCCTCATAACTCTCTTCAGACGTCGAATTTAGAATATTTTGTGCTCATTGGAATAGTAACTTAACAAGCTTCCAAATTAGACAAGAATTTGCTAATTTGGAGACCGTTCGATATCCCAAACGCACATTGGAACTCTTCGATCGTCATATTTCAATATGGATTGTTAATATTTCAAAATAGAGCGATCCAACTGAGACGCCCATAACTACATCAATTGAGGTCAGATTGGGATGATTTTTGGCCATCTGAAAGGTGTTTTAGTGTTCTTTGATTCCTAACTGGAATCATCATATTCGAAGACCCTTAAGGAATCCGTAAGTGGGATCGCAGTCGTCGGTCCTAGATTTTTCCTTAATCTCCTTGTCTAATAGTAACCCTCATAACTCTCTCTTCAGAGGTAAAATTTAGAATATTTTGTGCTCATTGGAATGGTAAGTTGACAAGCTTCCAAATTCGACAAGAATTGGCTAATTCGAAGACCGTTCGATATCCCAAAATCACGTTGGAACTCTTCGATAGTCATTTTTCAATATGGATTGTTAATCTTTACAAATCGCGCGATCCAACAAAGTCGCCTATAAATCCATCATTAGATGTTGAATTGGCTCAATTTTTGGTCATTTGAAAGGTACTTTAGTGATCTTTGATTCATGACTGGAATCGTCATATTCGAAGAAACTTCAGGAATCCGTAAGTGGGATCACAGATGTCGGTCTTGGATTTTTCCTTCATCTAGTTGTCTAATAGTAACCCTCATAACTCTGTTCAAAGGTCGAATTTAGAATATTTTTAGCTCATTGGAATCGTAACTTGACAAGCTTCCAACATGGACAAGAATTGGCAAATTTGGAGACCGTTCGATATCTCAAACGCACATTGGAACTCTTCGATCGTCATATTTCAATATGGATCGTTAATATTTCAAAATAGAGCGATCCAAC
This sequence comes from Magnolia changhungtana, assembly GCA_030180095.1. NCBI lineage: Eukaryota > Viridiplantae > Streptophyta > Magnoliopsida > Magnoliales > Magnoliaceae > Magnolia > Magnolia changhungtana. The sequence continues at coordinate 520,023 of JASAUF010000638.1, forward strand.
TGAGACGCCCATAACTACATCGTTTAAGGTCAGGTTGGGATGATTTTTGGCCATCTGAAAGGTGTTTTAGTGTTCTTTGATTCCTAACTGGAATCGTCGTATTCGAAGACCCTTTCGGAATCCGTAAGTGGGATCGCAGTCATCGGTCCTAGATTTTTCCTTAATCTCCTTGCCTAATAGTAACCCTCATAACTCTCTCTTCAAAGGTCAAATTTAGAATATTTATAGCTCATTGGAATCGTAACTTGATAAGCTTCCAAATTGTACAAGAATTGGCTAATTTGGAGACCGTTAGATATCCCAAATGCACATTGGAACTCTTCGATCGTCATATTTCAATATGGATTGTTAATATTTCAAAACAAAACGATCCAACTGAGAAGCCCATAACTACATCGTTTGAGGTCGGATTGGGATGATTTTTGGCCATCTGAAAGGTGTTTTAGTGTTCTTTGATTCCTAACTGGAATCGTCGTATTCGAAGACCCTTTAGGAATCCGTAAGTGGGATCGCAGTCGTTGGTCCTAGATTTTTCCTTAATCTCCTTGTCTAATAGTAACCCTCATAACTCTCTCTTCAGAGGTCAAATTTAGAATATTTTGTGCTCATTGGAATGTTAAGTTGACAAGCTTCCAAATTCAACAAAAATTGGCTAATTTGGAGACCGTTCGATATCCCAAAAGTACGTTGGAACTCTTCGATAGTCATTTTTCAATATGGATTGTTAATCTTTACAAATTACGCAATCCAACAAAGTCACCCATAAATCCATCGTTTGAAGTCGAATTGGCTAAATTTTTGGTCATCTGAAAGGTACTTTAGTGATCGTTGATTCTTGACTGGAATCGTCGTATTCGTAGAGCCTTTAGGAAACCGTAAGTGGGATAGCAGTAGTCAGTCCTGGATTTTTCCTTCATCTCCTTGTCCAATAGTAACCCTCATAACTCTCTCTTCAGAGGTCGAATTTAGAATATTTTGTGCTCATTGGAATCGTAAGTTGACAAGCTTCCAAATTCGACAAGAATTGTCTAATTCGGAGACCGTTCGATATCCCAAAAGCACGTTGGAACTCTTCGATCGTCATTTTTCAATATGGATTGTTAATCTTTACAAATCTCGTGATCCAACAAAGTCACCTATAAATCCATCGTTAGATGTCGAATTGGCTCAATTTTTGACATCTGAAAGGTACTTTATTGCTCTTTGATTCCTGACTGGAATCGTCATATTCGAAGACCCTTTAGGAATCCGTAAGTGGGATCGCAGTCATCGGTCCAGGATTTTTCCTTAATCTCCTTGTCTAATTGTAACCCTCATAACTCTCTCTTCAAAGGTCGAATTTAGCATATTTTGAGCACATTGGAATCATAACTTGACAAGCTTTAAATTGGACAAGAATTGGCTAATTTGGAGACCGTTCGATATCCCAAACGCACATTAGAACTCTTCGATCATCATATTTCAATATGGATTGTTAATATTTCTAAATAGAGCGATCCAACTGAGACGCCCATAACTCATCATTTAAGGTCGGATTGGGATGATTTTTGGCCATCTGAAAGGTGTTTTAGTGTTCTTAGATTCCTAACTGGAATCGTCGTATTCGAAGACCCTTTAAGAATCCGCAAGTGGGATCGCATTCGTCGGTCCTAGATTTTTCCTTAATCTGCTTGTCTAATAGTAACCCTCATAACTCTCTCTTCAGAGGTCGAATTTAGAATATTTTGTGCTCATTGGAATGTTAGGTTGACAAGCTTCCAAATTCGATAAGAATTGGCTAATTTGGAGACCGTTCGATATCCCAAAAGCACGTTGGAACTCTTCGATAGTCATTTTTCAATATGGATTGTTAATCTTTACAAATCGCGCAATCCAACAAAGTCGCGCATAAATCCATCGTTTGATGTCGAATTAGCTCAATTTTTTGTCATCTGAATGGTACTTTAGTGCTCGTTGATTCTTGACTGGAATCGTCGTATTCGTAGAGCCTTTAGGAAACCGTAAGTGGGATAGCAGTAGTCAGTCCTGGATTTTTCCTTCATCTCCTTGTCTAATAGTAACCCTCGTAACTCTCTCTTCAAAGGTTGAATTTAAAATAGCGCGATCCAACTGAGATGCCCATATCTCCATTGTTTGATGTCGGATTGGGATGATTTTTGGCCATTTGAAAGGTATTTTAGTGCACTTTTATTCCTGAATGGAATCATCATTTTCTAAGACCCTTTTGGAATTCATAAGTGGGATCGCAGTCGTCGGTCCTGGATTTTTCCTTCGTCTCCTTGTCTAATAGTAACCCTCATAACTCTCTCTTCAGAGGTCGAATTTAGGATATTTTGTGCTCATTGGAATCGTAAGTTGACAAGCTTCCAAATTCGACAAGAATTGGCTAATTCGGAGACCGTTCGTTATCCCAAAAGCACGTTGGAACTCTTCGATCGTCATTTCTCAATTTGGATTATTAATCTTTATAAATCACGCGATCCAACAAAGTCGCCTATAAATCCATCGTTTGATGTCAAATTGGCTCAATCTTTGGTCATCTAAAAGGTACTTTAGTGATCTTTGATTACTAACTGGAATCGTCATATTCGAAGACACTTTAGGAATCCATAAGTGGGATCACAGACGTCGGTCTTAGATTTTTCCCTCATCTACTTGTCTAATAGTAACCCTCATAACTCTCTCTTCAAAGGTCAAATTTAGAATATTTTGAGCTCATTGGAATCGAAACTTGACAAGCTTCCAAATTGGACAAGAATTGGCTAATTTGGAGACCGTTCGATATCCCAAACTCACATTGGAACTCTTCGATCGTCATATTTCAATATGAATTGTTAATATTTCAAAATAGATTTATGCAACTGAGACGCCCATAACTACATCGTTTGAGGTCGGATTGGGATGATTTTTGGCCATCTGAAAGGTGTTTTAGTGTTCTTTGATTCCTAACTGGAATGGTCGTATTCGAAGACCCTTTAGGAATCCGTAAGTGGGATCGCAGTCGTCGGTCCTAGATTTTTCCTTAATCTCCTTGTCTAATAGTAACCCTCATAACTCTCTCTTCAGAGGTTGAATTTAGAATATTTTGTGCTCATTGGAATGTTAAGTTGACAAGCTTCCAAATTCAACAAAAATTGGCTAATTCGGAGACCGTTTGATATCCCAAAAGTACGTTGGAACTCTTCGATAGTCATTTTTCAATATGGATTGTTAATCTTTACAAATCGCGCAATCCAACAAAGTCGCCCATAAATCCATCGTTTGATGTCGAATTGGCTAAATTTTTGTTCATCTGAAAGGTACTTTAGTGATCGTTGATTCTTGACTGGAATCGTCATATTCGTAGAGCCTTTAGGAAACCGAAAGTGGGATAGCAGTAGTCGGTCCTGGATTTTTCCTTCATCTCCTCGTCTAATAGTAACCCTCATAACTCTCTCTTCAGAGGTCGAATTTAGAATATTTTGTGCTCATTGGAATCGTAAGTTGACAAGCTTCCAAATTCGACAAGAATTGGCTAATTCGGAGACCGCTCGATATCCCAAAAGCACGTTGGAACTCTTCGATCGTCATTTTTCAATATGGATTGTTAATCTTTACAAATTGCGCGATCCAACAAAGTCACCTATAAATCCATCGTTAGATATCGAATTGGCTCAATTTTTGGTCATCTGAAAGGTACTTTATTGCTCTTTGATTCCTGACTGGAATCGTCATATTCGAAGACCCTTTAGGAATCCGTAAGTGGGATCGCAGTCGTCGGTCTAGGTTTTTTCCTTCATCTCCTTGTCTAATTGTAACCCTCATAACTCTCTCTTCAAAGGTCGAATTTAGCATATTTTGAGCACATTGGAATCGTAACTTGACAAGCTTCAAATTGGACAAGAATTGGCTAATTTTGAGACCGTTCGATATCCCAAACGCACATTGGAACTCTTCGATCATCATATTTCGATATGGATTGTCAATATTTCAAAATAGAGCGATCCAACTGAGACGCCCATAACTCATCGTTTGAGGTTGGATTGGGATGATTTTTGGCCATCCGAAAGGTGTTTTAGTGTTCTTTGATTCCTAACTGGAATTGTCATATTCGAAGACCCTTTAGGAATCCGTAAGTGGGATCGCATTCGTCGGTCCTAGATTTTTCCTTAATCTCCTTATCTAATAGTAACCCTCATAACTCTCTCTTCAGAGGTCAAATTTAGAATATTTTGTGTGGAATGTTAGGTTGACAAGTTTCCAAATTCGACAAGAATTGGCTAATTTGGAGACCGTTCGATATCCCAAAAGCACGTTGGAACTCCTCGATAGTCATTTTTCAATATGGATTGTTAATCTTTACAAATCGCGCAATCCAACAAAGTCGCGCATAAATCCATCGTTTGACATCGAATTGGCTCAATTTTTGGTCATCTGAAAGGTACTTTAGTGCTCGTTGATTCTTGACTGGAATCATCGTATTCGTAGAGCCTTTAGGAAACCGTAAGTGGGATAGCAGTAGTCAGTCCTGGATTTTTCCTTCATCTCCTTGTCTAACAGTAACCCTCATAACTCTCTCTTCAAAGGTTGAATTTAAAATATTTTGTGCTCATTGGAATCGTAACTTGGCAGGCTTCCAAATTCGACAAGAATTGGCTAATTCAGAGACCGTTCGATATCCTAAAAGCACCTTGGAACTCTTCTATCGTCATTTTTCAATAAGGATTGTTAATATTTCCAAATAGAGCGATCCAACTGAGACGCCCATAACTACATCATTTGAGGTCGGATTGGGATGATTTTTGGCCATCAGAAAGGTGTTTTAGTGCTCTTTGATTCCTAACTGGAATCGTTGTATTCGAAAACCCTTTAGGAATCCGTAAGTGGGATCGCAGTCGTCGGTCCTAGATTTTTCCTTAATCACCTTGTCTAATAGTAACCCTCATAACTCTCTCTTTAGAGGTCAAATTTAGTATATTTTGTGCTCATTAGAATCGTAACTTGACAAGCTTCCAAATTGGACAAGAATTGCCTAATTCGGAGACTGTTCGATATCCCAAAAGCATGTTGGAACTCTTCGATCGTCATTTTTTAATATGGATTGTTAATATTTCTAAATAGCACGATCCAAATGAGACGCCCATAACTCCATCGTTTGATGTCCGATTGGGATGATTTTTTGTCATCTGAAAGGATCTTTAGAGCTCTTGCATTCGAGGACTCTTTAGGAATCCGTAAGTGGGATCGCAGTCGTCGGTCCTGGATTTTTCCTTCATCTCCTTGTCTAATTGTAACCCTCATAACTCTCTCTTCAAAGGTTGAATTTAGCATATTTTAAGCACATTGGAATCGTAACTTGACAAGCTTCCAAATTGGACAAAAATTGGCTAATTTGGAGACCGTTCGATATCCCAAACGCACATTGGAACTCTTCGATCATCATATTTCTATATGGATTGTCAATATTTCAAAATAGAGCGATCCAACTGAGACGCCCATAACTCATCGTTTGAGGTTGGATTGGGATGATTTTTGGCCATCTGAAAGGTGTTTTAGTGTTCTTTGATTCCTAACTGGAATTGTCATATTCGAAGACCCTTTAGGAATCCGTAAGTGGGATCGCATTCGTCGGTCCTAGATTTTTCCTTAATCTCCTTATCTAATAGTAACCCTCATAACTCTCTCTTCAGAGGTCAAATTTAGAATATTTTGTGTGGAATGTTAGGTTGACAAGTTTCCAAATTCGACAAGAATTGGCTAATTTGGAGAACGTTCGATATCCCAAAAGCACGTTGGAACTCTTCGATAGTCATTTTTCAATATGGATTGTTAATCTTTACAAATCGCGCAATCCAACAAGTCGCGCATAAATCCATCGTTTGACGTCGAATTGGCTCAATTTTTGGTCATCTGTAAGGTACTTTAATGCTCTTTGATTCCTGACAGGAATTGTCATATTTGAAGACACTTTAGGAATCCGTAAGTGGGATCACTGACGACGGTCCTGGATTTTTCCTTCATCTCCTTGTCTAATAGTAACCCTCATAACTCTCTCTTCAAAGGTCGAATTTAGAATATTTTGTGCTCATTGGAATGTTAAGTTGACAAGCTTCCAAATTCAACAAAAATTGGCTAATTTGGAGACCGTTTGATATCCCAAAAGTACGTTGGAACTCTTCGATAGTCATTTTTCAATATGGATTGTTAATCTTTACAAATCGCGCAATCCAACAAAGTCGCGCATAAATCCATCGTTTGACGTTGAATTGGCTCAATTTTTGGTCATCTAAAAGGTACTTTAATGCTCTTTGATTCCTGACTGGAATCGTCGTATTCGAAGACCCTTTATGAATCCGTAAGTGGGATCACAGTCGTCGGTCCTGGATTTTTCCTTCATCTCCTTGTCTAATTGTGACCCTTATAACTCTCTCTTCAGAGGTTGAATTTAGAATATTTTGTGCTCCTTGGAATTGTAACTAGACAAGCTTCCAAATTGGACAAGAATTGGCTAATTCGGAGACTGTTCGGTATCCCAAAAGAACGTTGGAACTCTTCTATTGTCATTTTTCAATATGGATTGTTAAAATTTTGAAATAGCGTGATCCAACTGAGATGCCCATAACTCCATCGTTTGATGTCGGATTGGGATGATTTTTGGCCATTTGAAAGGTATTTTAGTGCACTTTCATTCCTAACTAGAATCGCCATTTTTGAAGACCCTTTAGGAATCCTTAGGTGGGATCGCAGTCGTCAGTCCTGGATTTTTCCTTCATCTCCTTGTCTAATAGTAACCCTCATAACTCTCTCTTTAGAGGTCAAATTTAGAATATTTTGTGCTCATTGGAATCGTAACTTGACAAGCTTCCAAATTGGACAAGAATTGCCTAATTCGGCGACTGTTCGATATCCCAAAAGCACGTTGGAACTCTTCGATCGTCATTTTTCAATATGGATTGTTAATATTTCTAAATAGCACGATCCAACTGAGACGCCCATAACTCCATCGTTTGATGTCCGATTGGGATGATTTTTTGTCATCTGAAAGGATCTTTAGAGCTCTTGCATTCGAGGACTCTTTAGGAATCCGTAAGTGGGATCGCAGTCGTCGGTCCTGGATTTTTCCTTCATCTCCTTGTCTAATTGTAACCCTCATAACTCTCTCTTCAAAGGTTGAATTTAGCATATTTTAAGCACATTGGAATCGTAACTTGACAAGCTTCCAAATTGGACAAAAATTGGCTAATTTGGAGACCGTTCGATATCCCAAACGCACATTGGAACTCTTCGATCATCATATTTCGATATGGATTGTCAATATTTCAAAATAGAGCGATCCAACTGAGACGCCCATAACTCATCGTTTGAGGTCGGATTGGGATGATTTTTGGCCATCTGAAAGGTGTTTTAGTGTTCTTTGATTCCTAACTGGAATTGTCATATTCGAAGACCCTTTAGGAATCCGTAAGTGGGATCGCATTCGTCGGTCCTAGATTTTTCCTTAATCTCCTTGTCTAATAGTAACCCTCATAACTCTCTCTTCAGAGGTCAAATTTAGAATATTTTGTGTGGAATGTTAGGTTGACAAGTTTCCAAATTCGACAAGAATTGGCTAATTTGGAGACCGTTCGATATCCCAAAAGCACGTTGGAACTCTTCGATAGTCATTTTTCAATATGGATTGTTAATCTTTACAAATCGCGCAATCCAACAAGTCGCACATAAATCCATTGTTTGACGTCGAATTGGCTCAATTTTTGGTCATCTGAAAGGTACTTTAATGCTCTTTGATTCCTGACTGGAATTGTCGTATTCGAAGACCCTTAGTGAATCCGTAAGTAGGATCGCAGTCGTCAGTCCAGGATTTTTCCTTCATCTCCTTGTCTAATTGTGACCCTCATAACTCTCTCTTCAGAGGTTGAATTTAGAATATTTTGTGCTCATTGGAATTGTAACTAGACAAGCTTCCAAATTGGACAAGAATTGGCTAATTCGGAGACTGTTCGGTATCCCAAAAGAACGTTGGAACTCTTCTATTGTCATTTTTCAATATGGATTGTTAAAATTTTGAAATAGCATGATCCAACTGAGATGCCCATAACTCCATCGTTTGATGTCGGATTGGGATGATTTTTTGCTATTTGAAAGGTATTTTAGTGCACTTTCATTCCTGACTAGAATCGCCATTTTTGAAGACCCTTTAGGAATCCTTAGGTGGGATCACAGTCGTCAGTCCTGGATTTTTCCTTCATCTCCTTGTCTAATAGTAACCCTCATAACTCTCTCTTTAGAGGTCAAATTTAGTATATTTTGTGCTCATTTGAATCGTAAGTTGACAAGCTTCCAAATTGGACAAGAATTGCCTAATTCGGAGACTATTCGATATCCCAAAAGCACGTTGGAACTCTTCGATCGTCATTTTTCAATATGGATTGTTAATATTTCAAAATAGTGCGATCCAACTGAGACACCCATAACTCCATCGTTTGATGTCTGATTGGGATGATTTTTTGTTATCTGAAAGGATCTTTAGAGCTCTTGCATTCGAGGACTCTTTAGGAATCCGTAAGTGGGATCGCAGTCGTCGGTCCTGGATTTTTCCTTCATCTCCTTGTCCAATTGTAACCCTCATAACTCTCTCTTCAAAGGTCAAATTTAGCATATTTTGAGCACATTGGAATCGTAACTTGACAAGCTTCCAGATTGGACAAGAATTGGCAAATTTGGAGACCGTTCGATATCCCAAACGCACATTGGAACTCTTCGATCATCATATTTCGATATGGATTGTTAATATTTCAAAATAGAGCGATCCAACTGAGATGGCCATAACTCATCGTTTGAGGTCGGATTGGGATGATTTTTGGCCATCTGAAAGTTGTTTTAGTGTTCTTTGATTCCTAACTGGAATCGTCATATTCGAAGACCCTTTAGGAATCCGTAAGTGGGATCGCATTCGTTGGTCCTAGATTTTTCCTTAATCTCCTTGTCTAATAGTAACCCTCATAACTCTGTCTTCAGAGGTCGAATTTAGAATATTTTGTGCTCATTGGAATGTTAAGTTCACAAGCTTCCAAATTTGACAAGAATTGGCTAATTTGGAGACCGTTCGATATCCCAAAAGCACGTTGGAACTCTTCGATAGTCATTTTTCAATATGGATTGTTAATCTTTACAAATTGCGCAATCCAACAAAGTCGCCCATAAATCCATCATTTGATGTCGAATTGGCTCAATTTTTAGTCATCTGAAAGGTACTTTATTGCTCTTTGATTCCTGATTAGAATCATCGTATTCGAAGACCCTTTAGGAATCCGTAAGTGGGATCGCAGTCGTCGGTCCTGGATTTCTCCTTCATCTCCTTATCTAATTGTAACCCTCATAACTCTCTCTTCAGAGGTCAAATTTAGAATATTTTGTGCTCATTGGAATTGTAACTAGACAAGCTTCCAAATTGGACAAGAATTGGCTAATTCGGAGACCGTTCGATATCCCAAAAGCACGTTGGAACTCTTCTATCGTCAATTTTCAATATGGATTGTTAAAATTTCAAAATAGCGCGATCCAAGTGAGATGCCCATAACTCCATCGTTTGATGTCGGATTGGGATGATTTTTGGCCATTTGAAAGGTATTTTAGTGCACTTTCATTCCTGACTAGAATCGTCATTTTTGTAGACCCTTTAGGAATCCGAAGGTGGGATCGCAGTCGTCAATCCTGGATTTTTCCTTCATCTCCTTGTCTAATAGTAACCCTCATAACTCTCTCTTTAGAGGTCAAATTTAGAATATTTTGTGCTCATTGGAATCGTAACTTGACAAGCTTCCAAATTGGACAAGAATTGCCTAATTCGGCGACTGTTCGATATCCCAAAAGCACGTTGGAACTCTTCGATCGTCATTTTTCAATATGGATTGTTAATATTTCTAAATAGCACGATCCAACTGAGACGCCCATAACTCCATCGTTTGATGTCCTATTGGGATGATTTTTTATCATCTGAAAGGATCTTTAGAGCTCTTGCATTCGAGGACTCTTTAGGAATCCGTAAGTGGGATCGCAGTCGTCGGTCCTGGATTTTTCCTTCATCTCCTTGTCTAATTGTAACCCTCATAACTCTCTCTTCAAAGGTTGAATTTAGCATATTTTAAGCACATTGGAATCGTAACTTGACAAGCTTCCAAATTGGACAAGAATTTGCTAATTCGGAGACTATTCGATATCCCAAAAGCACGTTGGAACTCTTCGATCGTCATTTTTCAATATGGATTGTTAATATTTTTAAATAGCGCGATCCAACTGAGATGCCCATAACTCCATCATTTGATGTCCGATTGGGATGATTTTTGGTCATCTGAAAGGATCTTTAGTGCTCTTGCATTCCCGACTAGAATCGTCGTATTCGAAGACTCTTTAGGAATATGTAAGTGGGATTGTAGACGTCGGTCTTGGAATTTTCCTTCATCACCTTGTCTAATAGTAACCCTCGTAACTCTCTCTTCAGACGTCGAATTTAGAATATTTTGTGCTCATTGGAATAGTAACTTAACAAGCTTCCAAATTAGACAAGAATTGGCTAATTTGGAGACCGTTCGATATCCCAAACGCACATTGGAACTCTTCGATCGTCATATTTCAATATGGATTGTTAATATTTCAAAATAGAGCGATCCAACTGTGACGCCCATAACTACATCATTTGAGGTCGGATTGGGATGATTTTTGGCCATTTGAAAGGTGTTTTAGTGTTCTTTGATTCCTAACTGGAATCATCATATTCGAAGACCCTTAAGGAATCCGTAAGTGGGATCGCAGTCGTCGGTCCTAGATTTTTCCTTAATCTCCTTGTCTAATAGTAACCCTCATAACTCTCTCTTCAGAGGTCGAATTTAGAATATTTTGTGCTCATTGGAATGGTAAGTTGACAAGCTTCCAAATTCGACAAGAATTGGCTAATTCGGAGACCGTTCGATATCCCAAAAGCACGTTGGAACTCTTCGATAGTCATTTTTCAATATGGATTGTTAATCTTTACAAATCATGCGATCCAACAAAATCGCCTATAAATCCATCATTAGATGTTGATTTGGCTCAATTTTTGGTCATTTGAAAGGTACTTTAGTGATCTTTGATTCATGACTGGAATCGTCATATTCGAAGACACTTTAGGAATCCGTAAGTGGGATCACAGATGTCGGTCTTAGATTTTTCCTTCATCTCGTTGTCTAATAGTAACCCTCATAACTCTCTCTTCAAAGGTTGAATTTAGAATATTTTTAGCTCATTGGAATCGTAACTTGACAAGCTTCCAAATTGTATAAGAATTGGCTAATTTGGAGACCGTTCGATATCTCAAACGCACATTAGAACTCTTCGATCGTCATATTTCAATATGGATCGTTAATATTTCAAAATAGAGCGATCCAACTGAGACGCCCATAACTACATCGTTTAAGGTCGGATTGGGATGATTTTTGGCGATCTGAAAGGTGTTTTAGTGTTCTTTGATTCGTAACTGGAATTGTCGTATTCAAAGACCCTTTAGGAATCCGTCAGTGGGATCGCAGTCGTCGGTCCAAGATTTTTCCTTAATCTCCTTGTCTAATAGTAACCCTCATAACTCTCTCTTCAAAGGTCAAATTTAGATTATTTTGAGCTCATTGGAATTGTAACTTGACAAGCTTCCAAATTGGACAAGAATTGGCTAATTTGGAGACCGTTAGATATCCCAAACGCACATTGGAACTCTTCGATCGTCATATTTCAATATGAATTGTTAATATTTCAAAATAAAGCGATCCAACTGAGACGCCCATAACAACATCGTTTGAGGTCGGATTGGGATGATTATTGGCCATCTGAAAGGTGTTTTAGTGTTCTTTGATTCCTAACTGGAATCGTCGTATTCGAAGACCCTTTAGGAATCCGTAAGTGGGATCGCAGTCGTCGGTCCTAGATTTTTCCTTAATCTCCTTGTCTAATAGTAACCCTCATAACTCTCTCTTCAGAGGTCGAATTTAGAATATTTTGTGCTCATTGGAATGTTAAGTTGACAAGCTTCCAAATTCAACAAAAATTGGCTAATTTGGAGACCGTTCGATATCCCAAAAGTACGTTGGAACTCTTCGATAGTCATTTTTCAATATGGATTGTTAATCTTTACAAATCGCGCAATCCAACAAAGTCGCCCATAAATCCATCGTTTGATGTCGAATTGGCTAAATTTTTGGTCATCTGAAAGGTACTTTAGTGATCGTTGATTCTTGACTGGAATCGTCGTATTCGTAGAGCCTTTAGGAAACCGTAAGTGGGATAGCAGTAGTCGGTCCTGGATTTTTCCTTCATCTCCTTGTCTAGTAGTAACCCTCATAACTCTCTCTTCAGAGGTCGAATTTAGAATATTTTGTGCTCATTGGAATCGTAAGTTGACAAGCTTCCAAATTCGACAAGAATTGGCTAATTCGGAGACCGTTCGATATCCCAAAAGCACGTTGGAACTCTTCGATCGTCATTTTTCAATATGGATTGTTAATCTTTACAAATCGCGCGATCCAACAAAGTCACCTATAAATCCATCATTAGATGTCGAATTGGCTCAATTTTTGGTCATCTGAAAGGTACTTTAGTGATCTTTGATTCCTAACTGGAATCGTGATATTCGAAGACACTTTAGGAATCCATAAGTGGGATCACAGACGTCGGTCCTAGATTTTTCCTTCATCTCCTTGTCTAATAGTAACCCTCATAACTCACTCTTCAAAGGTCGAATTTAGAATATTTTGAACTCATTGGAATCGTAACTTGACAAGCTTCCAAATTGGAAAAGAATTGGCTAATTTAGAGACCGTTCGATATCCCAAACTCACATTGGAACTCTTCGATCGTCATATTTCAATATGAATTGTTAATATTTCAAAATAGATTTATGCAACTGAGACGCCCATAACTACATCGTTTGAGGTCGGATTGGGATGATTTTTGGCCATCTGAAAGGTGTTTTAGTGTTCTCTGATTCCTAACTGGAATGGTCATATTCGAAGACCCTTTAGGAATCCGTAAGTGGGATCGCAGTCGTCGGTCCTAGATTTTTCCTTAATCTCCTTGTCTAATAGTAACCCTCATAACTCTCTCTTCAGAGGTCGAATTTAGAATATTTTGTGCTCATTGGAATGTTAAGTTGACAAGCTTCCAAATTCAACAAAAATTGGCTAATTTGGAGACCGTTCGATATCCCAAAAGTACGTTGGAACTCTTCGATAGTCATTTTTCAATATGGATTGTTAATCTTTACAAATCGCGCAATCCAACAAAGTCGCCCATAAATCCATCGTTTGATGTCGAATTGGCTAAATTTTTTGTCATCCGAAAGGTACTTTAGTGATCGTTGATTCTTTACTGGAATCGTCGTATTCGTAGAGCCTTTAGGAAGCCGTAAGTGGGATAGCAGTAGTCGGTCCTGGATTTTTCCTTCATCTCCTTGTCTAATAGTAACCCTCATAACTCTCTCTTCAGAGGTCGAATTTAGAATATTTTGTGCTCATTGGAATCGTAAGTTGACAAGCTTCCAAATTCGACAAGAATTGGCTAATTCGGAGACCGTTCGATATCCCAAAAGCACGTTGGAACTCTTCGATCGTCATTTTTCAATATGGATTGTTAATCTTTACAAATCGTGCGATCCAACAAAGTCACCTATAAATCCATCGTTAGATGTCGAATTGGCTCAATTTTTGGTCATCTGAAAGGTACTTTATTGCTCTTTGATTTCTAACTGGAATCGTCATATTCGAAGACCCTTTAGGAATCCGTAAGTGGAATCGCAGTCGTCGGACCAGGATTTTTCCTTCATCTCCTTGTCTAATTGTAACCCTCATAACTCTCTCTTCAAAGGTCGAATTTAGCATATTTTGAGCACATTGGAATCGTAACTTGACAAGCTTCAAATTGGACAAGAATTGGCTAATTTGGAGACTGTTCGATATCCCAAATGCACATTGGAACTCTTCGATCATCATATTTCAATATGGATTGTTAATTTTTCTAAATAGAGCGATCCAACTGAGATGCCCATAACTACATCGTTTAAGGTCGGATTGGGATGATTTTTGGCCATCTGAAAGGTGTTTTAGTGTTCTTAGATTCCTAACTGGAATCGTCGTATTCGAAGACCCTTTACGAATCCGCAAGTGGGATCGCATTCGTCGGTCCTAGATTTTTCCTTAATCTGCTTGTCTAATAGTAACCTTCATAACTCTCTCTTCAGAGGTCGAATTTAGAATATTTTGTGCTCATTGCAATGTTAGGTTGACAAGCTTCCAAATTCGATAAGAATTGGCTAATTTGGAGACCGTTCGATATCCCAAAAGCACGTTGGAACTCTTCGATAGTCATTTTTCAATATGGATTGTTAATCTTTACAAATCGCGCAATCCAACAAAGTCGCGCATAAATCCATCGTTTGACGTCAAATTGGCTCAATTTTTGGGTCATCTGAAAGGTACTTTAGTGCTCGTTGATTCTTGACTGGAATCGTCGTATTCGTAGAGCCTTTAGGAAACCGTACGTGGGATAGCAGTAGTCAGTCTTGGATTTTTCCTTCATCTCCTTGTCTAATAGTAACCCTCATAACTCTCTCTTCAAAGGTTGAATTTAAAATATTTTGTGCTCATTGGAATCGTAACTTGGTAGGCTTCCAAATTCGACAAGAATTGGCTAATTCAGAGACCATTCGATATCCGAAAAGCACGTTGGAGCTCTTCAATCGTCATTTATCAATAAGGATTGTTAATATTTCCAAATAGAGCGATCCAACTGAGACGCCCATAACTACATCATTTGAGGTCGGATTGGGATGATTTTTGGCCATCTGAAAGGTGTTTTAGGGCTCTTTGATTCCTAACTGGAATCGTAGTATTCGAAGACCCTTTAGGAATCCATAAGTGGAATCGCAGTCGTCGGTCCTAGATTTTTCCTTAATCACCTTGTCTAATGGTAACCCTCATAACTCTCTCTTCAAAGGTCAAATTTAGAATATTTTGTGCTTATTGGAATGGTAAGTAGACAAGCTTCCATATTCGAGAAGAATTGGCTAATTCGGAGACCGTTCGATATCCCAAAAGCACGTTGGAACTCTTCGATCGTCATTTTTCAATATGGATTGTTAATCTTTACAAATCGCGCGATCCAATAAAGTCACCTATAAATCCATCATTAGATGTCGAATTGGCTCAATTTTTGGTCATCTGAAAGGTACTTTAGTGATCTTTGATTCCTGACTGGAATCGTCATATTCGAAGACACTTTAGGAATCTGTAAGTGGGATCACTGACGTCGGTCCTGGATTTTTCCTTCATCCCCTTGTCTAATAGTAACCCTCATAACTCTCTCTTCAAAGGTCGAATTTAGAATATTTTTAGCTCATTGGAATCGTAACTTGACAAGCTTCCAAATTGGACAAGAATTGGCTAATTTGGAGACCGTTCGATATCCCAAACTCACATTGGAACTCTTCGATCGTCATATTTCAATATGAATTGTTAATATTTCAAAATACATTTATGCAACTGAGACGCCCATAACTACATCGTTTGAGGTCGGATTGGGATGATTTTTGGCCATCTGAAAGGTGTTTTAGTGTTCTTTGATTCCTAACTGGAATGGTCGTATTCGAAGACCCTTTAGGAATCCATAAGTGGGATCGCAGTCGTCGGTCCTAGATTTTTCCTTAATCTCCTTGTCTAATAGTAACCCTCATAAATCTCTCTTCAGAGGTCGAATTTAGAATATTTTGTGCTCATTGGAATGTTAAGTTGACAAGCCTCCAAATTCAACAAAAATTGGCTAATTTGGAGACCGTTCGATATCCCAAAAGTACGTTGGAACTCTTCGAAAGTCATTTTTCAATATGGATTGTTAATCTTTACAAATCGCGCATCCAACAAAGTCGCGCATAAATCCATCGTTTGACGTCAAATTGGCTCAATTTTTGGTCATCTGAAAGGTACTTTAGTGCTCGTTGATTCTTGACTGGAATCGTCGTATTCGTAGAGCCTTTAGGAAACCGTAAGTGGGATAGCAGTAGTCAGTCCTAGATTTTTCCTTCATCTACTTGTCTAATAGTAACCCTCGTAACTCTCTCTTCAAAGGTTGAATTTAAAATATTTTGTGCTCATTGGAATCGTAACTTGGCAGGCTTCCAAATTCGACAAGAATTGGCTAATTCAGAGACCGTTCGATATCCCAAAAGCACGTTGGAACTCTTCTATCGTCATTTTTCAATAAGGATTGTTAATATTTCTAAATAGCGCGATCCAACTGAGATGCCCATATCTCCATTGTTTGATGTCGGATTGGGATGATTTTTGGCCATTTGAAAGGTATTTTAGTGCACTTTTATTCCTGAATGGAATCATCATTTTCTAAGACCCTTTTGGAATTCGTATGTGGGATCGCAGTCGTCGGTCCTGGATTTTTCCTTCGTCTCCTTGTCTAATAGTAACCCTCATAACTCTCTCTTCAGAGGTCGAATTTAGGATATTTTGTGCTCATTGGAATCATAAGTTGACAAGCTTCCAAATTTGACAAGAATCGGCTAATTCGGAGACCGTTCGATATCCCAAAAGCACGTTGGAACTCTTCGATCGTCATTTCTCAATATGGATTATTAATCTTTATAAATCGCGCGATCCAACAAAGTCGCCTATAAATACATCGTTTGATGTCGAATTGGCTCAATTTTTTGTAATCTAAAAGGTATTTTAGTGATCTTTGATTCCTAACTGGAATCGTCATATTCGAAGACGCTTTAGGAATCCATAAGTGGGATCACAGACGTCGGTCCTAGATTTTTCCTTCATCTCCTTGTATAATAGTAACCCTCATAACTCACTCTTCAAAGGTCGAATTTAGAATATTTTGAGCTCATTGGAATCATAACTTGACAAGCTTCCAAATTGGACAAGAATTGGCTAATTTGGAGACCGTTCGATATCCCAAACTCACATTGGAACTCTTCGATCGTCATATTTCAATATGAATTGTTAATATTTCAAAATAGATTTATGCAACTGAGACGCCCATAACTACATCGTTTGAGGTCGGATTGGGATGATTTTTGGCCATCTGAAAGGTGTTTTAGTGTTCTTTGATTCCTAACTGGAATGGTCGTATTCGAAGACCCTTTAGGAATCCGTAAGTGGGATCGCAGTCGTCGGTCCTAGATTTTTCCTTAATCTCCTTGTCTAATAGTAACCCTCATAAATCTCTCTTCAGAGGTCGAATTTAGAATATTTTGTGCTCATTGGAATGTTAAGTTGATAAGCCTCCAAATTCAACAAAAATTGGCTAATTTGGAGACCGTTCGATATCCCAAAAGTACGTTGGAACTCTTCGAAAGTCATTTTTCAATATGGATTGTTAATCTTTACAAATCGCGCAATCCAACAAAGTCGCGCATAAATCCATCGTTTGACGTCAAATTGGCTCAATTTTTGGTCATCTGAAAGGTACTTTAGTGCTCGTTGATTCTTGACTGGAATCGTCGTATTCGTAGAGCCTTTAGGAAACCGTAAGTGGGATAGCAGTAGTCAGTCCTAGATTTTTCCTTCATCTACTTGTCTAATAGTAACCCTCGTAACTCTCTCTTCAAAGGTTGAATTTAAAATATTTTGTGCTCATTGGAATCGTAACTTGGCAGGCTTCCAAATTCGACAAGAATTGGCTAATTCAGAGACCGTTCGATATCCCAAAAGCACGTTGGAACTCTTCTATCGTCATTTTTCAATAAGGATTGTTAATATTTCTAAATAGCGCGATCCAACTGAGATGCCCATATCTCCATTGTTTGATGTCGGATTGGGATGATTTTTGGCCATTTGAAAGGTATTTTAGTGCACTTTTATTCCTGAATGGAATCATCATTTTCTAAGACCCTTTTGGAATTCGTATGTGGGATCGCAGTCGTCGGTCCTGGATTTTTCCTTCGTCTCCTTGTCTAATAGTAACCCTCATAACTCTCTCTTCAGAGGTCGAATTTAGGATATTTTGTGCTCATTGGAATCGTAAGTTGACAAGCTTCCAAATTTGACAAGAATCGGCTAATTCGGAGACCGTTCGATATCCCAAAAGCACGTTGGAACTCTTCGATCGTCATTTCTCAATATGGATTATTAATCTTTATAAATCGCGCGATCCAACAAAGTCGCCTATAAATACATCGTTTGATGTCGAATTGGCTCAATTTTTTGTAATCTAAAAGGTATTTTAGTGATCTTTGATTCCTAACTGGAATCGTCATATTCGAAGACGCTTTAGGAATCCATAAGTGGGATCACAGACGTCGGTCCTAGATTTTTCCTTCATCTCCTTGTATAATAGTAACCCTCATAACTCACTCTTCAAAGGTCGAATTTAGAATATTTTGAGCTCATTGGAATCATAACTTGACAAGCTTCCAAATTGGACAAGAATTGGCTAATTTGGAGACCGTTCGATATCCCAAACTCACATTGGAACTCTTCGATCGTCATATTTCAATATGAATTGTTAATATTTCAAAATAGATTTATGCAACTGAGACGCCCATAACTACATCGTTTGAGGTCGGATTGGGATGATTTTTGGCCATCCGAAAGGTGTTTTAGTGTTCTTTGATTCCTAACTGGAATGGTCGTATTCGAAGACCCTTTAGGAATCAAGTAAGTGGGATCGCGATCGTCGGTCCTAGATTTTTCCTTAATCTCCTTGTCTAATAGTAACCCTCATAAATCTCTCTTCAGAGGTCGAATTTAGAATATTTTGTGCTCATTGGAATGTTAAGTTGATAAGCCTCCAAATTCAACAAAAATTGGCTAATTTGGAGACCGTTCGATATCCCAAAAGTACGTTGGAACTCTTCGAAAGTCATTTTTCAATATGGATTGTTAATCTTTACAAATCGCGCAATCCAACAAAGTCGCGCATAAATCCATCGTTTGACGTCAAATTGGCTCAATTTTTGGTCATCTGAAAGGTACTTTAGTGCTCGTTGATTCTTGACTGGAATCGTCGTATTCGTAGAGCCTTTAGGAAACCGTAAGTGGGATAGCAGTAGTCAGTCCTAGATTTTTCCTTCATCTACTTGTCTAATAGTAACCCTCGTAACTCTCTCTTCAAAGGTTGAATTTAAAATATTTTGTGCTCATTGGAATCGTAACTTGGCAGGCTTCCAAATTCGACAAGAATTGGCTAATTCAGAGACCGTTCGATATCCCAAAAGCACGTTGGAACTCTTCTATCGTCATTTTTCAATAAGGATTGTTAATATTTCTAAATAGCGCGATCCAACTGAGATGCCCATATCTCCATTGTTTGATGTCGGATTGGGATGATTTTTGGCCATTTGAAAGGTATTTTAGTGCACTTTTATTCCTGAATGGAATCATCATTTTCTAAGACCCTTTTGGAATTCGTAAGTGGGATCGCTGTCGTCGGTCCTAGATTTTTCCTTCGTCTCCTTATCTAATAGTAACCCTAATAACTCTCTCTTCAGAGGTCGAATTTAGGATATTTTGTGCTCATTGGAATCGTAAGTTGACAAGCTTCCAAATTTGACAAGAATTGGCTAATTCGGAGACCGTTCGATATCCCAAAAGCACGTTGGAACTCTTCGATCGTCATTTCTCAATATGGATTATTAATCTTTATAAATCGCGCGATCCAACAAAGTCGCCTATAAATACATCGTTTGATGTCGAATTGGCTCAATTTTTGGTCATCTAAAAGGTATTTTAGTGATCTTTGATTCCTAACTGGAATCGTCATATTCGAAGACACTTTAGGAATCCATAAGTGGGATCACAGACGTCGGTCCTAGATTTTTCCTTCATCTCCTTGTCTAATAGTAACCCTCATAACTCACTCTTCAAAGGTCGAATTTAGAATATTTTGAGCTCATTGGAATCGTAACTTGACAAGCTTCCAAATTGGACAAGAATTGGCTAATTTGGAGACCGTTCGATATCCCAAACTCACATTGGAACTCTTCGATCGTCATATTTCAATATGGATTGTTAATATTTCAAAATAAAGCGATCCAACTGAGACGCCCATAACTACATCGTTTGAGGTTGGATTGGGATGATTATTGGCCATCTGAAAGGTGTTTTAGTGTTCTTTGATTCCTAACTGGAATCGTCGTATTCGAAGACCCTTTAGGAATCCGTAAGTGGGATCGCAGTCGTCGGTCCTAGATTTTTCCTTAATCTCCTTGTCTAATAGTAACCCTCATAACTCTCTCTTCGGAGGTCGAATTTAGAATATTTTGTGCTCATTGGAATGTTAAGTTGACAAGCTTCCAAATTCAAAAAAAATTGGCTAATTTGGAGACCGTTCGATATCCCAAAAGTACGTTGGAACTCTTCGATAGTCATTTTTCAATATGGATTGTTAATCTTTACAAATCGCGCAATCCAACAAAGTCGCCCATAAATCCATCGTTTGATGTCGAATTGGCTAAATTTTTGGTCATCTGAAAGGTACTTTAGTGATCGTTGATTCTTGACTGGAATCGTCGTATTCGTAGAGCCTTTAGGAAACCGTAAGTGGGATAGCAGTAGTCGGTCCTGGATTTTTCCTTCATCTCCTCGTCTAATAGTAACCCTCATAACTCTCTCTTCAGAGGTCGAATTTAGAATATTTTGTTCTCATTGGAATCGTAAGTTGACAAGCTTCCAAATTCGACAAAAATTGGCTAATTCGGAGACCGTTCAATATCCCAAAAGCACGTTGGAACTCTTCGATCGTCATTTTTCAATATGGATTGTTAATCTTTACAAATCACACGATCCAACAAAGTCACCTATAAATCCATCGTTAGAAGTCGAATTGGCTCAATTTTTGGTCATCTGAAAGGTACTTTATTGCTCTTTGATTCCTGACTGGAATCGTCATATTCGAAGGCCCTTTAGGAATCCGTAAGTGGGATCGCAGTCGTCGGACCAGGGTTTTATCTTCATCTCCTTGTCTAATTGTAACCCTCATAACTCTCTCTTCAAAGGTCGAATTTAGCATATTTTGAGCACATTGGAATCGTAACTTGACAAGCTTCAAATTGGACAAGAATTGGCTAATTTGGAGACCGTTCGATATCCCAAACGCACATTGGAACTCTTCGATCATCATATTTCAATATGGATTGTTAATTTTTCTAAATAGAGCGATCCAACTGAGACGCCCATAACTCATCGTTTAAGGTCAGATTGGGATGATTTTTGGCCATCTGAAAGGTGCTTTAGTGTTCTTAGATTCCTAACTGGAATCGTCGTATTCGAAGACCCTTTAGGAATCCGCAAGTGGGATCGCATTCGTCGGTCCTAGATTTTTCCTTAATCTGCTTGTCTAATAGTAACCCTCATAACTCTCTCTTCAGAGGTCGAATTTAGAATATTTTGTGCTCATTGGAATGTTAGGTTGACAAGCTTCCAAATTCGATAAGAATTGGCTAATTTGGAGACCGTTCGATATCCCGAAAGCACGTTGGAACTCTTCGATAGTCATTTTTCAATATGGATTGTTAATCTTTACAAATCGCGCAATCCAACAAAGTCGCGTATAAATCCATCGTTTGACGTCAAATTGGCTCAATTTTTGGTCATCTGAAAGGTACTTTAGTGCTCGTTGATTCTTGACTGGAATCGTCGTATTCGTAGAGCCTTTAGGAAACCGTACGTGGGATAGCAGTAGTCAGTCTTGGACTTTTCCTTCATCTCCTTGTCTAATAGTAACCCTCATAACTCTCTCTTCAAAGGTTGAATTTAAAATATTTTGTGCTCATTGGAATCGTAACTTGGCAGGCTTCCAAATTCGACAAGAATTGGCTAATTCAGAGACCGTTCGATATCCAAAAAGCACGTTGGAACTCTTCTATCGTCATTTTTCAATAAGGATTGTTAATATTTCTAAATAGAGCGATCCAACTGAGACGCCCATAACTACATCATTTGAGGTCGGATTGGGATGATTTTTGGCCATCTGAAAGGTGTTTTAGTGCTCTTTGATTCCTAACTGGAATCGTCGTATTCGAAGACCCTTTAGGAATCTGTAAGTGGGATCGCAGTCGTCGGTCCTAGATTTTTCCTTAATCACCTTGTCTAATAGTAACCCTCATAACTCTCTCTTCAAAGGTCGAATTTAGAATATTTTGTGCTCATTGGAATGGTAAGTAGACAAGCTTCCATATTCAAGAAGAATTGGCTAATTCGGAGACCGTTCGATATCCCAAAAGCACGTTGGAACTCTTCGATCGTCATTTTTCAATATGGATTGTTAATCTTTACAAATCGCACGATCCAACAAAGTCACCTATAAATCCATTATTAGATGTTGAATTGGCTCAATTTTTGGTCATCTGAAAGGTACTTTAGTGATCTTTGATTCCTGACTGGAATCGTCATATTCGAAGACACTTTAGGAATCCGTAAGTGGGATCACTGACGTCGGTCCTAGATTTTTCCTTCATCTCCTTGTCTAATAGTAACCCTCATAACTCTCTCTTCAAAGGTCAAATTTAGAATATTTTTAGCTCATTGGAATCGTAACTTGACAAGCTTCCAAATTGGACAAGAATTGGCTAATTTGGAGACCGTTCGATATCCCAAACGCACATTGGAACTCTTCGATCGTCATATTTCAATATGGATTGTTAATATTTCAAAATAGAGTGAGCCAACTGAGACGCCCATAACTACATCGTTTGAGGTCGGATTGGGATGATTTTTGGCCATCTGAAAGGTGTTTTAGTGTTCTTTGATTCCTAACTAGAATCGTCATATTCGAAGACCCTTTAGGAATCCGCAAGTGGGATAGCAGTCGTCAGTCCTAAATTTTACCTTAATATCCTTGTCTAATAGTAACCCTCATAACTCTCTCTTCAGAGGTCGAATTTAGAATATTTTGTGCTCATTGGAATGTTAAGTTGATAAGCTTCCAAATTCAACAAGAAATGGCTAATTTGGAGACCGTTCGATATCCCAAAAGTACGTTGGAACTCTTCGATAGTCATTTTTCAATATGGATTGTTAATCTTTATAAATCGCGTAATCCAACAAAGTCACCCATAAATCCATCGTTTGATGTCGAATTGGCTAAATTTTTGGTCATCTGAAAGGTACTTTAGTGATCGTTGATTCTTGACTGGAATCATCGTATTCGTAGAGCCTTTAGGAAACCGTAAGTGAGATAGTAGTAGTCGGTCCTCGATTTTTCCTTCATCTCCTTGTCTAATAGTAACCCTCATAACTCTCTCTTCAGAGGTCGAATTTAGAATATTTTTTGCTCATTGGAATCGTAAGTTGACAAGCATCCAAATTCGACAAGAATTGGCAAATTCGGAGACCGTTCGATATCCCAAAAGAACGTTGGTACTCTTCGATCGTCATTTTTCAATATGGATTGTTAGTCTTTACAAATCGCGCGATCCAACAAAGTCGCCTATAAATCCATCGTTAGATGTCGAATTGGCTCAATTTTTGTTCATCTGAAAGGTACTTTAGTGATCTTTGATTCCTGACTGGAATCGTCATATTTGAAGACACTTTAGGAATCCATAAGTGGGATCACAGACGTCGGACCTGGATTTTTCCTTCATCTCCTTGTCCCATAGTAACCCTCATAACTCCCTCTTCAAAGTTCAAATTTAGCATATTTTGAGCACATTGGAATCGTAACTTGACAAGCTTCCAAATTGGACAAGAATTGGCTAATTTGGAGACCGTTCGAAATCCCAAACACACATTGGAACTCTTCGATCGTCATATTTCAATATGGATTGTTAATATTTCAAAATAGATTTATCCAACTGAGACGCCCATAACTACATCGTTTGAGGTCAGATTGGGATGATTTTTGGCCATCTGAAAGGTGTTTTAGTGTTCTGTGATTCCTAACTAGAATTGTCGTATTCGAAGACCCTTTAGGAATCCGTAAGTGGGATCGCGGTCGTCGGTCCTAGATTTTTCCTTAATCTCCTTGTCTAATAATAACCATCATAACTCTCTCTTCAGAGGTCAAATTTAGAATATTTTGTGCTCATTGGAATGTTAAGTTAACAAGCTTCCAAATTCGACAAGAATTGGCTAATTTGGAGACCGTTCGATATCCCAAAAGCACGTTGGAACTCTTCGATAGTCATTTTTCAATATGGATTGTTAATCTTTACAAATTGCGCAATCCAACAAAGTCACCCATAAATCCATCATTTGATGTCGAATTGGCTCAATTTTTGGTCATCTGAAAGGTACTTTATTGCTCTTTGATTCCTGACTGGAATTGTCGTATTCGAAGACCCTTTAGGAATCCGTAAGTGGGATCGTAGTCGTCGGTCCTGGATTTTTCCTTCATCTCCTTGTCTAATTGTAACCCTCATAACTCTCTCTTCAGAGGTCGAATTTAGAATTTTTTGTGCTCATTGGAATTGTAACTAGAAAAGCTTCCAAATTGGACAAGAATTAGCTAAGTCGGAGACCGTTCGATATCCCAAAAGCACGTTGGAACTCTTCTATCATCATTTTTCAATATGGATTGTTAAAATTTCGAAATAGCGGGATCCAACTGAGATGCCCATAACTCCATCGTTTGATGTCAGATTGGGATGATTTTTGGCCATTTGAAAGGTATTTAAGTGCACTTTCATTCCTTACTAGAATCGTTAATTTTGTAGACCCTTTAGGAATACAAAGGTGGGATCGCAGTCGTCAGTCCTGGATTTTTCCTTCATCTCCTTGTCTAATAGTAACCCTCATAACTCTCTCTTTAGAGGTCAAATTTAGAATATTTTGTGCTCATTGGAATCGTAACTTGACAAGCTTCGAAATTGGATAACACTTGGCTAATTCGGAGATTGTTCGATATCCCAAAAGCACGTTGGAACTCTTCGATCGTCATTTTTCAATATGGATTTTTAATATTTCTAAATAGCGCGATCCAACTGAGACGCCCATAACTCCATCGTTTGATGTCCGATTGGGATGATTTTTTGTCATCTGAAAGGATCTTTAGTGCTCTTGCATTCCTGACTAGAATTGTCGTATTCGAAGACTCTTTAGGAATACGTAAGTGGAATTGTACACGTCGGTCTTGGAATTTTCCTTCATCACCTTGTCTAATAGTAACCCTCATAACTCTCTCTTCAGACGTCGAATTTAGAATATTTTGTGCTCATTGGAATAGTAACTTAACAAGCTTCCAAATTAGACAAGAATTGGCTAATTTGGAGACCGTTCGATATCTCAAACGCACATTAGAACTCTTCGATCGTCATATTTCAATATGGATTGTTAATATTTCAAAATAGAGCGATCCAACTGAGACGCCCATAACTACATCATTTGAGGTCGGATTGGGATGATTTTTGGCCATCTGAAAGGTGTTTTAGTGTTCTTTGATTCCTAACTGGAATCATCATATTCGAAGACCCTTAAGGAATCCGTAAGTGGGATCGCAGTCGTCGGTCCTAGATTTTTCCTTAATCTCCTTGTCTAATAGTAACCCTCATAACTCTCTCTTCAGAGGTTGAATTTAGAATATTTTGTGCTCATTGGAATGTTAAGTTGACAAGCTTCCAAATCCTACAAGAATTGGCTAATTTGGAGACCGTTCGATATCCCAAAAGCACGTTGGAACTCTTCGATAGTCATTTTTCAATATGGATTGTTAATCTTCACAAATCGCGCAATCCAACAAAGTTGCCCATAAATCCATCATTTGATGTCGAATTGGCTCCATTTTTGGTCATCTGAAAGGTACTTTATTGGTCTTTGATTCCTGACTGGAATCGTCGTATTCGAAGACCCTTTAGGAATCCGTAAGTGGGATCGCAATCGTCTGTCCTGGATTTTTCCTTCATCTCCTTGTCTAATTGTAACCCTCATAACTCTCTCTTCAGTGGTCGAATTTAGAATATTTTGTGCTCATTGGAATTGTAACTAGACAAGCTTCCAAATTAGATAAGAATTGGCTAATTCGGAGACCGTTCGATATCCCAAAAGCACGTTGGAACTCTTCTATCATCATTTTTCAATATGGATTGTTAAAATTTCGAAATAGCGCGATCCAACTGAGATGCCCATAACTCCATCAATTGATGTCGGATTGGGATGAATTTTTGCCATTTGAAAGGTGTTTTAGTGCACTTTCATTCCTTACTAGAATCGTCATTTTTGTAGACCCTTTAGGAATCCGAAGGTTGGATCGCAGTCGTCAGTCCTGGATTTTTCCTTCATCTCCTTGTCTAATAGTAACCCTCATAACTCTCTCTTTAGAGGTCAAATTTAGAATATTTTGTGCTCATTGGAATTGTAACTTGACAAGCTTCCAAATTGGACAAGAATTGGCTAATTCGGAGACTGTTCGATATCCCAAAAGCACGTTGGAACTCTTCGATCGTCATTTTTCAATATGGATTTTTAATATTTCTAAATAGCGCGATCCAACTGAGACGCCCATAACTCCATCGTTTGATGTCCGATTGGGATGATTTTTTGTCATCTGAAAGGATCTTTAGTGCTCTTGCATTCCTGACTAGAATTGTCGTATTCGAAGACTCTTTAGGAATACGTAAGTGGGATTGTACACGTCGGTCTTGGAATTTTCCTTCATCACCTTGTCTAATAGTAACCCTCATAACTCTCTCTTCAGACGTCGAATTTAGAATATTTTGTGCTCATTGGAATAGTAACTCAACAAGCTTCCAAATTAGACAAGAATTGGCTAATTTAGAGACCGTTCGATATCCCAAACGCACATTGGAACTCTTCGATCATCATATTTCAATATGGATTGTTAATATTTCAAAATAGAGCGATCCAACTGAGACGCCCATAAATCATCGTTTGAGGTCGGATTGGGATGATTTTTGGCCATCTGAAAGGTGTTTTAGTGTTCTTTGATTCCTAACTGGAATCGTCGTATTCGAAGACCCTTTAGGAATCCGTAAGTGGGATCGTATTCGTCGGTCCTAGATTTTACCATAATCTCCTTGTCTAATAGTAACCCTCATAACTCTCTCTTCAGAGGTCGAATTTAGAATATTTTGTGCTCATTGGAATGTTAGGTTGACAAGCTTCCAAATTCGACAAGAATTGCTAATTTGGAGACCGTTCGATATCCCAAAAGCACGTTGGAACTCTTCGATAGTCATTTTTCAATATGGATTGTTAATCTTTACAAATCGCGCAATCCAACAAAGTCGCGCATAAATCCATCTTTTCACGTCGAATTGGCTCAATTTTTGGTCATCTGAAAGGTACTTTAATGCTCTTTGATTCCTGACTGGAATCGTTGTATTCGAAGACCCTTTAGGAATCCGTAAGTGGGATCGTAGTCTTCTGTCCTGGATTTTTCCTTCATCTCCTTGTCTAATTGTAACCCTCATAACTCTCTCTTCAGAGGTTGAATTTGGAATATTTTGTGCTCATTGGAATTGTAACTAGATAAGCTTCCAAATTGGACAAGAATTGGCTAATTCGGAGATTGTTCGATATCCCAAAAGCACGTTGGAACTCTTCGATCGTCATTTTTCAATATGGATTGTTACTATTTCTAATTAGCGCGATCCAACTGAGATGCCCATAACTCCATCGTTTGATGTCCGATTGGGATGATTTTTGGCCATTTGAAAGGTATTTTAGTGCACTTTCATTCCTGACTAGAATCATCATTTTTTAGACCCTTTAGGAATCCGTAGGTGGGATCGCAGTTGTCAGTCCTAGATTTTTCCTTAATCTCCTTGTCTAATAGTAACCCTCATAACTCTCTCTTTAGAGGTCAAATTTTGAATATTTTGTGCTCATTGGAATCGTAACTTGGCAAGCTTCCAAATTGGACAAGAATTGGCTAATTCGGAGACTTCGATATTCCAAAAGCACGTTGGAACTCTTCAATCGTCATTTTTCAATATGGATTGTTAATATATCTAAATAGCGCGATCCAACTGAGACGCCCATAACTCCAACGTTTGATGTCCGATTGCGATGATTTTTTGTCATCTGAAAGGATCTTTAGTGCTCTTGCATTCCCGACTAGAATCGTCGTATTCGAAGACTCTTCAGGAATACGTAAGTGGGATTGCAGACGTCGGTCTTGGAATTTTCCTTCGTCACCTTCTCTAATAGTAACCCTCATAACTCTCTCTTCAGACGTCGAATTTAGAATATTTTATGCTCATTAGAATAGTAACTTAACAAGCTTCCAAATTAGACAAGAATTGACTAATTTGGAGACCGTTCGATATCCCAAACGCACATTGGAACTCTTCGATCGTCATATTTCAATATGGATTGTTAATATTTCAAAATAGAGCGATCTAACTGAGACGCCAATAACTACATCATTTGAGGTCGGATTGGGATGATTTTTGGCCATCTGAAAGGTGTTTTAGTGTTCTTTGATTCCTAACTGGAATCGTCATATTCGAAGACCCTTTAGGAATCCGTAAGTGGGATCGCAGTCGTCGGTCCTAGATTTTTCCTTAATCTCCTTGTCTAATTGTAACCCTCATAACTCTCTCTTCAGAGGTCGAATTTAGAATATTTTGTGCTCATTGGAATGGTAAGTTGACAAGCTTCAAAATTTGACTTGAATTAGCTAATTCTTAGACTGTTCGATATCCCAAAAGCACGTTGGAACTCTTCGATAGTCATTTTTCAATATGGATTGTTAATCTTTACAAATCGCGCAATCCAACAAAGTCACCCATAAATCCATCGTTTGATGTTGAATTGGCTAAATTATTAGTCATCTGAAAGGTACTTTAGCGCTCGTTGATTCTTGACTGGAATCGTCGTATTCGTAGAGCCTTTAGGATACCGTAAGTGGGATAGCAATAGTCAGTCCTGGATTTTTCCTTCATCTCCTTGTCTAATAGTAACCCTCATAACTCTCTCTTCAGAGGTTGAATTTAGAATATTTTGTGCTCATTGGAATCGTAACTTGGCAGGCTTCCAAATTGGACAAGAATTGGCTAATTCAGAGACTGTTCGATATCCTAAAAGCACGTTGGAACTCTTCTATCGTCATTTTTCAATAAGGATTGTTAATATTTCCAAATAGCGCGATCCAACTGAGATGCCCATATCTCCATTGTTTGATGTCGGATTGGGATGATTTTTGGCCATTTGAAAGGTATTTTAGTGCACTTTTATTCCTGAATGGAATCATCATTTTTTAAGACCCTTTTGGAATTCATAAGTGGGATCGCAGTCGTCGGTCCTGGATTTTTCCTTCGTCTCCTTGTCTAATAGTAACCCTCATAACTCTCTCTTCAGAGGTTGAATTTAGGATATTTTGTGCTCATTGGAATCATAAGTTGACAAGCTTCCAAATTCGAGAAGAAACGGCTAATTCGGAGACCGTTCGATATCCCAAAAGCACGTTGGAACTCTTCGATCGTCATTTTTCAATATGGATTATTAATCTTTATAAATCGCGCGATCCAACAAAGTCGCCTATAAATCCATCATTTGATGTCGAATTGGCTCAATTTTTGGTCATCTGAAAGGTACTTTAGTGATCTTTGATTCCTGACTGGAATCATCATATTCGAAAACACTTTAGGAATCCGTAAGTGGGATCACAGACGTCGGTCCTGGATTTTTCCTTCATCTCCTTGTCTAATAGTAACCCTCACAACTCTCTCTTCAAAGGTCGAATTTAGAATATTTTGAGCTCATTGGAATCGTAACTTGACAAGCTTCCAAATTGGACAAGATTTGGCTAATTCGGAGACCGTTCGATATCCCAAAAGCACGTTGGAACTCTTCGATCGTCATTTTTAAATATGGATTGTTAATATATCCAAATAGCGCCATCAAATTGAGACGCTCTTAACACCATCGTTTGATGTCGGATTAGGATGATTTTTTGCCATCTGAATGGTATTTTAGTGCTCTTTGATTCCTGACTGGAATCGTCATATTCGAAGACCCTTTAGGAATCCGTAAGTGGGATCACAGTCGTCGGTCTTGGATTTTTCCTTAATCTCCTTGTCCCATAGTAACCCTCATAACTCTCTCTTCAGAGGTCGAATTTAGAATATTTTGTGCTAATTGGAATGTTAAGTTGACAAGCTTCCAAATTCAACAAGAATTGGCTAATTTGGAGACCGTTCGATATCCCAAAAGTACGTTGGAACTCTTCGATAGTCATTTTTCAATATGGATTGTTAATCTTTACAAATCGCGCAATCCAACAAAGTCACCCATAAATCCATCGTTTGATGTCAAATTGGTTAAATTTTTGGTCATCTGAAAGGTACTTTAGTGATCGTTGATTCTTGACTGGAATCGTCGTATTCGTAGAGCCTTTAGGAAACCGTAAGTGAGATAGTAGTAGTCGGTCCTGGATTTTTCCTTCATCTCCTTGTCTAATAGTAACCCTCATAACTCTCTCTTCAGAGGTCGAATTTAGAATATTTTGTGGTCGTTGGAATCGTAAGTTGACAAGCTTCCAAATTTGACAAGAATTGGGTAATTCAGAGACCGTTCGATATCCCAAAAGCACGTTGGAACTCTTCGATCGTCATTTTTCAATATGGATTGTTAATCTTTACAAATCGCGCGATCCAACAAAGTCGCCTATAAATCCATCGTTAGATGTCAAATTGGCTCAATTTTTGGTCATCTGAAAGGTACTTTAGTGATCTTTGATTCCTGACTGGAATCGTCATATTCGAAGACACTTTAGGAATCCGTAAGTGGGATCACAGACGTCGGTCCTGGATTTCTCCTTCATCTCCTTGTCTAATAGTAGCCCTCATAACTCTCTCTTCAAAGGTCGAATTTAGCATATTTTGAGCACATTGGAATCGTAACTTGACAAGCTTCCAAATTAGACAAGAATTGGCTAATTTGGAGACCGTTCGATATCCCAAACGCACATTGGAACTCTTCGATCGTCATATTTCAATATGGATTGTTAATATTTCAAAATAGAGCGATCCAACTGAGACGCCCATAACTACATCGTTTGAGGTCGGATTGGGATGATTTTTGGCCATCTGAAAGGTGTTTTAGTGTTCTTTGATTACTAACTGGAATCGTACAGCAACAGGGGCAACACCGTATTCATTAGTCTATGGCATGGAGGCAGTTATCCCAATTGAAATGCATGTGGCATCACTCCGAATAGCAGTACATCAATCTATAACAGATGATGAAAACGCAAAAATAAGGCTGAAAGAATTAGATTTGCTTGATGAGAAACGTCTAGCAGCGCAGCAGCGGTTGCAATCATATCAGGCCAGAATATCGGCTGCCTTCGATAAACAGGTCAAATATCGCTCTTTCAAAAAAGGGGATATGGTGTTAATGTTGAAAAGACCTATAGTGGTCACTCGCCGGACAGGGGGCAAGTTCGAGCCTAAATGGGACGGTCCATATGTGGTAAAAGAAGTATATTCCAATGGGGCATATAGAATCACAAATCAAGAAGGACAGGGTATTGGTGTGCTCGTCAATGCCCGTTTCATCAAAAGATACTATCCTTAAAAGATAGGTATCTGGATTTTGACCCAAAATATTATCGGCATAATGATTCTGTATCAAAGGGGGCAAAGATGAATAAAATCATGTCTATATGTCAACAAAAGAAGCTATGAAGAAGAAACTCACAAGCATGTCAATTATCAAACATCAAAATCCGGAAAATATATATGGTCATCATCATCACCAAATAAGTATGATAAAGACAATATCATTATCTTGAAGATTCTCTTGAAGAGATTGACAAAGTTATAATATTGCCTTACAAGGCACAAATTCTCAAAGTTATATTGCCTTACAAGGCACAAATTCTTGAAGATTCTCTTGAAGATATTATCTAAGCTCAAAGTTATATTGCCTTATAAGGCATGGATCTTCTTGAAGAAGATATTTAGAAATATCTGCCATATTTGCAAATGATGATGATCATATATATATTATTGCCTTACAAGGCATGGATCTTCTGAAGATATTATCAAAAGCAAGGATATATCAATATCAATCAAAGAGGCAATATAGCCAAGCCAAAATCCTAAAAGAGCCAAAATTGAGCAAAATCAAAAAGATCAAAAAAAAAAAAAAAAAAAAAAATGCTCTCAAAGGATCAAGCTCTAAAAGAGCCGGCCAACTATACGTAAGACCTATGAAGATCGCCATTCGGGTAGCATGCGAGGAGTCGTGGCCCTAAAAAGCCCGCGAAGACCATCGTGCGCACCCATGCGGGTAGTGACGAAGTCAAGGATTCAAAGCCTAAAAGGCCATAAACCGCGAAGACTAGTCACCGTAATTCCCATCGTTCGTCAGTATAGCTTTCGGCAGCACACGGGGAACGGATGAAAATGCCCTCCCGTGAATGGGCTCGACCTTGCAGACGAAGAAAACAGGGGCCGCAGTGCGAGCTTTATGCCAACCGTGCATAAGACCCTCCAGGTCTAGGGTTTGATTTCAGTAGTAACTCGTGAGGAAGGGCTTAAACCTACTCATTGATGGACTGGCGACCCTAGATTTGGTGCCCAAAGGTAGCCTTGCGAGCCCTGCGAACTCTAGAGAGTTACCGTGGCCAACCCTGCGCGTAAATCCAACAGTTCACCGTCCGGTAGCGTCAATGGGCCCCTCTGATGGACTGTGACCGTGAGCTCAAGGCAGTGAGAAGCCCAAAAGTGAACTCTAGAGAGTTACAGTGGCCATCACATAAGACCCATAAATGCTCCACTACTCACGAGCTTAAACTGTGTGTGTGCGCACGCTCCACTACTCATGAGCATAAACTGTGTGTGGCTAATTGAATTGAAACTTAGTACCGCCAATCTAAATACTCACCTAGAGAATCCCTTACTAACAAAGCATAAAAGGTTTAGAAATTATAAAAATGTGTAATGAAAATTATTATATAAAGAATAAATATAACTTGATAATATTAATAAAAGTAAAAAGAATAAATATAATAAAATTATTATATAAATATAATATGATAATATTAGTATAAATATCATCAATATGCAAGATAGAAAATATATACCATCATAAAACATCCCAAAATATTATCATGAAATATATGATAAATTACATCCAAGAAACATGAAAGCAAATATCACATGTTTAAAATTACATGATTCAAAGATCTTCTGTAATTCCCATTGCTTCTGAATATCTGAGCAAATCTTCTTTCAATTGCGCCTGAGCTGCATCATGTCTAGATTTTTCTTCAAAAATAAGTCTCGCATGATCAGGAACGCCAGCAAGTTTATTCTCCAAAGAAGCGATCATTTCTTTACCTTGAAGTTGTGCAGATTTTTCAACAGCAATAGATTGAGCATTCACCTGTATTTTCTCTTCAATATCCTGAATGCTTAAAGCTTGCTCATGATTCTTCCTCTCCAGCTGCAAGATTTCTTCCTTTAAAATTGCAATGCGGTCTTGAATAGTCTTGCTTTCATCAACATGAATCTTTAATTTATCCTGAAGAATTGTATGCTCTTGTTCAAGTTTGGAAATTGATGAAGCTGTCAGAAGAGCTTGCTCTTGTGATGAAGCCAACTGCCTTCTACACTCTAAAATCTCAGGAGCAATTGTAATATTCTCTACCGACGCCAAAGAAATTACGGAATCACGAAATTTGAGGAGTGAATCCCGCAAAGGAGATATGTTGATTCTGGCCATCTTAGCAGAGCTTTCCAAAATTTCTATAGCAACATCCAAATCCGACCACTGATCAGGATTTCTGAAGATATGGATTATTGCTAACAGAGAATGTTTCACCATAAGCATTTTGTGAGCAGGAATCTTTGCAAAGGATGATAGTTCAGAAGTAGTGGTTACAGAATCAGAACTAGCCGCACCGCTACGGGGATAAGTTCCTATAAAAAAAAGAAGAATATTCAATATATTATTATGAAATATATATAGTCTTGAATGAAGGTAAGCAATGCATATATGTATACCTGTCACTGGAACGCGACTAACAGAAGGAGAAGCTCTTTGAGCTATGGAAGGACCAAGTCCCACCATATCAGCGAAAGATGGTGCTCTAGCTTCCATACTGGAATCTCTAGTAGCCGGAGTTGGCAAGTCAGTAGTTTCTGTAGGAAATATAATTTCACGAGCCACTATTCTCTGTACTACCAACAGAACTACAGATGCTCTTGGTGAAGATATTACAGGAGGGCTCGCTGAAGAGATAGTACCTATTTCTGCAACTTGGGCACCTAAAAAAGGGAGATGCAATGATTTTAAATAAATAATAGTTGTTATAATATAAATTAAGATATATATATATGAAATTTTCCTTTACCTGGTGAATATCCATATTCTCCATAATCTAAAGGCTCCTCTTCTTCTTCCTCAGCTGCAGGAGATTTAGTAGGAACATTAATACTAGAAGGAGTTTTAGCAGTTGCAGGGGAAGATTCTATCTCAACTCCTTTCACAGTTGTTTCCTCTTCTTCGCCAATATCAACTTCACCTTCTTCAAAGTCATCATCTTTATCTTCGCCATTATCACTATCTCCGCTATCTTCATCCTACGAAGATTCGGTTGTACTTGATGATGAAGTTGAACTTTCATCTCCCAAAATTTCTTCGTCAACTTCTTCAACGTTAACTTGCTTCCCTTTATAAGAAACGGGTCTACTGCTCTCCGGTGCAAGTTCTTGGACTATAGGAGAAGCAGAGGCTGGACGAGTTCCTTCTGAAGGGATAGGGGATGATGATTGTAAACGCATTCTTGATCTAGTCATCGGAGAAGATGGACTAGGACCAAGGGGTTGCGGAGAAGATATTGAAGTACCAATAGCTGGTCCTTCCTGAACTGCTACAGTATCTGCAGGGATTGGAGAAGACGTACCTGCAGCATCATCCGCATCCTGATTTGAAGAGTCCCGGCGGGATTTTTCAAATTCTCTTAGATCTCCATGGGCAAACCAGCCATCCAAAGTATTGATGGGCTTGATTTCACGAATGGGTTCTTCCAGTGATATCTTCCTGCAAATTTCTCCAGGATGAGACGCGTGGCTCTTCTCCGGAATATACCCGATTCCGCTCTCTAAGTTTCGCCCTTCACTGGGTGGATGAAGAAAGATAGAAGAATCTACCGGCAAGCATTTAGCAACCAGGTACGATTGATGATCCCACCATCGCATCCGCCTATATGAAGTATGGACTACACGATCACAACCTGGAATTATGAAGAGGAGCCAACACGACTATTCAACAACAATTGTTTCCATATCATGGCCCAATTAAGAGGACCGGTTCAGTAATAAATAAGCATTTTCTTGTAACAAGCCCGCAGTCTTGAGGTACGGTTTGATCATAGCCGAATTGATGAGCGAAGCGACTGGGATAGTAAGGTTCTCTCCAAAATTTTGTCCCCTCTCGCAAAGGTAAACTACATAAGGAATAGAGAAGAAGAAAGCTCTCTCTGCTGCAGTAAGTGTTTCATTGTCCACCATATCTGTATCAACGGGATAGCGATAGAGGCGGAATTGAAAGAAGTTTATTTGATCGTCGTCCCGAATTTTATTTGCCACCCACTCATATGCTCTTCTAGCCATTGCTCTTTGTTGAAAGAACCAGAGCGGAAGATGAGAGGGATGAGAATATGCTTGCTCTGAAGCCTCAA
This sequence comes from Magnolia changhungtana, assembly GCA_030180095.1. Lineage (NCBI taxonomy): Eukaryota > Viridiplantae > Streptophyta > Magnoliopsida > Magnoliales > Magnoliaceae > Magnolia > Magnolia changhungtana. Next base: position 555,630 of record JASAUF010000638.1, read on the forward strand.
AAGTCCAAGGGAAATAGACTCCAAGCCATCCTGTAAAATAATGCCAAGAAGTATGTGCCGATGAAGTTCCAAGAATGGGGTCTTTTATATGAGTAGCTATTTCTCCAAGGGCCCGGTAAATAGAACACAATACTGGAGGAGCGAGAGAGTATTTATGTCCTTCTGCTAAGGCACCAGCCACAACAAAGACACTTGACGAACAACATCGCCCATTTGGAGTTGGGCAAAATGACCAAGCTTAGCCAATAAGCCAGGAACGCTGCAAGCTCTCCAAAAGAGCTATATTCCGGCTTTCCTCTTACTGCATCCTGAAGCTTTGTTAGTTCTTTGGAATGGCAGTCGCGAAACCTTCAAAGGAAATAAAAATGAGGAGATTAATATGCAGGAATGGCTAAGAATACAGAAAGGAAGATCGATTATCATATTGATAAATACCTGAGACCCCTAGAAAAATGGGCTAGCCATTGAAGAGGGGGAATTTTGTGGAAGTTGGGGAATTTGCCCATCTCTTTGAATAGCTCTATAGTAGTTTCAGATATGGAGGGCTTGCGATCCGGAGAAGATACAAAGGCCAATTCTCTGTTGGTAGGAATGAATTCATCGTAGAATTTGCCCGTTATTGTGAGACCAGCTATACGATGAAGGTCCCAAAGAGATATGCTCATTTCGCCGTAAGGAAGATGAAAGGAGTTGGTTGTGGGTGACCAATACTCAAGGAAGCCCTTCAGAACATTGGGTTCCCGATAGAAGTATTTTGAGGTTACTTCTATAGCATCATAAAGACCTATCTTTGCAAGAGTGCTCGTATGTTTCAGCAAAATAGCTTCCGCCCATTCGAATAATAGCGACGAGCAATTATTGAGACCTCTGATGCGGAATTGTATGTGGCCCCGAGTTGATCTCGATCTCTGAAGCGCTGTCTCACAGTCTCATAAAAATGAGAAGGAAAGAGATCATGAGGACTATGGGAAGGAGTTAAGAAAATCATGGGATGAACTTCTCCGATCCTCTGTCGCGGCTTCTTTGTCTGAATGATTCCTTCAAGAATCCGGGGTTCTCTTGTGACCCATGACTCGGTATACATCAACCTTTCACCATGGACACAATCTCTGGATTCACAATCTAGCATAGACTGATGGCGATACACCTTTATAGGAATGATTGTCATGCCCTCTGCATGAGGGTTGTCGAACTTCATGACTCCTTCAACAACTCGCACCGAATCCCACGAGTTTTGAAGTCGCTTCTTCTTGTGTTCTTTGATTTTTTCAGCAAATTCTTTCGCCTTATTGCGGCGAGTTTTCTTTGGGCGGGAAGCGGGAGGAGTATCTTCTCGGACAGGTGGCCTCTCACTATCGGTGCGAATGTGGGCTGTGGTCTTGAGCCATTCATCCCAGTCATATTCCCTTCCATGTTTTGGTGGGCATTTAATATCTCCCAAAGATATAGATCTGTGAATAGGAGAAGGTAAAGATTTGATACGGTCAGAAAAGTCAAAAGTGGGGAGAACAGGCTCTTTAAAATAAGCTGGATTTCTAGAAGTTGTCTTCATTCTTTTAGCAGGCGGTTGGTCAGAAGGAGGTGAGTTTGAAGGAGATATAAGACGAGCAGTTTGTTTAATACGAGCCATAAAGAAAGATAGAAGACAAAGTCAGGAAATGGTTAAGTGTTGGGAAAAAGTTTGGAAATTTTCTAAGTACAAGGTACTTTGCGCGAGGTCGCGCAAAGTCTATGGTTTGCGCGAGAAAATTCCAAGTTCAGCAGACGTCGCGCAAAGCGAAACGGTTTGTGCGGGGTCGCACAAAGTGGAAGCTTTGCGCAGAATAAAATCGCCAGAGCAAGTGTCAGCAGAGGGAAGTTCGTGAAAATGACCAAGTCGTTGGACTATTTATAGGCTTTATGGCCGAGTACGGTACTCGAGTAGGACTTTGCGCGAGGTCGCGCAAACCTTGGAAAAAAGGAATAGTTTGATCCTTTTCTTTGATTTTCTGAACAAACAAAGAACGGATCAAGGGGGCATCTGTTGAGGCATAAAATAAGCAAGGAAGTGAAGAAGAAAAAGATCAAAGAAATCACTTTGAAGAAGAAAGAAAACAGCTTCAAGACCACTTTGCGCGAGGTCGCGCAAAGTGATTACACAAGACCGCGCAAAGTGAAGAATTTGCGCGGATTGAACAGAGGAGAGTTTGCGCGAGATTGAGGGTTTGCGCGAGACCGCGCAAAGTATATTGTTTGCGCGTTTCCGCGCAAAGTCTATAATGCTGCGATAAAAACAGTTGGATGATATTTTTGTCCCACATCGACCAGATCTGAGATTTTCATTGGACAAAATGTCTATAAATACCCCATTCCTTCTCTAAAAAGTGGTTGGAAGATTTCAGAAGTGAAGAAAAGGCGAAAGAGAAGACAGAAGGTGCGGAGTACCGGACTTCCCCGCTTTGCGCGACCGCGCACAAAGGAGTATTGGACTCCTGAAAGTTTGCGCCAGCCCGCGCAAAGCAGCAGAGTGCTCTTATGGTTTGCGCGGACCCGCGCAAAGTATATCGTTTGCGCGGACCCGCATAAACCTATTGCTTGGCAGTTTTTAACAGCAATGGATTGAAATGCTGTCGGAATGATTGGAGTCCTCAAAGCTTCAAGTTCTTCTTGATCAAGAGAAAGGAAGAATCATCGACGAAGAGTCATATTCCTCCTAAGTTTCAGGAGAAGATCAAAATAGTACCGAAATGCTGCCGGAATCTTCGTTCTCTTGAAGACTGTTGATCGACTTGTCTATTTCCTCCTAAGTCATTGGAGATGATTGAGATCATTGCCGTTATGCTGCCGAAAATTATATTTAGCTATAATAATTGATATTTGTGATAAGTTCTTTGTAAGCTATCTTAGAATCAAGGGATATCCGAGGATGTAAATGAATTCAGAATCAATAAAGTGTGATGGTTGTCTTTATAATTATTTCATTGTTATGTTTGAATAAGATTATTTCCCAAATCAAATACTTTTGTTTCCTTGTCGAAACAGTATTCGAAGACCCTTTAGGAATCCGTAAGTGGGATCGCAGTCGTCGGTCCTAGATTTTTCCTTAATCTCCTTGTCTAATAGTAACCCTCATAACTCTCTCTACAGAGGTCGAATTCAAAATATTTTGTGCTCATTAGAATGTTAAGTTGACAAGCTTCCAAATTCGACAAGAATTGTCTAATTTGGAGACCGTTCGATATCCCAAAAGCACGTTGGAACTCTTCGATAGTCATTTTTCAATATGGATTGTTAATCTTTACAAATCGTGCAATCCAACAAAGTCGCCCATAAATCCATCGTTTGATGTCGAATTGCCTCAATTTTTGTTCATCTAAAAGGTACTTTATTGCTCTTTAATTCCTGACTGGAATCGTCGTATTCGAAGACCCTTTAGGAATCCGTAAGTGGGATCGCAGTCGTCGGTCCTGGATTTTTTCTTCATCTCCTTGTCTAATTGTAACCCTTATAACACTCTCTTCAAAGGTCGAATTTAGAATATTTTGTGCTCATTGGAATTGTAACTAGACAAGCTTCCAAATTGGACAAGAATTGGTTAATTCGGAGACCGTTCGATATCCCAAAAGCACGTTGGAACTCTTCTATCGTCATTTTTCAATATGGATTGTTAAAATTTCGAAATAGCGTGATCCAACTGAGATGCCCATAACTCCATCATTTGATGTCGGATTGGGATGATTTTTGGCCATTAGAAAGGTATTTTAGTGCACTTTCATTCCTGACTAGAGTCGTCATTTTTGTAGACCCTTTAGGAATCCGTAGGTTGGATCGCAGTCGTCAGTCCTGGATTTTTCCTTCATCTCCTTGTCTAATAGTAACCCTCATAACTCTCTCTTTGGAGGTCAAATTTAGAATATTTGTGTTCATTGGAATCGTAACTTGACAAGCTTCCAAATTGGATAAGAATTGGCTAATTCGGAGACTGTTCGATATCCCAAAAGCACGTTGGAACTCTTCGATCATCATTTTTCAATATGGATTGTTAATATTTCTAAATAGCGCGATCCAACTGAGACGCCCATAACTCCATCGTTTAATGTCCGATTGGGATGATTTTTTGTCATCTGAAAGGATCTTTAGTGCTCTTGCATTCCCGACTAGAATAGTCGTATTCGAAGACTCTTTAGGAATACGTAAGTTGGATTGCAGACGTCGGTCTTGGAGTTTTCCTTCATCGCCTTGTCTAATAGTAACCCTCATAACTCTCTCTTCAGACGTCGAATTTAGAATATTTTGTGCTCATTGGAATAGTAACTTAACAAGCTTCCAAATTAGACAAGAATTGGCTAATTTGGAGACCGTTCGATATCCCAAACGCACATTGAAACACTTCGATCGTCATATTTCAATATGGATTGTTAATATTTCAAAATAGAGCGATCCAACTGAGACGCCAATACCTACATCGTTTGAGGTCGGATTGGGATGATTTTTGGCCATCTGAAAGGTATTTTAGTGTTCTTTGATTCCTAACTGGAATCGTCGTATTCGAAGACTCTTTAGGAATCCGTAAGTGGGATCGCAGTCGTCGGTCCTAGATTTTTCCTTAATCTCCTTGTCTAATAGTAACCCTCATAACTCTCTCTTCAGAGGTCGAATTTAGAATATTTTATGCTCATTGGAATGACAAGTTGACAAGCTTCCAAATTCGACAAGAATTGGCTAATTCGGAGACATTCGATATCCCAAAAGCACGTTGGAACTCTTCGATAGTCATTTTTCAATATGGATTGTTAATCTTTACAAATCGCGCAATCCAACAAAGTCGCCCATAAATCCATCGTTTGATGTTGAATTGGCTAAATTTTTGGTCATCTGAAAGGTACTTTAGTGCTCGTTTATTCTTGACTGGAATCGTCGTATTAGTAGAGCCTTTAGGAAACCGTAAGTGGGATAGCAGTAGTCAGTTCTGGATTTTTCCTTCATCTCCTTGTCTAATAGTAACCCTCATAACTCTCTCTTCAGAGGTCGAATTTAGAATATTTTGTGCTCATTGGAATTGTAACTTGGCAGGCTTCCAAATTGGACAAGAATTGGCTAATTCAGAGACCGTTCGATATCCCAAAAGCACGTTGGAACTCTTCCATCGTCATTTTTCAATAAGGATTGTTAATATTTCCAAATAGCGCGATCCAACTAAGATGCCCATATCTCCATTGTTTGATGTCGGATTGGGATGATTTTTGGCCCTTTGAAAGGTATTTTAGTGCACTTTTATTCCTGAATGGAATCATCATTTTCGAAGACCCTTTTGGAATTCGTAAGTGGGATCGTGGTCGTCGGTCCTAGATTTTTCCTTCGTCTCCTTGTCTAATAGTAACCCTCATAACTCTCTCTTCAGAGGTTGAATTTAGGATATTTTGTGCTCATTGCAATCGTAAGTTGACAAGCTTCCAAATTCGACAAGAATTGGCTAATTCGGAGACCGTTCGATATCCCAAAAGCACGTTGGAACTCTTCGAACGTCATTTTTCAATATGGATTGTTAATCTTTACAAATCACGCAATCCAACAAAGTCGCCTATAAATCCATCGTTTGATGTCGAATTGGCTCAATTTGTGGTCATCTGAAAGGTACTTTAGTGATCTTTGATTCCTGACTGGAATCGTCATATTCGAAGACACTTTAGGAATCCGTAAGTGGGATCACAGATGTCGGTCCTGGATTTTTCCTTCATCTCCTTGTCTAATAGTAACCCTCATAACTCTCTCTTCAAAGGTCGAATTTAGAATATTTTGAGCTCATTGGAATCGTAACTTGACAAGCTTTCAAATTGGACAAGAATTGGCTAATTCAGAGACCGTTCGATATCCTAAAAGTATGTTGGAACTCTTCGATCGTCATTTTTAAATATGGATTGTTAATATATCCAAATAGCGCCATCCAATTGAGACGCCCTTAACTCTATCGTTTGATGTCGGATTGGTATGATTTTTGGTCATCTGAAAGGTACTTTAGTGCTCTTTGATTCCTGACTGGAATCGTCGTATTCGAAGACCCTTTAGGAATCCGTAAGTGGGATCGCAGTCGTCGGTCTTGGATTTTTCCTTAATCTCCTTGTCTCATAATAACCCTCATAACTCTCTCTTCGGAGGCCGAATTTAGAATATTTTGTGCTCATTGGAATCGTAAGTTGACAAGCTTCCAAATTCGATAAGAATTGGCTAATTCAGAGACGTTCGGTATCCCAAAAGAACGTTGGAACTCTTCGATCGTCATTTTTCAATATGGATTGTTAAAATTTTAAAATAACGCGATCCAACTGAGATGCCCATAACTCCATCGTTTGATGTCGGATTGGGATGATTTTTGGCCATTTGAAAGGTATTTTAGTGCACTTTCATTCCTGAATAGAATCGTCATTTTTTAAGACCCTTTAGGAACCATAGGTGGGATCGCAATCGCCGGTGCTGGATTTTTCCTTCATCTCCTTGTCTAATAGTAACACTCATAACTCTCTCGTTAAAGGTCAAACTTAAAATATTTTGTGCTCATTGGAATCACAAATTGACAAGCTTCCAAATTGGACTAGAATTGTCTAATTTGGAGACCGTTCGATATCCCAAAAGTACATTGGAAGTCTTCGATCGTCATTTTTCAATATGGATTGTTAATATTTCTAAATACCGTGATCCAACTGAGACGCCCATAAATCCATTGTTTGATGTCCGATTGGGATGATTTTTGGTCATCTGAAAGGTACTTTAGTGCTCTTGCATCCCCGACTGGAATCGTCATATTCGAAGACTCTTTAGGAATCCGTAAGTGGGATTGCAGACATCGGTCCTGGAATTTTCCTTCGTCACCTTGTCTAATAGTAACCCTCATAACTCTCTCTCTTCAGAGGTCGAATTTAGAATATTTTGTGCTCATTGGAATCTTAACTTGACAAGCTTCCAAATTAGACAAGAATTGGCTAATTTGGAGACCGTTCGATATCCCAAACGCACATTGGAACTCTTCGATCGTCATTTTTCAATATGGATTGTTAATATTTCCAAATAGCTCGATCCAACTGAGACGCCCATAACTCCATCGTTTGATGTCAGATTGGGTTGATTTTTGGTCATCTAAAAGGTACTTTAGTGCTCTTTCATTCCTGATTGGAATCGTCATATTCGAAGACCATTTGGGCATCCGTAAGTAGGATCGCAGTCGTTGGTCCTAAATTTTTCCTTCATCTTCTTGTCCAATAGTGACCCTCATAACTATCTCTTCGGAGGTCGAATTTAGAATATTTTGAGCTCATTAGAATCGTAACTTGACAAGCTTCTAAATTGGAGCATAATTGGCTAATTCGGAGACCGTCCGATATCCCAAAAGAACGTTGGAAATCTTTGATCCTCATTTTTCAACATGGATTGTTAATCTATCCAAATTCTGCTATCCAACAAAGTCACCCATAAATCCATCATTTAATGTCAAATTGGCTTAATTTTTTGTCATCTGAAAGGTACTTTAGTGCTGTTTGATTCCTGATTGGAATCATCGTATTAGGAGACCATTTGGGCATCCGTAAGTGGGATTGCAGTCATCAGCTGTGAATTTTTCCTTCATCCCCTTGTCCAATAGCAACCCACATAACTGCCTCTTCAGAGGTCGAATTTAGACTATTTTGAGTTCATTGGAATCATAACTTGATTGGACCAGAATTGGCTTATTCAGAGACCGTTCGATATCCCAAAAGCACGTTGGAACTCATCAATCGTCATTTTTCAATATGGATTGTTAATATTTCCAAATAGCGCGATCCAACTGAGACGCCCATAACTCCATCATTTGATGTCTGATTGGGTCGATTTTTGGTAATCTGAAAGGTACTTTAGTGCTCTTTCATTTCTAACTGAAATTATGGTATTCCGAGACCATTTCGGCACCCATAAGTGAAATCACAGTCGTTGGTCCCGAATTTTTCCTTCATCTCCTTGTCCAATAGTAATGCTCATAACTGCCTCTTCAGAGGTCTAATTAAGATTATTTAAAGCCCATTGGAATGGTAACTTGTCAAGCTTCCAAATGGGACCAGAATTGCCTAATTCTGAGACACAATCGATATCCCAAAAACTCATTGGAACTCTTCGATCATCATTTTTCCATATGGATTGTTAATCTTTACAAATCGGGCGATCCAACGGAGACACCCATAACTCCATCGTTTGATGTCGGATTGGGTCGATTTTTGGTCATCTGAAAGATACTTTAGTGCTCTTGCATTCTTACCTGGAATCGTCGTATTCCGAGACCGTTTTGGGTATCCCTGAGTGGGATCGCAGACGTCGGTCCTGAATTTTTCCTTCATCTTCTTGTCCAAAAGCTCTCTCTTTAGAGGTCGAATTTAGAATATTTTGAGATCATTGGAATCATAAGTTGACAAGCTTCCAAATTGGATAAGAATTGGCAAATTCGGAGACCGTTCGATATCCCAAAAGCACGTTGGAACTCTTCGATCATCATTTTTCAATATAGATTGTTAATATTTCTAAATAGCACGTTCCAAATGAGACGCCCATAACTACATCGTTTGATGTCGGATTGGGATGATTTTTAGCCATCTGAAAGGTTTTTTAGTGCTCTTTGATTCCTGACTGGAATCGTCGCATTCGAAGACCCTTTAGGAATCCGTAAGTGGGATCGCAGTCGTCGGTCTTGGATTTTTCCTTCATCTCCTTGTCTAATAGTAACCCTCATAAGTCCCTCTTCAGAGGTCGAATTTAGAATATTTTGTGCTCATTGGAATCATAAGTTGACAAGCTTCTAAATTGGACAAGAATTGGCTAATTCAGAGACCGTTCGATATCCCAAAAGCACGTTGGAACTCTTCGATCATCATTTTTCAATATGGATTGTTAATCTTTACAAATCGCGCGATCCAACAAAGTCGCCCTTAAATCCATCGTTTGATGTCGAATTGGCTCAATTTTTCGTCATCTGAAAGGTACTTTATTGCTCTTTGATTCCTGAATGGAATCGTCGTATTCGAAGACCCTTTAGGAATCCGTAAGTGGGATCATAGTCGTCGGTCCTGGATTTTTCCTTCATCTCCTTGTCTAATTGTAACCTTCATAACTCTCTCTTCAGAGGTCGAATTTAGAATATTTTGTGCTCATTCGAATTGTAACTAGACAAGCTTCCAAATTGGACAAGAATTGGCTAATTCAGAGACCGTTCGATATCCCAAAAGCACGTTGGAACTCTTCTATCGTCATTTTTCAATATGGATTGTTAAAATTTCGAAATAGCGCAATCCAACTGAGATGCCCATAACTCCATCTTTTGATGTCGGATTGGGATGATTTTTGGCCATTTGAAAGGTATTTTAGTGCACTTTCATTCCTGACTAGAATAGTCATTTTTGTAGACTCTTAAGGAATCCGTAGGTGGGATCGCAGTCGTCAGTCCTGGATTTTTTCCTTCATCTCCTTGTCTAATAGTAACCCTCATAACTCTCTCTTTAGAGGTCAAATTTAGAATATTTTGTGCTCATTGGAATCTGTAACGCCCTGGAATTCGGGGGTCGAGTATGAACTCAACTCCTGAGTTCCAACGCATCACTTATGCAACATACACAATGATGGTTAAATGTTGTCTGAGTTAGAGCAATAAACATGAATAAGATTATACCAAAACAGTAATTCATACTCCAGTTCAATTGTATAAAGGTAAGCGGAAGACTGAAATTGTATATTTAAAGTATATAAAGAATAAAATTTTTATGAACACCTGAGTATGAACACTAACTGAGTATCCATATATATATACTGTTTCTGAATCAAAATCAAAATACAATCTAAAAGATGAGTCCTGAAGTCCCCACGATGCAGTCGGCCTAAGCATAGCCATCAGAGTACTGCATAAATGAGAACTCATCCTGGTCCTCGTCGAAATCGGGCTCTGGCTCCTGAACCGACGCGCCGCCTATACCTGTGACAGAGTCTGGTTAGTGTTGCAAATACCGTCCCGTAACGTGGGAGTGAGTAGCTAACTCAGTGGAACAATAAGGCATAGGTTAACATGTTATCAACTTAATCAAGCAGTAATGATAAAGCGGTACAATCAAACAAGTTTAACTACTCTTGTTAAATGTAAGTATGAAATGACATGATGATGTATGCCCTTGCCAAACCACCCTCATGCGACAACATCTTACGTTCGCGAATGCATAACTCCCTCAGTGCTCCACATCTACTAGGCACATGCGGTGCAATGATGCGCATGATTTCCGAGTTGTTATTAGTCCGTTTCAAACAGCAGTATTGGGAAACTAAGGTACCTCCCTTGTATCATTCCCAAACATGATCCATTCTAGGGTCGTCAGTCCTAGTTAATCTCATACGATATTATGGTTTGAGAGGCGTAGCGAAGGCATCACAAAGGGCTCGTCACCCGTAAGCACGGATACAGATCTCACCGTATGTGGCTCATTTGTTGACCGTCAGCTCGAGTACAGGTCTTACTGTACTCGGCTCAATCACTAGCCGTCAGCTCGAGTACAGGTCTCACCGTACTCGGCTCAACTCATACTCTAGTTGCTCTGAAAGACTCGTCGCTAATCACAGACCTTGGAGTATACTCGAAGATACTACAGAAGACTCGTCGCCCGTCAGCACGAGTACAGGTCTCACTGTACTCGGCTCTCACCGTAAGTATCGACAACTCGAATACAGTGTCCTATACCACCGTATTCGGCTCACGAGTTTGGGTTGCTCAATGGTCACTACGGGGAGGCACATGGTCATAGCATAGGCCAACAACTCGGCCACGGTGTCCCATACCACCATGTCCGGCTCATGAGTCTTAGAGGATCAAGGTACCATGGTTAACGGGATTGCCATTGGTAAGTTTGGTACCCTAGGTTCAAACAGTAATGACCAAACATGGTGAACACATATTCGACATATTGGGTTACTTGATGAGCCTGACTAGCTCGAGCGCACAACAAGTTGGGCGATATGAAGTGCAAAAGCACTCAGTGTGGCCAACCACTATCGCCAACCGAAGTACGACTCGGGTTCGTCAGACACATCCCTTGTGGCGACAGGATTCTCAGCCACAATGTCAAGTCTGGTACCGAATGTTTGGACTATAGACATGGTCCCAAACTTAAACAGTTCTCATCAATAGCATGTGGAGTTAAGCATGATAAACAAAGTAACACAAACATATTAGGAGGCATCTCATAAAGCATGTTATAAAGCATGATATAAAGCATGTTATAAAGCATGTAATAGAGCACTATACAGATAGGGATACAAACACATATACATCATATTTGAGTGGTTGAAGTAAACAACCACATGGAGGAAATCCTACATGTCTCTAAGGTAGTCGAGAATTCCATCTCAGCACCGACCTACGGTGCAAACATCCAAGCATTTGCTCTCACAAGCATTTACACAAACACTTGGAGTACGCTATTTCAACATACATGACGTATGTTAGTAAAACATGTATTAGGGCTATTCTTTCGCCAAGCTAGCATTTTATCCACGTATATCGTAATCATACAGCAAATAATCATGACAATTGTGTTTCCAAAATTTACACATATACGGTATTTCTAGAATACACAATTTCAACATACATAGTATTTACAAGCGAACATGTATTACGGCGATTCTTTTCGCCAAGCAATTAATTTATACACACATAATATATTTATACAACAATTAGTCATGACAAACACATCGCTAAAATATACCCGTATATGGTACTTCTTACAATACCGTATTTCTACATACATGGTGTATATTAGTAAACATGTATTTAGGCGAACCCTTTCGCCAAATGAGTATTTTATCCATACATCATATATCCATACGACAAATAAACATGTCAAACACATTTCCATAAAAAATATGTATACGGTATTTTATACGAATACCTAGAGTATGTGAAATTCCAAATTCTACAATTCTAATCGAAACAGAAAATGAAAAGCACTTTGTACATGTGCAATTGCATGCAGATCATGAATCTACCATTAACTGACATTGAAAGCATTGAAAACCGCAACTATACACCTAAAGTCCTCACCTTTCACCTTGGAATCTCAACAAATCAGCAAGGTTAGATGAGCTTCCGTATTCGGGAGTTTTCCTGCCTAAGGAGTGAAATCGGTTAGCTATTTCATAACTTAAAGCATATACATTTCAAATCAGACCTAGGGTTAGGGTTTCTCACCTTAAAACAGAGTTGATATCGCTGGGAAAGCGCCTGGAAAGAGGTGGTGCAGGCCGTGCGATGATTGAAAGCAGTAGGAGGAAGGTGCTCCCACAAATCCCAAGTCTTCTCTCTCTTTTCTCTCTCTCTCTCACTAGGGTTTTATCCCAAATTCGTTTGGCTGTGAGAGGGACTGTTCTAAGGCCCTTTTATAGCCTAAAATCTCCCCAAAAATGACTCAGGTTCAAGGGTTACTGCTATTATAAGCATTTCGGCGATGTTCCAGCTCAAAAGAGTGTTTCTGGTGGCCCCCCTTGAGCCAAACGTCAGACTTAAGCTCACCACTCATGGATCCACGTGGGATTATGTTTTCAACTCGATCGGATTCCCAGATGACACGTGGCGGACTAGCTTCAGTTCAATGGTCAGTGGGCCACGATCCGAAATTCCAAGTACATGTAAATGTTCCTGAAATTTTTCCTGATCCGAGGGTGTAATTTGGTCTGATTCTGACGGTCTGGTTGCTTAATACTGATCCGCAACCGAATGGTGCCATATCACTATTCCAGATATTTATTTTGTAAAGGAAAGAGTGATTTTCACACTCCCTCACTCCGGGCTCAAGTGAATAGCCGTGGGACATCGACTAGACCTGATTTCCGAGATGGTTATCGAGCCCAGCCAGGCGGTCCTAAGTCCTTAACTTTGCGTTAATCGGATTTCCGATGTGCGGTCTAGACCTAATACGAAGTTTCAAGTCATTCCCGAGAATAGCCGGGTAATGAGTTTGATCATAATCTTTAGGGTAACCTAGCGTCACTGATTCTACAAGTTTTGGGTCTTGCAGATCGTATTTAAAGCGATCCCAACGGATTTCATGGCTAATCGAGTTTAGCACTTAGTTAACTTTGTTAAATTTCTAAAGGATTTAATCCTAATTGATTTCTGGTCGAGGTGGTACTCAAGCAAAAGTACGAAATTTTACGGGTCGTTACAATCTACCCCCCTTAAACAAAAATTTCGTCCTCGAAATTTATACCTTTTCGTATTCCTCGAGAATCTGAGGGTAGTTCTTCCTGACCTCGGCCTCAGTCTCCCAAGTAGCTTCCTCCTCGGAATGATGTGTCCATAGTACCTTCACAAGCGGAATGACCTTGTTACGCAGTACATGTTCCTTCCTGTCAAGGATACGTGTCGGGCACAACTCATACATAGCATCCTCGCTCAGCTGTACCTGCTCTCATCTGATGATATGCGAAGGATCAGGAACGTACTTCTTCAGCATAGATACATGAAATACATTGTGTACAGATGCAAGTGGTGTGGGCAAAGCGAGACGATACGCCACATCACCCACTCGATCTAGTTTCTGAAATGGACCGATAAATCTCGGTGTGAGCTTCCCCTTCTTCCCAAACCGAAGGACTCCCTTCATAGGGAAAATTCGAAGGAACACATGATCCCCGACCTCGAACTCAAGCGGTCGCCGCCTCGTATCGGCGTAACTCTTCTGCCTGCTCTGTGCTGTAAGTAGTCGACGTCTGATAATGTCGACCTTCTCTGTAGTCGCCTGTACCAACTCCGGGCCAATCAGACTAGGCTCGCCAACCTCAGCCCAACAGTGCGGTGCTCTACAAGGACGACCATATAGGGCCTCATATGGCGCCATGCCAATAGTCGCCTGGAAGCTGTTGTTGTAGGCGAACTCTGCGTACGGAAGACAGTCATCCCAGCTGTCCTTAAAGTCCAACACACATGCCTGCAACATATCCTCCAGAATCTGATTCACCCGCTCTGTCTACCCATCAGTCTGAGGATGAAACACCGTACTGAACTTCAACTTTACACCCATCGCTTCCTGGATACGAGTCCAGAAGATAGATGTGAACCGAGTGTCTCTGTCCGACACGATCTCTAATGGAACTCCATGCAGACGGACGATCTCCCTGATGTACAATCTAGCCAGCTCATCTGCAGAGTTCGTAACTCTGATAGGGAGGAAATGGGCTGATTTGGTCAACCGGTCCATAATCACCCAAATGGAATCGTGTCCCTTCCTCGTCTTCAGCAACCCTGATATGAAATCCATGGAGATGAAGTCCCACTTCCACTCCACTATGGGCATGGGCTGAAGCAGTCCAGGAGGTCGGCGATGTTCTGCCTTGACCTGCTAGCACGTCAGACATCGAGACACATACTCAGTGATGTGGGCCTTCATGTTATCCCACCAATACGTCCGTCTCATATCCCGGTACATCTTCGTGCTACCAGGATGCATCGCAAGCTTCGAGTTATGGGCAGACTCGAGAAGCTCGCGTCGCAAGTCAGGCACATCAGGAACGCATAGGCGGCCACGGAATCGTAGACCCCCATCAGAACCAACTCACCACTCGGAGTCCTCGGTGTCGCTAGCTTGCTCTCGAAGCTCAGACAGCCGCATATCGCCCTCTTGGGCCTCAACAATCCTATCGTCAATAAGTAGCCACGCCCGAACGTGCGCAACACACTCAAATGGCTCCTCCACAATAAGTCTCTGCTCGAAGTCCCTTACGAACTCGACCATGTCCCACTTAGCTATCATCAATGGTGCCGCAAATACTATCACCTTCTTGTGGCTCAATGCATCTGCCACAAGGTTCGCCTTACCAGGATGGTAGGAAACCTCGAACTTGAAGTCCTTCAAAGTCTCCATCCATCGGCGTTGTCTCATATTCAAGTCTCGCTGTGTGAATATGTACTTAAGGCTCTTGTGGTCGCAGAAAAGCTCGAACTCCTCTCCATAGAGGTAATGTCTCTAGAGCTTCAATGCAAAGATGAGTACGCAACCTGTGTCATGTGTAGGGTAATTCTCCTCGTGCTTCCTTAATTGTCTCGAGGCATACGAAATCACCCTATCCTTCTGCATCAGGACACAACCCAAACCAACGCGAGACGCATCAGTATATATCGTGTATTTCTCCCCTTGCTCTGGCAATACTAGCACAGGGGCAGACTTCAACTTGTCCTTCAGCTCCTTAAAAGCTGCCTCCGCCTTCTCATTCTAGGCGAACCTCAAGTCCTTCCGGGTCAACTGAGACAATGGCCTGGCAATCTTCGAGAAGTCCCGAATGAAGCGCCTGTAATACCCAGCCAGACCAAGGAAACTCCTTACCTCGGTAACCGATTCAGGATGCTGCCAATCCTGAACCGCGGCTACCTTAGCAAGGTCCACTGCTATCCCATCCTTGGACACTACATGTCCGAGGAACTTGACTTCCTCCTGCCAGAAGTTACACTTCTTGTACTGTGCGAACAATTGGTTCTTCTCCAACGTACCCAACACCACTCTCAAGTGCTCCTCGTGCTCCTCCCGACTCGTAGAGTATATCAAAATGTCTTCAATAAAGATAATGACGAATCGATACAGGAAGGGCCGAAATACCCGGTTCATCAGATCCATGAACACGGCTGGTGCGTTCGTAAGGCCGAACGACATCACTAGAAACTCATAGTGCCCAAAGCACGTCCTGAAGGCTGTCTTCTGCACGTCCTCATCTCTCACGCGCAACTGGTGGTACCCCGACTGAAGATCAATCTTCGAGAAATACTTCGCCCCTCTCAACTGATCGAACAGATCATCTATCCTGGGCAAAGGATACTTGTTCTTCACCGTGACCTGGTTCAACCTACGGTAATCAATACATAACCATAGCGACCCGTCCTTCTTCTTCACAAATAGCACAGGTGCTCCCCAAGGAGACACACTAGGTCGTATAAAACCCTTCTCTACAAGCTCGTCAATCTGTTTCCGCAGCTCCTCCATCTCACATGGAGGCATACGATAAGTCGGCAATGAGATGGGCGTCGCACCAGGCGTAAGATCAATCGTAAAATCAATCTCGCGCCGAGGAGGTAAACCAGGGATAGTCTTAAATACACCAACAAATTCCCGAACCACCGGCGTACCCTCCAATGTCGGACCATCAATCGGCACAAGTAAAGCAGCATAACAATCAACACGGCAGGGCCAACTGACCTGCACTGGAAACGTGAAAGCTGTGCCATCAGGTCCATAGGCAGTCACAATCCGAGTATCACAATCTATCTCCGCCCTCATCTTGGCGAGCCAATCCATACCAAGGATAACATCGTAGTGCCATAGTGGAGCAACAATGAGGTCGACGAGCACTGTGCTGCTACCCAAAACTATCGAGCAACCCTCGCATAACCGTGTGACATCCGAGAAGGTCCCAGTGGCCGTAGTGAGTCTCGTTCCCTTAGTGGGAATAGTATGCAAAGATAGACGTTTAACCGCCCCACAAGAAACAATAGAAGTAGTGGACCCAGTGTCCACCAATAAGGAAACAGAAGTACCATGAATGTAAGTCGTACCCTCAAAAGTCATCGGTGCCGAAATCGACGTCTCAGGTGCCTCAGCCACAAGCGTATGAACGCGCGCCTGCTGCTGACGGTTCGGCTGAGGAGCCAAGGGTCGACGTGGCGGCCTAAAGCGCGACACAGGAGGTCGGAAGGAAGGATGTGCAGGAGCAATCTGTAGCAGTGGAGCTGATATGGCCTGTGGGTAAGGGCGATCCAACCTCTGCGGTGGTGCAAATCCGCTAGCCCTCATACGCGAGAAGCAACTCTCAGCAGGATGTCCCGGTTTCTGGCAATATGTGCAGGTCACAATCGGGCACCTCACAGGGACAGTAGACTGAAGCGGCTCCAACGATGGATCTATGATATGAGCGTAGAAGGCGCGAACCGTGTTCTCACATGAGGGAGACTCACCTTCAACTATAAGACCCCATCCGACGACATCCACCAAATGGTCCATCATCGGGTGTGTTCCAAACATCCCTTCATCCACGTGAGCTTCAAACACAACCTTACGGTTAGCAAAACGACCGAAACCGATTGGTAGTGCATCCCTGAGCGGCAGTTGGGGATCCAGGTCTCGCTTCGACCTATACTCCCGAACGGTGCTAGTGCCGGCCCCATCGTCAGATCTTCTTCGGGAATGGGCTGGCCTACTCGGGCCAGCATCATCAACTGCGGTCTTCCTCTTTCCCATGAGAGATAGGATGGAGGAAATGGAGAAAATAGCCGCTACCACACCAAAGAGGGCCATGAAAAAATGACAAAATAGGGAAAAAGGGGCTGATTGCTTTGATCTTCCACAAGCAACGGTTCCAATAGGTGTAGAAGAGACACTAGGGGTAGGAAATGGAGGAGGAACAAAAAGAAAATGGAATGGGTTAGGAGATTACCCGATTTTGAGCTCCAAATGGGGGATATGAGAGCTCCAACATGAGAAAAAGGGAAAAGGAGGAGGCTAGGGCTGTTGTGGACGGTTGGAGTGTGTGGGTTATGGAAGAAAATGGAGGATTGCAAGGTTTAGGGGGATGGGTTGAGAGAAAAAATTGGAAATGGGGGTTTGGGGCGTTTGGAAGGGGTGAAATGAGAGAGAGGGGTGCTCCAGCCCCTAAAATCCCAAACCCCATGCTATTTCGCACGTGCCAGGGGGTAGGGGAGGTCGGGCCAACCAATCCCATGCCCGACCCCACTTCAGATGGGCCACCGGACCGCGGTCCGCCGCCGTGACTGCGGCTCCGCCGCGGTCCACCTTGGCCGGCGCCATACGCCGCGGTGGGACCCTGTTTGCCACATTCCCAAGGTACTAAATGCACCTTGGTTCGACCCTGGGTCTTAGTATATTTAGGTGGGGAGGCCCCCGACTCATTTCGCCCGTAACGGGTGGTTCCGAGAAATTTCTGATCTGGTGATTTTTCTGATTTTCCTAGCAACTGGATTGGGTGGATAGGAATCTAGACATGTCAATAGACGGTCTAGAAGTGATTTGGGATCCATAAGTGCGGTCGGGATCGAGTACGAACTCGATCAAAATGTCCATTTTCAATGAACTTCGCCGAACGGCGAAATCGGGAGACCCTAAGACTGTTTCTATATTTTTGTGCACCCTCCTAGGTTGTAATATGTCAGCGTACGTAGTGGGGACATAACTCAGGTCCGGTTTAATCAAAATCATGCTCTAATACCAACTTGTAACGCCCTGAAATTCGGGAGTCGAGTATGAACTCAACTCCCGAGTTCCAACACATCACTTATGCAACATACACAATGATGGTTAAATGTTGTCTGAGTTAGAGCAATAAACATGAATGAGATTATACCAAAACAGTAATTCATACTCCAGTTCAATTGTATAAAGGCAAGCGGAAGACTGAAATTGTATATTTAAAGTATATAAAGAACAAAATTTTTATGAACACCTGAGTATGAACACTAACTGAGTATCCATATACATATACTGTTTCTGAATCAAAATCAAAATACAATCTAAAAGATGAGTCCTGAAGTCCCCACGATGCAGTCGGCCTAAGCATAGCCGTCAGAGTACTGCATAAATGAGAACTCATCCTGGTCCTCGTCGAAATCAGCTCGGCTCCTGAACCGAGGCACGCCGCCTATACCTGTGACTGAGTCTGGTTGGTGTTGCAAACACCGTCCCATAACGTGGGAGTGAGTAGCTAACTCAGTGGAATAATAAGGCATAGGTTAACATGTTATCAACTTAATCAAGCAGTAATGATAAAGCGGTACAATCAAACAAGTTTAACTACTCTTGTTAAATGTAAGTATGAAATAACATGATGATGTATGCCCTTGCCAAATCACCCTCATGCGACAACATCTTACGTTCGTGAATGCATAACTCCCTCAATGCTCCACATCTACTAGGCACATGCAGTGCAATGATGCGCATGATTTTCGAGTTGTTATCAGTCCGTTTCAAACAGCAGTATTGGGAAACTAAGGTACCTCCCTTGTATCATTCCCAAACATGATCCATTCTAGGGTCATCAGTCCTAGTTAATCTCATACGATATTATGGTTTGAGAGGCGTAGCGAAGGCATCACAAAGGGCTCGTCACCCGTCAGTACGGATACAGATCTCATCGTATGCGGCTCAATTGTTGACCGTCAGCTCGAGTACAAGTCTCACCGTACTCGGCTCAATCACTAGCCGTCAGCTCGAGTACAGGTCTCACCGTACTCGGCTCAACTCATACTCTAGTTGCTGTGAAAGACTCGTCGCCAATCACAGACCTTGGAGTATACTCGAAGATACTACAGAGGACTCATCGCCCGTCAGCACGAGTATAGGTCTCACCGTACTCGGCTCTCGCCGTAAGTATCGACAGCTCGAATACAGTGTCCCATACCACCGTATTCGGCTCATGAGTTTGGGTTGCTCAATGGTCACTACGGGGAGGCACATGGCCCCAGCATAGGCCGACAGCTCGGCCACGGTGTCCCATACCACCATGTCCAGCTCATGAGTCTTAGCGGATCGAGGTACCATGGTTAACGGGATTGCCACTGGTAAGTTTGGTACCCTAGGTTCAAACAGTAATGACCAAACATGGTGAACATATATTCGACATATCGGGTTACTTGACGAGCCTGACTAGCTCGAGCGCACAACAAGTTGGGCGATATGAAGTGCAAAAGTACTCAGTGTGGCCAACCACTATCGCCAACCGAAGTATGACTCGGGTTCGTCAGACACATCCCTTGTGGCGACATGATTCTCAGCCACAATCTCAAGTCTGGTACCGACTGTTTGGACTATAGACATGGTCCCAAACTCAAACAGTTCTCATCAATAGCACATGGAGTTAAGTATGATAAACAAAGTAACACAAACATATTAGGAGGCATCTCATAAAGCATGTTATAAAGCATGTTATAAAGCATGTAATAGAGCACTATACAGATAGGGATACAAACACATATACATCATATGTGAGTGGTTGAAGTAAACAACCACATGGAGGAAATCCTACATGTCTCTAAGGTAGTCGAGAATTCCATCTCAGCACCGACCTACGGTGCAAACATCCAAGCATTTGCTCTCACAAGCATTTACACAAACACTTGGAGTACGCTATTTCAACATACATGACGTATGTTAGTAAAACATGTATTAGGGCTATTCTTTCGCCAAGCTAGCATTTTATCCGCGTATATCGTAATCATACAGCAAATAATCATGACAATTGTGTTTCCAAAATTTACACATATACGGTATTTCTAGAATACACAATTTCAACATACATAGTATTTACAAGCGAACATGTATTACGGCGATTCTTTTCGCCAAGCAATTAATTTATACGCACATAATATATTTATACAACAATTAATCATGACAAATACATCGCTAAAATATACCCGTATATGGTACTTCTTACAATACCGTATTTCTACATACATGGTGTATATTAGTAAACATGTATTTAGGCGAACCCTTTCGCCAAATGAGTATTTTATCCATACATCATATATCCATACGACAAATAAATATGTCAAATACATTTCCATAAAAAATATGTATATGGTATTTTATACGAATACCTAGAGTATGTGAAATTCCAAATTCTACAATTCTAATCGAAACAGAAAACGAAAAGCATTTTGTACATGTGCAATTGCATGCAGATCATGAATCTACCATTAACTGACATTGAAAGCGTTGAAAACCACAACTTATACACCTAAAGTCCTCACCTTTCACCTTGGAATCTCAACGAATCAGCAAGGTTGGATGAGCTTCCGTATTCGGGAGTTTTCTTGCCTAAGGAGTGAAATCGGTTAGCTATTTCACAACCTAAAGCCTATACACTTCAAATCAGACCTAGGGTTAGGGTTTCTCACCTTAAAACGGAGTTGATATCACCGGAAAAGCGCCTGGAAAGAGGTGGTGCAGGCCGTGCGATGATTGAAAGCAGTAGGAGGAAGGTGCTCCCACAAATCCCAAGTCTTCTCTCTCTCTCACTAGGGTTTTATCCCAAATTCGTATGGCTGTGAGAGGGGCTGTTCTAAGGCCCTTTTATAGCCTAAAACCTCCCCAAAATAGACTCAGGTTCAAGGGTTACTGCTATTATAAGCATTTCGGCGATGTTCCAGCTCAAAAGAGTGTTTCTGATGGCCCCCCTTGAGTCAAACGTCAGACTTAAGCTCACCACTCATGGATCCATGTGGGATTATATTTTCAACTCGATCAGATTCCCAGATCACACGTGGCAGACCAGCTTCAGTTCAACGGTCAGTGGGCCACGATCCGAAATTCCAAGTACATGTAAATGTTCCTAAAATTTTTCCTGATCCGAGGGTGTAATTTGGTCTGATTCTGACGGTCTGGTTGCTTAATACTGATCCACAACCGAATGGTGCCAGATCACTATTCCAGATATTTATTTTTGTAAAGGAAAGAGTGATTTTCACACTCCCTCACTCCGGACTCAAGCGAATAGCCGTGGGACATCGACTGGACCTGATTTCCGAGATGGTTATCGAGCCCAGCGAGGTGGTCCTAAGTCCTTAACTTTGCGTTAATCGGATTTTCGATGTGCGGTCTAGACCTAATACGAAGTTTCAAGTCGTTCCTCAGAATAGCCGGGTAATGAGTTTGATCCTAATCTTTAGGGTAACCTAGCGTCAATGATTCTATAAGTTTTGGGTCTTGCAGATCGTATTTAAAGCGATCCCAACAGATTTCATGGCTAATTGAGTTTAGCACTTAGTTAACTTTATTAAATTTCTAAAGGATTTAATCCTAATTGATTTCTGGTCGAGGTGGTACTCGAGCCAAAGTACGGAAATTTACGGGTCGTTACAGAATCGTAACTTGACAAGCTTCCAAATTGGACAAGAATTGGCTAATTCGGAGACTGTTCGATATCCCAAAAGCATGTTGGAACTCTTCGATCGTCATTTTTCAATATGGATAGTTAATATTTCTAAATAGCGCGATCCAACTGAGACGCCCATAACTCCATCGTTTGATGTCCGATTGGGATGATTTTTTGTCATCTGAAAGGATATTTAGTGCTCTTGCATTCCCGACTAGAATCGTCGTATTCGAAGACTCCTTAGGAATACGTAAGTGGGATTGCAGACGTCGGTCTTGGAATTTTCCTTCATCACCTTGTCTAATAGTAACCCTCATAACTCCCTCTTAAGACGTCGAATTTAGAATAATTTGTGCTCATTGGAATTGTAACTTATCAAGCTTCCAAATTAGACAAGAATTGGCTAATTTGGAGACCGTTCGATATCCCAAACGCACATTGGAATTCTTCGATCGTCATATTTCAATATGGATTGTTAATATTTCAAAATAGAGCGATCCAACTGAGACGCCCATAACTACATCGTTTGAGGTCGGATTGGGATGATTTTTGGCCATCTGAAAGGTGTTTTAGTGTTCTTTGATTCCTAACTGGAATTGTCATATTCGAAGACCCTTTAGGAATCCGTAAGTGGGATCGCAGTCCTCGGTCCTAGATTTTTCCTTAATCTCCTTGTCTAATAGTAACCCTCATAACTCTCTCTTTAGAGGTCAAATTTAGAAATTTTGTGCTCATTGGAATGGTAAGTTGACAAGCTTCCAAATTCAACAAGAATTGACTAATTCAGAGACCGTTCGATATCCCAAAAGCACGTTGGAACTCTTCGATAGTCATTTTTCAATATGGATTGTTAATATTTACAAATCGCGCAATCCAACAAAGTCGCCCATAAATCCATCGTTTGATGTCGAATTGGCTAAATTTTTGGTCATCTGAAAGGTACTTTAGTGCTCGTTGATTCTTGACTGGAATCGTCATATTTGTAGAGCCTTTAGGAAACCGAAAGTGGGATAGCAGTGGTCAGTCCTGGATTTTTCCTTCATCTCCTTGTCTAATAGTAACCCTCATAACTCTCTCTTCAGAGGTCGAATTTAGAATATTTTGTGCTCATTGGAATTGTAACTTGGCAGGCTTCCAAATTGGACAAGAATTGGCTAATTCAGAGACCGCTCGATATCCCAAAAGCATGTTGGAACTCTTCTATCGTCATTTTTCAATAAGGATTGTTAATATTTCCAAATAGCGCGATCCAACTGAGATGCCCATATCTCCATTGTTTGATGTCAGATTGGGATGATTTTTGGCCATTTGAAAGGTATTTTAGTGCACTTTTATTCCTGAATGGAATCATCATTTTCGAAGACCCTTTTGGAATTCTGAAGTGGGATCGCAGTCATCAGTCCTGGATTTTTCCTTCGTCTCCTTGTCTAATAGTAACCCTCATAACTCTCTTCAGAGGTCGAATTTAGGATATTTTGTACTCATTGGAATCGTAAGTTGACAAGCTTCCAAATTCGACAAGAATTGGCTACTTAGGAGACCGTTCGATATCCCAAAAGCACGTTGGAACTCTTCGATCGTCATTTTTCAATATGGATTGTTAACCTTTACAAATCGCGCGATCCAACAAAGTCGCCTATAAATCCATCGTTTAATGTCGAATTGGCTAAATTTTTGGTCATCTGAAAAGTACTTTAGTGATCTTTGATTCCTGACTGGAATCGTCATATTCGAAGACACTTTAGGAATCCGTAAGTGGGATCACAGACGTTGGTCCTGGATTTTTCCTTCATCTCCTTGTCTAATAGTAACCCTCATAACTCTCTCTTCAAAGGTTGAATTTAGAATATTTTGAGCTCATTGTAATCGTAACTTGACAAGCTTCCAAATTGGACAAGAATTGGCTGATTCGGAGACCGTTCGATATCCCAAAAGCACGTTGGAACTCTTCGATCGTCATTTTTAAATATGGATTGTTAATATATCCAAATAGCGCCATCCAATTGAGACGCCCTACACTCCATCATTTGATGTCGGATTGGGATGATTTTTTGCCATCTGAATGGTATTTTAGTGCTCTTTGATTCCTGACTGGAATCGTCGTATTCGAAGACCCTTTAGGAATCCGTAAGTGGGATCGCAGTCGTCAATCTTGGATTTTTCCTTTATCTCCTTGTCTCATAGTAACCCTTATAACTCTCTCTTCAGAGGCCGAATTTAGAATATTTTGTGCTCATTGGAATCGTAAGTTGACAAGCTTCCAAATTCGATAAGAATTGGCTAATTCGGAGACGTTCGATGTCCCAAAAGAACGATGGAACTCTTCGATCGTCATTTTTCAATATGGATTGTTAAAATTTCAAAATAGCGCGATCCAACTGAGATGCCCATAACTCCATCGTTTGATGTCGGATTGGGATGATTTTTGGCCATTTGAAAGGTATTTTAGTGCACTTTCATTCCTGACTGGAATCGTCATTTTTGAAGACCCTTTAGGAATCTGTAGGTGGGATTGCAATCGTCGGTCCTGGATTTTTCCTTCATCTCCTTGTCTAATAGTAACCCTCATAACTCTCTCGTTAAAGGTCAAATTTAAAATATTTTGTGCTCGTTGGAATCACAACTTGACAAGCTTCCAAATTGGACTAGAATTGTCTATTTTGGAGACCGTTCAATATCCCAAAAGCACGTTGGAACTCTTCGATCGTCATTTTTCAATATGGATTGTTAAAATTTCTAAATAGCGCGATCCAACTGAGACGCCTATAAATCCATCATTTGATGTCCAATTGGGATGATTTTTGGTCATCTGAAAGGTACTTTAGTGCTCTTGCATTCCCGACTGGAATCGTCGTATTCGAAGACTCTTTAGGAATCCGTAAGTGGGATTGCAGACATCAGTCCTGGAATTTTCCTTCATCACCTTGTCAAATAGTAACCCTCATAACTCTCTCTCTTCAGAGGTTAAATTTGGAATATTTTATGCTCATTGGAATCGTAACTTGACAAGCTTCCAAATTAGACAAGAATTGGTTAATTTGGAGACCGTTCGATATCCCAAACGCACATTGGAACTCTTCGATCATCATTTTTCAATATGGATTGTTAATATTTCCAAATAGCGCGATCCAACTGAGATGCCCATAACTCCATCGTTTAATGTCGGATTCGGTCAATTTTTAGTCATCTGAAAGGTACTTTAGTGCTCTTTCATTCCTGATTGGAATCGTCGTATTCCAAGAGCATTTGTACATCCGTAAGTAGGATCGCAGTCGTCGGTCCTGAATTTTTCCTTCATCTTCTTGTCCAATGGTGACCCTCATAACTCTCTCTTCGGGGGTCAAATTTAGACTATTTTGAGCTCATTAGAATCGTAACTTGACAAGCTTCCAAATTGGAGCATAATTGACTAATTCGGAGACCATCCGATATCCCAAAAGAACATTGGAAATCTTTAATCGTCATTTTTCAATATGGATTGTTAATCTATCCAAATTCCGCTATCCAACAAAGTCGCCCATAAATCCATCGTTTGATGTCGAATTGGCTTAATTTTTGGTCATCTGAAAGGTACTTTAGTGCTCTTTGATTCCTGACTGGAATCGTCATATTAGGAGACCATTTGGGCATCCGTAAGTGGGATCGCAGACGTCAGCCGTGAATTTTTCCTTCATCCCCTTGTCCAATAGTAACCCACATAACTGCCTCTTCAGAGGTCGAATTTAGACTATTTTGAGCTCATTGGAATCATAACTTGATTGGACCAGAATTGGCTGATTCAGAGACCGTTCAATATCCCAAAAGCACGTTGGAACTCTTCGATCGTCATTTTTCAATATGGGTTGTTAATATTTCCAAATAGCGCGATCCAACTGAGACGCCCATAACTCTATCATTTGATGTCGGATTGGGTTGATTTTTGGTAATCTGAAAGGTACTTTAGTGCTCTTTCATTTCTAACTGAAATTATGGTATTCCGAGACCATTTCGGCACCCATAAGTGAAATCACAGTCGTTGGTCCCGAATTTTTCCTTCATCTCCTTGTCCAATAGTAACGCTCATAACTGCCTCTTCAGAGGTCGAATTAAGACTATTTTTAGCCCATTGGAATGGTAACTTGTCAAGCTTCCAAATGGGACCAGAATTGCCTAATTCTGAGACACAATCGATATCTCAAAAGCTCGTTGGAACTCTTCGATCGTCATTTTTCCATATGGATTGTTAATCTTTACAAATCGGGCGATCCAACGGAGACACCCATTACTCCATCGTTTAATGTCGGATTTGGTTGATTTTTGGTCATCTGAAAGATACTTTAGTGCTCTTGCATTCTTGACTAGAATCGTCGTATTCCGAGACCGTTTTGAGTATCCCTGAGTGGGATCGCAGACGTCGGTCTTGAATTTTTCCTTCATCTTCTTGTCCAAAAGCTCTCTCTTTAGAGGCCGAATTTAGAATATTTTGAGATCATTGGAATCATAAGTTGACAAGCTTCCAAATTGGATAAGAATTGGCTAATTCGGAGACCGTTTGATATCCCAAAAGCACGTTCGAACTCTTCGATCGTCATTTTTCAATATGGATTGTTAATATTTCCAAATAGCGCGATCCAACTGAGACGACCATAACTACATCGTTTGATGTCGGATTAGAATGATTTTCAGCCATCTGAAAGGTTTTTTAGTGCTCTTTGATTCCTGACTGGAATCGTCGCATTCGAAGACCCTTCAGGAATCCGTAAGTGAGATCGCAGTCGTCGGTCTTGGATTTTTCCTTCATCTCCTTGTCTAATAGTAACCCTCATAACTCTCTCTTTAGAGGTCGAATTTAGAATATTTTGTACTCATTGGAATCGTAAGTTGACAAGCTTCCAAATTGGACAAGAATTGGCTAATTCGGAGACCGTTCGATATCCCAAAAGCACGTTGGAACTCTTCGATCATCATTTTTCAATATGGATTGTTAATCTTTACAAATCGCGTGATCCGACAAAGTCGCCCATAAATCCATCGTTTGATGTCGAATTGGCTCAATTTTTGGTCATCTAAAAGGTACTTTATTGCTCTTTGATTCCTGACTAGAATCGTCGTATTCGAAGACCCTTTAGGAATCCGTAAGTGGGATCGCAGTCGTCGGTCCTGGATTTTTCCTTCATCTCCTTGTCTAATCGTAACCTTCATAACTCTCTCTTCAGAGGTCGAATTTAGAATATTATGTGCTCATTGGAATTGTAACTAGACAAGCTTCCAAATTGGACAAGAATAGGCTAATTCGGAGACCATTCGATATCCCAAAAGCACGTTGGAACTCTTCTATCGTCATTTTCCAATATGGATTGTTAAAATTTCGAAATAGCGCGATCCAACTGAGATGCCCATAACTCCATCGTTTGATGTCGGATTAGGATGATTTTTGGCCATTTGAAAGGTATTTTAGTGCACTTTCATTCCTGATTAGAATCGTCATTTTTGTAGACCCTTTAGGAATCCGTAGGTGGGATCGCAGTCGTCAGTCCTAGATTTTTCCTTCATCTCCTTGTCTAATAGTAACCCTCATAACTCTCTCTTTAGAGGTCAAGTTTAGAATATTTTATGCTCATTGGAATCGTAACTTGACAAGCTTCCAAATTGGACAAGAATTGGCTAATTCGGAGACTGTTAGATATCCCAAAAGCACGTTGGAACTCTTCTATCGTCATTTTTCAATATGGATTGTTAATATTTCTAAATAGCGTGATCCAATTGAGACGCCCATAACTCCATCGTTTGATGTCCGATTGGGATGATTTTCTGTCATCTGAAAGGATCTTTAGTGCTCTTGCATTCCCGACTAGAATCGTCGTATTCGAAGACTCTTTAGGAATACGTAAGTGGGATTGCAGACGTCGGTCTTGGAATTTTCCTTCATCACCTTGTCTAATAGTAACCCTCATAACTCTCTCTTCAGACGTCGAATTTAGAATATTTAGTGGTCATTGGAATAGTAACTTAACAAGCTTCCAAATTAGACAAGAATTGGCTAATTTGGAGACCGTTCGATATCCCAAACGCACATTGGAACTCTTCGATCGTCATATTTCAATATGGATTGTTAATATTTCAAAATAGAGCGATCCAACTGAGACGCCCATAACTACATCGTTTGAGGTCGGATTGGGATGATTTTTGGCCATCTGAAAGGTGTTTTGGTGTTCTTTGATTCCTAACTAGAATCGTCGTATTCGAAGACCCTTTAGGAATCTGTAAGTGGTATCGCAGTCGTCGGTCCAAGATTTTCCTTCATCTCCTTGTCTAATAGTAACCCTCATAACTCTCTCTCTTCAGAGGTCGAATTTAGAATATTTTGTGCTCATTGGAATGGTAAGTTGACAAGCTTCCAAATTCGACAAGAATTGGCTAATTCGGAGACCGTTCGATATCCCAAAAGCACGTTGGAACTCTTCGATGTCATTTTTCAATATGGATTGTTAATATTTACAAATCGCGAAATCCAACAAAGTCACCCATAAATCCATCATTTGATGTCGAATTGGCTAACTTTTTGGTCATCTGAAAGGTACTTTAGTGCTCGTTGATTCTTGACTGGAATCGACATATTCGTAGAGCCTTTAGGAAACCGTAAGTGGGATAGCAGTATTCAGTCTTGGATTTTTCCTTCATCTCCTTGTCTAATAGTAACCCTCATAACTCTCTCTTCAGAGGTCGAATTTAGAATATTTTGTGCTCATTGGAATCGTAACTTGGCAGGCTTCCAAATTATACAAGAATTGGCTAATTCAGAGACCGTTCGATATCCCAAAAGCACGTTGGAACTCTTCTATCGTCATTTTTCAATAAGGATTGTTAATATTTCCAAATAGCGCGATCCAAATGAGATGCCCATATCTCCATTGTTTGATGTCGGATTGGGATGATTTTTGGCCATTTGAAAGGTATTTTAGTGCACTTTTATTCCTGAATGGAATCATCATTTTCGAAGACCCTTTTGGAATTCATAAGTGGGATTGCAGTCGTCGGTCCTGGATTTTTCCTTCGTCTCCTTATCTAATAGTAACCCTCATAACTCTCTCTTTAGAGGTCGAATTTAGGATATTTTGTGCTCATTGGAATCGTAAGTTGACAAGCTTCCAAATTCGACAAGAATTGGCTAATTCGAAGACCGTTCGATATCCCAAAAACACGTTGGAACTCTTCGATCGTCATTTTTCAATATGGATTGTTAATCTTTACAAATCACACGAGACATCGTTTGATGTCGAATTGGCTCAATTTTTGGTCATTTGAAAGGTACTTTAGTGATCTTTGATTCCTGACTGGAATCGTCATATTCGAAGACACTTTAGGAATCCGTAAGTGGGATCACAGACGTCGGTCCTGGATTTTTCCTTCATCTCCTTGTCTGATAGTAACCCTCATAACTCTCTCTTCGAAGGTCGAATTTAGAATATTTTGAGCTCATTGGAACCGTAACTTGACAAGCTTCCAAATTGGACAAGAATTGCCTAATTCGAAGACTGTTCGATATCCCAAAAGCACGTTGGAACTCTTCGATCGTCATTTTTAAATATGGATTGTTAATATATCCAAATAGCGCCATCCAATTGAGACGCCCTTAACTCCATCGTTTGATGTCGGATTGGGATGATTTTTGGCCATCTGAATGGTATTTTAGTGCTCTTTAATTCCTGACTGGAATCGTCGTATTCGAAGACCCTTTAGGAATCCGTAAGTGGGATCGCAGTCGTCGGTCTTGGTTTTTTCCTTAATCTCCTTGTCTCATAGTAACCCTCATAACTCTCTCTTCAAAGGCCGAATTTAGAATATTTTGTGCTCATTGGAATCATAAGTTGACAAGCTTCCAAATTCGATAAGAATTGGCTAATTTGGAGACGTTCGATATCCCAAAAGAACGTTGGAACTCTTCGATCGTCATTTTTCAATATGGATTGTTAAAATTTCAAAATAGCGCGATCCAACTGAGATGCCCATAACTCCATCGTTTTATGTCGGATTGGGATGATTTTTGGCCTTTTGAAAGGTATTTTAGTGCACTTTCATTCTTGACTGGAATCGTCATTTTTGAAGACCCTTTAGGAATCCGTAGGTGGGATCGCAATCGTCGGTCTTGGATTTTTCCTTCATCTCCTTGTCTAATAGTAACCCTCATAACTCTCTCGTTAAAGGTCGAATTTAAAATATTTTGTGCTCATTGGAATCGCAACTTGACAAGCTTCCAAATTGGAATAGAATTGTCTAATTTGGAGACCGTTCGATATCCCATAAGCACGTTGGAACTCTTCGATCGTCATTTTTCAATATGGATTGTTAATATTTCTAAATAGCGTGATCCAACTGAGACGCCCATAAATCCATCGTTTGATGTCTGATTGGGATGATTTTTGGTCATCTAAAAGGTACTTTTAGTTCTCTTGTATTCCCGACTGGAATCGTCGTATTCGAAGACTCTTTAGGAATCCTTAAGTGGGATTGCAGACATCAGTCCTGGAATTTTCCTTCATCACCTTGTCTAATAGTAACCCTCATAACTCTCTCTCTCTCTTCAGAGGTCGAATTTAGAATATTTTGTGCTCATTGGAATCGTAACTTGACAAACTTCCAAATTAGACAAGAATTGGCAAATTTGGAGACCGTTCGAAATCCCAAACGCACATTGGAACTCTTCGATCGTCATTTTTCAATATGGATTGTTAATATTTCCAAATAGCGCCATCCAATTGAGACGCCCTTAACTCCATCGTTTGATGTCGGATTGGGATGATTTTTGGCCATCTGAATGGTATTTTAGTGCTCTTTAATTCCGATTTGGAATCGTCGTATTCGAAGACCCTTTAGGAATCAGTAAGTGGGATCGCAGTCGTCGGTCTTGGTTTTTTCCTTAATCTCCTTGTCTCATAGTAACCCTCATAACTCTCTCTTCAAAGGCCGAATTTAGAATATTTTGTGCTCATTGGAATCATAAGTTGACAAGCTTCCAAATTCGATAAGAATTGGCTAATTTGGAGACGTTCGATATCCCAAAAGAACGTTGGAACTCTTCGATCGTCATTTTTCAATATGGATTGTTAAAATTTCAAAATAGCGCGATCCAACTGAGATGCCCATAACTCCATCGTTTGATATCGGATTGGGATGATTTTTGGCCATTTGAAAGGTATTTTAGTGCACTTTCATTCCTGACTGGAATCGTCATTTTTGAAGACCCTTTAGGAATCTGTAGGTGGGATCGCAGTCGTCAGTCCTGGATTTTTCCTTCATCTCCTTGTCTAATAGTAACCCTCATAACTTTCTCTTTAGAGGTCGAATTTAAAATATTTTGTGCTCATTGGAATCGCAACTTGACAAGCTTCCAAATTGGAATAGAATTGTCTAATTTGGAGACCGTTCGATATCCCATAAGCACGTTGGAACTCTTCGATCGTCATTTTTCAATATGGATTGTTAATATTTCTAAATAGCGTGATCCAACCGAGACGCCCATAAATCCATCGTTTGATGTCGATTGGGATGATTTTGGTCATCTAAAAGGTACTTTTAGTTCTCTTGTATTCGATTTGGAATCGTCGTATTCGAAGACTCTTTAGGAATCCTTAAGTGGGATTGCAGACATCCCTGGAATTTTCCTTCATCACCTTGTCTAATAGTAACCCTCATAACTCTCTCTCTCTTCTTGAGGTCGAATTTAGAATATTTTGTGCTCATTGGAATCGTAACTTGACAAACTTCCAAATTAGACAAGAATTGGCAAATTTGGAGACCGTTCGAAATCCCAAACGCACATTGGAACTCTTCGATCGTCATTTTTCAATATGGATTGTTAATATTTCCAAATAGCGCCATCCAATTGAGACGCCCTTAACTCCATCGTTTGATGTCGGATTGGGATGATTTTTGGCCATCTGAATGGTATTTTAGTGCTCTTTAATTCCTGACTGGAATCGTCGTATTCGAAGACCCTTTAGGAATCCGTAAGTGGGATCGCAGTCGTCGGTCTTGGTTTTTTCCTTAATCTCCTTGTCTCATAGTAACCCTCATAACTCTCTCTTCAAAGGCCGAATTTAGAATATTTTGTGCTCATTGGAATCATAAGTTGACAAGCTTCCAAATTCGATAAGAATTGGCTAATTTGGAGACGTTCGATATCCCAAAAGAACGTTGGAACTCTTCGATCGTCATTTTTCAATATGGATTGTTAAAATTTCAAAATAGCGCGATCCAACTGAGATGCCCATAACTCCATCGTTTTATGTCGGATTGGGATGATTTTTGGCCTTTTGAAAGGTATTTTAGTGCACTTTCATTCCTGACTGGAATCGTCATTTTTGAAGACCCTTTAGGAATCCGTAGGTGGGATCGCAATCGTCGGTCCTGGATTTTTCCTTCATCTCCTTGTCTAATAGTAACCCTCATAACTCTCTCGTTAAAGGTCGAATTTAAAATATTTTGTGCTCATTGGAATCGCAACTTGACAAGCTTCCAAATTGGAATAGAATTGTCTAATTTGGAGACCGTTCGATATCCCATAAGCACGTTGGAACTCTTCGATCGTCATTTTTCAATATGGATTGTTAATATTTCTAAATAGCGTGATCCAACTGAGACGCCCATAAATCCATCGTTTGATGTCTGATTGGGATGATTTTTGGTCATCTAAAAGGTACTTTTAGTTCTCTTGTATTCCCGACTGGAATCGTCGTATTCGAAGACTCTTTAGGAATCCTTAAGTGGGATTGCAGACATCAGTCCTGGAATTTTCCTTCATCACCTTGTCTAATAGTAACCCTCATAACTCTCTCTCTCTCTTCAGAGGTCGAATTTAGAATATTTTGTGCTCATTGGAATCGTAACTTGACAAACTTCCAAATTAGACAAGAATTGGCAAATTTGGAGACCGTTCGAAATCCCAAACGCACATTGGAACTCTTCGATCGTCATTTTTCAATATGGATTGTTAATATTTCCAAATAGCGCCATCCAATTGAGACGCCCTTAACTCCATCGTTTGATGTCGGATTGGGATGATTTTTGGCCATCTGAATGGTATTTTAGTGCTCTTTAATTCCTGACTGGAATCGTCGTATTCGAAGACCCTTTAGGAATCCGTAAGTGGGATCGCAGTCGTCGGTCTTGGTTTTTTCCTTAATCTCCTTGTCTCATAGTAACCCTCATAACTCTCTCTTCAAAGGCCGAATTTAGAATATTTTGTGCTCATTGGAATCATAAGTTGACAAGCTTCCAAATTCGATAAGAATTGGCTAATTTGGAGACGTTCGATATCCCAAAAGAACGTTGGAACTCTTCGATCGTCATTTTTCAATATGGATTGTTAAAATTTCAAAATAGCGATCCAACTGAGATGCCCATAACTCCATCGTTTTATGTCGGATTGGGATGATTTTTGGCCTTTTGAAAGGTATTTTAGTGCACTTTCATTCCTGACTGGAATCGTCATTTTTGAAGACCCTTTAGGAATCCGTAGGTGGGATCGCAATCGTCGGTCCTGGATTTTTCCTTCATCTCCTTGTCTAATAGTAACCCTCATAACTCTCTCGTTAAAGGTCGAATTTAAAATATTTTGTGCTCATTGGAATCGCAACTTGACAAGCTTCCAAATTGGAATAGAATTGTCTAATTTGGAGACCGTTCGATATCCCATAAGCACGTTGGAACTCTTCGATCGTCATTTTTCAATATGGATTGTTAATATTTCTAAATAGCGTGATCCAACTGAGACGCCCATAAATCCATCGTTTGATGTCTGATTGGGATGATTTTTGGTCATCTAAAAGGTACTTTTAGTTCTCTTGTATTCCCGACTGGAATCGTCGTATTCGAAGACTCTTTAGGAATCCTTAAGTGGGATTGCAGACATCAGTCCTGGAATTTTCCTTCATCACCTTGTCTAATAGTAACCCTCATAACTCTCTCTCTCTCTTCAGAGGTCGAATTTAGAATATTTTGTGCTCATTGGAATCGTAACTTGACAAACTTCCAAATTAGACAAGAATTGGCAAATTTGGAGACCGTTCAAATCCCAAACGCACATTGGAACTCTTCGATCGTCATTTTTCAATATGGATTGTTAATATTTCCAAATAGCGCCATCCAATTGAGACGCCCTTAACTCCATCGTTTGATGTCGGATTGGGATGATTTTTGGCCATCTGAATGGTATTTTAGTGCTCTTTAATTCCTGACTGGAATCGTCGTATTCGAAGACCCTTTAGGAATCCGTAAGTGGGATCGCAGTCGTCGGTCTTGGTTTTTTCCTTAATCTCCTTGTCTCATAGTAACCCTCATAACTCTCTCTTCAAAGGCCGAATTTAGAATATTTTGTGCTCATTGGAATCATAAGTTGACAAGCTTCCAAATTCGATAAGAATTGGCTAATTTGGAGACGTTCGATATCCCAAAAGAACGTTGGAACTCTTCGATCGTCATTTTTCAATATGGATTGTTAAAATTTCAAAATAGCGATCCAACTGAGATGCCCATAACTCCATCGTTTTATGTCGGATTGGGATGATTTTTGGCCTTTTGAAAGGTATTTTAGTGCACTTTCATTCCTGACTGGAATCGTCATTTTTGAAGACCCTTTAGGAATCCGTAGGTGGGATCGCAATCGTCGGTCTGGATTTTTCCTTCATCTCCTTGTCTAATAGTAACCCTCATAACTCTCTCGTTAAAGGTCGAATTTAAAATATTTTGTGCTCATTGGAATCGCAACTTGACAAGCTTCCAAATTGGAATAGAATTGTCTAATTTGGAGACCGTTCGATATCCCATAAGCACGTTGGAACTCTTCGATCGTCATTTTTCAATATGGATTGTTAATATTTCTAAATAGCGTGATCCAACTGAGACGCCCATAAATCCATCGTTTGATGTCTGATTGGGATGATTTTTGGTCATCTAAAAGGTACTTTTAGTTCTCTTGTATTCCCGACTGGAATCGTCGTATTCGAAGACTCTTTAGGAATCCTTAAGTGGGATTGCAGACATCAGTCCTGGAATTTTCCTTCATCACCTTGTCTAATAGTAACCCTCATAACTCTCTCTCTCTCTTCAGAGGTCGAATTTAGAATATTTTGTGCTCATTGGAATCGTAACTTGACAAACTTCCAAATTAGACAAGAATTGGCAAATTTGGAGACCGTTCAAATCCCAAACGCACATTGGAACTCTTCGATCGTCATTTTTCAATATGGATTGTTAATATTTCCAAATAGCGCCATCCAATTGAGACGCCCTTAACTCCATCGTTTGATGTCGGATTGGGATGATTTTTGGCCATCTGAATGGTATTTTAGTGCTCTTTAATTCCTGACTGGAATCGTCGTATTCGAAGACCCTTTAGGAATCCGTAAGTGGGATCGCAGTCGTCGGTCTTGGTTTTTTCCTTAATCTCCTTGTCTCATAGTAACCCTCATAACTCTCTCTTCAAAGGCCGAATTTAGAATATTTTGTGCTCATTGGAATCATAAGTTGACAAGCTTCCAAATTCGATAAGAATTGGCTAATTTGGAGACGTTCGATATCCCAAAAGAACGTTGGAACTCTTCGATCGTCATTTTTCAATATGGATTGTTAAAATTTCAAAATAGCGCGATCCAACTGAGATGCCCATAACTCCATCGTTTTATGTCGGATTGGGATGATTTTTGGCCTTTTGAAAGGTATTTTAGTGCACTTTCATTCCTGACTGGAATCGTCATTTTTGAAGACCCTTTAGGAATCCGTAGGTGGGATCGCAATCGTCGGTCCTGGATTTTTCCTTCATCTCCTTGTCTAATAGTAACCCTCATAACTCTCTCGTTAAAGGTCGAATTTAAAATATTTTGTGCTCATTGGAATCGCAACTTGACAAGCTTCCAAATTGGAATAGAATTGTCTAATTTGGAGACCGTTCGATATCCCATAAGCACGTTGGAACTCTTCGATCGTCATTTTTCAATATGGATTGTTAATATTTCTAAATAGCGTGATCCAACTGAGACGCCCATAAATCCATCGTTTGATGTCTGATTGGGATGATTTTTGGTCATCTAAAAGGTACTTTTAGTTCTCTTGTATTCCGACTGGAATCGTCGTATTCGAAGACTCTTTAGGAATCCTTAAGTGGGATTGCAGACATCAGTCCTGGAATTTTCCTTCATCACCTTGTCTAATAGTAACCCTCATAACTCTCTCTCTCTCTTCGGAGAGGTCGAATTTAGAATATTTTGTGCTCATTGGAATCGTAACTTGACAAACTTCCAAATTAGACAAGAATTGGCAAATTTGGAGACCGTTCGAAATCCCAAACGCACATTGGAACTCTTCGATCGTCATTTTTCAATATGGATTGTTAATATTTCCAAATAGCGCCATCCAATTGAGACGCCCTTAACTCCATCGTTTGATGTCGGATTGGGATGATTTTTGGCCATCTGAATGGTATTTTAGTGCTCTTTAATTCCTGACTGGAATCGTCGTATTCAAGACCCTTTAGGAATCTGTAAGTGGGATCGCAGTCGTCGGTCTTGGTTTTTTCCTTAATCTCCTTGTCTCATAGTAACCCTCATAACTCTCTCTTCAAAGGCCGAATTTAGAATATTTTGTGCTCATTGGAATCATAAGTTGACAAGCTTCCAAATTCGATAAGAATTGGCTAATTTGGAGACGTTCGATATCCCAAAAGAACGTTGGAACTCTTCGATCGTCATTTTTCAATATGGATTGTTAAAATTTCAAAATAGCGCGATCCAACTGAGATGCCCATAACTCCATCGTTTTATGTCGGATTGGGATGATTTTTGGCCTTTTGAAAGGTATTTTAGTGCACTTTCATTCCTGACTGGAATCGTCATTTTGAAGACCCTTTAGGAACGTAGGTGGGATCGCAATCGTCGGTCCTGGATTTTTCCTTCATCTCCTTGTCTAATAGTAACCCTCATAACTCTCTCGTTAAAGGTCGAATTTAAATATTTTGTGCTCATTGGAATCGCAACTTGACAAGCTTCCAAATTGGAATAGAATTGTCTAATTTGGAGACCGTTCGATATCCCATAAGCACGTTGGAACTCTTCGATCGTCATTTTTCAATATGGATTGTTAATATTTCTAAATAGCGTGATCCAACTGAGACGCCCATAAATCCATCGTTTGATGTCTGATTGGGATGATTTTTGGTCATCTAAAAGGTACTTTTAGTTCTCTTGTATTCCCGACTGGAATCGTCGTATTCGAAGACTCTTTAGGAATCCTTAAGTGGGATTGCAGACATCAGTCCTGGAATTTTCCTTCATCACCTTGTCTAATAGTAACCCTCATAACTCTCTCTCTCTTCAGAGGTCGAATTTAGAATATTTTGTGCTCATTGGAATCGTAACTTGACAAACTTCCAAATTAGACAAGAATTGGCAAATTTGGAGACCGTTCGAAATCCCAAACGCACATTGGAACTCTTCGATCGTCATTTTTCAATATGGATTGTTAATATTTCCAAATAGCGCCATCCAATTGAGACGCCCTTAACTCCATCGTTTGATGTCGGATTGGGATGATTTTTGGCCATCTGAATGGTATTTTAGTGCTCTTTAATTCCTGACTGGAATCGTCGTATTCGAAGACCCTTTAGGAATCCGTAAGTGGGATCGCAGTCGTCGGTCTTGGTTTTTTCCTTAATCTCCTTGTCTCATAGTAACCCTCATAACTCTCTCTTCAAAGGCCGAATTTAGAATATTTTGTGCTCATTGGAATCATAAGTTGACAAGCTTCCAAATTCGATAAGAATTGGCTAATTTGGAGACGTTCGATATCCCAAAAGAACGTTGGAACTCTTCGATCGTCATTTTTCAATATGGATTGTTAAAATTTCAAAATAGCGCGATCCAACTGAGATGCCCATAACTCCATCGTTTTATGTCGGATTGGGATGATTTTTGGCCTTTTGAAAGGTATTTTAGTGCACTTTCATTCCTGACTGGAATCGTCATTTTTGAAGACCCTTTAGGAATCTGTAGGTGGGATCGCAATCGTCGGTCCTGGATTTTTCCTTCATCTCCTTGTCTAATAGTAACCTCATAACTCTCTCGTTAAAGGTCGAATTTAAAATATTTTGTGCTCATTGGAATCGCAACTTGACAAGCTTCCAAATTGGAATAGAATTGTCTAATTTGGAGACCGTTCGATATCCCATAAGCACGTTGGAACTCTTCGATCGTCATTTTTCAATATGGATTGTTAATATTTCTAAATAGCGTGATCCAACTGAGACGCCCATAAATCCATCGTTTGATGTCCGATTGGGATGATTTTTGGTCATCTAAAAGGTACTTTTAGTTCTCTTGTATTCTGATCTGGAATCGTCGTATTCGAAGACTCTTTAGGAATCCTTAAGTGGGATTGCAGACATCAGTCCTGGAATTTTCCTTCATCACCTTGTCTAATAGTAACCCTCATAACTCTCTCTCTCTTCGAGGTCGAATTTAGAATATTTTGTGCTCATTGGAATCGTAACTTGACAAACTTCCAAATTAGACAAGAATTGGCAAATTTGGAGACCGTTCGAAATCCCAAACGCACATTGGAACTCTTCGATCGTCATTTTTCAATATGGATTGTTAATATTTCCAAATAGCGCCATCCAATTGAGACGCCCTTAACTCCATCGTTTGATGTCGGATTGGGATGATTTTTGGCCATCTGAATGGTATTTTAGTGCTCTTTAATTCATTTGACCGAATCGTCAGATTCGAAGACCCTTTAGGAATCGTAAGTGGGATCGCAGTCGTCGGTCTTGGTTTTTTCCTTAATCTCCTTGTCTCATAGTAACCCCTCATAACTCTCTTCAAAGGCCGAATTTAGAATATTTTGTGCTCATTGGAATCATAAGTTGACAAGCTTCCAAATTCGATAAGAATTGGCTAATTTGGAGACGTTCGATATCCCAAAAGAACGTTGGAACTCTTCGATCGTCATTTTTCAATATGGATTGTTAAAATTTCAAAATAGCGATCCAACTGAGATGCCCATAACTCCATCGTTTTATGTCGGATTGGGATGATTTTTGGCCTTTTGAAAGGTATTTTAGTGCACTTTCATTCCTGACTGGAATCGTCATTTTTGAAGACCCTTTAGGAATCTGTAGGTGGGATCGCAATCGTCGGTCCTGGATTTTTCCTTCATCTCCTTGTCTAATAGTAACCCTCATAACTCTCTCGTTAAAGGTCGAATTTAAAATATTTTGTGCTCATTGGAATCGCAACTTGACAAGCTTCCAAATTGGAATAGAATTGTCTAATTTGGAGACCGTTCGATATCCCATAAGCACGTTGGAACTCTTCGATCGTCATTTTTCAATATGGATTGTTAATATTTCTAAATAGCGTGATCCAACCGAGACGCCCATAAATCCATCGTTTGATGTCTGATTGGGATGATTTTTGGTCATCTAAAAGGTACTTTTAGTTCTCTTGTATTCCAGACTGGAATCGTCGTATTCGAAGACTCTTTAGGAATCCTTAAGTGGGATTGCAGACATCAGTCCTGGAATTTTCCTTCATCACCTTGTCTAATAGTAACCCTCATAACTCTCTCTCTCTCTTGAGGTCGAATTTAGAATATTTTGTGCTCATTGGAATCGTAACTTGACAAACTTCCAAATTAGACAAGAATTGGCAAATTTGGAGACCGTTCGAAATCCCAAACGCACATTGGAACTCTTCGATCGTCATTTTTCAATATGGATTGTTAATATTTCCAAATAGCGCCATCCAATTGAGACGCCCTTAACTCCATCGTTTGATGTCGGATTGGGATGATTTTTGGCCATCTGAATGGTATTTTAGTGCTCTTTAATTCCGATTTGGAATCGTCGTATTCGAAGACCCTTTAGGAATCTGTAAGTGGGATCGCAGTCGTCGGTCTTGGTTTTTTCCTTAATCTCCTTGTCTCATAGTAACCCTCATAACTCTCTCTTCAAAGGCCGAATTTAGAATATTTTGTGCTCATTGGAATCATAAGTTGACAAGCTTCCAAATTCGATAAGAATTGGCTAATTTGGAGACGTTCGATATCCCAAAAAGAACGTTGGAACTCTTCGATCGTCATTTTTCAATATGGATTGTTAAAATTTCAAAATAGCGCGATCCAACTGAGATGCCCATAACTCCATCGTTTTATGTCGGATTGGGATGATTTTTGGCCTTTTGAAAGGTATTTTAGTGCACTTTCATTCCTGACTGGAATCGTCATTTTTG
This sequence comes from Magnolia changhungtana, assembly GCA_030180095.1. Classification (NCBI taxonomy): domain Eukaryota; kingdom Viridiplantae; phylum Streptophyta; class Magnoliopsida; order Magnoliales; family Magnoliaceae; genus Magnolia; species Magnolia changhungtana. The sequence continues at coordinate 595,787 of JASAUF010000638.1, forward strand.
AAGACCCTTTAGGAATCTGTAGGTGGGATCGCAATCGTCGGTCCTGGATTTTTCCTTCATCTCCTTGTCTAATAGTAACCCTCATAACTCTCTCGTTAAAGGTCGAATTTAAAATATTTTGTGCTCATTGGAATCGCAACTTGACAAGCTTCCAAATTGGAATAGAATTGTCTAATTTGGAGACCGTTCGATATCCCATAAGCACGTTGGAACTCTTCGATCGTCATTTTTCAATATGGATTGTTAATATTTCTAAATAGCGTGATCCAACTGAGACGCCCATAAATCCATCGTTTGATGTCTGATTGGGATGATTTTTGGTCATCTAAAAGGTACTTTTAGTTCTCTTGTATTCGATGGAATCGTCGATTCGAAGACTCTTTAGGAATCCTTAAGTGGGATTGCAGACATCAGTCCTGGAATTTTCCTTCATCACCTTGTCTAATAGTAACCCTCATAACTCTCTCTCTCTCTTCAGAGGTCGAATTTAGAATATTTTGTGCTCATTGGAATCGTAACTTGACAAACTTCCAAATTAGACAAGAATTGGCAAATTTGGAGACCGTTCGAAATCCCAAACGCACATTGGAACTCTTCGATCGTCATTTTTCAATATGGATTGTTAATATTTCCAAATAGCGCCATCCAATTGAGACGCCCTTAACTCCATCGTTTGATGTCGGATTGGGATGATTTTTGGCCATCTGAATGGTATTTTAGTGCTCTTTAATTCCTGACTGGAATCGTCGTATTCGAAGACCCTTTAGGAATCCGTAAGTGGGATCGCAGTCGTCGGTCTTGGTTTTTTCCTTAATCTCCTTGTCTCATAGTAACCCTCATAACTCTCTCTTCAAAGGCCGAATTTAGAATATTTTGTGCTCATTGGAATCATAAGTTGACAAGCTTCCAAATTCGATAAGAATTGGCTAATTTGGAGACGTTCGATATCCCAAAAGAACGTTGGAACTCTTCGATCGTCATTTTTCAATATGGATTGTTAAAATTTCAAAATAGCGATCCAACTGAGATGCCCATAACTCCATCGTTTTATGTCGGATTGGGATGATTTTTGGCCTTTTGAAAGGTATTTTAGTGCACTTTCATTCCTGACTGGAATCGTCATTTTTGAAGACCCTTTAGGAATCCGTAGGTGGGATCGCAATCGTCGGTCCTGGATTTTTCCTTCATCTCCTTGTCTAATAGTAACCCTCATAACTCTCTCGTTAAAGGTCGAATTTAAAATATTTTGTGCTCATTGGAATCGCAACTTGACAAGCTTCCAAATTGGAATAGAATTGTCTAATTTGGAGACCGTTCGATATCCCATAAGCACGTTGGAACTCTTCGATCGTCATTTTTCAATATGGATTGTTAATATTTCTAAATAGCGTGATCCAACTGAGACGCCCATAAATCCATCGTTTGATGTCTGATTGGGATGATTTTTGGTCATCTAAAAGGTACTTTTAGTTCTCTTGTATTCCCGACTGGAATCGTCGATTCGAAGACTCTTTAGGAATCCTTAAGTGGGATTGCAGACATCAGTCCTGGAATTTTCCTTCATCACCTTGTCTAATAGTAACCCTCATAACTCTCTCTCTCTCTTCGAGGTCGAATTTAGAATATTTTGTGCTCATTGGAATCGTAACTTGACAAACTTCCAAATTAGACAAGAATTGGCAAATTTGGAGACCGTTCGAAATCCCAAACGCACATTGGAACTCTTCGATCGTCATTTTTCAATATGGATTGTTAATATTTCCAAATAGCGCCATCCAATTGAGACGCCTTAACTCCATCGTTTGATGTCGGATTGGGATGATTTTTGGCCATCTGAATGGTATTTTAGTGCTCTTTAATTCCCTGATTTGGAATCGTCGTCGTATTCGAAGACCCTTTAGGAATCTGTAAGTGGGATCGCAGTCGTCGGTCTTGGTTTTTTCCTTAATCTCCTTGTCTCATAGTAACCCTCATAACTCTCTCTTCAAAGGCCGAATTTAGAATATTTTGTGCTCATTGGAATCATAAGTTGACAAGCTTCCAAATTCGATAAGAATTGGCTAATTTGGAGACGTTCGATATCCCAAAAGAACGTTGGAACTCTTCGATCGTCATTTTTCAATATGGATTGTTAAAATTTCAAAATAGCGCGATCCAACTGAGATGCCCATAACTCCATCGTTTTATGTCGGATTGGGATGATTTTTGGCCTTTTGAAAGGTATTTTAGTGCACTTTCATTCCCGATGGAATCGTCATTTTGAAGACCCTTTAGGAACGTAGGTGGGATCGCAATCGTCGGTCTGGATTTTTCCTTCATCTCCTTGTCTAATAGTAACCCTCATAACTCTCTCGTTAAAGGTCGAATTTAAAATATTTTGTGCTCATTGGAATCGCAACTTGACAAGCTTCCAAATTGGAATAGAATTGTCTAATTTGGAGACCGTTCGATATCCCATAAGCACGTTGGAACTCTTCGATCGTCATTTTTCAATATGGATTGTTAATATTTCTAAATAGCGTGATCCAACTGAGACGCCCATAAATCCATCGTTTGATGTCTGATTGGGATGATTTTTGGTCATCTAAAAGGTACTTTTAGTTCTCTTGTATTCCCGACTGGAATCGTCGTATTCGAAGACTCTTTAGGAATCCTTAAGTGGGATTGCAGACATCAGTCCTGGAATTTTCCTTCATCACCTTGTCTAATAGTAACCCTCATAACTCTCTCTCTCTCTTCAGAGGTCGAATTTAGAATATTTTGTGCTCATTGGAATCGTAACTTGACAAACTTCCAAATTAGACAAGAATTGGCAAATTTGGAGACCGTTCGAAATCCCAAACGCACATTGGAACTCTTCGATCGTCATTTTTCAATATGGATTGTTAATATTTCCAAATAGCGCCATCCAATTGAGACGCCCTTAACTCCATCGTTTGATGTCGGATTGGGATGATTTTTGGCCATCTGAATGGTATTTTAGTGCTCTTTAATTCCTGACTGGAATCGTCGTATTCGAAGACCCTTTAGGAATCCGTAAGTGGGATCGCAGTCGTCGGTCTTGGTTTTTCCTTAATCTCCTTGTCTCATAGTAACCCTCATAACTCTCTCTTCAAAGGCCGAATTTAGAATATTTTGTGCTCATTGGAATCATAAGTTGACAAGCTTCCAAATTCGATAAGAATTGGCTAATTTGGAGACGTTCGATATCCCAAAAGAACGTTGGAACTCTTCGATCGTCATTTTTCAATATGGATTGTTAAAATTTCAAAATAGCGCGATCCAACTGAGATGCCCATAACTCCATCGTTTTATGTCGGATTGGGATGATTTTTGGCCTTTTGAAAGGTATTTTAGTGCACTTTCATTCCTGACTGGAATCGTCATTTTTGAAGACCCTTTAGGAATCCGTAGGTGGGATCGCAATCGTCGGTCCTGGATTTTTCCTTCATCTCCTTGTCTAATAGTAACCCTCATAACTCTCTCGTTAAAGGTCGAATTTAAAATATTTTGTGCTCATTGGAATCGCAACTTGACAAGCTTCCAAATTGGAATAGAATTGTCTAATTTGGAGACCGTTCGATATCCCATAAGCACGTTGGAACTCTTCGATCGTCATTTTTCAATATGGATTGTTAATATTTCTAAATAGCGTGATCCAACTGAGACGCCCATAAATCCATCGTTTGATGTCTGATTGGGATGATTTTTGGTCATCTAAAAGGTACTTTTAGTTCTCTTGTATTCCCGACTGGAATCGTCGTATTCGAAGACTCTTTAGGAATCCTTAAGTGGGATTGCAGACATCAGTCCTGGAATTTTCCTTCATCACCTTGTCTAATAGTAACCCTCATAACTCTCTCTCTCTCTCCAGAGGTCGAATTTAGAATATTTTGTGCTCATTGGAATCGTAACTTGACAAACTTCCAAATTAGACAAGAATTGGCAAATTTGGAGACCGTTCGAAATCCCAAACGCACATTGGAACTCTTCGATCGTCATTTTTCAATATGGATTGTTAATATTTCCAAATAGCGCCATCCAATTGAGACGCCCTTAACTCCATCGTTTGATGTCGGATTGGGATGATTTTTGGCCATCTGAATGGTATTTTAGTGCTCTTTAATTCCTGACTGGAATCGATCGTATTCGAAGACCCTTTAGGAATCGTAAGTGGGATCGCAGTCGTCGGTCTTGGTTTTTTCCTTAATCTCCTTGTCTCATAGTAACCCTCATAACTCTCTCTTCAAAGGCCGAATTTAGAATATTTTGTGCTCATTGGAATCATAAGTTGACAAGCTTCCAAATTCGATAAGAATTGGCTAATTTGGAGACGTTCGATATCCCAAAAGAACGTTGGAACTCTTCGATCGTCATTTTTCAATATGGATTGTTAAAATTTCAAAATAGCGATCCAACTGAGATGCCCATAACTCCATCGTTTTATGTCGGATTGGGATGATTTTTGGCCTTTTGAAAGGTATTTTAGTGCACTTTCATTCCTGACTGGAATCGTCATTTTTGAAGACCCTTTAGGAATCCGTAGGTGGGATCGCAATCGTCGGTCTGGATTTTTCCTTCATCTCCTTGTCTAATAGTAACCCTCATAACTCTCTCGTTAAAGGTCGAATTTAAAATATTTTGTGCTCATTGGAATCGCAACTTGACAAGCTTCCAAATTGGAATAGAATTGTCTAATTTGGAGACCGTTCGATATCCCATAAGCACGTTGGAACTCTTCGATCGTCATTTTTCAATATGGATTGTTAATATTTCTAAATAGCGTGATCCAATTGAGACGCCCATAAATCCATCGTTTGATGTCCGATTGGGATGATTTTTGGTCATCTAAAAGGTACTTTTAGTTCTCTTGTATTCCGGACTGGAATCGTCGTATTCGAAGACTCTTTAGGAATCCTTAAGTGGGATTGCAGACATCAGTCCTGGAATTTTCCTTCATCACCTTGTCTAATAGTAACCCTCATAACTCTCTCTCTCAGAGGTCGAATTTAGAATATTTTGTGCTCATTGGAATCGTAACTTGACAAACTTCCAAATTAGACAAGAATTGGCAAATTTGGAGACCGTTCGAAATCCCAAACGCACATTGGAACTCTTCGATCGTCATTTTTCAATATGGATTGTTAATATTTCCAAATAGCGCCATCCAATTGAGACGCCTTAACTCCATCGTTTGATGTCGGATTGGGATGATTTTTGGCCATCTGAATGGTATTTTAGTGCTCTTTAATTCCTGACTGGAATCGTCGTATTCGAAGACCCTTTAGGAATCCGTAAGTGGGATCGCAGTCGTCGGTCTTGGTTTTTTCCTTAATCTCCTTGTCTCATAGTAACCCTCATAACTCTCTCTTCAAAGGCCGAATTTAGAATATTTTGTGCTCATTGGAATCATAAGTTGACAAGCTTCCAAATTCGATAAGAATTGGCTAATTTGGAGACGTTCGATATCCCAAAAGAACGTTGGAACTCTTCGATCGTCATTTTTCAATATGGATTGTTAAAATTTCAAAATAGCGCGATCCAACTGAGATGCCCATAACTCCATCGTTTTATGTCGGATTGGGATGATTTTTGGCCTTTTGAAAGGTATTTTAGTGCACTTTCATTCCTGACTGGAATCGTCATTTTTGAAGACCCTTTAGGAATCCGTAGGTGGGATCGCAATCGTCGGTCTGGATTTTTCCTTCATCTCCTTGTCTAATAGTAACCCTCATAACTCTCTCGTTAAGGTCGAATTTAAAATATTTTGTGCTCATTGGAATCGCAACTTGACAAGCTTCCAAATTGGAATAGAATTGTCTAATTTGGAGACCGTTCGATATCCCATAAGCACGTTGGAACTCTTCGATCGTCATTTTTCAATATGGATTGTTAATATTTCTAAATAGCGTGATCCAACTGAGACGCCCATAAATCCATCGTTTGATGTCTGATTGGGATGATTTTTGGTCATCTAAAAGGTACTTTTAGTTCTCTTGTATTCCGACTGGAATCGTCGTATTCGAAGACTCTTTAGGAATCCTTAAGTGGGATTGCAGACATCAGTCCTGGAATTTTCCTTCATCACCTTGTCTAATAGTAACCCTCATAACTCTCTCTCTCTCAGAGGTCGAATTTAGAATATTTTGTGCTCATTGGAATCGTAACTTGACAAACTTCCAAATTAGACAAGAATTGGCAAATTTGGAGACCGTTCGAAATCCCAAACGCACATTGGAACTCTTCGATCGTCATTTTTCAATATGGATTGTTAATATTTCCAAATAGCGCCATCCAATTGAGACGCCCTTAACTCCATCGTTTGATGTCGGATTGGGATGATTTTTGGCCATCTGAATGGTATTTTAGTGCTCTTTAATTCCTGACTGGAATCGTCGTATTCGAAGACCCTTTAGGAATCCGTAAGTGGGATCGCAGTCGTCGGTCTTGGTTTTTTCCTTAATCTCCTTGTCTCATAGTAACCCTCATAACTCTCTCTTCAAAGGCCGAATTTAGAATATTTTGTGCTCATTGGAATCATAAGTTGACAAGCTTCCAAATTCGATAAGAATTGGCTAATTTGGAGACGTTCGATATCCCAAAAGAACGTTGGAACTCTTCGATCGTCATTTTTCAATATGGATTGTTAAAATTTCAAAATAGCGCGATCCAACTGAGATGCCCATAACTCCATCGTTTTATGTCGGATTGGGATGATTTTTGGCCTTTTGAAAGGTATTTTAGTGCACTTTCATTCCTGACTGGAATCGTCATTTTTGAAGACCCTTTAGGAATCGTAGGTGGGATCGCAATCGTCGGTCCTGGATTTTTCCTTCATCTCCTTGTCTAATAGTAACCCTCATAACTCTCTCGTTAAAGGTCGAATTTAAAATATTTTGTGCTCATTGGAATCGCAACTTGACAAGCTTCCAAATTGGAATAGAATTGTCTAATTTGGAGACCGTTCGATATCCCATAAGCACGTTGGAACTCTTCGATCGTCATTTTTCAATATGGATTGTTAATATTTCTAAATAGCGTGATCCAACTGAGACGCCCATAAATCCATCGTTTGATGTCTGATTGGGATGATTTTTGGTCATCTAAAAGGTACTTTTAGTTCTCTTGTATTCCCGACTGGAATCGTCGTATTCGAAGACTCTTTAGGAATCCTTAAGTGGGATTGCAGACATCAGTCCTGGAATTTTCCTTCATCACCTTGTCTAATAGTAACCCTCATAACTCTCTCTCTCTCTCTTCAGAGGTCGAATTTAGAATATTTTGTGCTCATTGGAATCGTAACTTGACAAACTTCCAAATTAGACAAGAATTGGCAAATTTGGAGACCGTTCGAAATCCCAAACGCACATTGGAACTCTTCGATCGTCATTTTTCAATATGGATTGTTAATATTTCCAAATAGCGCCATCCAATTGAGACGCCCTTAACTCCATCGTTTGATGTCGGATTGGGATGATTTTTGGCCATCTGAATGGTATTTTAGTGCTCTTTAATTCCTGACTGGAATCGTCGTATTCGAAGACCCTTTAGGAATCCGTAAGTGGGATCGCAGTCGTCGGTCTTGGTTTTTTCCTTAATCTCCTTGTCTCATAGTAACCCTCATAACTCTCTCTTCAAAGGCCGAATTTAGAATATTTTGTGCTCATTGGAATCATAAGTTGACAAGCTTCCAAATTCGATAAGAATTGGCTAATTTGGAGACGTTCGATATCCCAAAAGAACGTTGGAACTCTTCGATCGTCATTTTTCAATATGGATTGTTAAAATTTCAAAATAGCGCGATCCAACTGAGATGCCCATAACTCCATCGTTTTATGTCGGATTGGGATGATTTTTGGCCTTTTGAAAGGTATTTTAGTGCACTTTCATTCCTGACTGGAATCGTCATTTTTGAAGACCCTTTAGGAATCGTAGGTGGGATCGCAATCGTCGGTCCTGGATTTTTCCTTCATCTCCTTGTCTAATAGTAACCCTCATAACTCTCTCGTTAAAGGTCGAATTTAAAATATTTTGTGCTCATTGGAATCGCAACTTGACAAGCTTCCAAATTGGAATAGAATTGTCTAATTTGGAGACCGTTCGATATCCCATAAGCATGTTGGAACTCTTCGATCGTCATTTTTCAATATGGATTGTTAATATTTCTAAATAGCGTGATCCAACTGAGACGCCCATAAATCCATCGTTTGATGTCTGATTGGGATGATTTTTGGTCATCTAAAAGGTACTTTTAGTTCTCTTGTATTCTGATCTGGAATCGTCGTATTCGAAGACTCTTTAGGAATCCTTAAGTGGGATTGCAGACATCAGTCCTGGAATTTTCCTTCATCACCTTGTCTAATAGTAACCCTCATAACTCTCTCTCTCTCTCTTCAGAGGTCGAATTTAGAATATTTTGTGCTCATTGGAATCGTAACTTGACAAACTTCCAAATTAGACAAGAATTGGCAAATTTGGAGACCGTTCGAAATCCCAAACGCACATTGGAACTCTTCGATCGTCATTTTTCAATATGGATTGTTAATATTTCCAAATAGCGCGATCCAACTAAGACACCCATAACTCCCTCGTTTGATGTCGGATTGGTCAATTTTTGGTCATCTGAAAGATACTTTAGTGCTCTTTCATTCCTGATTGGAATCATCGTATTCCAAGTCCATTTGGGCATCCGTAAGTGGGATCGCAGTCGTCGGTCTTGAATTTTTCCTTCATCTCCTTGTCCAATGGTGACCTTCATAACTCTCTCTTCGGAGGTCAAATTTAGACTATTTTAAGCTCATTAGAATCGTAACTTGACAAGCTTCCAAATTGGAGCATAATTGGCTAATTCGGAGACCGTCCAATATCCCAAAAGAACGTTGGAAATCTTTAATCGTCATTTTTCAATATGGATTGTTAATCTATCCAAATTCCGCTATCCAACAAAGTCGCCCATAAATCCATCATTTGATGTCAAATTGGCTTAATTTTTGGTCATCTGAAAGGTACTTTAGTGCTCTTTGATTCCTGACTGGAATCGTCGTATTAGGAGACCATTTAGGCATCCGTAAGTGGGATCGCAGTCGTCAGCCGTGAATTTTTCCTTCATCCCCTTGTCCAATAGTAACCCACATAACTGCCTCTTTAGAGGTCGAATTTAGACTATTTTGAGCTCATTGGAATCATAACTTGGTTGGACCAGAATTGGCTGATTCAGAGACCGTTCGATATCCCAAAAGCACGTTGGAACTCTTCGATCGTCATTTTTCAATATGGATTGTTAATATTTCCAAATAGCGTGATCCAACTGACACGCCCACAACTCCATCATTTGATGTCGGATTGGGTCAATTTTTGGTAATCTAAAAGGTACTTTAGTGCTCTTTCATTTCTAACTGAAATTATGGTATTCCGAGACCATTTTGGCATCCATAAGTGAAATCACAGTCGTTGGTCCCGAATTTTTCCTTCATCTCCTTGTCCAATAGTAACGCTCATAACTGCCTCTTCAGAGGTCAAATTAAGACTATTTCAAGCCCATTGGAATGGTAACTTGTCAAGCTTCCAAATGGGACCAGAATTGCCTAATTCTGAGACACAATCGATATCCCAAAAGCTCGTTGGAACTCTTCGATCGTCATTTTTCCATATGATTGTTAATCTTTACAAATCGGGCGATCCAACGGAGACACCCATAACTCCATCGTTTGATGTCGGATTGGGTCGATTTTTGGTCATCTGAAAGATACTTTAGTGCTCTTACATTCTTGACTAGAATCGTCGTATTCCGAGACCATTTTGGGGATCCCTGAGTGGGATCGCACACGTCGGTCCTGAATTTTTCCTTCATCTTCTTGTCCAAAAGCTCTCTCTTTAGAGGTCGAATTTAGAATATTTTGAGATCATTGGAATCATAAGTTGACAAGCTTCCAAATTGGATAAGAACTGGCTAATTCGGAGACCGTTCGAAATCCCAAAAGCACGTTGGAACTCTTTGATCGTCATTTTTCAATATGGATTGTTAATATTTCCAAATAGCGCGATCCAACAGAGACGCCCATAACTACATCGTTTGAGGTCAGATTGGGATGATTTCTAGACATCTGAAAGGTTTTTTAGTGCTCTTTGATTCCTGACTGGAATCGTCGCATTCGAAGACCCTTTAGAAATCCGTAAGTGGGATCACAGTTGTCGGTCTTGGATTTTTCCTTCATCTCCTTGTCTAATAGTAACCCTCATAACTCTCTCTTCAGAGGTTGAATTTAGGATATTTTGTGATCATTGGAATCGTAAGTTGAAAAGCTTCCAAATTTGACAAGAATTGGCTAATTCGGAGACCGTTCGATATCCCAAAAGCACGTTGGAACTCTTCGTTCGTCATTTTTCAATATGGATTGTTAATCTTTACAAATCGCGCGATCCAACAAAGTCACCTATAAATCCATCGTTTGATGTCAAATTGGCTCAATTTTTGGTCATCTGAAAGGTACTTTAGTGCTCTTTGATTCCTGACTGGAATCGTCATATTCGAAGACCCTTTAGGAATCTGTAAGTGGGATCACAGACGTCGGTCCGGGATTTTTCCCTCATCTCCTTGTCTAATTGTAACCCTCATAACTCTCTCTTCAAAGGTCGAATTTAGAATATTTTGAGCTCATTGGAATCGTAACTTGACAAGCTTCCAAATTGGACAAGAATTAGCTAATTCGGAGACCGTTCGATATCGCAAATGCACGTTGGAACTCTTCGATTGTCATTTTTAAATATGGATTGTTAATCTTTACAAATCGCGCGATCCAACAAAGTCGCCCATAAATCCATCGATTGATGTCGAATTGGCTCAATTTTTCGTCATCTGAAAGGTACTTTATTGCTCTTTGATTCCTGACTGGAATCGTCGTATTCGAAGACCCTTTAGGAATCCGTAAGTGGGATCGCAGTCGTCGGTCCTGGATTTTTCCTTCATCTCCTTATCTAATTGTAACCCTCATAACTCTCTCTTCAGAGGTCGAATTTAGAATATTTTGTGCTCATTGGAATTGTAACTAGACAAGCTTCCAAATTCGACAAGAATTGGCTAATTCGGAGACCGTTTGATATCCCAAAAGCACGTTGGGACTCTTCTATCGTCATTTTTCAATATGGATTGTTAAAATTTCGAAATAGCGCGATCCAACTGAGATGCCCATAACTCCATCGTTTGATATCAGATTGGGATAATTTTTGGCCATCTGAAAGGTATTTTAGTGCACTTTCATTCTTGACTAGAATCGTCATTTTTGTAGACCCTTTAGGAATCCGTAGGTGGGATCGCAGTCGTCAGTCCTGGATTTTTCCTTCATCTCCTTGTCTAATAGTAACCCTCATAACTCTCTCTTTAGAGGTCAAATTTAGAATATTTTGTGCTTATTGGAATCGTAACTTGACAAGCTTCCAAATTGGACAAGAATTGGCAAATTCGGAGACTGTTCAATATCCCAAAAGCACGTTGGAACTCTTCAATCGTCATTTTTCAATATGGATTGTTAATATTTCTAAATAGCGTGATCCAACTGAGACGCCCATAACTCCATCGTTTGATGTCCGATTAGGATATTTTTTGTCATCTGAGAGGATCTTTAGTGCTCTTGCATTCCCGACTAGAATCGTCGTATTCGAAGACTCTTTAGGAATAGGTAAGTGGGATTGCAGACGTCGGTCTTGGAATTTTCCTTCATCACCTTGTCTAATAGTAACCCTCATAACTCTCTCTTCAGACGTCGAATTTAGAATATTTTGTGCTCATTGGAATAGTAACTTAACAAGCTTCCAAATTAGACAAGAATTGGCTAATTTGGAGATCGTTCAATATCCCAAACGCACATTGGAACTCTTCGATCGTCATATTTCAATATGGATTGTTAATATTTCAAAATAGAGCGATCCAACTGAGACGCCCATAACTACATCGTTTGAGGTCGGATTGGGATGATTTTTGGCCATCTGAAAGGTGTTTTAATGTTCATTGAGTTCTAAATGGAATCGTCGTATTCGAAGACCCTTTAGGAATCCGTAAGTGGGATCGCAGTCGTCGGTCCTAGATTTTTCCTTAATCTCCTTGTCTAATAGTAACCCTCATAACTCTCTCTTCAGAGGTCGAATTTAGAATATTTTGTGCTCATTGGAATGGTAAGTTGACAAGCTTCCAAATTCGACAAGAATTGGCTAATTCGGAGACCATTTGATATCCCAAAAGCACGTTGGAACTCTTCGATAGTCATTTTTCAATATGGATTGTTAATCTTTACAAATCGCGCAATCAAACAAAGTCGCCCATAAATCCATCGTTTGATGTCGAATTGGCTAAATTTTCGGTCATCTGAAGGGTACTTTAGTGCTGTTGATTCTTGACCAGAATCGTTGTATTCATAGAGCCTTTAGGAAACCGTAAGTGGGATAGTAGTAGTCAGTCCTGAATTTTTCCTTCATCTCCTTGTCTAATAGTAACCCTCAAAACTTTCTCTTCAGAGGTCAAATTTAGAATATTTTGTGCTCATTGGAATCATAACTTGGCAGGCTTCCAAATTGGACAAGAATTGGCTAATTCAGAGACCGTTCGATATCCCAAAAGCACGTTGGAACTCATCTATCGTCATTTTTCAATACGGATTGTTAATATTTCCAAATAGCGCGATCCAACTGAGATGCCCATATCTCCATTGTTTGATGTCGGATTGGGATGATTTTAAGCCATTTGAAAGGTATTTTAGTGCACTTTTATTCCTGAATGGAATCATCATTTTCGAAGACCCTTTTGGAATTCGTAAGTGGGATCGCAGTCGTTGGTCCTGGAATTTTCCTTCGTCTCCTTGTCTAATAGTAACCCTCATAACTCTCTCTTCAGAGGTCGAATTTAGGATATTTTGTGCTCATTGGAATCGTAAGTTGACAAGCTTCCAAATTCGACAAGAATTGGCTAATTCGGAGACCGTTCGATATCCCAAAAGACTGTTGGAACTCTTCGATCGTCATTTTTCAATATGGATTGTTAATATTTCAAAATAGAGCTATCCAACTGAGACGCCCATAACTACATCGTTTGAGGTCGGATTGGGGTGATTTTTGGCCATCTAAAAGGTGTTTTAGTGTTCTTCGATTCCTAACTGGAATCGTCGTATTCGAAGACCCTTTAGGAATCTGTAAGTGGGATCGCAGTCGTCGGTCCTAGACTTTTGCTTAATCTCCTTGTCTAATTTTAACCCTCATAACTATCTCTTCAGAGGTCGAATTTAGAATATTTTGTGCTCATTGGAATGTTAAGTTGACAAGCTTCCAAATTCGACAAGAATTGGCTAATTTGGAGACCGTTCAATATCCCAAAAGCACGTTGGAACTCTTCGATAGTCATTTTTCAATATGGATTGTTAATCTTTACAAATCGCGCAATCCAACAAAGTCGCCCATAAATCCATCGTTTGATGTTGAATTGGCTAAATTTTTGGTCATTTGAAAGGTACTTTAGTGCTCGTTGATTCTTGACTGGAATCGTCGTATTCGTAGAGCCTTTAGGAAACCGTAAGTGGGATAGCAGTAGTCGGTCCTGGATTTTTCCTTCATCTCCTTGTCTATTAGTAACCCTCATAACTCTCTCTTCAGAGGTCGAATTTAGAATATTTTGCGCTCATTGGAATCATAACTTGGCAGGCTTCCAAATTGGACAAGAATTGGCTAATTCAAAGACCGTTCGATATCCCAAAAGCATGTTGGAACTCTTCTATCGTCATTTTTCAATAAGGATTGTTAATATTTTCAAATAGCACGATCCAACTGAGATGCCCATATCTCCATTGCTTGATGTCGGATTGGGATGATTTTTGGCCATTTGAAAGGTATTTGAGTGCACTTTTATTCCTGAATGGAATCATCATTTTCGAAGACCCTTTTGGAATTCGTAACTGGGATCACAGTCGTCAGTCCTAGATTTTTCCTTCGTCTCCTTGTCTAATAGTAACCCTCATAACTCTCTCTTCAGAGGTCGAATTTAGGATATTTTGTGCTCATTGGAATCGTAAGTTGACAAGCTTCCAAATTCGATAAGAATTAGCTAATTCGGAGACCGTTCGATATCCCAAAAGCACGTTGGAACTCTTCGATCGTCATTTTTCAATATGGATTGTTAATCTTTACAAATCGCGCGATCCAACAAAGTCGCCTATAATTCCATCGTTTGATGTCGAATTGGTCTCAATTTTTGGTCATCTGAAAGGTACTTTAGTGACTTCTTTGATTCTTGATTTGGAATCATCATATTCGAATCGACAAGCTCAAATTCACATTTCGCAATTTGTCGAATTTAGAATATTCTGAGCTCATTGGAATCGTAACTTGACAAGCTTCCAAATTGGACAAGAATTGGCTAATTTGGAGACCGTTCGATATCTCAAATGCACATTGGAACTCTTCGATCGTCATTTTTCAATATGGATTGTTAATATTTCAAAATAGAGCTATCCAACTGAGACGCCCATAACTACATCGTTTGAGGTCGGATTGGGATGATTTTTGGCCATCTGAAAGGTGTTTTAGTGTTCTTCGATTCCTAACTGGTGTTTCGACAAGAAAATAAATGTATTTGATTTGGGGGATTTATTCAATGATAACAAAGAAAGAACATTAATCACATTTATTCTGAGTTCATTTACATCCTCTGAATCCCTTGATTCTAAAAATAAAGTACAATCAATCAAAGTAGACAAGACAGTCTTATGGAAATTTCAGCAGCATTCCGACGCCTGTTTCAGTCATCTCCTAAGACTTAGGAGGAATTTTGGTTCTGATCAACCAGTCTTCAGAAAGATAAGAATTTCGACAGCATAACGGTGATAATCTCAATCATCTCCAATGACTTAGGAGGAATAGACAAGTCAATCAACAGTCTTCAAAAGAATGGAGATTCCGGCAGCATTTTGGTGCTATTTCGGTCATCTCCTGAAACTTAGGAGGAATACGCTTCTTTGTCGATGATTCTTCCTTTCTTCTTTGAACGGGAAGAACTTGAACGCTTCACCATTTCAAGACATAACATGACCCGTTCTTTGTTTATAGACATTCATCGATCGGTTTCTTGTGGTCCGCAAACGATATACTTTGCGCGGGTTCGCGCAAACCTCAAAAGCCTTCTGCTGCTTTGCGCGGGTCCGCGCAAACTTCAGGAGTCCAATACTCCTTTGCGCGCGGTCGCGCAAAGTGCAGGAGTCCAATACTCCGCACCTTCTGTCTTCTCTTTCGCCTTTCTTTCACTTCCGAAATCTTCGAACCCCTTTTTAGAAAAGGAATGGGGTATTTATAGACATTTTCACCAGTGGAAATCTCTGATCTGGTCGATGTGGGACAAAAAACATCATTCAACCATTTTTATCGCACCGTTATAGACTTTGCGCGGACACGCGCAAACGATATGCTTTGCGCGGTCTCGCGCAAACCTTCAATCTCGCGCAAACCTCCGCTTTGTGCGACCTACAAATCTTGTTTCACTTTTTGCGTCCGGTCCAAGAGCAACCATTTCACTTTGCGCGGACCCGCGCAAAGTAGTCTTCAAACTGTCTTTTTCTCTTCTCTTTAGTACTTTGCTTTCCAATCTTCTTCTTTCTCATGTCTTAACAAATACTCCTGGTGCTGAAACTTTACCAAAACACCTAAACTACCCTTTGAGCTGGAACTTTACCAAAACACCTAAACTACCCTTTGAGCTGGAACTTTACCAAAACACCTAAACTACCCTTTGAGCTGGAACTTTACCAAAACACCTAAACTACCCTTTGAGCTGGAACTTTACCAAAACACCTAAACTACCCTTTGAGCTGGAACTTTACCAAAACACCTAAACTACCCTTGGAACTTTACCAAAACACCTAGACTACCATTTTTAGAAGATCAGCACCATGGGATCCTTTCACCACTGCAATGAGATATTTTTATGCCTCAACAGATGCCCCCTCGATCCTTCTTTGATTGATCCTTGAAATCAAATGGAGGATCGATCTTCCTCCACCTGAAGAATCTTGAATGAACTGCAACTTGAAGAATGATTAGATGATCATGTTTGACCAGAAAATCTAATGATTTCGTTCAATCAAAAGACCGGAATGCTTGCACTTGATCGGAAGATTTGAATGCTCATTTTCATCTAGAAGACTGGATTGATCACATTTAAGCGGAAGACTTGATTGATTGCTTTTAAATGACGATTTGACGACGGCGCTCAAACAGAAGACTGGAATGCCCCCAGTCAGTAGTGTCGAGCGGATGCTTCACTAGAGAAGATAAAGTTCTCTTTTCATCGAAACACATCTCTGCAACAGCCGTGACGACTTTGTCTTTGAGCAACTTGACCAGAGGGTTATCTTTCAATATCGTTGCGGCTGCAACGGTCTCTTTGATCAACTCCAGCTATTCTTTCCTTTAATTCTGCAACGGTTTCTTTGATCAACATCAGCGCTTTTTCCTTTAATGTTGCAACAGTTTCTTTAATCAACTCCGTTGCTCCTGCCGTAATCAACTTTTTGATTGTTTCCTTTATTCATGATCTGCATAATCCAATCTTTTAAATGATAGTCTTTCCTGCCACATTAGTTGAAATTAGTATTTCAAGATATCATAACTTTTTTCAATTTAGCTTATGAAGCATTGATAATTTTTTGAAATTTATATTGAAAACTTCTCTTTTCTTTCAGACTGATTGGGATATTCGCTCTGTCATCGTGCTTCGCATTGCATTTTTTGCTCATTAAATCGTGCTTTTGGAGACATCATTTCCAGCTCCAATGGTTCAATCGTTGAATCTTTTGTCGAGTCTTTTCTAGTTTGTGTTTCTTTAGCATTTCTCCATAGACTTTTCCTTGGATCTTTGTTGATTCTGAAAAATTGAAAAATAGACAAGACTTCCTTCAATTTTCATTTAATAACTTTTCAAAGGTTATAGAAATTACTGATGATGATTCCGTTTGTTCTGCCTCCATCAGATCTAGTACTTGTAGTCTTGCGATATCATTATTCATAATACTCAGCATATGAATTCTTTCGCCGCATATAAAAAATCGTCAGAAAGACCAAGGCATAGATCACTTTGAAAACCAAGGCATAGATTCTGTATCGTATTTTATAATTCCCATCATATGAATTCCTCCATATTGCATAAGAGATTATCAGAAAGACCAAGGCATAGATCACTTTGAAGACCAAGGCATAGATTCTGCCCCCTTTCCCGGTCAATCTTCACATAAAGATTTCTTTAGAAAATAATATATCTGAAGTGAAACTCGCAGATATTCCTGAAGGATGGATACTTTTGCTACTCCTTTAAAGAATATATCTGAATCTCTAGATTATCCGAGAGAGAGAAAGATGATTCCTTGCTAATTCATTCTTTGTCGGCTTTGAGAATCTTGCATAATAATATTTCTTTATATCATGAAGGCAAGAGATAAAAAGACTTTACGGCTCTTGTTAGCAGAACAAATATATATTGTAATAGAAGACCCATAATTGATCTCGAAGATTTTGAACTTTTGAATAGATAATCGCCAATATCTTGAAGGCATTTACTGTTGTTGTAATTTGAACCTGATTCAAGAGAAACGCATTTTTGCAGGCAATCGCATATTTAAGCATATTTAATTTGTATCTGCAGCATTTTGAATGCTACACATAATTGATGCTTTTGAGCATATTTGATGCTTTTGAGCAATGGTGTTAGTGCACTTTGACTGACATGACTTGACTTAACGGGACTTGACTGGACTAGACTGGACGACCGGACAACTGAACTGGACTTGACACTGGACGACCGGACAACTGAACTGGACTTGACACTGGGCTCAAAGAGCAAGATAGTTTATCGCCAATTTCGGGCTTTGCTGGTCTTATGCGTAGTTGGCCGTATAGGCTTGGCTAGGCTGCCTTTGACCAAACCCTGGGCCGCCAGTCCATCAATGAGAGGTCATCCTGCTTCGGAGACATCATGAGTTACTACCGGAAACAAGCCCAGGATCTGGGTTTTCAATAGGTACCAAATCTTGGGTCGTCAGTCCATCAATGAGAGGTCATCCTGCTTCAGAGACATCATGAGTTACTACTGAAATCAAACCCGAGATCTGGGGAGTCATCCTGCTTCAGAGACTCACTTTTCTTCGCCTGCAAGGTCAGACCCATTCTCGGGAGGGAATTTTTCTCCATTCCCCGAGACGCTGTCGGAAGCTGTACAGACGGCATTGGTCTTATGTGACTGCTTCGTCAACTGCCTTTAAATTTTTTAGAGATAGGTCTTATGTGACTGCTTCGTCAACTGCCTTTAAATTTTTTAGAGATAGGTCTTATGTGACTGCTTCGTCAACTGCCTTTAAATTTTTTAGAGATAGGTCTTATGTGACTGCTTCGTCAACTGCCTTTAAATTTTTTAGAGATAGGTCTTATGTGACTGCTTCGTCAACTGCCTTAATGATCATGGATCTTATGTGTAGCTGGTCATATAGACTTGGCTAGGCTGCTGCATCAATAATTGATATTTCGTTGTCGCTGATAATATTCTGGGAACATTTTATTGTGTTTGAAATAGTGTATCAGCTTGGCGACGATAGCAATTTTGATATGCGATTGATGACAACAGCCATGGCTACAATTTTTTGCGATAATCATTAGTACTTACTGGCGGAGATTTCCTTCGGCGTTGGCGATAATTGTCAATGCTTAGCAGCAGTCATCAATGCTTGGTAGCGATCATTAATGCTTGATAGTAATCATTGACGCTTGATAGCGAACTTTAACGCTTGATAGCGAGCTTTAATGCTTGATAGCGAGCTTTAACACTTGATAGCGAGCTTTAATGCTTGATAGCGAGCTTTTAACGCTTGATAGCGAGCTTTAACACTTGATAGCGAGCTTTTAACGCTTGATAGCGAGCTTTTAACGCTTGATAGCAATCATTAGCGCTTGATAGCGAGCTTTGTGTTTGGCAATGACTTGATATGCTTGAAAACCTTTTTACTCGCTTTTCTTTCATCAACACTTTTCATTTGGCAATCGTCATTGACGCTTTTCATTTGGCGATGACTAAATATGCTTGAAAGCCTGCATTTTATTCAAATACGCAAAAGAAATACATTCTATAGTGAGAAATATATTTCATAGATTTTTTGCTCACCTTTCTTGTTTATCCTATTTTAGTAATAATCATCGACGCTTTTCATTTGGCAATCATCATTGTATGCTTTTCATTTGGCGATGACTTGATATGCTTGAAGGCCTGCATTTTATTCAAATATGCAAAAGAAATATACTCTATGGTGAGAAATATATTTCATAGATTTTTTAACTCACCTGTCCTGCTTTGGCAATGACTTGACATGCTTGAAAGCCTGCATTTTATTCAAATACGCAAAAGAAATATACTCTATGGTGAGAAACATATTTCACAAATTTTTACTCACCTTACCTGCTTTGGTAATGACTTGACATGCTTGAAAGCCTGCATTTTATTCAAATACGCAAAAGAAATATTCTCTATGGTGAGAAACATATTTCGCAGATTTCTACTCACCTTACCTGTCTTGCCCCCTTTTGATTTTGGAAGTATCATACCGATATCTTTCGAAATCAAAATAACGATCCTTCGGCTTCTTCTCTACTTTTTATTTGAGCATTTAGGCTATGATAGCTCGATCTTGTCAATTATTGACGATCCGCCATACGAAACATATTATCGTCTATTCACGTAGATGCCCCCAGAATTTTCTTTGTCAAGCTTCTGTTATTTTTCTCTATTTTCTCTTTCTGTTATGCTCTTTCCGTCACAATTTCTCCTTTATCGATCATCTTTTGTAGCTTGTTCCTGAGGGAATAACAGTCTTCCTTTTATCTTTCCAGTTCTTTGTCGGATCTCTTGCAGATGTCATGTTTTCAACGACTTTCTTGTCCTGTCCTTCATCCTTGTTTGTCACTATTTCACCTTGTTTTATCAATCGCTTTAGTATATTTCTTAATGTAAAACAATCTTCTGTACGATGCCTTAAACAGCGATGATAATGACAATATTTTTCTTCTTTAGTCATTTCGACTTCTTCTGGATATTTCGGAGAAGGTAAGCTGACAGTTCCAGCGGCAAGCAATTGTTCCATCATTGGCAACATATCTTCTTTACTGAATACATATTCCTTGTAGGAGTCATATAGTCGCGGCCGCTTACCTTTAACTTGATCTGAACCATTTCCCTTCTTCGCTTCTCGCTTATTGTAAAAAATATTCTTTTTCTTCTCTTGATTGACAGTGTTTACCATTAATCTATTCGGTTCTTTTCTTTCTGTCTTGATCTGAAAGACTGACATCTTTGTAACCATCATTTCCAATGCATGTGCTTTTGTTACAAGATCGCGGAAAGTCTTTATATCAGCGCTTATGAGCCCAAAAGCAATTCTTGGTTCCATAGAATTCAAACACATGTTCACTTGTTCTCTCTCTTCTGGTAATGTCATGCATGAAGCCCCCAAGGTCCTCCATCTATTAATGAATTTCTCCACATGGGTTCATTTTCTCTTTGTCTGACAGAGGCTAATTCCGCAATACTGACGTCGCGTTCGTCGAAAAGAAATTGGATATAAAAGCGTCTTGCATTTGTTCCCACGTTCTTATTGACTCAGGCCTCAAACCAGAATACCATCGAAATGCTTTGCCTGTTAAAGAAGATCCAAATAACCGCAAACAATATTGAGGTGTCGTAGAGAAATTTCCCATGCTGGTGATGAAGTGCAAGAGATGCTCTTCTGCTGATCCATTCCCGTTAAATTTATGAAAATCCGGGTGTTTGAATTCTGCGGGAAATGGCATGTTTTCAATTTCAGGAGGGTACGGTGTCTGATACTTGAAGCGGCCAGCATTTGCGCACTCTTTTTCTAATCTAACAATTTCTTCGACAACTTGTCTTACATCGTCCTGCGTTACAGTCCTTGTGACTGGAACAGCTCTTGATCCTGCCCCCTGTGGATGAGAGTGTTCAGGACAATTTTCATGTCTGTTTACTATACCTGTTGCTGGTGGAGCCACAATTTGGACCATATTATGTGCAAGGGTTGCTAGTGCTCCCCTGAGATTTCTGCATTCATCTATTAATGTTCTTTGCACTTCGGCTATCTTGTTGATATGATCTTCAATGGATGGCAGGTTTTCCTGATTCATTTTGGCCATATGCACCGTGGCTTCTTTACTTTTGATGAAACCGTAGCTGAAATAGAGCAAAGGGGTGGAATATTGTCTGACTTCTGCATATTTCCTGTGCTACCGATTGATTGGGGTGACACGAGCATCGGTGAATTTTTCTGAGACAACACTAACCTTGGTGAACCTTTCACTATTGCTTTACCCTTTTGCTCTGTCATCCACTTGACCCTTGAGGCGGTTAGAGTCGGAAAATCACGCTTTGTTAATTGCGAGACTGCTTGTTGGGGATAAATTACAGGAGGAGCAGTTTCAGAATTCTTCTTCGCCGTGTTACACGTTATCGACCTTCTGATTCCTGGCGAAAGCGGATGTATTCTAGAGCTTTTTGCATTCTGTGTTCTTGTTCTACGAGACATTACAACAGTCCAGCCTTTATCTCCTTCCAGCGGTTGAGGTGAAGCGGATACGACATCAGATGTTGTTTGAGACAGGTTGTTCTTTTCCATAAAAAGTCGAGTCATGCACTCTGAAGGTTGATTCGGTGTATATTCTATCATGAACCCAGTTGAAGTAAAACGGAAGCCCACTGTCCTTTCAAATTGATCGTCATTGATTGTAACTTGTAGTTTGATGCAGAAACCTTCGATCATGAAACACAATTGTTAGTTAATTTATTTAAATAAAATTGTACTTTACTTTAGAGATGAAGGGGAGGATGTTCCAGCTAAGAGTCGCCATTTTGGCGTCTGAAAGACGCCAAACAATGATAAATGTTCCCAGGATATTTTCTAAGTTATCATCGAATAATAAATCCCCAGTGGAGTCGCCATTTTGTTTCGACAAGAAAACAAATGTATTTGATTTGGGGGATTTATTCAATGATAACAAAGAAAGAACATTAATCACATTTATTCTGAGTTCATTTACATCCTCTGAATCCCTTGATTCTAAAAATAAAGTACAATCAATCAAAGTAGACAAGACAGTCTTATGGAAATTTCAGCAGCATTCCGACGCCTGTTTCAGTCATCTCCTAAGACTTAGGAGGAATTTTGGTTCTGATCAACCAGTCTTCAGAAAGATAAGAATTTCGACAGCATAACGGTGATAATCTCAATCATCTCCAATGACTTAGGAGGAATAGACAAGTCAATCAACAGTCTTCAAAAGAATGGAGATTCCGGCAGCATTTTGGTGCTATTTCGGTCATCTCCTGAAACTTAGGAGGAATACGCCTCTTTGTCGATGATTCTTCCTTTCTTCTTTGAACGGGAAGAACTTGAACGCTTCAGCCATTTCAAGAAAGATAACAGCCCGTTCTTTGTTTATAGATCATTCATCGGTCGGTTTTGTGGTCGCGCAGAACGATACTTTGCGCGGGTTCGCGCAAACCTCAAAACCTTTCTTTGCTGCTGCGGGTCCGTGCAAACTTCAGGAGTCCAATACTTCCTTTGCGCGGTCGCGCAAAAGTGCAGGAGTCCAATACTCCGCACCTTCGTCTTCTCTTTCGCCTTTCTTTCACTTCCGAAATCTTCGAACCCCTTTTAGAGAAGGAATGGGGTATTTATAGACATTTTCACCAGTGGAAATCTCTGATCTGGTCGATGTGGGACAAAAAACATCATTCAACCATTTTTATCGCACCGTTATAGACTTTGCGCGGACACGCGCAAACGATATATGCTTTTGCGCGGTCTCGCGCAAACCTTCAATCTCGCGCAAACCTCCGCTTTGTGCGACCAGAATCTTGTTTCACTTTTGCGCGGTCCCGCAAGAATTCATTTCTTCTTTGCGCGGACCCGCGCAAAGTAGTCTTCAAACTGTCTTTTTCTCTTCTCTTTAGTACTTTGCTTTCCAATCTTCTTCTTTCTCATGTCTTAACAAATACTCCTGGTGCTGAAACTTTACCAAAACACCTAAACTACCCTTTGAGCTGGAACTTTACCAAAACACCTAAACTACCCTTTGAGCTGGAACTTTACCAAAACACCTAAACTACCCTTTGAGCTGGAACTTTACCAAAACACCTAAACTACCCTTTGAGCTGGAACTTTACCAAAACACCTAAACTACCCTTGGAACTTTACCAAAACACCTAAACTACCCTTGGAACTTTACCAAAACACCTAAACTACCCTTGGAACTTTACCAAAACACCTAGACTACCATTTTTAGAAGATCAGCACCATGGGATCCTTTCACCACTGCAATGAGATATTTTTATGCCTCAACAACTGGAATCGTCATATTCGAAGACCCTTTAGGAATTCGTAAGTGGGATCGCAGTCGTCGGTCCTAGACTTTTGCTTAATCTCCTTGTCTAATTTTAACCCTCATAACTATCTCTTCAGAGGTCGAATTTAGAATATTTTGTGCTCATTGGAATGTTAAGTTGACAAGCTTCCAAATTCGACAAGAATTGGCTAATTTGGAGACCGTTCGATATCCCAAAAGCACGTTGGAACTCTTCGATAGTCATTTTTCAATATGGATTGTTAATCTTTACAAATCGCGTAATCCAACAAAGTCGCCCATAAATCCATCGTTTGATGTTGAATTGGCTAAATTTTTGGTCATCTGAAAGGTACTTTAGTGCTCGTTGATTCTTGACTGGAATCGTCGTATTCGTAGCCTTTAGGAAACCGTAAGTGGGATAGCAGTAGTCAGTCCTGGATTTTTCCTTCATCTCCTTGTCTATTAGTAACCCTCATAACTCTCTCTTCAGAGGTCGAATTTAGAATATTTTGTGCTCATTGGAATCATAACTTGGCAGGCTTTCAAATTGGACAAGAATTGGCTAATTCAAAGACCGTTCGATATCCCAAAAGCATGTTGGAACTCTTCTATCGCCATTTTTCAATAAGGATTGTTAATATTTTCAAATAGCACGTTCCAACTGAGATGCCCATATCTCCATTGCTTGATGTCGGATTGGGATGATTTTTGGCCATTTGAAAGGTATTTGAGTGCACTTTTATTCCTAAATGGAATCATCATTTTCGAAGACCCTTTTGGAATTCGTAACTGGGATCGCAGTCGTCGGTCCTAGATTTTTCCTTCGTCTCCTTGTCTAATAGTAACCCTCATAACTCTCTCTTCAGAGGTCGAATTTAGGATATTTTGTGCTCATTGGAATCGTAAGGTGACAAGCTTCCAAATTCGACAAGAATTAGCTAATTCGGAGACCGTTCGATATCCCAAAAGCACATTGGAACTCTTCGATCGTCATTTTTCAATATGGATTGTTAATCTTTACAAATCGCGCGATCCAACAAAGTCGCCTATAAATCCATCGTTTGATGTCGAATTGGCTCAATTTTTGGTCATCTGAAAGGTACTTTAGTGATCTTTGATTCTTGATTGGAATCATCATATTCGAAGACACTTTAGGAATCCATAAGTGGGATCACAGACGTCGGTCCTGGATTTTTCCTTCATCTCCTTGTCTAATAGTAACCCTCATAACTCTCTCTTCAAAGGTCGAATTTAGAATATTCTGAGCTCATTGGAATCGTAACTTGACAAGCTTCCAAATTGAACAAGAATTGGCTAATTTGGAGACCGTTCGATATCTCAAATGCACATTGGAACTCTTCGATCGTCATATTTCAATATGGATTGTTAGTATTTCAAAATAGAGCTATCCAACTGAGACGCCCATAACATCGTTTGAGGTCGGATTGGGATGATTTTTGGCCAACTGAAAGGTGCTTTAGTGTTCTTTAATTCCTAACTGGAATCGTCGTATTCGAAGACCCTTTAGGAATCTGTAAGTGGGATCGCAGTCGTTGGTCCTAGATTTATCCTTAATCTCCTTATCTAATAGTAACCCTCATAACTCTCTCTTCAGAGGTCGAATTTAGAATATTTTGTGCTCATTGGAATGTTAAGTTGACAAGCTTCCAAATTCGACAAGAATTGGCTAATTTGGAGACTGTTCGATATCCCAAAAGCACGTTGGAACTCTTCGATAGTCATTTTTCAATATGGATTGTTAATCTTTACAAATTGCGCAATCCAACAAAGTCACCCATAAGTCCATCGTTTGATGTCTAATTGGCTAAATTTTTGGTCATCTGAAAGGTACTTTAGTGCTCGTTGATTCTTGACTGGAATCGTCGTATTCGTAGAGCCTTTAGGAAACCGTAAGTGGGATAGCAGTAGTCGGTCCTGGACTTTTCCTTCATCTCCTTGTCTATTAGTAACCCTCATAACTCTCTCTTCAGAGGTCGAATTTAGGATATTTTGTGCTCATTGGAATCATAACATGGCAGGCTTCCAAATTGGACAAGAATTGGCTAATTCAAAGACCGTTCGATATCCCAAAAGCATGTTGGAACTCTTCTATCGTCATTTTTCAATAAGGATTGTTAATATTTTCAAATAGCACGATCCAACTGAGATGCCCATATCTCCATTGTTTGATGTCGGATTAGGATGATTTTTGGCTATTTGAAAGGTATTTGAGTGCACTTTTTTTCCTGAATGGAATCATCATTTTCGAAGACCCTTTTGGAATTCGTAAGTGGGATCGCAGTCGTCGGTCCTAGATTTTTCCTTCGTCTCCTTGTCTAATAGTAACCCCCATAACTCTCTCTTCAGAGGTCGAATTTAGGATATTTTGTGCTCATTGGAAACGTAAGTTGACAAGCTTCCAAATTCGACAAGAATTAGCTAATTCGGAGACCGTTCGATATCCCAAAAGCACGTTGGAACTCTTCGATCGTCATTTTTCAATATGGATTGTTAATCTTTACAAATCACGCGATCGAACAAAGTCGCCTATAAATCCATCGTTCGATGTGGAATTGGCTCAATTTTTGGTCATCTGATAGGTACTTTAGCGATCTTTGATTCTTGACTGGAATCATCATGTTCGAAGACACTTTAGGAATCCGTAAGTGGGATCACAGACGTCGGTCCTGGATTTTTCCTTCATCTCCTTGTCTAATAGTAACCCTCATAACTCTCTCTTCAAAGGTCAAATTTAGAATATTCTGTGCTCATTGGAATCATAACTTGACAAGCTTCCAAATTGGACAAGAATTGGCTAATTTGGAGACCGTTCGATATCTCAAATGCACATTGGAACTCTTCGATCGTCATATTTCAATATGGATTGTTAGTATTTCAAAATAGAGCTATCCAACTGAGACGCCCATAACTACATCGTTTGAGGTCGGATTGGGATGATTTTTGGCCAACTGAAAGGTGCTTTAGTGTTCTTTGATTCCTAACTGGAATCGTCGTATTCGAAGACCCTTTAGGAATCTGTAAGTGGGATCGCAGTCGTCGGTCCTAGATTTTTCCTTAATCTCCTTATCTAATAGTAACCCTCATAACTCTCTCTTCAGAGGTCGAGTTTAGAATATTTTGTGCTCATTGGAATGTTAAGTTGACAAGCTTCCAAATTCGACAAGAATTGGCTAATTTGGAGACTGTTCGATATCCAAAAAGCACGTTGGAACTCTTCGATAGTCATTTTTCAATATGGATTGTTAATCTTTACAAATTGCGCAATACAACAAAGTCACCCATAAGTCCATCGTTTGATGTCTAATTGGCTAAATTTTTGGTCATCTGAAAGGTACTTTAGTGCTCGTTGATTCTTGACTGGAATCGTCGTATTCGTAGAGCCTTTAGGAAACCGTAAGTGGGATAGCAGTAGTCGGTCCTGGACTTTTCCTTCATCTCCTTGTCTATTAGTAACCCTCATAACTCTCTCTTCAGAGGTCGAATTTAGGATATTTTGTGCTCATTGGAATCATAACATGGCAGGCTTCCAAATTGGACAAGAATTGGCTAATTCAAAGACCGTTCGATATCCCAAAAGCATGTTGGAACTCTTCTATCGTCATTTTTCAATAAGGATTGTTAATATTTACAAATAGCATGATCCAACTGAGATGCCCATATCTCCATTGTTTGATGTCGGATTGGGATGATTTTTGGCCATTTGAAAGGTATTTGAGTGCACTTTTATTCCTGAATGGAATCATCATTTTCGAAGACCCTTTTGGAATTCGTAAGTGGGATCGTAGTCGTCGGTCCTAGATTTTTCCTTCGTCTCCTTGTCTAATAGTAACCCTCATAACTCTCTCTTCAGAGCTCGAATTTAGGATATTTTGTGCTCATTGGAATCGTAAGTTGACAAGCTTCCAAATTCGACAAGAATTAGCTAATTCAGAGACCGTTCGATATCCCAAAAGCACGTTGGAACTCTTCGATCGTCAATTTTCAAAATGGATTGTTAATCTTTACAAATCGCGCGATCGAACAAAGTCGCCTATAAATCCATCGTTTGATGTCGAATTGGCTCAATTTTTGGTCATCTGAAAGGTACTTTAGTGATCTTTGATTCTTGACTGGAATCATCATATTCGAAGACACTTTAGGAATCCGTAAGTGGGATCACAGACGTCGGTCCTGGATTTTTCCTTCATCTCCTTGTCGAATAGTAACCCTCATAACTCTCTCTTCAAAGGTCGAATTTAGAATATTCTGAGCTCATTGGAATCGTAACTTGACAAGCTTCCAAATTGGACAAGAATTGGCTAATTTGGAGACCGTTCGATATCTCAAATGCACATTGGAACTCTTCGATCGTCATTTTTCAATATGGATTGTTAGTATTTCAAAATAGAGCTATCCAACTGAGACGCCCATAACTATATCGTTTGAGGTCGGATTGGGATGATTTTTGGCCAACTGAAAGGTGCTTTAGTGTTCTTTGATTCCTAACTGGAATCGTCGTATTCGAAGACCCTTTAGGAATCTGTAAGTGGGATCGCAGTCGTCGGTCCTAGATTTTTCCTTAATCTCCTTGTCTAATAGTAACCCTCATAACTCTCTCTTCAGAGGTCGAATTTAGAATATTTTGTGCTCATTGGAATGTTAAGTTGACAAGCTTCCAAATTCGACAAGAATTGGCTAATTTGGAGACTGTTCGATATCCCAAAAGCACGTTGGAACTCTTCGATAGTCATTTTTCAATATGGATTGTTAATCTTTACAAATCGCGCAATCCAACAAAGTCGCCCATAAATCCATCGTTTGATGTCGAATTGGCTAAATTTTTGGTCATCTGAAAGGTACTTTAGTGCTCGTTGATTCTTGACTGGAATCGTCGTATTCGTAGAGCCTTTAGGAAACCGTAAGTGGGATAGCAGTAGTCGGTCCTGGATTTTTCCTTCATCTCCTTGTCTATTAGTAACCCTCATAACTCTCTCTTCAGAGGTCGAATTTAGAGTATTTTGTGCTCATTGGAATCGTAACTTGGCAGGCTTCCAAATTAGATAAGAATTAGCTAATTCAGAGACCGTTCGATATCCCAAAAGCAAGTTGGAACTCTTCTATCGTCATTTTTCAATAAGGATTGTTAGTATTTCCAAATAGCGTGATCCAACTGAGATGCCCATATCTCCATTGTTTGATGTCGGATTGGGATGATTTTTACCCATTTGAAAGGTATTTTAGTGCACTTTTATTCCAGAATGGAATCATCATTTTCGAAGACCCTTTTGGAATTCGTAAGTGGGATCGCAGTCGTCGGTCCTGGATTTTTCCTTCGTCTCCTTGTCTAATAGTAACCCTCATAACTCTCTCTTCAAAGGTCGAATTTAGAATATTCTGAACTCATTGGAATCGTAACTTGACAAGCTTCCAAATTGGATAAGAATTGGCTAATTTGGAGACCGTTCGATATCCCAAATGCACATTGGAACTCTTCGATCGTCATATTTCAATATGGATTGTTAATATTTCAAAATAGAGCTATCCAACTGAGATGGCCATAACTACATTGTTTGAGGTCGGATTGGGATGATTTTTGGCCATCTGAAAGGTGTTTTAGTGTTCTTTGATTCTTAACTGTAATCGTCGTATTCGAAGACCCTTTAGGAATCCGTAAGTGGGATCACAGTCGTCGGTCCTAGATTTTTCCTTAATCTCCTTGTCTAATAGTAACCCTCATAACTCTCTTCAGAGGTCGAATTTAGAATATTTTGTGCTCATTGGAATGTTAAGTTGACAAGCTTCCAAATTCGACAAGAATTGGCTAATTTGGAGACTGTTCGATATCCCAAAAGCACGTTGGAACTCTTCGATAGTCATTTTTCAATATGGATTGTTAATCTTTACAAATTGCGCAATACAACAAAGTCACCCATAAGTCCATCGTTTGATGTCGAATTGGCTAAATTTTTGGTCATCTGAAAGGTACTTTAGTGCTCGTTGATTCTTGACTGGAATCGTCGTATTCGTAGAGCCTTTAGGAAACCGTAAGTAGGATAGCAGTAGTCGGTCCTGGATTTTTCCTTCATCTCCTTGTCTATTAGTAACCCTCATAACTCTCTCTTCAGAGGTCGAATTTAGGATATTTTGTGCTCATTGGAATCATAACTTGCCAGGCTTCCAAATGGGATAAGAATTGGCTAATTCAGAGACCGTTCGATATCCCAAAAGCACGTTGGAACTCTTCTATCATCATTTTTCAATAAGAATTGTTAATATTTCCAAATAGCGCGATCCAACTGAGATGCCCATATCTCCATTGTTTGATGTCGGATTGGGATGATTTTTGGCCATTTGAAAGGTATTTTAGTGCACTTTTATTCCTGAATGGAATCATAATTTTCAAAGACCCTTTTGAAATTCGTAAGTGGGATCGCAGTCATCGGTCCTGGATTTTTCCTTCGTCTCCTTGTCTAATAGTAACCCTCATAACTCTCTCTTCAGAGGTCGACTTTAGGATATTTTATGATCATTGGAATCGTAAGTTGAAAAGCTTCCAAATTCGACAAGAATTGGCTAATTCGGAGACTGTTCGATATCCCAAAAGCATGTTGGAACTCTTCGTTCGTCATTTTTCAATATGGATTGTTAATCTTTACAAATCGCGCGATTAAACAAAGTCACCTATAAATCCATCGTTTGATGTCGAATTGGATCAATTTTTGGTCATCTGAAAGGTACTTTAGTGCTCTTTGATTCCTGACTGGTATCGTCATATTCGAAGACCCTTTAGGAATCTGTAAGTGGGATCACAGACGTCGGTCCGGGATTTTTCCCTCATCTCCTTGTCTAATAGTAACCCTCATAACTCTCTCTTCAAAGGTCAAATTTAGAATATTTTGAACTCATTGGAATCGTAACTTGAAAAGCTTCCAAATTGGACAAGAATTGGCTAATTCGGAGACCGTTCGATATCTCAAATGCACGTTGGAACTCTTCGATTGTCATTTTTAAATATGGATTGTTAATATATCCAAATAGTGCCATCCAATTGAGATGCCCTTAACTCTATCGTTTGATGTTGGATTGGGATGATTTTTGGCCATCTGAATGGTATTTTAGTGCTCTTTGATTCTTGACTGGAATCGTCGTATTCGAAGACCCTTTAGGAATCTGTAAGTGGGATCGCAGTCGTTGGTCTTGGATTTTTCCTTAATCTCCTTGTCTCATAGTAACCCTCATAACTCTCTCTCTAGAGGCCGAATTTAGAATATTTTGTGCTCATTGGAATCATAAGTTGACAAGCTTCCAAATTCGATAAGAATTGGCTAATTCGGAGACGTTTGATATCCCAGAAGAACGTTGGAACTCTTCGATCGTCATTTTTCAATATGGATTGTTAAAATTTCAAAATAGCGCGATCCAACTGAGATGCCCATAACTCCATCGTTTGATGTCGGATTGGGATGATTTTTAGCCATTTGAAAGGTATTTTAGTGCACTTTCATTCATGACTGGAATCGTCAATTTTTAAGACCCTTTAGGAATCCGTAGGTGGGATCGCAATCGTCGGTCTTGGATTTTTCCTTCATCTCCTAGTCTAATAGTAACCCTCATAACTCTCTCGTTAAAGGTTGA
The DNA here is from genome assembly GCA_030180095.1 of Magnolia changhungtana. Classification (NCBI taxonomy): domain Eukaryota; kingdom Viridiplantae; phylum Streptophyta; class Magnoliopsida; order Magnoliales; family Magnoliaceae; genus Magnolia; species Magnolia changhungtana. Next base: position 626,843 of record JASAUF010000638.1, read on the forward strand.
ATTTAAAATATTTTGTGCTCATTGGAATCGCAACTTGACAAGCTTCCAAATTGGACCAGAATAGTCTAATTTGGAGACCGTTCGATATCCCAAAAGCACGTTGGAACTCTTCGATCGTCATTTTTCAATATGGAATGTTAATATTTCTAAATAGCATGATCCAACTGAGACGCCCATAAATCCATCGTTTGATGTCCGATTGGGATGATTTTTGGTCATCTGAAAGGTACTTAGTGCTCTTGCATTCCCGACTGGAATCGTCGTATTCGAAGACTCTTTAGGAATCCGTAAGTGGGATTGCAGACATCGGTCCTAGAATTTTCAGAGGTCGAATGTAGAATATTTTGTGCTCATTGGCATCGTAACTTGACAAGCTTCCAAATTAGATAAGAATTGGCTAATTTGTAGACCGTTCGATATCCCAAACGCACATTGGAACTCTTCGATCGTCATTTTTCAATATGGATTGTTAATATTTCCAAATAGTGCGATCCAACTAAGACACCCATAACTCCATCGTTTGATGTCGGATTGGGTCAATTTTTGGTCATCTGAAATGTACTTTATTGCTCTTTCATTCCTGATTGGAATCGTCGTATTCCAAGACCATTTGGGCATCTGTAAGTAGGATCGCAGTCGTCGGTCCTGAATTTTTCCTTCATCTTCTTGTCCAATGGTGACCCTCATAACTCTCTTTTCGGAGGTCAAATTTAGACTATTTTGAGCTCATTAGAATCGTAACTTGACAAGCTTCCAAATTGGAGCATAATTGGCTAATTCGGAGACCGTCCGATATCCCAAAAGAACGTTGGAAATCTTTGATCGTCATTTTTCAATATGGATTGTTAATCTATCCAAATTTCGCTATCCAACAAAGTCACCCATAAATCCATCATTTGATGTTGAATTGGCTTAATTTTTGGTCATATGAAAGGTACTTTAGTGCTCTTTGATTCCTGACTGGAATCGTCGTATTAGGAGACCATTTGGGCATCCGTAAGTGGGATCGCAGTCATCAGCCGTGAATTTTTCCTTCATCCCCTTGTCCAATAGTAACCCACATAACTGCCTCTTCAGAGGTCGAATTTAGACTATTTTGAGCTCATTGGAATCATAACTTGATTGGACCAGAATTGGCTGATTCAGAGACCGTTCGATATCCCAAACGCACATTGGAACTCTTCGATCGTCATTTTTCAATATGGATTGTTAATATTTCCAAATAGCGTGATCCAACTGAGATGCCCATAACTCCATCATTTGATGTCGGATTGGGTCGATTTTTGGTAATCTGAAAGGTACTTTAGTTCTCTTTCATTTCTAACTGAAATTATGGTATTCCGAGACCATTTCGTCATCCATAAGTGAAATCACAGTCGTTGGTTCCGAATTTTTCCTTCATCTCCTTGTCCAATAGTAACGCTCATAACTGCCTCTTCAGAGGTCAAATTAAGACTATTTCAAGCCCATTGGAATGTTAACTTGTCAAGCTTCCAAATGGGACCAGAATTCATAATTCTGAGACACAATCGATATCCTAAAAGCTCGTTGGAACTCTTCGATCGTCATTTTTCCGTATGATTGTTAATCTTTACAAATCGGGCGATCCAATGGAGACACCCATAACTCCATCGTTTGATGTCGGATTGGGTCGATTTTTGGTCATCTGAAAGATACTTTAGTGCTCTTACATTCTTGACTAGAATCGTCATATTCTGAGACCGTTTTGGGGATCCCTGAGTGGGATCGCAGACGTCAGTCCTGAAATTTTCCTTCATCTTCTTGTCCAAAAGCTCTCTCTTTAGAGGTCGAATTTACAATATTTTGAGATCATTGGAATCATAAGTTGACAAGCTTCCAAATTGGATAAGAATTGGCTAATTCGAAGACCGTTTGATATCCCAAAAGCACGTTGGAACTCTTCGATTGTCATTTTTCAATAAGGATTGTTAATATTTTCAAATAGCACGATCCATCTGAGACGCCCATAACTACATTGTTTGATGTCGGATTGGGATGATTTTTAGCCATCTGAAAGGTTTTTTAGTGCTTTTTGATTCCTGACAGGAATCGTCGCATATGAAGACCCTTTAGCAATCCGTAAGTGGGATCGCAGTCGTCGGTCTTGGATTTTTCCTTCATCTCCTTGTCTAATATTAACCCTCATAAATCTCTCTTCAGAGGTCAAATATAGAATATTTTGTGCTCATTGGAATTGTAAGTTGACAAGCTTCCAAATTGGACAAGAATTGGCTACTTCAGAGACCGTTCGATCCTGAATTTTTCCTTCATCTTCTTATCCAATAGTGACCCTCATAACTCTCTCTTCGGAGGTTAAATTTAGACTATTTTGAGCTCATTAGAATCGTAACTTGACAAGCTTCCAAATTGGAGCATAATTGGCTAATTCGGAGACCGTTCGATATCCCAAAAGAACGTTGGAAATCTTTAATCATCATTTTTCAATATGGATTGTTAATCTATCCAAATCGCGCTATCCAACAAAGTCGCCCATAAATCCATTGTTTGATGTCGAATTGGCTTAATTTTTGGTCATCTGAAAGGTACTTTAGTGCTCTTGCATTCCTGACAGGAATCGTCATATTCCGAGACCGTTTGGGGCATCCCTGAGTAGGATCACAGTCGTCGGTCCTAAATTTTTCCTTCATCTTCTTGTCCAATAGTAACCCACATAACTCTCTCTTCAGAGGTCGAATTTAGAATATTTTGAGCTCATTGGAATCGTAACTTGACAAGCTTCCAAATTGGACAAGAATTGGCTAATTCGGAGACTGTTCGATATCCAAAAAGCACGTTGGAATTCTTCGATCGTTATTTTTTAATATGGATTGTTAATATTTCTAAATAGCATGATCCAACTCGTACACCCATAACTCCATTGTTTGAGGTCGGATTGGGATGATTTTTGGCCATCAGAAAGGTATTTTAGTGCTCTTTGATTCCTGACTGGAATCATCGTATTCGAAGACTCTTTAGGAATCCATAGGTGGGATCGGAGTCGTCGGTCCTGGATTTTTCCTTCATCTCCTTGTCTACTAGTAACCCTCATGACTCTCTCTTCAGTGGTCGAATATTTTGACTCTCTCTTCAGTGGTCGAATTTAGAATATTTAGAATATTAGGAGACAATTTGGGCATCCGTAAATGGGATCGCAGTCGTCGGCCGTGAATTTTTCCTTCATCTCCTCGTCCAATAGTAACCCTCATAACTGCCTCTTCAGAGGTCGAATTTAGACTATTTTGAGTTCATTGGAATCATAACTTGGCAAGCTTCCAAATTGGACCAGAATTGGTTGATTCAGAGACCGTTCGATATCTCAAAAGCACGTTGGAACTCTTCGATCGTCATTTTTCAATATGGATTATTAATCTTTCTAAATCATACGATCCAACAGAGATGCCCATAACTCCATCGTTTGATGTTGGATTACGATGATTTTTAGTAATCTGAAAGGTACTTTAGTGCTCTTTCATTTCTAATTGGAATCATGGTATTACGAGACCATTTTTGCATCCATAAGTGGGATCACCGTCGTCGGTCTTGAATTTTTCTTTCATCTCCTTGTCCAATAGTAACGCTCATAACTGCCTCTTCAGAGGTTGAATTAAGACTATTTCAAGCCCATTGGAATGGTAACTTGTCAAGCTTCCAAATGGTACCAGAATTGCCTAATTTAGATACCGATCGATATCCCAAAAGCTTGTTGGAACTCTTCGATCGTCATTTTTCCATATGGATTGTTAATCTTTACAAATCACGCGATCCAATGGAGATGCCCATAACTCCATCGTTTGATATCGGATTGGGTCAATTTTTGATCATCTATAAGGTAATTTAGTGCTCTTGCATTCCTGACTGGAATCGTCATATTCCGAGACCGTTTTGGGCATCCCTGAGTGGGATCGCAGACGTCGGTTTGAATTTTTCCTTCATCTTCTTGTCCAATAGTATCCCTCATAACTCTCTCTTCAAAGGTCGAATTTAGAATATTTTGAGATCATTGGAATCAAAAGCTGAGAAGCTTCCAAATTGGAAAAGAATTGGCTAATCCAGAGACCATTCGATATCCCAAAAGCACGTTGGAATTCTTCGATCGTCATTTTTTAATATGGATTGTTAATATTTCCAAATAGCGCGATCCAACTGAGACGCCCATAACTCCATCATTTGATGTCGGATTGGGATGATTTTTGGCCATCTAAAAGGCTTTTTAGTGCTCTTTGATTCCTGACTGGAATCGTCGTATTCAAAGACCCTTTAGGAATCCGTAAGTGGTTTCGCAGTCGTCGGTCCTGGATTTTTCCTTAATCTCCTTGTCTAATAGTAATCCTCATAACTCTCTCTTTAAAGGTCGAATTTAAAAATTTTTGTGCTCATTGGAATCGTAACTTGACAAGCTTTCAAATTGGACAAGAATTGGCTAATTCGGAGACCGTTCGATATCCCAAAAGCACATTGGAACTGTTCGATCATCATTTTTCAATATGGATTGTTAATATTTCCAAATAGTGTGATCTAACAAAGTCACCCACAAATCCATCGTTTGATGTTGAATTGGCTCAATTTCTGATCATCTGAATGGTACTTTAGTGCTCTTTGATTCCTGACTAGAATCGTCGTACTCGAAGACCCTTTAGGAATCCGTAAGTGGGATCCCAGTCGTCGGTCCTGGATTTTTCCTTCATCTCCTTGTCTAATAGTAACCCTTATAACTCTCTCTTCAGAGGTCGAATTTAGAAAATATTGTACTCATTGGAATTGTAACTTGACAAGCTTCCAAATTGGACAAGAATTGGCTAATTCAGAGACCGTTCGATAACCCAAAAGCACGTTGGAACTCTTTGATCATCATTTTTCAATATGGATTGTTAATATTTCCAAATAGAGCGATCCAATTGAGATACCCATAACTCCATCGTTTGATGTCGGATTGGGATGATTTTTGCCCATTTGAAAGGTAATTTAGTGCACTTTCATTCATGTCTAGAATCGTCATATTCAAAGAGCCTTTAGGAAACGGAAGGTGGGATCGCAGTCGTCGGTCCTAGATTTTCCTTCATCTCCTTGTCTAATAGTAACCCTCATAACTCTCTCTTCAGAGGTCAAGTTTAAAATATTTTGTGCTCATTGGAATTATAACTTGACAAGCTTCCAAATTGGACAATAATTGGCTAATTCGGAGACCGTTCGATATCCGAAAAGCACATTGGAACTCTTCGATCGTCATTTTTCAATATGGATTGTTAATATTTCCAAATAGCGCTATCCAACTGAGATGCGGAAAACTCCATCGTTTGATGTCGGTTTGGGATGATTTTTGGCCATTTGAAAGGTAATTTAGTGCACTTTCATTCCTGACTGGAATCGTCATTTTTGAAGACCCTTTAGGAACCCGTAGGTAGGATCGCAGTCGTCGGTCCTGGATTTTTCCTTCATCTCCTTGTCTAATAGTAAACCTCATAACTCTCTCTTTAGAGGTCAAATTTAAAATTTTTTGTGGTCATTGGAAACGTAACTTGACAAGCTCCTAAATTGGATAAGAATTGGCTAATTCGGAGACCGTTTGATATCCCAAAAGCAGTTTAGAACTCTTCGATCGTCATTTTTCAATATGGATTGTTAATCTTTACAAATCGTACGATCCAACAAAGTCACCCATAAATCCATCGTTTGATGTCGAATTGGCTCAATTTCTGGTCATCTGAATGGTACTTTAGTGCTCTTTGATTCCTGACTGGAATCGTCGTATTTGAAGACCCTTTAGGAATCCGTAACTGGGATCGTAGTCGTCGGTCCTGGATTTTTCCTTCATCTCCTTATCTAATAGTAACCCTCATAACTCTCTCTTCACAGGTCGAATTTAGAATATTTTGTGCTCATTGGAATAATAACTTGACAAGCTTCTAAATTGGACAAGAATTGGCTAATTCAGAGACCGTTCGATATCCGAAAAGCATGTTGAACTCTTCTATCGTCATTTTTCAATATGGATTGTTAATATTTTGAAATAGCGCTATCCAACTGAGATGCCCATAACTCCATCGTTTGATGTCGGATTGGGATGATTTTAGGTCATTTGAAAGGTATTTTAGTGCACTTTCATTCCTGACTGGGATCGTCATTTTTGAAGACACTTTAAGAATCCGTAGGTAGGATCGCAGTCGTCGGTCCTAGATTTTTCCTTCATCTCCTTGTCTAATAGTAACCCTCATAACTCTCTCTTCAGAGGTCAAATTTAAAATATTTTGTTCTCATTGGAATCGTAAATTGATAAGCTTCCAAATTGGACAAGAATTGGCTAATTCGGAGACCGTTCGATATCCTAAAATCATGTTAGAACTCTTCGATCGTCATTTTCAATATGGATTGTTAATATTTACAAATAGCGCGATCCAACTGAGATGCCCATAACTCCATCATTTGATGTCCGATTGGGATGATTTTTGGTCATCTGAAAGGTACTTTAGTGCTCTTGCATTCCTGATTGGAATCGTCGTATTCGAAGACCCTTTAGGAATCCGTAAGTTTGATTGCAGACGTCGGTCCGGGATTTTTACTTCATCACCTTTTCTAATAGTAACCCTCATAACTCTCTCTTCAGAGGTCGAATTTAGAATATTTTATGGTCATTGGAATCGTAACTTGACAAGCTTCCAAATTGGACAAGAATTGTCTAATTTGAAGACCGTTCGATATCCCAAAAGCAAGTTGGAACTTTTCGATGGTCATTTTTCAATATGGATTGTTAATATTTCTAAATAGCGTGATCCAACTGAGACGCCCATAACTCCATCGTTTGATGTCCGATTGGGATGATTTTTGGTCATCTGAAAGGTACTTTAGGGCTCTTACATTCTCGACTGGAATCGTCATATTCGAAGACTCTTTACGAGTCCAGTCCGTAAGTGGGATTGCAGACGTCGGTCCTGGAATTTTCCTTCATCACCTTGTCTAATAGTAACCCTCATAACTCTCTCTTCAGAGGTCGAATTTAGAAAATTTTGTGCTCTTTGGAATCGTAACTTGACAAGCTTCCAAATTAGACAAGAATTGGCTAATTTGGAGACCGTTAGATATCCCAAACGCACATTGGAACTCTTCAATCGTCATTTTTCAATATGGATTGTTAATATTTCCAAATAGCGCGATCCAACTGAGACGCCAATAACTCCATCATTTGATGTCGGATTGGGTCGATTTTTGGTCATCTGAAAGGTACTTTAGTGCTCTTTCATTCTTGATTGGAATCGTCATATTGCAAGACCATTTGCGCATCCGTAAGTAGGATCGCAGTCGTCGGTCCTGAATTTCTCCTTCATCTTCTTGTCCAATAGTGACCCTCATAACTCTCTCTTCGGAGGTCAAATTTAGACTATTTTGAGCTCATTAGAATCGTAACTTGACAAGCTTCCAAATTGGATCATAATTGGCTAATTCGGAGACCGTTCGATATCCCAAAAGAACGTTGGAAATCTTTGATCGTCATTTTTCAATATGAATTGTTAATCTATCCAAATCGCGCTATCCAACAAAGTCACCCATAAATCCATCGTTTGATGTCAAATTGGCTTAATTTTTGGTCATCTGAAAGGTACTTTAGTGCTCTTGCATTCCTGACTGGAATCGTCATATTCCGAGACCGTTTGGGGCATCCCTGAGTGGGATCACAGTCGTCGGTCCTAAATTTTTCCTTCATCTTCTTGTCCAATAGTAACCCACATAACTCTCTCTTCAGAGGTCGAATTTAGAATATTTTGAGCTCATTGGAATCGTAACTTGACAAGTTTCCAAATTGGACAAGAATTGGCGAATTCGGAGACTGTTCGATATCCAAAAAGCACGTTGGAACTCTTCGATCGTTATTTTTTAATATGGATTGTTAATATTTCTAAATAGCGTGATCCAACTCGTACACCCATAACTCCATTGTTTGAGGTCGGATTGGGATGATTTTTAGCCATCTGAAAGGTGTTTTAGTGCTCTTTGATTCCTGACTGGAATCGTCGTATTCGAAGACCCTTTAGGAATCCGTAGGTGGGATCGGAGTCGTCGGTCCTGGATTTTTCCTTCATCTCCTTGTCTACTAGTAACCCTCATGACTCTCTCTTCAGTGGTCGAATATTTTGACTCTCTCTTCAGTGGTCGAATTTAGAATATTTAGAATATTAGGAGAAAATTTGGGCATCCGTAAATGGGATCGCAGTCGTCGGCCGTGAATTTTTCCTTCATCTCCTTGTCTAATAGTAACCCTCATAACTGCCTCTTCAGAGGTCGAATTTAGACTATTTTGAGCTCATTGGAATCATAACTTGGCAAGCTTCCAAATTGGACCAGAATTGGTTGATTCAGAGACCGTTCGATATCTCAAAAGCACGTTGGAACTCTTCGATCGTCATTTATCAATATGGATTGTTAATCTTTCCAAATCATACGATCCAACGGAGATGCCAATAACTCCATCGTTTGATGTTGGAGTACAATGATTTTTAGTAATCTGAAAGGTACTTTAGTGCTCTTTCATTTCTAATTGGAATCATGGTATTACGGGACCATTTTTGCATCCATAAGTGGGATCACCGTCGTCGATCTTGAATTTTTCTTTCATCTCCTTGTCCAATAGTAACGCTCATAACTGCCTCTTCAGAGGTTGAATTAAGACTATTTCAAGCCCATTGGAATGGTAACTTGTCAAGCTTCCAAATGGTACCAGAATTGCCTAATTCAGATACCGATCGATATCCCAAAAGCTTGTTGGAACTCTTCGATTGTCATTTTTCCATATGGATTGTTAATCTTTACAAATCACGCGATCCAATGGAGACGCCCATAACTCCATCGTTTGATATCGGATTGGGTCAATTTTTGATCATCTAAAAGGTACTTTAGTGCTCTTGCATTCCTGACTGGAATCGTCATATTCCGTGACCGTTTTGGGCATCCCTGAGTGGGATCGCAGACGTCGGTTTGAATTTTTCCTTCATCTTCTTGTCCAATAGTATCCCTCATAACTCTCTCTTCAAAGGTCGAATTTAGAATATTTTGATTCCATTAGAATCATAAGCTGAGAAGCTTCCAAATTGGAAAAGAATTGGCTAATCCAGAGACCATTCGATATCCCAAAAGCACGTTGGAATTCTTCGATCGTCATTTTTTAATATGGATTGTTAATATTTCCAAATAGCGCGATTCAACTGAGATGCCCATAACTCCATCGTTTGATGTCGGATTGGGATGATTTTTGGCCATCTAAAAGGCTTTTTAGTGCTCTTTGATTCCTGACTGGAATCGTTGTATTTAAAGACCCTTTAGGAATCCGTAAGTGGTTTCGCAGTCGTCGGTCCTGGATTTTTCCTTAATCTCCTTGTCTAATAGTAATCCTCATAACTCTCTCTTTAGAGGTCGAATTTAAAAATTTTTGTGCTCATTGGAATTGTAACTTGATAAGCTTTCAAATTGGACAAGAATTGGCTAATTCGGAGACCGTTCGATATCCCAAAAGCACATTGGAACTGTTCGATCGTCATTTTTCAATATGGATTGTTAATATTTCCAAATAGTGTGATCTAACAAAGTCGCCCACAAATCCATCGTTTGATGTTGAATTAGCTCAATTTCTGGTCATCTGAATGGTACTTTAGTGCTCTTTGATTCCTAACTGGAATCATCGTACTCGAAGACCCTTTAGGAATCCGTAAGTGGGATCCCAGTCGTCGGTCCTGGATTTTTCATTCATCTCCTTGTCTAATAATAACCCTTATAACTCTCTCTTCAGAGGTCGAATTTAGAAAATATTGTGCTCATTGGAATTGTAACTTGACAAGCTTCCAAATTGGACAAGAATTGGCTAATTCAGAGACCGTTCGATAACCCAAAAGCACGTTGGAACTCTTTGATCATCATATTTCAATATGGATTGTTAATATTTCCAAATAGAGCGATCCAATTGAGAAGCCCATAACTCCATCGTTTGATGTCGGATTGGGATGATTTTTGCCCATTTGAAAGGTAATTTTGTGCACTTTCATTCATGTATGGAATCGTCATATTCAGAGAGCCTTTAGGAAACCGAAGGTGGGATCGCAGTCATCGGTCCTGGATTTTCATTCATCTCCTTGTCTAATAGTAACCCTCATAACTCTCTCTTCAGAGGTCAAGTTTAAAATATTTTGTGCTCATTGGAATCGTAACTTGACAAGCTTCCAAATTGGATAAGAATTGGCTAATTCGGAGACCGTTCGATATCCGAAAAGCACATTGGAACTTTTCGATCGTCATTTTTCAATATGGATTGTTAATATTTACAAATAGCACTATCCAACTGAGATGCGGATAACTCTATCGTTTGATGTCGGTTTGGGATGATTTTTGGCCATTTGAAAGGTAATTTAGTGCACTTTCATTCCTGACTAGAATCGTCATTTTCGAAGACCCTTTAGGAATCCGTAGGTAGGATCGCAGTCGTCGGTCCTGGATTTTTCTTTCATCTCCTTGTCTAATAGTAACCCTCATAACTCTCTCTTTAGAGGTCAAATTTAAAATTTTTTGTGGTCATTGGAAACGTAACTTGACAAGCTTCTATATTGGACAAGAATTGGCTATTTCGGAGACCGTTCGATATCCCAAAAGAAGTTTAGAACTCTTCGATCGTCATTTTTCAATATGGATTGTTAATCTTTACAAATCGTGCGATCCAACAAAGTCGCCCATAAATCCATCGTTTGATGTCGAATTGGCTCAATTTTTGGTCATCTGAATGGAACTTTAGTGCTCTTTGATTCCTGACTGGAATCGTCGTATTCGAAGACCCTTTAGGAATCCGTAACTGGGATCGTAGTCGTCGGTCCTGGATTTTTCCTTCATCTCCTTGTCTAATAGTAACCCTCATAACTCTCTCTTCACAGGTCGAATTTAGAATATTTTGTGCTCATTGGAATCATAACTTGACAAGCTTCTAAATTGGACAAGAATTGGCTAATTCGGAGACCGTTCGATATCCCAAAAGCATGTTGAACTCTTCTATCGTCATTTTTCAATATGGATTGTTAATATTTCGAAATAGCGCTATCCAACTGAGATGCCCATAACTCCATCGTTTGATGTCGGATTAGGATGATTTTAGGTCATTTGAAAGGTATTTTAGTGCACTTTCATTCCTAACTGGAATCGTCATTTTCGAAGACGCTTTAAGAATCCGTAGGTAGGATCGCAGTCGTCGGTCCTAGATTTTTCCTTCATCTCCTTGTCTAATAGTAACCCTCATAACTCTCTCTTCAAAGGTCAAATTTAAAATATTTTGTTCTCATTGGAATCGTAAATTGATAAGCTTCCAAATTGGACAAGAATTGGCTAATTTGGAGACCGTTCGATATCCCAAAATCACGCTGGAACTCTTCGATCGTCATTTTTCAATATGGATTGTTAATATTTACAAATGGCGCGATCCAACTGAGATGCCCATAACTCCATCATTTGATGTCCGATTGGGATGATTTTTGGTCATCTGAAGGTACTTTAGTGCTCTTGCATTCCTGATTGGAATCGTCATATTCGAAGACCCTTTAGGAATCCGTAAGTTTGATTACAGACGTCGGTCCTGGATTTTTACTTCATCACCTTTTCTAATAGTAACCCTCATAACTCTCTCTTCAGAGGTCGAATTTAGAATATTTTGTGGTCATTGGAATCGTAACTTGACAAGCTTCCAAATTGGACAAGAATTGTCTAATTTGAAGACCGTTCGATATCCCAAAAGCAAGTTGGAACTTTTCGATGGTCATTTTTCAATATGGATTGTTAATATTTCCAAATAGCGCGATCCAACTGAGACGCCCATAACTCCATCGTTTGATGTCCGATTGGGATGATTTTTGGTCATCTGAAAGGTACTTTAGGGCTCTTACATTCCCGACTGGAATCGTCATATTCGAAGACTCTTTACGAGTCCAGTCCGTAAGTGGGATTGCAGACGTCGGTCCTGGAATTTTCCTTCATCACCTTGTCTAATAGTAACCCTCATAACTCTCTCTTCAGAGGTTGAATTTAGAATATTTTGTGCTCTTTGGAATCGTAACTTGACAAGCTTCCAAATTAGACAAGAATTGGCTAATTTGGAGACCGTTAGATATCCCAAACGCACATTGGAACTCTTCAATCGTCATTTTTCAATATGGATTGTTAATATTTCCAAATAGCGCGATCCAACTGAGACACCCATAACTCCATCGTTTTATGTCGAATTGGGTCAATTTTTGGTCATTTGAAAGGTACTTTAGTGCTCTTTCATTCTTGATTGGAATCGTCATATTGCAAGACCATTTGCGCATCCGTAAGTAGGATCGAAGTCGTCGGTCCTGAATTTTTCCTTCATCTTCTTGTCCAATAGTGACCCTCATAACTCTCTCTTCGGAGGTCAAATTTAGACTATTTTGAGCTCATTAGAATCGTAACTTGACAAGCTTCCAAATTGGATCATAATTGGCTAATTCGGAGACCGTTCGATATCCCAAAAGAACGTTGGAAATCTTTAATCGTCATTTTTCAATATGGATTGTTAATCTATCCAAATTGCGCTATCCAACAAAGTCGCCCATAAATCCATCGTTTGATGTCGAATTGGCTTTATTTTTGGTCATCTGAAAGGTACTTTAGTGCTCTTGCATTCCTGACTGGAATCGTCATATTCCGAGACCGTTTGGGGCATCCCTGAGTGGGATCACAGTCGTCGGTCCTAAATTTTTCCTTCATCTTCTTGTCCAATAGTAACCCACATAACTCTCTCTTCAGAGGTCGAATTTAGAATATTTTAAGCTCATTGGAATCGTAACTTGACAAGCTTCCAAATTGGACATGAATTGGCTAATTCGGAGACTGTTCGATATCCAAAAAGCACGTTGGAACTCTTCGATCGTTATTTTTTAATATGGATTGTTAATATTTCTAAATAGCGTGATCCAACTCGTACACCCATAACTCCATTGTTTGAGGTCGGATTGGGATGATTTTTGGCCATCTGAAAGGTGTTTTAGTGCTCTTTGATTCCTAACTGGAATCGTCGTATTCGAAGACCCTTTAGGAATCCGTAGGTGGGATCGGAGTCGTCAGTCCTGGATTTTTCCTTCATCTCCTTGTCTACTAGTAACCCTCATGACTCTCTCTTCAGTGGTCGAATATTTTGACTCTCTCTTCAGTGGTCGAATTTAGAATATTTAAAATATTAGGAGACAATTTGGGCATCCGTAAATGGGATCGCAGTCGTCGGCCGTGAATTTTTCCTTCATCTCCTTGTCCAATAGTAACCCTCATAAATGCCTCTTCAGAGGTCGAATTTAGACTATTTTGAGCTCATTGGAATCATAACTTGGCAAGCTTCCAAATTGGACCATAATTGGTTGATTCAGAGACCGTTCAATATCTCAAAAGCACGTTGGAACTCTTCGATCGTCATTTTTCAATATGGATTGTTAATCTTTCCAAATCATACGATCCAACGGAGATGACCATAACTCCATCGTTTGATGTTGGATTACGATGATTTTTAGTAATCTGAAAGGTACTTTAGTGCTCTTTCATTTCTAATTGGAATCATGGTATTACGGGACCATTTTTGCATCCACAAGTGGGATCACCGTCGTCGGTCTTGAATTTTTCTTTCATCTCCTTGTCCAATAGTAACGCTCATAACTGCCTCTTCAGAGGTTGAATTAAGACTATTTCAAGCCCATTGGAATGGTAACTTGTCAAGCTTCCAAATGGTACCAGAATTGCCTAATTCAGATACCGATCGATATCCCAAAAGCTTGTTGGAACTCTTCGATCGTCATTTTTCCATATGGATTGTTAATCTTTACAAATCACGCGATCCAATGGAGACGTCCATAACTCTATCGTTTGATATCGAATTGGGTCAATTTTTGATCATCTAAAAGGTACTTTAGTGCTCTTGCATTCCTGACTGGAATCGTCATATTCCGAGACCGTTTTGGGCATCCCTGAGTGGGATCGCAGACGTCGGTTTGAATTTTTCCTTCATCTTCTTGTCCAATAGTATCCCTCATAACTCTCTCTTCAAAGGTCGAATTTAGAATATTTTGAGATCATTGGAATCATAAGCTGAGAAGCTTCCAAATTGGAAAAGAATTGGCTAATCCAAAGACCATTCGATATCCCAAAAGCACGTTGGAATTCTTCGATCGTCATTTTTTAATATGGATTGTTAATATTTCCAAATAGCGCGATCCAACTGAGACGCCCATAACTCCATCGTTTGATGTCGGATTGGGATGATTTTTGGCCATCTGAAAGGCATTTTAGTGCTCTTTGATTCCTGACTGGAATCGTCGTATTCAAAGACCCTTTAGGAATCCGTAAGTGGTTTCGCAGTCGTCGGTCCTGGATTTTTCCTTAATCTCCTTGTCTAATAGTAATCCTCATAACTCTCTCTTTAGAGATCGAATTAAAAAAATTTTGTGCTCATTGGAATCGTAACTTGACAAGCTTTCAAATTGGACAAGAATTGGCTAATTCAGAGACCGTTCGATATCCCAAAAGCACATTGGAACTGTTCGATCGTCATTTTTCAATATGGATTGTTAATATTTCCAAATAGTGTGATCTAACAAAGTCGCCCACAAATCCATCGTTTGATGTTCAATTGGCTCAATTTCTGGTCATCTGAATGGTACTTTAGTGCTCTTTGATTCCTGACTGGAATCGTCATACTCAAAGACCCTTTAGGAATCCGTAAGTGGGATCCCAGTCGTCGGTCCTGGATTCTTCCTTCATCTCCTTGTCAAATAGTAACCCTTATAACTCTCTCTTCAGAGGTCGAATTTAGAAAATATTGTGCTCATTGGAATTGTAACTTGACAAGCTTCCAAATTGGACAAGAATTGGCTAATTCAGAGACCGTTCGATAACCCAAAAGCACGTTGGAACTCTTCGATCATCATTTTTCAATATGGATTGTTAATATTTCCAAATAGAGCGATCCAATTGAGATGCCCATAACTCCAACGTTTGATGTCGGATTGGGATGATTTTTGCCCATTTGAAAGGTAATTTAGTGCACTTTCATTCATGTTTGGAATCGTCATATTCAAAGAGCCTTTTAGAAACCGAAGGTGGGATCGCAGTCGTCGGTCCTGGATTTTGCATCATCTCCTTGTCTAATAGTAACCCTCATAACTCTCTCTTCAGAGGTCAAGTTTAAAATATTTTGTGCTCATTGGAATCGTAACTTGACAAGCTTCCAAATTGGACAAGAATTGGCTAATTCGGAGAGCGTTCGATATCCGAAAAGCACATTGGAACTCTTCGATCGTCATTTTTCAATATGGATTGTTAATATTTCCAAATAGCGCGATCCAACTGAGACGCCCATAACTCCATCGTTTGATGTCCGATTGGGATGATTTTTGGTCATCTGAAAGGTACTTTAGGGCTCTTACATTCCCGACTGGAATCGTCATATTCGAAGACTCTTTACGAGTCCAGTCCGTAAGTGGGATTGCAGACGTCGGTCCTGGAATTTTCCTTCATCACCTTGTCTAATAGTAACCCTCATAACTCTCTCTTCAGAGGTCGAATTTAGAAAATTTTGTGCTCTTTGGAATCGTAACTTGACAAGCTTCCAAATTAGACAAGAATTGGCTAATTTGGAGACCGTTAGATATCCCAAACGCACATTGGAACTCTTCAATCGTCATTTTTCAATATGGATTGTGAATATTTCCAAATAGTGCGATCCAACTGAGATGCCCATAACTCCATCGTTTGATGTCAGATTCGGTCGATTGTTGGTCATCTGAAAGGTACTTTAGTGCTCTTTCATTCTTGATTGGAATCGTCATATTGCAAGACCATTTGCGCATCCGTAAGTAGGATCGCAGTCGTCGGTCTTGAATTTTTCCTTCATCTTCTTGTCCAATAGTGACCCTCATAACTCTCTCTTCGGAGGTCAAATTTAGACTATTTTGAGCTCATTAGAATCGTAACTTGACAAGCTTCCAAATTGGATCATAATTGGTTAATTCGGAGACCGTTCGATATCCCAAAAGAACGTTGGAAATCTTTGATCGTCATTTTTCAATATGGATTGTTAATCTATCCAAATCGCGCTATCCAACAAAGTCGCCCATAAATCCATCGTTTGATGTCGAATTGGCTTAATTTTTGGTCATCTGAAAGGTACTTTAGTGCTCTTGCATTCCTGACTGGAATCGTCATATTCCGAGACCGTTTGGGGCATCCCTGAGTGGGATCACAATCGTCGGTCCTAAATTTTTCCTTCATCTTCTTGTCCAATAGTAACCCACATAACTCTCTCTTCAGAAGTCAAATTTAGAATATTTTGAGCTCATTGGAATCGTAACTTGACAAGCTTCCAAATTGGACAAGAATTGGCTAATTCGGAGACTGTTTGATATCCAAAAAGTATGTTGGAACTCTTCGATCATTATTTTTTAATATGATTGTTAATATTTCTAAATAGCATGATCCAACTCGTACACCCATAACTCCATTGTTTGAGGTCGGATTGGGATGATTTTTGGCCATCTGAAAGGTGTTTTAGTGCTCTTTAATTCCTAACTGGAATCATCGTATTCGAAGACCCTTTAGGAATCTGTAGGTGGGATCGGAGTCGTCGGTCCTGGATTTTTCCTTCATCTCCTTGTCTACTAGTAACTCTCATGACTCTCTCTTCAGTGGTCGAATATTTTGACTCTCTCTTCAGTGGTCGAATTTAGAATATTTAGAATATTAGGAGACAATTTGGGCATCCGTAAATGGGATCGCAGTCGTCGGCCGTGAATTTTTCCTTCATCTCCTTGTCCAATAGTAACCCTCATAACTGCCTCTTCAGAGGTCGAATTTAGACTATTTTGAGCTCATTTGGAATCTTAACTTGGCAAGCTTCCAAATTGGACCAGAATTGGTTGATTCAGGGACCGTTCGATATCTCAAAAGCACGTTGGAACTCTTCGATCGTCATTTTTCAATATGGATTGTTAATCTTTCCAAATCATACGATCCAACGGAGATGCCCATAACTCCATCGTTTGATGTTGGATTACGATGATTTTTAGTAATCTGAAAGGTACTTTAGTGCTCTTTCATTCCTAATTGGAATCATGGTATTACGGGACCATTTTGCATCCACAAGTGGGATCACCGTCGTCAGTCTTGAATTTTTCTTTCATCTCCTTGTCCAATAGTAACGCTCATAACTGCCTCTTCAGAGGTTGAATTAAGACTATTTCAAGCCCATTGGAATGGTAACTTTTCAAGCTTCCAAATGGTACCAAAATTGCCTAATTCAGATACCGATCGATATCCCAAAAGCTTGTTGGAACTCTTCGATCGTCATTTTTCCATATGGATTGTTAATCTTTACAAATCACGCGATCCAATGGAGATGCCCATAACTCCATCGTTTGATATCGGATTGGGTCAATTTTTTATCATCTAAAAGGTACTTTAGTACTCTTGCATTCCTGACTGGAATCGTCATATTCCGAGACCATTTTGGGCATCCCTGAGTGGGATCGCAGACGTCGGTTTGAATTTTTCCTTCATCTTCTTGTCCAATAGTATCCCTCATAACTCTCTCTTCAAAGGTCGAATTTAGAATATTTTGAGATCATTGGAATCATAAGCTGAGAAGCTTCCAAATTGGAAAAGAATTGGCTAATCCAGAGACCATTCGATATCCCAAAAGCACGTTGGAATTCTTCTATCGTCATTTTTTAATATGGATTGTTAATATTTCCAAATATTGCGATCCAACTGAGACGCCCATAACTCCATCGTTTGATGTCGGATTGGGATGATTTTTGGCCATCTGAAAGGCTTTTTAGTGCTCTTTGATTTCTGACTGGAATCGTCGTATTCAAAGACCCTTTAGGAATCCGTAAGTGGTTTCGCAGTCGTCGGTCCTGGATTTTTCCTTAATCTCCTTGTCTAATAGTAATCCTCATAACTCTCTCTTTAGAGGTCGAATTTAAAAATTTTTGTGCTCATTGGAATCGTAACTTGACAAGCTTTCAAATTGGACAAGAATTGGCTAATTCGGAGACCGTTCGATATCCCAAAAGCACATTGGAACTGTTCGATCGTCATTTTTCAATATGGATTGTTAATATTTCCAAATAGTGTGATCTAACAAAGTCGCCCACAAATCCATCGTTTGATGTTCAATTGGCTCAATTTCTGGTCATCTGAATGGTACTTTAGTGCTCTTTGATTCCTGACTGGAATCGTCGTACTCGAAGACCCTTTAAGACTCCGTAAGTGGGATCCCAGTCGTCGGTCCTAGATTTTTCCTTCATCTCCTTGTCAAATAGTAACCCTTATAACTCTCTCTTCAGAGGTCAAATTTAGAAAATATTGTGCTCATTGGAATTGTAACTTGACAAGCTTCCAAATTGGACAAGAATTGGCTAATTCAGAGACCGTTCGATAACCCAAAAGCACGTTGGAACTCTTCGATCATCATTTTTCAATATGGATTGTTAATATTTCCAAATAGCGCCATCTAACTGAGACGCCCATAACTCCATCGTTTGGAGTCAGATTGGGTTAATTTTTGGTCATCTGAAAGGTACTTTATTGCTCTTTCATTCCTGATTGGAATCGTCGTTTTCCAAGACAACCGTAAGTAGGATAGCTGTCGTCGGACCTGAATTTTTCCTTCATCTTCTTGTCCAATAGTGACCCTCGTAACTCTCTCTTCGGAGGTCGAATTTAGACTATTTTAAGCTCATTAGAATCGTAACTTGACAAGCTTCCAAATTGGAGCATAATTGGCTAACTCAAAGACAGTTCGATATCCCAAAAGAACATTGGAACTCTTTGATCGTCATTTTTCAATATGGATTGTTAATCTTTCTAAATCATGCGATCCAACAAAGTCGCCCATAATTCCATCGTTTGATGTCAAATTGGCTCAAGTTTTGGTCATCCGAAAGGTACTTTAGTGCACTTTGATTCCTGACTGGAATCGTCGTATTCGGAGACCATTTGGGCATCTGTAAGTGGGAACGCTCATAACTGCCTCTTCAGAGGTCGAATTAAGACTATTTAAAGCCCATTGGAATGATAACTTGTCAAGCTTCCAAATAGGACCAGAATTGCCTAATTCAGAGAACGATCGATATCCCAAAAGCTCGTTGGAAGTCTTCGATCATCATTTTCCCATATGAATTGTTAATCTTTACAAATCACGTGATCCAACTGAGACGCCCATAACTCCTTCATTTGTTGGATTGGGTTGATTTTTGGTCATCTGAAAGGTACTTTAGTGCTTTTGCATTCCCGACTGGAATTGTCGTATTCCGAGACTGTTTTGGGCATCCCTGAGTGGGATCGTAGACGTTGGTATGAATTTTTCCTTCATCTTCTTGTCCATTAGTAACCCTCATAACTAATTCGAAGACCGTTTGATATCCCAAAAGCATGTTGGAACTCTTAGATCATCAATTTTCAATATGGATTGTTAATCTTTCCAAATCACGTGATCCAATGGAGATGCCCATAACTCCATCATTTGATGTCGGATTCGGTCATTTTTTTAGTCATCTAAAAGGTACTTTAGTGCTCTTTCATTGCTGACTGGAATCGTCTTATTCCGAGACCATTTGGGCATCCGTATGTGGGATCGGAGTCGTCGATCCTGAATTTTTCTTTCATCTTCATGTCCAATAGTAACCCTCATAACTCTCTCTTCAAAGGTGGAATTTAGACTATTTTGAGCTCATTGGAATCATAACTTGACAAGCTTCCAAATTGTACGAGAATTAGCTAATTCGGAGACCGTTCGATATCACAAAAGCACGTTGGAACTCTTCGAACGTCATTTCTCAATATGGATTGTTAATCTTTCTAATCATGCGATCCAACGGAGATGACCATAACTCCATCGTTTGATGTCGGATTCGGACAATTTTTGGTAATATGAAAGGTACATTAGTGCTATTTCTTTCCTAACTGGAATCATGGTATTCCGAGACCATTTCAGCATCCATAAGTCAAATCGCAGTCATCGGTCCTGAATTTTTCCTTCATCTCCTTGTCCAATAGTAACCCTCATAACACTCTCTTTAAAGGTCAAATTTAGTCTATTTTGAGCTCATTGTAATTGTAACTTGACAAGCTTCCAAATTGGACCAGAATTGGCTAATTCGGAGACCATTCGATATCCCAAAAGCATGTTGGAACTCTTCGATCGTGATTTTTCATTTGATGTAGGGTTAGGTCAATTTTGGTTCATTTGAAAGGTACTTTAGTGCTCTTCCATTTGTATTCTGCGACAATTTTGGCATCCATAAATGGGATCGCAGTCGTCAGTCCTGAATTTTTCCTTCTTCGCCATGTCCAATAGTAACCCTCATAACTGCCTCTTCAGAGGTCAAATTTAGACTATTTCAAGCTCATTGGAATGGTAGCTTACCAAGTTTCCAAATGGAACTAAAATTGTTTAAATCAGAGACCGTTCGATATCCCAAAAGTTCGTTGGAACTCTTCAATCGTCATTTTTCAATATGGATTGTTAATCTTTCTAAATCGCCCGATCCAACAAAGACGCCCATAACTCCATCGTTTGATGTCAGATTAGGTCAATTTTTGGTCATCTGAAAGGTACTTTAGTGCTCTTTCATTCCTGACTGGAATCGTTGTATTCCGAGACCATTTGGGCATCCGTAAGTGGGATCGCATTCGTCGGTCTTGAATTTTTCCTTCATCCACCTGTCCAATAGTAACCCTAATATCTCTCTCTTCAGAGGTTGAATTTAGACTATTTTGAGCTCATTGTAATCGTAACTTGTCAAGCATCCAAAAGGGACCTGAATTGCCTATTTCAGAGACCGTTCGATATCCCAGAAGCACGTTGGAACTCTTCGATCGTCATTTTTAAATATGGATTGTTAATCATTTAAATTGCACGATCAAATGGAGACGCCTATAAAACCATCATTTGATGTCGGATTGGGTCAATTTTTGGTCATCTAAAAGGTACTTTAGTGCTCTTTCATTCCTGACTAGAATCGTTGTATTCCGAGACCATTTAGGCATCCGTAAGTGGGATCGCAGTCGTCGGTCCTGAATTTTTCCTTCATCTTCTTATCCAATAGTGACTTTCATAACTCTCTCTTCAGATGTTGAATTTAGAATACTTTGAGCTCATTGGAATCGTAACTTAACAAGCTTCCAAATTAGACCAAAATTGGCTAATTCGTAGACCGTTTGATATCCCAAAGCATGTTGGAACTCTTCGATCGTCATTTTTCAATATGGATTGTTAATATTTCCAAATCACGTGATCCAATGGAGACGCTCATAAATCAACGTTTGAAGTCGGATTGGGTCAATTTTTGGTCATCTGAAAGTTACTTGAGTGCTCTTTCATTCCTGATTGGAATCGTTGTATTCGAAGACCATTTGGGCATCCGTAAGTGGGATCGCAGTCGGCGGTAATGAATTTTTCCTTCATCTCTTTGTCCAATAGTAACCTTCATAACACTCTCTTCTGAGGTCAAATTTAGACTATTTCAAGCTCATTGGAATGGTAACTTTTCATGCTTCCAAATGGGACCTGAATTGCCTATTTCAGAGACCGTTCGATATCCCAAAAGCTCGTTGGAACTCTTTGATCGTCATTTTTCAATATGGATCATTAATCTTTCCAAATTGCCCGATCCAACGAAGTCGCCTATAACTCCATCATTTAATGTCTGATTTGGTTGATTTTTGGCCACCTGAAAGGTATTTTAGTGCTCTTTCGTTCCTGACTTAAACATCGTATTCCGAGTCCCTTTGGGCATCTGTAAGTGGGATCACTGCCGTCGTTCCTGGATTTTTCCTTCAACCCCATGTCTAATAGTAACCCTCATAACTGCCTCTTTAGAGGTCGAATTATGACTATTTCAAGCTCATTGGAATGGTAACTTGTCAAGCTTCCAAATGGGACCAGAATTGCCTAATTCAGAGATCGTTGGATATGCCAAAAGCTCGTTGGAACATTTTGATCTTTATTTTTCCATATGGATTGTTAATCTTTCTAAATCGCGCAATACAACGGAGACGCCCATTACTCCATCGTTTGAGGTCAGATTCGGTCTATTTTGGCCATTTGAAAGGTATTTTAGTGCTCCTTCATTCCTGAGTAGAATCATCGTATTCCAAGACCCTTTGGGCATCCGTAAGCGGGATCACAGTCATCGATCCTGGATTTTTCCTTCATCTCCTTGTCCAATAGTTACCCTCATAAGTCTCTCTTCAGAGGTCGAATTTAGACAATTTTAAGCTCATTGGAATCGTAACTTGATAAACTTCCAAATTGGACTAGAATTTCCTAATTCGAAGACCGTTCGATATCCCAAAAGCACGCTGGAACTCTTCGATCATCATTTTTCAATATGGATTATTAATCTTTCTAAATCGCGCGATCTAACGGAGACACCCATAACTCCATCATTTGATGTCGGATTGGGTCAATGTTTAGTAATCTGAAAGGTACTTTAGTGCTCTTTCATTCCTAACTGGAATCGTCGTATTCTGTGACCATTATGGCATCCATAAGTGGGATCCCAATCGTCAGTCCTGAATTTTCCCTTCATCGCCTTGTCTAATTGTAACCCTCATAAATGCCTCTTCAGAGGTCAAATTTAGACTATTTCAAGCACATTAGAATGGTATCTTGTCAAGCTTCCAAATGGGACTAAAATTGCCTAATTCGGAGACCGTTTGATATCCCAAAAGCACGTTGGAACTCTTAGATCGTCATTTTTCAATATGGATTGTTAATCTTTCTAAATCACGTGATCCAATGGAGATGCCCATAACTCCATCATTTGATGTTGGATTCGGTCATTTTTTTAGTCATCTGAAAGGTACTTTAGTGCTCTTTCATTGCTGACTGGAATCGTCTTATTCCGAGACCATTTGGGCATCCATAAGTGGGATCGGAGTCGTCGATCCTGAATTTTTCCTTCATCTTCTTGTCCAATAGTAACCCTCATAACTCTCTTCAGATGTGAAATTTAGACTATTTTGAGCTCATTAGAATCGTAACTTGACAAGCTTCCAAATTGTACGAGAATTGGCTAATTCGGAGACCGTTCGATATCCCAAAAGCACGTTGGAACTCTTCGATCATCATTTCTCAATATGGATTGTTAATCTTTCCAAATCGTGCGATCCAATGGAGACGACCGTAACTCCATCGTTTGATGTCAGATTGGGATGATTTTTGGTAATCTGAAAGGTTCATTAGTGTTATTTCATTCCTAACTAGAATCATGGTATTTCGAGACCATTTAGGCATCCATTAGCCAAATCGCTGTCGTCGGTCTTGAATTTTTCCTTCATCTCCTTGTCCAATAGTAACCCGCATAACACTCTCTTTAAAGGTCGAATTTAGACTATTTTAAGCTCATTGGAATTGTAACTTGACAAGCTTCCAAATTGGACCAGAATTGGCTAATTCGGAGACCGTTCGATATCCCAAAAGCATGTTGAACTCTTCGATCGTGATTTTTCAATATGGATTGTTAATCTTACCAAATCGCGCGATCCAACGTAGACGCCCATAACTCCTTCATTTGATGTAGGATTAGTTCAATTTTTGTTCATTTGAAAGGTACTTTAGTGCTCTTTCATTCCAAACTGGAATCGTCGTATTCAGCGACAATTTCGGCATCCATAAATGGGATCGCAGTCGTCGGTCCTGAATTTTTCCTTGTTCACCATGTCCAGTAGTAACCCTTATAACTGCCTCTTCAGAGGTCAAATTTAGATTATTTCAAGCTCATTGGAATGGTAACTTTGTCATTCTTCCAAATGGGACCTGAATTGCCTATTTCAGAGACCGTTCGATATCCCAAAAGCTCGTTGGAACTCTTTGATCGTCATTTTTCAATATGGATCATTAATCATTCCAAATTGTGTGATCCAACGAAGTTGCCTATAACTCCATCATTTAATGTCTGATTTGGTTGATTTTTGGCCACCTGAAAGGTATTTTAATGCTCTTTCGTTCCTAACTATAAACGTCGTATTCCGAGTCCCTTTGGGCATCCGTAAGTGGGATCACTGCCATCGTTCCTGGATTTTTCCTTCCACCCCTTATCCAATAGTAACCCTTATAACTGCCTCTTTAGAGGTCGAATTAAGACTATTTCAAGCTCATTGGAATGGTAACTTGTCAAGCTTCCAAATGGGACCAGAATTGCCTAATTCAGAGACCGTTCAATATCCCAAAAGCTCGTTGGAACATTTTGATCATTATTTTTCCATATGGATTATTAATCTTTCCAAATCGCTCTATACAATGGAGACGCCCATTGTTTGATGTCGGATTCGGTCGATTTTTGGCCATTTGAAAGGTATTTTAGTGCTCCTTCATTCCTGACTAGAATCATCATATTCCAAGACCCTTTGGGCATCCGTAAGCGGGATCGCAGTCGTCGGTCTTGGATTTTTCCTTCATCTCCTTGTCCAATAGTTACCCTCATAAGTCTCTCTTCAGAGGTCGAATTTAGACAATTTTAAGCTCATTGGAATCGTAACTTGACAAGCTTCCAAATTGGACTAGAATTGGCTCATTCGGAGACTGTTCGATATCCCAAAAGCACGCTGGAACTCTTCGATCATTTTTCAATATGGATTGCTAATCTTACCAAATCATGCGATCTAACGGAGACGCCCATAATTCCATCATTTGATGTCAGATTGGGTCGATTTTTGGTAATCTGAAAGGCTCTTTATTTCTCTTTCATTCCTAACTTGAATCGTCGTATTCCGAGACCATTTCAGCATCCATAAATGGGATCCCAGTCGTCGGTCCTGAATTTTCCCTTCATCGCCTTGTCTAATTGTAACCCTCATAAATGCCTCTTCAGAGGTCAAATTTAGACTATTTCAAGCACATTGGAATGGTAACTTGTCAAGCTTCCAAATGGGACTAAAATTGCCTAATTCGGAGACCGTTTGATATCCCAAAAGCACGTTGGAACTCTTAGATTGTCATTTTTCAATATGGATTTTTAATATTTCCAAATCACGTGATCCAATGGAGACGCCCATAACTCCATCGTTTGATGTCGGTTCGGTCATTTTTTTTGGTCATATGAAAGGTACTTTAGTGCTCTTTCATTGCTGACTGGAATCATCTTATTCCGAGACCATTTGGGCATCCGTAAGTGGGATCGGAGTCATTGATCCTGAATTTTTCCTTCATCTTATTGTCCAGTAGTAACCCTCATAACTCTCTCTTCAGAGGTGGAATTTAGACTATTTTGAGCTCATTGGAATTGTAACTTGACAAGCTTCCAAATTGTACGAGAATTGGCTTATTCGGAGACCGTTCGATATCCCAAAAGCATGTTGGAACTCTTCGATCGTCATTTCTCAATATAGATTGTTAATCTTTCCAAATCGTGCGATCCAACGGAGACGACCGGAACTCCATCGTTCGATGTCGGGATGGGACGATTATTGGTAATCTGAAAGTTACATTAGTGTTATTTCATTCCTAACTGGAATCAATGTTTTCCGAGACCATTTCTCTATCCATAAGTCGAATCGCAGTCGTCGGTCCTGAATTTTACCTTCATCTCCTTGTCCAATAGTAACCCTCATAACACTCTCTTTAGAGGTCGAATTTAGACTATTTTGAGCTCATTGGAATTATAACTTGACAAGCTTCCAAATTGGAATAGAATTGGCTAATTCAGAGACCGTTCGATATCCCAAAAGCACGTTGGAACTCTTCGATAGTGATTTTTCAATATGGATTGTTAATCTTACCAAATCGTGCGATCCAACATAGACGCCCATAACTCCTTCATTTGATGTAGGATTAGGTCAATTTTTGTTCATCTGAAAGGTACTTTGGTGCTCTTTCATTCGAATTCTGTGACAATTTCGGCATCTATAAATGGGATCGCAGTCGTCGGTCATGAATTTTTCCTTCTTCACCATGTCCAATAGTAACCCTCATAACTGCCTCTTCAGAGGTCGAATTTAGACTATTTCAAGCTCATTGGAATGGTAACTTGTCAATCTTCCAAATGGGACCCAAATTGTTTAAATCAGAGATTATTCGATATCCCAAAAGCTCGTTGGAACTCTTCGATCGTCATTTTTCAATATGGATTGTTAATCTTTCCAAATCATGCGATCCAATAAAGATGGCCATAACTCCATCGTTTGATGTCGGATGGGGTCAATTTTTGGTCATCTGAAAGGTACTTTAGTTCTCTTTCATTCCTGACTGGAATCATCATATTTCGAGACCATTTGGGCATCTGTAAGTGGGATCGTATTCGTCGGTCCTGAATTTTTCTTTCATCTTCTTGTCCAATAGTAACCCTAATAACTCTCTCTTCAGAGGTCGAATTTAGACTATTTTGAGCTCGTTGTAATCATAACTTCTCAGGCTTCCAAAAGGGACCTGAATTGCCTATTTCGGAGACCGTTCGATATCCCAAAAAGCACGCTAGAACTCTTCGATCGTCATTTTTCAATATGGATTGTTAATCATTCCAAATTGCACGATCAAATGGAGACGCCTATAAAACCATCATTTGATGTCGGATTGGGTCGATTTTTGGCAATCTAAAAGGTACTTTAGTGCTCCTTCATTCCTGACTGGAATCATTGTATTCCGAGACCATTTAGGCATCCGTAAGTGGGATCGCAGTCGTCGGTCCTGAATTTTTCCTTCATCTTCTTGTCCAATAGTGACCCTCATAACTCTCTCTTCAGATGTCGAATTTAGAATACTTTGAGGTCATTGGAATCGTAACTTAACAAGCTTTCAAATTGGACCAGAATTGGCTAATTCGTAGACCGTTTGATATCCTAAAGCATGTTGGAACTCTTCGATCATCATTTTTTAATATGGATTGTTAATCTTTCCAATTCACGCGATCCAACAGAGACGGAGACGCCCATAACTCCATCGTTTGATGTCGGATTGGGTCAATTTTTGGCCATCTGAAAGTTACTTGAGTGCTCTTTTGTGCCTGATTGGAATCTTCATATTCGGAGACCATTTGGGCATTCGTAAGTGGGATCGCAGTCGTCGGTCCTAAATTTTTCCTCCATCTCTTTGTCCGATAGTAACCCTCATAACACTCTCTTCTGAGGTCAAATTTAGACTATTTCAAGCTCATTGGAATGGTAACTTTGTCATGCTTCCAAATGGGACCTGAATTGCCTATTTCAGAGACCGTTCGATATCCTAGAAGCTCGTTTGAACTCTTTGATCGTCATTTTTCAATATGGAACATTATTCATTCCAAATTGCGCGATCCAACGAAGTCGCCTATAACTCCATCATTTAAGGTCTGATTTGGTTGATTTTTGGCCACCTGAAAGGTATTTTAGTGCTCTTTCGTTCCTGACTATAAACGTTGTATTCCGAGTCCCTTTGGGCATCCGTAAGTGGGATTGCTGCCATCGTTCCTGGATTTTTCCTTCCACCCCTTGTCTAATAGTAACCCTCATAACTGCCTCTTTAGAGGTCAAATTAAGACTATTTCAAGCTCATTGGAATGGTAACTTGTCAAGCTTCCAAATGGGACCAGAATTGCCTAATTCAGAGACCGTTCGATATACCAAAAGCTCGTTGGAACATTTTGATCTTTATTTTTCCATATGGATTGTTAATCTTTCCAAATCGTTCTATACAATGGAGATGCCCATTACTCCATTGTTTGATGTTGGATTCGGTCAATTTTTGGCCATTTGAAAGGTATTTTAGTGCTCCTTCATTCCTGACTAGAATCATCGTATTCCAAGACCCTTTGGGCATCCGTAAGCGGGATCGCAGTCGTCGGTCTTGGATTTTTCCTTCATCTCCTTGTCCAATAGTTACCCTCATAAGTCTCTCTTTAGAGGTCAAATTTAGACAATTTTAAGCTCATTGGAATCGTAACTTGAGAAGCTTCCAAATTGGACTAGAATTGGCTCATTCGGAGACTGTTAGATATCCCAAAAGCACGCTGGAACTCTTCGATCATTTTTCAATATGGATTGCTAATCTTACCAAATCATGCGATCTAACGGAGACGCCCATAACTCCATCATTTGATGTCGGATTGGGTCAATTTTCGGTAATCTGAAAGGTTCTTTATTTCTCTTTCATTCCTAACTTGAATCGTCGTATTCCGAGACCATTTTGGCATCCATAAATGGGATCCCAGTCGTCAGTCCTGAATTTTCCCTTCATTGCATTGTCTAATTGTAACCCTCATAAATGCCTCTTCAGAGGTCAAATTTAGACTATTTCAAGCACATTGGAATGGTAACTTGTCAAGCTTCCAAATGGGACTAAAATTGCCTAATTCGGAGACCGTTTGATATCCCAAAAGCACGTTGGAACTCTTAGATTGTCATTTTTCAATATGGATTTTTAATATTTCCAAATCACGTGATCCAATGGAGACGCCCATAACTCTATCGTTTGATGTAAGTTCGGTCATTTTTTTTTGGTCATCTGAAAGGTACTTTAGTGCTCTTTCATTGCTAACTGGAATCGTCTTATTCCGAGACCATTTGGGCATCCGTTAGTGGGATCGGAGTCATCGATCCTGAATTTTCCTTCATCTTCTTGTCCAGTAGTAACCCTCATAACTCTCTCTTTAGAGGTGGAATTTAGACTATTTTGAGCTCATTGGAATTGTAACTTGACAAGCTTCCAAATTGTACGAGAATTGGCTAATTCGGAGACCGTTCGATATCCCAAAAGCACGTTGGAACTCTTCGATTGTCATTTCTCAATATAGATTGTTAATCTTTCCAAATCGTGCGATCTAACGGAGACGACCAGAACTCCATCGTTCGATGTCAGGATGGGACGATTTTTGGTATTCTAAAAGGTACATTAGTGTTATTTCATTCCTAACTGGAATCAATGTTTTCCGAGACCATTTCGCCATCCATAAGTCGAATCGCAGTCGTCGGTCCTGAATTTTACCTTCATCTCCTTGTCTAATAGTAACCCTCATAACACTCTCTTTAGAGGTTGAATTTAGACTATTTTGAGCTCATTGGAATTGTAACTTGACAAGCTTCCAAATTAGAACAGAATTTGCTAATTCGGAGACCGTTCGATATCCCAAAAGCACATTGGAACTCTTCAATCGTGATTTTTCAATATGGATTGTTAATCTTACCAAATCGTGCGATCCAACGTAGACGCCCATAACTCCTTCATTTGATGTAGGATTAGGTCAATTTTTGTTCATCTGAAAGGTACTTTGGTGCTCTTTCATTCAAATTCTGTGACAATTTCGGCATCTATAAATGGGATCGCAGTCGTCGGTCCTGAAATTTTCCTTCTTCGCCATGTCCAATAGTAACCCTCATAACTGCCTCTTCAGAGGTCGAATTTAGACTATTTCAAGCTCATTGGAAAGGTAACTTATCAAGCTTCCAAATGGGACCCAAATTGTTTAAATCGGAGATTATTCGATATCCCAAAAGCTCGTTGGAACTCTTCGATCGTCATTTTTCAATATGGATTGTTAATCTTTCCAAATCATGCGATCCAATAAAGACGGCCATAACTCCATCGTTTGATGTCGGATTGGGTCAATTTTTGGTCATCTGAAAGGTACTTTAGTTCTCTTTCATTCTTGACTGGAATCGTCGTATTCCAAGACCATTTGGGCATCTGTAAGTGGGATCGTATTCGTCGGTCCTGAATTTTTCTTTCATCTTCTTGTCCAATAGTAACCCTAATAACTCTCTCTTCAGAGGTCGAATTTAGACTATTTTGAGCTCGTTGTATTCATAACTTTTCAGGCTTCCAAAAGGGACCTGAATTGCCTATTTCAGAGACCGTTTGATATCCCAAAAAGCACGTTGGAACTCTTCGATCGTCATTTTTCAATATGGATTGTTAATCATTCCAAATTGCACGATCAAATGGAGACGCCTATAAAACCATCATTTGATGTCGGATTGGGTCGAGTTTTGGTCATCTAAAAGGTACTTTAGTGCTCTTTCATTCCTGACTAGAATCGTTGTATTCCGAGACCATTTAGGCATCCGTAAGTGGGATCGCAGTCGTCGGTCTTGAATTTTTCCTTTATCTTCTTGTCCAATAGTGACCCTCATAACACTCTCTTCAGTTGTCGAATTTAGAATACTTTAAGCTCATTGGAATCATAACTTGACAAGCTTCCAAATTGGACCAGAATTGGCTAATTCGTAGACCGTTTGATATCCCAAAGCACGTTGGAACTCTTCGATCATCATTTTTCAATATGGATTGTTAATCTTTCCAAATCACGCAATCCAACGGAGACGCCCATAACTCATCGTTTGATGTCGTATTGTGTCAATTATTGGTCGTCTGAAAGTCACTTGGGTGCTCTTTTGTTCCTTATTGGAATCGTCGTGTTCGGAGACCATTTAAGCATTCGTAAGTGGGATCGTAGTCATCTGTCCTGAATTTTTCCTCCATCTCTTTGTCTGATAGTAACCCTCATAACACTCTCTTCTTAGGTAAGATTTAGACTATTTCAAGCTCATTAGAATGGTAACATGTCATGCTTCCAAATGGGACCTGAATTGCCTATTTCAGAGACCGTTTGTTATCCCAAAAGCTCGTTGGAACTCTTTGATTGTCATTTTTCAATATGGATCAATAATCTTTCTAAATTTCACGATCCAACGAAGTCGCCTATAACTCCATCATTTAATGTCCGATTTGGTAGATTTTTAGCCACCTGAAACATATTTTAGTGCTCTTTCGTTCCTGACTATAAACGTCGTATTCCGAGTCCCTTTGGGCATCCTTAAGTGGGATCGTTACCGTCGTTCCTGGATTTTTCCTTCAACCCCTTGTCTAATAGTAACCCACAAAACTACCTCTTTAGAGGTCGAATTAAGGCTATTTCAAGCTCATTGTAATGGTAACTTGCCAAGCTTCCAAATGGGACCAAAATTGCCTAATTTAGAGACCGTTCGATATCCCAAAAGCTCGTTGGAACATTTTGATCTTTATTTTTCCATATGGATTGTTAATCTTTCCAAATTGCGCGATACAACGGAGACGCCCATTACTCCATCATTTGATGTCGGATTCGATCGATTTTTGGCCATTTGAAAGGTATTTTAGTGCTCCTTCATTCCTGACTGGAATCATCGTATTCCAAGACCCGTTGGGCATCCATAAGCGGAATCGCAGTCGTCGGACCTGGATTTTTCCTTCATCTCCTTGTCCAATAGTTACCATCATAAGTCTCTCTTCAGAGGTTGAATTTAGACAATTTTAAGCTCATTGGAATCGTAACTTGACTAGCTTCCAAATTGGACTAGAATTGGCTAATTCGGAGACCGTTCGATATCCCAAAAGTACGCTGGAACTCTTCGAACGTCATTTTTCAATATGGATTGTTAATCTTACCAAATCGCGTGATCTAACGGAGACGCCCATAACTCCATCATTTGATGTCGGATTGGGTCAATTTTTAGTAATCTGAAAGGTACTTTAGTGCTCTTTCATTCCTAACAGGAATCGTCGTATTCCGAAACCATTTCGGCATCCATAAGTAGGATCCCAGTCGTCGGTCCTGAATTTTCCCTTCATCGCCTTGTCTAATTGTAACCCTCATAAATGACTCTTCAGAGGTCAAATTTAGACTATTTCAAGCACATTGGAATCGTAACTTGTCAAGCTTCCAAATGGGACTAAATTTGCCTAATTCGGAGACCGTTTGATATCCCAAAAGCATGTTGGAACTCTTAGATCGTCATTTTTCAATATGGATTGTTAATCTTTCCAAATCACGTGATCCAACAGAGACGCCCATAACTCCATCATTTGATGTCGGATTCGGTCATTTTTTTGGTCATCTTTAAGGTACTTTAGTGCTCTTTCATTGTTGACTAGGATCGTCTTATTCCAACACCATTTAGGCAACCGTAAGTAGGATCGGAGTCATCGATCCTGAATTTTTCCTTCATCTTCTTGTCTAATAGTAACCCTCATAACTCTCTCTTCAGAGGTGAAATTTAGACTATTTTGAGCTCATTGGAATCATAACTTGACAAGCTACTAAATTGTACGAGAATTGGCTAATTTGGAGACCGTTCAATATCCCAAAAGCACGTTGGAGCTCTTTGATCGTCATTTCTCAATATGGATTGTTAATCTTTCCAAATCGTGCGATCGAACGAAGACGACCATAACTCCAACGTTTGATGTCGGATTGGGATGATTTTTGGTAATCTGAAAGGTACATTAGTGCTATTTCATTCCTAACTAGAATCATGGTATTCCGAGACCATTTCGGCATCCATAAGTCGAATCGCAGTCATCGGTCCTAAATTTTTCCTTCATCTCTTTGTCCAATAGTAACCCTCATAACACTCTCTTTAGAGGTCGAATTTAGACAATTTTGAGCTCATTGGAATTGTAACTTGACAAGCTTCCAAATTGGACCAGAATTGGCTAATTTGGAGACTGTTCAATATCCCAAAAGCACGTTGGAACTCTTCAATCGTGAGATTTCAATATGGATTGTTAATCTTACCAAATCGCGCGATCCAACGTAGACGCCCATAACTCCTTCGTTTGATGTAGGATTAGGTCAAGTTTTCTTCATCTGAAAGGTACTTTGGTGCTCTTTCATTCGTATTCTGCGACAATTTTGGCATCCATAAATGGGATCGTAGTCGTCGATCCTGAATTTTTCCTACTTCACCATGTCCAATAGTAACCCTCATAACTGCCTCTTCAGAGATCGAATTTAGACAATTTTAAGCTCATTGGAATGGTAACTTGTCAAGCTTTCAAATGGGACCAAAATTGTTTAAATCAGAGATTGTTCGATATCCGAAAAGCTTGTTGGAACTCTTCGATCGTCATTTTTCAATATGGATTGTTAATCTTTCCAAATTGCGCGATCCAACAAGGACGCCCATAACTCCATCATTTGATGTTGGATTGGGTCAATTTTTGGTCATCTGAAAGGTACGTTAGTGCTCTTTCATTCTTGACTGGAATCGTCGTAATCTGAGACCATTTGGGCATCTGTAGGTGGGATCGCATTCGTCGGTCTTGAATTTTTCCTTCATCTTCCTGTCCAATAGTAACCCTAATAACTCTCTCTTCTGAGGTCAAAATTTGACTATTTTGAGCTCATTGCAATCGTAACTTGTCTGGCTTCCAAAAAGGACCTGAATTGCCTAATTTAGAGACTGTTCGATATCCCAAAAGCACGTTGGAACTCTTCGATCGTCTTTTTTCAATATGGATTGTTAAACATT
This sequence comes from Magnolia changhungtana, assembly GCA_030180095.1. NCBI lineage: Eukaryota > Viridiplantae > Streptophyta > Magnoliopsida > Magnoliales > Magnoliaceae > Magnolia > Magnolia changhungtana. Next base: position 660,146 of record JASAUF010000638.1, read on the forward strand.
CCAAATTGCACAATCAAACGAAGATGCCTATAAAAACATCGTTTGATGTCGGATTGGGTCGATTTTTGGTCATCTAAAAGGTACTTTAGTGCTCTTTCATTCCTGACTGGAATTGTCATATTCTGAGACCATTTAGGCATCCGTAAGTGGGATCGTAGTCGTCGGTCCTGAATTTTTCCTTCATCTTCTTGTCCAATAGTGACCCTCATAACTCTCTCTTCAGATGTCAAATTTAGAATATTTTGAGCTCATTGGAATCGTAACTTGACAAGCTTCCAAATTGGACCAGAATTGGCTAATTCATAGACCGTTTGATATCCCAAAGCACGTTGGAACTCTTCGATCGTCATTTTTTAATATGGATTGTTAATTTTCCAAATCACGCGATCTAATGGAGACGCCCATAACTCATCGTTTGATGTCGGATTCGGTCAATTTTTGGTCATCTGAAAGTTACTTGAGTGCTCTTTCATTCCTGATTGAAATCGTCGTATTCGAAGACCATTTAGGCATCCATAAGTGGGATCGCACTCGTCAGTCCTGAATTTTTTCTCCATCTCTTTGTCCGATAGTAACCCTCATAACACTCTCTTCTGAGGTCAAATTTAGACTATTTCAAGCTCATTGGCATGGTAACTTTGTCATGCTTCCAAATGGGACCTGAATTGCCTATTTCAGAGACCGTTCGATATCCCAAAAGCTCGTTGGAACTCTTTGATCGTCATTTTTCAATATGGATCATTAATCTTTCCAAATTACGCAATCCAATGAAGTCGCCTATAACTCCATCATTTAATATCCGATTTGGTTGATTTTTGGCCACCTGAAAGGTATTTTAGTGCTCTTTCATTCCTGACTATAAACGTTGTATTCCGAGTCCCTTTGGGCATCCATAAGTGGGATCGCTGCCGTCGTTCCTGGATTTTTCCTTCAACCCCTTGTCCAATAGTAACCCTCATAAATGCCTCTTTAGAGGTCGAATTAAGACTATTTCAAGCTCATTAGAATGGCAACTTGTCAAGCTTCCAAATGGGACTAAAATTACCTAATTCAGAGATCGTTCGATATCCTAAAAGCTTGTTGAAATGTTTTGATCTTTATTTTTCCATATGGATTGTTAATCTTTCCAAATTGCGCGATACAACAGAGATGCCTGTTGAAGCATAAAAAATCATGAAGGGGAGAAAGATTCAAGAATGAAAGCTGGACATAGAATGAAAGGAATGCATGGAACGATAGTTTGGTCAGTTGCACGAATCGCACAACAAGGAAGCTCCGTTGCACGGATTGCACAATCAGATGGAATCATTACACGGGTCGCGCAACCAAGGAAGTCCATTGCGCGGATCGCGCAACCAAGGAAGTCCGTTGCGCGGATCGCGCAATCAACAAAAGAAAGGGGGTGAGGTGGAATGGTCTTCTCTTAGTGCAAAGTAGGTCCGAGGGCACGAGAATTGAGGATTGACACGTGTGAAAAACCTATAAATACCCCCATTCCCCCTCTCATTTGGGGATCGAAGATTTCAGAGAGTAGAGGAGAGCGACTGAAGGTAGATAAAGGATCGGTTGCGTGGATCGCGCAACGTACCTATCGGTTACGCGGATCACGCAACGTGCCTATCGGTTGCGCAGATCACGTAAGGAGCTTATCGGTTGTGCGGATCGCGCAATGCGTCTATTGGTTGCGCGAGTCACGCAATTAAATCATGATTCAGCCAAATATGGTATTAGAATTGCAAGGAGCATTCAAGTTCTGCCTTCATCCTCCAAGTTCTTCTTGGAAAGGAGAAATTCCTCCTAAGTACTAGGAGATTATCAAAATAGTGCCGGAATGCTATCGAAATCTCTATCTTCTTGAAGATTGGCTGATCAATTTAGCAATTCCTCCTAAGTATTAGGAAATGGCTAAAATAGCGTCGAGATGCTGCCAGATTTAAGATTGAACATATAAATTTTGCTAATTGTAACTTGTTATTTTTGATCTATCTTAGAATCAAGGGATATTAAAGGGATGTAAATGAATTTAACAATAATAATATGATGATTGATCCTTGTTCATTCTCTTTGTTATACTCAAATAAGATAATCTCCCAAATAAAATGCATTTATTTTCTTGTCGAAATAAAATGGCGACTCTGTTGGGGATTAGTATGCTTATTTGATATTAACATTGAGATAATTATGGAGCCTTCATTACGGTTTAGCGTCTATCCGACGTCAAAATGGCGACTCTCAGTGGGAACATCCTCCCCCTTCATCTTTAAGATAGGTTATCTGGTTAACCAAATACTAATTATGGTTGTGTCTCATCTCAGGGCTTTCTAAATCCAACTATGAAATACAACCAATGGCAAATTCCATGAAGAAAGTGAGCTTTCACTTCATCTCGACCGGATTTGCGATAGAATACATACCGAATCAAACTTCAGAGCACGAGGCTCGAATGACAGTTGGGGTTGTATCTGCTTCACCTCAACCACTAGAAGGGGATAAAGGATGGACTGTTGTAACATCTCGTAGGATAAAAATACGAAACTCAAGAAGCCCTAGAACGAGTCTGTCTTCGTCAAGAATCAGAGGGCCGGTAACGTACAATGTAGCTAAGAAGAATCCTGAGCTTGCCCCTCCTGCGATATACCCTGAACGAGTGATTCCGCAGTTCGCGTCACGCGACTTCCCAGTGTTAATTACTCCACAAGTTAGATGGATGAAAGAGCATAAAGGCAAGGCATTGATGGCAAGCTCGTCGATACCCATGTCACCCCAAGAAAGTTCACCAATGTGTACGTCACCCCAATCGATCAATAGCACCAGGAGTGTACAGAAGTCAAACGAAACTTCTTCCTCTCCTCTCTGTGTAAGCCCTATTACACCGACATATTCCCGCTCCACTCCAATTACAGCCACGTCGAAGAGTGGAGAGGCCACAGTATATATGGCCGGGACAAATCAAGATGATATGCGGACTATAGAAGAGCATGTGAATGCAATGGCGGAAACACAAAGGACATTAATAGAAGAGTGCAGACACCTTAGGGAAGCCTTGGTGACCTTGGCACATAATGTAGCTCCGATAGTAACTCCGCCAATGAATGAACAAGAAAACCAGCCCGTAGGCTCTCAACCATAAGGAGCGGGATCAAGAGGGTCTATCCTGACCACGAGAACCGTGACACAAGATGAGGTGAGGCAAGTCATCGAAGAAGCTGTCAGAATAGAGAGAGAACGAGAAAATACGGGCCGTTTTAGATACGAACGCCATACCCAAGGGAGGTAGAAGATATACCCTTTCCAGCTAACTTTAAGCAGCCAGACTTTCAAAAGTTCAATGGAGAGGGATCGCCAGAAGAACATTTAATGCATTTCATTACCAGTATGAGAAATTTTTCTACGATACCGCAGTATTGTTTACGACTGTTCGGGTCTTCACTAACGCACAAAGCATTTCGATGGTACTCCAGTCTGGGCCCGGGATTCATACGCACTTGGGAGCAAATGCAGGACGCATTCATGTCAAATTTCTTCTCCTCAGAATGAGATGTTAGTATTACAGAATTGGCCTCTATGCGGCAGAAAGAAGGAGAACCGGTAGAAAAGTTCATAGATAGGTAGAAGACGTTGGGAGCCTCGTGTAGATAATTGCTAAAAGAAAAGGAACAAGTTAAAATATTTTTGAATTCCATGGAAACAGGAATCTCGTTCGAACTCACCAGTGCTGATATCAGGACTTTTCGTGACTTGGCTACCAAGGCCCATGCTCTGGAATTGATAACCCATAAGATGTCAGCATTCCACCGTGAAACGGCTAGGAGAATACCCAGTAGAATGGCCGTAAACACCGTTGATCGTGATAAAAGAAGCAAAGATGCCCGGACGTAAAGGAAAAGAGGCCAGAACGAAAAGAAGAATGGAACCAATCAAGAAATAGATATAGTGGGAAGAGGTCCAGAATGCTCAATTCTCATGAGGGATTCGCATTCAATAAGGAAGATGTCGTTCCAATGATGACCCAACTATTAAAGGCCAACACGCTTGAATTACCAAAACCCAAACGCCCTGAAGATGTGACAAAAACCAGAGAGAGAGAGATTTTTGTCGCTATCATCATCTGGTGGGACATCTAACAGAAAATTGTTATACATTGAAGTGCATAATACAGCGAATGATGGATAGAGGTGAAATAGTAATCGGAAAAGAGAAGGAAAGGGGCGCAATGGCAATGATGAACATGTCCACGATCTGAGAGAAGATTCAGGGTATGAAAGAGAAAGGAAATAGTGATACAACGAAAAAGGTAGCAGTAATCACGCTAAGATCAGGAAAGAAAATGACAAGCCTGAAAAAGCAAAAATCAGGCATTACAAGAAAAGCAAAACAATGTTGATAAGGAAGAGGAGAAGGACGAGGCAGCAAAGGTGACCTATGACGTGGTGAGTCATTCGAAGGGCATACCGGCTCAATTAAGCATCTATGACTCTCTTAAATTGTCAGAAGAGTTCCGACAGAGTTTAATTCAAGCATTGTCCAATCATGATGTCAGGGAAACCTTATTGGCAGAGTTAGAATGCGAAGAGCACAGGGAGCAAGAAAGTTGCCTCCTAGTCATCTCCTTTTCTGATGATGATTTGATCTGTGAAGAAGAGCACAATAGACCACTGATGATAGAAGGCCACATACACGGGAAGAAGGTCAAGCGGATTATGATAGATAATGGGTCCGCTGTGAACCTTTTGCCACTCTCAATGTTGGACAAATTAGGGTATCGTCGCTTGGATCTACACCGTAGTGGAATGATGATACAGGGCTTCAATCAAGATGGGCAGTGTGCAATCGGTAAGATTATCGTGACATTGGAAGTAGGAGAATTAACAACTGATGTTGTGTGCCATGTTATAAATGTTGTGACAACGTACAATCTTCTGTTAGGAAGACCCTGGATACATCAGTACAACATTATACCTTCTACCCTGCATCAATGTTTTAAGTACTGTAAAAATGGGATGCAGTATAAAGTAATGGCCGACGCGAAGCCATACACGGAAGCCGAGTCTTTCTTCGCAAACGCCAGCTACTATAAAGGATTCGCTGAAAAGGAGAAAGGGAATGATGAAAGCAGAGTCCTGAGGGACATCCCGGTAAATGAGGTTGAAGAAGAAAGGGCAGAATCGTCTAAGACCGCAGAAACGAAGAAGAAATTTTATTTTGTTCCGAAATGTCTGAGACAACCAGGGCAGCTGCCGTTAACCCTGTTATCTCAAGAGCAATTGAGAATTTTACAATCCAATTATAAATGTTGTTGCCACATGTTGAAAGGAATAAACCATTTCTGATCGCTCTAGGAAGATTTCAGGTTAAGGCTAGTACAAAGCATCAGGAACTAATAGAATTTTATGCCACAGAAGAGGCAAGGGTCGGAGAAGAAACCGAGAGTAACATATATCACGGTAAGCTTACACCGCAAGATCTTGAAAAATACAGTCAGGTGAGCAAGAAGATCATGAAAGGCATGAATTTTGATTATGAAGAACCCACCGGTCTAAATCACAAGAAAGGAATTCAAATTCCTATTGGGGTGAGTCAGGAAAAAAGAAGGAAGTTGAGAGGACTGGGGTAGAATCATCGGTGAACACAGTCACGGCCATGCAGTCATCAGAAGAGAATCCCAAGACAATTGAACACCCTGAAATGGCCCCAAAACAAATAGAAGATGGGGGGCAACCAACGATAGATAATTTGCGAGAAGTAAATCTGGGCACGGAAGAAGAGCCAAGGAATACATTTATCAGTGCTGGTCTTTCTGAACAAGAGTCCATGGAATATGTGCAGCTTCTCAATGAAAATAGAGATATTTTCGCTTGGACGTATGCAAAGATGCCGGGCTTAGAACCTTCCGTAGCGATGCACCGATTGAATATATCTAAAGAGAAAAGACCAGTCAAGCAGTCAAGCAGGCGCAAAGACGATTTCATCCAGACTTGGTTCCTCTGATAGAAGAAGAAGTGAATAAGTTAATAAAGGTGAGATTTGTCAGGGAGGGAAAATATCCTAAATGGATATCAAACATTGTCCCTGTGAAAAAGAAAAATGGACAAGTCAGGGTGTGTGTTGACTTTAGAGATCTAAATGAAGCCTGTCCAAAAGGTGATTTTCCTCTCCCAATAACTGAGTTACTAATTGATAGTACAACTCAGTATGCCATCATGTCCTTTATGGACGGCTATGCAGGGTATAATCAGATTAGGATGGCACCTGAGGATGAAGAAGCAACAGCGTTCAGGACGTCATTGGGAATTTATTACTATAAAGTTAAGTCGTTTGGTCTTAAAAATGCTGGGGCGACATATCAGAGGGCGATGAAGAATATATTCCAAGACATGATGCACAATTGAATGTTATGTCGATGACTTAGTAGTCAGGTCAGGAAATCATCAGCAACACCGCAAACATTTGCCTCGATTTTCTGCTGACTCAGAAAGAAACAGCTGAAGATGAATCTAGCCAAATGCGCATTTAGAGTATCCTCAGGTAATTTTCTTGGTTTTGTTATTCGGCATAGAGGCATTGAAATTGATCCAAGGAAAGTTTGAGCCATTCAAAATATGCAGCCACCAAAAATGCTCAAAGAATTGAAAAGTTTGCAAGGAAAGTTGGCATACATTCGCTGCTTCATTTCAAATTTAGATGTCAGCCATTTTCCCATCTGATGAAGAAAAGCACAGAATTTGCATGGGACCAAGCTTTCTAGAAAGTGTTCAACTCAATCAAAGATTTGCTGAAATAGCCGCCGGTATTGTCAGCTCCAATAAAAGGGAAGTCATTAATTTTATATATCTCTGCGGCAGAGGGTTCTTTAGGAGCCTTATTGGCTCAGGTGAACGAGACAGGAAAAGCAACTGCTCTTTATTATTTAAGCCGAACTCTAATGGGTGCAAAATGCAACTATTCTCCAATTGAGAAAGAATGTCTGGCATTGATATTTGCAGTACAGAAGTTAAGACATTACTGTCTCTCTCACAACATAACTTTGATCTCAAGAGCGGACCCTATAAAGTTTTTGATGACAAGGCCAATGTTGTCTGGAAGATTAGCCAAATGGATGTTGTTGCTTTCAGAATATGACATTACATACGAGCTGGCAAAAGCAATAAAAGGACAAGTGGTGGCAGATTTTCTTGCAACACATACCGCAGAGAAAACGAAATTATTAATGATGACTTTTCGGACGAACAAGTCATGTTGTCTGAAGCACAAAGCCCATGGCAGACGTATTTTGACGGCGCCGCTCGAGCATCAGGAGAGGGGGCAGGGATAATATTCATCACTCCTCAAGGCGACTTGCTGCCGTACTCCTTCACGTTGAGTGCCACATGCACGAATAATGAGGCCAAGTACAAGGCCCTCATTATTGGAATGGAAATAGCTCAAGAAATGAAGATAAGAACGCTGTATATTTTTGGGGATTCTAAATTGATTATAAATCAATTGACGACTAAATTTGAGGTAAGGAAGCAAGAACTTTTACCATACTGTCAGAAAGCACAGCAATTATTGGAACAATTATGTCGTGTAGAAGTTAAGCATATACCGCAATTTGAGAATGCAAAAGCAGACGCTTTGGCCAGCCTAGCAACAGCTCTGTCTTGCTTAAATAGAAGCCCTCTCCAAATAACTATAGAAGAGAAGATTTTTACCATCTTCAGAGATCATTGAAGAAGTCATTGAACTTCCTGTATCGTGTTTAGAGATAACGACAAACGATTGGCATCAGCCTTTATTGGAGCATAAAAATCATTATCTGGAGGATGACTAGGAATCAGAAATCAGACATAAAGTAAAGTGAAAGAAGATAGGTTCCGCAAGTCGCATAATCAAGAAGATAGGTTCCGCGGGTCGCGTAATCAAGAAGATGTCCACGGGTCGCGCAATCAAGAAGATAGGTTGCGCGGGTCGCGCAATCAAGAAAATGGGTTCCACGGGTCGTGCAATCAAGAAGATAGGTTGGATGGGTCTTGCAATCAAGAAGATGGGTTCTACGGGTCACACAATCAAGAAGATAGGTTGTGTGGGACACGCAACCAAGATGATAAGTTCCTTGGGTCACACGACCAAGAAGACAGTTGAGCGGATCGCGCAATCAAGGAAGCTACTGACGTAAAAGTCGAGGATTGGCATGTGTGCAGGGCCTATAAATACCCTACTCCTCCCCTCATTTAGGGGAATGAAGATTTTGGAAAAGTGGAGCAGAGCAACTAAAGGTAGAGAGCAAAGGAAACGATCAGTTGTGCGGACCGCACAACAAGGTTATTGATTGCGCAGATCGCGCAACCAGGATATCTATTGCGTGGCCCGCTTAACTAGTTTATTGGTTGTGAGGGTCGCACAACTGGGTCAGTTGGCCAACTTTGTGTGGAGGTCGAAATGTTGCTGGATCTTCAAGCCTCCTTCTTTGAAAAGAGAGATCAGTTGATGAATTCAACATTCCTCCTAAGTATCGGGAGATGACCAAAGAAGTTGTCGGAATGCTGCCGGAGAAGCTGTCGGAATGCTGCCGGAATTTCTATCTCCAATGAAGATCGGATGATGAATTCAGCAATTCCACCTAAGTATTAGGAGATGACTGAAATAGCGCCGGAATGCTGCCGAAATTTACATTAGACCATGACAGTTGCACTTAACATATTTCTTCTATTCTAAATGATCCACCTTAGAATCAAGGGATGTAGAAAGGATGTAAATGAACTCAATATCAATGAAAGTATGATGATTGTTCTAAATATTCTTCTTGTTATGTTTAAATAAGATCAATTCCCAAATCAAACACATTTATTTCCTTGTCGAAACAAATGGCGACTCTGTTGGGGAATTCATCTTATTCTAGCATTAAAATTGAGATGATTAGGAACTTTCACCATAGATTGGCATCTTCATGATGCTAAAATGGCCACTCTCAGTGGTAACATCCTCCCCTTCATCTCTAAGGTAGATCATCTCATCCTTTAAACACTAACTATAGATGTGTTTTATAACAGTGTCCAAATTCAACTGCAAGTTACAATCGATGGCAACTCCTACAAGAGAAGTAAGCTTTCATTTTACATCAACCGGGTTCGTGATAGAATATATGCCGGATCAAGCTCCCGCATACATGACTCGGTTTCCCACAAGCAAAAGCAACATGATTCAAGCAACAACTGGGGTCGTATCTGCTTCGCCCCAACCATCGGATAGTGACAAAGGCTAGACCGTTGTAATGTCCCACAAGACAAGGGCACGGAATGCAAAAAATGCTCGAACAAATCTGCCTTCGCCGAGAGTAAGAGGGCCTATAACATGCAACGCAGTCAGGAAGCATCCTGAACTCGCTCCACCTGTGATATACCATGAACGAGTAATTCGACAAGTGGCGTCCCGTGACTTTTCAACTTTGGTCACCCCAAGGGTAAGATGGATGAAAGAGCAGAAAGTCAAAGCATTAATGGCAAGTTCACCAACATTCGTGTCTCCCCAGACAAGTTCGCTGATGTCTGTATCACCTCAATTAATCGATAGCTCCAAGAGTGTAGGGAAGTCAAACGAGACCCCGTCTTCTCCTCTCTTTATAAGTCCTGTTATGTCTGCATACTCTTGCCCTACTCCCACTACAGCTTCATTGAAGAGTGGCGAAGCTGCAATATATGTGACATAGACAAACCAAAACAATATACCGACTATAGAGGATCGCATCAATGAGATGGCAGAAGCACAAAGAATGTTAACAGAGGAGTGCAAACACCTTAGAGAAGCCTTGGCAAACCTTACACATAATGTAGCTCAGATGGTGGCTCCACCAGTGATGGGTACGGTGAATGGGCAGGAAAACTGGCCCGAAGGTTCTCATCCACAAGGGGAAGGATCACGAGGGTCCGTTCCTGCCGCGAGAACTATAACATAAGATGATATAAGACAAGTCGTTGAAGAAATTGTGAGAATAGAAAGGGAGCGTGAAAATACTGGCCGCTTCGGATACCGTACGCCATATCCAAGGGAGGTAGAAGATGTGCCGTTCCCGGCCAACTTCAAGCACCTAGATTTTCAGAAGTTCAACGGGGAAGGCTCGCCAGAAGAGCATCTGATGTACTTCATTACCAGCATGGGGAATTTTTCTACGATATCGCAGTATTGCTTGAGATTGTTCGAGTCATCATTAATGCACAAAGCATTTTGGTGGTATTCCAACCTGGCTCCGGGGTCGATGCAAACTTGGGATCAAATGCAGGACGCCTTTATGTCAAATTTTTTCTCCTCAGAACGTGATGTTAGCATTGTAAAATTGGCCTCCATACGACAGAGAGAAGGAGAACCGGTAGAAAAGTTTACAGACAAATGGAAAACATTGGGAGCCTCATGCAGACAATTACCAGAAGAAAAGGAACAGGTCAAAATGTGTCTGAATTCTATGGAAACAGGAATTGCGTTCGGACTCACCAGCGCCGACATCGGAACATTCCGTGATCTAGCCACCAAGGCTCATGCTTTGGAATTAATGACTCATAAAATACCAGCATTCTACCGCGAGACAGCTAGGAGGGTACCTGACAGGATGAGCATGAATACTGTCGATCGCTATAAGAAGAGAAAAGATGTAAGGGACTTAAGGGACAAAAGGCCAGAACGAAAAGAGGGATGGAACCAGTCAAGAAATAGATACAACGGAAAAAGACCCAGAATGCTTAACTCTCATGAAGGGTTTGACTTCGAGAAAGAAGATGTTATTCCTATGATGAAACAACTGATAAAAGCTGGTACGATAGAATTACCAGAACCCAAATGCCCCGAAGATGTGACAAAAACTAGAGAAAAAGATTTCTGCTGTTATCATCGCCTGGTAGGGCATCCGACGGAGAATTACTACACGTTGAAGTGTATAATACAACGAATGAAAGACAAAGGTGAAATAGTAACCGGTGAAGGAAAAGAGAAGAGCACGAGGGCAACAGTAAACATGCTCACGATCCCGGAAAAGGCCCGAGCAGTGAAAGAGAAAGAAGATCAAAAGATAACAAAGAAAGTAGCAGTTATTACATTACGATCGAGAAAGAAAATGGCGAACCCTGAGAAGCAGAAGACAGGGATCGTAAGGAAAGAAGTCGTTGCAAAGCAGAATAATGGCGACGAAAATGAAAAGAGGGGTGAAATAGCGAAGGTAACTTATGATGTAGTTAGTCATTTGAAGGGAATATCGGCACGGCTAAGCATCTATGACACACTCAAGTTATCAGAGGAGTTCCGACAGAGCTTAGTCCAAGCATTGTCTGATCATAATGTTAGAGAAACTTTACTAACAGAGATGAGACGCAAAGAACATGATGGACAAGCGAATTGCCTACCAATTGTCTCATTTTTCGATGATGATTTGACCTGTGAGACAGAACATAACAAACCATTAATGATAGAAGGTCACATCCGCGGAAAGAAGGTTAAATGGATTATGATAGACAATGGAACTGCAGTAAATCTCTTACCACTCTCGATGATAAGTAAGCTAGGTTATCGCCATTCTGACCTACGCCCCAGTGGAATGATGATATAGGGCTTCAATCAAGATGGACAGCGCGCGCTTGGTAAGATTGCAGTGACTTTAGAAATTGGAGAATTGACGACCAATGTCGTATACCACGTTATAAACGCCATGACGACGTACAATCTTCTCCTAAGAAGGCCATGGATACATCAGTACAGTATTATACCCTCTACTCTGCACCAATGCTTCAAAACTGTAAAGATGGAATATAGTATAAGGTGATGGCAGATGCAAAACCTTATACAGAGGCTGAGTCTTTCTTTCCGGATGCAAGCTATTACAAAGGGTTTGCTGCAGAAGAGAGATAATAATGAAAACAGAACTCCAGAAGATATGCAAGTAAATAATGTTTGAGAAGAAAGGGCAGAATCTTCTAGGACTGCAGAAGTAAAAAAGAAGTTTTATTTCGTACCAAAGCGTCTGAGACAACCGGGGCAACCGCCACCAACCTTATTATCACCGAAGCAGCTGAGAATTTTGCAATCTAATTATACAGTGCCACTGCCAAATGTTGAAAGGTGTAAGCCATTTTCAGCAGCTCCAAGAAGATTCCAAGTCATGGCTAGTGCAAAACACCCCGAGCCAATAGAATTCTATGCCGCAGTGAAAATAGAGCCAAGAGAAGAAATCAAGAGTAATGTATATCACGGTAGGTTGACACCACAAAATCTGGAAAAATACAGTTCAGTGAGCAAGAAAATCATGAGAAACATGGGTTTTGATTGTAAAGAACCCACTGGGTTGAATCAGGGGAAGGGAATTCAAATCCCTCTTGGGATTGATCAAGGAAGGCGAAGAAAATTTCAAGGATTAGGGGTAGAATCATCAGTAAATATGACTATAGCCGCGCAAGTATCAGAAGAGGACCCCAAAGAGATCAAGTATCCTGAAACAGCTCCGAGGCAAATGGAAGACGGGGGGCAACCAACAATAGACAATTTACGAGAAATAAACTTGGGCACAAAAGAAGAACCGAGAAACACATTTATCAGCGTCAGTCTTTCTAAACAGGAAGCTGAGAAATACATCCAACTTCTCAAAGAAAATAAAGACATCTTTGCTTGGACTTATGCAGAGATGTCAGGTTTAGAGCCATCCGTAGCAATGCACCGATTAAATATCTCCAAAGAGAAAAGGCCAGTTAAACAAGTGCAAAGACAATTCCATCCAGACTTAGTTCCATTGATTGAGGAAGAGGTTAACAAGCTGATAAAAGTTGGGTTCATTAGAGAAGTCAAATATCCTAGATGGATATCGAATATTGTCCCTGTAAAAAAGAAAAATGGACAAGTCAAAGTGTGTATTGACTTCAGGGATCTGAACGAGGACTGTCTAAAAGATGACTTTTCTCTCTCGATAACAGAGTTGCTAATTGATAGTATGACTCAGTATGCTATTATGTCCTTCATGGACGGCTACGCAGGGTATAATCAGATTAGAATGGCACCTGAAGATGAGGAAGCAACAACATTCAGAATGCCGCTTGGAATTTATTGCTATAAGGTTATGCCATTCGGTCTTTACAATGTTGGAGCGACATATCAAAAGGCAATGCAATATATCTTCTAAGATATGATGCATAAACATGTAGAGTGTAACGTGGATGATTTGGTAGTCAGGTCAGGAGATCATCAGAAGCACCGCAAACACTTGACATCGATCTTCCGCCGATTGAGAAAGAAACAGTTAAAAATGAATCCAGCTAAATGTGCATTCGGGGTGTCTTCGGACAAATTTCTCGGTTTCGTTATACGGCATAGGGGTATCGAGATCGACCCCGAGAAAGTTAAAGCCATTCAAAATATGCCTGCACCAACAACACTGAAAAAATTGAAAAGCTTACAAGGAAAGCTGGCGTACATTCGCCGTTTTATTTCAAATTTGGCAGGAAGATGTTAGCCATTCTCGCATTTAATGAAGAAAGATACAGAGTTCGTATGGGATCAAGCCTGTCAGAATGCATTTGATTCAATAAAGGAACTGCTAAAACAATCGCCAGTATTGACAACTCCAATAAAAGGAAAGCCACTTATTTTATATATATCTGTAGCTGAGAATTCTTTGGGTGCTTTGTTGGCTCAGATAAATGAAGTCGGGAAAGAGACTGCTCTTTATTATCTAAGTCGAACGTTGGTGGGTGCGGAATGCAATTATTCTCTGATCAAAAAGGAGTGTTTGGTGTTAATATTCGCAGGACAGAAACTAAGACATTATTATCTCTCCCATGACATAACTTTAATCTCAAGAGCAGATCCGATAAAGTTTTTGATGACAAGACCTCTGTTGTCAGGAAGATTGGCCAAATGGATGTTGTTGCTTTCAGAATACACTATTACATATGAATCGGCAAAAGCAGTAAAAGGACAAGCAGTGGCGGATTTTCTTGCAGCACACCCTGTAGTAGAATGTGTGGCCATCAACGACGACTTTTCGGATGAACAAGTGATGCTGACTAAGCCGCAAAACCCATGGCAGATGTATTTCAACGGTGCTGCTTGAACGTCAGGAGCAGGGCCAAGAGTGATATTCATTACTCCTCAAGGTGATCTGTTACCTTACTCCTTTGCATTGGGCACTACATGCACGAATAATGAGGCTGAGTACAGAGCCCTCATTATTGGGATGGAAATAACTCAACAAATGGAGATAAAAATATTGCATATCTTCGGAGATTCTAAGTTGATTATAAGTCAATTGACGACTGAATTCGAGGTAAGAAAGCAAGAACTATTGCCTTATTGTCGAAAAACACAAAAGTTACTAGAACAGTTCTGCCATGTAGAAATCAAGCATATACCACGGTCTGAAAATGCAAAAGCGGATGCTTTAGCTAGTTTGGCGGCAGCCCTGTCCTGCCCTAATCGAAGTCATCTCCAGGTAACTATCGAGAAAGAAGATTTCTACCATCTTCAGAGGTCATCGAAGAAGTCATCGATACACTTTCGGTATCATGCTTAGAAATAATTGGCGTCAGCCTTTCGTTGATTATCTCAAATATAATATCCTACCAGAAGATCAAGTACAGAAGCAGCAAATCAGGCAACGGTTAAGCAGATTTATCATATGCAGTGAAGTATTGCATAGAAAATCTTACAATGGAATGTTACTACGTTGTTTAGACAAACAAGAAGCAAGCCAAACATTACGGGAAGTACACTCCAGTGAATGCGGAGCACATTAAGCTAGCCGAAACCTATTTCATAGAATACATCGAATGGGTTATTATTGGCCCACCATGTTCAAAGCCGCAATAGATTATGCAAAGCAGTGCCATAAATGTCAAATTCATGGAGACGTTATACACATTCCTCCTGAAGATCTGTATCAATCTGTCACCTCTTGGCCCTTCTTTGGTTGGGGACTCGACATAATTGGTCCTATAAATCCACCGTCATCCAAAGGAAAGCAGTATATTCTTGCAGCAACTGATTATTTCTCCAAATGGACTGAAGCAGTTGCTTTGCGCAATGTTAAAGAAAAGGATGTGGTTAATTTCATCCGGCACGCCATAATATACCGCCATGGTATTCCAATGAAAATCGTTACAGATAATGACACCTCCTTCAAAAACAGAGGCATAGAAAAGTTATGTCAGAAATTCAACATTCGACATTCGTTCTCAACACCTTACTATACACCGGCCAATGGATTAGCAGAGGCATTTAATAAAACGATAGTCAAAATATTGAAGAAAATGGTGACAGGAAATAAACGTGATTGGGACGATAAATTGCAGGAAGCATTATGGGCATATAGAACTACTCATTGCACGACAACAAAAGTAACACCGTATTCACTGATATATGGCGTAGAGGCAGTCATCCCAATCGAAATGCAAGTAGCATCGCTCAGAGTGGCGGTACGTCAGTCCATAACAGATGATGAAAATGCAAAAATAAGGCTGAAAGAGCTAGATTTACTGGATGAGATACGCCTGGCAGCCCAGCAGTGACTGCAATCATATCAGGCCAGGATATCGACTACTTTTGATAAGTGAGTTAAATACCGCTCTTTCAAAAAGGGAGATATGGTGCTAATGTTGAAAAGACCTATAGTGATTACCCGCCAAACAAGGGGCAAATTTAAGCCTAAACAGGATGGGCCATATATAATAAAGGAAGTGTACTCCAATAGGGCGTACAGAGTTGTAAATGAAGATGGACAAGGTATTGGTATACCAGTCAATGCTCGCTTCATCAAAAGATATCGTCCCTAAAGAAGTTACTGATTTTGATCCAGAATATTATCAGCATAATGATTCTACATCAAAAGGGGGCAAGAATATGTAGCATCAAATGAATAAAGAAGCAGTTCGTGAGCATATCAAGACTGTGTCCATAATCGTTATTATCAAGCGGACTCTGCAAAACTCTGCTGAAATTGATAGCGTCACCAAGCTGGTATATTATAAACAATAACGATTACATTCTCAGCCAGAGATATTATCAGAGGTGACGATGTATCAATCTCAGCCAAAGATGGATATCATTCCTACAACAATGACGATTACATCTATTATTATCTGTTAAGACATTTCAAGGCAGTTTAGCCAAGCTCTAAGAGGGGCCAAATCCTAAAAGAGCCAAATCCTAAAAAGGATCAAGCTTAGGGCCAGAAGCTCTAAAAGGATCAAGCTCTCATGAGACTAGAAACTCTGAAAGGATCAAGCTCTAAGAGGGCCAACTATGCATAAGACCTATCAAGATCGCCATTCGAGCAGCGACGAGAAGCCAGTGGCCCTAAAAAGCCCGTGAAGGCCATCGTACACATACCCATGCGGGCAGCTGATGAAGCAAACGACAAAAGCCTAAAAGGTAAAAAAAGTCCTCAACAGCCAGTCATGCATAACCCCCATGTCGTCTGTATAGCTTTCCGGTAGCGTCACAGGGAACGAAGGAAAGTACCCTCCCGTGAATGGGCTCGACCTTGTAGACGAAGGAAATAAGGGCCTCAGTGTGAGCTTTAGATAGGCCAACCGTGCGTAAGACCCCCCCGATCTACGATTTAATTCCAATACTAACTCATGAGGAAGGGTTTAAACCTACTTATCGACGGACTGGCGGCCCTAAGTTTAGTACCCCAAAGGTAGCCTTGCGAGCTCTATGAACTCTAGAGAGTTCCCGCGGCCAACCCTATGCATAAAACCAACCGAGTTCACCGCCCCGGTAGCTTCATTGGGCCCCTCTGATGGATTGCGGTTTGAGAACTCCCTAGGCAGTGAGAAGTCCAGCGAACTCCTAAGAGTTATAGAGGACATCACGTGAGACCCAGCTCCACTACTGAAGAGCTTAAACTGTATGTGGCTAACTGAACTAAAACCTAGTATCACCCATTAATATAAGGATCATCTAGGAAATCCTTACTAACAGAACATAAGAGGATATATATATATATATATATATATCTATAAATATGATAAAATAGCAAAATAAAATGAAAGGAGCATAATATATCATAAGCACATTAGTCAAAATATCACATAAATAAGACAAAACATCATCATCTGAATGTCATAAGTTATTTACAATTTTGAAAGCATGAACAAGTAGCAAAATATATCAAAGTTATACATTTTACAGCTCTCCTGTGATACCTAACGCTGCCAAGCATTGTTGCAAATTATCCTGGAAACTAACTTGAGCAGCAGCATGCTCCAGTCGAGCATTCGAAATCAGTCGGGCAGGATCCGGAGCATCAGCTAGCTTTTCTTCCAAAGAGATGATCAACTCTTCATTCTTCACCAGTTCAGATCTCTCAGAGTCTACGGAATGACAGCTGCATTCTATCTTTTCCTGAACTCTTTCGATATTTAACCCTATCTCCGAACTCTGCCTTTCTAACTGTGAAATTTCTTGCTTCAGGACTGTAATACGATCTTGAACGGATGCTTTTTCATTAACAAAAGTCTTCAGTTGATCTTGTAAAGACGATTGTTCTTAATCATGGCAAGAGATAAGAGGAGCAAGTTGAGAAACTCTCTCCTTAGAATACGCGAGCTGCTTCCTATACTCCAAGATTTCGGGAGGAACAGTTACAGTTGTAGTTGATGACATAGCGGTTATTGAATTATGAAACCTTAAGAGAGCATCATGCACGGAGGAAACATCAACTCTAGTCATTCGAGAAGTGTTGTCCAAGACATCTAGAGCGATGGCTAAATCAGACCATTGATCGGGATCTTTGAAATTTTCGGTGATAGCCAGTACCGAATTCCTGATCAAGGCTAATTTATGAGTAGAGACCTTCTCAAATGATGACGCATTCAATGAAGTGCCGATAGAACCAGAGCTAGTTGCACCGCTCTGAGGTAAGTTTCCTATTAAGGAATGAAATGTAAAAGGTTATAATGAAAGTTTTATGCATAGGTAATAAGAAAAGTATAAACAAGAAAAAGAATATACTTTTTGCTGGTACCAAAGTGGCAAATGGTTATGTCTCTCTGGTAAGAAAAGGATCAGGTTCTATCATCTCTGCAAAGGACGGAGCCCTGTTTTCGACACTCAGAGTGACAGTAGTAGTAGGAATGGGAAGATTAGCTGGTCTTGCTGGAGAAGCTATTCCACATCAACACTTGGGACAGTAGTAACAGGGATAAGCAAGTCAGTTAGCTCCTCTAGAAAAGCGATTTCGCGTGCCATTGATCGCGAAGGTATGGGGAATCTTGGTGAAGCCGACGGTGCGACAGGAAGCAGGTTCAGAGGAGAAGCACTATTTACCTCCGCATTTGTAGCATGATCACCTGAAATAAAATGTGTGAGATAAAAAAGAAAGGAGGAATAAAAGTAAATAGCGATAGAAAAATTCTCTTACGTGGCGAATATCCATATTCTCCATAATCAAGGGGTTCTTCCTCTTCCCTCATTACAGGAGAAGTCTTTGTAGGAATGGCATCAGAAGCCGAAGGAATATGTCCCTCATCAGCAAGAATGTGTTCCTCAATCGTATCATCTTCACCGCTGATATCCACTTCTCCCTCCTCATAAGCATTTTCTTGATTCTCCTCTCCTACCTCGCTCTCATCAGAAGAAGTGTGCCCAGATGAAGAAGTAGAATCTTCACCAATAGTATCTTCTGTGCTCGAATCTTCTACAACAACTTGCTTACCTTTAAAAGGAGGAGATTGGGAATCTCCCAGTGGAGTATCCGTAATAACGTGAACTGGAACAGCAGCAGTGGCCTCTCCCTGCGGTGAAGCTTGAGCGCGTGTTAGGGATCTTGTCATTAGGGAAGAAGCTGGCTGCAGTGGGACGTGAATAGCCCTGGATACGGGAGAAGAAGCCAGTTATTGCTGAGGGTGAGTAGAAGAAGAAGGCTGATCAGGAGGACTGGCATTAATCCCTGGTTGATGGGGAGACTGTTCTGCGACCTCTTCTCTGTGTGGTTGATGAATGGGAATATGTTCAAACTCACGACTGTCGCCGTATGTTGTCCATCCTTCAAGGGTGTTATCTGGTTTTATCTCATGAATGGGCTCATCTACCGAGATCATGATGCGATGATGACCACCATAGGGAGCATGACTGGTCTCTGCGATGAAACCGACTCCCGCTTCAATAGTGCGACCATTAAGCCTGGGAGGAGGAAGCCATATTGGCTTAGACACTGGTAAAAATTTTCGGACCAGGTACGACTGGTGCACCCACCATCTCATGTGATTGTATGATGCTCGTGGGGTATGATCACATCCTGGGATGATAAAGGAAGAATTAGCCCGGCCCAATAATTGCTTCTAGATCATCGCCCAGTTAAACGGTCCAGTCCCGTAACTTCGCATTCTTCGAGTCACTAGTCCGCAGTCTTTTGGTACTGCCTGGTTAAAACCGAATTGACATGCGAAGTGACTTGGATAATATGGTTCTCGCCAGAATTCGATCCCTTCCCTCAGGGGAAGACTGCATGATCAGATGGATATGAAAAATCCTTTTTCTGCTGAAGAGAGTGAGTCTATGTTCGCCTTTTCAATATCTACAATATAACGAGGTAGGCCAAAGTGGAAGTAGTTTATCTTGGTATCAGAAGAAATGGCATCCTTGGCCCAGTCATAAGATCTATTGGCCATAGCCCTCTTTTAGAAAAAGTAGAGAGGAACTTTGGAAGGGTGAACGTAAACTTTTACTGGAACTTTGAAAGTCCAGGGAAAGTAGACGCCAAGCCAACCGAGAAAATAATGCCGCAGTATGTAAGTTGAAGCAGAACCGACAGAAGGGCTTTTCACGTGGCATGTGATTTCTCCAAAACCTCTGTAGATTGAGCAGAGGACAGACAGAGCAAGAGAAAATCTCATTCCTTCGGCCATGGCACCTGCGACTACAAACACCGAAGGGCGAATAGCATCCGCTGATTTGGAACTAGGGAAGACCACCACGCTTAGCCAGTATGAAATGAATGCTACGAGTTCCCTACAAATAGAATATTTAGCGCGACCTTTTATACCCTTTCTGAGGCACTCAAGCTCTCGTGAATGATTGCCATTGAATCTGAAAAGGTCAGTAAATGAAATCAAGATTATATACATACACATTCAGCCGTAATAAAAAAAGGGATTAGAGAAGAAGGGAATTACTTTAGAGCTCGGCTGAAGTGCACCAACCATTACATAGGATGAATCTTGTAGATGTTTGAGAATTTCGACATTTCTTTGAAGAGTTCGATGGTTGACTCCGAAATGGAAGGGATGCGATCGGGAGAAGAGATAAAAGCGAATTCTTCATTGGTGGGAATGAAGTCATCGAAGAATTTGCCAATTATGGGTAGGCCTGTAATCCTGTGAATATCCCATAGCGTGATGCTCATTTCACCTTCAAGGAGATGAAAAGAATTGGTGGAAGGGCACCAATAGTCGAGGAATGCCTTCAAAATAGAAGGTTCTTTGCAAAAAGGATACGACGTTGCTTCTACCGCAAGAAAGACATCGATATCTGACAAAATTTTAGCGTGTTTCGCTAAAACTGCGGTAGCCCACTCAGAATAGTAATTCTAGGGAGTCAGAAAACCTCTGGTTCTGAATTCTTCTGGGCTCCAAATAAGGGGACGGTGGCTGAAGCGTTGCTTGAGGGTTTCATAAAAGCAGGTGGGATATAGACTATGAATGTCGTAAGAGGGGATGAGAAAATTCATGGAATGAATGTTGCCTATCTGCTGTATCGGTCTTGGAGGCTGTAAGATCCCTTCTAGTAATTTGGGTTCCTTAAAAGACCAAGACTCTGTGTGTAAGCCAATCTTTCTGCAGTTAGGTAGTCCCCCGGTTCGCAGATCAGCATGGGGTGATGGCGGTGAATACTAATTGGAAGTGAGATAACACCTTGCCTATATGGGTTGTCAAATTTTATGAGACCCTGGATTTCACGGACCGATTCCCAGGAGTTGTTGAGCTTCTTCCTATTATGCTCCTTAATCTTCTCCTGAAACTCTTGGGCCTTGTTTCGGCGATGCTTCTTGGGCCTGGAAGGAGGAGTGGTATCTTCTCTAACAGGTGGTCTTTGACTAATCGTTTGATAGTGCGCCATTGTCTTCAGCCATTCATCCCAGTCATAGTTGCGACCGTGCCTTGGAGGCATTGTCAGGTCGCCCATGGCAATGGCCTTGTGAATGGGGGAGGATGATGATTCAATGCGTGAGGTAAAGTCAAAAGTGGGGAGTATGGGCTCTTTTATGTAGGCGGGACGTCTAGCAGTAGTTTTGAAGCGCTTAGACGAAGGTTGAGCTAGAGAAGATGGTGATCCTACTGCCTGAGGAGTTATGGTCTGATATGCTTCAGTGTTTGGCAGTTCTTAATGGGATGGTTGATTAGAAGGAGGGTTGATGGCGACAAAAGTCCTCTTGGTTCGAGCCATGATACAGGAAATAAGCTAAGTCCGGGAGATTTGCTGAAATGATAGTTGCGCGAGTCGCGCAACATAATTGGAAGTTGCCTGAGTCGCGCAATAGAATTGGAAGTTACGCGGATCGCGCAACGGAATTGATGTTACGCGGGCAGCGTAACGGCTTGAAGCCTTGCTTAACGAAGGATTAGTTGTGCCGGTCGCGCAACAAGTGACAGTTGCGTGGGAAGAAAATTTTTGCCAGAGCTCCACTGTAGAAATTGTGAACTACAAAAATAAATTAAGACTCACTATTTATAGAAAAACGAGCCGAGTATGGTACTTGAGCATCCTTTACGCAGATCGCGCAACCAATTGAAGGAAAAGATAGAAAAATTGTGGATTGATCCTAATTCTTCGATTCAAGGGAACAAAGAACGAATCAAGGGGGCATCTGTTAGAGTATAAAAATCATTATCTTGAGGATGATCGGGAATCAGAAATCAGACACAAAGTAAAGTGAAAGAAGATAGGTTCCGCGAGTTGCGTAATCAAGAAGATAGGTTCCGCGTGTCGCGTAATCAAGAAGATGGGTTTCACGGGTCGCACAATCAAGAAGATAGGTTGCACAGGTCGTGCAATCAAGAAGATGGGTTCCACGGGTCGCGCAATCAATAAGATAGGTTGCGCGGGTAGCGCAATCAAGAAGATGGGTTCCACGGGTCGCGAAATCAAGAAGAGAGGTTGCACGGGACGCACAACCAAGATGATAAGTTTCGCAGGTCGCACGACCAAGAAGACAGTTACGCGGATCGTGCAATCAAGGAAGCTACTGGCGCAAAAGTCGAGGATTGGCATGTGTGTGGGGCATATAAATACCCTGCTCCTCCCCATATTTGGGGGATTGAAGATTTTGAAAAATTGGAGCAGAGCAACTGAAGGTAGAGAGCAGAGGCAACGATCAGTTGAGCGGACCGCGCAATAAGGTTATCGATTGCGCGAATCGCGCAACCAGGATATCCATTGTGCGGCCCACGCAACCAGTTTATTGGTTGTACGGGTCGCACAAATGGGTCAGTTGGCCAACTTGTGTGGAGGTCGAAATGTTGTTGGATCTTCAAGCCTCCTTCTTTGAAAAGAGAGATCGGTTAATGAATTCAACATTCTTCCTAAGTATCGAGAGATGACCAAAGAAGCTGTCGGAATGCTGCCGGAATTTCTATCTCCAATGGAGATCGGATGATAAATTCAGCAATTCCTCTTGAGTATTAGGAGATGACTGAAATAGCGTCGGAATGCTGCCGAAATTTACATTGGACCATGACAGTTGCACTTAAGATAATTCTTCTATTCTAAATAATCCACCTTAGAATCAAGGGATGTAGAAAGGATGTAAATGAACTCAATATCAATGAAAGTATGATGATTGTTCTAAATATTCTTCTTGTTATGTTTGAATAAGATCAGTTCCTAAATCAAACACATTTGTTTCCTTGTCGAAACAGCCTTTCATCAATTATCTCAAATACAACATCCTGCCAGAAGAACCAGTACAGAAACAGCAAGTTAAACAATGGTCAAGCAGATTCATCATATGCAGTGAAATATTGTATAGAAGATCTTATAATGGAATACTGTTACGGTGTTTAGACGAACAAGAAGTAAATCAGATGTTACGGGAAGCACATTCTGGGGAATGCGGGGCGTATCAGGTGGGAGGAAACTTATTCCATCAAATACATCGAATAGGATATTATTGACCTTCCATGTTCAAAGATGCAATAAGTTATGCGAAGTAGTGTCATGAATGTCGGATTCATGGAGATGTTATACACGTCCCCCCAAAAGATTTACATCAGTCAGTCACCTCTTGGCCCTTCTCAATCTGGGGACTTAACGTCATTGGTCCTATAAATCCACCTTCGTCCAAAGGAAAGCAGTATATCTTGGCAGCGACAGACTATTTCTCCAAGTGGACAGAAGCAGTTGCTTTACGCAATGTCAAAGAAAAGGATGTAGTGAATTTCATATGGCACGCGATAATATACCGTCATGGTATTCTGAAGAAGATTGTTGTAGATAATGGTACTCCCTTCAAAAATAGAAGCATGGAAAAGCTGTGTCAGAAATTCAGTATTCGTCATTCGTTTTCGACACCTTACTATCCACCGGCCAATGGATTAGCAGAGGTGTTTAATAAAATAATAATCAAGATACTGAAGAAAACATTGACAGGGAACAGACGTGATTGGGATGAAAGGTTAGAAGAAGCATTATAGGCATACAGAACCACTCACCGGACAGCGACAAAAGCAACGCCGTATTCATTGGTTTATGGTGTAGAAGCAGTGATCTCGATCGAGATGCAAGTAGCGTCACTCAGGGTGACAGTACATCAGTCTATAACAGAGGATGAAAATGCAAAAATAAGGCTGAAAGAGTTAGATTTGCTTAATGAAAAATGCCTAGCAGCCCAACAGCAATTACAATTGTACTAAGCAAGAATATTAGCCGCCTTCGATAAATGTGTTAAATATCGCTCTTTCAAAAAAGGGAATATGGTGCTAATGCTAAAAAGACCCATAGTGGTCACTCGGCGAATAGGGGGCAAATTTGAGCCTAAATGGGATGGACCTTATATAATTAAAGAAGTATACTCCAATGGCGCGTATAGAATGGTGAATCAAGACAGACAAGGTATAAGTATACCGGTCAATGCTCGCTTCATAAAAAGATATCATCCCTGAAGACATTACTGATTTTTTTTATCAAGAATATCATTATCATGATGATTTTGTATCAATAGGGGGCAAGAATGGACAAGACCATGACAAGGTACTGACAGATGAATAAATAAAGAAGAAATTCGCGAGCATATTAAGACTATGTATCGACAAGTGTTGCGAAAAGAAAGTGAACATCGTCAGACTAAGAGAGCTCTGATCAATTGACACATGAACTGCAAAACTCTGCCGAAATTGATATCGTTACTAAGCTGATATATTATAAACAATACAAAGAGATCTTTTTGAAAATATTAGCAAAAGCGGTGACACATCAATCTCAGGCAGAGATGTCTATCATTGTCTTTTGAGACAGCAATAATGATCACAACTATTATTATCTTTTGAGGCATTTCAAGGCAGCCTAGCCAAGCGTATATGGCCAACTACGCATAAGGCCTATCAAGATCGCCATTCGGGCAGCGGCGAGAAGCCAGCGGCCCTAAAACTCCTGTGAAGGTCATCGTATGCATACCTATGTGGGCAGCTGACAAAGCTAGCAACTGAAAGCCTCAAAGGCTAAAAGTCCTCAATGGCCAGTCACGCGTAAGACCAATGCCGTCTGTATAGCTTTCTAACAGCGTCATGGGGAACGGAGGAAAATTCCCTCCCTTGAATGAGCTTGACCTTGCAGACGAAGGAAAAGCGGGCCGCAATGTGAGCTCTTTGGCCATGTCCATAGATAGGCCAACCATGCGTAAGATCCCCCAGATCTTTGGCTCGGTTTCAGTACTAACTCATGATGAAGGGGTTAAACCTACTCATTGATGGACTGGCCGCCTAGGATTTGGTACCCCAAAGGTCACCTTGTGAGCCTTGTGAACTCTAGAGAGTTACTGTGGCCAACCCTGTGCGTAATTCAAATCAAGTTCACAGCCCGGTAGCTTCACTGGGCCCCTCTGATGGACCGTGGTTTGTGAACTCCCTAGGCAGTGAGAAGTCAAGTGAACTCCTAAGAGTTACAGAGACCATCACGTAAGACCACCCGACTCCATTACGCAAGAGTCTAAGAAACTGCGTATGCTCCACTACTCAAGAGCTTAAACTGTGTGTGACTAACTAAATTGAAATTTAGTACAGGCAATTAAGATAAGGATCATTTAGGAAATCCTTTACTAATAAAGCATAAAAGGATGGCACAAAAAGTATAAATAAAATAGTAATCAAAATGAACATTACATTCACAGTAGTAAAAATACAATGTATTGGAATTATACGTTTCAGAATTCCCCTATAATGCCTAGTACTGCTAAATACTGCTGCAAACTTTCTTGAAAATTAACTTGAGTACTTGCATGTTCTAGTCTGGCAGTTGAAATCATTCTTGCAGGATCTGGGATGCCAGCTAACTTTTCCTCTAAAGAAGCAATCAGTTCTTCATTCTTAATCAGTTCGGATCTTTCAGAGTCCACAGAATGAAGGCTACAATCTATCTGTTCTTGCATTATCTCAATGTTCAAATCCTCCTCTGAACTTTGCTTCTCTAGTTGAGATATTTCTTGCTTCAAAAGAGAAATGCAATCTTGGATAATTGTCTTATTATCAGCAAAAGCCTTCAATTGTTCTCGCAAAGATAAGTGTTCTTGATCATGGCAAGACAGCCGAGAAACTTTCTCTTTAGAATATGCAAGTTTCTTCTTGTATTCCAAAAGCTCAGGTGGAGCAATCACGGCTTCAACTAATGACAAAGAAGTTGATGAGTTATGAAACCTGAGCAGAGCATCGCGGACAAAGGAAACATCAACTTTAGCCATTCGTGCGGCACTATCTAGGACATCTAAAGCAGCAGTCAAATCGGACCATTGATCAGGATCCTGGAATATCTCGACAATCGCCAATATGGAGTTTCTGATCAACACTAATTTGTACCCAGAAATCTTCTCAAGGGATGGCGCGTTTAGTGAATTGCCGATATAGCCAGAACTTGCTGCACCGCTTTGAGGTAAATCTCCTATTAAGAAATATAAAGTTATGGTAGAAGTTTTGTGTGCAAGTAATCTAAGAAAGTGTAGACAAGGAAAAGGAAATACCTTCTGCTGGTATTGTAACAGTGGGCAGTTGCGTCTCTCCAACAAGGGAAGGATTAGGCACTACTATCTCAGCGAAAGATGGAGCCCTAGCTTTAGTATTCGAAGTGACAGTGGTAGAGGTAGAACAGTTGGCTCCACCAAAAAAACCATTTCGCATCTAGCACTTGAAGCAATAAGGGTAGGAGTGGGTAAATCAGTTGACTCCTCTGAAAAAGCAATCCGGCGTGCCACTGCTCGTGGAGGCATTGAGGATCTTGGTGAAGCTATTGGTACAACAGGGGGCAAATCCAGAGGAGAAGCACTATCTACCTCCGTATTTGCAACATGATCACCTGAAATAAGATGCGTAACACAAGAAATAAAGAAAGACAAAAGTAAATAACAGTATCAAGACTTCCTTACATGGTGAATATCCATATTCCCCATAGTCTAGTGGTTCTTCTTCTTCCCTTGTCACAAAAGAAGTCTTTGTAAGAACAACTTCAGAAGTTGAAAGAATATGTCCCTCATTAGTGGGAACATCTTCCGCAATGATATCATCTTCGTCACTGATATCCACTTCTCCCTCTTCATAGTCATTCACCTGACCCTCTCCTCTTACATCGCTTTCCTCAGAGGAAGTAGGTTCAGACGAAAAAGTTGAATCTTCTTCAACAGTGTCTTCTGTGCTTGACTCCTCGACAACAACCGGCTTTCCTTTAGAGGGAAGAGATTGAGATCTTTTCGGTTGAATATCTACACCAGCCAAAACCGGAGGAGTAATAGTAGTAGTCTCTCCCTGTGGAGAAGCTTGAGCGCGTGTACGAGACCTAGTCATTGGAGAAGAAGTTGGCTGCTGATGAGGAATGTCAGTCCTAGAGACAGGAGAAGGAGTTGACCGCTGTCAAGAAAGATTGGTCTTGGAAACGGGAGAAGAAATCGGTTATTGCTGAGGATGAATAGAAGAAGAGGGTCGATCCTGAGGATTGGCGATATCATCTAGTTGAAGGAAAGCCTCTTCTGCAGTTCTTCGTTGTGGACGATTAAGAGGGATTTGTTCAAATTCGTGAATATCACCGTATGTTGTCCATCCTTCAAGGGTATTATCGGGTTTTATTTCATGAATATGTTCGTCCATAGAAATTTGAATATTGTGATGACCGGCAGTGGGGGCATGACTGGTCTCTGCGATAAAACCAACTCTCGCTTTGATGATGCGACCCTTAAGCACGGGAGGTGGAAGCCATACAGGTCTAGACATTGGCAGACTTTTTCTGACCAGGTATGACTGGTGCACCCACCATCTCATATGGTTGTATAATGCTCTCGGGATACGATCACACCCTGGAATGATGAATGAAGAACTGGCTCGGCCCACTAATTGCTTCCAAATCATCACCCAATTAAAAGGGCCGGTCCCGAACTTCGCATTCTGCGAGTCACTAGTCCACAATCTTCCGGCACAGCCTGATCAAAACCAAATTGACGGGCAAAGCGACTAGGGTAATACGGCTCTCTCCAGAATTCGGTCCCTTCTCTCAGTGGAAGACTGCACGATCTAATCGATATGAAGAATCCTCTCTCTGCTGAAGAGAGCGATTTTGTGTCTGCCTTTTCCTTATCTACGATGTAACAAGGTAGGCTGAAGTGAAAATAGTTTTTCTTGTCGTCAGAAGAAATGACATCTTTTGCCCAGTCGTAAGATCTCTTTGCCATAAGTCTCTTTCGGAAGAAGTGGAGAGGAACTTTGGAAGGGTGGACATAGGCTTTTTCTGGTACTTCGAAAGTCCAGGGAAAGTAGATGCCAAGCCAACCCAAGAAGTAATGCCATGGCATGTAAGTTGAGGCAGAACTGACAGAGGGACTTTTTATATGGCATGCAATCTCTCCGAAACCTCTATAGATTGAACAAAGAACAGGTGGGGCAAGAGAATACTTGGTTCCTTCGGCCATGGCACCTGCAACAATAAACAGTGAAGGACGAATAGCAACTGCCGATTTAGAACTGGGGAAGACCACCATGCTTAGCCAGTATGCGATGAATGCTGCCAGTTCCCCACAGACAGAGCATTCAGCACGACCTCTCATACTCTTTCTGAGACGTTCGAGTTCTCGTGAATGACTGCCGGTAAACCTGAAGAGATGGGTAAATGAAATTATAATTCTGTATAGATATATCAAGTCGCCATGAAGAGAGATTGGAGAAGAAAGGAATTACTTGAAAGCTTTGCTGAAGTGAGCTAGCCACTGCATGGGAGGAATCTTATGGAATTCAGGAATTTTGACATCTCCCTGAAGAGTTCGGTAGTCGATTCCGAAATAGAGCGGACACGATCAGGAAAGGAGACGAAGGCGAATTCCTCATTAGTGGGAACAAATTCATCAAGGAACTTGCCGGTTATTAGTAAGCTGCAAATCCTGTGAATATCTCAGAGTGTGATACTCATTTCACCCTCAGGAAGATGGAAGGAATTGGTGGAAGGACACCAATAGTTAAGGAATGCCTTCGAAATAGTTCTTTATAGAAGGAATGTGATGTAGCTTTTATCGCATGGAGAATATCGATCTTTGACAAAGTCATAGCATGCTTCGCCAAGACCGCGGTAACCCACTCAGAATAGTAGTTGCGAGGACTCAGAAGACCCCTTGTTCTAAATTCTTCCGGACTCCAAATGAAAGGGTGGTGATGAAACGTTGTTTGAGTGTCTCATAAAAACAAGTTGGATAGAGATTATGAACGTCGAAGGAGGGAATAAGGAATATCATGGGATGAATATCGCCTATTTTCTGTGAAGGTCTTGGTGGTTGCAAAATGCCTTCTAATAGTCTTGGCTCCTTGAACGACCAAGACTTTATGTAGGCTAATCTTTCTACAGTGAGGTGATCCCTGGGTTCACAGACCAACATAGAGTGATGGCGGTGAATGTTGATCGGAATTGTGATGATGCCCTATTTATAGGGGTTGTCAAATTGAATGACACCCTGAACGGCACGGATAGAGTCCCAAGAGTTGTGGAGTTTCTTCCTATTATACTCTTTTATCTTCTCTTGAAACTCTTGGGCTTTGTTTCGATGATGCTTCTTGGGTCTGGAAGGAGGAGGAGTATCTTCTCTAGCAGGCGGCCTTTGACTGATTGTCTGATAATGCGTCGTTGTCTTCAACCATTCATCCCAATTGTACTCACGACTGTGCCTTGGAGGCATCTTCAGATCGCCCATGGCAATAGCTCTGTGGATGGGAGATGATAATGACTCAATGCATGCAGTGATGTCAAATGTGGGGAGTACTGGTTCTTTTATGTAAGCAAGCCGTCTGGTAGTCATCTTAAATTGCTTACGTGGGGCTTGAACTGGAGAGGATGGTGATTCTGTTGCTTGAGGAGTTGTCATCTGATAAGCTTCAGTGTTTGGCAGCTCTCGGTGTGAGGATTGATTAGAAGGAGGATATACACCAATGAAGGTTCTTTTGGTTCGAGCCATGTAAAAAATGGAGGAAGCTAATTAAAGTTTGAAAATTTTGCTAAAGTAGCAGTTGCGCAGGTCACACAATGGACAGAGTGTTGTGCGGGCAGCGCAATAGTCCAAAAGCTTGCGTGAACATAGATTCGTTGCGCGGGCAGCGCAATAGTCCAAATCCTTGCGCGAACGAAGTTTCGTTGCGCAGGTCACGCAACAACTAATGGTTGCGCGAATAGAAAGTACGGAGACAAAGCTTTGCCACTGAATGGAGGAATGTGGAAATGAGAAGTGACGGACTATTTATAAAAATTTGGGCTAAGTATCGTACTCGAGTGGGCGTTGCGGTCTTATGAGAAGCAGAAATTGGAAGAAAAATGGGAGATTAATCCTGATTCTTTGGAATAAAGAACGGATCAAGGGGGCATCTGTTGAAGCATAAAAAATCATGAAGGGGAGAAAGATTTAAGAATGAAAGCTGGACATAGAATGAAAGGAATGTATGGAAGGATAGTTTGATCAGTTGCACGTATCGCGCAACAAGGAAGCTCCGTTGTGAGGATCGGGCAATCGGAAGGAATCATTACGCGGGTCGCGCACCAAGGAAGTCCGTTGCGTGGATCGCGCAATCAACAAAAGAAAGGGGGTGAGGTGGAATGGTCTTCTCTAAGTGCAAAGTAGGTTCGAGGGCATGAGAATTGAGGATTGGCACGTGTGAAGAACCTATAAATACTACATTCCCCTCTCATTTGGGGATCGGATCGCGCAACGTACCTATCGGTTGCGTGGATCGTGCAACGTGCCTGTCGGTTGCGCAGATCGTGTAAGGAGCTTATCGGTTGCACAGATCGAGCAATGCATCTATTGGTTGCGCGGGTCAGGCAACTAAATCATGATTTAGCCAAATATGGTGTTAAAATTGCATGGAGCATTCAAGTTCCGCCTTCATCTCTCCAAGTTCTTCTTTAGAAAGGAGAAATTCCTCCTAAGTACTAGGAGATGATCAAAATAGCGCAGGAATGCTGTCGAAATCTCTATCTTCTTGAAGATTGGCTGATCAATTCAGCAATTCCTCCTAAGTATTAGGAGATGGCTAAAATAGAGTCGAGATGCTGCCGGATTTAAGATTGAACATATAAAATTTTCTAATTGTAACTTGTTATTTTTTATCGATCTTAGAATCAAGGGATATTAAAGGGATGTAAGTGAATTCAGCAATAATAATATGATGATTGATCCATGTTCATTCGCTTTGTTATACTCAAATAAAACGCATTTGTTTTTTATCGAAACAACGCTCATAACTCCACCGTTTGATGTCGGCTTCAATCGACTTTTGGCCATCTGAAAGGTATTTTAGTGCTCCTTCATTCCTTACTGGAATCATCGTATTCCGAGACCCTTTGGGCATCCGTAAGCGGGATCGCAGTCGTTAGTCCTGGATTTTTCCTTCATCTCCTTGTCTAATAGTTACCCTCATAAGTCTCTCTTCAGAGGTCGAATTTAGACAATTTTAAGCCCATTGGAATCGTAACTTGAAAAGCTTCCAAATTGGAGTAGAATTGGCTAATTCGGAGACCGTTCGATATCCCAAAAGCACGCTGGAATTCTTCGATCGTCATTTTTCAATATAGATTGTTAATCTTATCAAATCGCGCGATCTAATGGAGACGCCCATAACTCCATCATTTGATGTCAGATTGGGTCGATTTTTGGTAATCTAAAAGGTACTTTAGTGCTCTTTCATTCCTAAGTGGAATCGTCGTATTCCGAGACCATGTCGGCATCCATAAGTGGGATCTCGGTCGTCAGTCCTGAATTTTCCCTTCATCACCTTATCTAATTGTAACCCTCATAAATGCCTCTTCAGAGGTCAAATTTAGACTATTTCAAGCACATTGGAATGGTAACTTGTCAAGCTTCCAAATGGGACTAAATTTGCCTAATTCAGAGACCGTTTGATACCCCAAAAGCACGTTGGAACTCTTAGATCGTCATTTTTCAATATGGATTGTTAATCTTTCCAAATCACGTGATCCAACGGAGACGCCCATAACTCCATTATTTGATGTCGTATTCGGTCATTTTTTGGTCATTGAAAGGTACTTTAGTGCTCTTTCATGCTGACTGGAATCGTCTTATTCCAAGACCATTTGAGCATCCATAAGTGGGATCGGAGTCGTCATCCTGAATTTTTTCTTCATCTTCTTGTCCAATAGTAACCCTCATAACTCTCTCTTCAGAGGTGGAATTTAGACTATTTTGAGATCATTGGAATCGTAACTTGACAAGCTTCCAAATTGTACGAGAATTGGCTAATTCGGAGACCGTTCGATATCCCAAAAGCACGTTGGAACTCTTCGATCGTCATTTCTCAATATGGATTGTTAATCTTTCCAAATCGTGCGATCCAATGGAGACGACCATAACTCCATCGTTTGATGTCGGATTGGTACGATTTTTAGTAATCCAAAATGTACATTAGTGTTATTTCATTCCAAACTGGAATCATGGTATTCCAAGACCATTTCGGCATCCATAAGTTGAATCGCAGTCGTCGGACCTTAATTTTTCCTTCATCTTCTTGTCCAATAGTAACCCTCATAACACTCTATCTTTAGAGGTTGAATTTAGACTATTTTGAGCTCATTAGAATCGTAACTTGACAAGCTTCCAAATTGTACAAGAATTGGCTAATTCAGAGACCGTTCGATATCCCAAAAAGCACGTTGGAACTCTTCGATCATCATTTTTTAATATAGATTGTTAATCTTTCCAAATCGCGTGATCCAACGGAGACGCCCAAAACTCCATTGTTTGATGTTGGATTGGGTCAATTTTTGGTCATCTGAAAGGTACTTTAGTGCTCTTTCATTCCTGACTAGAATCATCGTATTCTGAGACCATTTGGGCATCTATAAGTGGGATCGCATTGGTCGGTCCTGAATTTTTCCTTCATCTCCTTGTCCAACAGTTACCCACATAACTCTCTTCATAGGTCAAATTTAGACTATTTTAATCTCATTGGAATTGTAACTTGACAAGCTTCCAAATTGGACTAAAATTGGCTAATTCGGAGACCTTTCGATATCCCAAAAGCACGTTGGAACTCTTCGATTGTCATTTTTCAATAAGGATTGTTAATCTTTCCAAATCGCGCGATCCAATGGAGATGTCCATAACTCCATTGTTTGATGTTAGATTGGGTCAATTTTTAGTCATCTGAAAGGTACTTTAGTGCTCTTTCATTCCTAACTGGAATCATCATATTCTGAGACCCTTTGGGCATCCGTAAGTGGGATCACAGTCGTCATACCTTAATATTTCCTTCATTTCCTTGTCCAATAGTAACCCTCATTACTCTCTCTTCAGAGGTCGAATTTAGACTATTTCAAGCTCATTGGAATGGTAACTGTCAAGTTTCCAAATGGGACCAAAATTGACTAATTCAGAGACCGTCCGATATCCCAAAAGCTCGTTGGAACTCTTCGATCGTCATTTTTCAATATTGGCTGTTAATATTTCTGAATCGCGTGATCCAACGGAGGCGCCCATAACTCCATTGTTTGATGTCGGATTGGGTCAATTTTTGGTCTTGTGAAAGGTACTTTACTCCTCTTTTATTCCTTACTAGAATCGTTGTATTCCAAGACCATTTGGGCATCCGTAAGTGGGATCGCAGTCATCAGTCCTAAATTTTTCCTTCATCTCCTTGTCCAATAGTAACCCCTCATAATTTCTCTTCAGAGGTCAAATTTATATTATTTCAAGCTCATTGGAATGGTAACTCGTCAAGCTTCCAAATGGGACTTGAATTGACTATTTTAGAGACTGTTCGATATCCCAAAAGCACGTTGGAACTCTTCGATCGTCATTTTTCAATATGGATTGTTAATCTTTCCAAATTGCCTGATCCATCGGAGACGCCTATAACTCCATCATTTGATGTCGGATTGGATCAATTTTTAGTCATCTAAAAGGTACTTTAGTGCTCTTTCATTCCTAACTGGAATCATCGTTTTCTGAAACCATTTGGGCATCCATAAGTGGGATCGCAGTCGTCGGTCCTGAATTTTTCCTTCATCTTCTTGTCCAATAGTGACCCTCATAACTCTCTTCAGAGGTCGAATTTAGACTATTTTGAGCCCATTCAAATCGTAACTTGACAAGCTTCCAGATTGGACCAGAATTGGCTAATTCGTAAACCGTTTGACATCCCAAAAGCACGTTGGAACTATTCGATCATCATTTTTCAATATGGATTGTAAATCTTTTCAAATCGCGTGATCTAACAAAGACGTCCATAACTCCATCATTTGATATTGGATTGGGTCATTTTTAGTCATCTAAAATGTACTTTAGTGCTCTTTCATTCCTGACTGGAATCGTCGTATTTCGAGACCATTTGGGCATCCGTAAGTGGGATCGCTGTCGTCAGTCCTGAATTTTTCCTTCATCTCCTTGTCCAATAGTAACCATCATAATTCTCTCTTCAAAGGTCAAATTTATATTATTTCAAGCTCATTGGAATGGTAACTTGTCAAGCTTCCAAATGGGACCTGAATTGCCTATTTTAGAGACCGTTCGATATCCCAAAAGCACGTTGGAACTCTTCGATTGTCATTTTTCAATATGGATTGTTAATCTTTCCAAATCGTGCGATCCAACGAAGACGACCATAACTCCATCGTTTGATGTCAGATTGGGACGATTTTTGGTGATCTGAAAGGTACATTGTGCTCTTTCATTCCTAACTGGAATCATGGTATTCCGAGACCATTTCGGCATCCGTAAGTCTAATCGCAGTCGTCGGTCCTGAATGTTTCCTTCATCTCCTTGTCCAATACTAACCCTCATAACACCCTCTTTTGAGTTCGAATTTAGACTATTTTGAGCTTATTGGAATTGTAACTTAACAAGCTTCCAAATTAGACCAGAATTGGCTAATTCGGAGACTGTTCGATATCCCAAAAGCACGTTGGAACTCTTTAATCGTCATTTTTCAATATGGATTGTTAATCTTACCAAATCGCGCGATCCAACGTAGACGCCCATAACTCCTTTGTTTGATATAGGATTAGGTCAATTTTTGTTCATCTGAAAGGTACTTTAGTGCTCTTTCATTCGTATTCCGCGACACTTTCGGCATCCATAAATGGGATCACAGTTGTCGGTCCTGAATTTTTCCTTCTTCACCATGTCCAATAGTAACCCTCATAACTCCCTCTTTAGAGGTTAAATTTAAACTATTTCAAGCTCATTGGAATGGTAACTTGTCAAGCTTCTAAATGGGACCAAAATTGTTTAAGTCAAAGATTGTTCGATATCCCAAAAGCTCGTTGGAACTCTTCGATCGTCATTTTTCAATTTGGATTGTTAATCTTTCCAAATTGTGCGATCCAACAGAGATGATCATAAATCCCACTTTTGATGTCAGATTGGGTCAATTTTTGGTCATCTGAAAGGTACTTTACTGCTCTTTCATTCCTAACTAGAATTGTCGTATTCCGAGACCATTTGAGTATCCATAAGTGGGTTCGCAATCGTCGGTCCTGAATTTTTCCTTCATCTCCTTGTGTTGAGGCACAAAAAATATCTCATTGCAGTAGTCAGAGAATTTCATGTCCGGGGGATTTTGGTAATTTTCATGTCCGAGGGTATTTTGGTAATTTCCATGTCCGGGGGTATTTTGGTAATTTTCATGTCCGGGGATATTTTGGTCATTTCCATGTCCGGGGATATTTTGGTAATTTCCATGTCCAGGGGTATTTTGGTAATTTCCATGTTCAGGGGTATTTCAGTAAAAATCCATGTCGGGGGTATTTCAGTAAAAATCCATGTCGGGGGTATTTTGGTAAAAATCCATGTCAGGGGTATTTTGGTAAAATTTCTTGTTCAGGGTAGTTTAGGTATTTTGGTAATTTCCATGTCCAGGGATAGTTTAGGTATTTTGATAAAATTCCATCTCCAAGGGTAGTTTAGGTATGTTAGTAAAAAAGTATTGAAAAGGGTAGTTTGGTAAAAAGAGTGCAAGAGATGTCATTTTAAGGGAAATAAGGTGGTACACCACCATTTAAGAAGAAGCTTAGTGGTCACCATGGTTTAAGGGAAGAGAAAGACCACATGAGAAGAGACAAGTGGTGGTGATCACCACTCTATAGGAGTGGTGGGTCTATAAATACCCATTCCTGCTTCAGTTGGTGGGGTTGGATCGGTTGGATCATTTGGTGGGTCAGAAGAAGTAAGGAAAGAGAGAAAAAGAGTTGATGGTTGCGCGAACCGTGCAAGGGAGAGCTGCAGTTGCACGAACCACGCAACAAGAGATGCAGTTGCACTGGTCGCGCAACAAAGAATACGGTTGCGCGAACCACACAAGTGAAAGTGTCATTCGACCGTCCGCGCAAGGAAGAATGTTGTTACGCGAACCGCGCAACAGATACAGGAATTCGTCTAAGTAACGATTCTTGTAGGCCATGTGTCCCGTTGCGCTGTCCGCAGAAAGAATTCCATTGCGCGAACCGCGCAACCGGCCGGATGTTTAGTCACACGTAAACAGACGATTTCATCCTTCCTTTCACAGTTCTGCTAGTGGTGCCCAGTACAGCCGTCTTTTGACAAATCCACACTGTCCATCATCTTCCCCTCATGATTTCAACCCTGAATGGTGAACTTCGATCATCCGATGATGTGGCCTACTGAGACAATCAAGAAGAAATAGCAGCCGAACGGTCCTTTTTCAATCGCTATAGAGATCATATGAATATACTTGGCCAAGAAAGATCAACATGGTTCTGAATGGTTTTTATCCCTCTACCTGACAGACGATTCAGATCGACCTTCTACTTCATGATGGTGGCCCACTACAGATGAACCGATCCTCTGTTTTGCAATAGAGTCGACGTACGTCGACTCTGTGAAATTTGATCTCTCATTTGGGGAAGCCAAGTGGAAAATCCACTTCGTCTATTGTGTTCAGCATGAAAAACCATTTGGTATGGACTGCTTTTGGAGTGAAATTGGTGTGGTCCACCTGATCTTTCATTCTACCATCCATTTCATGTTTAACGGCCAAGATCTTACAATCGACTGCATGGAGACAAAAGGACATCTAGGCAATGGTAACGCCCATCCTCTGAAGAGAATGGACGGCTCAGATCGATGATTTTAGTACGGAGTGGGCCACACTAAGAAAATTTTAAAGTCACAGCGTTTACGCTGTTTTTATTTTTGAAATGAAGAAGATGAAATCGGTCAGCGCCAACTAACCGATTTTGAGAAATTCCATGCACGGCTTGTGCACTCATGCACTATGTACATGCGATGTACATGTAGGACTGATGGTGAAGTTTGTGGGAAATCTGCTCCGTTCATTCACTTGCCCACTGTATTTAACGCGTTGAGATCGAGTTTGAAGCATATCCAGATATCAGGCGGGCCCTAAATCACGATCTCAGGGGCTGATTTGTCAGTTTAGCTGTTTCTACAAGGATTTAGGAGCTGAAATTTGACGTGTACGACTAATTTGTGGTTTTAATGCTGCACATAAAGTTTCGGGCTGAACGGATGGCGGCAACTCCATGATCTTATATTCTGGGAGACTTTTCAAGCCCGTTTAGCATGATCGGCTTGATTTCCTCAGGGTCCGGCCACATTTCAACGGGCTGATTCATATTTCAAGGAAGAATGACCGAAAGGATGCTCCATCTCATTGAAGACTGGCTGATCAAATCAGCAATTCCTCCTAAGTACCTAGGAGATGACCGAAATAGCGTCGTTATGCTGCCGAAATTTCTATCTCATTGAAGACCGGTTGATCAGATCAACAATTCCTCCTAAGTCCTAGGAGATGATTGAAACAGGCGTCGGAATGCTGCCGAAATTTTCATAAGACTATCTTGTCTACTTTGATTGATTGTACTTTGTTTTAAGAATCAAGGGAATCAGAGGATGTAAATGAACTCAGAATAAATGTGATCAATGTTCACTTATTCTTTCTTTGTTATCATTGAATAAATCCCCCAAATCAAACACATTGTTTTCTTGTCAAAACACCTTGTCCAATAGTAACCTCATAGCTCTCTCCTCTGAGGTCAAATTTAGACTATTTCAAGCTCATTGGAATGGTAACTTTGTCAAGCTTCCAAATGGGACCTGAATTGCCTATTTCGAAGACCGTTCGATATCCCAAAAGCACATTGGTACTCTTTGATCCTCATTTTTCAATATAAATAGCTAATCTTTCCAAATTGCACGATCCAACGGAGACGCCTATAACTCCATCATTTGAAGTCAGATTAGGTCGATTTTTGGCCAACTAAAAGATATTTTAGTGCCTTTCATTCCTGACTGGAAACGTCGTATTTCGAGTCCCTTTGGGCATCCGTAAGTGGGATCGCAGCCATCGATCCTAGATTTTTCCTTCATCTCCTTGTCCAATAGTAACCCTCATAACTGCCTCTTTAGAGGTCAAATTAAGACCATTTCAATCTCATTGGAATGGTAACTTGTCAAGATTCCAAATGGGACCAGAATTTCCAAATTCAGAACCGTTCGATATCCCAAAAGCTCGTTGGAACATTTCGATCGTCATTTGTCCATATGGATTGTTAATCTTTCCAAATTGCCCGATCCAACGAAGACGTCCATAACTCCATCGTTTGATGTCGGATTGGGTCGAATTTTGGCCATCTAATAGGTATTTTAGTACTCCTTCATTCCTGACTGGAATCATCGTATTCCGAAACCCTTTGGGCATCCGTAAGTGGGATCGCATTCGTCGGTCTTGGATTTTTCCTTCATCTCCTTGTCTAATAGTTACCCTCATAACTCTCTTTAGAGGTCAAATTTAGACAATTTTGAGCTCATTGGAATCGTAACTTAACTAGCTTCCAAATTGGACCAGAATTGGCTAATTCGGAGACCATTCGATATCCCAAAAGCACGTTGGAACTCTTCGATTGTCATTTTTCAATATGGATTGTTAATCTTACCAAATCGTGCGATCTAACGGAGACGCCCATAACTCCATCGTTTGATGTCAGATTGGGTCGATTTATGTTCATCTGAAAGGTACTTTAGTGCTCTTTCATTCCTAACTGGAATCGTCGTATTCCGAGACCATTTCGGCATCCATAAGGGGGATCCCAGTCGTCGATCCTGAATTTTCCCTTCATCGCCTTATCGACTTGTAATCCTCATAACTGCCTCTTCAGAGGTCAAATTTAGACTATTTCAACCACATTGGAATGGTAACTTGTCAAGCTACCAAATGGGACCAAAATTGTCTAATTCGGAGACTGTTTGATATCCCAAAAGCAAGTTGGAACTCTTCAATCGTCATTTTTCAATATGTATTGTTAATCTTTCCAAATCACGCGATCCAACGGAGATAACCACAACTCCATCGTTTGATGTCAGATTGGGATGGTTTTTGGTAATTTGAAAGGTACTTTAGTACTCTTTCATTCCTAACTGGAATCATAGTATACCGAGACCATTTCGGCATCCATAAATGGGATCGCAGTCGTCAGTCCTGAATTTTTCCTTCATCTCCTTGTCCAATAGTAACCCTCATAACATCCTCTTCAGAGGTCGAATTAAGGCTATTTCAAGCCCATTGGAATAGTAACTTGTCAAGCTTCCAAATGGGACCAGAATTGCCTAATTCAAAGACCGTTCAATATCATAAAAGCTCGTTGGAACTCTTTGATCGTCATTTTTTCATATGGGTTGTTAATCTTTCCAAATCGCGCGACCCAACGGAGACGCCCATAACTCCATCGTTTGATGTTAGATTTTGTCGATTTTTGGTCATTTAAAAGGTACTTTAGTGCTCTTTCATTCCTGACTGGAATCGTCGTATTCCAAGACCATTTCGGCATCCATAAGTGGGATCTCAGTCGTCGGTCTTGAATTTTTCCTTCATCTCCTTGTCCAATAGTAACCCTCATAACTCTCTCTTTAGAGGTCAAATTTAGACTATTTTGAGCTCATTCGAATCGTAACTTGACAAGCTTCCAAATTGGACTAGAATTGGCTAAATTGGAGACAGTTCGATATCCGAAAAGCACGTTGGAACTCTTCGATCATCATTTTTCAATATGGATTGTTAATCTTACCAAATCGCACGATCCAACGGAGACGCCCATAACTCCTACATTTCATGTCCGATTAGGTTAATTTTTGGTCATCTAAAAGGTACTTTAGTGCTCTTTCATTCATCTTCTACGACAATTTCGGCATCCATAATTGGGATCATATTCGTCGGTCCTGAATTTTTACTTCATCACCTTGTCCAGTAGTAACCCTCATAACGGCCTCTTTAAAGGTCAAATTTAGACTATTTCAAGCTCATTGGAATGGTAACTTGTCAAGCTTCCAAATGGGACCAAAATTTCCTAATTCAGAGACCGTTCGATATCCCAAAAGCTCATTGGAACTCTTCGATCGTCATTTTTCAATTTGGACTGTTAATCTTTCCAAATCCCGCGATCCAACGGAGACGCCTGTAACACCATCATTTGAAATCGGATTGGGTCGATTTTTGATAATCTAAAGGTTACTTTAGTGCTGTTTCATTCCTAACAGGAATCATGGTATTCTGAGACCATGTCGGCATCTATAAGTGGGATCGTAGTCGTCGGTCCTGAATTTTTCCTTCATCTCCTTGTCCAATAGTAACCCTCATAACTCTCTCTTTAGAGGTCGAATTTAGACTATTTTGAGCTCATTCGAATCGTAACATGACAAGCTTCCAAATTGGACTAGAATTGGCTAATTCGAAGACCGTTCGATATCCGAAAAGCACGTTGGAACTCTTCGATCGTCATTTTTCAATATGGATTGTTAATCTTACCAAATCGCGCGATCCAATGGAGACGCCCATACCTCCTTCGTTTCATGTCCGACTAGGTCAATTTTTGGTCATCTAAAAGGTACTTTAGTGCTCTTTCATTCGTATTCCATGACAATTTCGGCATCCATAACTGGGATCGTAGTCGTCGGTCCTGAATTTTTACTTCATCACCTTGTCCAGTAGTAACCCTCATAACTACCTCTTCAGAGGTCAAATTTAGTGTAATAACCCAAATAAATTTTGACCGTCAAAATTTAACCATTGATCGACATACCCAATTAGTCTGATTTGATCGTCGATCTACAAGATCAATTGGTTCAATCTCAACCATTAATTTGGACACATCCAAACCAACTGTTCATTAACTAATGAATCTAACCATACATTTAACCATTCATCCAACAATACAACCATCTAACCATCCATATGTTGAAAATCATTGGAACACTTGCCTTTGCATCTGAACTGACCATCCATCATATTGGTCATATGGCCACCAGCAATCCTACCCGTCCATCCACAACTATACCTTGAGTCTAGCCATCAATCATACAACAACGCATCCGCATATATCTATTCATCCATCTATGCATACATTAATCCATCCATCCATCTACATCATACACCTATGCACCATCAAATACATCACAACCACATACATGCACCAAACACATCATACACATCCATTCACCTATCCATACATCCATCCGTCCATCTATTGATCCATCCATCCATCTACATCATACACATTACATACATACCTCTCACGCATACACAAGTAGCCCATGCATGCCTCATAGCTTACACATACATGTGTCACATGCATGCGGTACACATAAGATGCATGCTACATATGTGCATTTAACCAGCCCACGTTGGAAAAAAAAAAAAAGAAGAAGAAGAAAAGAAAAACGTGATGAAAAGATATGCAAAACGGAAGTATAAATGCTTGTGAAGCGTTTTGCTTGTGCAACGTGTGTAAAAAGGCACTATAAAGAGGGAGGGTGACTATCCACTCGGTGTGAATGTCAGAAGTTGAGATGAAGAGAGAAAGTGAGAAGTGAGGAGAGAGAGAGAGAGAGAGAGAGAGAGAGATATATATATATATATAAATAATAATAATAATAAGAAGGGGTTGCTGGACATTCACGTTGGAAAGAGAGGGAGAGAGAGAAGAGAGAGAAAAAGGAAGAAAGAAAAGAGGAGAGAGAAAAAGGAAGAAAGAGGAAGAAAAGAAAAGAAAATAAAATATTTTTTAAAAAAGGTGAGTTTTCTCTCACTTGATATTTAAAATAATAAATATAATGTTTTTTATTTATTATTATTTAATTATTCATTCATTCAAATAATTTGATCTTACTTGCCCATCTTGTTGTTTGTTTAAATTTTTATTATTTAAATGCATACTATAGGTTTAAACATGTCATTTTAATTTTTGTCGTTCAGTTGTCTTTATTTTATTAACATGATATTATTGCAAAAATCTTGAGTTTATAAATTTTGGATTCTTAAATCAAATAAATTATATTGCAAGTTTATTTATATTTTTTTTATTTATATATATTTTTTTTTGTAGAACTTTCGTCATGTATATGTAATTTACATTGATTAACAATTTTGTTTTAAATTTAATAAATTGTGCACATCACGTATTATGAATTGATCAATAGGAGTCATTAAATGTTTTTTAGAAATATTTGATTTGTGAAATATTAAAATCATGCATCATTATAATTGTGAAATACCAGAAAATAGGTGGGGCGATCAAGTCCTCTGGGTTGAAAATCCCTAAAGCGTAAATAGGTGGGGCGATCAAGACCCTTGGGTTGAAAGTCCCAGAAACCCAACTGGTACCTTTTGGAACCTCTACTGTACCCTTTGAGTGGGTGAGCATGTCAGGATTGCAAAAGGTTCCCACTGTCGAGGTTCGGTAGGGTAGTAGTCTGACCAGCTAACGTACGAATGGGTCCCTCACCAAGTGCCCTTTGGATGGGTGAGCATGTTATGCGAGAGGTTATTCCCATTGCCAGGCTAGGTGTTGTATTGGCACGGTGTTGGCCAACCGGTGTAACCGCCCTGGTATTAAAAAGAATAAACCACACATGTTATTATGGAGTATAACATATGTTGATTTCATTCATTCATTTTTCTTTGAATTTACATTGAAGTATTTTGTTTATTAAATCTCCTCATTTGTTGTTTTGCCTAAATAGGTATTGTATCTTTTAATACTTTTATTCATGTTATATGAAGTTATTTTGAAACCTGTGTTGAGATTACTCACTAGGCTTCGCAGCTTACCCTGTTGGGATTTTAAAATTTCAGGATCGGGATCACATGGAGGAGCTTAAAGAGATTTCTTTTATTTATTTTTTTTTCTTTATCATTTTCAAAATAAGTGTAATAAACATTTAGTATGACAACATTACGATGACACGTGTTTGATGATAATCTTGAATAGTCGGAACATGGACATTTTTCTTCTTTAAATAAATGTTTAATTATTTAATTTTTGGATTGTTATATTTTATGAATGAGATTATTTTTAAATATATGTGGGGATTGTTAAATGTAAACATATAAAACATAAGTCATGCCTTCGGGTACGGAATCGGGGTCGAATATACCCAGGTGCCGGATTTCGGGGCGTGACAGATTGGTATCAGAGCTTAAGTTTAGAATCATTGAGGACCTAGGGTTTTACTTGCAAACGTAGTCACTTTGAAAATTAGGATATATCCCCTGCGAGTGTTGTTGTGATAAAAAAAAAAAAAAAAAAAAAAAAAAAAAAAAAAAAAAACTTAACTTGTTGTATTGTCTTTTAGTTGATTCATCCTTATGTGATATCTAAAGCTTATTGTTTGATTTAGAACATGTCTGGGAGCCGGCGTGATAGAGGTAGAGGTAGAGCCAGTCCCGTGGCGGCCACACCGAGGACCACCGAAAGTGGTCAACCACTTGATGGGGTCTTTCGTGCTTTAGGCGACATGGCAGCCATTCTTGGACAACACATTCGTCGTGATAATAGAGGTGTCGCCCAAGTTGTGCAGGATGGCGTTGGGGGCTTAGTAGAGAAATTTAAGAGATTGAAACCACCTGCTTTTGAGGGTTTATCGGGCCCTATGGAGGCAGAAAAGTGGAAAAAGCAAATAGAAAAGATATTCACTGTTTTAGGATGTGATGAGGAGCAGAAGGTTACACTTGCAGTTTTCATGTTCGAGGGAGAGGCCGACCACTAGTGGGAGACAATTGCTAGAACAATTGATGAAAATACCATATGGACATGGGATATGTTTTGTGAGAAGTTCAATGAAAAATACTTTCCTGAGTGTGTACGGGAGCAGAAAGCAGAGGAATTCATAAGCTTAAAATAGGGGGAGATGACTGTAGGCCAGTATGAGTCTAAATTTACTGAATTATCCCGTTTTGCCCCATTTATG
The DNA here is from genome assembly GCA_030180095.1 of Magnolia changhungtana. Classification (NCBI taxonomy): domain Eukaryota; kingdom Viridiplantae; phylum Streptophyta; class Magnoliopsida; order Magnoliales; family Magnoliaceae; genus Magnolia; species Magnolia changhungtana. The sequence continues at coordinate 704,049 of JASAUF010000638.1, forward strand.
ATTCAGGATGAAGCTCACAAAGCTAAGAAGTTTGAGCGAGGTCTGAGAGGGTCAATTCGTAACAAGTTGACTCCACTTAAGCTTAGATTGTATGCCGATGTAGTAGAACGTGCTCTAATGATAGAACGAGACAATGAAGAATTCTGGAAAAGTCGTAACCAGAAGAGAGAAGCGAAGAACAATGGTAGGGCTACACCGAATACATATCAAGCACAGGGCGATGCTTCTAAGAAACAAAAGGTGACGATAACAAACACCTCAACTCCCGTCAGCCAATGAACCGATTTACGGGTAAATGTTATAACTGCGGAATGGAAGGTCACTCTGCTCGTTTTTGTAAACAACCGCCTCAGCAACCACATTATCAGGCGCCGCCGCAGATGCACTCGAGACTTCAGCTACAGTATCAAGCACCTCAGCCACAGTACCAAAGACCTCCATATCATCAAGTACCGGAACAGTATCAGAGACATCCACAACAAAGACCCTCAAGAAGAATAACGCCACAAGAAGCAACAACACTACCGGAGGCGGGAAGGTCGAGCTTCTCGACAACCGGCCTAGGGTCGTGTGTTTACTATAGTACCATCAGACGCAAATGCTAATGGAGCAGTGGTGGAAGGTACCATAATTATCTATTCCTCACCCGCTCAAGTTTTATTTGATTCAGGAGCTACGCATTCTTTTATTTCGACTCTTTTCGTGCATACATTGGGTCTATCTCCTGAACTCCTAGATAAGAATTTAATAATTGCTACACCGATAGGAAGCTCCGTAGTATTAAATCAGATATGTAGATCTTGCCCTGTCATGGTTGGAGATTCTGTATTATTAGCCGACCTTATCGTATTAGATATGCAAGAGTTCGATGTTATTCGGGAATGGATTGGTTAGCGTTCCATGCAAAGTTGGATTGTTTTGAGAAGACCGTGACATTCTCTATTCCTGGGCGACCGAGACTCCAGTTTCTTGAAAAGCAAATGAATGGACCGTTATGCGATTTCTTAGCACTTTTGGAGGAAGAACCATACGAAGTAGGTATCGATCAAATTCCAATCGTATGTGAGTTTTCCGACGTATTTCAAGACATACCGGGGTTGCCCCCAAGAAGAGAGATCGAATTTGGTGTAGATCTTATGCCCGGAGTCTCACCAATCTCCATAGCACCATACCGTATGGCACCAGTAGAGTTGAAGGAACTGAAGGAGCAGATTCAAAAGTTATTGGAGCAGGGTTTCATTCGGCCGAGTACGTCACCATGGGGTGCGCCAGTCTTATTTGTAAAGAAGAAGGATGGCTCGATGAGATTATGTATTGATTATCGCCAGCTAAACAAGGTCACCATTAAAAACAAATACCCACTTCCTGGGATAGATGACCTTTTCGACCAGTTGAAAGAAGCCAAGTTTTTCTCCAAAATAGATTTGCGGTCAGGGTACCACCAGCTTAGAATTAAAGAAGTGGACATACCAAAGACAGCCTTTAGGACTTGTTATGGCCACTACGAGTTTCTCGTGATGCCGTTTGGACTAACAAATGCACCAAAAGTATTTATGGACTTGATGAACAGAGTATTTAAGCCACACCTAGATTGTTTTGTCATAGTATTCATTGATGATATTCTTATATATTCTAAGACCCAGGAAGAACATGAGCAACATCTTAGAGTTACTCTTCAAACATTGCAGGAACATCAATTATATGCTAAATTTGAAAAGTGTGACTTTTGGAAGGAGGAAGTGAAATTTTTGGGCCATGTAGTTTCGAAGAAGGGCGTGTCAGTAGACCCATCAAAGGTAGAAGCAGTACTGAAGTGGGAACAGCCCACGAGTGTGACCGAAATACGTAGTTTTCTTGGTTTAGCCGGGTATTATCGAAGATTTATCAAAGACTTCTCTCGAATTGCAGTACCATTAACTCGATTGACCAAGAAGGGTGTAAAGTTCATTTGGGATGATACTTGTGATCAAGCATTTTTAGAGTTAAAGATTAGGTTGACGACAGCGCCTGTCCTCACCATTCCTTCGAGTGGTGAAAAGTTTGTAATCTTCAGTGACGCTTCATATAGAGGTTTAGGTTGTGTCCTTATGCAGCAAGGTAAGGTTGTAGCTTATGCCTCTAGGCAATTGAAAGTGCATGAAGAATTACCCTACTCATGACTTGGAGTTAGCGGTGTGGTTTTCGCTCTTAAAGTATGGAGGCATTATCTATATGGGGAGAAGTTCGAGCTATTTTCGGACCATAAGAGTTTGAAGTATCTTTTCTCACGAGAAAGAATTAAATATGAGGCAACGTCGGTGGATGGAATTCTTAAAGGACTATGATTTCACCCTCCAATATCATCCAGGTAAAGCCAATGTAGTAGCAGATGCCTTAAGTCGTAAGCCGCACGGAGTAATCGCTCACCTCATGATTTAGCGATGGAAAATGTTAGATACGGTGAAGGATTTTGACATCCAATTGAATCCGCAAACATCTGTAGCTCGTCTCTTTAACCTAGCCGTTCAACCTTCCTTAATTAGTAAGGTTATAGAAGCTCAACAATAAGATTCATGGCTACAAGCTAAGGTAAAAGAAGCTGAAAAAGATGGTAAGTCGGAATGGAAAGTTGGTACCGATGGTGGATTAAGATTCCAAGGAAGATTATGTATACCAAATGTGGCTGAATTAAATAAGGAAATTATGGACGAGGCACACCGCACAAAGTTCACAATCCACCCTGGAGGTACGAAGATGTATCATGATATGCGTAGGCAATATTGGTGGAATAATATGAAGAGGGAGATCGCCGATTTTGTGGCCAAATGTCTAACATGTCAACAGGTGAAAGCAGAGCATCAGAAGCCGTCAGGGATGTTACAGCCACTACCGATTTCTGAGTGGAAGTGGGAGAACATATCCATGGATTTCATTATGGGATTGCCACGTACACGTAATAATCATGATGCAGTTTGGGTCATCGTTGACCGGTTAACTAAGTCTGCACATTTTCTTCCTATACATGCTACCTATCCCCTAGAGGAATTATGTAAACTATATATTAAAGAAATAATTAGATTGCACTGAGTGCCTGTATCTATCGTATCCGATCGGGATTCCGGGTTTACGTCTCGTTTTTGGAGAAGTTTACGAAGGCACGGGAACCACTCTTGATTTTAGTACCGCTTTTCACCCTCCTCGGACCGGCGGTGACTGAACGAGTGAATCAGATCCTTGAAGACATGCTCCGAGCTTGCGTGCTTGATTTCAAAGGGAGCTGGGATGATCATTTACCATTGATCGAGTTCGCTTATAATAATAGCTACCAGATGAGTATCGGCATGGCGCCATATGAGGCTTTGTACGGGAGGCCTTGTAGATCTCCAAATTGTTGGACAGAAGTTGGAGAAAGTAGTTTGCTTGGACCAGAGATTGTGCAAGAGACAACAGAGAAGATTTTTATCATTAGAAACCGTTTGCGTGTAGCCCAAAGTCGTCAGAAGAGTTATGCAGACAATCGTAGAAGAGATCTAGAGTTTGCAGTTGGAGATCATGTCTTCTTAAAGATTTCTCCTATGAAGGGCGTCATGAGGTTCGGAAAAGGGAAAATTGGCTCCAAGGTATATAGGTCCGTTTGAGATTCTAAGAGAGGGTTGGTGTTGTCGCATATAGGCTTGCTTTACCGCCTCAGTTGTCTGGTATTCATGATTTTTCCATGTATCGATGTTAAGGAAATATGAGCGGGACATTTCTCATGTTATAGATTGGCAACCATTAGAGATCCGAGAAGACGCTTCATACATCGAATACCCAATACGTATTCTTGACCGGAAAGACCAAGTGCTTCGATCTCGAGTTATACCGTTAGTCAAAGTTCGAGTGGAGTCACCATACTGAGGAAGAGGCTTCTTGGGAACGGAGGTCGAGATCCAAGAGAAATACCCTCATCTATTCGCATTATAGGTATGTAAATTTCGAGGACGAAATTTCTTTTAAGGAGGGTAGAATGTAATAACCCAAATAAATTTTGACCGTCAAAATTTAACCATTGATCGACATACCCAATTAGTCTGATTTGATCGTCGATCTACAAGATCAATTGGTTCAATCTCAACCATTAATTTGGACACATCCAAACCAACTGTTCATTAACTAATGAATCTAACCATACATTTAACCATTCATCCAACAATACAACCATCTAACCATCCATATGTTGAAAATCATCGAAACACTTGCCTTTGCATCTCAACTGACCATCCATCATATTGGTCATATGGCCACCAGCAATCCTACCCATCCATCCACAACTATACCTTGGAGTCTAGCCATCAATCATACAACAACGCATCTGCATATATCTATTCATCCATCTATGCATACATTAATCCATCCATCCATCTACATCATACACCTATGCACCATCAAATACATCACAACCACACACATGCACCAAACACATCATACACATCCATTCACCTATCCATACATCCATCCGTCCATCTATTGATCCATCCATCCATCTACATCATACACATTACATACATACCTCTCACGCATACACAAGTAGCCCATGCATGCCTCATAGCTTACACATACATGTGTCACATGCATGCGGTGCACATAAGATGCATGCTACATATGTGCATTTAACCAGCCCACATTGGAAAAAAAAAAAAAGAAGAAGAAGAAGAAGAAAAGAAAAACGTGATGAAAAGATATGCAAAACGGAAGTATAAATGCTTGTGAAGCGTTTTGCTTGTGCAACGTGTGTAAAAAGGCACTATAAAGAGGGAGGGTGACTATTCACTCGGTGTGAATGTCAGAAGTTGAGATGAAGAGAGAAAGTGAGAAGTGAGGAGAGAGAGAGAGAGAGAGAGAGAGAGAGAGAGATATATATATATATAAAAATAATAATAATAATAATAAGAAGGGGTTGCTGGACATTCACGTTGGAAAGAGAGGGAGAGAGAGAAGAGAGAGAAAAAGGAAGAAAGAGGAAGAAAAGAAAAGAAAATAAAATATTTTTTAAAAAAGGTGAGTTTTCTCTCACTTGATATTTAAAATAATAAATATAATGTTTTTTATTTATTATTATTTAATTATTCATTCATTCAAATAATTTGATCTTACTTGCCCATCTTGTTGTTTGTTTAAATTTTTATTATTTAAATGCATACTATAGGTTTAAACATGTCATTTTAATTTTTGTCGTTCAGTTGTCTTTATTTTATTAACATGATATTATTGCAAAAATCTTGAGTTTATAAATTTTGGATTCTTAAATCAAATAAATTATATTGCAAGTTTATTTTTTTTATTTTTATTTATATATTGTTTTTTGTAGAACTTTCTTCATGTATATGTAATTTACATTGATTAACAATTTTGTTTTAAATTTAATAAATTGTGCACATCACGTATTATGAATTGATCAATAGGAGTCATTAAATGTTTTTTTAGAAATATTTGATTTGTGAAATATTAAAATCATGCATCATTATAATTGTGAAATACCAGAAAATAGGTGGGGCGATCAAGTCCTATGGGTTGAAAATCCCTAAAGCGTAAATAGGTGGGGCGATCAAGACCCTTGGGTTGAAAGTCCCAAAAACCCAACTGGTACCTTTTGGAACCTCTACCGTACCCTTTGAGTGGGTGAGCATGTCAGGATTGCAAAAGGTTCCCACTGTCAGGTTCAGTAGGGTAGTAGTCTGACCAGCTAACGTACGAATGGGTCCCTCACCAAGTGCCCTTTGGATGGGTGAGCATGTTATGCGAGAGGTTCCCATTGCCAAGCTAGGTGTTGTATTGGCGCGGGTGTTGGCCAACCGGTGTAAACTGGCCCTGGTATTAAAAAGAATAAACCACACATGTTATTATGGAGTATAACATATGTTGATTTCATTCATTCATTTTTCTTTGAATTTACATTGAAGTATTTTGTTTATTAAATCTCCTCATTTGTTGTTTTGCCTAAATAGGTATTGTATCTTTTAATACTTTTATTCATGTTATATGAAGTTATTTTGAAACCTGTGTTGAGATTACTCACTAGGCTTCGCAGCTTACCCTGTTGGGATTTTAAAATTTCAGGATCGGGATCACATGGAGGAGCTTAAAGAGATTTCTTTTATTTATTTTTCTTCTTTATCATTTTCAAAATAAGTGTAATAAACATTTAGTATGACAACATTACGATGACACGTGTTTGATGATAATCTTGAATAGTCGGAACATGGACATTTTTCTTCTTTAAATAAATGTTTAATTATTCAATTTTTGGATTGTTATATTTTATTAATGAGATTATTTTTTAATATATGTGGGGATTATTAAATGTAAACATATGAAACATAAGTCATGCCTTCGGGTACGGAATCGGGGTCGAATATACCCAGGTGCCGGATTTCGGGGCGTGACATTTAGACTATTTCAAGCTCATTGGAATGGTAACTTGTCAAGCTTCCAAATGGGACTAAAATTGCCTAATTCAGAGACCGTTCGATATCCCAAAAGCTCGTTGGAACTCTTCGATCGTCATTTTTCAATTTAGATTGTTAACTTTCCAAATTGCGCGATCCAACAGAGATGTTCATAACTCCAACTTTTGATGTCGGATTGGGTTGATTTTTGGTCATCTGAAAGGTACTTTAGTGCTCTTTCATTCCTGACTGGAATTTTCGTATTCCGAGACCATTTGAGCATCCGTAAGTGGGATTGTAGTCGTCGGTCCTGAATTTTTCATTCATCTCCTTGTCCTATAGTAACTCTCATAACTCTCTTTTGAGGTCAGATTTAGACTATTTCAAGTTCATTGGAATGGAAACTTTGTCAAGCTTCCTAATGGGACCTGAATTGCCTATTTCAGAAACTATTCAATATCCCAAAAGCACGTTGGAACTCTTTGATCGTCATTTTTCAATATGGATTGTTAATCTTTCCAAATTGCCTAATCCAATGGAGACGCCTATAACTCCATCATTTAATGTCAGATTAGGTTGATTTTTGGCCATCTGATAGGTATTTTAGTGCTCTTTCATTCCTGACTGGAAACGTCGTATTCCAGGTCCCTATGGGCATCCGTAAGTGGGATCGCAGCCGTCGGTCCTGGATTTTTCCTTCATCCCCTTGTCTAATAGTAACCCTCATAACTACCTCTTTAGAGGTCAAATTAAGACCATTTGAGGCTCATTGGAATGTGAAATAGTCAAGATTCCAAATGGGACCAGAATTGCCAAATTCAGTGACCGTTCGATATCCCAAAAGCTTGTTGGAACATTTCGATCGTCATTTTTCCATATGGCTTGTTAATCTTTCCAAATTGCTTGATCCAACAAAGACACCCATAACTCCATCGTTTGATGTCAAATTGGGTCGATTTTTGGCCATTTGAATGGTATTTTAGTGCTCCTTCATTCCTGACTGGAATCATCGTATTCCAAGACCCTTTGGGCCTCCATAAGTGGGATCGCAGTCATCAGTCCTGGATTTTTCCTTCATCTCATTGTCCAATAGTTACCCTCATAACTCTCTCTTCAGAGGTCAAATTTAGACAATTTTGAGCTCATTGGAATCGTTACTTGACTAGCTTCCAAATTGGACCAGAATTGGCTAATTCAGAGACCATTCGATATCCCAAAAGCTCGTTGGAACTCTTCGATCGTCATTTTTCAATATGGATTGTTAATCTTACCAAAATCACGCGATCCAACAAAGACGCCCATAATCCATCATTTGATGTCAGATTGGGTCGATTTTTTGTCATCTAAAAGGTCCTTTAGTGCTCTTTCATTCCTAATTAGAATCGTCGTATTCCGAGACCATTTCGCATCCATAAGTGGGATCCCACTTGTCGGTCCTGAATTTTCCCTTCATCGCCTTGTCTAATTGTAAACCTTGGAACTGCCTCTTCAGAGGTCAAATTTAGACTATTTCAAGCACATTGGAATGGTAACCTGTCAAGATTCCAAATGGGACCAAAATTGCCTAATTTGGAGACCATTCGATATCACAAAAGCACGTTGGAACTCTTCGATTGTCGTTTTTCAATATATATTGTTAATATTTCCAAATCACGTGATCCAACGGAGATGCCCATAACTCTATCACTTGAAGTCAGATTAGGTCATTTTTTGGTCATCTGAAAGGTACTTTAGTGCTCTTTCATTCCTGACTAGAATCGTCATATTCTGAGACCATTTCGGCATTAATAAGTGGGATCACAGTCATCGGTCCTAAATTTTTCCTTCATCTTCTTGTCCAACAGTAACCCTCATAACTCTCTCTTCAGAGGTCGAATTTAGACTATTTTGAGCTCATTGGAATTGTAACTTTACCAGCTTCCAAATTGGAACAGAATTGGCAAATTCAGAGACCGTTCAATATCCCAAAAGCTCGTTGGAATGTTTCAATCGTCATTTTTCAATATGGATTGTTAATCTTTCCAGATCGAGCGATCCAACAGAGACGCCCATAACTCCATTGTTTGATGTCGGATTAGGTCTATTTTTTGGTCATCTGAATGATACTTTAGTGCTCTTTCATACCTGACGAAGTGGGATCGCATTCGTCGGGCCTGAATTTTTCCTTCATCTCCTTGTCCAATAGTAACCCTCATAACTCTCTCTTCAGAGGTCGAATTTAAACTATTTTGAGCTCATTGGAATCATAACTTGACAAGCTTCCTAATTGGACTAGAATTGGCTAATTTGGAGACCGTTCAATATCCCAAAAGCACGTTGGAACTCTTCGATCATCATTTTTCAATATGGATTATTAATCTTTCCAAATCGCGCAATCCAACAAAGTAGCCCATAACTCCATCGTTTGATGTCGGATTGGGTAGATTTTTGGTCATCTAAAAGGTATTTTAGTGCTCTTTCATTCCTGATGAGAATCGTCCTATTCTGTGACCCTTTAGGCATCCGTAAGTGGGATCACAGTCGTCAGTCCTAAATTTTTCCTTCATCTTCTAGTCCAATAGTGACCCTCGTAACTCTCTCTTCAGAGGTCGAATTTAGACTATTTTGAGGTCATTGGAATCGTAACTTGACAAGCTTCCAAATTGGACCAGAATTGGCTAATTCGAAGACCGTTCTATATCTCAAAAGCATGTTGGAACTCTTCGATCATCATTTTTCAATATGGATAGTTAATCTTTCCAAATCATGCGATCCAATGGAGATGCCCATAACTCCATTGTTTGATGTCGGATTGGGTCAATTTTTGGTCATCTGAAAGGTACTTTAGTGCTCTTTCATTCCTGATAGGAATCATCGTATTCGGAGACCATTTGGGCATCCATAAGTGAGATCGCAGTCGTCGATCCTGAATTTTTCCTTCATCTCCTTGTCCAATAGTAACCCTGATAACTCTCTCTTCAGAGGTCGAATTTAGAATATTTTGAGCTCATTAGAATCGTAACTTGACAAGCTTCCAAATTGGACCAGAATTGGCTAATTCGGAGGCCGTTCAATTTCCCAAAAGCACGTTGGACTCTTCGATCGTCATTTTTCAATATGGATTGTTAATCTTTCCAAATTGCGCAATCCAATGGAGATGCCCATAACTCCATCGTTTGATGTCAGATTGGGACAAGTTTTTGGTAATCTGAAAGGTACTTTAGTGCTCTTTCATTCCTAATTAAAATCATGGTATTCCGAGACCATTTCGGTATCATAACTGGGATCACAGTCGTCGGTCCTGGATTTTTCCTTCATCTCCTTGTCCAAAAGTAACCCTCATAATTGCCTCTTCAGAGGTCAAATTAAGACTATTTCAAGCCCATTGGAATGGTAACTTGTCAAGCTTCGAAATGGGACCTGAATTGCCTAATTCATAGACCGTTCAATATCCCAAAAGCTCCTTGGAACTCTTCGATCATCATTTTTCCAAATGGATTGTTAATCTTTCCAAATCATGTGACCCAATGGAGATGCCTATAACTCCATCGTTTGATGTCAGATTGGGTAAATTTTTGGTCATCTGAAAGGTACTTTAGTGTTCTTTCATTCCTGATGGGAATCATCGTATTCCGAGACCATTTGAGCATCCATAAATGGGATCTCATTCGTAGGTCCTAAATTTTTCCTTCATCTCCTTGTCTAATAGTAACCCTCATAACTCTCCCTTTAGAGGTCAAATTTAGACTATTTAGAGCTCATTCGAATCGTAACTTGACAAGCTTCAAAATTGGACCAGAATTGGCTAATTCGGAGCCGTTCAATATCCCAAAAGAATGTTAGAACTCTTCGATCGTCATTTTTCTATATGAATTGTTAATCTTACCAAATCGCGCAATCCAACGGAGACACCTATAACTCCTTCATTTGATGTCGGATTAGGTCAATTTTTGGTCATCTGAATAGTACTTTTGTGCTCTTTCATTCGTATTCTGAGACAATTTCGTCATCCATAATTGGGATTGCAGTCGTCGGTCCTGAATTTTCCTTCATCGCCTTGTCCAATGGTAACCCTCATAACTGCCTCTTCAGAGGTCAATTTTAGACTATTTCAACTCATTGGAATGGTAACTTGTCAAGCTTCCAAATGGGACTAAAATTGCCTAATTCGGAGACCGTTCGATATCCCAAAAGCTCGTTGGAACTCTTCGATTGTCATTTTTCAATTTGGATTGTTAATCTTTCCAAATTGCGCGATCCAACGGAGATGCTCATAACTCCCTCTTTTGATGTCGAATTGGGTCGATTTTTGGTCATCTGAAAGGTACTTTAGTGCTCTTTCATTCCTACTGGAATTTGTGTATTCCGAGACCATTCGAGCATCCGTAAGTGGGATCACAGTCGTTGGTCTTGAATTTTTTCTTCATCTCCTTGTCCAATAGTAACCCTCATAACTCTCTCTTCTGAGGTCAAATTTAGACTATTTCAAGCTCATTGGAATGGTAACTTTGTCAAGCTTCCAAATGGGACCTGAATTTCCTATTTCAGAGACCGTTCGATATCCCAAAAGCACGTTGGAACTCTTTGATCGTCATTTTGCAATATGGATTGTTTATCTTTCCAAATTGTGCGATCCAACGGAGACGCCTATTACTCCATCGTTTGATGTTGGATTAGGTCGATTTTTGGCCATCTGAAAGATATTTTAGTGCTCTTTCATTCCTGACTGGAAATGTCGTATTTTGAGTCCCTTTTAGCATCCATAAGTGGGATTGCAGCCGTCAGTCCTGGATTTTTCCTTCATCTCCTTGTCCAATAGTAACCCTCATAACTGCCTCTTTAGAGGTCGAATTAAGACTATTTCAAGCTCATTGGAATGGTAACTTGTCAAGCTTCTAAATGGGACCAAGGATCAAGGGTCTAGATGACCCAAGGATCCCTAATCTAAGGAAGGAAAGAGCATGAAGGGATCCATGGAGAATGGTCCCTTACATGCACATGCATGCATTGTAGGATAGGCTACAAGCTATATCCATGGAGTCTTGGGGCCACCATCATCACTTGATAGGTCCCAGAAGCTCCAACTTGAGAAGAAAGATGAAGAATAAGAAAGAACTAAAGAAACCTGAAATTTGCATGTACACCCACCTAAGGATTAAGCTTTCAATCTACATAACCATGATCTACAAGCTCCAATGAAGGTGTTTATATGGGTGAGATGAGCTAGAAAAGATAGGATTGGAGGGGATTAGAGGGAGAAGGGGCTAAAGAAAATGGAAAGGGTGGGATGGTTTGGGGTTACTAGCAAGAGAAGAGACGAGAGAGAAATGAGAGGGAAAGAGAGAAAGATTTTAAGTGGAGTAATGATTATTTCTCTAAAAGAGGCATTCCTAGAGAAGAGAAGCAATGATGGGGCTATGGTGATATAAACAATGTTACTAGGGTTTAGGTTTTCTAGAAAATCTAAGCCTAGGTATGACATCATCACTATATGGGAAAATGTGCAAGGCCATGGTGGGGTCCACCAATCACACATCGATGGTCCAAATCGAACGTTACCCATAACTCATGATGTACACGTCGGATTCATGCACGGGACGCGACGTTGGAACTGCGGTTCCGATACGGACAAGATGGCATAGTTTCAGGTCAATCTGAGTCGGGTCTATGTGACCGAACTCAAGGACGACTGCAAAACTACCCGAAGGTAGCAAGCCGCCGGGATTCGACCAGTAGGACCATGGGACCTAAAGAAACGGCGTGCACACTTGGATTAGGATCTTACAAAAACAGAACTTCAGTTTTCAGAAGAAAAAAAATCTGTCGCATGGAGCAGTTTTATGCTCTAGGTTGTGTACACACCTGTGCGATCCAACGGGTGAAAACAGGTAGGGATTGGACGGCTTCATGTTCTCTACAAGATGGATGGATCAGTTCGTACAGTTGCGTGGTAATGGTGTGCCATGATCGGATGAGAATGGACATTGCTCGTTCATCTGTTTCTGCAGGAGAAATTTCAAAAGGAGGGAGGAGTCTTCCTTTTTCTGGGTTGGCTCGGGTCAAACTCATTTTACCGAGCTATACCTAGCCCCATGAACATCGGGTGTGCACCAACTATGGACAAGCACCACATAGGGTGGGGTCCACCATGATGATTTGTAAAATCTGGTCCGTCCATCAGCTCCTATGGGTCCAGGTATGACACCTGGCCAAGGATTAGGCAGATATGTAGTTTAGGTGGGCCATACTTGATCAATTTAAGCTATTTTATTTATTCAAGTTAATTTGATGGTCAGATTGACCCCAAATTTGATTATGAGTGGTTCCTAATCCAGTTTAGATGATCCTCAATGACACTCCTTTTGATCGAGCAAAGTAACTGTAGTGTTCATGTGTTAGATTAATTGTAGATTAGATGGATGGTGGATCTATCAATCCAGGGTCCAATATTGGTGATTTCAACTAATCTACTCCTTCCATCTATTTTGTTAACTCGAATTGGGACCAACCTAAGGGATGAAGCGGATTCAAGTCTCAAGTGGACCATACCTTCAAATCTCAGCCTATATTTGAGAATTTTGATGATCTGAGGGCCAGATTCTTCCCAAATCTGATCGATAACATATCAAATGGTTCGTAATCCTATTTAGGGTAGATTTGACGATCATTTCTGCAATCAGTTTCCCCTACACCTCAATTGGATGGGTGATCATGAGTTTGAACGGTCGAATTATTTTGAGACAATCATCGACGGTCCAAAGGTCCCCTAGATGAATCTAATGACTAGTTTTGATGGCCAGATCCATCATTGAACAAGGTGAGGCTTAAGCCCAAGGATCTATCTTGAATTCCATGGTTGATACATAATCCCAACGGTCGGATCTTGTGATCCAAAAGCGCAAGTGTTTCAGATTCACTCCTCACTAGTTTTAGGTGTCCTAAAGTAAGTGTACGTAGAGATCTAACTACTGATTCTATGATTAAAGGGTCAGATGGCTCAATCAATGGATGAGGATCTTCTAATGATCGGTTTTAGGTTAGAACGAAGGTGGATGTTTAGACGAATCAGCTTTGTGTTTATACTAAGTTAGGTCCCTATGGTAAAACCTGAGTACTGAAAAGTACAAGGTGTTACACATTTGTTGGAGCATAAAATTAGAGAAGAAAGTTGTGAAAGATTGAAATTCAAAGAGAAAAACAAAGAGGAAAAAGAGCGTTTACATGATGAAAATGACACTGAGCCATTGCACGGGTGCAACAATCTTGTTGGTCTGTTGCGCAGTGCGCAATGCATACCCAGTAGGCCCGTGCAATGAAGAGTAGGTTGCACAGAAATGAGTTCCACACGTGCGAATGCCTATAAATACCCCTTCCCCTCATTTGATTCGTTCGTAAGTGCATAGCTCCAGGAGATCTTGAAGAAATCCAAGACTTCTCTTTTCCAGGTATCTTGTGGAGAAGAAGAAGTAGAAGAAGTAGAAGAAGGAGAAAACGGGAGAAGACCCGGTTGTGCTTGCCCGTGCAATAAGAATCTGTCGCACGGTGCGCAACAACAGTATTGCCTTATAACAATATATGTATCAGTGCATATCTATCTTAATGATTTTGTTCTATATAAAAGTGATGATCTTCAAGGAGTTGTTTATCTCCTTCAAGAGCATTATCATGGGCAAACCAAAAGGAGAACATGGAACTATGAAGGATTCTCATATCCGCACAATTCCTCTTTTATAGAGACGAATATTGTCACGCCCCAAACTGAGAAACCGGGCTCACAAAATTCCCAATTGCCGAATCCGGTGCCAATAGCCTCCATAGTACCCCATTCTCGGCTTCCAACATTCATATGCCAGATTCTGATCCTGGGATCCTACAAGGAGGATTTTTAACATACATTTGTTTCATAACAAGCATAACCACAAGTTTACCCAAATCACAAAGATAACATCATCATCACATATCCACTAATATAAATATTTGAATACAATGCTGAAAGGGAAATACAAATGTCGAAATCAAAGCTCCAAAAGTCTGTTGCATGCTCCAAGCTCAACGCTGCTACAACCTAACACCACCTGCACGCATCTATCGTGCATAAGCTTATAGAAAGCTTAGAGGGTGGTGAAAGTGTGTGTGAGGTAAGTGCCAAGTATACAATAAAGTACATAAATCATACATCATCGAAAATACTTGCAAGATCATGAATCATACCATATCAGAGTAAGCAGAAATACTGAGAAGTTGTAACGTCTCGAAAAAATCCGCACAAAGACTCGAGTACCACCTTAGGCAGAAATCACTAAGGACCGAATTCTGTATAAATTAGATGAAATTAATTAAGTACTAAACTAAATTAATCGATGAATTAGCTCGAACCACTATCTATATGAACTGCAAGACCCAAAACCATTAAAATTGCTAACTCAATATTACCTAAAAACCTAGGAGCAATCTCAAACCCAGTTGCTCTCGGGAGCACATTGAAACTCCGTATCGGACCTGAACCGCGCGTCAAAAGTCCGATTACCACGAAACTTAAGGTTATGACCGTCTTATTGGGCTTGACATTGCGGGAATCAAGCCCAAATAGTATCCAAAAACGCACAACTTGAGCCCTGAGTAAAGTGTGCGAGAAACACGAATATCTTTAGGAAATGAACCAAACCTTAAGTGATTTGGACCGTTCGCCTACAGGCGAAATTGAAGACTTCAGACCGTCAGATTCTGACCAAACTTTACTCGTGGATCAAGGAAATTTCCCTACTCTTATCTGTATACTTATGGCCCTGATCGAGTGACGATGACTGTTGAACTGATACAGGTCCTCCACGGTCGATCCGCTAATCTGATCGGACCGAAATTATAGCCCAGCTTAGATCCATCATCAAGGAACTTGCTCCTACCGTATGCGAGCAATGGACCTCCAGATGAGCCCCATTCGTTAGAAATAGTCGTCTTTTGGCTATAATCCAAGTATACCATGGCCCTGGGGCCCTTGACATCACTTCTGAGACTATATAAGGCCCTTAAACCAGCCCTTCTCTCCCTCATACGAATTTCTTAAAAACCCTAAGAGAGAGAGAGAGAGAAGGAGTGAAAAGAGGAAGGAAGGAAGAAGAATTTCTGGGAGATCTTTGCTGAGATTTTTCCCACAACACCACGCGCCGATACATCTATCTCTTACGCTACTCAACTTGTTTCAACTTCATTTTGGGTAAGAAATCCTAACCCTAATCTTGTTTTAGGATTCCCAATAGAGGAATCGATGAAATAGCTAACCTATTTCGTGATTTAGGTAGCCGTTGTTCTGTAGACGAAAGTGTAGGATTCAAACCGTGTTTGAAACAAGTAAACCGACGAAAGGTGCGTACTATAAACGTTTAGGTTATGGTTTTCAAGGCTTTCAATGTCAGCAATGATCTATGTCTAACTTGATTGCTGCCATATGATCTTAGCTACGATGTATTCGATAAATTATACATGTGTGTGAACTATGTGAATATATAATGCATTCCATGTGTTTGTTGAAATGTTTGAATGAAATTATAATTATGATTTGTGCTTGCCATGACTATTAATCTAGAATACATGTTTATTGTATGTATAACAACTCCTTTGTGAAAGGATTTGTCATAATATATGCTATAACTAATTTAGTTCATGTATGTAGTAATGTGTAGCCTATGTGTTTGATAAAATGTCTGAATGAGAAATTATTTGATGAATTGCATTTAATAAGGGTGTTGAGATAGGATTCTTAATTACCTTATCCATATGTATAATTTCCTTCATGTAATCTTACTTTCGATTATGCAATTTATGGATGAAACACGAACATTTGGTAACATGTTCATTGTGTTCGATGAAATGTTCAAATGAGAATTGTATTTGGAATGTTTGTTAAATGCTGATATGTTTATCACATGTATCTATTTATTCCATCTAGTAAGATTGGGGCTACGACGTGGTCCAGGCAATCGGTAACAATTCCTGTTTAGGTGGCCGAATTAGTTTCGCCACATTAGATACGTTTGATGAATCCAAGCCGTACGGTGATTGTCAACAGTGGTTAGGCCACGTGGAGTGCTTATGTACTCCATGTCAATTAATTCAGCGTGCGCACGTACCAATTGAACTTGTCAAATAACTCGATTGGCCTATTGTGTGTTTACCATGTATGGACGCTACTGCTTGAATTTAAGGTACCGCTCATCGATGTAACAGCCTGTTTCAACCATGGTACCACGATCCGCTAAGACTTATGAGCCAGGCATGGTGGTGTATGGGACATCATGGTCGAGCAGTCGGCCTACGCTGGGGTGATAAGCTTCCCCGTAGTGACTAATAAGCAACCCAAACTCGTGAGCTGAATATGATGGTGATGAGACACTGTATTCGAGTTGTCGGCCTACGTTCAGGTGACGAGCCTCCTGTAGTGACCTCGAGTATAATCAATTGAACTTGCCTATCCACTGCTTTCATTAGGGATGATGCCCTACAGCTTGCCTATTGTATGTGATTAACTAAGACTGACGACCCTAGATAGATCTCCGTTTGGGTTAATGATATAAAGGGAGGTACCTTAGCTTTCCGAATCTGTTGTATGAATAAGCCTAATCAATTACTTGGCTAACACGACCATGCACCGCATTGCATGTGCTTTGGCGAGGAAGCGCCCAATTAGGGAGTTTGTCATGTGTGATCGTGAGATGAAGTCGCAAGGGAGTGTAGGAGAGGGCATGTATCATTATAACATATCATCCCTACATTAACAAGAGTACTTAGGATATGATTGTTGTATTGTTTTATCATTACTTCTTGACTGAATTGATAACATGTTAACCTTTGGTTTATAGTACTACTAAGTTGATCACTCACTCACACTCTGGGATGGTGTTTTAAAACACCAACCAGACTTGGTTTTAGTTGTAGACGACGATGTGGCTTACGCGACGGAGCCGAATTTCTTTGACGAGGAGGAGGAGTTCTCCTACATGCAGCTCTCAGGCGGGTCTATATAGACATAGAGTTGCATCGTCGGGATTACGAGACTATGGATTAGTTAGACATTTACACCTTGTTATTTTGTAAATTTAATACATGTATATATTCATCCTGGTACCATACTCATACTCTGGAGATTGAGAAACACTTACATACTTTATATACCTATCTCAGTCTTCCGCTTGCTTAATTTAATTATCTCTGGAGTATGATATGTTGATTTAGTATAATTTCACTCAGTTTAATGCACTAATATAGACAACATTTAAACATCATTATCTATATTGCATAAGTGATGCGTTGGATCTCGAGAGTTGAGCTTTGCTCGACCCTCGAAATTCGGGGCGTTATATAAGTCCATGAGTCATACAATATCCAAGTACGCAATACAGATCAGCTATGCAAATGAGGAGTCATAAAGAGCCAAATATCAGATGGAGTGGATGCAATGCAATATACAATTTCTGATGAGTTCATGAATACCTTCAGCCGTATCTACGCCATATAAATGCAAAAACATGGCAACCCAAAATGTTAAATATCGCGGATGCAATGCAATATGCGATGCGAATGAAATGACTAAGCCGGAGTGAAGTCGGGATGATAGTACGTAATATCACAGGCTATAGGGTCCATCACAAGGGAATTCTATCCAAACTAGACCCATACCTAAATTTGGATAGTCAGACACAATGTGGTAAACTCCTGATCTCATGTTAGTGGCGCTCCCCAACCGAAATCCTTGTCATTACGAAGGTACATAACAATTAGTTGCACACCAACAGCCCGAGTGGATAGTGAATGAATGAATGAATGAGTATATAACTCTTGCTCAATAAGTCCACATATCAGTACCGTACATTTCTGGGATCATTACCGGGGTCTAGTACACTCCAAGCTGGCTGCCGCCCCTGTTGGCCGCGCAGCCCAGCGAGTGAAAAAGACCTCACTACCCGCTTGCCAGTAGTATAACAATGCCTATCCGACTCATCGATAGCGGACCCATTTGGGAGTTAGTCAAACTCAGCCTAGTTTACAGCCCCCTCACTCGGGCGGATAAGGCTACCCTCCCTCCCAACCGACCATGACACAGTGAGAGACACGGTCTATTGGTATTCGGCACCGGGCGCTCATATATCCACTCGGTCTAGGCGTTGGGGCGTCTCCTGGCCACGGAGGTTTAGGGACTTTCAGCCACGGACATCCAAAGTGCCCAGATACTCAAACCAAACATTTTCGGTGTCTCATCTAGCCATCCACGACATGCCTGTGGAGGCTCTGGCCCTGATGTCGCCGGGGCGTACAGTAATCACAACACACAATGCAAGATGAGTGAGTCATACAATCCAGTCATGCATCAATCCTGCGCATATCATGCGCTCATGTGAGACAATCTCCGCCAATCAGGGAGTCTCATAACAACCTGCCCAATGACATATGCAAGAGTCAACCACATCTCATAATAAACATGCAGATAATGCATATGGGCATATATTATGATGCTATGCTATCACAGACTCATAATCGGTATCGACTATCAAATCGGCTTCGATGATCAAAATCGAAATCGAAATTGGCCTCGACAATCGCCCTGACAATCGGAATCGACCTCGACAATCGAAATCGGTAATCAGAATCGGCCTCAACAATCAGCCTCGATAATCATAATCAGCCTCGACAATCAGAATCGGCAATCAGAATCAGCCTTAGCAATTGGCCTTGATAATCAGATCGGCCTCGATAATCGAAATCAGCCTTGACAATCAGAATCGGCAATTAGAATTGGCCTCAGCAATCGGCCTCAATAATCGAAATCGACCTCGATAATCAGAATCGGCCTCGACAATCGGAATTGGCCTCGACAATCGACCTCAACAATCAGAATCGGCCTCAGCAATCGGCCTCGATAATTGGAATTGATTTCGACAATCGGCCTCGATAATTGGAATCGCCCTCGACAATCAGAATCAACCTCAGCAATCGGCCTCGATAATCGAAATTGGCCTCGATAATCAGAATCGACCTTGACAATCAGCCCCAACAATCAGAATGGGCCTCAGCAATCAGCCTCGATAATCAGAATCGACCTCGACATTCAGCCTTGATAATCAGAATCAGCCTCGACAATCAGAATCGGCCTCGACAATTGGCCTCGACAATCAAAATCGGCCTCAGCAATCGGCCTTGATAATCGAAATTGGCCTCGACAATCAAAATCAACAATCAGAATCGACCTCAACAATCGGCCTCGATAATCGAAGTCGGCCTTGATAATTAGAATCGGTCTCAACAATCGAAATTGGTGATCAGCCTAACAAAGGGCCTATGGGAAGGTCACAATGTGGACATTTAACCATCATCGCCCATCAATGTGGACATTTAACCATCATTGCTCCCAAGGAGTGGCCCACATAGAGCCAAACGTATCTTGGGTCCATGACCTCACACAAGGGCCTAATATACATCGCAATGGGCCTCATACAAGGGCTACATACACATCACTATGGGCCACATCACATGGTCCTAATACACGTCACGGTGGGCCGCATCGCATGAGCCTAATATGCATAATGATGGGCCGCATCACATGGACCTCGAATACATCACAATGGGCCTCACTCATGGGCCTTATATACACAACAGGTGGGCCTTGCTCATGGGCCTCGAATACATAATATGTGGGCCCTACACATGGGTCTCATATGCACCAAATGGGTCACGTATTTACGGGCCAAATACATCTCAATGGGCCGCACCACGGTGAGCCACAAATACATCACAACAGTTGCATCCTATGGACCTCAAATACATCACATTAAGCCTCATATACGGGCCTCAAATGCATCTCATTGGGCCCCAAACATGGCCGCATATACATCATAATGGGCCTGATCACCCGGCCCATAAATACATCACATCAGGCCTTGCCCATGGGCCTTGTATACATCACAATGGGCCACAGCCCATGGGCTTCAAATATACAATAGGTGGGCCCTACACATGGGCCTCATACATATCAAGTGGGCTCCATCAATGGGCCGCACTAATGGGCCTCATACACATCAAGTGGGCCTCTCAGGGTAATGAGGCCTACAACCCAAAAATAAATGGACAGTGTGTGTGGATAGAATACATGCATCAAGGGTCCCACGTCCAACTGAACCACGTGGCTAAAAATACTTACATCAAGGTGGGTCACGTTTGGACGGCACAAATAAACACATATATCATGATAGGGCCTCACCAGCACCGTCCAGATATGGACGGTGGGGATACAGAATACATACAACAAGGTGGGCCCCACCATAACGTTTATTTCCCATCTAATCTGTCCATACGGTCACAAGGACCTGGTTGGAGAGGGAAAAAACAATATCACTTAGATCCAAAACTTTTGTGTCCCAAAAAAGGTTTTAATGGTAGACATCCAATCTCCACTGTTTTCTGTAGTGTGATCCACCTGATAGATCTACCTCATTTTGGAATGGACGGTGTTTATACAACACATACATCATGCAGGACCCACCATCCTATCTGGACGGTATGGGTTAAACAGATACATCACATGGCGGGCCGCTGAAGCTACTGACAGCAGTCCACCATAGACGCGTGGATACAATACATAAATTCTGGTGGGGTCCATGTCCCATGTGGACGGACGGTCTAGATAAAACACATCTAGCATGGTGGGCCAACGCAGATGGACAGATGGTGGGGATAAACCCCATACAGCATCGTCCAGATAGACGGTGTTGATATAAGATGCATACATCAAGGTGGGTCCCACCCCCACACGTGTCACACGTGTGGGATGGGCCCCACGCGTCCAGAAATGGACAGACAGAGTGTATATATAACACATACATAGAACTGGCCCCGCAGCACTTGTTGTGTCAATACGGCAGCTGTATAGGTGGGTTCCACTGTCCTCAGATGGACAGTGGATAAAACACATATCAGGGTGAGCCCCACGTACTACTGGAGGGTGCGAGTACAGCACCTATATCAAGGTGGGGTCCAAAGAACCGTTGAACGGTTCAGATGAAACACATTCATCATGATGGGATCACAGAACTTGCTGGCGTCCATCCAGCAGCCGCTGCTAATGGGACCCAATGTCCACGAGGATGGCAGGATACATAATACATATCTCAAGGTGGGCCCCACCCTCACACGTGTAGCACATGTGAGGTGGGTCCCACACCCAGAAAAATGGGCGGACGACATGTATATATACATTACGGCATGGGTCCACCGTCCAGGGACTAGACGGTGCGGATACACCACATACATCACAAGTGGGCCCCACAGCTGGACGGTGTGGGTGCTACACGTACATCACATGGGCCCTCACCGTTTGGACGGTGTGGATAAAATATAAAAATCATGGTGGAATTCCACAGCTATGGACGTTGGTCCAGCAATGTCCGTTGATGGACGTACGGAGTGGATAAATACATCAAGGTGACCCTGCACGTTACAGGTGGGCCTGGCACCATCCGAACTGATCCAATAGATGGACGGCTGGATGCACACATACATTGAGGTGGGTCCTCACGGCTGTACGGTGTGGATCAAGTGGGCCACACTCATTATCATCTTCACCATAAAAGAAAAAGGGAGAGAGAGAAAGAGAGAGAACGGTGAAAATGGGAGGGACCCCGCCACTATGGGCCCCTCCTAGATACAAAACATACATCAAGATAGGTCCCACCATAAGTGGGCCCTAAAATCATCAAAATCAAATCATAAATCACCCATCGTAGGATCTTCTTCTTCCTTCTTCCACCAACGCGTTCTAGAGCTTCAAGGGAATGAGATTCAACGGTTGAGATCGATTTTGGAGGGTGGGATTGGGTAGTAGAAGGTGGGCCACACATGGCTTCTTTCTTGGGGAGCTTGGATAGTTTCTTCCATGGGAGTTTGCTTGAAAAAAGGAGAAATGAGAGAGAGGGTTGTAAGGAGAGAGAGGGATGAGTGATGGAGTGATGTATACTTGACATGTGAGGGATGGGTTGCTTTGACTTTGGGGTTGCTTTGGTAAGGGAGTGATGGGATATGTACTTGACTAGTGATGTGTACTTGATTGATGTGATTGATTGATTGATTTGGCACGTTCTCTTGGGTTTTGCAAAGCGCAGCGTTTTCCTCGAACTGAACGCTGGCCCACACTCCTAGCCTGGGTATTGCCTCGGCGCGCGAGACACAACATCGGAACCACGGTAACGGCGCGGTCGCTAGGGTACAAGTCTCGGGACGAGCCCACTCTGGAATATGGGATACGACTCAGGGTCGCGCGCAAATGCTATCTATGCGTCGTGGGTCACCGGAATTCGACAGGGAGGATCACGGATGCCTACGGAACAGTGTGGGCTAGGATTCAGGTCTTACAAATATACCGCGAGCCGAATGTTGTCAAAATCATTATTTGAATTATTTTTAAAGATGTTATATTTATTAGATATACTTTGTATTGGAATCAAGGGAAATACGAGGATGTAAATGAACTTTAGAATCAATAAAATATTTAATGATAATTGTTCTCTCATATTCCTTTGTTAGTATTGAATAAGATATCCCCAATTGCAATACATTCATTTCTTGTCAAAATAGTATTAATGTGAAATAGGGCGTACAAATTGAGTGTGTTCATGCCACGATTGTGTTGATAATACTAAAAGTTTCCATGTCCAATCATTATATCAAAATAAAGCTTTTATTATAAAGATCATAGGAAAAATAATTTTAAGGTAAAAAAATAAGTGTATAATACTATGTGTCATGCTCAAATGTACGGTTATAATACATCTAAATAATTCTTATGATGTTACATATGCTAAAATAAACGATTGTCTATATAAAGATCGAGTGGTCCAATGGACAATTCTCAAGATCTGGATAATACATCTATTAGATGATAATTTTAACGGTTGATTTAAAAATTAATCAGTTACTATTCAATTTGGATGGTTTGCATTGATGATTCATGGTTTAGATCGATGATCCAACGGACAGATTATCATAGATATTGGTTAAAATGACCCACTTGGTGATCGGTTATGATTAAATAATGAGAAAGAAAATAATACACCCCCCCACCCCCGCGTAGTGGTATTTTTTTTCTTTATGATTATGAAAGACAAAATTAGGTAGGCTCTGAACCATCTCCAATGACCGAATCACGTAGTTTGAATTATGACCAAATTATTCAAATGATTTAGGAAGTAATAGGCCAAGTTCGTGGGCATGTTATTGCATCGGTCAACCATAAGTCCTATTCAGAATGGATTGACCAACAGTCTCCATTGTCATGGATGATTTTGTTGTTTTTTTTATAAGGACAGCCGAGTTCGACCAGGACGGTCGATTTTGCTTTTTTTTTTTCAATCAAGATGGCTGAATTTGTTGTCTCTTGACCAAGGCGGTCGAATTCAACCAAGATTATTGAATTTGTTGTTTTTTGACCAAGATGGTTGAGTTCAACCAAGTCAGCAACTTGGATGTTTTTCGATAAAATGGTCGAGTTCAACCAAGATGGCCGAAATTGATATTTTTATACGGCCGAGCAATCACATTTATTGTGTCAAACAATGAATTAACATTACATTCACCTTTTACCAAATGAGAAGCGATGTGGGGGGGCAATGTTGTACCATATTTCTGACTTCTTAGGAAATCCAATTGGAAAGGACACATATTATATAAAGGGAAAGATATAGCATGTTAAATATCTTCAACGATGTTTGGAGTGCATTTTACAGAATCACAGGTGACAGGATGACAAGATAAGGAGTAGTTGAAAGAAATTCAAAGGCAAACCAAGTGGCTGAGAATCATCCAAGAGGTCAACTAAGGGGCCGAGTAGAATGTGGTCGAGTCAGCAAGCAGACCTGGAGTGATTACTGGGATAGGTGGCAAAGAAGTCTCTAAAAGGTCATGTAATGCTGAAACGGTTATAGCAACAATCAGAACATGGGAAGTATCCAGGTGGCCAGGTTAAAGCTATAAATTGCAAAGGAAGTTAGTAGAAGAAATCATCTCATACCAACCAAACCAAACCAAATATCTTTCAATTATCTGTCATTTACGTTCCTTAGTATAATCTTTACATTTACATGCTATTTATAATCCTTAGTGTAATCTTTACCTTTACCTGCTATTTACATTCCTTAGTGTTACCCGTAATATTAATCAAGTAGTTATTAACTTTAGTTGTAATTCGAGTCTATGCTCATATGCTGGATTCAGTTATAGTATCAAGGAAAGTTCTCCATACAAAGAGTTGTTCTTTGTGGCCAACTATAAGAATTTCTTTTTCGTTTTATCTGTATTGAAGAGAAAAAGTCCTTTTGTACGAAAGGCAGATGTGTGACCCATTTTCAGAGGACGAACACCACCCTCTGACTATCACTTGATCATCTTAAGCAACGTTATGCAAGTGGTTGAATAGGCGACTAATATTATTAGGTATCGGTCATATACGATCGATTTCTAACCTATTTGCCTATCTTGGCGCTTGGAGTCAGAGTTGTTTGGTTTGAATTGAGCCTCACATTCATTCCTGGCACGCCCACACTAATCACTTGACCAAATTTGAAATTGAACCATAATGTAATGGAATTGCATTTGGTCCCGTGCAAATTCCAGTTAGCATTTTGGGGAGGATGTGAAGGGTTGGGATTAGGTGGGATGAAATTGCATTTGGTACCATGGGAGATTTTCAGTGGATTTTGAAATCCACTACACATGTGAGTCCCACATTGATGCATGTATTTTATCCATGTCATTCATCCATATACGCCCTTTACACATCACATTCTAGTTATATACGTTACCATGAATTTGGTTTGTTGATTACATTTCCATGGTCAACCAAATGGGGTTTTGCTTAATCCTGAATTTTTTCAATAGCAAGAATTTTATCCCAAACATAGGAATTGGATGGCCAAAATACCATGGTATTTCTAGACATGCAATCATTGTGTAATAATGGTGTTAGTCCCATCTAATACAATTTCCATACCATTTAGTCCCACGTACCAAACAGGCCCTTAATGGTTCAATCATTTATCCAATGGTTGAGATCGATTGTGAAACTTCTTGGAAACATTTTGAGATGCTGGCCAACTATTTATTGTTTAATAAACGAGATCTAGCCACAAATGAAGCTTGGGTGACTAGTGGATCCCATGTTGGAGTCGACTGGCTTCAACCTGAAGCTTAATGCATATGCACAATCACACATTAATGGGGCGTCAAAGGGTGTGTCAAAGCCATTTCACTAAAGACAACGACGTCCTTCCCTTGTGGAAGTAAATTGCCTAGTGACTCTGACGCTAGGGATATCCCAGGTGTCAGGTGTGTGGGGCCCATTGTGATGTATGTGTTTTATCGACATCGTTTATCTATCTCATTTTAGGATCTAAAAAAAATAAATAAGCAAATCAAAGTTCAAGTGGACCACACCACAGGTAATGGGAAATATCAGTAATTGGACACCCACCGTTAAAAACTATTGTAGACCACAAAAGTTTGGATAAAAGCTGATATATGTGTTTTTACTTCATCCAGGTCCATCAAGGTCCCTGTGACCTTATGAACAGGTTAGTTGGGCTTTAGGTATAGTGGGTACCATTATCTCCGTTGTTTCCTGTATGTGATCCATTTGAGTTTTGGATTTGCTTTATTTTTGGGCTCTCACCCTAAAATGAATTGGCAAAATGGATGGATGGAATGGATATAAAACACATGCATCACAATAGGGTCACCAGAGAATCTGCTGTAGCCTTAGGTATAAGAAGATGCCAAGCATGATAGGCCTCTTGGTGAGTGATCTAATGCAATCAGTCCGATGCAAATAATATTTGTATTCTTAGGCAATTCGGTGCTCTCGATGGTGATGGTGTAGGACATGCCGTCTCTACTTGTCGTTGGTTCTATTCACATATGATAACCATTAACTAATCCATGTTGCCTAAAACCCGATGGAGTAGTTTTGGGATTTTTATTTTTTTTCTGAGGGAGGGCCTACTAAGAGAGACTCTATGAAGGAATCTACTATTAAGCCTACTTAACGTACTTTTTTTTTTTTTTTTTGGACCTAAAAAAAACTACAAGTTTTGCAACATAACTAATCATATTATTGGCCTAAACCAACACAAATTTGCCTACACGATTTCAAATGATATGGGAGTTTTCCAACCCCAACTTGACCCAATTTCAATTGGGGTTGGAGTTTTCCAAGCTTAAACCCTAGGACCTTGACAACTAGACCCAACCCAACTGTAACTCAGGTTGGATCAGTCAGGTTCAGGTTGTCCCAAACCTGAGGTTGCAGCCCTACAGTTGTCTTCTAGTAGCAAATGCCTTCTAATATATTTTGATCTGGTGGGTTCTTGCGAGGATTAACTGGGTCAAAAATCACAATGACCGGAAAACACTGACCCTTCAGTTGTTAGTTGTAAAAGTTCCATGTGGTTTGATGTGTTTTCCCTCAATGGGACAATCAATACAACCCTTTCGAAGTAAACATTACTATATATATATATATATATATATATATATATATATATATATATATATATATATATATATATATGGAAAAGGTACTATGCGCTCGAGCGTAAAGCGGTCGTCCGTGAGGTCGAGCTGGGGTGGGCCCCACCGTGATTCCGTTCGAAGATCCACACCGTCCACCGTGATCAGGTGGGCCATACCATCTGAAAACATAAGTATACAAGCAAAAACATGTAAAAGCACTTGGTGGGCCCCACCTGAGATGTGGATACCACCTGAAAAGTGGTTTAAAATTACATTCAAGTGGGACACACATGATGGACGGTTTTGATCATGAAGAAACCTCTCGAAAGGCCCCCACAACTGGTTTTGAATGTTTCAATGGTGCACGGCCCCTCTCCACTTCTGTACGTGGTGTGGCCCACAAAAGTCACGGATTGAGGTGATTTTCAGCCGTGTGGGCCCCACCTGGGATGGTGCATCTGACTGAGGGGGTAGATGTTCGAACGGCATCACGGTGGGCCCCACACCAACTCGACCTCATGGACAACCGTATGGACAACCGTATGCGCTCGAGCGCATAGTACCTTTTCCCATATATATATATATATATATATATATATATATATATATATATATATATATATATATATATATATATATATATATATATATATATATACATACATATATATATATATATATATATATATGTATGTATGTATATATACATATATATATATATATGTATGTATGTATATATATATATATATATATATATATATATATATATATGACACATGCCAACAATAGTACACGTGGTGGGATGGACATTTTATCAGTGCATAAGGTTGTTAATCCCTCTGTGCACGAGATTCTCAGGGCTAGCAAACCTCCATGATGCAATGAGACGAGTCTAAAAAGAAAGTGCCATAGTAAAAATTCAGATTATCATCTCAAATCCAACATCTATTTTGATGCTCATGATCAAAATTGTTCATTGGAAATTCCCTGCTTAGGCCCCACTCGAGTAGAATTTGAATCCAGATCTCAATCAACCAAGTGGCCTCACCATTTATATGCCCTCACTTGAATAATCAGGACAAGCCCTTTATTGAGTGAACCACAGCTGGCATGAAGAAAATGTACTTAGAAAATTGACCAATGGCCCATGTTTATAATAATACACAAGTGTGGAACACCACATGGGTGGACCAGCCCCATCTGTGGGAGCTCACCTGATGAACAACACAGATCTCGCACAACACTTGCCAACAGTTAGAATTCAAGATCCTCCCCTCTAGAGGGGCCTTCACATTTCTTCTTTGGAAAGTACAGAAGACAGCCAATAGACACATCTGGTGTACAGGACAAGGCTAAACAATTGCTAATATCCCTTCAATCAGTGCCTTAGAATCGATGCTTTCCTACTGATTGACTGACGTAGCATCTCATTAATTTAATATGAGAACACATAGATATAATTATATCTACTCAGTGGTCAACGTCTGCCTTGCAAGCACAAGAAGGAAACGAATGAGAGACTTCTTTGCACAAATCAAAGTAGCATCATCTTCTTCACCCTTTTCATCTGCAAGCTGACGTTCTTGCATAGACTGTACTCTCCGAACCAGTTTTCGTAACTCCTAATAGAGGATAGAGCATGGCATTAGTAAAGGCATGAGATGGCAATAGCACCAAACATGAAACCTTGAATTCAAAGATGCACCAAGATGTCTCTTGAAGTAATGAAAATTCCAGGTGGTGGTCAAAAATCAAACAAGATTGAGTAACATAGCATTAGGTAAATGATGGGGTGGAGCTGGATCCGAAATCTGGTAGAGCCCTCCCTCCACATTGCATGTGGCAGGGCAATGAACCATCTGGGACTGTCCATCCAATGGGTGGTCCTGATTGGTACGTCTCTCTTCCACATGTTCGATAGAGAGGGAACCATATTCGGGTTCAACCTTCTCTATGCTATCACTTTCATACCATCAAAAAAATGCCATAAAAAACAGAGCGCACACTTTTTTCCTCAAAACTTTTTGCCAGACAACCATGAGAATTCCTGTTTTGAATGAATGTTGACGAGTACAATGAAACAAGATTCATAAAACCAGACCCAAATAGCTTGGACAAGGCGATAATTATTATGTAAGCAACAACTGCTCTAAAATGAAATAGATGATTCTAACTTGAGGATAGAAGCTGCATTTCTGATATGTGCAAATACAGACATTTATACAAACATTCAGATAGGATCAAAGTTATGTAAAGGTATAGATTAGATGATGTGGTATGTATCATCCATGTCATGGTGAAACATGACACGGATGATACATTTAATATTCATACCACATTGTTTGGATCTTGTAGGCATGTGATTCATGTTGGTAATCATGTGTAACCTACTATTTTGTGCAGCCAACTTCTCAGGCATAACTTGCATGTATGTGGGTATGCACTTAGTGGTTAACCTGGCAACTACCTTGAGCATGGGTACAAGGATCCCTGGATACCCAAAAGTCTGCATCCAGATTTCAGCATCGATTAATAATCAGATTGGGTTAGGGTCCATGGGTCCAGATCAAATCGGGTTGATTCAATTACCTGTAGGCAGTGTTCGAAAAATCGGTATCGCGCAACGTATCGCACTCTTGGGATACAGATACGTATCGGTTATCGCATGAGATATATCGTTTGTATCGCATAATTTATCGCACTTTTGGGAAACATGGGGAAACATTAGGAAAATTGTTGAATTTTTCAATGAAACTTCAGGGATTATTTAAAAAGACCCTAATACACACTTTTAAATCATAAAATCTCAAAAAAGAAATGGACATAATAGGTTTCCTTTGTATATTGTACTAAGATATGCGCTGTGCGATTGAACTAAGACAACTATATTCAGTATCCACCCCATCCATCCGTTTTTTCATATCATTTTAGGACATTATCCAAAAAAAAAAAAAAAAGCAAATCCAATAATCAGGTGGACCATATCATAGGAAACAATGATGATTGACCATTAGTGGGCCACAAAAGGTTAGATCAAGCTGATAATTGTTTTTTCTCTTCATTCAAACTTATGTGAAATCATCAATAAATTAAGTACCTAATAAAATATAGGGAAAATCAAGGTGCACCCTAAAAAGTTTTTAATGGTACCGTGTTCAACCACCATTGTTTCCTTGAGTATAGTCCACTTGAGACGAAAAATAAGATAGATCTAACGATCAAGTGGACCACACTGAAAAAAGTAGTGGGCGGATTGAACGTCTGCCATTGAAACCCTTTAGGGGTTCACGGAAGTTTTGGATCAATATAAAATTTGTTTTTCCTCTTCATCTAGGTCTTTGTGACCTTATGAACAGAT
Source organism: Magnolia changhungtana (assembly GCA_030180095.1). Classification (NCBI taxonomy): domain Eukaryota; kingdom Viridiplantae; phylum Streptophyta; class Magnoliopsida; order Magnoliales; family Magnoliaceae; genus Magnolia; species Magnolia changhungtana. The sequence continues at coordinate 734,334 of JASAUF010000638.1, forward strand.
TGGATGGAAAATAAACGTTATGGTGGGCCCTACAAAATTTTTAAAGGTGAAAATCATTATCTCCACTACTATTAGTGGTGTGGTCCAGTTGATCTTTGGATATGATTCATTTTTTGGTTAGTACTCTAAAATGATCTCTAAAAATGGATAAACGGTGTGGATATAATAAATATATAATTATGGGGCCATGTACCTTTGATCTCCTTTGAACAGTTCGTACAACTTGGAGCTAGAGGAGCGTCAGCGCTCGTCTTCGCACGAAACATACCTACTCCAACTAACCCTTGCCCATCCCTAGCTCTGAACGGGTAGGTTTGTGGGCGGGCCCACCGTGATGTATCTGTACATCCAAACCGTCTATTCCTTTTCTCAGATTATTTTATGGCATCAAAACAAAAATGAGGCAGATCCAATGATCAAATGGACCACACCACAGATGACTCTTGCATTTAATCCAACTGACATTTAATGCTTAGTGCATTTTAATGCAACCAAGCTTAATATTTGGTGTGGTCCACTTGAGCGTTGGATATGCCTCATTTTCATATTCATGCCTTAAAATAATATGAGAAAAGGGATTGACGGTTTGGATGTACAGATACATCACGGTGGGCCCGACCACAGACCTGCCCGTTTGGAGCTAGGGACGGGAGGGGGTAGTACGCAATCCGCATCCTCGTGTGGTACTCCAGCCAATCCGCTTCCTCTTGGACAAGATTCGAAGTTATATGGGCCCACAATAATATATTTATTATATCCACACCGTTCAACCATTTGGAGAGATCATTTTAGATCATGAGCCCAAAAATAATTAATATCCAAGGCTTAAGTGGACCACACCACAAATAGCAATGGGACAGTGATTCTCACTGTTAAAACATTCGTAGGGCCCACCATGACTTTTATTTTCCATCCAATCTATTCATGAGGTCACACAGACCTGGATGAAGAGGAAAATTAAATATCATATTTATCCAAAACTTCTGACCTCAAAAGGGTTTCAATGGTAGACGTTCAATCTCCCACTATTGTCTGTTGTTTGCGGTGTGGTCCACTTGATCTCTGGATCTGTCTTATTTTTCGGCTCAAGCCTTACAACGAGCTCGCCATATGGACGAACAGTTTGGATATAACGCATACCTTATGATGGGACCCACAGAACTTGATGACGTCAACACTCGGTGGTGTGCGGTACACCACCCAACCCAAAATCACTTAAAGAGGGCTCGGACGCCCTTGTTTTTCGACACAGAGAGGATTCCAGCCTTCCGGAACCCTAAAATCTCACCCAAATCCAGAAATTTTCAAATCTCACGATGATTTCTCGAGATTTCGGAGAGGATTTCTCCGAATTTCGCTTGGATTTCTTCGGATTTTGACGGATTTCTCTCCCAAATCAAAGATTTGGCTTGCACTAACCTACGAAAGAAGCTTCGATTGGAATGGCCCACCAAATGGAAGCTTTCGATGATAACGATCTCTTGTACGGGTACCGAAATCCATTTTCTTGTTTTTTTTTTCGATTTTTTCGGATAATGATAGTTTCAATTTTATTTTTTTTCGATTTTTTCGAGGAAATCGTGTGATATCGTCGAAATATCGTGCGCTATCGACGATATATTGGCCGATATCTAGATTTTGGGTTTTTTGGTATCTTCTGGGGGTTATCGCGAGTGTATCGTCTCGCAAGGGTGCGATAACGATAATATCGGCCGATATATCGGCCAATAGTATCGATATTTCGAACACTGCTTGTAGATACCCAAATATATGATGTTTCTAATTTTATCCTTTATTTATTATTATTGAAAACCAAAAGGCATGTTTCTACCATGGACCTATATCTGGGGTCAGGACTGAACAAACATGAATTTAAGCCTAATTCTAGATCCAATTCCAGCTCCAAACCCCATTCCGTATTCTAATCCATGCCCCAATATGATCAAATTCAGATATGGTACCTTTTTTTTTGTACACATGCACTCACATCCCGCACACACCCATGCGCTCACAACACCACAGTGGGATTTCACCACAATGGGTACTCGAACCAATAACCTCGTGTTGAAACTCTTGTGAGTCTACCACTGAGGCATAAGGACCCAAATTCAGATATGGTTCCTCATATACTGATATACGGTACCTTTATACAAATCTGAAAGGACCCAAATCTGATTGCCTTAGTCCGTGACGGATACAAGTAAACTAGTAGCTGACACAAACCAACCCGTCAATAGCCTAAATGCCCCTCATGATCCAGCTTTGCTTGCTCACCCTTTGGTGTATGCATTTAATAGTTGTGCTGGTGGTCAATATTAGGTGGGACTGTGCAGCATGTGAGTGGCGTCAATGGGAGTCTCATGTATGATCGGTTACAAGAACTCAAGTAAAACAAAAGGTTGATGTCTGGTCGGTGATGCAATTGCACCCCATCCCATGTGTTCCACACGTGTGCACAAACAAAGGCCCAAATAGGGACCCACTTGATCATATATATGGCAACATTCAAAGGCCAGTTTCCTTCTTCTTTTTTTCCCCACACACACATACAGAAATGGTACTATGCGGTCGACCTCATGGGAAGCTTCCCTTGAGGTAGAGTTGTGTGGGTCCCATTGTGATTTGACATCCACACCGTGCATTTGGTGGGACCCCTCTAGGTTATGGGATATCCCAAAAATCAGGCATATCAGGAACTAAGTGGGTCACACCATCTGAAACCATGTTAAACCATGCCTAAAACATCTAAAAGCCCACCCACACGCGCCCCCGCCCCCGCACGCGCGCGCACACACACACAGGTTCAATCTATTGTCATTGAGGCCTCCAACGGGTTTTGGTCATGTTACTCAAGGGTTCGATCTATGTTCATCGAGGCCTCCAATGGGTTTTGGTCCCGTTACTCAAGGGTTTGAATCCTTCCGTCCCAGATGGATTCTATCGGAACAAAGATCACACACACACACACACACACACACACACACACACACACGTCTTGATATTATACCGCATCATCTCCCTTATCTCTTTTGAGACATTTGGACACCTTGAAATTTGCTCATTTTGATGCGCCAAATGCTATTTCACACATGTGATTCCTCTAGTTATTAATCTACCATAGTAATACATTTTATGGCATGCCTATTCTAACCTACTCTCTCACAATGTTGCCATCCAGTATCTTCATTTCCTAGTTGCACCATCTTTTTTTTTCCCTCACAAGTCACAACTCCAAGTATCAAATTGTTAACAAACTCTACATATCAAACTGACCATGGGTCATAGTCATAAAGTGACTCAAAGTCATCAACTGACTAAAATAACATATAATGTTCAAACAACATTATCATAAACAAATGCAAAATAGATATTAAAATTTAAATTTAGATGAATGGTGTCGTTCGGATTTTAGACCACTTAAATAACCCAAAAGGCCTAAAATTCATGCAATATATGGAACTCATCCACTAAAGCATCCTTAACCATTTAATGCCATTTCCCACTAGAAATTTCGGGAAAAATAAAAATGGATGAATAGTGTTAGGTCCACTCGAATAACCCCAAAACAATTAGAACTCATCCCATCAATGCATATCCCTAACCATTTGACACTATTTTCTTTAAGGGAAGGATGGGCACATACAGAGCACAGAGATGTAGAGGCATATATGGCCACTTTTAGACTGATATGATAGAGTAGATGATGCACTATTATGTGCGATGGTTGGACTGGCCCAACCATATGTGATGCAGGACAGTCTAAACTAGAATGCATGTGTGAGCACAAAAATTATCTAGCGAAATAAACTAAGCAAATCAATTGAAATATTCAACATTCCACATCATAGCGAAAAATGCAATGGTTGAAGAATATCATCACAATCCTGCAATACTGTATTCAAATCATGCGTGGATTGGATCCAGTGAGGGATGGGACCTCCCGATCTTGCATGGTTTCAATCCAACAGTCAATGCAACTTCTCTAGTCCAAGAAATCAAAGGATTTCTGGAATAGGGACGGCTGGAAAATCTGAGAGAGGGTTGGGATCAATTCTCAGATTTTCAGGGTAAGGGGACTTCAAAGAATCTAATTGTAGACAGTAGCAATCAAAGAATACCAAGCATAGAAAGAGAAAAAGAAGGTTAAAAACAAAATTTAGAGGAGAAGAGATTAGGGGAAGAAAAGAAATTACCACACAGAGAAAAGAGAATGAGGCACCAAGCTTTCATTAAAAAAACATTGTCCAGTTTAGAGTAGAAAACACCATATTTATAAAATTCGGATAAAAATGACTAAACTACCCTTATAATAAAAAATAATAATTGTTCCTCCGTATGGTCTTCCAACTCATCCTACACGTGTGTCCTCCTAATGTGGGGCCTTCGATTAATCCAGGGACACTTGTAAGGCCTTCAAAATCCTCCTTGGTTGTGCCACGAACAATCATCGAGCCATAAAGATGTATTCGTCGGCCGCCTTCGTCTTTGATAAACTTTGAAGGGTCTGATGTCCTCATCAACTCCCCTCGGGTGAGAAGAACTCAGCTCCGACGAGTTAAAACTTTTGCGCATCTAGAGAAGGTTTGAATCAATCCACTGCAGTTCCACTTTTGTAAGCCATGTAGAATCGGATGGTAGCTTGTTCTTCCATTTGACAAGGTACCTTTGGAAGCCCCCATCTCGTGTGGAAACAATCTCCTCATCCATTATCCCTTCAATCTCTTCCTTACGGTCAATTGATGGTGGAAGGGGTGGAGTGGGTTGAGAAGTAAAGTCGAAAGTGGGCAAGGGTGGGAAGAAGAAACAATGGACGGGTTAGGACAGAGGACTAGATCTTCCACATTGATCGTCAGACTTATTTCCACTTCAAGTGGAAGGTCTACCCTGTACGCATTAGACCCAATTTTACGCAATACTTTGAATGGTCCAGTACTGCGAGTTTGTAATTTCTTAGCAGAACCCTGAAGAAACCGCTTTGGTCTAATCCTAACACTTCCATAATCCCCTTCATTAAATTTTGTCCACCTACGATGTTGGTCAGCTGAATATTTATAATTATCATTACTCGCATTTATTCGTTGTCTAACATGTGCATGCAAGTCATGAATGTGTCGTGCAAATGCATCGGCTAACTCAAAAGATCTTTGGGTAACTGACATGGGTAACAAGTTTATGGGCATCCTAGGTTTGTATCGGCTAACATTTTCAAATGAACTCAACCCTATAGATCTATTGACTGAATTGTTGTAGGCGAACTCGGCTACAGGTAGAATCAAATCCCAAGTTTTCACATGTTCACCCATTAAGCATCGTAAGAGGTTTCCAAGGCTGCAATTAACCACCTCAGTTCAGCCATCAGTTTGGGGGTGGTATGCAGTAGAAAACTGCAAACGTGTTCCCATCACGTGCCATAGTGTCTTCCAAAAATAGCTGGTAATCTGACATCATGGTCAGACACCAGTCTTAGGTAAACCATGGAGACGGACCACATCATCGAAAAAGACCTTAGCAATATTAAACGCATCAGAAGTTTTTGAACATAGGATGAAATGCGCCATCTTAGAGAAGCGGTCCACAACAACAAATATGGAATCATGCTTTTTAATCGTCTTAGGAAGCCCAAGCACAAAATCCACGCTAATGTCTTGCCACGGAGCATGTGCCACAGGTAATGGCGTATATAATCTAGAAATTTTCTTTGTTTCTTCGCCATCTGACACGTTCTACACTGCCCTAAAATTCTGGCGACATCTCGCTTGAGACTTGGTCAGTAGAAACAATCCTCTACGAGGGCAATAGTCTTATCGCGGCCAAAGTGGCCAGCTATCCCTCCCGAATGAATCTCCCAGATGAGGAATTCACAGAGGAACGTACGGGGAATACACAAATGATTTTCTTTAAAAATGAATCCATCTTTCAACATGAAATCCCCCGCACTTTGCTGATCACTCAAGACTGACGAATAGGTACCCCTAAAATCTGGACATGTGGGGTACTTGTCTCTCGGTTGCTCAAAGCCAACAACTACTACACTCAAAGAATTGAGCAACGCCACTTTACGACTAAGGGCATCAGTTGATTTATTCTCTACTCTGGCCTTGTGTTTCAAGACAAACGAATACTCTTGAAGGAACGCAACCCATTTAGCATGCCTTGGGTTAAGTTTCTTCTGAGAGTGAAGATAACGTAAGGCCTCATGATCAGAGAATAAGACAAATTCCTGCAATAGGAGGTAGTGGCGTCGATGTCTCAAAGATTGCACTACCGTATAGAATTCCTTGTCATAGGTAGAGTATTTTTTTTTTTTTTTGCCTCATTCAGTTTCTCACTGAAATAGGCAATAGGATGACCCTCTTAACTCAGGACTCCACCTATACCAACACCAGACACATCACATGCAACTTCAAAGATTTTAGAAAAGTCGGGAAGGCACATGACGGAAGCTTCGACCATCCTGCCCTTAATTTCTTTGAAAGCCTTAACTGCGGTTTTCGATCACACGAATTCTCCCTTCTTCATACACTCTGTAATGGGAGCGAGCCATAATCGTGTTAAAACTCATAATGAACCGATGATAGAATGTGACTAAGCCATGGAAGCTTCACACCTCATGGATGTTCCTCGGTTCAGGCCAATCAACTATGGCTTTGACTTTCTCTGGGTCTGCACACATCCCTTCTGCTGATACTATAAACCCTAAGAATACAACCTGACTAGACATGAACGAACACTTTTTAAGGTTAGCGTCTAATTTATTCGCCCTAAGGACGCTACAGACCAACTTCAAATGTTCAAGGTGTGATTCTCTAATGGTGTTATAGATCAGGATATTGTCGAAGTACACCACTAAGAATTTTCCCATGAACGGTCTCAAGACCTGGCTCATCACCCGCATGAAAGTGTTGGGTGCGTTAGTTAAGCCAAAAGGCATGACCAACCACTCATATAGCTCATCCTTCGTCTTTAAGGTTATCTTCCATTCATCACCGGGGCGTATAGGGATTTGGTTGATATCCACTCTTGAGATCTATTTTGGAGAAAATGATGGACTTAGCCATCATGTCTAACATGTCATCAAGCCTAGGTATGGGAAACCTATACTCGATCGTGATTTTATTGATGGCTCTATTGTCCACACACATGCGCCAAGTGCGTCTTTCTTAGGTGTCAATAAAGCGGGTATGACACATGGGCTTGTGCTCTCCTGGATGAAACCCTTTTGCAGGAGCTCATCTACATGCTTCTTCAACTCTGCATGTTCTGCAGGGTTCATCCTATAGTGAAGAAGGTTTGATAGAGTCAACCCAAGGATAAGATCAATGGCATGCTGGATGTCCCTCATGAGTGGCAACTCATCCGGCAAATCCTCAAGGAATACATCTCTATACTCCTCCAAGACCGGGGCTACCTCGTGGGGTAACTTTACCGGTACCTCTAGTGTAGCCTCTCTAGCCACTAAGGCATACACCGTCGAATCCTCCTTAGTCTCTCTTTCAAACTCTTTAGTTGTGATGATGTGGAGAGACTTGGGTGTGGATTTCCTCACTTCTTTAGGCTCACTAGCCTTCTCACATTTCTTTTGTGCAGTGTTTTGTGGTGGCATAGGATTAATTTTGATCTTCTTGTCGTTACGCATGAAGGTACACGAATTAGAACGACCGTAGATCATGACGTCATTATCGAATAGCCACAGTCTGCCTAGGACGATGTGACCTACATCCATAGGCAACACATCACACTACAGGGACTCCTTATAAGACCCGAACTCGATGAGTACAAGACATTGATGGATGACAGGAAGGGAAGTCTTGTCTACCCATGAGACTTTGTATGGGTCAGGATGAGGGGTGGCCTCTAACTTTAGACAGCCTAAGGTGTTAGTAGAAATTACATTTATGCAACTCCCACTGTGTACTATCACCTTACAATTTTTCTCGCCACACTTGGCGATCGTGTAGAAGATAGTGTTGCAACAACAGTCAACACTACTTCTAGTCTGGGCTAGCACACACCTGACAACTACTAGTGTGGCATCATCACCCACCTCATCCTCATCACTCAATGATCCTACGGACTGATATTCTTCAACTTCAGAGTCCCCTAATCATACTCGATATCCTGGGAATCGCCTATGACTAAGGCTTTTCCTTTGCTCTTAGTGGGACACTGATTTGCAAAATGGCCAATAATCTCACATTCGTAGCATTGCACATTCTGTCATCCACCTGGACCAGCACCAAGGACGCCTTTTCCCTTGTCATCCCTAGGCCTAGGCGGAACATTCGCCTGCACCCTGAGTTGATTACCAATGTTGGGTCTAGTTCCCTGAGAACCAGTCCTAACATTAGAGTCTCGGGAATCGAACCGTCTTGTGACAGGAGTCTTCAGATACTGCTCTAATTCCTGCACTACTTGGTACATCTCGTCCAAATCTGTCACGGGACGAGCCCAAAGCTAACGCTGAAGATCCGATTGAAGGCCCGTCTTGAAACGCGTGAGCGTTAGTAGAGGGTCTTCCTCAACGTCACACCACATCATGAATTCCTCAAATTTTGCGATGTACTCCGTGACAGGCATGGATCATTGGTGTAAAGATTGTCATTGTTCCAAGAGCTTCTGACGATAAGACAGAGGGAGGTACTTCTTTCTTAGCATAGCTTTTATCTCCCTCCATTGGGTAACGGGAGCTCCTCCCACTCATTCGATCATACGCTCTGTATCGGTTCAATACATCTTCGCTTGCCCCACAAGCTTCATTTTGGCAAACCGCACTTGTCGGTTCTCTGACATCTCATACAACTCAAAATAGTGGTCCATGTCAGCTAATCAATCAAGGAATGTCTTCGGGTCAAAGCAACCATCAAAGCTCGGAGCATCGATCCTGACATTCTTCATGGCCCTCTCGTCAGGATCAAAGCGGTCCTGATATGCTTGTTCTCTACCCACATGCCCGCCATTGGTGAGGGTTTGTTTAAGAGTTGGCTCCTCACCAACACCACCTACCTACGACTGCGCATCTCCCCCAACAGTAGGGTTCTCCCTTTGGGATGCTTCTAATCGCTCAAGTCTAGCTTCGGTGGCGGTTAGTTTTCGTTCGATATTTTGTTGGATGTCTCTATGGCAGTTATCTTTTGGAGTAATTGAGTGAGGTGATCGGTTAATTGCTCGTTAGTCATGATGGGGTGTTGGCCAAAACCCTTACCTCTTTTAGTGGGCATACACCAAAAACTCTAACTCGATTTTCCTAAGCTCGACTCAAAGTTTTGAACAGACCTCAATATGGATGCATGATCCTATATGTTTTCAAATTGCCAACTAAAAACACAAATCTGGAAATTCGGATTTATATCTCACAGGACTGTGAATCTAAAAATTCAAGTTGGCAATTTCTGTGGGATGTAGATCAGGAATTATCTAACAATCCTAGATGAGAAAATAGATGATCTTAAGTTCAAATAACTCGATCTAACAAAAACCATGCAAAACTTGGCTCTGATACCAAATTTGATGTAGGACGATCTAAACTAGAATGCATGTGTGAGCATAGAAATTATCCAGTGAAATAAACAAAGCAAATCAATTGAAATATTCAACATTCCACATCATAGTAAAGATAATAACAAAGGAAAAATGCATTGGTTGAAGAATATCATCACAATCCTGCAATATCGTATTCAAATGATGCATGGATTAGATCTAGCGAGGGATGGGACCTCCCGATCTTGCATGGTTTCAATCCAACAGTCAATGCAGCTTCTCTAGTCCAAGAAATCAAAGGAATTCTGGAATAAGGACGGCTGGAAAATCTGAGAGAGGGTTGGGATCAATTCTCATATTTTCAAGGTAAGGGGACTTCAAAGAATCTAATTGTAGACGGTAGCAATCAAAGAATACCAAACATAGAAAGAGAAAAAGAAGGTTAGAGGGTTAGAAACAAAATTTAGAAGAAGAGGAGATTAGGGGAAGAAAAGAAATTACCACAGAGAGAGGAGAATGAGGCACCCAGCTTTCATTAAAAAAACATCGTCCGGTTTTGAGTAGAAAACACCCTATTTATAAAATTCGGATAAAAATTACTAAACTACCCCTATAACAAAAAAAAAAAAAAATTTGTTCCTCCGTATGGTCTTCTAACTCATCCTACACGTGTGTCCTCCTAATGTGTGGCCTTCAATTAATCCAGGGGCACGTGTAAGGTCATCAAAATCCTCCTTGGTTGTGCCACAAACCATCATCGAGCCATAAGGATGTATTCGTCGGCCACCTTCGTCTTTGATAAACTTTGAAGGGTCTAATGTCCTCATCAATATGGAACATGATAAACTGTATGGTATATTGTCGCTTGGGAATGGTGTTACAAACTGCCATTGATGCATCTAAGGAAACGAAAGATGCAATTTATGTTTTTTATCTTATGAGTAAGATGATAAAACAACTTGGAGAGGAAAACATTGTGCAAATCGTCAACAACAATGAAGCATCGTATGAATTAGCTTGAACCGTGACAGCCCATAACGTAACAGTTAAACGGTCGATTGTTATGTCGGCCATTGTCATTATAGAATACCTTGACTCGAATGCCCCCAAAATAGGCTAAAATTCTTGCAATCCGTAGGATTCATCCCACTAATACATATCCCTAACCATTGGACATCATTTCCCATAAAACAAATTAAGGGAAAAAAAAAAACTGGCATTATTCATTTAAAAATTGACATGAAATTACAAAAAATACAAAATAGAAAAAGAGATGAAAACACTAATTTAGTGCATGCATGTGCAGATCTAACTCCGTACATGTATTTGAACAATCTACACTCCAAATATTTTACAAAAAAAATTAAAAATTGTTGAAAAATATATAAAAACCAACAAAAATAAAAAGCGAAAAATTATACAAATATGGCCAAATTGATTATCCATCTAGCAAAATTTTGTTGATTTAGGAATATAACGTTGAATCAACAATTTCACATCAAGAAAAAACAAAGAAAAAGTTTTTTGTTTTTTTTTTTTTTTGCCTATTTTTTCAAATTTCTCCAAATTAGATGCTAGATCCTTGATTCGTTGAAAACGGCTAAAATCTTGTGTTTTAATTTTCAAGATTTGTACAAATGTAGTTAAAAATAAGATAAAAATAATCCCATGAATAAGCAACATCACAAAGTGGAGAAGAAATAAGAAAACTTGTAAAATAGCCCTTGGCCATTATGCTGGACCATTACAGACCCTTTTTTTAAAACAGGTCGCTATGACCCCATAATGGCCCGAATTGTTTACCATTACACAACGGCCACTATGGCCATTACATAACCGTTTTTTTTAATACCTTGCAAATAAAAAGGTTTGGAGTAGGACTAGGTTTGTTGATGGAGGTTTTGCACAAATTCCTTATTTGGGGCAACCGTGTACCTTATTGGGCTTAAGGCCCTAATTGCAAAGGCATTTATATAGATCAAACATCACACAAAATTTTAAAATTATTGATAATTTCAAGAAAATGTGGATGAAAATTCCCAATAGATATTGATGTGCAAGTAAAATGAAGAAGAGGGGAACCATCTCCATCTCCATTGCGGAATTGTAACGACTGTTTTGAATGTTTCTTCAATCTCTAAGCGGTTCATTGGAGCATTAATGATGAAATTTCGGATCTTATTGTGGGTTGGAATAATGGGTCGTTCCATCCTCGTGGAACTTCATTGGGAAGGTGTTAGGTGGTAGTCATCCTTTAGGGCCTGTTTGGATTTATGGAAAGCAAAGAAAAGGAAATAGTGTTTCCCATCAAATTCAATTTCCGTCGTTTTTTAAGCCTTTCTTTGTGGGAAATTGTGGAAAAAGGTATTGCCCACTTTCTATCTTTGCTGGAAAATAAATAATTTTATTTTCTCACCTTCACCTCTACGAAATGCATTTTCCCAGTGGAAGGAAAATGAGTTTCTCAAGGGTTAAAGCCCAAACACACCACCATCCATGTTCAATCGCCTCACATGTGCCACATTGTACCCAATGAGACATTTTCCATCTTTGGTCATGCCCCACACATGCTACTATGCCACATTTGCCAGCCACATCCATCTTATATTGTGCCCCTCGTGTAAAGAGCCTCCAATGTGCAAATGCATCACATGTGTCATCATCCATCTTCTCCTGTGCCCCACATGTGCTATTGTGCCACATGTAACATAATTCATCTTACTTGTGCCCCACATGCCATTGTCCATCTTCAATACTCTAAATATGCCACGTGCCAATGGTGTCAATGTGCACAATAGTTATCATCTAACTTTAGCGCCCGCATGTTAAAATGTGCCAATGCATGTCTTGTGCCACTGTACAACTTCAAGTACCTCACATGTACCATGCATGTCGGGATTCAGCTTCAAGCACCCACATATACGGTGTATGCCACAAGTGCCATTGTTCATCTCTAAGCATCCCACATGTGCCGCATGTGCTAATATATCACATGCTAGTGACTACCTAAAAAAAAAATTCAATAGAAGTATTTATTTGCTTTACCAAACAACAAACTTGAAAATAGATCCTAAATTTCTAAGAAAATCTTGTTGAAAAACAAACGAAGGAAATAATATTTCTTTTCCCACAGTTTCCTGGAAATAAGGTTTCCCAAGAAACGCTATTTACTTTCTTGTGCTTTTCATGAATCCAAACAGGCCCTTAGGGGATTGGAAAGAAAGATATCATAGGAGTTCCAAAGCAAAAGAATTTTTAGCTCACAATATCTCAGAAGATTCTCCTAACGACCATTGACTGGACCATGCCTTTACCGAAGTTTAGAGGCACCTACTCTGCTGATGTTGAGAGGGACGGTAGTTTGATTCCCTTGTCCTGTTTGGTTTTCTGGCTTTTGAGGGGCTTGTCCTCATTTGTTTGGTTAGCTCTTTGGGAACAGTGATGCCCTCTCGCCATCCCTCTCTCAAGAATATTCTTTTAGTTTTGTTTTTGCCTTTCATTAAAAAAATAATAATAACAGAATTACTAGATTCTAAATGTTCGGGATGCTAAAAGTAGTGATCTGGATAAGAGATACCACAGACTGGATCATGCAATCCAGATAAAAAAGGCATATGGTGATCAACAGTTTAGGTAATGTTGGGGAAAGGTAAGAATAAACGCCTTCATGCAATGACTGAATCATGATTTTCTGAAGAAAAATAATGAGTAGGAAAGTATTGGTCCTCGTTAATGGTTCTCTGGCAGGGTTCTCTGGCTCTAGAGAGATTCGTCAGGGTGACTTGTTGTCCCCACTTTTGTTCACAATACTAGCAGAAGGGTTGAACTTCCTGTTGGAAAAAGCGGCAGTTCAGGGCCTTACAAGGGACTTTCTGGTTGGCAATCCGGAGAGGGCAATTACACGCATTCAGTTTGCCCATGACACTATCTTAATTTGTGACACAAATTGGGACAAGTGACCAATGTTAAAGGAGTTATTAGATGGTTAGAAGCTGTTTCTGGGTTTCAAGTTAATCTCAGAAAAAGTGCAATGGAATGTATAGAGGTGAGGACCATATTGGGTGTAAAGAGGTGAGGCTTCCATGTCCCTAGTTCAGCCTTCCTCTTGATGGAAACCCAAGATCAATGAGGTTTCGGTGCCCTGTCATCAAGAGGATAGGAAAGGAACTTGCCAGATGGAAAAGGAAGTCTCTCTCTCTTTGGGGGAAATCACTCTCATCAAGGTGGCCCTCTAAAATCTCCTTGGGTACTTCCTCTCTTCAAGATCCCGACAGCTGTAGCTTCAAAGATAGAGGCAATTCAAAGGGATTTCTGGTGGGAAGGAATCGATGGGGGCACAAGTTCCACCTTGTGAACTGGAAGGAAACGATGGTATTGGGAACTTTAGAGCAAATGGTGGGGGAGGTTTTGGGAGGAGCCGAATGCTCTTGGGAGGAATGTCATAGGAGGAAATTACGGGGAATCTGAAAATGATTGGTTTTCAGGGAGCTCAGGGATCTCTGGTTTGGAGAGACATTAGCAAACTGGTTGAGTTGAACGACGTCAATGGAAGGGACATTGCTTGTCAAACAGGTATGAAGTTGGAAAATGTAGTGAGATTTCTTGTCGGCAGAGGTAATAAAGTCCACTTTTGGCTGGATGCGTTGCTTGACAATTCTCCCGTGTCATTCTCTTTTCAGCATCCGTTTTCCCTTGCTATGCGTAAGCAGGTAAAGGTTCGGGACCATTACAAGTTGTCCAGATCTGTTGTAGCTTGGAACATTAGATTACAGAGAAATTTGGATAATGAAGAAACGGGGCCATGTTTGTAGATTTGCTATCCAAGCTGACAGGTGTCCAGATCAATACTTTGGATAAAGATAGACTTGGAGATGGTCTCCAAGTGGTGCTTTCTCTACGAAATCAATGTGTCCTAGACTGATATAAAGGTCTAATGTGCATCCCCATGTGCGATTGTGTGGTAGTCTCCAGTGCCCCTGAGAGTGAGGGCTTTTGCTTGGCTAGCCGTGCCCTATAAGATTTTGACATTGAACAACTTGAAGAAGAGGGATTTCATGCTTCCAAATAGGAGCATAATGTGCATGGCAAAGGAAGAATCTGCCAATCATCTTTTTATTCATTGCTGCTGGCAAAGAAAATGTGCTTTCTTCTTATCAAGCTTTGGAGTTCAGTGGGTGTTCAATAGATCCCATTGGAAAAATGGCTCTTGAGTGGGCCAAGGGGCCATTCAAAGGTTGAAAGAAGATCTAGTGGACCCTCTTTCTTCGGCATTTTTTGGGGGATGGAAGGAGAGGAACCACAGGATATATTTAAGGACAATTTCACTTCATGTGTAATTAAAAAAGGAATATCTCAGCCATGGCCATTAGCTGGGTTCTAGTGAGGTCTGAGTTCCATGGTTGCTCTTGGGATGGGGACTTTGGAGATTCCTAATAATATGCTTTGGTCCAGAGAGTCAAGTCTATTTTTTTGTGCTGCTTTGTTTTTTGCATTGGTTTTTGTGCTTTATCCAAGGATGGTGATGAGAGGATCACCTCCTCCAATGAATTGCCGTTTTCATGTTTTTTGGGTCAATGAATGTTACTCATCTTTCAAAAGGGAGAAAAAAAAAAAAAAAAAGTACCGTAAACTTTAAAGTCAGACCATTCTGGGGCAAGACCTGATGGGTGGGGATCACTGCATAGTGACCAGCTTAAATGATGCTAATGGGGCAACCAAAATTTCTTGGGGATTATGGGAAGTCTTAGAAATTGTTAAGACTAATATGCTTTAACAATAACAAACATGTTTCAACACTAGGCATGAGATTAGAGTGATAGACGTATTAACAACTGAGCAATGGCATATTTAGAGACCCTAGATCTCATACATCTCTTGAGATCTTATGAATTTCATGTATACTCAGATTTTTCTATCCCCCATTTCTGCAGAGGCCAATTGTTGAAGCCACTGGCTAGTGCTTTGGCCACAACAGGGAAGAGGTGTTGGGCATAGGCAGTTTGGCATTGCCTGGCATTAAATTAGCTGAATTTGCTTGCTGCTTTATAGCTCTGCGAGCAGCTAATTAAAAATTTCCTACTGTCTCAATAGTTCTCCTCTCGAACACGCTGCTCGCCAAAGGGATCTTTCACAAATTCATTTGATGTGCATAATCTTGAGGAATCTACAGTGCACAGAAGGTTAAGAATAGAAAGTTATGGAGAACAGACAATCACCTATATTCTACAATATTAGAAGGAAAGCTTGGTGCAGGTTAGTGCCTCCAAAGCCTAATACAATGATAGGCATCAACAATAAACAAGGACAGAGTAGAATTCAGAAATTAAGCAACTCACAAATAAAAAATGTTGTTCTCTAGTACAATACATCTGAGATTCTTCTCTTTTCTTTTTCTTTCTGTCATGCATCTATGAGAAATTTTCATGATGAAAGCCAACATAAGAAAAAAAGAAAAAAAAAAAAAAAAAAGTCCTTTCACGTGAGTGATTATCACCATTAATATTGAAACATTTATATTCAACATACCTGTCGATCAAATTCAACATTGTGAATTGAATATACTTCATTTGTAATGGATGAATCCCTGTCAACTAGGCCATCAAACCATCTTGTTGCAACATTAACATAGCCATGAGATACCTGGAAGAAATTTCAGCAACTCAGAATTATATCTTCTCAAAGATTTTAATCAGACATTCTTATAAACCCTACGAAGGATTTGCACAGTCTAGCAAGAGGAAATTACTGAATAGAAATCCATGCAACTCATGTCTAATGTTGTCAAACGGTATAAGCAATCCCATGTGACCCAAGTGGGCTGTGTGCTTATGCGATGGCACAGCCCCCCAATCATTTTTTTAAAAAAATAAAAAATGTAATATTCAAGTATAGGGAATTTTTTTTAATAGTTTTATTAGGGGTCGTTTGGCACCACAGATTTTGGGGAATTTGAGGGTATTCCAAATCCATTGGTCGTTTGGCAAGGTGGATTAGAGGGTATTCCGAAACCACGGGATTTCAAATCCTCACTTTTCGTGAGTTTTGCAATCCCTCTTTGGCTTGGATTACCAATCCTCTCCTTTTTTTCTTCTTTTTTTTTTTTTTCTTTTTCTGGCTCTTTTTTAAAGGCAATAGAGTCGCATGTATAACATGGCCGGTTGATGATATTCCAAAATAATTAGATTATCAATTGCATCACTAAAATTATATCAATAGAATGATCTGAGTAGTCCAAACATTGGCCATGTAAATCAACGGTTTAAAAACGTTGGCCAGTCATTCAGTTGCGATCCTATGCACGCGGCCCATCCAATGCTTGGAATTTCATCATTTTTTGCCAAAGTATAGATTTCAATGGGCTTATTACAATCATTGTGTCAAACATCACATATTTACACTATTTAGGGATATTAAATTCGATTTAGTAATTAAATTCAAACTCCTGTGAATATACTACATAATTTAAATGCATAGGTATTTTTGGATTATAGGGGATTCTGAATCAAGGGTGTCAAGTACAACCGGAGAATTCCAAATCCAGGGTATTTCCAATCCAAGTATTCCAAATCCACAGTGCCAAACGAGGCTTTAGACTATTGAACTATAACAAGTCAACTAACTACTACTCAAATGAATCATATACTCAAAGTGTGAAAAAACAACATATATATTTTATCAATGTCATTTTAAGAGAGAATTTGAGTAATAGTCTCAGAGAGTTAAGAGAGATTGGAAGATGGGAGTATTACAGTGTGTGTGTGTGTGTGTGTGTGTGTGTGTGTGAGAGAGAGAGAGAGAGAGAGAGAGCGAGAGCGAGAGAGAGTAATAGAGTTGTGAAAATAAGGGGTGTGTGTGTGTGTGTGTGTGTGTGTGTGTGTGAGAGAGAGAGAGAGAGAGAGAGAGAGAGAGTGTGTGTGTGTGTGTGAGAGAGAGAGAGAGAGAGAGAGAGAGAGTGTGTGTGTGTGTGTGTGTGTGTGTATGAGAGAGAGAGAGAGAGAGAGAGAGAGAGAGAGAGAGAGTTGTGAAAATATGGGGGTGGAACCGTGGAGGTGCCCATGAAATGTGAAATGGCAAAAAGTGAGAGAACATGAAGTAAAACTGAGAGAGAATTAAGTAAAAAAGCATATCTATGGCTTCTGCTGTCTAATCCAAGTCCCAACAGTCAGAAATCTAACCGTTAGGAGGTTATACTGTCTCATACTGTCTACGCGATGGAATAACTGCATATCTATGGCTTATGCAGTCACATACCTCTCTGTGTGACTGCATAAGCCCCAATGGCACAATAACCGCATATGCCAGTGGCATGGCATATGCAGTCCACTGGTCCAAAATGGCATACGTGATTGCATAATCACTTATGTGAAGGCATGAGAGTTGTGACAAAACTGCTTATGTCTAATGCTTGAGTGATATACAGATACTGTAGCAAACCTCTTCCCCCTCATCATATTCAGTTTCCTCTCCCTCATCCTCTTCTATGGTCCACATCTCTTGACCAGATAAATTCTGCAGCTTCTTTTCATCACCATCTTTCCAGGCCTGGATTAGAGAATCCATCAACTCAGGTTGAACGTTCCGCAGCAATCTTCCTAACATGCATTGGGATAACTATACATCACAATCAAATGCATCATAAGACAAAATAAAAATAAAAAGACACGTAAGCTCGAACTTATCTATAATATTTGAATCATACAATCAAGCAGATTCTCTAGATACAAAACCTAGATTTTTTATATATATATATATATATATATATATATATATATAGAATACAAAACCTAAAAGAATGTGCCATAATGAAGCATCAAACTGCACACGCACGCATGCACAAACACATGTATGTATGTATGTGTGTGTGTGTGTGTGTGTGTGTGTGTGTGTGTGTGTGTGTGTGTGTGGGTGGGTGGGTGTGTGTTGAATGGCCTCAAAACTACATATAAATTTAAAGGAATGTTTTTTTTTATTTAAATTTATTTTATTTGAAGTGCCAAAAATTGGTTGGCCAGCTGAGTTTCTAAAAAACTCATCAGCTAAGAGAAGTTTACCCTGAAGATGGTTAAATGCCTCCCTGTACCCTATATAAACAGGAAAGTCAAAGAAACTTACTTAGGGCCAGCTTGGATAAGAGAATTCCATGATGAAAGAAATAAATTCTACAATGATTACAATTTCCTCTTCCACCTTGTATGATATGTCCTTGATTCCCTTTTCCTCGAATCCAGCATCTTGCATGCAATCCAAACAGAGGAGAATTGTAATCATAACACTTGGTGTTTGATTTACCACAGAAATCTTTTATCCAATCTGATTACCTGCTTGTATAAGAAAATTCCTTGGTAAAATAAATCAATGCAATGATTACAATTTCCTTTTACAATGATTTTATAAAAAAAAGAAAAAAAAAAAATCATTTTCCTTTTACAATGATAAAATAAATCATTCTACAATTATTACAATTTACTTTTTCACTATGTAGGAAATGCCCTGAATTCCCTTTCCTGGAATCCAGAATATTTATTGCAATACAAACAGAGAAGAACTGTAACCATACCATCATGATTTGATTTACCACGGAAATCTCTTATACAAACCGGCCCCTAACTTCATTTGCCTAGAAAGAAAATGAAACCTTATCAATGACAAAAGATAAAGGATAAGAGATTCTTAGGCCCCACGACAAATTAATCCCGTCATTCTGGCAATCCACATATTTTGAAGATCCGCCCAATGAGAGAGTTGAAGGGCGTAGTTTACAAGATATACAAAGTTAATGTTTCCATGGAGCTTATCATTCTTTTCTTCTTCCTTTTTTGTTTTGTTTTGTGTGTGTGCGTGTGTGTGATAGACAACATCAATTTTATTAAGGAAAAAGAGAACCAAATAAACATCATCCTTCAAGCAACTCCCATTCTCAATCACTATTATTGGAAATCAAACAAATTCTCTAGATAAACTTAACAAAAATCTTATTTGAAGCGCTGTTTAAATATATATATATATATATATATATATATATATATATATAAAGATGTGACAGAAATTGGTTGATCAGCTCAGCTGAGTTTCTAAAAACTCATCAAATAAGAGAAGTTTTATTTTTCTTTCAATTCAAAGATGGTTAAAATGCCTCCATATACCCTATATAAAAGGGAAAGTGAAACTTATCTTCACTTGCCTAAAAAGAAACTGAGTCCTTATCCACATAGGAAAGTTGAGGTTAGGAGATTTGAGGCCCCACAACAATTAATCCCATCTTTCCGGAAATCTTTACATTTAGAAGAACCACTTCGTAAGAGAATTCAAGGACCTAGTTTACAAGATTTACAAAGAGAATTTTCCTTGAAACTTATTTTTCTTTTTCTTTTTTTCAGGGATAGGACTGAATCTTGTCGAGGGGTGTGGATTGTGGGAAAAGAAAAGAAAGGGAAAGTGATATGATTATCCGATTATGGATTCCAAGGAATCCATGAGCACTGATGAAACATGGATTCCATTATTTGGTGACTTGTTTGGATAGCAACTAGAAATCTCAATGTTGTGAGAGAATAATCACCTCATAAGTTGTGCTAGGGAAATTGGTAACGGAAAACTGTAGTGATTGCTACGTGGAATCCACTCTCTTCTTTGCTATCCAAACAACACAAAAATGTCACATCAATTGCAAACATTTTTCCATTCCCCTAGTTTTACACGGTTTTCTCCCTATCCAAACACAACCTAAGGAAAAAAGAGAAGAAAATTAATGTCCATCAGGGTAACTGCCACCTTCAATCACCATTAATGGCAATCATATTCCCATACCCTTCAAAATCGAAACTACAGCTACCATAGTGGGAGTGGAGGCCAGATTAGGAAGTCCCACAAAATACATGTCAAAGAGTCGAACTGTCAAACAGGGCATGCATGATGGTGACAGGGGTTTACAGTTCTAAGCAAATGTGCCTAGCTCCTTGGGGGCATGTACGCTATGCGTGACCGAGTGTTTGCAATATCGATAATATCGACCAATTTTATCAATATCACCGATATTATCAATATCGCGTGTCGACGATACAAAATCGATGGGAAATAAAGCTGGAAATACCAAAATCCTGAATATTGGCGATAATATCACCATTTATCGCAATGTATCGCTAAGTATCAGCGATATCGTGAGATATTGATGTTTTTTTGGTAAAGGTTTTTACTAAGTATCGACAATATTTGTCGATATCAAAAGATATCATCGATACTTCATAGCAAACACAAACTGCCCTCAGAAAAAACTCCCAAAATGAATTTTTTTCCATTTTCAAGCATGTATGAGGCATGATCTACTGATTTGTTAACTTTATTTTCAAATTTTGGAAAATAAAAATTATTTTTTAATTAAAAAAATAAATATATTAAAATATTTTATTTTTTTTCAAAATTTCCTTTCAAGCAACAACCAATTGGGTGCAATTTGAAACTATTTAGGAGCGCTTGATGAAATGATCATCACATACACTCTAATTTCCATATTTGAGTATAGGTGGCTCGATTTGGGGGAAATTGGAGAAATTCAAAATTTTCCCAATTTCTCCCAAATTGCTTGCAATATTGCACTCCAAACATGAAATCAAGCATATATGAGGCCTGATCATGAATCGAAATATCGGTACCATATCGGCCGATATGGGTGTATCGTATCCACATCGGCTCGATACGATACACGATACGGCCCTGTATCGGTAATGTGTGGACCATATCAAGGTCGTATCGGCCAATACGGGTGTATTGAGTCCAATATCCTGCACGCGTATCGGTTCTGACCGATACGCATATAAAAGGCCCAAATCGGCCCTTTCTTTCGCCTTTTGGATCTCTCCCCCTCATTTCTGCTCCAATCTCTACAATACCTCGATTAAATCATTCCAAAGTGACTTTTAGAGCCATTAACAGCAACTTGGAGGATCAAAACATCCGATTTCAGCCGATTTGAAGGATCAAAACATTTTGGGGCTGGTTTTGAAAAAATTGAAAAATAGGTATTTAAAAAAAATAAAAAAAAACCTCCATTTTTTGTTGTCGATCCTTCTTCTAATCCATTGTTATGTTTATTAGACCCCTAGATCTACCGAAAAGCATCAGTTTTGAAGATCGATTTGAGTTTTTTTGGGGTTTTCTTATTTTTTGGGCATTTATGCCTGTTTTTTTTTTTTTTTTTTCAAAAATTGTTTTTTTAATATGATCTCAAATCTATTACATCTGTACTTTCCAGCCATTTTCGATCAGATCCATGTAGATCTGATATTTTTTATTATTAAATCTGTTGAAAAATATATAAATTTTGGAATTTTTTAAAATCTAATCTTTCTGATCATAGATCGAGAGGCCATGCATTTTTTAACAGATCTACATCACGTCTGATAAAAAAATGTATTCTTTTTTTTTTTGGAATTTCGAGATTTATGGAAATTTCAAAAAAAAAAATTCAATGATGTCTTGATGATGCAAATTGATAATACATTTTTTTTAAAATTGTTTGTGGTGTTTGTTTGTGGCTTTGTCGCTTGTGCAGACTGTGAAGTACTAGAGTGGCCATTGTTGTATAAATTATAATTCTATTTGTTGAAATGGCTGGAACTAGAAATGAGAATGAAGATGTAGGGTGGAAGTATGGTGTAAGGATAGGTGGGAGTAGACAACAAATAATGAGCAAGTTTTGTAGTAGGAGTGTGAGCGGGGGCATAACCCGATTAAAACAACACTTAGCTCATCGAAAGGGTCAAGTTTCAGGGTGTCCAAGTGTCCCTCAAGCAGTAAGGGAGGAGATGAAGAAGAACTTAGAAGAAATTAAAGGTAAAAAGGTGATAAGGGAAAAAAGAGAAGAAGGTTGATGAGGTCATTGAGTCAGGGGAGGATTCAGATAGTGAGATGACGATTGCAAGGAGAGAAAGTTTACGAGCTCACCATGAGGATAAGGAGTAGCGTCAAATGTTTGGGATGACTGGTTCGGTTCGTGATGTGTGTGGGGGGAATGGTGGTAGTAGTGGGCATGATAGCGGAGGATAATTCGAGAGCGTTAGGGCGGGGTTACGTCATCCCTTTAGCACGCGACCACAAGAGCTACACCCTTCTCAACAACCCCCCCCCCCCCCCCCCCTCATATTCACAATATTGATGATGAGAGGGAGCCACCGGCACCGCCTGGTGATGAAACAGTGTTTGGAAAGGCCACTAGCACGCAGAAGAAATTGAAACATATGTGGTCAAAGAAAATAGTGGATAATCTTGGAAAGGCAACTACAAAGTTGTTCTTGCACAATAGTATTCCTCCATATGTTGTCGATTGCCCATACTTTCAGGTGTTTGTGGATGCAGCAGCTGATGTGGGACCTGGGATTAAGCCCCTAGTTCTTATGACATAGATTCAAAGTATTGAAATGAAGTGAACCAGGAAGTGTGAGCTTATGTACAATCATTTAAAAGCATAAGGGCAAGTAGAGGATACACAATCATATGTGATGGTTGGACTGGCCCAGTTAGATTGAGTATGATAAATTTCATGGTCTACTGCCACCTGGGTTCAGTCTTTATTAGAGCCATCGATTCATCAGATGAAGTGAAGGATGCTAAGTATATAGTTAGCGTAATGGATAGAATTGTAGAAGAAATTGGGGAAAGTAATGTGGTGCAAATTGTAATTGATAATGAGGCAGTATATATACTAACAGGAACACATCTTATGGCGAAGAGACCTCATCTGTTTTGGTCACCTTGTGCAACACGTTGCATTGATCTCATCCTTGAGGGTATTGGGAAGAAGCCTAATATATCGATACTGGTTGAAAAGGCAATAAGATTGATCACGACATATATTTATAATCACAATTGGATAATTGTTCTTATGAAAAAATTTACAAGTGGGTGGGAGTTGTTGAGGCCTAATGTAACATCCCGGATTTTTGCCAACCTGGAGATAGACGTCCTTAGGCAATGGGTCGATCCGAACACCTTATTAATTTATCAAAACTCAATCCCAAAGTCTAAAACTGCTTTTTAACCCTTTTCCTTCACAAATCTCACCTCGCACCACCTCGTTCTTTAAATCTTTCTAAGTACTTTCACATTAGACACAAATCTTAAAGTTTAGGTGATGAAGAATAGTACTTAAACTAAAAGTTTCTGTAAATAATACATACATAAATAAGATGGGCTTTTGACCATTAACCTTATGGAATCATCGACGAATAGGTTATTTAGAAACATCAGCCTCTCCTGCCCTAGGACCTTATTCTGTCATGATTAGGGCGTAATTTAATAGCTTGAACCACCTTCTACACAAACTACCAAAGGCCCGAGTATCACCTTAGACAGAAATCTTACAGGACTAAATCCTTTAGAAAATAGGCGAGAATTAGCTAGTGTTAAACTAGAGTACCTGTGAAATTAGCACCAATCACTTTAAATACGATCTGCAAGACCCAAAACTTGTAGAATCATCGACGCTACATTACCCTAAAATCTAGGATCAATCGCATTACCCGGCTACTCTCGGGAGCATCACGAAACCCCGTATCAGATCTGGACCGCACATCGAAAGTCCGAATAATACGAAGTTATAGAATTAGGACCGCCTTGCTGGGCTTGATAACCATCTCGGAAATCAAATCCAGATAGTGTCCTGGGGCTATTCACTTGAGCTCGGAGTGAAGGGTGTGAGAAACGTGAAATTAAGTAGAAATAAATTCCAAATTTAAGTAATCTGAGACTTGTCGCTTGCGGGCTTGATATAAGCAATCAGACCGTCAGAATCTGACCCAAATACACCCTCGGATCAGGGGAAATTTAATACACAGGTCAGTGTACTTGTGGCCCTGATCGAGTTCCGATGACCGTTGAACTGAAACTGGTCCGCCACGTGTGATCTGGGAACCCGACTAGAACGAAAACGTAACTCGACCTAGATCCAATGTCTGTGAGCTTAAGTCCGACCTTTGGCTCAAGGAGGGGCTCCAGAAGTGCTCCGTTGAGACGGAACAGTCCATATTTGGACATAACCTAAGTATACCTTGGCCCTGGGTCTAATTTGGTGAGTTCTAGGCCCATATAAGGACCTTAAACCCTCACTCTCTCATCCCATACGAATTTGAGAAAACCCTAGGGGAGAGAGAGAGAGAGAGAGAGAGAGAGAGAGAGAGTAAAGAGAGAGACAGTATGGGAGAAGTGGGTGAAGGATCCTGGTGCTCTATCCTACCATCATACATGCTTAACCATCACTATCTAATCGCTCTTCTGGCGATTCTGACATCATTGTTAGGTAAGGAAACTCTAACCCTAACTTGTTCTAGGGTTTTAAAGGTTGTAAGTAGCGGAATAGCTAACTTAACTTGTGCTATAGGTTGTCATATCAACGTTGGCGAAGGCTTAGAGTTTCTAGTGAATCCATTACGTTTCTACGGCGTAAGGTGCGGACTTTAGACGTATAGGTTATGGTTTTCAACGCTTTCAATGTCAGATAATGATAGATTCATGATCTGAGTGTGATTGTACATGCACAAACCGATATTCGTTTTGCGTTTCGATTGCATATACAAATTATAGTATATTGTGTATTCTGTATAATTGTAGAAAATACCGTATACGTACAAATTTTGAAAGTATATTAGACATGATTAATTACTGTATGAACATGCTATATATATATATATATATATATATATATATATATATATGTATATATGTATAATACTCACTCGGTGAAAGGATTCACCCTAATACATGTTTTTGCTAGTATACGCTATGTATGTTAAAAGAGTGTATTCTAAGTGTTTGTGAAAATGACCGAATGAGTATAGAATTTGCATTTGTGCTCGCCATGACTAATTGTCATGGATATATGATTATTGTATAGGCGATACCCCTTTGACGAAAGGATTTGCCCTAAATCACGCCACGGCCAAGATACGCTATATATGTTAAATTGTGTAGCCCAAGTGTTTGTGAAAATGTTCAAATGATTATGGAACGTGGATTCGTGCTTGCCATGGCTATCCATCGTGGGTGCACGCGTGTTATAAATGGGGCAGCTCCCTAGTGAAAGGATTTGGCCTAATACCTATGTGATCAACATACGTCATGTATGTAGTCTAAAGTGTTTGTTGAAATGTCTGAATGAGTAGTAGTTAGTAAATTGTAATGTGGAAGGGTGTTGAGATATGATTCTTAACTCCTTTAACTATGTGTATGTTTTCCTCCATGAACCATATATTATGGTGTCTGTTTATCTATGTACTGCATATGTATAAATCAATGTTTAAATTGTATTCCATAAGGTCCGTGAAGGGTGATGGGGGAGTGGTGTAACGAGTGCGTGCAACAGCCCTGGCAGCCCTAAGCGGACAATATTAGATATTTAATTGTATGAGCTGAAATCTTGATTCATAACTGCTTTAACTATCTTTTAGGATATTTTGTTGTAACTAAATGTGATTGGGGCTATTGTATAGTCCAGGCAATCGGTAACAGGCCTTGATTGTGTGGCTAAGGTCATTTCGCCACACAAGACACATTCGATGAATCCAAGTCGTACGATGGTTGTCGACAGCGGTACCTTGTCGGCTACTTCAACGTACGCTCGTACCAATCAAGCTTGTCAAGTAACCCGATTGACCCGATGTATGTTCACCATGTTTGGACGCCACTGCTTGAACCTAAGGTACCAAACTTACCAGTGCAACCCCGTTAACCTTGGTACCTTGATCCACTAAGACTCATGAGTCGGGCATGGTGGTATGGGACACCGTGGTCGAGCTGTCGGCCTACGCTGGGGCGATGTGCCTCCTCGTAATGACCAATGAGCAACCCAGATTCGTGAGCCGAATACGGTGGTATGGGATACTGTATTCGAGTTGTCGGCCTACACTGTTTTGATGGGTAATAGGGGAGCGGTGCAACGAGTGCGTGTAACAGCCCTGGCAGACCTAACCGTGCCCAATGTAGTGACCTCGAGTATACTCTGAATCTGCGGTGAGGCGACGAGCCTTCCCGTAGTAAACAGAGTATAAACTAGGCCTATATTGATAAGGTGATGGGGGAGCGGTGCAACGAGTGCGTGTAACAGCCCTGGCAGCCCTTTATAGCGACCTAGAACTGCATCATCGTATGAGATTATCTAGGACTGACGACCCTAGAATGGATCCTTGTTTGGGAATGATATAAGGGAGGCACCTTAGTTTCCCAATCCTGCTGTATGAAAAAGACTAATAACAACTTGGTAATCATGTTCATATCGCACTACATGTGCATGGAAGATGTGGAGCACTGAGGGATGAAAACATGCCGCGGACGTAAGATGGTGTCACATGAGGGAGTATGTTGATGAGGGCATACATCATGACTGCATTTCATACTTGCATTAACAAGACTATTTAGGAATGTTTGATTGTACTGCTTTATCATTACTGCTTAACTGAATTGATAACATGTTAACCTATGCTTTACTGTTCCGCTGAGTTGATCACTCACTCCCACATTACGGGACGGTGTTGTACACACCAACCAGACCTTGTTTGAGTTTCAGGTGTTGGCGATGCTTATAAGGCGGAGCCGGACCTTTGTGATGACTGCATTCTGGCGGCTTCATGTGAGCCGTGTCTTGATCGTCGGGGTTACAGGGATGTCGACTAGATGATCTTACATAATTTGGTACATTTTGGAATTGTACTTGTAATTAATTAACCTGGTAACATTATCATACTCTGGAGACTCACCACAGTTTATATATTTTATATATCTATCACAGTCTTCCGCTCGCAATTTCACTTGTCTCTGGAGTATGATATGCTGTTTTGGTATAATCTCATTCATATTTCAATGCTCTCATCATGATCATCATTATCTATATTGCATAAGTGATGCGTTGGAACTCGGGAGCTGAGCGTTGCTCAACCCCCGATTTTCAGGGCGTTACACCTAAGGTGACTAGATTCGCCACAAATTTCATAGCCATGGAGAGTGTACAATCATAGAGGGGCACTTAGCGAGATGGTTACATGTCGACAATGGCTCAACTCGAAGTATAGATAAAAGACAAGTGACATGCCTGTGGAGCTGTGTGCGATTATGAGAGACAACACGTATTGGAAGAAAATTCAAGAAATTATGAAAGCAATGGAACCTTTTACAGGTTTTTCGACTGCTGGAAGGTGATGATAGACCGACGATAGGCTTTCTATATGAAGCAATGGACAAAGCAAAGTTGTCAATTCAACATGATTGTAAACATTACAAGGAATATTGGAAGGTCATAAATAGGCGTTGGAATAGACAGCTTCATCATGATCTCCACACGGCAGGTAAACATAAGTTACATACAATGATTAAATTTAGTTATTATTTTTCCTTCAGTTCTTTATGTAGTGTTGAACATCTTTATGTAGTGTTGAATATTTGATATGTTATATTGTTCTCTCTTTTAATCAATTTGCATGCTTCTTTTTAAACCCACAATTCTAATATGTAACTACATATAAAGATGTTGATGAGATTACTATCGGTTTGAAGAATGTTATAAAAAGGTTGGAGCTAGACATTAACCGACAGGTTGATGCTATTAATGAAGTTAATAATTATTTACATATCTAGATTGTATTGTGTAGAGTCTGAGAATTGTGGTACTTATTATTAGCTACTATTTCATAGGTAGAAGTGTGTTGAGGCACAAAAAATATTTCATTGTAGTGGTCAGAGAATTCCATGTCCGGGGCTATTTTGGTAATTTCCATGTCCGGGGTATTTCGGTAATTCCCATGTCCGGGGTATTTTGGTAATTTCCATGTCCGGGGGTATTTTGGTAATTCCCATGTCCGGCGGTATTTTGGTAAAATTCCATGTCTAGGGGTAGTTTAGGTATTTTGGTAAAATTCCAAGTCCAGGGGTAGTTTAGGTATGTTGGTAAAAAAGCATTGGAAAGGGTAGTTTAGTAAAAAAAAAGGTGCAAAGGTGTCATTTGAAAGGAGAAAGGTGGTACACCGCCATTTAAGAGGGAGCTTGGTGGTCACCATGGTTTAAGGAAAGAGAAAGTCCATATATGAAGAGATAAGTGGTGGTGATCACCACTCTATAAGAGTGGTGGGGCCTATAAATACCCCTTTCTCCTTCAGTTGGAGGGGTTGGATCAGTTGGTGGGTTAGAAAGGAAGAGAGAAGAAAGGTGAAAGAGGAAGTCATTGCGCGACCTGCGCAACAGAAGAATGCAGTTGCGCGACCCGCACAACGGATGAAAGTAGTTGCGCGACCCGCGCAATGGAGAAAGTAGTTGCGCAACCCGCGCAACATGAGAGAGCCCCTGCGCGATCCGCTCAATAGAAGACAGGTGACACGAAGTTCTGTCCGACGAAAGGTTCCTGTTGTGTGATCCGCTCAGTGAAGGAAAGCCCTTGCGCGACCCGCACAACGGGGAAATTGGTTTCGCGACCCGCGCAACAGAAGAATCTGTTGAGCGACCTGTGCAACAAAAAGATCCGTTCCACCGCCCGCGCAACATGTTCTTGAGAGGGTTTTCACACTCCAACGAGGAATGACTGGAAAGATGCTCAGAGCTGATTTCAAGCCCAAGAATAGCTGATCGAATCAGCAATTCCTCCTAAGTACCTAGGAGATGACCAAAATAACGTCAGAATGCTGTCAAAATTTCTATTGAACGTCTTCTCTTTAATTGCATTGCATTAATTGCACTTTATTTTTAGAATCAAGGGAATCAAAGGATGTAAATGAACTCAGATAAATGTGATCAATGTTCTCTCATTCTTTCTTTGTTATCATTGAATAAATCCCCCAAATCAAACACGTTTGTTTCCTTGTCGAAACAAAGTGTATGAACTGGCAATGAGCAGCTTTGGAGACCCACTTGCATGAGCTGCAATAGAAAGAATCAATCTAGGCAGGTATATTAAGTTATAAACTATAAAGTATGTTTTTACAAATTTAATAAACTAAATAACTAATATATGATATTAAGATATATAACTTTGTTATTTATGCAGCTCAATGGTGGGTCAATTATGGAGAAAGTGCACCTATACTGCGGAATATTGCAAGTCAATGTACATCTTCTGCTAGTTGTGAAAGAAATTAGAGCACTTTCGCCCGCATCCACACTAAGCAGCGGAATCGATTGAAGGAGATAAAAGGTGCAAAAAAATGTATTTATCCACTATAATGTGAGGCTGTGTTTGGAAAACATGAAGAAAGCCAGAGGGCAAGCTGACAACTAAGTGCAACATTGTCCAATAAATTTGGACTATATTTTTGCTGAAGACAACCCTCTTCTTCCATGGCTTGAACAAAGGGAGAAAGGCAAAGAAGCAGCTGAAAGTGAGAAACCTGAATACCCAGAACTTGTTGCAAAAACCGCTCAGAGCTGTCTTCCAGAGCCGATTATTTAAGAAGCTGGTGAAGGTGAACGTAGTAGTTGTGCGACGCAAACTAATAGCCATAGCAGTGACAGTGATGGTGGTCCACGATCAAGATGTCCAATGACGATGATCCAACAATCGGAATGGTCCAACTACGTAGCCCAAATACATCATCCCAGTGTGGGCCCTTCAAAGATGCATAATCATGTATGTGGGAGCTTCAACAAGCTAGGCATTCAAATTGGGCCCAAGGGGCCCCATATATGCATCACCTAGGCATAAATAAACGGAAGCTCTCCTCCTCTGGTATACTCTGGCTGGTGTTCGGATGTCATCATCAGGATATGTGGCACATGTATGGACGCTTGAAAATGATGGTGGCGCATGTTACATATGTGGCTCATTAACACATAAGGCACTTGAAGATGGGTTGAGGCACATGCTCCACATGTCGCACATTGGCACATGTGGGCACTCAAAGATGAATGATAGAACATGTGAACCATTTAAAGATGGTTGGTGGTAGTATTCACAAGATCAATAATATCAATCGAAAGAGCAGTATTGTAAATGGCCGACAGGAGATACACATTGGCACATGTATGGACACTTGAAGATGATGGTGGCACATTAACACATAGGGCACTTGAAGATGGATTGCAGTGCATGTTTCACATGTCGCAAATTACAAATGCTACATATGTAGGCACTTAAAGATGAATGGTAGCACATGTGAGCCATTTGAAGATGGTTGGGGCTAATGTTTGCAATATTGACAATATCGTTGAAATATTAGTGTCGCAATTTACCAATACATTGTGTGAACAATATCATCAATAATATCTTGTGATATATCACCGATATCTCGTCATACATCACAGATATCACAATATCGACCAAACATTATGTATATATATATTTTAAAAAAAAAAAAAAAAAAAACTCCATGTATCATCATTATAGATAGAGCTCCACCTCCCAAACCGAGAAAAAAAAAAAATGAAAGAACCAGGAAAATACCAACTTCTTCTCGGATTTCTTTGTTGGGATCTCTTCTAAAGTTTTAAAGTTGATTAGTTGATTTAGGTGACTTAGTTCATGTTGTTTACTTGCTGCTGAAGAAATCGCGTATTTGGGTGGGAAATTGAGATGAAGGCGGAAAAGGGTTGGAAATCCATTCGGTAAGAAATTGTCCTTTTCTTCATTTTTTTCTAAATTTGTTGCTCATAACTTGTTAGAACATGTTTGTAATCCATGATTATACATGACTTGGATGCAAAATTATGGATTTTAAGCTCCAATTTTCAAATTTTGGGGAAATGGAAGAAATTGGGGGAAATCCCCAACTTTCCATTTTCACCCATTTAAATTGGAACTAAGGTGTCAAATCATTACCACACTCTAGTTGTAAGCTGATCTATAGATTGGGCAATAGTTTCCATAATTTTTGAAAAAAAAAATCAGTTAAAAATAGAGAAAAAAATTTAAAAATCAATTATTCTTTTAAATATAATGATTAATCATTATAGGCAAATCTATACGTAAGTTGATGAGTGTGGCCTAATGAAAATTTTTAGCCACATTTTTGTGGGTAATTATGAAAATAAAAGGAGCATGGACCAACAGCCTTCATTGTAAGAAGTTTTAGGATTGGCATATTTCAAATTCTTTTATCATTCTCTTACTCAAATATAAATGTAATGGCCATCTTTAGCAGCCTACAGTGCCGACTGTAAGCGCACACCATGCACAACAAGCACTCATTAGTCATGTTTTAAGTGTGAATGATAGGGTGGTGAGCATGGCGCAACTACATTGCGAACAATTGTTCATATTAAGATTTTACAGCAACAACAACAAAAAAAAAAAAAAAAAAAAAAAAAAAAACTACTTAATTAATATGGAATTTACATTCCTGTACCTTTTTCAAAAAGCTACCTCATTAATCGATACAATTACCATTCCACTACCTTCAGTCGCTATGCAAGCAAATGGTTGCCAGCTCGGGTGGGCCCCACCGTGATGTTTATGTAAAATCCACCCTGATCACCAAGTGCGTCACCCCATGTTAGGCCGAGGACCCAAAAAATCAAGTCCATCTGTGATTCAGGTGGACCACATGATTGGAAATTGTGTAAAGGGCAACGCTTGCCCTCCAAGCCGTTTCCATTAGTGTGGCCCACTTGAATCACAGATGGGCATGATTTTTTGTCCATACGCCTAAATTTTTGTATGAAATCTAATGGTTTGAGTGGATTTCATATATTTATCACAGTGGGCCTTATAAAAATCAAGGGTGAACATCTCTCTCCCAACTATTTCCTTTGGTATGGCCCACAAGAATCACAAGTCAACCTGATGTTTTGTCTCTGGGCCTAATATGGGACTATTGTCTAATAGTTGAAGTGGATGTTACATAAACAGCACAATGGGCCCCGTCAAAATCAAGATCGGCGTCCCATACAATTTCGTTTTTTTTCTAAATAATCTCTGTACAAATTAAGAAGGACGTCGGGACTTGATTTTTGGCAGGGCCCACTGTGATGTCTATGTGAAATCTACTTTAAACATTAGATGCATAATCTCAGTTTAGGCCCAGAGCCTAAAAAAATCAGGCTAACTTGTGATTCAGGTGGGCCACACCAAAGAAAATAGTTGGCAGGGAGACATCCACCCTTGATTTTTAGAAGGCCTACCATAATGATTACATGAAATCCACTCCAACCATTAGATACCACATCAAAATTTAGACCTAGGGCCTAAAAATCAGAAGAAAACAGTTTAGAGGGCAATTGTTACCCTGTCCACTGTTTCCAATTATGTGGTCCACCAGAATCATGGATGGGTGTGAATTTTGGGCCCTTGGCTTAACATGAGCTGACGCACCTGGTGGTCGGAGTGGATTTTACATAAACATCACAGTGGGGAACACCCAAGGAGCCAATCCATTTGCTCACATGCCCCCACCCAACTGGCCATTAAAGAAATGTAGCGAAAGGTAGGAGAATGATAATTACATAGATTAATGAGGTAGCTTTTTGAAAAAGATACCGGATTGTAAATTCCAGATTAATTAGGTAGTTTTTTTTGTAAAATTCCCAAGGATAAACACTATATGGCTATGATCTTTCAATCTTGGGAATTTCTAGAGCATGGACCATCCACGGTGAGACCCATCAATCCAGCATCTTGGATAACTTAACCACGGATGAGGCCCATCATACCAGCATCTTGGGTCACTGAATCATGGATGTGATACACACACTTTTTTATAGAAGAACATATACATACACACATTTTATAGAAGCATGAATGTAAATACTTTGGCAAGCCCACAGACATGTAAAACACAGCCGATGTACATGCCGCCACATGTCTCAGCATGAGTCATAGGCACCAGATCCAACAAATCCATCAAGGTGTTCACTCTGTGTAAATTTCCCAATCCAAAGATCAGATAAGTATACTAATCATGTGGACCACAGTTTAAGAAGAAAAAAAATGTGAGGGCGAAAATAAGAATTTGCCAAGCTTTATGAGCCATCCACCTTTTTTCTGACACCATAGACCATATAATCAGTATACGGTATACCAGCATACCTTTCAGGTAAGAACATGTAAATGGTCGGACTCACTTGATGGACTGCGTGGATATTGCACCAGTCTACCATGTTGGCATATGTAGCAGCATGGAGATAATATGCATCATGCTTCACAAGCCTCACACGTATGCGGAGCAAGAGACATATGTATGCAAAGAAGGGGAAATTTATATGATATCTATAAGAACAGCCATGCTTTGTGGAACGAAATGTTGTGCAATCAAGGAACAACATGATCATAGAATGAGCACAGCTGAAATGGGGATGTTGAGATGGATAAGTGCCAAGACAAGGATAGAATTAGAAATGAATGCATCTGAGAAAACTTAGGAGTAACACCAATAGGTAATAAGGTGAGGCATAGTAGACTTGGATGGTTTGGCCATGTGCAAAGGAGATGAAGAACTGAACTGAATAAGAGAAATGAATTGGTACAAGTTGAAGGCTCTAAAAGGGGGAAGGCCCAAAAGGACGTGGGTGGAGGTGGTAAGAGAAGACTTGATGACCTATTGTTTAATTGAGAATAAGATCCTCAATGAAGTGGAATTGACAAAAGGATTTATGTAGCTGACCCCAATTAGTTGGAAGTTGTCAAAACTAACCTATATAATTGAACTGTCGCCGTTTCCCTTCTCGGACGTCTGGGCCCAATCTCTACAAAACATGAATCAAATTTCAAGATGCGTGAAATTTGAAATTAAAAAGAAAGGGAAATGGAATAACAAAGAGAAAGGGAGGAAAAAAAGTTCAGCACCTTCACTAACATGAGTGCATCAAGAACCTCCCTCCCAAGAGAAGCCACCCTGACCAATTCCCATATTCAAAATGTAAGAACATCTGATGAGAAAAACATATAACTCTTAGTCTGAATTACCCACATCTTCATCTGGGCCAGAAAACCGTACAATGGGGACCACCTATGAGTGATCCAGACCATCTTCTGGTGTGGCACTGCAGTGTACAGGCAATACTGCAGAGACCGCCCCAGCCAAATGGACCGTATGTGATTGAGGAAGTGTCTGCAAATCTTTAAAGCGTGGTCCTGGGCCCACTACGCACCAATCGTCCAACCGGATGAACCGCCTAGATCACTGAAAGGAGATCCCCCCACACGGATTCGGCGATACCTGAGAATGCGTTTGATCTGAGGAGGGGAGAAGTTGGCTAGTTCCATTCCCCAGCGGACAGCACGGCGGGCCTCGCGCTTCTTCTCGTTGCGGCTCTTATTATTGGGCAGGTTATCATCGGAGTGGGCGTATT
The DNA here is from genome assembly GCA_030180095.1 of Magnolia changhungtana. Taxonomy (NCBI): domain Eukaryota; kingdom Viridiplantae; phylum Streptophyta; class Magnoliopsida; order Magnoliales; family Magnoliaceae; genus Magnolia; species Magnolia changhungtana. Next base: position 769,059 of record JASAUF010000638.1, read on the forward strand.
GATCTTCAAGGAGGTCTGGTGATGATTCGGGCAAACTGAGGCCATTAGATCGGGGATGGATGGCGCGAGATGAAAAAGGAGAGATGGAGACGGGGAAAGAAGAAGAGTCGGTTTTGAAAGAGAGAGAGGAAGATAGGAGATGATGAAGAATGGCTTTCATTGTAGTTTTTGTTGTAGTTGTTGTGATTGGATAACCTATGAGTATGGGACACTGCCTCAGCAGAGCAGCAGCCTGCACCATCATCGCTCACCGTCCGCTCACACAAAACCATGTAGTTGGGATGAACGGGATAAGCCGAGTGTGGGGTGAAAGCCCAGGATGAAGGGCCTGTTTAGGAGCGTGGATTCGGAACCCCCTGGATGCGATGTCCTCCTACTGTGTTTGGCACCATGTACTGAGAATAACTTTTATCCTTGCATTGGGACGAGGATTCGATGTTCCTGCGCTGGAAATTGAGGTGGAGCCCACCGTGATGTTTGTAAGGAATCCTCCGTCCATCCGTTTTCCGAGCTCATTTCGTATATCAAATGAAAACTGATCAGGATTCAAGACTCAAGTAGGTCGCACTAAAAGAGAAGGTGGTTAGGAAAATTCCTACCGTTGGAACCTTATTAGGGTCGACAGTGATGTTTACATGCCATCTATACTGTTCATAACCTCATTTCCACTGGGATTAACTGAAAAAACAGATGTTAACATGATTCAAAACTTTTGTGGCCCCACGAATATTTCAATTGGGGACGTTCAATTCACACGTTATCGGCCCACTTAAGCAATGGATCCAGTTCATTTTTTACCTAATATCCTAAAATTAACACAAAAAACGGATGAACAAGGTAGATTTCTCATAAACATCGTAGTGGGCCCCACCTGGGTTCCCAGCGCAGGAAATTCCTGTGAAATGCTTTCGCAAGAAATCCGGCGTCCCTTGCATTGCATGATATATTTATAAGGGATTAAATTTAATTACTAAATCAACTTTAATATTGTATAAAGCACGCCTTTGTTTGTCAAATTTCGTTTAGACAAAACAGCTTAAGAAGTGGTCCGCTTAATGTGGATCAAGATGAAAAGTTCAAGTCATTACTTCAAGACATGATAGCTCAAAATCTACTAAGTTCAAGACTTAACTGAAGTTCAAGTCAAGAAGTAGATCAAGATGAAAAGTTCATAATCTATTGAAGTTCAAGATGACTGAGTTCAAGTTCTATTACACTTTTAGTAGAAGATCAAGCTCCATCTTCAAGCTCTATTGAAGATTCAAGTAGAAGAACAAGTTCTGAGAAGTTCAAGTTACTTCAATGTTTAGTCTTTTCAGGTATAATAAACCCTAGAAAGATCTTAGGCTTAGGTCCTTTCATAACATAATCTTATATGGGGCTTTATGTTTTATATAGGCTTAACTTCGACTAGTCTATGCTGTGGCTCAACCAGTCTAAGAAATCTTCGACCAGTCCAAGTTTGAATTTAGAAAAATGGATTTTTTCGTTACTTCCTCGACCAGTCAAGTAGACTGCTCGACCAGTCAAAGAAGGGCCTTCTACCAGTCAAGGATTACTCGACTCGAAGTCCAGCAACTAAAAATATGGCACCCTCGACCAATTGAAGCTCATGCTCGACCAATCGAACAGGGCCCTTGACTAGTCGAGCAAGGCCTTCGACCAATCGAAGAATCGTTTTATCCAATCGCGCTCAAATTTTGAAAATTTGTTGATTCTTAGACGAGTCGAAGAAAACTTTAGACGAGTCGAAGTAACAACCTTTCAGCCTATAAATAGAGGTCTTCTCTCAATCCGAAATTACCAATTCAAACTCAGAAAAGCCTTTATCAAGAGAGAGAAAAGTCTCCATTATTGTCAAGCTATTGAATGGTATTTTTAATAGCTTTTTGTTTCAATTATTTGATCTCCTTTTTAATGAATCTTATTCTATAAAGAGAGTAGATACTCCTCTTTGAGATATTGAGGAATTCAAACAAGTAGCCTTTGGTTTGAATTGATTTAAAATCTATTTAGAACCTAAAACCCTCATTCATATTATTAGACTTTAAACAATCTACTTCAAGAGGAGCGGTTCTACAGGCTACATCAAGAGATACATCTTCAAGGCGAAGATAAGTATATTCTATCTTTTGTATTTTGGTTTTATTGAGATAGCTAGAAAATCTCAATTGTTGATTTTTCTAAGATAGCCAGAAAATCTCAGTGAGGGGTTTTTGTTTGTGACAGCCCGTTAAAATTACAATTGTATCAGGTTTTAAGGTGATTCTGTGAAAACTTTGTTTATAGTGAAAGCCAATATCACGTGGTTTTGTAATTATTGGGAGTGGAGTAGGTGTAGCTGTTTGAGAATAGTTGGTGTACACACCGAACCACTATAATTTTTGGTGTTGTGGTGAATGTTTACTTTTGCATATATGGTGAATGGTTGTAATCTTATTTATGCAAAAGTGGTGAATGTTTGTAATAGATAGATTTATTTTATCTTACCTGGTTTGAGATCTTGATCCTTACGATCATTCATGAAATAAGGTTGTCCTGCCTAAACTTTATTTTGGGTAAAGGTTGTCCTACGAACTAATTTGAATCAATATTTCAATACTATTGTGATTGAGTTTCTGATTTATTTATTATTTCAGTACTTTAATTTTTATTTGGCATAGCTCTATTCTCTCCCCCCCCCCCCCTTCTAGGAATGTTAAACTCGTCTTTTTCAAGTCGTATTAGAGCTAAGTTGCTTGTTTTTTAAGGATTAATTTCCTTGAGTTAAAAGATCTAGAGCTTTCATTATGTCAAATTTTGATAGCTTGTCTATTACCAGGCCACCACCTTTTGATGGCTCTAACTATGCAATTGAAAAGCCATAATGAGGATTTTTCTAAAATCTTTAGATGAAAGCGTGTGGCAAGCCACTGTAATCAAATGGGAACCTCACATGTCTGAAATATTAAGCAGTGATGGAACTAAATCTATGAGAAAAATTGCATTCTTTTTATGGACTGCAACTCAGAAAAGCGAAAGCAGTGCTAATGCTAAGGCCTTAAATGCCATCACTTGTGCTCTATCACCTGATGAATTCAAGAGAATTATTTCATGTGATATGTATAGCCAAACAAACCTGAGATATTCTTGAAATGACACATAAAGGAACTTCTATAGTCGAGAAATCTAAAGTTCAAATCCTCACTACTAAATTTGAGAAAATTCGTATGGAAGAAAATGACACTTTCATGGACTTCTATATGAAACTAAATGATATAGTAAATTACATGTGGGGTCTAGGAGATGGAATCCTAGAAAACAAGGTCTGTGCTAAAATACCGCGATCTCTTCCTAAGAGATTCAATTTCAAAGTAACTGTCATTCAAGAATTGAGAGACACTGATTATATGAAGGTCGATGAGTTTTTGGCTCTCTCTAAACGTATGAGTTAAATTTTAAAGCTCCTAAAGGTAAGTCCATTTCTCTTAAATATTCTAAATCTGTTTTGAAAGAAAATAGTGCTAATTCTGATTTTGAATATACAGAAAATGATATGGTTTTACTTGCTAAGAAATTTTACAGAATTTTCAAAAACAAGAAAAGATCTGATTTTCAAAAACTATTTGATAAAAGAAAATGAAAATCTAAATCTTAGAAATCTGTAAAGGATAGTCAATATTTCAACTGTCATGAATACGGACACTTGGCAAATAAATGTCCTAAAAGGGATAAATAAAAAAGAAAGGGCATGCTAGCCACTTGGGATGAATCATATGGCTCTGAAAGTTCTTCTGAGTTTGATGAATCAGAACAAGAAAATATAAATGATGTAAAAGCCCTGATGATTATAGCCGGAGTCACCTCCTCAAATAGTTGTAACATATCTGATTATGAAAATCTCAGGAGTGACCCTGAAAATGAGAATGAAGATGATCTTCAAGACGTCTACAATGCCCTATACAGGAAAAGTTGCAAAATTGCTGTCAAATTGAAAATTCAAAAAGAAAAAATCTTAAGTTAAAAGAAGAACTTGAAAACAATGTTTTAGAAAAATCTCATCTTTCAGATTGTTAAAAAAAAAAAAAACAAAACTAGATTTAAATTTCAAAACCTCGGAGTTAAAAAAACTCAGAATTGAAAATGAAAATCTAAAACTCGAAGTTTCTTCTCTTTTGATTTCTAAGGATACTTAGAGATATACCCATGGAGACCCAAAACTAGAAAAATTATTATCATCATGTAGAAAATGTGGTGACAAATCAGGTCTGGGTTATATCAAAGATAATTCTAAAAAAAAAAAAAAAGAATTCATCTCCTTTATTGGTAAAAGGAGAATCCTCCAACTCTAAAGGTAAGAATTTGAGAAATTATGGTCGAAATGATTTTAAAAATCCAAAACCTTTTCAAGTTTCTAAGATTAATTCTAATGTCATCAGCTATAGAAATCAAAGATATAATAAACCTCCTTTAGCTGAAAAAATAGTAGACTTACTCATAGAGCTTCTAAAATCTAACTCAAATGGAATCGGAGTTAATAAACAGTGGAGTAATTCTAACTCCCAAAAACGGAGAAAATCCAATGAAACTCCTAAACCCATAACCATAATGAAATGGGTTCCAAAGCTTACATGTTTTGTTGCCCACACAACCTTCAAAGCCATTAGCCATTCAAAATGGTACCTGGATAGTGGATGTTCAAGACATATGACAGGTGACAAAGTGATATTCACCAAATTCAAAGAAGTGAATGACGGCTCAGTTACTTTTGGTGAAGGAAGTAACTGCAGAATCATAGGCCACGGTACTGTTTAACTTTCTAATCTTCCTTCCTTTGAGAATGTACTATATGTTGAGAGTCTAAAACATGACCTCCTAAGTATTTCTCAAATCTGCGATAACAAACACAATGTTAAATTTACAAATCACGGATATAAGATTTCAAAAGAGAAGGGAAGTGTGATATTAAATGATTGTAGGACTTCTGAGAATTGCTACATTATTAATAACTCATGCTCTTCTAACTTTTCATGTTACATGGTCCAAACAGATGAAATAGAACTATGGCATAAACATCTTAGACATCTTAACTTTAGAGATCTTTATAGATTGAGTAAGAGATATCATATTCGTGGCTTACTCAAATTAAAAAAAACGTAGAAAAGATTTGTGGCCCATGTAAGATTGGCAAGCAAATCAGGAGTAGTCACAAGAAAGTGAACTCCTTAGCCATATCCAAACCTCTTGAACTACTCTATATGGACTTGGTGGGACTAACGAGAACGGAGAGTAGAGGTGGAAATAAATATTTTCTAGTTATTGTTGATGATTTTACCAGATATACTTAGGTAGCTTTCTTGAGAGAGAAATCAGAGACTCTCGATGAAGTCAAACGAATTCTAAAATGAATTCAGACTGAAAAAGAAGTACATGTGATCAAGATCAGAAGTAATCATAGTACTGAGTTTGAAAATAGCAGTTTTGAGAAATATTGTATATACCATGGTATATCACATAAGTTCTCTGCTCCTAAAACACCTTAACAAAATGGGGTTGTTGAAAGAAAGCCAGAGTGTTATATGAAATAGCCAATGCAATGTTAAATAGCATGAACTTACCGAAAAACTTATGGGATGAAGCTATTAATACTGCTTGTTACATTATAAATCATGTGTATATTAGGAAAGCAAAAGATAAAACAACCTATGAGCTATGGTGTAATAAGAAGCCAATTGTCAAATACTTTCGAACTTTTGGAAGTAAATGTTACATTTTATGTGACTGGGAAAATTTGAGAAAGTTCTAAGTAAAGAGTGATGAGGGAATATTCTTGAGTTATGCTTTGAATAGTCGAGCATATCGTGTTCTTAACAAAAGAACAAGAGTGATTCAGGAATCAATTAACGTTGTAATTGACGATCACCTGATCACACCCACATTAAGTCAAGATGATGATGAAGTCAACATTATCAACAAACCTGATTCTTCATCTAAATCAGATAATTCTGGATTAAGATCAATCAAAGACCATCCAACTAATCAGATATTAGGTAACCCTCATATTGGTGTTCATACAAGAAAACAATTAGAAAACATCTGTAATTACGTCTGCTTCGCTTCCCAAATTGAACCAGGAAATGTAAATGAAGCACTTGCCGATGAAAGTTAGATATTGGCTATGCAAGAAGAATTAAAGCAATTTGTTAGAAATGATGTTTGGTATTTTTCCATACCTTCTGATAAATATATATCTGAACCAAATGGATTTTTAAGAACAAATCTGATGAAATGGAAAATATCATTAGAAATAAGGCTCGACTGGTTGTACAAGGCTACACTCAGATAGAAGGAATTGACTATGATGAAACCTTTGCACCAGTTGCACGCCTTGAATCCATTAGATTATTCATTTCAATTACTTGTTATAAGAAATTCAAGATATATCAAATGGATGTTAAAAGTGTGTTTCTAAACAGTAATTTACATGAAGAAATGTATGTTGAACAACTTAAGGGTTTTAAGAACCCTAAACTTTTAGATCATGTATACCGTCTTAAAAAGATATTTTATGGTCTAAAACAAGCTCCTAGGGCATGGTACGAAAAGTTGACTAAATTTTCACTTAGTCACAACTTTATCATGGGAAGCATTGATAAAACGTTATTTATCAAAAGATATAATGAACATATATTAATTATACAGATCAATGTTGATGATATTATTTATGGATCTACATGCACTAACTTATCTATTGAGTTTGCAGATCTGATGAAATCCAAGTTTGAAATGAGTATGGTTGGAGAGCTTAATTACTTTCTTGGATTACAAGTAAAACAATAGGAAGATGGTATTTTCATCTCTCAAACCAAATATGCTTTAAATCTAGTAAAGAAGTTTGGGTTTGAGAATGGGAAAAAGTTTGATACTCTTATGAGTACAACTCTCAAACTTTCTAGGGATGAAACAGGTAAAAGTATAGACTCTCGTTTATATCGTAGTATGATTGGTAGTCTTCTTTACTTAACTGCTAGTAGACCTGATATTACTTTTAGCATTAGAATATGTGCTACATATCAATCTGATCCTAAGGAATGTCATCTAATCGTTGTTAAATGGATAAAGTACAACTAATTTCGGTCTATGGTATCCTTATGATACAAATGTACAACTTGCCGGATATACCTATGCAGACTGGGCAGGAAACATCGATGATAGAAAATCTACCAGTGGTGGATGTTTCTACGTTGGGAATTATTTGGTTTCTTGGCTAAGCAAGAAATAAAGTTTTGTATCTCTCTCAACAGCTGAAGTTGAATATATTGCAGCTGGCAATGCTAGCACCCAGCTGACCTGGATGAAAAGAATGTTAGCTGATTATGGGATTACGCAAGATACAATGATACTATATTATTATAACTCAAGCATTATAAATATGTCAAAAAAATCTCATTCAACATTCTCGTACGAAACATATCGACATTTGATATCATTACATTCAAGAATTAGTTGAGGACAAGAGCATTTCATTAGAATACATTCAGACTGAAAAGTAGCTTGCGGACATTATGCCCAAACCGCTTGACAAGAATATATATTCTAAATTAAAACATGATATTGGTTTGTATACTTTTAATTAATTAAATCATGTTATTTATGTATTTTTTTAATTTTAAAATGCAAAACATATTTCAAAATTTTAAAAAATATATATATTAAATTTTTTAGTTGCTCGATGGGTCGAGTACGTCCTCGACTAGTCGACCTTCAACGGGTCGAGGACCATACTCAACCGGTCGAAGTGCATGGGTGTGCTCCTTAAAAGAGGGAAAAACTCAATTTTTTTTTTCTTCATTTTGCCTTTCTTCCTCGACTAGTCGTGGCTCCACTTGTCGAACACATCTCTATTTTGTGATTTTAAGTGGTTAATTTCTAATTTCTTTCCATATTTAGGTTCCTTCTTGCTAATTAATCTTCATTTTGTGGTTAATTTGAGATTTACATTCTTTCTATAGAGGGTTTTTGTTCAAAAATCTGATTTAAGCCAAACCTATCTACATTCTTTAATATTTTCTTTTACAAACTCTACATGGAGCATCGGTCTAAGAGGAAGGATATACGCAAGGGCCCTAGTGGCTCCTCCTTCAGGACAACTTCAGTTAGGGTGAGAACCCTAAAATCTCCCGAAGAATATTCAGAGGATGTTAGGGATCTCCGCTCTAGAGATATTATTATCGAAAGGACTGTGAACGTCGACCATATTGCTCCTTTCAATCTCTTGCGTATCCTTAATGCCATTGGTTAAGAAAACATTCTTGGTTGGGGCGGAACGGCATACCACTCAATAGCTCAAGGTATGTATGCTTCAATAAGTGAATTGTCCCTTGATAATCTGACATTTTCTATTAATTTTAAGGAAGGGACAGTTCCTATTGATCAATATTTGATTTTAGGTTTACTTAATGTTAATGTCAATGATGAAGGCATACCCATTGCCACCCTTGCTGATAAAATGTCTGAATATGAGCAAAGGCAAATTACTCGCAATTATGTAGATTTAATGCTGATTAGAGTTATGGTAATGCCCTCTGTGCCACCCAGATGATTTCAAAATACAGAGTCCTTCATCATCGTATTTTTACATCTAATGTGTATCCTTATTTTAGGAATAAGTTTGAACTTACTCCCTTTATGACTCGTGTTCTTCATGCTGTTGTGTCTGGTATTCCTATTTGTCTTCCCTCCTTGATATGTTATTTGATTATCCAATTTCGTATACATCTGGGTCATGGGTCGATACCTTTTGCATATCTCATGACAAGCTTTACTATCTATTGCAACGTTGTCATTCCATCGACCGAGGCACCTGAGTCCACTCTCCCATTTGATAATACAAATATCCATAAGATGAACCTGACATTCCTTCCCGGCCAGAGAGATGAGGATGAAGAAGAACAGGAAGATACACAATTACTTGAGGACACATCCATGGATGATATCTTTACCAAGCTGGAATCGGATGATGAAGCTGACCCTGACTATCAACCTTCCCAGGTTGATGATCAGCTCAAGTTTTTAAAAGAGAAAGTTGTTAAGTTGAAGGTATTACAGGATACTCTGGCTGAAAGTCACAAAGCTTCCATGAAATATATGCGAAAATATTTTCATCGCATTACCAAGGGCCTTCACCAGATTGATCCTTCTATACCTCCTCCATCTTCCTCTGGATCCGATTAGTTTGATTTTCATCTTTCTTTGGGTTGTATAATCTTATACTTTGTGTGTGTTGGTTGATAACTTTCTAACACTACTCTCTTAATGGTTGTTGATGACATTATTTTAACTCCTTAATTGACATATTTCTATGCATTTTCTTCTTATTATTCTACTGATTCTACTGTGGTTTATTGCTTATAATCACATGTATGTTGTTCCCTTTGTCAACTTATGACAAAAAGGGGGAGAGAATTGCTAATTTTATAAGTAGAATGAATGAGGATGCGATGCGGAGGATATGAATGTTGATATATTGATTTATGGTGGTTGGAGTTTTGGCGGGATATGAATGTTGATATATTGATTTATGGTTGTTGGAGTTTTGCATTGGAAATGTATATGTATGTCATAAAATAGGGAAAAGCTCACATTGGGGGAGTAGTGTTGCACATTCATTAAAAGCTGCACTTTCAACAACATGGAATTCAAGATGTCACTCTACTTGTTGTATTGTTAAGTGTTTTGTCACGAATTTGACGAAGGAGGAGATTGTAAGTGCTATATTGTATAAAGTACACCTTTGTTTGTCAAATTTCATTTAGACAAAACAACTTAGGAAGTGGTCTGCCTAATGTAGATCAAGATGGAAAGTTCAAGTCGTTACTTCAAGACATGATAGGTCAAAATCTACTAAGTTCAAGACTTTACTGAAGTTCAAGTCAAGAAGTAGATCAAGATGGAAAGTTCAGAATCTACTGAAGTTCAAGATGACTGAGTTCAAGTTCTACTACACTTCTAGTAGAAGATCAAACTCCATCTTCCAGCTCTATTAAAGATTCAAGTAGAAGAACAAGTTCTGAGAAGTTCAAGGCACTTCAATGTTCAGTCTTTTCAGGTATAATAGACCCTAGAAAGACCTTAGGCTTAGGTCATTTCATAAAAATCTTATATGGGTCTTTATGCTGAGTTGGGTCCCAAAAGTGATGACGTACAATTCAATTGTTCTAATAGAGCATTATGTGAAATTTTGTGATGATTGGATTCCCATAATTAGGTCCTTTGAGGTTTGACTTCGATTCCACTAAGGTGCAATGGTCCATCTTTTAAAATTAACAGATGGATCAATTAATTTATGGATGGTGATCTCTTCTAACAATCTTAAGGGTCCTAAAGAGTGTTTAGGTGTGATCCAGGCGTTGAATATAAAACTAGATAAGCTGATTCATGTTTTCAAAGGATGGATCATCCAATGAGACATTGTAAACCCGGTGAACGGTGGGTTTTATGATTTGAGTCCAAAAATGTCAGGGTACGGTTCTATTTATCTAAAAAGGTTATCAAAGGCCTAAAAAGATGAGTTTTATTGATGATGTGATGGTTTATTTCTAACATCAATGGATGGATGACTTAATATATGGATGTGGACTGCTTTCAATGGTCGGAAGACTGGAATGAATGTGAAGGTTCAAGTAAGTCAGGTGTTGAGTGTGAAATATTACATATTTCCTCCTATTTATACCTTGATTTTATGAACATGATAGTGCTTAATCGATCTAATTATGCATGTTTTCATGTACGAGGTGATTTCGAGAGCTTAAGGTGAAATTGATGCCAAAAGGAAGATTTATGCTCAAAAGATTACTAAATGAAGATTTGAAGATTTAAAAGTCATTAATTAAGAATTCACATGCCAAAGATCCAAGGAAACCGAGTGAGGAATGAAGAGAATCAAAGATTTGAAGTGAAGAAAATGAATCCTGAAAATTGTTTTGAAAAAAGAAGATTCTTGAAAATTGTCTTGAAAAAATATATTCTTAAATTCTGAGTCTAAAGAAGAATTTTCCTGAAACAAACTTTCGATCTGACCAAAGTGTAATTTCGGTCCGACCGAAATCGCATAAAACAGTCCGGCGAGAAGCAGCGTTTTCAGCCTTAATTCAGTTCGACCGAAGCCAACTTCGGTCTGACTGAAATCAAACAGAATTGTCCTGCGAGAAAGTGCGATTTTCATCCTTAATTTGGTTTGACCAAACCCAACTTCAGTCTGACCGAAGCGTAACTTTTTACGCAAATTTGAGGCGGTTTCAAAGTCGGTCCAAGCAAATATTATAAATATGGGTCTTTTAATTGTTTCTAAGCATGAGTTAGGGTTGGAAGAGTGGAACAAAGTGTTGGAGAACTTCAAGGAGCCATTCTTTCTTCCTCAATCTTCTTCTTCTAGTTAGTTTTTATGCTTTGTTTAAGAGTTTTTAGTTTAATTATGTCTTTGGTTGGTTAAACCTCTTAGCTAGGGCTAAGAGGTGAAGCTTGTAGCGTGTTTGGATATTTATTTTGATTTGATTCTTGTTTATGTTGAACTTCATTGGCTTTTAGTTTGAATTTAAGGAATATTTTCAGTTTTCTATGGTTTGTTGTGACTTAAATTATAATAGATGCTATGATAGCTTTAAGTATCTTCTTTTCCATTATGAGATTATGAGATTGGTAAATCCTGTTGTTCACCATCATCTCCTAGGCATGGTAGGGTGATGGAATATCTTTCACTCATTACAATTCTCTTCCATTGAAAGTCAATGAAAAGTTTAGATTTGATTTAATTGTTTTATCTTCCAATTGGATAAGATAGGACTCCAATTCTAATTGTGTTCCTTGAATCAAGTAAGATAGCATCTTGATAGCTACAAGTGGATCCTTGGCACCCTAGTTCCCACCTTTAATTGATAGTTTAAACATTATTCACAATTACTCTCTTTTATTCCAGAATTCAGATTTAGATTTTCTTCTAGTTTTAATTCTAGTTCTTTTCAGAATACGTACAAGTTTAGTCCCTGTGGATTCGATCTCATTCTCACGAGTTATTACAACATCGCGACCCTACACTTGGAATTGTGAACAAGTTTTTCGCATGGTTGCCGGGGACTACGGCTATATTTTTCTGAAATTAATTGGTATTGGAATTAGGTTAAGATTAGGGTTAACTTTTTTACTTTGTTTTTAGGTTATGATTTTTTCTATTTTTTTATATAGAAACTAACATTGCTTTCTGTTTTGTAAGATCCTAACATAGTAACTCTTATTCGGTAATTTTGTTCCAACCCTCTCTCTTATCTCTTATAGATCTCTTATTTAATTTAGTTTTTATAATTTTTTTTAGGTTTAATTGTTTAGTTACCTGAGGGCTGAGAGTGTTTCATGCCCAAGTGGGTTCGTGACAATACTCTCCGTCTCTTGAGTGAAGGAAGATTAGTTGAAGGGTTGCTTATCCATCGTAGGATTAGACACCACTTGAAATCCTCTAAGTCTGTAGAAGTAATGGTTGTAAATCAACCTTAACCTCAACCTCCAGTTGAAGAAGTTCAAGATGAAAATAAGGTACATAATGTACCCTTGTACTCTACGAGATTATTTACAACTGGTGGGGGTGTGCACACCTTCCTTGTAACACCCCGTACTTTTTAGTACACGAGTGTCATTATGGAAACTTAACTTAGTGTAAACATCGACCAAACCTACGTAAAAGTTCCACTTCATGCTAGCCAGAATCTAACCGTCGTGTATAGTTGTCACTCATAGATTGAGTCATCCATTCATTAATCCCCAGGATGAACCATCACACAATCTAAGAAAACTTATTCATCGGACCTTAATCTACTTGATGGATAAACTAACCATCTATTTCAGATTATCAAACCTAATCTATAAGATCCACCATCTATCAAGTTATAGACAACCCACATAAAACATGAGATGACCTATTCGATGATTACACGAATTTAACCATCAAATTGAAGGATTAGTCGTTGTACGTGACAGTTGATGCCTAACAATGGTCATAAGACCGCAAAGCAAAATATCTTACCATTAGATTATTAAAAATTGTCAGTAGATGATCAAATCAGAGAATTTTAATCCACATGAGCTTTGGATCTGCCTGATCTTTAGGCAAATAAGTTAATTTGGATGCCCCAAAGTAAATGGATGGAGTGGATTGCACTGAGAGGTACATGGACCCCACTTCCAGACCTATGCATGTACACAAGATGTGCATGCCTGCGGTGCACTGGAACGCACAGCTCGGTCAGAAGACGCTGACCCGACGCTATTTAAGAAAGAGAAATTTCTCTCTCCTTTCCCTGTTTTCACTAGTGACGGACAACCGTTCGTTGTGTTGATTGGTTGACCATCACCACCACTCGTTTGGAAGATCCAGACCGTCCATCGTGTAGGCAGGCCCATTCCAACCAAAACCCTAACCATTTATGGCTGAGCATCCCCACATCTGCACATAAACTCAATGAAAATCGAGTTGCGCACGGTGTTTTTCTAACAACAGAAATCCGTTTCTAGCTGCCAGGTTGGCAATCCGTATACTTCCACCCCTATCCATCTTAGTCGTTCATTTCGAAGGATCTCAGCCATCGAAACCAACCACGTGGATTAGGGTTGAGTAAGAAATGGGTGTTGCATATAAATAGGAAGTTTTCAATTTCCTTTCCCCTTCTCTTTCGAAAATAAAAACCCTAGAATCCATCCTAACCATTCCAGTTCAATCTAGATGATATTGGGATGCCAAAACAGCCATCTGAGCCACCCGATTTTGTATCTTCTATAGCAATGTATGACACATTGAGAAAATCAACTGATAGCTTCAAACTCATGAACCACCAAGAAAACCATCTCCAAGCTTCAAAATCATTAGTCTGGAAGCTTCATAGATCGAATCCGAGTCATTTAGAAGCAGTGGAATCGAGAAAGATACATCCGATTGAAGAATGCCATGAAAGCTCCATCACCTTCCTCGTCAATCAACACTAGCCACTGATCTCCTTTCGGCTATCGATTGCAGATCCGTTTCATCCATCCGGTAGCCCACATATGCTATGTTCAATCAACAATGGCAGCCCCAAAACAGATCACAAGCATAATCAATGTTTTCCGATCCAAGACAGTAAACGGATTTAAAAGCAATTGGTGTGCGAAGCCTGCTGCCGAGTCGACTCAACCCACCTGAACTGAGTTAAGTCCTACTGTGTTTCGCGTCTGTAATGGACGTAAATGGAAGACAAATAAAAAAAAGAAAGAAAGAAAGGAAAGCTGAGAAGAAGAAGGAGAGAGTGAGCACCGTCAGTTGTCTTCCACACTGAGTCAGCTCAGTTCGGTCTGAGTCTGGGTCGAGTCCAAACCCATCCATGCTGAGAAAGAGAGAGAGAGAGTAAGAGAAAGAAGAAGAGGAGAGGGAGAAGAAGACTGGGTGGTGCGACTACTGTTGCCGCACCGAGTCGAGTGAGTTGGGTTGGACTGCCACCAAGTCTAACTGCCTCAACTTGGTCCGAGTTTAGACTAATGGTAGACCTTACAAACATTCAGAAAGAGAAGGAGAAGAAAGGAAGGAAAGTGGAAAATAAAGAGAAAGAAGAAAAGAAAAGAGATAGAGAGGGAGAGGGAGTGAGTCAAGCTGAGTTGACTCAGTGAGTCGACCCACCGTTCCAACGTCGAATCGGACCTAGCGTGGGTCGAGTCCAGTTCAGCTTAACGTGTGTCGTTGCAGTAAGAGCAGGGAAGTAAGTCATGGTAGAAGCGATACCAACGCCCCTTGGGTTTTGCCAAATCTCACCAAACCAAATCGAAGAGAATTCGAGTCAATTGGGTAAGACATCTTATATCGTTTTAAGCATGGAATTAATTTATTAGTCTAAGTTTATGTTGAATGTGGGAGTCAAAATCCCTAAGAGTCAAACCTAGGACAAATGTAGCTGGAATATCCCAATTCCACTTGATTGAAGCATTAAGATTGATCCTAACCGATTGTAGGGTGTAATGTCGTGATCTAACCACACGATTCTTGTGATTTATGGTAGGATTTGGCACCAAAACGAGAATAAGGAAATCTAACAACAACGAGAGAGGGATTCGACCCTAAGGTGAGGGATATCCCACATAGCTTCATCATTTCATGGAATTCTAAAATAATTGTAGAAAGATATTATAATTGTGCAAATAGCAGTTGTGCTCCTTTAACTTTTAATTGACATGAATAGACATGTGGGACTGCCTCAATTTATGTTACCCCAACATATCTTATAAGAATTGCTTTAAGATCACCATGCCATATTGGGAATCGCTTGTGCACACGTACATTCCTACTTATTGCACATTCATCATGCCACATTTGAAATTACATATATACATCTTCTAGTTGCATTAAATGTAAGAGTCCTTGCTTCCACTACAATAATAAGCTTGTTCCATTTCTCATTATATGGGTTGGAATTGTTATAGTTTGATATAAACCAATATCTCTCTTCTTAAGATGTGTAGTGATCATGTTACTATCCAAATGTGTTTGAAATGTCATATTTGGGCCCTCCTTTGGGCCTTGGGAAAGTAAACGAATTTATACTAAGTTCATATTTGAATGCTGGATATCCTATTAAAGAACTACAAGTCTTGATCATGCTTATGAGAGTAATCTTGTTAATCTTATGGAATGTGCATGAGCCTCATGATACATGACATTCACGCATGACATATGAGCTTTTCTGGGTGCTTAATGTAAGCCACATTCTGTTCGATTTACTGAAAGTTCTAACACTTTAGTTTAACTCATAGAACCTGTGCATTTGGGTCACTTTGGGCGCTCTTTCTTTGCATAAGGCTTTTTCGAGATTAGACACTCCTCGGGCGTACCCCGTGTATTTTTTCAGGAGAATCCTTGGGCGCACTCACTTACATGGCTTTTTTTAGATAGATAATCTACCGCAGGCGGTCTGCATGGTCTTTTTCGGGTGGCTAGTTCTCCTTGGGCGTACCTATGAGTATTTTTCCAGGTGACTTGTTCGCCTTGGGTGACCCTTTATTTTGACAGCTGGATGTGCATTCCCAGATCTGTAACTTGAGCATACATTCATACACCTATACATTCATTTATAATTCCATGATTAGTTTCTTAGTGATTTGAACATGTTGATTTAAACTGTTTTGGAATAACATGGTATGCATGAATCCTTGTGGGAAGTTTCCACTGAGTTTTCACTCACCCAATCATGTGATTGTGCTAAATAGATGCAGGAATGAGGACAGGTAGAAACCTCTATGATGGGTTTCCAGGGATGGCTGAGGTGAAGTTTGGCGAGGAAGAGTTCTATGTAAATGTAGTTAAGTCGTTGGAGCTCAACTGATATTTTAGGATTTACATGCTTATATATTTCAAACTATATGTTTTGTTTGAGTTGTAAAAAATATTTCACCTGTTGTGGGATTTCATTTTGCTCCTATTTACATGAATTAAGCTTCCTTGTTGTTACTCTTGATATTCTTAGTTTATGCAATGTTGCCTTACTCCAGGTTATAGAATCTGCAGCTATTTAGATGTATGTTAGTCCACTTCATAACTTAATACTCGGGTTCTCTATGAGGAGCGACTATCCTCGGGTTTTGAGAACTAGGGTGTTACATTCCTGCATGATATTTCCATTGAATGCAGAACTGTGGATATTAAACCAGGGGTAATTCAACTCCTTCCTAAGTTTCATGTACTATAATATAAATGTCCATACTTGTATATGAAAGAGTTTGATGAAATAGTATCTACATTACACTTCCCAAACATGTCCAAGGACACAGTTAGGCTGGAATTATTTCCTTTCTTTTTGAAAGAAAAGGCCAAGTCGTGGTTACATTCCTTAAGACCAAGGTCTATTGACACATAAGCTGAGATGACAAGGGAGTTCTTTAAAAAGTTCTTCCCCTATCATAAAACAAATACCTTAAGGAAAGCAATCACAAATTTTGTGCAAAAAGAGGATGAGACCTTCTTTTAATGTTGGGAGCCGATGATGCGTGGGATTATTTTGATAAACTTGATGAAAACGCGCAATCATGGGATACCTCCTCAAAAACCACCACTTCTAAGCCTACTCAATCAAAGGAAAGGGGATGAATTTATGTTTTAAAAGAGGAAGATGATATAAATGTAAGAATGGTCAAACTCACAAGAAAAGTCGAGGCTATGGAACTTAAGAAGGTGTAACCCGACAAGGCTGCGGAAGTTGTTTGTGATATTTGTGCTTGCAATATACATACAACTGAGAATTTCCCAACAATTCTAGCTTTTCAAGAGATATTGAATGGGCAATCAAATGCTGTAAACAACTACCAAAGACCTTTCAATGGACCCACCTCAAATACATATAACTCAAGTTGGAGGAACCATCCAAAATTCAGTTGGAGGAATGGATAAACTGAATCAAAGGAAACCTCAAGAGGATATAGTTCAAAAGTTCGTGTTTATTTCAAAAGTAAACTACTCACTGACTAGAAGAAAGCAGACACATTTCACACCTGTGATCTTTGCTCACTCTTTCACAACAATCTTTCACTCTCCTTTTTTTTTTTTTTTTTTTTTTTTCTGTACAACTTTTTCTTATATAAGATGCAGTTTTGCTGACTTGCAGTCTCACATTTCAGGTACTAGGTGACGAAGACAAACGTGTAAGATATGACAGAGGAGAAGATATTGAAGACATGGGCATGGGATCCGGCGGTGGTGGTTTCAACCCTTTTGGAGGAGGACAACAATTCACATTCCATTTTCAAGGTGGGGGTGGAGGATTCCCTGGTGGTGGATTTGGATTTGATTTTTGACCTAACTAAATTATCCATAATGTCCCTACAGCCCAGAAAGAGAATGAAGAATGTGGTTGAAGATGTCAACTGACTAACTGCAAACCAGGTGACCATCCGGTCCAAAGAAGTTCTGATTTCAAGAGTTTTTCTTGTTTCTCTTACGTGCGGCATTATCATCCCTTTGATTGGGAAATAATACTTTTGATAGATGTGATCCATGTTTTCTTCTTATATTGGTTTATAGTTTATATTGGAGAAGGGCTGGACAGAGGATATGCTTGTTTGGAATGCATCAAACAGAATCATGTAATTCTTTTTTCTTTTTTCTTTTTTCCTTTTTCTTTTTTCCATTTTCTTAATCAGATTAACATTTACATACCCAGTGAATGGATTCGGGATTTAAAATCCCTAATTAGGAGCAGATATTCTATAAAGCAAAATAGACACCTCCACAGTTTGAGCCGCAGAAATTCATTGCAGCTTTTATGGTCTTCAATGACCACCATATGAATGGACAACATACTGTTTTCATGTCATCCAGCGTTGTATACACCCAGCACACATGCCTACTTAGTATGTATGGAACATCTTTGCCCTGCATAAGGTGGGCCCTGCCCTGCAGATGACCTGATCAAAAGATTAGGCAGCAGTTTTTTGAAGACCATCTTGAATCTGACCGTCAACAATTTTGAGGACCATCCATTGTTTTTGAAAAAGGGGTGGTGCACCTAATTAGGGAATAGCCTACTTTTGTGCATGATCATTTCTATGCTGGGACCTACCCTATCCATGGATTAGATGTCTCTCGAACATGGCAGGTTGTCAAGAGTAATGGTGCATGTGGAGGGGGTGCATTTGCGGCTGGCTAACTTCCATTATGTGTGTTAATCAATTGTTGTATTTTGTCAAAGGCCTATCTGGTACATGAAACTAGTCAATTCAAGAATTTTAAAGTTGATTTATTATTATTATTTTTTTTTTGTCACACAAGCTATAGGGCTTAAAGCTAAGATCTCAGTATTGAAACGTCTACCAACTTATGAAAAGGGAAAAAATGATTTCCTTGGAAATAGCATTTCTAGAAAAATTGGTGGAAATGAGACACCATTTCCAGTGTTTGTTGTCTCACCAAATTTTCCAAGAAAATTGGTATTTGACTTTTCATTTTTGTTGTTTTGCAGCCCACTTCATTCCCAAGCAATTTTTTGGATTTTGGGCATACATGGCAATAAAAATCTATGATTAATGGCCCATCTCTCACCATCACGTGTGTAAATTTGGAAAGGATCAACCACCCATGGTCCCACATAATTAATATTATCTTATGTTAGGTCCGCTTGGACATGCACTGCACATGGTTGTGATTGACTAGTGATGACTCCACATGGTTAGAATCTACTAACAATGGGCCTCACATGAAAATACACATGGACAAGATCAAGTAAGAATGGGTTTCCACATGTTTAAGATCATCTCAGGATGGGCTCAACGTGGAAATACATATGAGTAGGATCGATTTGCAATGGTTTACACATGGTTAAGACCTAACATGGTCCATATTGTTAAGATCACCAACTATGGCTCAATGTGGCAGTACAAATGTTTATGATTGATTATGGGTACAAATGTTTATGATTGATTATGGGCACCACCTGGTTAAGATCTTATCATGGTGAGCTATATGTGAAGTACTGGTGGTTATGATTGACATTGGCCGGGCCCACATGATTAAGATCATCCAAATGGAAATCCACCATCTATTGCTCATCCCTCTTAAAAGCCACTTTGATTGGATAATTATTACCATTTATCGATGACTAAGGAAATGGACAATCAGCATCAATTATATAATAATAAAATAAAACTTCTAATCATTAATTTCTATCTTTCGCAACCAACCGACGAATGCTTGGGAAGATGGACAGTCCATATCGATTATAACAGAGGTACAGTCCATATCAATTATAACAGAGGTTCATCTATTGATTTGAACTATCTATTATATGGGTTATTAATTCCCATCCCACTAAAAAATCATCTTTGATAAAATAGTCCTAACTATACTATCACGTCCCTAAATCTAGTGTTGGTAATCCGTGATTACTATATACCAAATTTTGGTTGACAGCCTCCATAGAACTCCGATTTTGGGGCTTCCAACTATCGCATACTAAGTCCCATAAGCGGGGCTCCACAAGAAGGATTTCTAAAAGTAAAGACTGATGGGTTTTTTTGACCCATCTTTGACCGGTCGTGAGCCCTGCTCGACCGGTCGAAGGCTGGTGGTCGACCAGTCGAAGATTCGAGTCGAGGACTTCGACTCAAAGTCCAGCGAGTATTTTTGCTGTTTTTTACTGTAACTACGACTGGTCGAAGGGATGTCTCGACTAGTCGAAGGGGTCCTACGACTAGTCGAAAACTAGATTCGACTAGTCGAAGGTTACGCAGTTTGTTCCGCGATTTTGCACGAAACTGCGGATTTGAGTCCTTTCGCAACAGGGATGCGAAAGGAGCTTCCTAAACTATAAAAGAAGTTGCCTAGGGTTTTTCTAGGTACAGCAAGAGGGCTTCCTAAAGCTTTACAAGGGATTTGCTAAAGGTTTTAAGGCTATCAAAGGTGAGAGAGAGGGAGAAAGAGAGAGAGAAAGCTTATAGAAGAGAGGTTCTGCTCGTGGAGGTTTTCTACTTTGCAATTTATATCTCAGCGCTTCTATGTCCTCATAATCGGTTAGATCTCTCCGTTTTCTCTATTTCTCTTATTGTTTATCCACTCC
This sequence comes from Magnolia changhungtana, assembly GCA_030180095.1. Lineage (NCBI taxonomy): Eukaryota > Viridiplantae > Streptophyta > Magnoliopsida > Magnoliales > Magnoliaceae > Magnolia > Magnolia changhungtana. Next base: position 789,650 of record JASAUF010000638.1, read on the forward strand.
TACGTGAGTGAAGAAGATTGTAACGTTCTACTTCATAGTGGATTGTTGATCTGGACGAGGTCCCGTGGTTTTTACCTCTTTGAGGGTTTTCCACGTAAAAATCTCTTGTGTGGTGTGTGATTGATGCTTTGATTTATTTCATTGCTTTATTATCCATAATTCTGGTTTGTTTCGGGAGGCTAGATCCTAAGGTTTGTGCAAGGCATCCCAACAAAGTGGTATCAGAGCTAAGTTCATTGAACGGGTAGGATCGGTTTTTGAATTATGGAAGGTGGCTCAAGGATGATCAGCCTCAATGGTTCTAACTGGACCATATGGAAGGCTAAGATGGAGGACTTGCTTTATAGCAAGGACCTATATTCTCCTATCTTAGGCATATTAGCAAAATCCAAGGATATGACTGATGATGATTGGAAGAAGACGGACCGAAAGGTGGTGGGGTTTATTAGACAATGGTTGGATGATTCTGTGTTCCACCATGTGTCTATGGAAACCTCAGTAGCAAGCTGTAACGCCCTGAAAATCGGGGGTCGAGTAGTAACTCAACTCTCGAGTTCCAGAACATCACTTATGCAACAAAATGAATGATGATTGAATGTTGACTGTATTAGAGTAGTGAACATGAGTGAGATTAAGCCAAAACAACATATCATACTCAGAGACAAGTTAAAGTTGCAAGCGGAAGACCTGTAATAGATAGACAAAATATATAAACTATGATGAGTCTCCAGAGTGTGATAACATTTCCAGGTTAAATAATTACAAGGACAATTCTAAAATATACCTAATGTGATGACGTGTAAAGTCTCCTATCCCAAATACCATAGCCCCGTCAGTACAATACCAGGTCTTCATAGACCTGTCAGAGAGATACAAATAGGAGAACTCCTCCTCATCACCATAGAAGTAGTCCGGCTCTGCTTCACAAGCATTGCCATCACCTGAAATTCAACAATTCTGTTTGGTGTGTACAACACCGTCCCGTAACGTGGGAGTGAGTAGCTAACTCAGTGGAACAATAAGGCATAAGTTAACATGTTATCGATGCAGTCAAGCAGTAATGATAAAGCAGTAAATCAAGCACTCCTAGTTACTCTGATTAATGCAAGTATGAATGCAGGTATGATGGATGCCCTCTCCGACATACTCCCTCATGCGACACCATCTCACGTTCGCGCATGCTTACATCCCACGGTGCTCCACATCTTCCAGGCACATGCGATGCATGATGAGCATGATTACCGAGTTTTTAATTAGTCCATTTCAAACAGCAGGATTGGGAAACTAAGGTACCTCCCTTGTATCGTTCCCAAACATGATCCATTCTAGGGTCGTCACCCTAGTTAATATCAGACGATGATGTATTTTCTAGGTCACCGCAGAGACGCTGTGGTCATTACGCACAAAAGGTTGCACCACTCCCCCATCACCCCTTAAACGATTCATCACGATACAACTATACGTAAATGTGCCTAGTTCATACTCTATATATCGCGGCGAACCCTAAGGCACGCCGCAACTTCGTAATATGCTCGCGGTCACTACAAAGGGTCGCTGTGGTCATTACGCACAAAAGGTTGCACCGCTCCCCCTCACCTTATCAATGTAGGCCGACAGGCGCGAATATAGTGTCCCATACCACCATAATCGGCTCACGAGTTTGGTTGCTCACTGGTCACTACGGGGAGGCACGTAGCCCCAGCTGAGTAGGCCGATGACTCGACCACGGTGTCCCATACCACCATGCCCGGCTCATGAGTCTTAGCGGATCGAGGTACCATGGTTAAAAGGGTTTTCACTGGTAAGTTTGGTACCCTAGGTTCAAGCATTAGTGACCAAACATGGTGAACATACATAAGACAGATCGGGTTGCCTGACGAGCTCAGCTAGCCCGAGCGCACAACAAGTTAAACGACATGAAGTGCATAAGCACTTCGCGTGGCCAACCACTATCGCCAACCGAAGTACGACTCGAGTTCGTCGAACACATCTCACGTGGCGACATGAAACTCAACCACGATCTCCAATCTAGTACCGATTGTCTGGACTATAATCATAGCCCCAAGCATAATCAATTGTCATCCATAGCATGTGGAGTAAAGCATGATAAACAAAGTAATTCAAGCATGATAAATAAAGTAATTCAAACATGCTAGTAGGTATGTTAAAAGCATTTTATAAAGCATGATAAAAAAAAAGCATGTTGTAAAACACTACATTAATAGTAATACAAACACATGTATTGTAAGTAAGTGTTTTAAGTGATCAACCTCATGGAGGTAATCATACACGTCTCTAGGGTAGTTGAGAATCCAATCTCAACATCCTTAAACATTACAATTTACTAACTACTACTCATTCAGACATTTCAACAAACACTTTAAAATATAGGAATCAACATACATGACATATGTTGATCACAGAGGTATAGGGCCAAATCCTTTCACTAGGGAGTTACCCCAATCATAACACGCATACACCCATGACGGATAGTCATGGCAAGCAGGAAACCAAGTTCCATATTCATTCAGTCATTTCCACGAACACTTGGGCCACACATTTTAGCATATATAGTGTGTATTGGCCGTGGCGTGATTTAGGGCAAATCCTTTCGTCAAAGGGGTATTGCCAATACAACAATCAATTATCCATGACAATTAGTCATGGCGAGCACGAATGAGAATTCTATACTCATTCAGTCATTTTCACAACACTTAGAATACACTATTACAACATACATGGTGTATGTTAGCAAAACATGTATTAGGGCTATCCTTTAGCCAAGTGAGTATTTTATCCATGTATAATATATTACTACAGCAAATAATCATGATAACTATATCTCCAAAATTTATACGTATACAGTTTTTTCTAGAATACGCATTTTCAACATACATAGTGTATACAAACAAACATGTATTACGACGATTCTTTTCGCCAAATAAGTAATTTATTCATATATTGTATAATCATATATTAAATAAGTATGTCAAACATTATTCCAAAAGAAATACGTATACGGTATTTCTAACATACACAATTTCAACATACGTCGCATTTACAAGTGAACATGTATTTTGGCGATTCCTTTCGCCAAACTAGTATTTTATTCATATATTATATAATCATACATTAAATAAACATGTCAAACATTTATCCAAAAAAAATACGTATACGGTATTTCTACGTATACCTAGAATATGTGAAATTCCATATTTCACAACGTTAATCGAAACAGGAAACGGAAAGCACTTTGTACATGTGCAATTGCATGCAGATCATGAATCTACCATTATCTGACATTGAAAGCGTTGAAAACCGCAACTTATACACTTAAAGTCCTCACCTTTGCCTTTGGAAACGGAACGAATCAGCAAGGGTAATGGAACTTCCGTCTACGGGCGATTTCTAGCCTAAAGAGCGGAATCGGTTAGTCGGTACACATCCTACATCGATCCCACCTCAAATCAGACCTAGGGTTAGGTTTTCTTACCTTCAAATGAGACGGAAAACGCCGGGAAAACGCCTAGAATAAGGCGGTGTAGGCCGTGTAACAAGCCAAAGCAGGAGGAGGGAAATCGGCAACAATCTCCAAGTCTTTCTCTCTCTTTTCTCTCTCTCCCTCTAGGGTTTTCTCCAAAATTCGTATGGCTGTGAGAGGGGCTGTTCTAAGCTCCTTTTATAGCCACAAACATTACGAAATTAGACTCAGGTTCAAGGGGTACTGCTAATATAGGATTTTCGCCGCTTTTCCAGCTCAAAAGGGAGGTTCTGGTAGCCCTCCTTGAACCAAACGTCAGACTTAAGCTCACCATCGATGGATCTACGTGGGATTACGTTTTTGACTCGATCGGATACCCAGATCGCACGTGGCGGACCACTTTCAGTTCGACGGTCAGTGGGCCACGATCAGAAATTCCAAGTACATGTAAATGTTCCTGAAATTTTTCTTAATCCGAGGGTGTAATTTGGTCTGATTCTGACGGTCAGGTTGCTTAATACTGACGCGTCAACGAATGATGCGGATTACTATTCCAGATATTTATTTTGGCATATGAATAGTGTTTTTCACACTACCTCGCTCCGATTCGAAACGAATGGCCGTGGAACATCGGATAAAGCTGATTTTTGAGATGATTGTTAAGCCCAGTGGGGCGGTCCTAGTTCCTTAGCTTCGGGTTAATCGGACTCCCGATGTGCGATCTAGACCTAATACGAAGTTTCGTTTCATTCCCGAGAGCAGACGGGAAATGAGTTTGGTTCTAAACTTTAGGGTAACCTAGCGCCAATGATTCTACAAGTTTTGGGTCTTGCAGAACGTATTTAAAGTGATTCGAACGGATTTCGTAGCTAATCTGGTTTCACACCTAGTTACTTTGTCTCATTTCTAAAGGATTTAGTCCTAAGTGAATTCTGGTCGAGGTGGTACTCAGGCCTTTGGAGTTTGTATATAAAATGATCCAAGTTATACTACTTAGCTAGTTTAAGATAGTGTCTAGGGTGAAAGTTATTAGAAAAATTGGAAGATCAAGGTGATGAAGGGTGAGGTTCGTGAAGGAAATGAGTTCAAAGGCGGCTTTAGACTTTGGGATTCAGTTCTGACAAGTTAATGAGATATTACGATCGACCCATTGCCTAAGGTCATCTAATCCCAGGTTGGCAAAAATTCGGGGCGTTACACAAGCCTATGGCTAAAATTACAAGGGCTGTATGAGAGGAAGACAGCCGGTAATAAGATATTTCTGATAAAGCGACTTGTGAATCTCAAGTTCAAGGATGGTGGTTCTGTGGCCGAGTACATGAATGAGGTCAGCAATATAGTGAACCAACTCACCTCTATGAAGATGGTCCTGGATGATGAATTGCAGGCTTTACTATTGCTTAGTTCATTGCCTGACAGTTGGGAGACATTGGTGGTGTCTCTAAGTAACTCCGCGCCAGACGGAAAGATATCCATGGAACAGGTAACCAGTTGTCTCTTCAATGAGGAGATAGTCTCAGGAGTCTACTCAGCAAGAGGTTCTTGTGACGCAGGAATGGGGGAGAGGAAAGAACAGGAAGGGCAGGAAGGCCTGAGATAAATTAAGAGACAAGTCGAGTAACAGAAAAGATGTTAATTGCTGGAATTATGGCAAGAAGGGCCAATATAAGCATGAATGTTGTGGTAAGAAAAACGACAAGAAAGGAAAAGGGAAGGAAGATGAATCAGATTCCACTGCGGTCGCTTCATATGGCGACGTGGTAGTTATTCTTTCTACAGATCACAATGTATGTCTCACGGCTACGAGTCAGGATACTGACTGGGTGGTTGACTTGGGAGCTTCTTTTCATGCGACTCCACGCAGGGACTTCTTCACAAGCTACAAGTCAAGTGACTATGGGACTGTGAAGATGAAAAATTCTGGCGTATCAAAGATCGTGGGAGTCGGTAATATTTGTGTGAAGATCGATGTGGGCTACACATTGGTTCTCAGGGATGTGAGGCATATCCCAGACCTTCGCCTCAAGTTCATGTCGACGGGAAGGCTGGATGATGATGGCTATGAAAGCCGATTTGCTGGTGGGCGATGGAAGCTCATCAAGAGTTCGTTGATTGTGGCTAGAGGAAAGAAGTGTTGCACCCTTTACAAGGCAAGTGTCAGTATGTGAAAGGGTGGATTGAACGCAGCGGAAGATTCAGCTGTTGACATGTGGCACAGGCGACTAGGCCACATGAGTGAAAAGGGCTTCAGCTACTAGTAAGGAAGCAGCTCCTTCCAGACGTGACAGGTATACCTCTCAAAACCTGTCTTGATTGTTTATCAGGGAAACATCATAGAGTTTCATTTGTTAAAACTACTTCTCATGTTAATAAAGTGCATGCATTAGATTTGGTTTATTCTGATGTTTGTGGTCCTATGAGGACAAAAACCTTGGGTGGGGCATTGTATTTTGTCACTTTTATAGATGATGCATCTAAGAGGGTTTGGGTTTATGCTTTGAAATCCAAGGACGAGGTCTTTGGTGTGTTTAAATTGTTTCATGCTATGGTCGAGAGAGAGACAGGTAGATCATTGAAGTGCATCCGCACTGACAATGGCGGTGAATACATTGGCGACTTTCATGAGTACTGCAAGTCCCTGGGTATACGGCATGAACAGACGGTTCCTAAGACCCCCCAGCATAATGGTGTAGCTGAGCGAATGAATCGCACCATTGTTGAGAGAATCAGATGCATGTTATCCCATACGAAATTGCCCAAGACGTTCTGGGGAGAAGCAATGCACACAGCGGTGTATTTGATAAACAGGTCTCCATCAGCCCCATTGAATGGAGAAGTACCTGAGAAGGTGTGGACTGGACATGATCCATCGTACATCATCTCAGGGTGTTTGGATGTAGGGCATCCGTTCACGTACCAAAGGACGAGAGGTCTAATCTCGATATGAAGATCAGGCAATGTGTGTTCTTAGGGTACGATGATGAAAAGTTCGGTTATAAATTGTGGGATCCGACCGAGAGGAAGCTCGTCAGGAGCAGAGATGTGGTTTTCTTTGAAGATCAGTGTGTAGAAGACATTGGTAAGTCAGAGAAGAATCAGCCTAGTTCAGGTGAACTAGAGGACATGGATCCGATTACTCCTTTCATGATGCCTGATGACGGGGGAGTACAGCAAGGTGCAGAGGACGAGAGAGTTTCTTCAGAAGATGGACCAGGGGAGCAGCCCCCACTTGATCCACCTGTTGAGCCATAGGTGAGGAGGTCATCTAGGGACAGACAGACGTCCAAGAGGTACTCGCCGCACAAGTACATTATGCTAACCGATAAGGGAGAGCCAGAAGATTATACTGAGGCCCTAGCTGACGAGCATAAGGGGAAGTGGTTGAAAGTTATGCAAGAGGAGATGGAATCCTTACATAAGAACCATACCTATGATATGGTGAAACTGCCTAAGGGCAAGAAAGCTTTGAGCAACAAGTGGGTGTTCAGAAAGAAGGTTGAGCAGAAGAATTCACAGACGAGGTTCAAGGCTAGACTTGTGGTGAAGGGTTTGGTCAGAGGAAAGGTATAGACTTCGAAGAGATATTCTCACCAATGGTGAAGATGACATCCATACGGGTGTTGCTTGGGTTGGCGGCTAGCATGGATCTGAAGATAGAGCAGTTAGATGTTAAAACTGCCTTTCTCCATGGTGACCTGGAAGAAGAGATCTACATGCACCAACCAGAGGGGTTCAAAGTCAAGGGCAAGGAGCATATGGTGTGTAGGCTGAGGAAGAGATTGTATGGGCTGAAACAAGCTCCACGGCAATGGTATAAGAAGTTTGACTCGTTTATGTTGAAACATGGGTATGATAGAACGGAGTCGGACCACTGTGTGTTCACGCGCAAGTTCTCAGATAGTGATTTATTAGTTCTGCTGTTATATGATGATGACATGCTCATCATGGGAAAAGACATCAAGAAGATTGACAGGCTGAAATAGGAGTTGGGCAAGTTTTTTGCGATGAAAGACTTGGGCCCGGCTAGACAGATCCTAGGAATGGAGATGACCCGTGACAGAGGCAGCAGGAAGCTTTGGCTGTCACAAGAGCAGTATATTGAGAAAGTTCTAGAGTGGTTCAATATGAATGCAGCGAAGCTGGTCAGTACTCCACTAGATGGTCACTTCAGATTAAGCGACAGACAGTGTCCCAAGATGAAGGCAGAGGTGGATGAGATGCAGAAGATACCCTACGTGTCAGCTGTAGGAAGTTTGATGTATGTTATGGTGTGTACATGCCCAGACATAGCATATGTGGTTAGTGTTGTCAGCCGGTACCTTACCAATCCTGGCAAAGAGCATTGGACAATGGTGAAATGGATACTACAGTATCTAAGAGGCTCATCCAGGTTGAGCCTATGCTATGGTGATAGTAAACCTGTGTTAGAGGGCTACACAGATGCAGATATGGCAGGTGACATAGACTCCAGGAAGTTTACATCGGGGTTCATGTTCACGTTTGCAGGGGAAGCGGTTTCTTGGCAGAGCAAGCTACAGAAGGTCGTAGCATTGTCGACGACAGAGGCCGAATACATTGCAGTCACAGAAGCATATAAAGAGATGCTTTGGATGAAAAGGTTCCTATAGGAACTTAGCCTAAAGCAGGAGGAGCACGTGGTCTATTGCAATAGTTAGAGTGCTATACACTTGAGCAAGAATCCAAGTCGAAACACATTGAGATACAGTATCACTGAATCAGGGATACTTTGGAACAGAAGGTGTTACAGCTTGAGAAAGTCCACACGGATGATAATGGGTCAGACATGATGACCAAGGCTTTGCTCAAGGGCAAGTTTAAGGTTTGTAGAAACCTGGTTGGCTTGAAGAAGGTGGATCCCTCCTGGGTCAAAAAGGGGGAGATTTGATGATTTTTTTTACCTATCTTCGACCGGTCGTGAGCCCTGCTCGACCGGTCGAAGGCTGGTGGTCGACCAGTCGAAGATTCGAGTCGAGGACTTCGACTCAAAGTCCAACGAGTATTTTTGCTGTTTTTTTACTGTAGATACGACTGGTCGAAGGGATGTCTCGACTAGTCGAAGGGGTCCTACGACTAGTCGAAGACTAGGTTCGACTAGTCGAAGGTTACGCAGTTTGTTCCACGATTTTACGTGAAACTGCGGATTTGAGTCCTTTCGCAACAGGGATGCGAAAAGGAGTTTCCTAAACTATAAAAGGGGTTACCTAGGGTTTTTCTAGGTACAACAAGAGGGTTTCCTAAAGCTTTACAAGGGATTTGCTAAAGGGTTTAGGGCTATCAAAGGTGAGAGAGAGAGGGAGAAAGAGAGAGAGGAAGCTTATAGAAGGGAGGTTCTGCTCGTGGAGGTTTTCTACTTTGCAATTTATATCTCAACACTTCTATGTCCTCATAATCGGTTAGATCTCTCCGTTTTCTCTATTTCTCTTATTGTTTATCCACTCCTGCATGAGTGAAGAAGATTGTAACGTTCTACTTCATAGTGGATTGTTGATCTGGATGAGGTCCCATGGTTTTTACCTCTTTGAGGGTTTTCCACGTAAAAATCTCTTGTATGGTGTGTGATTGGTGCTTTGATTTATTTCATTGCTTTATTATCCATAATTCTGGTTTGTTTCGGGAGGCTAGATCCTAAGGTTTGTGCAAGGCATCCCAACAAAGACGACAAACACGTATTATTTCTCAATTTTTCATCATATTCAATATATGTTACTATGTACAACTGAGCACATCAAGGCAAAACTAAAACATAAACCATATCATATTTACTATACCTGATGTACATATACAGGGTACTAAAAAAAAATATACACTGATATGTACAAAATAAAAACGACAACTGAAGTCTGTAACCTCTAACCCACAGCTCCCTACTCTCACCTGTAAAAAAAATAATAATAATAAAAATAATATTTAAAAAAAAAAAGAAAGAAAACCTTGAGCTACTAAGCCTAGTGAGTGCATGTGTGTAGTGAAAATGCATGTTTCATGTCATGCTCATATAATGCAGAGGCTTACTGTGCCGATAACAATAAAATAAAGATTACAATGCGTTATACCACTTTTCATGTTTCAAATCATTTTTTTTTAAATATCAATTTTCCGTTACGGAGGTGAGACTTCTACCAACTTGTAACATACGTACTCTTTCAACGTTTCCACAACTTTCCACATTTCCCAATTGGATCACCAGGGTCTGAAACAGAGGTGGGACTCACATATGATTGCTACTCACTTGCACAAGCTTTTCCACCATGGTCAACTATAGAAGTGGGACTACATAATTCTTGGGCCGAACTAGTCTAACCCACTTATGTTGAACCTCACTATTTGCCTAACATCGAGAAGTCATAAGTCGCCTAGCAAAACGATAGCGGACAATTTACGAGCTTGTCACACACAACTTATCTTTGCTTACCCATAAGCAGGTCAAGTTAAACCTCTCAACCAATCGACATGCGTCGATGGGAGTCGCCGCATGCTTTGGTATTTCGGCATTCCAGGGCTCTGTTCTTCCACCCGGTTTAGGCATTGGTTGCTCCCAATGGTACTATAACGTCTCGAAAAAATTCGTACCAAGACCCGAGTACCACCTCAGGCAGAAATCACTAAGGACCAAATCCCTTAGAAATTAGACGAGATTAACTAGGTGTTAACTAGATTATCTGTGAAATTAGCACTAACCACTTTAAATACAATCCGTAAGACCAAAAATAAGTAGAATTATTAATGCTACTTTACCCTGAAATCTAGAATCAATCTCTAAACCCGGTTGCTCTCGGGAGCACCTTGATACTCCGTATCGGACCTGGACCGCATGTCGAAAGTCCGATGACCACGAAAATATACCGTTATGACCACCTCACTAGACTTGATAACCATCTCAGAAATTAAGTCCTAACAGTATCCAGAAATGCAACTTGAGCCCGGAGCTAAGTGTGTGAGAAATGTGAATATCTTTAGAAAATGAACCCAAATTAAAGTGAATTGAGTCGTTCACTTGCAGGCCAAATATAAGGATTCAGACCATCGAAATTTGACCTAATTACACCCTCGGATCAGGAAAATTTTTTAACACATGTCAGTGTACTTATGGCCCTGATCGAGTGGCGATGACCGTTGAACTGAAACTGGTCCGCCACGATCGATCTATAAATCTGATCAGATTAAAAACTTAGCCTGACCTAGATCCAATGTCAAGGAACTTTTCCCTGATCGTACATAGAAAATGGGGCCACCAAAAGTGCTCCGTTGGACTAAACAGCCACCTCTTGGCTATAACCCAAGTATACCTTGGCCCTAGGGCCATTTCCATCAGTACTGGGCTTATAAAAAGGCCTTAAACCCTCTCTCTCTCTCTCTCTCTCTCTCTCTCATTCCATACGATTTTGAAACCCTAAGTGAGAGAAGAGAAAAGAAATAGAGGGAAAGAGAGAGAAAGTGTGAGGGAAAGCTAGGGTTTACTGCAGAGATTCTTCCCTGCCGCTCTACGTATCGTATCACCGCTAATGTATCGCTATACCAGTGATTCTGTTTCCGTTTTCGGGTAAGAAATTCTAACCCTAACCTATTTTAGGGTTTCAAATAGAGTAAAGGATGAAATAGTTAATCTATTTCATACTGTTGCTTGCAGTTGTGCCGTAGACGATGAGTTAGAGAACGAACTTAGTTCATTACGTGTCTACCGGCGTAAGGTGCGGACTATAAATGTTTAGGTTATGGTTTTCAAGGCTTTCATTGTCAGTCAATGATTTATGACTGACTTGAATGCTATCACATATGCGTAGTTAGGACGTTTTAGCATATTACACATATATGTAGGTTAGGCTATTTTCAATGCATTCTATGTGTTTGTTGAAATGACCAAATGAATGTGAAATTATGATTTGTGTCTGCCATGTCTATGGAATGCAAATACATGAATTGTTGTGTATGTGACAACTCCTTGTTGGGAGAATTTGTCCAAATATATGTTATAATCAACATATGTTGTGTATGTCGATATGTGTAGTATAAGTGTTTGATAAAATGTCTGTATGAGAAGTTATTAGATGAATTGTACTTAATAGGGTTGTTGAGATAGGATTCCCAACTACCTTAGTTATATGCATAAATTCCTTCAAGTAGTTGTAATCTAAATAGTGCAGTTTGTGTAGAATGTATATATGTAAAATGACATGTTATATGTGTTTCATTATACATTCAAATGCTATCCATGTTTGCATTGGTTGTTAAATGTTGTATGATTATCTTGTGTACATATTTCTCATATCACAGTGTGTTTGAGACTATGGTATAGTACAGGCAATCGGTAACAGGTCCCGATTAGGTGGGTGAGGTTATTTCGCCACACAGGACGTATTCGATGAATCCAAGCCGTACTTTGGTTGTCGATAGTGGTTAGGCTACATAGAGTGCTTAAGAACTTCATGTTGATCAACTCGATGTATGCTCATACCAGTTGAGCTTGTCAAGTAACCCGATTGATCCGATGTATGTTCACCATGTATGGACGCTACTGCTTGAACCTAAGGTACCAAACTCACTAGTGGATATCCTGTTAACCTTGGTACCTCGATCCGCTAAGACTCATGAGCCGGACGTGGTGGTATGAGACACCGTGGTCGAGCTGTCGGCCTACGCCAGGGTGACAAGCCCACCCGTGTGACCAGTGAGCAACCTAAGCTCGTGAGCTAAATACGATGGTATGGAACACTGTATTCAAGCTATCAGCCTAAGACTAAGTGACGAGCCATTCGTAGTGACCTCAAGCATACTCTGAGACTGTGCTGAGGCGACGAGCCTTTCCGTAGCAACTAAATTATAAGATAGGCCTGCATTGAGGTGACGAGCCCTTTGTAGTGACCTAGAACCGCTACATCGTATGAGACTAGCTAGGACTGACGACCCTAGAATGGATCATTGTTTGAGAAATGATATAAGGGAGGTACCTTAGCTTCCCAATCCTGCCATAAGAAAAGGTCTAATAAGAACTCGGTAATCACGCTCATGCACCGCATTGCATGTGCCTTTGGCATTGGTGTTGAGCACAGGGGAAGGGGGTGCATGCTGCGACCATAAGAGGAAGATTGCAGAGGAAGCGCAGGCGAGGGCATGCATCATTAATACATATCATGTATGCATTAACCAAAGTACTTAGGGATGCTTGATTGTATTGCTTTATCATTACTATTTGATTGAATTGATAACATGTTAACCTTTACCTTATAGCTCCATTGAGTTGATCACTCGCTCCCACGTTCTGGGACGGTGTTTTAAACACTAACCAGACTTTGTCTTAGCTGCAGGTGACGGCGATGCTCATGAGGCAGATCCGAACTATTACGATGACGAGGAGGAGTTCTCCTATATACAACTCTCTGGTGGGTCTATGTAGACCTAGAGTTGCACTGACGGGGCTACAGGGTTTTATATAGAGGACACCACACTTTCTTATTTTGTACATTTTGGAATTAAACTTGTAATTATTTAACCTAGTGACAATCATACTCTAAGGGCAAGCTATTACTTTTATACAGTTTATATATGTATCACAGTCTTCCGCTTGAGTAATTTAAACTGTCTCTGGAGTATGATATGCTGATTTGGTATAATACCATTCATGTTTAATGTACTAATACGGACAACATTCGATCATCATTAATTATGTTGCATAAGTGATGTGTTGGAACTCGGGAGTTGAGTTTATGCTTGACCCCCGATTTTCAGGGCATTACAGGTACCAATCGGGGTTTAGGGACTTTCACCCAGGGACCCTCTAATAATGTCATATTGAATTAAACATTTTCAGTGTGGTGTCCAACTCAAGTCATAACCAAGTATGTTTCATCGCATTTACAATCACTGTATGCATAAGTCCACACGAGCACAATATATCATGTTTTTCAAGGCAAGCATAAGATGACCTTCCTCATGTGGTCTCCTCATGAATTTAAGTTCCTCACAGGGGTCTCATGTAATGCATCATGTATCTAGACAGTTCACATACTAATCATAAACACATCGTGTGTCACAACACAACCCACTATGATTACCATACCATGATATGAATCATTCACTTTTAATCATATAATGATACAACAACTATGAACCATGCATATGATATGCACATGACTTAGCCAATCTAAATCCAACATGGGATTCATTTCGCTATAAGACTTCATGCCATAAGCATGTTTTTTTTTATCAAGAGTTAGCTACACCAAAAGGGGGAAGGATAACTCTTTCAAACTTTTTGTCAAACAGGTAGCAGGTGGACTTTGTAAGGGACAAGGATAGAAACCGATGGAAATACTTATGAATTTAAACAAAACTAAAGTATATGAATCCCTTGGGTCTGGGCCACATGGATGGTTTAGTTGATAGTGGAGATGGGGCCATGATGGGTTGATCTTGCATAGCTTCTCCCATGGCTCGTTTCTCAATTTCATCTCTATCATCCAATCTTCCATCAATAACCTAACCTACTAAATCAAAAAATCCAACAATAACCTAACCAACTAAATCAGAAAATCCAATAATAACCTAACCAACTAAATCAGAAAATATAGCAATAACCTAACCAACTAAATCAGAAAATCCAGCATCATAGCCATTAATGGGGCAATTCAAAGCTCTCTCTCTCTCTCTCTCAATAACCATGAACTAGAAAATCTATTCTTCTATAGGGTTTTCAAGTAATCTAATGCACATATATGCGTGCTCCTAATCTATGCACTCACCTGTAACAATTTGAGGATTGAATTTCAAACTCGGCTTCTACTTCCTTTTCTTCTTCTTCTTCTTCTCAACTTCCCATGGCACAAGGAAGAAAGTGCTGGAAATGGGTTGTTGAAAGAGAGTTTTTATGTTTATGGACTTGAAAATGGTCTTAAAATTGGCTTTTGTCTAAAAAGAAGCGTTGGGAGGTGTTTTGTGATATTTTTGAGAAGTTTAAGCTTATGGTAACAATAGAAAAAATGTTATTTAAGTGATTTGAAATAAAGCATTGCAAGGATTTAAAAAAAATCGAGGTCATTTGAGTTATTTTATCAAAATATACATGTGCATATCTATTTATAACTTACAATCTGGGTGTCATATTGACATGCCGTTTTTGCCAGTAATTCCGTAACTCGACTACGGTCACAATGGTTAATCTCTCGGTCCTAACGGATTTTGAAAACTTGATGATGGCCCACCTCCAGATAAAACAAGGACATAGTTGTTATTTCTTAGATTGTTTAATTTTAAGTCCGTATATTAAAATTCGGACATTGGGTTGAAATGCATCTTACAGCTCGATAACAGAACAATATTATGATCAAGTCAAAATATTCTAGGGGCCAATGGACTTACAGTCAATGGCTATCCAGTGTACGAACCAGATTTCGGGGCCTCAGGTCTTATATATACGGTCAATAAATAGGAAATGGACACAAAGAAATGTCATATCCATGATATGTTTCCTCCATTATGACTTTTCATTTTGATCCATTCTAAAAATCAAGATTATCCTAATAAGCATGACAAAGGGCTAATAAATGGATGATTCAATATCTATTATACTAGTAAGGATTAATCATTGTCTACCCAATAGTCCAAAGTTGCCCCGAGCATCCTCCAATCAACATCTATTTGAATCAGCTGTTGAAGGACTCCGTTGAAACTATAATACTCCAACTTGTGGAGTTTGAAGTCTAACTAGCTCCTAACTCAAGATCACAGCTGATCAGAGCAGACCGAACGCGGACGAAGTCAGCAAATGTGCATGGGAACACCCTCAATGACCATCATTTCAGAAGGAGATGACAGCTCATCAAAGCGCAGCATCCCCTCATCTCGAAGATCAATGATGGCATCAAACCAAAGGGAGTAGGCAAATGCAGTCTCTAAAGATGGGACCTGTCCAGGGGGAATCTCGGCATCAAATGACATCTTATCACCTTGCCCAGCCGTTATGTAATGCCCCGGATTTTTACCAACCTGGAGTTAGACATCCTTAGGCAATGAGTCGATCATAACACCTTAATTGACTTCTCAGAACTCAATCTTAAAGCCTCAAATCCCTTTTTAACCCATTTCCTTCAAAATCTCACATTTCCTTCAAAATCTCACCTTTCACCACCTTATTCTTCAAATTTTTCCAAGTACTTTCATATTAGACACTAATCATAAAGTTTAAATGATGAAGAACAATAATGAAATTAAAATTTATTATAAATAGTAAATAAATAAATAAAATGAGCTTTTGACTATTAAACTTTTGGAATCTCACAAAAAAATAGGTTATTTGGATAGAGCAGCTTCTCCTACCCCAAAATCATATATTGCACATCGAATAACTCATTCCAGTTTGCAAAATACACTTATTTCAAATATCGTGTGGTGAAACCACCACCAAATAGGATAGCGAGCGGCAATGGCATTGCCATGACGGCGAGGCCTCGCCGGCCAGCGGGCCGAGAGGCCAGTTTGCTGCCCCTTTTTCTGTAGTTTTTCGTCCAACTTTAAAAAGTCATATCTCCCTCGTTATAACTCCGATTTAGGTGATCCAAAAGCCAGATTGAAGATTGATAAGTCTAGTTTCATATAAAAATAAGTGAAAGATATAATAAATTTTTTTATTATACTTAAATATAGGTCATTGTGACAACTGTTTGAAAATCATCAGTTTGGACAACTGCTGCTTCGAGAATTTTTAAAATTTTTCTACAATACAAAACCTAATGAAATTTGGTAAAGATGAAGTAAACTTGATGAAAAATTACTAGAAAAATAATTAAAATAATATACTACTTAAAAGTGCCAAAAAGGGGCATAGAACTGCCTTAGGACTTTATTCTGTCGTAATTAGAGCATAATTTAGTTAAGTACTAAACTGAATAATCAGTAGAATTAGCTTGAATCACTTTAAATACAATCTGTGAGATCCAAAATGAGTAGAACCATTAATGCGGCGTTACCTAAAAACCTAGGATCAATCTCTAAACCCAGTTGCTCTCAGGAGCACTTTGAAACTCTGTATCGGACCTGGACCGCGCGTCGAAAGTCCGATGACGGCGAAACTATACGGTTATGACTGCCTTGATGGACTTGACAACCATCTCGAAAATCAAACCCAGATAGTACCCAGAAGCGCATAACTTGAGCTCGGAGCGAAGTGTGTGAGAAACGCGAATACTTTTAGAAATTGAACTCAGATTTAAGTAAACTGGGCCGTTCGCTTACGGGCCAATTTTAAGGTTCAAGACCGTTAGAATCTGATCCAAATACACCCTTGGATCAGGAGAAATTTCCAACACATGTCAGTATACTTGTGGCCCTAATCGAGTGCTGGTAACCGTTGAACTGAAACTGGTCCGCCACAGTCGATCTGTAAATCTGATAGGACCGAAAACTTAACTCGACCTAGATCCAATGCCAGGCAGCTTAAGTCTGACCGCACGCAGAAAGGGGGCCACCAGAAGTGCTCCGTTGGACCGAAACAGTCCCTATTTGCTATAACCTAAGTATATCATGACCCTGGGGCTATTCCCCTAGATTCTAGCCATACGAATTTCTTAAAAACCCTAGGTGAGAGAGAAAGAAAAGGAGAGAAAAGAGAAAGGAGGAGAGATTCTTGGGGATTGTTGTTGGGATCTTTTCCCACAACTCCACACACTGTTTCGCTTCTCTACTTCGCTACTCAATTTGTTTCGATTTCGATTTGGGTAAGAAATCTTAACTCTAACCTGATTTAGAGGTTCAAATAGAACAGAAGGTGGAATAGCTAAGCTATTCCCTGTTATAGGTTGTCGTCGTGTCGTAGACAAAGGCTTAGTATTTAAACTAAGTTCGTTACGAGCCTACCAGCGAAAGGTGCGGACTATAAATGTTTAGGTTATAGTTTTTAAGGCTTTTAATGTCAGCTAATGATTTATGACTGACTTGAATGCTATCACATGCGTAGATACGATGTTTCCCTCGCTTTATGCATATATATGAACTATGTTGTATATAGTGTATTCCATGTGTTTGTTAATAGGATTGAATGGGTATGAAATTTGGATTCATGCTTGTCATGATTATTCGTCATGGATACAGGGTTGTTGTAAGTGCAACAACCCTTGGCAAAAGGATTTGCCCTAATACCTCTTATGGCCAACATACATCATGTATGTTATAGTGTGTAGTCTAAGCGTTTGTTGAAATGACTGAATGAATATGGATTTTAGACTTATGCTTACCATGATTATTAACTATGAATATATGCCTGTTGTGTACATGGCAACTGTAAGTGCTATCGTCTCATGCTCCTTTGGTTGTCAAATTTTGATGTGTTAAAACATTTATCTGTGTCTTGTGTTTGTATGGTGATTTATATGTGTTCAAGATACTGCATCAACACTTCATGACATTGGATGTCTTCAAGAAATACAAAGTGTACTTCATCATCCTATCAATGTTCAAAGCTACAATGTTGAAGTTCAAGACTTAAGAAACAACTTCAAAACTCAAGAGCAACGCATGAAGTAGTTTTCAAGCTGATGAAGATTTTAAGATTAAAGCTACAACAAGTTCAAGATCTCAAGCTTGATAAGGTTCAAATGTCTACATTCTTTGAATGGTTGAAGTTCAATGTCCATACGACATAATTCAAGTTTGAATGACCATTAGGTTGACCTTAGAGTAGGCCATTTCAGATACATAACTCAATTATATCTTTAATAGGTTTTTTGTCTGTTCTAAGACCAGTCCTAGCCCCTGTTCAACCAGTCCTGGCATTGACTCGACTAGTCCAAGAAATTCCACGACCAGTCCTAAGTTGTTGAGAATTTTTAAAATTTTTTGGTACACCTACGACCTGTCCTGGTGGTCCTTCAACCGATCGTAGGAGTGACTTCGACTCAATCTCGATCAGTCGTAAGTCTACGACTTAAAGTCCAGCAAACAATTCTATGGTCCTATGACCAGTCTTAGAGTGCTACGACCAGTCGTAGGTGACCCACGACCGGTCGTAGGTTCCTTAAGACCAGTTGTGGAATGACTTTCAAAAATCGCGCTCCTTATTTCAAATATCCGTTAGAGCTATGACCAGTCGAAGGTTCCTAAGACCAGTCGTAGATGCGATTTCTGCTTCTATAAATTGAACACGAATTTCAGAGTTTTTTCATTGAATTCATAATATTTTCAAGGCTCCACTCTGAGATAAGTTTTGTATTTATTTTTAAGCTATTTTGTGCATAATTGCTTTCTCTTTTTGCTAGCTTATTTAATTTGATTTTGTTTCTATATTTCAATCTTATTTGAAAAGAGGAATTACCTTATTCCTTCTTCTTGGAATCAAAATCAAATATAGCTACGCCCAACTCGTTAAAATCTAAAATCTATTAGAACTTAGAACCATATTAAAGTGAGTATTGGAAATTGAACTTTGACCTTCAATCATCTACTTCGATTGGTTCTACCGGGCTGCTATAAAAAGGAGAAGTCTAGGTATTTTACAATTCTGTAAAATTTTATTTCTTTTGGTTTTGTTTGAGGTTAAGCCAGAAAAATCTCATTGTATTGGTTACCTGAAGAGAGCCAGAAAACTCAGAAAAGAGAGGTTTTTGAATTGTGTAAGCCCAAGTGAAAAAGACACAATTGTAAAGGTTTTGGGTGAACCTATAAAAACCTATCTGATAGTGAACGGTAATATCCCCTGTGTGAGGATATTAGGAGTGGAGTAACATTCTGTGTGGCTGTTGAAAGACAGTTGGTGAATACACAGGTGAACCACTACAACTCTTTGTCTTATGGATTGAATGCTTGCTTAATTTTCATATATTTTATCATTCAATTGTGTGGAATGTACATGTGGATGTGAATGTTGTAACAATTTACATTTCAAGCAAGTGTGGAGATTGTTGTAATAAATTAGATCTATATTTCTACATTTAATTTCAATTCTTTGTTATTCATTTATTTCTATTAAAATTGAGTTCTTGATCCAAAAGACGTTCCAGAAATAAGGTTGTCCTACCATAAGCCATTGTTTATTATGGTGTAAGGTTATCCTTAGAACTGAATTTGTATCAATCTCTCAATACTTATTTATTAAGGTGATTTGATTTCAGCATTGTGAATTGATTTATAATTGTAAGGCTATTGATTTATTTTATTCCGCTGACTTTATTTTAATTTGGCATAGTCCTATTCACCCTCCCTCGCCCCCCCCCCTAGGACATATAGCTTGGCCTTTTCAAGTGGTATCAAAGCCTAATAACTCGTTCTTATTGCTTTTTATTTGGATTTATTTCCTGAGCTAACGATCTAAGCTATATAAAAAGATGTCAAATTTTGATAGCTTTTCAGTCACTAGGCCTCCACCATTTGATGGCTCCAACTATGCCTATTAGAAAACCAAAATGAGGATCTTCCTCAAATCAATGGATGAGAGTGTGTGGCGACCCACAGTGACCGAATGAAACCCTCCTACCATTGAAGTAACTAAATCTGACGGTTCAAAAACTGTGTCTGTACCTGCTTATTATTTATGGACCACCTTTCAGAAAAGTGAGTATAGTGCCAATGCTAAAGCACTAAATGCAATCACTTGCGCACTATCACCGGAAGAGTTCAAAAGAATTATATCCTGTGATACTGCAAAGCAAGCCTGGGATATACTAGAAATGACACACGAGGGTACATCAATTGTAAAAAAGTCTAAAGTCCAACTCCTCACAACCAAATTTGAAGAAATTCATATGGAGGAAAATGAAATGTTTATAGACTTTTACACTAGACTAAATGGCATTGTAAACTCAATGTGGGGTCTTGGCGATAAAATTCCAGAAAGTAAAGTGTGTGCAAAGATACTACGCTCACTTCCTGAATGGTTCAATTCTAAAGTAACCGCGATCCAGGAACTTCGTGATATGGATAATATGAGGGCAGAAGAACTAGTTGGTTCTTTACAAACCTATGAATTAAATTTTAAAGCTCATAAAGGTAAATTTATAGCTTTAAAATCATCTAAAGGTATTTCTCAAGAAAACTCATATTTAGAAAATTCTGAAGATGATATGGCTCTTTTGGCGAAAAAGTTTTATAAAATTTTCAAAAGCAAGAAAAGGGTCGACTTTCAAAAGGCAAATGAAAAGAAACGATCTAAACCTAAGTCCAAAACTTGGAAGTTTTTGAAAGATAGTCAATGTTACAACTGCCAAGAATATGGGCATTTAGCAAACAAATGTCCTAAAAAAGACAGACCCAGAAGGAAGGGTATGTTGGCTACTCGGGATGAATCGTCTGATTCTGAAGCATCTTCTGAATCAGAAAATTCTGAAACCGAGTCGGGCAGTGAAGTTAAAGCCCTTATGACTCTAGCGAAGTTTACTTTTTCAGATCATGATGATTCAACAAGTGAAGAAAATTTGGATAGTGATCATGAAAATGAAGAAGATCTTCAAGATGCTTATAATGCCTTATATAAATAAAGTTGTAAAATTGTTGTCAAACTTAAACTTCAAAAAGAAAAGTTTTTTAAACTTAAAGAATGTTTTGAAACTCTTGTTTTAGAAAAATCCCAAATTTCAGATTGTTTTGAAAAATTAAAGTGTGATTTGGAATTCAAAACCTCCCTGATTGAAGATTTGAAATCTGAAAATGAGAAACTTAAAAATGAAGTATCTTCTCTTCTGAGTTTGAAGGACACATGGAGATATGCCCAAGGTGATCCAAAATTAGAAAAATTATTATCCGGATCAAGAAAATGTGATGATCGATCTGGGTTGGGCTATGATAAAAATACATCTCCTAAACAGAAGAATACTCCTCCCAACTTTGTGAAAGGAGAGACTTCTAACTCAAAAGGAAAAGGTATTAGTCAAGTTTTTTCCAAAAATTAAAAAACTTTTCAAAAACCTAAAAGCAGCTATATAAATTTTAAAAATCAGATCAGAAACCCACTAGCTGAAAAGATAATTGATTTACTAAAGGAGCTCTTAAAATCTAACTCAGTAGGTCACTCTTACAACTATAAACAAAAGAAGCTCAACTATACTCCTAAACCAAAAACAATTCTGAAATGGGTTCCTAAGGTTGCCTGTTTGGTTGCTCACACTGCTTTCAAAGCTTCAAGCCATTCAAAATGGTACCTAGATAGTGGATTCTCCAGACATATGACAGGCAACAAGGCTGTATTCACCGATTTTAAAGATATGACTGATGGGTCAGTAACATTTGGTGATGGTAACGACTACAAGATAATTGGAAAAGGTACGGTTCAACTCTATAACCTTCCCATATTTAAAGATGTTTTATATGTTGAGAGTTTAAAACACAACCTATTAAGCATATCTCAAATATGCGATAACAACCATAGTATTAAATTTTCTAATCAAGGCTATGAAATTATAAACAAAAAGGGTTCCGTAATATTAACTGGTCGTAGAACTTCTGAAAATTGCTATATAGTAAGCGATGGTAGCTCATCTAACCAAACGTGCTACATGGTCCATACCAATGAGACAGAATTGTGACATAAACACCTCGGACATGTACACTACGAAAATTTATACAGATTGAGCAAAGGAGAACTAATTAGAGGTCTACCTAAGATACAAAAAGTAGACAAGATTTGTGGTGAATGCTAGTATGGTAAACAAATTAGGAGCTCTCACAAAAAGGTGAACTCTAATACCACCACAAGACCACTCAAGCTTCTCCACATGGATCTTATAGGACCAACGAGAACGGAAAGTTGAGATGACAAAAAATACATCTTGGTTATCGTAGATGATTATACAAGATACACTTGGGTTTCATTCTTGAGGGACAAATCAGAAACCCTTGATGAAGTAAAAAAGATTATAAAATGGATCTAAACTAAAGAATGTTCTCAAGTTAGTAAGATCCATAGTGATCATGGATCCGAGTTTGAAAATAGTAGTTTTGAGAAATTCTGTAGCGATCAGGGAATATCGCATGAATTCTCTACACCTAAGACTCCTCAACAAAATGGAATTGTCGAGAGGAAAAATAGAGTGCTTCAAGAAATGGGAAATGTTATGTTAAATAGCATGAAGCTTCCCAGGAATCTCTGGGCTGAAGCAGTAAATACCACCTGCTACATTATTAACCGTGTTTATATTTGCAAATCTAATGATAAAATGGCTTATGAAATATGGTTTGAGAAAAAGCCTTCTGTCAAATACTTTTGAGTTTTTTGCAGCAAGTGCTATATTTTGCGTGACTGTGAAAATTTGGGAAAGTTCGACACTAAAAGTGATGAAGGGATCTTTTTAGGATATTCTTTAAACAGTCATGCATATCGTGTTCTGAACAATAGGACCGGTGTGATTTAAGAGTCAATAAATGTTGTAATTGACGATCATTTGAATACACCTGCCCCTAGTTCAAATAATGATGAAGTTCTTATACTTGAAAAACCAGAAACTTCATCAAGTGAAACTAATTCTGAATTAAGGACTGTTACAGATCATCCAACTTCTCAAATACTTGGAAACCCTCTCACTGGTGTACGCACTCGTAGACAATTAGAGGACATATGTAACTACGTATGCTTTACATCCCAGATAGAACCGGTTAACGTGAAAGAAGCACTTTCTGATGAAAATTGGACAGTTGTGATGCAGGAAGAACTTAATCAGTTTGTCAGAAATTATGTCTGGTACCTTGTTCCTAGACCTAAAGAGAAACATATTATTGGAACAAAATGGATTTTCAAAAATAAGTCTGATGAACTTGAAAATATTATTCGAAATAAAGCAAGGCTAGTTGTACAGGGGTACACACAAATTGAAGGTATTGACTATGATGAAACCTTTGCCCCTGTAGCTCGTCTTGAATCAATCATACTTTTTATTTCCATTGCCTGCTTTAGGAAAATTAAAATTTACCAAATGGATGTAAAGAGTGCCTTTTTGAATGGTGATTTACATGAAGAGGTATATGTCGAACAACCTACAGGGTTTAAAGACCTTAAGTTTACTGATCATGTGTATCGTCTTAAAAAAGTTCTCTATGGTCTGAAACAAGCTCCCAGAGTATGGTACGAAAAACTGACTAAGTTTTTACTGAGTCATAATTTTCAGAAGGAAAGTGGTGATAAGACGCTCTTTGTTAAGAAACATAACGACGATATTCTAATGATTCAAATATATGTTGATGATATTATTTATGGATCAACCTGTACTAACATGACTGTTGAGTTTGCAGATTTAATGAAATTTAAGTTCAAAATGAGCATGGTTAAGGAACTAAATTATTTCCTAGGGTTGCAAGTGAAACAACAACCTGATGAAATTTTTATCTCTCAAACCAAATATGCTCTGAACTTAATTAAGAAGTTTGGATTTGAGAATGGTAAAAATTTTGATACTCCTATGAGTACAACTTTGAGACTCTCAAAAGATTCTACAGGTAAAGATGTGGATCCTAAATTATATCGTAGTTTGATTGGTAGTTTGCTTTACTTAACTGCAAGTAGACCAGATATCGCTTTGAGTCTTGGTATTTGTGCTCATTATCAGTCAAATCCTAAAGAATATCACTTAACTGCTGTTAAGCGGATTATGTGATATGTTGCAAGTTCTACTAAACTGGGTCTCTGGTATCCTCATGAGACTAGTGTTCAATTAGCCGGGTATTCAGATGCTTACTGGGCAGGAAACATTGATGATAGGAAATCAACCAGTGGTGGTTGTTTCTATATCGAAAATTGTCTTGTTTCTTGGTTTAGCAAGAAGCAAAGTTCTATATCACTATCAACAGCTGAGGCTGAATATATTGCAGCTGGAAATGCATGTACTCAGCTTGTTTGGATGAAACGCATGTTAAGCGATTATGGAATTACACAGGATTCTATGATTTTGTATTGTGATAATTCCAGTGCAATAAATATCTCAAAAAATCCAATTCAGCATTCTCATACTAAGCATATTGACATTAGATTTCATTTCATTCGTGAATTAGTAGAAGAAAAATTAATATCTTTGGAATACATTCCTACTGAGACTCAACTTGAGGACATTTTCACTAAACCGCTTGACAAAAGCAAGCTTAATAAATTAAAGTTTGATCTCGGTATATGCGATTTAAATTGAATTCGCATGCTTTGGTGTATCATAATATACATATATTTGATGGCTTATTTGCTTAACTTTTGAAATCATTTGAAAAATTACAAATTTTGGTCGGTACTCGACCAGTCGTGAGTGTACACGACCGGTCTTGCTTCAACCGGTCGAGCACATCTATGACCGGTCGTGAAACTCGTGAATTCACTTTATTTTAGGGTTTTGGCTCTTCTTCTTCATTTCCTTTTGTCTCACCAATGAGCCTAACCTCGACCGGTCGAACCCACCTTCATGATACTTCAAGGTTAGTGGTTCTTTTACAATTTTCTTATAGATTCTTGTTATTAGTGCTTCAAATTTCACTATTGTAGAATCTATTTGCTATTTCATTGCAAGTTTGGGGTTTTCTCTTAAAAATCTGTTCTATCAAAACCCCACTTCTTCTTTCTTGAATCTTGTAGTTTCCTTGATTCCTCCTTTGAAAATGGATGCTAGGGGTAAAAAGAAAACTACCCGTGGTCCCTCTTCATCTCGATCAGCATCTATTGCACAATGTCATCTTCGATCTCTCGAAAATGATCCATCAGATGCTCGGGATTTGCATATGCGCAATGTTATAGTTGAGCATTCTGTTAATATTAATCACATTGCACCATTTGGTATCCTTCCTCTGTTGCAATCTGTGGGATGGGATAACATCTTACATTGGGGTGGAGCTGCATACCAGTCCATTGCCCAATCCATGGTTGCATGTATTTATGATTTTTCTGTTGAGAATTTATCTTTTAAAATTGATACTCAAGAAGGCTTATTTACTGTGAATCACCATTTGATTGCTCACCTTATGGAAATTCCTATCAATGATGAGGGCATTCCGATTCATATATTATCTGATAAAATCTCAGAATCTGAAAGACGAATGCTTACTAGGGATTTATGTAATTTGGATGTTCACTGGACTCATAAAGGTAATGCACTTCCTTTAAGGTATTTGTTACCTGCATACGTAGTGCTTCACAGGATTTTCATCTCAAATCTATATCCGCATTCTGGTAATAAAATCGAACTCACTACATTCATGGTTCGTGTTTTGCATTCCGTCATCTCTGGTGCGAAAATCTGTCTGCCTTCGTTAATTTGTCACTCCATTATTCAGTTTCGTCTCCATCCAGGTCATAGGGATAATCCCTTTGGTTATCTGATGACTATGTTAGCCAATCATATGCTCATGGTTATGCCTGTTAGAGAGAAACCCATCCATCATCTCCCTTTTAATAATTTCAATATTAACAAGATGAATTTAGAATTGGTTGATGGCCAAGTGGATGTTGGTAGCAGTGGTGCTGAAGCAGGGAATGCAAGTGAAGCTGGTGATCTTCCTGCAGACATAAATATGAATGATATTTTTGAAGACCTTGAGTCAGACTCGGCTGATGATCCTGACTTTCAGCCTTCTGATTTTGATGAGAGGTTGAATTCTCTTCAGGAACAAGTGGCTCAAATTCGTGCTACCCAAGACACTCAATTTTCTTGTTTACGTAAATATATGATGCGTGTTACTAGGGGTTTACACAAAAGTGATCCATCTAATCCTGCTCCCTCTTCTGGTTCAGACTGACAATTTTACGTTTGGTCTGTAATAACTGATATTTTACTTTGCTTTATGGCTGCACTATGTTTGCTTGACTGACTTTTGTTGAATTATGCACTATGCACTTCGAACTTTTTATCTCTTGCATCTATATTCCATCTCCTACTTTCCTTAACCTTAGTTTGCCCTTATTTTTTCTTCCTTTGTCATTTTGTATCAAAAGGGGGGAGAAGTTTGGTGAAGCTTTGGCTGGATTTAATGATTATGATTATGGGATTGTAGAGTAGTTTGGATAAGCTGTTACTCAGGGGGAGTAAGCTGGATGTTGCTTATGGTGTTTATATAACTGGTGCATGATTCACTATTAAACCTGTTGTGCTTGTATCTCTATCTCTCTCTCTTATTCTTATTGGAAGTATTATTATTTGGGTGTTTTGCCACAAATTTGACAAAGGGGGAGATTGTAAGTGCTATGGCTTCATGCTCCTTTGGTTGTCAAATTTTGATGTGTCAAAACATCTATCTGTGTCTTGTGTTTGTATGGTGATTTATATGTGTTCAAGACACTACATCAACACTTCATGACATTGGATGTCTTCAAGAAATACAAAGTGTACTTCATCATCCTATCAATGTTCAAAGTTACAATGTTGAAGTTCAAGACTCAAGAAACAACTTCAAAACTCAAGAGCAATGCATGAAGTAGTTTTCAAGCTGATAAAGATTTTAAGATTAAAGTTACAACAAGTTCAAGATCTCAAGCTTGATAAGGTTCAAATGTCTACATTCTTTGAATGGTTGAAGTTCAATGTCCATACGACATAATTCAGGTTTGAATGACTATTAGGTTGACCTCAGAGTAGGTCATTTCGGATACATAACTCAATTATATCTTTAATAGGTTTTTGGTCTATTCTAAGACCAGTCCTAGCCCTTGTTCGACCAGTCTTGGCATTGACTCGACCAGTCCAAGAAATTCCACAACCAGTCCTAAGTTGTTGAGAATTTTTAAAATTTTTTGTACACCTACGACTAGTCCTGGTGGTCCTTCGACCGGTCGTAGGAGTGACTTCGACTCGATCTCGACCAGTCGTAAGTCTACGACTTAAAGTCCAGCAAACAATTCTATCGTCCTACGACCATTCGTAGAGTGTTACGACCAGTCGTAGGTGACCCACGACCAGTCGTAGGTTCCTTAAGACCAGTCGTGGAACGACTTTCAAAAATCACCCTCCTTATTTCAAATATCCGTTAGAGCTACAACCAGTCGATGGTTCCTAAGACCAGTCGTAGATGCGATTTCTGCTTCTATAAATTGAACACGAATTTCAGAGTTTTTTCATTGAATTCATAATATTTTCAAGGCTCCACTCTGAGATAAGTTTTGTGTTTGTTTTTAAGCTATTTTGCGCATAATTGCTTTCTCTTTTTGCTAGCTTATTTAATTTGATTTTGTTTCTATATTCCAATCTTATTTGAAAAGAGGAATTACCTTATTCCTTCTTCTTGGAATCAAAATCAAATATAGCTACGCCCAACTGGTTAAAATCTAAAATCTATTAGAACTTAGAACCATATTAAAGTGAGTATTGGAAATTGAACTTTGACCTTCAATCATCTACTCCGATTGGTTCTACCGGGCTGCTACGAAAAGGAGAAATCCAGGTATTTTAAAATTCTGTAAAATTTCATTTCTTTTGGTTTTGTTTGAGGTTAACCAGAAAAATCTCATTGTATTGGTTATCTGAGGAGAGCCAGAAAACTCAGAAAAGAGGGATTTTTGAATTGTGTAAGCCCAAGTGAAAAAGACACAATTGTAAAGGTTTTGAGTGAACCTGTAAAAACCTATTTGATAGTGAACGCTAATATCCCCTGTGTAAGGATATTAGGAGTGGAGTAGCATTCTGTGTGGCTATTGAAAGACAGTTGGTGAACACATAGGTGAGCCACTATAACTCTTTGTCTTGTAGATTGAATGCTTGCTTAATTTTCATATCTTTTATTATTCAATTGTGTGGATTGTATATGTGGATGTGAATGTTGTAACAATTTACATTTCAAGCAAGTGTGGTGATTGTTGTAATAAATTAGATCTATATTTCTGCATTTAATTTCAATTCTTTACTATTCATTTATTTCTATTAAAATTGAGTTCTTGATCCAAAAGACGTTCTAGAAATAAGGTTGTCCTACCATAAGCCCTTGTTTATTATGGTGTAAGGTTGTCCTTAAAACTGAATTTGTGTTAATCTCTCAATACTTATTTATTAAGGTGATTTGATTTCAGCATTGTGAATTGATTTATAATTGTAAGGCTATTGATTTATTTTATTCTGCTGACTTTATTTTAATTTGGCATAGTCCTATTCACCCCCCCCCCCCCCTAGGACATATAGCTTGGCCTTTTCAGCAACCCTTTAGTAGAAGGTTTGCCAGGATATATGTTATAGCTAGCCTAATACATGTATGTTGGAATGTGTAGTCTAAGTGTTTGATAAATTGCCGCAATGAGAAAATACCTATTAACATGCATGTAATGAGGGTGTTGAGATAGGATTCTCAATTCCCTTAAGTATGGTTATAGTTTCCTTCATGTATCCTATATTACTACTACGTGCTTTATGGTTGAATTCTTATGAATGTTAACATGTACACTATATGTTTGTTGAAATGCTCAAATGAGACTTATATTCAAGTTGGTTGCTGCATGCTGTTTCGGACTAGCACATATGTATTCCTATCGTATTTGAACTGCGTTTGGGGCTACGATGTAGTCCAGGCAATTGGCAACAGGTTCTGATTTGGTGGATGAGGTTGTTTCGCCACACAGGATGTGATCGATAAATCCGAGCTGTACTCTGGTTGTCGACAGTGGTTAGGCCACACGGAGTGCTTACGCACTTCATGTCAATCAACTTGAGGTGCACTCGTACTAGTCGAGCTTGTCAAGTAAACCCGATTGGCCTTATGTATGTTCACCATGTATGGACGCTACTGCTTGAACCTAAGGTACCAAACTCACCAGTGAAGCCCGTTTAACCTTGGTACCTCGATCCGCTAAGACTCATGAGCCGAACATGGTGGTTTGGGACACCATGGTCGAGCTGTCAGCCTACACTGGGACGATGAGCCTCCCCGTAGTGACCAGTGAGCAACACCGCCTCGTGAGCTGAATACGGTGGTATGGGACACTGTATTCGAGTTGTTGGCCTACACTGATAAGGTGACGAGCCCTTTATAGTGACCTCAAGCATACTCTGAGACTACGCTGAGGCGAAGAGTCTTTCCTTAGCACTAGAGTATAAACTAGGCTTACACTGATCAAGTGATGAGCCCTTTGTAGTGACCTAAAACCGCAATACGTATGAGATTTGCTAGGACTGACGACCCTAGAATGGATCATTGTTTTAGCATTGATATAAGGGAGGTACCTTAGCTTTCCAATCCTGTTGTATGAATAAACCTAAGTAAGAACCTGGCTAATCATGAGCATGCACCGCATTACATGTGCCTTTGGCATAGCAGGTCAAGCACTGAGGAAGGGTTGCATGCCGCAATCGTGAGATGAAGTCACTGAGGGAGCGTAGGCGAGGGCATGCATCATTATTTCATATCATTCTTGCATTAATCAGAGTACTTAGGGATGTTTGATTGTATTGCTTGATCATCACTACTTGACTGAATTGATAACATGTTAACCTTTGCTTTATAGCTCCACTGAGTTGATCACCCACTCTCATGTTACGAGACGGTGTTTTAAACACCAACCAGACCCTGTTTTAGTTTCAAATGATGGCGATGCTTATGAAGCGGAGCTAGACTTTTATGATGATGAGGAGGGTTTCTCCTATATGCAACTATCAGGTGGGTCTATTAAACTATGTTCTGATCGATGGGGTTACAAGGTTGCTGATTAGATACCATTATACTTTATTTTATACTTTTGGAACACCCTTATATATTCATTTTGTTCATTTTTAGAGTATACATTGATATATTTAACCTGATAACATGTTCACACTCAGGAGACTTACAACAGTTTATGTATTTTATATATCTATCACAGTCTTCCACTTGCGTAATTTAACTGTCTCTGGAGTATGATATGTTATTTTGGTATAATCTCATTCATGTTTAATACACTAATATGGACAACATTCAATCATCATTATCTATGTTGCATAAGTGATGTGTTGGAACTCAGGAGCTGAGCTTCTGCTCGACCCCCGATTTTCAGGGCATTACACGTCGTATCCTCAGTAACCCGGGAAGATTCTCTTATCTCACAAGTGGACCACACAAACGCATTAGCTACTGCAAACGATAAAAGAAGATGAGCCAGAGACAACAGGCGATCACCACCATCAAAACTAACCATTTGAATGTCGCAAAAAAAATGCACCGCAAACTGGATCACGACCGCATGAAACCGTGTCGTGATCCATCGAACGTGCCAAACTGATCTGAGCTATCTAAAAGTGTCGTCATGGGCTCGATCGAAGCATTAATGCCAAAACCTCCACCGATCGGCCCATCCTAGAAAGAGGTATCATCCAACTATCATCCTGACCCATTAAAAGACGTATCAAGTCATTCACACCGTCCGATGTCAGAAGAAGATCTACATCTCCATCTACCATGGTCAGGATTGCATCAAGGCCACTCAAGCAAAAAGATCACACATTCGGACCATCCATACCACGATCCAAGCTGTCTAAAGTGGTCCCCATGCTATCCAAACTATCCAAATGGTATATTAGCCCCTCTATATCAATTATGACATCATCCTTACCATTCAAATCACCATCTACATGGCCTACTTCAATGGGACCCATAACCTCTCTCTCAAGCCTATCTCCTTCATCAAGGACCTCCTCGATAATGGTGGAAATTTTAACAAATCCTCCATTAATTGAGCTACTTAATTCAGCCTCTACCACCATCTCCAATCCTTCATTAGCCCCACCATTAATATTTCCCATCAATGCATCATCTAAGTCATCAATGAGAAAAGCATTTCCATCATCTAAGGCCATTAACTCATCCAATGATGAGGACCCACCAACTCCAACAATAACATCATACATCAACCCATCTTTAGGTGGCCCATGAAAGGAATGGCCAAGATGAGGAAGAGACAAATTTGAGGAAGAAGACAAGGAAGAGATTCATGGTGGAATCGAACCTTTGGAGCGCAAGAGATGATGGAGACAGAAAGCAGGAGAATGTTTGCATTGCTGAAGCATAATGGGCAAAAAAATCTCAATAGAGGGGAGGCTAGCAGTAGCCAGGTTGTGATCGGTCTGTACATTCTGACCTCACTTTCGTAAGATTGGATTTGAGGTCCGCATTAGGTAAAAATGACAGGTGACATCACCTGGAGGCACCCTGGTTGCTGCCTATACTTCAAATGGACCTCTACTTTTATCGGAATGTGATCAGCAATGTCCAAAACTTTCCCCAAGTGACCAATTATGAAAACGTGGGCCCAAAATAGGCCAGTCAGACCCCAAAAGTGCTCAAATGATTATCAAGGTGGACCCGGACAATCCAGACCATCAAAACATCACCAAGACATGATTCATGCCATCAATCAACTTCCTTAAGACCAAAGATATCAAGAACATATATCAAGTGACCAACATTTGAAACAGAATGGTACATTTCATTTATCAAGACCATCTAGGCCATACAAGTACAAGTATGTGATCCTTCAAAGTGGAATACAAGAAAATTCATACATAAAAGCTGCTAAAAGAAGGATCGAATGCCCACTGAAGCCCCTACAAATGACCCACATAATCATCATCATTAGTTCTCTTCTTCCGCCCTGCATAAAACTCATCTACTAAAGGCGCTATCACCAAACCACCAGCATATCGATGAGTAGGGGTGTACATCGAGCAGAACCGAGTCGAATTGGGCTCAACCCGTCACCTGTCAAACCCGGCCCGGTCATCGGGCCAACATGTCCAACCCGAACTCAGCTCGGTCAGCAATCGGGCGAGTTCGGGCCAATTTCGGGTCTACTCCATCTACAAAGGGACGGACGACGTTCTCACTTCTCTGTCTCAAATGATTAGGATAAGGATATATATATATATATATATATATATATATATATATATATATAAACGGCTGAGTCGGGTTTCAGACCGAGTCGGACCGAACTGGGACATGTTTGAACTCGGCCCGAACTCAGTTTTGAGCTGAAGAAAATGGCCCAGCCCAGCCCGAACTCAGTTCCGGGTCAAACTGAGTCAATCAAGTTAACTGGGCTAGTTCAATTCGTGTACAGCCCTATCGGTGAGCTCGTCGGGGAGCAAAGCGAGGAAGGGAGATCAACCCCATGTCGAACTGACGATACCACGAAACGTAATCTCTATAAGGAATAATGAAGTCCCTCACCGACATCCCAGTGAAGCTACTTGTAGCGACGAGACTAGAACTGATCGCCTTCGGGGGTGGTGACAAAGGCATATATGGAACCTCGGTAAGTTGACTGAATAGTCCCTCACCTAGATACCATATGTAGGTATCAAGGTCAGAGAGCAGGCAACATGGATGAGATGCCTTAAACACCATCCCAGTCGACAAGGTCGAGAACATATAAAGGCAAGCGTATGGCATCATTTGAAACTACACACAGGTCAAGAAGTCATCAGTCGATCAAAGAGCAAACATAAGACAACGGTCAAAGATCAAAGATCAACACTTAAATCATTCTAGCTGAGGCCATCAAAATCAGCCTGCTAATTATCTTCTAACATATTTGGAACAGGATAGCGATTTTCCGGCCACCACAACATAAAGCGGCAGAGAGGAGGGTCCTGATCATTTAAGGGTGGGGCAAGATGGGGAAAATGGTCATAAAAATATGTCTAAGGATCAAACAAAAAGATAAATGAGCATGGTCATCATTCAAAGGATCAAGAAATCAGGGTTAGGGAAGTGGTAGTCACCTCAATAATGGATCAAAACCCGGTCAAAGAGAGGCTGTCACGACTAACTTTATCCAGACCATGTACAGTCGAGCCAGGAGAATTATGTTCCAGTTGTAAGGGAACGAGATGTCCTCCAACAAAAAGATCAACCAGGGGTTCATCCTCTCATTAAGATGGCAAAATATGAGGGAACCTAAGAGGAACATCGTTATGACTCTAGCCTTGAAAATGGTCATCTGATCATCCTCTAGGATAACGTGTGTGAAGGTGGCCGTCAACCATTAGAGTTTTAATTAATTGTAATAGAACTATGAGCTAGAGGGAATAGCGCCAAGAAGATTCATCCAGTTGCCGTCAGTAACAGCTGGTAGAGTCTTAGCATTCGATACGCATGCACCATAGGATGGAAGGTCCACGTGCATAAAAACGTGTAGTGGGGTAATCCCTCACTCACTAAAGGGGAGAAGCTTGTGAATGGGGAGGCCTCCATGATGACATTAAGGCGAGGTTGAGGGTTGGGGAACCGATCCTCCCCAATTCTCGTGAGCTCCCCATCCTCTGATAGAAGGCAAGGAAACGCCCGAACGAGCTCCCGAAGAAAGATGGTTATTCTTGTGAGGGATGTGGGCAAGATTGACATCGAATGATGACGAAGGGCTAGATAAGTTACGATAACAACGTGACATATCAACACAAGAGCGGGTCGATGCAAGTATTCTATCCCATCTTCCTTTTAATCTTTGGATGACTAACTTGAACTGAGACATGGGAAAGGCTCCATAAGACAAAATAAGACCAAAAATGCCTCACACGAGCTTGTATTATGACCCACTTCTGGACAAGATTGCACCCAATGAGAAAGAGGAAACCCATTAAGGATACAAGCCACAAATATGAACATACAAATGATTTTAAGGTGGAAAATGAGGCACCCTAAAGGGTGAACTTTGTCAAGTGCCACACCGTAAGACCATTCCTTTCAAAAGAAATACACACACACACACACACACACGAAAAATGATAAGAGGACTAAAGGTCTACTAGTGGGGCATTTGAGAAGAGCAAGAGTGCAAGTGATGTAGAACGTGTCAGAGATACATTCCTAGCTTCGTTGGACCAAAAGAAGGTGGATCGTAAATTGATCATAACTTTTGATATAGGTATCGTTACGGCGCACCAGACCGAGTATCATGAACTAAAAAGCAGCATGAGAACTCGAGGATGAGTTCTTTTGAAGTGGAGGGGACTGATGTAGAGCGGGTCGCGGACACTTTCATGTCTAAGATAGATCAGAGAAGGCCCGATCAGAGACAGAAGTCATCAAGACCATTGAAACCTTAAAACATGCATATCTCGCAAATCGGAATGAGTTACTCGACTTACCATATATGATTTTGGGGTAGGATGATCTACTTTAATGGGGTTGCCCATGCCGAATTAACGAGATTCCATCAGATCGATGGTCAAATTTCATGTTTATTTCCATTTTTACTATAAATAGTAAGTTTTAGTTTGATTATAAAACTTCATCCGTTGGGTTTTAGGAGTTGTGTCTAACATGAAAAGTTCTTAGAATAATTAGGAGAATAACGTGGTTAAGCCACATAGGAAACTTACTATAAAAAGTAAATTTACTATTTATAGTAAGTTAGGAATTTCTAGGAGTTTTAGTTTTAGTTTGCTTTTATTTCTCTCCTATTGGTTGGTATCCCTATTTAAAGGGTTGTGAACTCGTTTATTTCAATTAATTAATCAAAAATTGAATTTATTAGAATTTATTTCTATTTTCTTGCTTTCTTTCCTCGTGGATTCGAGAAGTCTGCGAGGAGTCCAGAGAAGCTCCGTGGATTCGGAGTAATTATCCATGAGGAAGACGGTGATCGACCTCATCACGTTCATCTTTTTGCATCAGCAAGCCCATCCAAGCACTAGAAAATCCAAATTAAGGATGCTCCATTTCCCACATTTACAAATGGCTTCCTATGAATTAGGCTATGACCCACCTATAGACAAAAGCGGCAAAATCACATGGTTACATGTACAAATGAGATCGGGATTTCCAAGTCAAGGCCCGAAAGAGGCTCACACCAAATCAAACAATCTCCCCAAAGTGAGCTCACTCGGGCCTCGCTTTAAGAAGCTAAGCTTGGCATTGACATAAGCCACAAAAGTTGTCCAAAGCCCACCAAAGGATGCAGGAGGATGTAGTTATCTTGCCCAAGGAGCTTAAACCCATAAACACAAAAGGAGCAAGCCAACCCAAGAATCCCTAAAGAGGGATGGGTCACTTGTCTCACTTAGGCCTAATATGAAATCCCAAGCTCTTTTGAGCATGCAAATATAGTGCGTGTCATTTTCTCTTATCAATAGGTTTCCCAAAAGACACTTGGCACACAGTGGAGAATTTTGAAGGCTAAAGAGCTGATGCGGGCCATTCCATCTCAATGGGCCCAATCACTTTGAAAATGAAAAGAGATGAAGCATGGAGGCAGAAGCAAGGAGAGCATGAAACGGGGGAACCAAAATGAAGTTTGGGCCCACTCAAATGCACATGGAGCCTAAGTAATCGCTTTGGATCCATTATTTACATAACACATAAGCCCCCAAAGAAAACAATACTCCTTGCATGTAGCATAATGTACATGAAAGAAAGCATCATTTTATACATGTGGGAAGATGGGAGCCAAAGAGAGTAAAAATTGGAAGAATAGAAAATCTTGAAAGTGCAACTCCATACACCACCTCAACCTGGAAATGCTATTGTTGTCCAACACTTAACACCGCACTTAAAGCTTTAAAAGAGCACCTATAAGAGAAAAAAAAGGAGTCATGAGAACACATGAGAGAGAAGGGATGAATGTGAGGAAGGGAAAGCATAAATGAACCATACCTTTACCTTTACCTCCTCACACCAAGAGGGCACCACCCTTGTTGTCCAAACTCCAGATAAAGCCCCAACTTAAAGCCAAAAGATGGAGAGAAAAGAATGAGAGAAAGGAAGCTTGAAAGGGAGAAAGGAAAGAAAGAAAGAGGCAAAAACTTGAAGACTTACCACACTGGAAGGTCGATCTCGAACTAGAAATATATAGAGGAAGAGGCCACACCCCATTACCTAGAGCCTAGAAGAAACCAGCAGGTAAAGGGAGGATTTTGCTTATAAGACTTGGCCTAGCCCTCTCCCTTGGGAAGAGATGGACCTTGAGAAAACCTTATTGTAAGGAATCTTACACGAATTGTCCATTATGAGGTGACGGAAGAAAAAAAAGATAGTAAATGATGAAAATTGTGGGAAAAAATCAAATT
Source organism: Magnolia changhungtana (assembly GCA_030180095.1). Classification (NCBI taxonomy): domain Eukaryota; kingdom Viridiplantae; phylum Streptophyta; class Magnoliopsida; order Magnoliales; family Magnoliaceae; genus Magnolia; species Magnolia changhungtana. The sequence continues at coordinate 826,049 of JASAUF010000638.1, forward strand.
TTAATCCCAAAATCCAATAACGCATGAAAAGTTGGAAGGATGATGTGGAGGAGAGAAAAAGTCTCATGCATTTTCAAAAGCAAAAATTTCAATAATTACCAACATCAATCGCAACCGTTAACTCACGATTCGATGGACTAGATTCTTCCAATAAAAACTAGCATCAATCGCAACCGTCGATTTGCGATCCGATGGATTGGATCCTTTTTTAAATATCAAAACACCAGCATCAATTACGTCTGTTAACTCGCAATCCGATGGATTGAATTCTTCCAATAAAAAACAGCATTGATCGCGATCGTCAATTCACGATTTGATGGGTTGGATCCTTTTCTCAAAAACCAAAACACCAACATCGATCACAATCGTTAACTCGCGATCCGATGGACTAGATTCTTTCAATAAAAACCAGCATCGATTCGTGATCCGATGGACTAGATCCTTGTTCAAAAACTAAAATACCAACATCAATCGCGACCGTCAACTCGTGATCTGATGGATTGGATTATCCCAATAAAAACTAGCATCGGTCGTGACTGTCAATTCCCGATCTGATGAACTGGATATTTTTCAAAAATCTCAAAAATACCAGCATCGATCGCGATCGTCAATCTGCGATCCGATGGACTAGATCCCTTTTAATCTAAAAAATCAACATCGATCGCGACCGTCAATTCGTAATCCGATGGACTAGATCATATTTTTAAATCCCAATTAAAACTAGCATCGATCGCGATCTGATGGACTATATCTTTTTCAAAAATCTCAAAAATACTAGCATCAATCGCAACTGTCAACTCGAGATCTAATGGACTGGATCTTCTAATAAAAACTAACATCTATTGCGACCGTCAACTCGCGATCTGATGGATTGGATTCTCCCAATAAAAGCCAGAATTGATCGCGATCGTCGATTCTAAAAAACAACAGCATCGATCGCGACCATCGATCTGTGATCCGATGGACTGGATCCCTTTTAATCCAAAAAACCAGCATCGATCGCGACCGTCGATTCGTGATTCGATGGACTTGATCTTTTTTTAAAATCCCAAAAATACCATCATCAATTGTGACTGTCAACTCGCGATCTGATGGACTAGATTCTTCCGATAAAAACCACCATTGATCACGACCATCGATTTACGATTCGATGGACTGCATCCTTTTCAAAATCCAAATACCAGCATCGATCGTGACCATCAACTTGTAGTTCGATGGACTAGATCTTCCAATAAGAATCAGCATCGGACACAACTATCAACTCACAATCTGATAGACTGAATCATATTTCAAAAACACCAAAATATTTCCCCAAAGAATCATAAAACTCGTGGAACGACGGATCTGATCGATCATAAATCGAAATCTTGACTACGAAAAGAGTGGGATGATGGATCTAATTGATCATAGATCGGAATCTTGACCACAAATAGTGGGACGACAGATCCGATCGATCATAAATCAGAATCTTGACCACAAATCAATGTGATGATGGATCCGATTGATCATAAATCGGAATCTTAACCACAAATCAGTGGGACGACGGATCCGATCAATCATATATTAGAATCTTGATTACAAATCAGTGGGATGATGAATCCGATTGATCATAGATCGGAATATTGACCACAAATAGTAGGACGACGGATCCGATCGATCATAAATTGTAATCTTGACAATAAATCAGTTGGATGATGGATCCGATCAATCATATATCAAAATCTTGACCACAAAGTAGTGGGATGACGTATCTGATCGATCATAAATCAAAATCTTAACCATAAAACCTGTGGGACGACATATCCAATTAATCATGAATCGATCTTGACCACAAACCCATGGGACGACAGAATCGATTGGTCACAAATTGAGATCCTAACTGTCATCCATGGACGGATCTGTTTCATTCATAATAAAAGCACAACCAACAATCCATATTAGCAAAAAAAAAAAAGGATTGATTACCCTGTGAGAGGATAAAACCAATCAACCATCTCTAATTGGATTCTTAATCACAACCACTAATTGGGCTTATATCAAATGAACCATCCCCAGCAGATCTTAGTCTTAATTGCGACAACCAAAATCCAAGTGATAAAATGCATCTTCAAAATCCATAAAATCCCCAGCTAAGTCAATCCTCATCACAACCAGCATGCGTACTAACCCTTCGCATATTTTCAATAAAAACCAGCTACTTGAATTCCCATAGGCATCCTTAGTAGAGACGACTAATAGCTGGACACATTTCAAAATCATATTACAATCAAAACCCCCACGGAGTATCACTTCCCAGAGTGGAGCGACTTTCAAAATCATAAAAAAATATTTTCAAAATAAAAGTGTTAGACTTCCGAGGCATTAAGAAATCTTCCATATCTTTAGGTGGGAGTCAGCGTAAAATCAAATAAGATCTGATATCTCGCGGTTTCCACGTAGACTATCATTTCCAAATGCACAACAAACTATGATTAGATTGAACTCCAGTGTCAGCTCCATTGTATCAAATGCTAATGTTTTGAAAAGATCATAAGCCAAGGCTGGTCAGAAGAAATCTTCCAAACGTCGAAAAAGACAAAATTGTAACCTAAGTGTCAAAGCCACAAGATTGCATGGAAAAAGGTCACCCGCATATACCTATGCGTGGATGCTTGCGGAAGTTGTTCGAGTCCAAGTCGGCATAGTGAGTTTTCCGTAAGTCACAGAAAGCACGGGATAGCTAAGCACTTTGACGATCAAACAAAACAAGTACACCCGGGGTGATTAGGGAAGCAACATACAATCTAATACTGGGTCAGTATCCTCGTAAGGCCATGGAAAGCGTAGGGGCTCCATTGTACCTTTTTGATGTTAGTACTGATTAAGAGTGAAAATGTTGTGATGTCAGGTGATGCCGTCAACACACTCCCATTAACCGCTAATGCAAAAACATGAAGGATATAATGAATGCAGGGAGAGACGTCAGCTTCATTCAACCCCATCTTTTTCATTTTAGAGGGGTTTTGGTCTGGGTCGTTATGATTCTCAGTGAGAAATGTTTTTTGCTTTACATAGACAATAAATTTTCCTTTGAATTTGCATAGCTATCTTTTTCCTTCACCATTTCTTGGCTGGTCCTATGGTTCTTGGGATGGTCTGCCAAGCTAACGGGTGCAAAATATCCAAGATGTCCAACTGGCAGGTCCGATGTTGTAGTTCTTTCCCAAGGATCATGATAGTAGACTCATCATGTGGAAGGGACATGATATTGATGATGACCTAAAAACATAGCCAAGTTTCTTCCGTGAACTATGGCCCACCTGATTAGAGTACTGCATCCTGGTTATTGGGCAAGGACTGGGAGTGGGACCCCTGATTGATGGATTTGATCTTGTATCTATGTGCCATGTTTATATAAATGGGGACATGTAGGTGTCCTGCCATCTTCACATGTGTGTACTAGCAACTGTTAAGACTAGCCTTTGGGTGTCCGACCCTGACGGATGGTGCAATTCAATCCATGCATTAAGCACCCACAAAAAAATTGATGGGGACTGCATTTATTTGAAAGATGGCATTGTGACTGAAAACATTTGTTATGGTACGGAAAATGGATTCACTTGTGACCTTCCTTATATTGGTTTTGGACACAGGCATGAATTCCTTCCCTCAAATTGGTTTTAGACTTCATATCTAACCTAGAAATCTATCCATTATTATTCAAACCTAGATATAAGAGAAAATCAGAACTTAGAAAGCATAAGATAACACATTCAATTACATTAACCCATAGCTCTGATGCCTCTTTTGTAAGGTTGGCTGTGCCATTGATAGGTTGGATTGTCTGTACAAGAGACTTTTTAGGTGTAGCCAGTCAATGGTGAGGCCCCGCCAGATTAATGGTATGGATTATGGAAGCATGGGACCCACTTGTTGGAACAGTAAACTTGTGCAAAACCTTGAATTTAGGCCAGTACACTCACTAGGACATCCACACAATGGTCCAGGCCATGCAAATGGTTGGCTGTGCCATAAGGACCAGTTGACATGATAATCAGGCTGGTTTGGCCAATGTGGCCAAACCACTGTGAACAGACGGATACCCGGGCAGTCTGTCTTAACATTGTGGGCCGATCGATGGATACCCAGACAGTCTGTCCTAACCTTGTGGACCGACCGATGGATACACGGGCAGTCTGTCTTAACATTGTGGGCAGACCGTTTTCATGGTATGAATGTGTTGGACACATTTAGGCTCTGGCACAACTTTAAATAGGTGCGCTTTGTATGGGAAATCATCATGCTTGCACATACAATCAAACCCATTCAATGGGCTAGGCCCATTTTGGATTGAGTGATTCACTTGTATTTCTTCAGTCTTTAACTGTCATGAGATATGGTTGGGCCAGAGACTGTTAAAATTGTCTAATCAATTCAATATTTGGGCAATGCCACATCTATGTTATGGACATGATTTGAATGGCCTGAATTAGTGCCTGATGTAGCCATATATATAGTGGATGAGCTACAATTGGACTATGGGGCCCTATTTTTGTGTGGTGTGTGACTGTGGACAGGCAGGTGGATTGTTAAATAATTGTTGTTTGTGTGTGTGATTGTGGAGGGGTGGGTGGCCCAGTTGGTGATTGTTATTTATTCATATGTATGATTGTGGAGGTGTAGATGACCAGTTATGTGATTGTTGTTTATGTGTGTGATCGTGGAGGAGCAGATGGTTTGTTATCTGATTGTTTTTTATTTAATGTGTATGATTGTGGAGGGTCAGGTGGCATGTTATGTGATTACGGAGGGGTGGATAGTTGTTTTCATTGTTTGGTTTGTTATTACATAACGGAATGAAAATGATAGGCTCGTATGACCTATTAGAATCCCTTCCAAGTTCATGGACTAGAAAATCGTCCAATGAATGGGTAGATGATCTAGTGGGCCCCACATGATGGACGATTCACATTAAAGGTCCACCCCTAATAGTGAATGGCTCACATCCAAGGCGAGCACCACATGATTGGCAACCTACATTGAAGGTGGAGCTGCATGATGGGCAATCCACATCAAAGGTGGGTTCCAAATGATGGGTAATTAATAATGGTGGGCCCCACATGACGGATGATCCACATCAAGGTGGGCCCCGCATGATGGGTACTCCACATAAAAGGTCGGCCTAATGCTGAGTAGCCCATATCCAAGGCGGGTCCCATATGATGGGTAACTCACATCGGAGGTGGGTACACATGATGGACAATCCACGTCAAAGGTGGGCTCCACCAGAAGGGCAGTGGATATTGAATACAGGCACCACATGATGGACAATAATATTGATGGTGGCCCCACATGATGGATGACTAACATCAAAGGTGGGCTCTACTTAATGAATTGTGCACATTAAAGATTGACCCCTAATGATAAATAGCCTACAACCAATGTTGGCCCTGCTTGATGGACGATCCACATCAAAGGTGGGGCCCACACAATGAACGATCCACATCAATGGGTGGCCCCACATGATGGACGGTGGATGTGAGGGAGACCAAAGAGACTTTCAGGATAATTACTTACGATGTTGGAAAACAAATATGCTTTTCTACTTCTTTTTATTTATTTAAATGATGAGTATATTGTTTACCAAACTTACTTATTTTTTGATTAAGTAGAAACCAAGATAAGCTACTTATGGTATAAGTAGTTTATCTTAAGTGACTTACAATTTGAATGCTCCTTAAAAAATACATGATTACACACTTAAAACATTATTTATGCATAAGAAGTTTCCCTCGTATAGGGTCCTAAATTGTTTTTTGTTTGGTAAAAATGCAGTTATACCCAAAAAAAGTTCATATGTGGTTGATATTGATTTAGAGCTTGAAATAGGCTAGGTATGTATGTCACTCGTGGAAACATCTATCTGGCTATAGTCATGTCCTAAATATTGCTTCCCTTGTTGTTTTTATTTGTAGGCATACTCCTGATCATTTTCTTTATCGGTGATTACAATTGTTTGTCATAGTTGTTGGAGTTGCTCTTCCGATATCCATGAGGAGCATAACCATATTCGTTGGGTCCATTTTCACATCCATATTGTGGCATAGAGTTAAGAGTTCTCCTACCCACCACAAATGTACATGGACTCCTAAGTGAATAATCAAATTCTCTCCCCAATGATTGAGGTAAAGAGCTCTAGCTCAAACCATCACCATCGCCACCGCCGTTGTCACAGCCATCAATGTTATCTCCTCCACCTATGTATCTATCATCATTGGCACAATCGCCACCATCTTCAGATGGGTCTATGTTGCTAAGAGTGATCCCACCATGCATACCATATGATCATATTGCCTGGTTGTCAGCTTGTGTTAATGGATGAAAAGAATCACCCTTTTGAAGCGATGATTATCCTTTTAAGATAGCATTTATACCGATGCCCTACACGATGCTAGCTTGCTAGCTATCCTTGAATTAGGACGTCCATTGTCATTATCTAACTTAATTGACTTGACGCATTCATAAAGCAGGTTTTCTCCCTCCTAAAGGTATACATAGTTGGTAATCATCATTAAGTTAAGTAGTTCCTTATCTGCAACTCCATCTTTGTTTGCTAGTAGTTGTTTCTCTCGCAACTTCATATTTTAGTGATAGAAAATAAGATTTTTGAAGTCTCTTGTACCCCCAACCTATTTTGCTTATCTGTGTAAATAAGTAAAAACATGCTCCAGATCTATTTGCACAATGATGATGACACTATTTGTACAAGTATGTGGGCCACTAAGCACTGCTTCACTCTCGTAAAAAGACCACCATTTTTCTGCAAATTGATTTTGATTGTCTGTTAGTTTTATAAATCGTATATTCATTATATAATTGAGAAATAGGAAAAATAATTACACGATGCTAAAACTCATATGAAATCATCGTTAACTTCAACCTGATTAGAAACTCCTTTTGAAATAGGCCACTTTCATCGTAGAAATCTTTCCAATAAAATTATCATAGTTTGTCAAGTATTTATATGCTATAAAATCATAGAACTTTAACAAATGAATATAACAGTCTATACCTGTAACACCCTGAAATTCGGGGGTCGAGTATGAATTCAACTCCCGAGTTCCAACACATCACTTATGCAACATACACAATGATGGTTAAATGTTGTCTGAGTTAGAGCAATAAACATGAATGAGATTATACCAAAACAGTAATTCATACTCCAGTTCAATTGTATAAAGGCAAGCGGAAGACTGAAATTGTATATTTAAAGTATGTAAAGAATAAAATTTTTTTATGAACACCTGAGTATGAACACTAACTGAGTATCCATATACATATACTGTTTCTGAATCAAAATCAAAATACAATCTAAAAGATGAGTCCTGAAGTCCCCGCGATGCAGTCGGCCTAAGCATAGCCGTCAGAGTACTGCATAAATGAGAACTCATCCTGGTCCTCGTCGAAATCGGGCTCCGGCTCCTGAACCGACGCGCCGCCTATACCTGTGACAGAGTCTGGTTGGTGTTGCAAACACCGTCCCGTAACGTGGGAGTGAGTAGCTAACTCAGTGGAACAATAAGGCATAGGTTAACATGTTATCAACTTAATCAAGCAGTAATGATAAAGCGGTACAATCAAACAAGTTTAACTACTCTTGTTAAATGCAAGTATGAAATGACATGATGATGTATGCCCTTGCCAAACCACCCTCATGCGACAACATCTTACGTTCGCGAATGCATAACTCCCTCAGTGCTCCACATCTACTAGGCACATGCGGTGCAATGATGCGCATGATTTCTGAGTTGTTATTAGTCCGTTTCAAACAGCAGTATTGGGAAACTAAGGTACCTCCCTTGTATCATTCCCAAACATGATCCATTCTAGGGTCGTCAGTCCTAGTTAATCTCATACGATATTATGGTTTGAGAGGCGTAGCGAAGGCTTCACAAAGGGCTCGTCACCCGTCAGTACGGATACAGATCTCACCATATGCCGCTCAATTGTTGACCGTCAGCTCGAGTACAGGTCTCACTGTACTCGGCTCAATCACTAGCCGTCAGCTCGAGTACAGATCTCACCGTACTCGGCTCAACTCATACTCTAGTTGCTGTGAAAGACTCGTCGCCAATCACAAACCTTGGAGTATACTCGAAGATACTACAGAGGACTCGTCACCCGTCAGCACGAGTACAGGTCTCACCATATTCGGCTCTTGCCGTAAGTAACGACAGCTCGAATAAAGTGTCTCATACCACCGTATTCGGCTCACGAGTTTGGGTTGCTCAATGGTCACTACGAGGAGGCACATGGCCCCAACATAGGCCGACAGCTCGGCCATGGTGTCCCATACCACCATGTCCAGCTCATGAGTCTTAGCGGATCGAGGTACCATGGTTAACGGGATTGCCACTGGTAAGTTTGGTACCCTAGGTTTAAACAGTAATGACCAAATATGGTGAACACATATTCGACATATCGGGTTACTTGACGAGCCTGACTAGCTCGAGCGCACAATAAGTTGGGCGATATGAAGTGCAAAAGCACTCCGTGTGGCCAACCACTATCGCCAACCGAAGTACGGCTCGGGTTCGTCAGACACATCCCTTGTGGCGACATGATTCTCAGCCATAATCTCAAGTCTGGTACCGAATGTTTGGACTATAGACATGGTCCCAAACTCAAACAGTTCTCATCAATAGCATGTGGAGTTAAGCATGATAAACAAAGTAACACAAACATGTTAGGAGGCATGTCATAAAGCATGTTATAAAGCATGATATAAAGCATGTTATAAAGCATGTAATAGAGTACTATACAGATAGGGATACAAACACATATACATCATATGTGAGTGGTTGAAGTAAACAACCACATGGAGAAAATCCTACATGTCTCTAAGGTAGTCGAGAATTCCATCTCAGCACCGACCTATGGTGCAAACATCCAAGCATTTGCTCTCACAAGCATTTACACAAACACTTGGAGTACGCTAATTCAACATACATGACGTATGTTAGTAAAACATGTATTAGGGCTATTCTTTCACCAAGCTAGCATTTTATCCGCGTATATCGTAATCATACAGCAAATAATCATGACAATTGCGTTTTCAAAATTTATACATATACGGTATTTCTAGAATACACAATTTCAACATACATAGTATTTACAAGCGAACATGTATTATGGCGATTCTTTTCGCCAAGCAATTAATTTATACGCACATAATATATTTATACAACAATTAATCATGACAAACACATCGCTAAAATATACCTGTATACGGTACTTCTTACAATACCGTATTTCTACATACATGGTGTATATTAGTAAACATGTATTTAGGCGAACCCTTTCGCCAAATGAGTATTTTATCCATACATCATATATTCATACGACAAATAAACATGTCAAACACATTTCCATAAAAAATACGTATACGATATTTTATACGAATACCTAGAGTATGTGAAATTCCAAATTCTACAATTCTAATCGAAACAGAAAATGAAAAGCACTTTGTACATGTGCAATTGCATGCAGATCATGAATCTACCATTAACTGACATTGAAAGCGTCGAAAATCGCAACTTATACACCTAAAGTCCTCACCTTGTCTTTTGGAATCTCAACGAATCAGCAAGGTTGGATGAGCTTCCGTATTCGGGAGTTTTCTAGCCTAAGGAGTGGAATCGGTTAGCTATTTCACTACTATAGCCTATACACTTCAAATCAGACCTAGGGTTAGGGTTTCTCACCTTAAAACGGAGTTGATATCGCCGGGAAAGCTCCTGGAAAGAGGCGGTGCAGGCCGTGCGATGATTGAAAGCAGTCGGAAGGTGCTCCCATAAATCCCAAGTCTTCTCTCTTTTCTCTCTCTCTCACTAGGGTTTTATCCCAAATTCGTATGGCTGTGAGAGGGGCTGTTCTAAGGCCCTTTTATAGCCTAAAACCTCCCCAAAATAGACTCAGGTTCAAGGGTTACTGCTATTATAAGCATTTCGGCGATGTTCCAGCTCAAAAGAGTGTTTCTGGTGGCCCCCCTTGAGCCAAACGTCAGACTTAAGCTCACCACTCATGGATCCACGTGGGATTATATTTTCAACTCGATCGGATTCCCAGATCACACGTGGCGGAGACAGATTCAGTTCAACGGTCAGTGGGCCACGATCCGAAATTCCAAGTACATGTAAATGTTCCTGAAATTTTTCCTGATCCGAGGGTGTAATTTGGTCTGATTCTGACGGTCTGGTTGCTTAATACTGATCCGCAACCGAATGGTGCCAGATCACTATTCCAGATATTTATTTTGTAAAGGAAAGAGTGATTTTCACACTCCCTCACTCTGGACTCAAGCGAATAGCCGTGGGACATCGACTGGACCTGATTTTCGAGATGGTTATCGAGCCCAGCGAGGCGGTCCTAAGTACTTAACTTTGCGTTAATCGGATTTCCGATGTGCGGTCTAGACCTAACACGAAGTTTCAAGTCATTCCCGAGAATAGCCGGGTAATGAGTTTGATCCTAATCTTTAGGGTAACCTAGCGTCAATGATTCTACAAGTTTTGGGTCTTACAGATCGTATTTAAAGCGATCCCAGTGGATTTCATGGCTAATCGAGTTTAGCACTTAGTTAATTTTGTTAAATTTTTAAAGGATTTAATCCTAATTGATTTCTGGTCGAGGTGGTACTCGAGCCAAAGTACGGAAATTTATGGGTCGTTACAATCTACCCCCCTTAAACAAAAATTTCGTCCTCAAAATTTATACCTTTTCGTATTCCTCGAGAATCTGAGGGTAGTTCTTCCTGACCTCGGCCTCAGTCTCCCAAGTAGCTTCCTCCTCGGAATGATGTGTCCATAGTACCTTCACAAGCGGAATGACCTTGCTACGCAGTACCTGCTCCTTCCTGTCAAGGATACGTGTCGGGCGCAACTCATACGTAGCATCCTCGCTCAGCTGTACCTGCTCCCATCTGATGATATGCGAAGGATCAGGAACGTACTTCTTCAGCATAGATACATGAAATACGTTGTGTACAGACGCAAGTGGCGTGGGCAAAGCGAGACAATACGCCACATCACCCACTCGATCTAGTATCTGAAATGGACCGATAAATCTCAGTGTGAGCTTTCCCTTCTTCCCAAACCGAAGGACTCCCTTCATAGGGGAAACTCGAAGGAACACATGATCCCCGACCTCGAACTCAAGCGGTCGCCGCCTCGTATCGGCGTAACTCTTCTGCCTACTCTGTACTGTAAGTAGTCGACGCCTGATAATGTCGACCTTCTCTGTAGTCGCCTGTACCAACTCCGGGCCAATCAGACTACGCTCGCTAACCTCAGCCCAATGGTGCGGTGCTCTATAAGGACGACCATATAGGGCCTCATATGGCGCCATGCCAATAGTCGCCTGGAAGCTGTTGTTGTAGGCGAACTCTGCGTACGGAAGATAGTCATCCCAGCTGTCCTTGAAGTCCAACATACATGCTCGCAACATATCCTCCAACCGATTCACCCGCTCGTACGCCGCCCATCGGCCCGAGGATGAAACGCCGTACTGAACTTCAACTTCACACCCATCACTTCCTGGATACGAGTCCAGAAGATAGATGTGAACCGAGTGTCTCTGTCCGACACGATCTCTAATGGAACTCCATGCAGACGGACGATTTCCCTGATGTACAATCTAGCCAGCTCGTCTGCAGAGTTCGTAACTCTGATAGGGAGGAAATGGGCCGATTTGGTCAACCGGTCCACAATCACCCAAATGGAATCGTGTCCCTTCCTCGTCTTCAGCAGCCCTGATATGAAATCCATGGAGATAAAGTCTCACTTCCACTCCGCTATGGGCATGGGCTGAAGCAGTCCAGGAGGTCGGCGATGTTCTGCCTTGACCTGCTGGCACGTCAGACATCGAGACACATACTCAGCGATGTGGACCTTCATGTTATCCCACCAATACGTCCGTCTCATATCCTGGTACATCTTCGTGCTACCAGGATGCATCGCAAGCTTCGAGTTATGGGCAGACTCGAGAAGCTCGCGTCGCAAGTCAGGCACATCAGGAACGCATAGGCGGCCACGGAATCGTAGACCTCCATCAGAACCAACTCTCCACTCGGAGTCCTCGGTGTCGCTAGCTTGCTCTCGAAGCTCAGACAGCCGCATATCGCCCTCTTGGGCGTCAACAATCCTGTCGTCAATAAGTGGTCGCGCCCGAACGTGCGTAACACACTCAAATGGCTCCTCCACAGTGAGTCTCTGCTCAAAGTCCCGTATGAACTCGACCATGTCCCACTCAGCTATCATCAATGGTGCCACGAATGCTATCGCCTTCTTGCGGCTCAACGCGTCTGCCACAAAGTTCGCCTTGCCAGGATGGTAGGAAACCTCGAACTTAAAGTCCTTCAAAGTCTCCATCCATCGGCGTTGTCTCATATTTAAGTCTCGCTGTATGAATATGTACTTAAGGCTCTTGTGGTCGCAGAAAAGCTCGAACTCCTCTCCATAGAGGTAATGTCTCCAGAGCTTCAATGCAAAGATGACGGCTACCAACTCCAGGTCATGTGTAGGGTAATTCTCCCCGTGCTTCCTTAATTGTCTCGAGGCATACGAAATCACCCTATCCTTCTGCATCAGGACACAACCCAAACCAACGCGAGACGCGTCAGTATATATCGTGTATTTCTCCCCTTGCTCTGGCAATACTAGCACAGGGGCGGACGTCAACTTGTCCTTCAGTTCCTTAAAAGCTGCCTCCGCCTTCTCATTCCAGGCGAACCTCAAGTCCTTCCGGGTCAACTGAGACAATGGCCTGACAATCTTCGAGAAGTCCCGAATGAAGCGCCTGTAATACCCAGCCAGACCAAGGAAACTCCTTATCTCGGTAACCGATTCAAGCTGCTGCCAATCCTGAACCGCAGCTACCTTAGCAAGGTCCACTGCTATCCCATCCTTGGACACTACATGTCCGAGGAACTTGACTTACTCCTGCCAGAAGTCACACTTCTTGTACTGTGCGAACAACTGGTTCTTCTCCAGCATACCCAACACCGCTCTCAAGTGCTCCTCGTGCTCCTCCCAACTTGTAGAGTATATCAAAATGTCATCAATAAAGACAATGATGAATCGGTATAGGAAGGGCCGAAATACCCGGTTCATCAGATCCATGAACACGGCTGGTGCGTTCGTAAGGCCGAACGACATCACCAGAAACTCATAGTGCCCAAAGCACGTCCTGAAGGTTGTCTTCTGCACGTCCTCATCTCTCACGCGCAACTGGTGGTACCCCGACTGAAGATCAATCTTTAAGAAATACTTCGCCCCTCTCAATTGATCGAACAGATCATCTATCTTGGGCAAATGATACTTGTTCTTCACCGTGACCTGGTTCAACCTACGGTAATCAATACATAACCGTAGCGACCCGTCCTTCTTCTTCACAAATAGCACAGGTGCTCCCCAAGGAGACACACTAGGTCGTATAAAACCCTTCTCTACAAGCTCGTCAATCTGTTTCCGCAGCTCCTCCATCTCACATGGAGGCATACGATAAGTCGGCAATGAGATGGGCGTCACACTAGGCGTAAGATCAATCGTAAAATCAATCTCGCGTCGAGGAGGTAAACCAGGGATAGTCTTAAACACACCAACAAATTTCCGAACCACCGGCGTACCCTCCAATGTCGGACCATCAATCGGCACAAGTAAAGCAGCATAACAATCAACACAGCAGGGCCGACTGACCTGCACTAGAAACGTGAAAGTTGTGCCATCAGGTCCATAGGCGGTCACGATCCGAGTATCGCAATCTATCTCCGCCCTCATCTTGGCGAGCCAATCCATACCAAGGATAACGTCGTAGTGCCATAGTGGAGCAACAATGAGGTCGACGAGCACTGTGCTGCTACCCAAAACTATCGAGCAACCCTCGCACAATCGTGTGACATCCGAGAAGGTCCCAGTGGCCGTAGTGAGTCTCGTTCCCTTAGTGGGAATAGTATGCAAAGATAGACGTTTAACCACCCCATAAGAAACAATAGAAGTAGTGGACCCAGTGTCCACCAATAAGGAAACGGAAGTACCATGAATGTAAGCCGTACCCTCAAAAGTCGTCGGTGCCGAAATCGACGTCTCAGGTGCCTCAGCCACAAGCGTATGAACGCGCGCCTGCTGCTGACGGTTCGGCTGAGGAGCCAAGGGTCATTGTGGCGGCCTGAAGCGCGACACAGGAGGTCGGAAGGAAGGATGTGCAGGAGCAGTCTATAGCGGTGGAGCTGATATGGCCTGTGGGTAAGGGCGATCCAACCTCTACGGTGGTACAAATCCGCTAGCCCTCATACGCGAGAAGCAACTCTCAGCAGGATGTCTCGGTTTCTCACAATACATACAGGTCACAATCGGGCGCCTCACAGGAACTACTGGTGCTGCGGCCCTGGGAGGTGAATCAGCACGAGGCCTCTTGCCTATAATAGGCCTGCTCTGTAAATCCTGGCGTGGCCTCGCAACCATAGCACCACGCGATCTGGCCAATCGGTCCATATCCTGCTCGGCCGTCATAGACATGTGGACCAGTGCTGCGTAGGTAGGTATACTGAGGCAGCATATCTTCTACCGTATCTCCGGTCGCAAACCTAAGGAAAAACGACGCATCCGCATCTGCTCATCCACCAGGTCATCCATCATTGGGTGTAGCCCGAACATCCTTTCATCCACATGAGCTTCAAACACGACTTTACGGCCCGCAAAGCACCTATATTCAACGCCTATCGGATAGGCATTTCTGACGGGATGGTGAGGATCCAGGTCTCGCTTCGACCGAAACTCCCGAACGGTGCTAGTGCCGACCCCATCGTCAGATCTTCTTCGGGAATGGGCAGGGCTACTTGGGCCAGCATCATCAGCTGCGGTCTTTCTCTTTCCCATGAGAGATAGGATGGAGGAAATGGAGAAAATAACCGCTACCACACCAAAGAGGGCCATGAAAAAATGACAAAATAGGGAAAAAGGGGCTGATTACTTTGATCTTCCACAAGCAACGGTTCCAATAGGTGTAGAAGAGACACTAGGGGTAGGAAATGGAGGAGGAATAAAAAGAAAATGGAATGGGTTAGGAGATTACCCGATTTTGAGCTCCAAATGGGAGATATGAGAGCTCCAACATGAGAAAAAAGGAAAAGGAGGAGGCTAGGGCTGTTGTGGACGGTTGGAGTGTGTGGGTTATGGAAGAAAATGGAGGATTGCAAGGTTTAGGGGGATGGGTTGGGAGAAAAAATCGGAAATGGGGGTTTGGGGCGTTTGGAAGGGGTGAAATGAGAGAGAGGGGTGCTCCAACCCCTAAAATCCCAAACCCCATGCTATTTCGCACGTGCCAGGGGGTAGGGGAGGTCGGGCCGACCAATCCCATGCTCGGCCCCACTTCAGATGATGGTTGTGCTCCCACAAATCCTAAGTCTTCTCTCTCTTTTCTCTCTCTCTCTCACTAGGGTTTTATCCCAAATTCGTATGGCTGTGAGAGGGGCTGTTCTAAGGCCCTTTTATAGCCTAAAACCTCCCCAAAATAGACTCAGGTTCAAGGGTTACTGCTATTATAAGCATTTCGGCGATGTTCCAGCTCAAAAGAGTGTTTCTGGTGGCCCCCCTTGAGCCAAACGTCAGACTTAAGCTCACCACTCATGGATCCACGTGGGATTATATTTTCAACTCGATCGGATTCCCAGATCACACGTGGCAGACCAGCTTCAGTTCAACGGTCAGTGGGCCACGATCCGAAATTCCAAGTACATGTAAATGTTCCTGAAATTTTTCCTGATCCGAGGGTGTAATTTGGTCTGATTCTGACGGTCTGGTTGCTTAATACTGATTTGCAACCGAATGGTGCCATATCACTATTCCAGATATTTATTTTGTAAAGGAAAGAGTGATTTTCACACTCCCTCACTCCGGACTCAAGCGAATAGCCGTGGGACATCGACTGGACCTGATTTCCGAGATGGTTATCGAGCCCAGCGAGGCGGTCCTAAGTCCTTAACTTTGCGTTAATCGGATTTCCGATGTGCGGTCTAGACCTAATACGAAGTTTCAAGTCATTCCCGAGAATAGCCGGGTAATGAGTTTGATCCTAATCTTTAGGGTAACCTAGCGTCAATGATTCTACAAGTTTTGGGTCTTGCAGATCGTATTTAAAGTGATCCCAACGGATTTCATGGCTAATCAAGTTCAGCACTTAGTTAACTTTGTTAAATTTCTAAAGGATTTAATCCTAATTGATTTCTGGTCGAGGTGGTACTCGAGCCAAAGTACGGAAATTTACGAGTCATTACAATACCTCATTTGTAAAGTCTATTTTTCTTGCATGTTTTGGGAATAACTATTCATATATGTTATGCATTGCCATTTTTAAGTCATTGTCATCACCCAACCTCCTACTATAGTGGAACTTGGGGTTTAGGAAATATAATGAGTCTCATTCGATAATTACTATCAATGAATCATTGTAATGAAAGTAACATGTAGAAAGTATTAAAGCAAATTAAATCCAATTACTTACCAACAGCTGTAGGAAGAAAGTGAGAGAAAATCCTTTACCACCGATTGTCGATGATCGTGTACACCCACTTACACAAGGTAGGGTTTTTTTTTTTTTTGAATTTAAATATATATTTCATGAACCACGTCAACTTATACATAGAACCCATCAACGAACATGTCTTATTGTCTACCGTTCTCAACATCGTGTAAATAGGCTTTAGAAACCCCATTACATCATTCATGCAATACCAAAATGCGTTACGTAAGATAATCTCCAAAGCCCTCTTCCCTATAAGAGTATCACTCATATCCCATTCACCCCATCAAGTGGAGGAGAATAGGCATCTCAGTCACTGCTTATCTGTTTAGAGGCGTCTTAAGGCAATGAAGTGTAACAAATCATATCACTCTGTACTGCACTGTATTGCCATTACACTTTTTTCGCATCTGAGCAAGAAGCCAGGTATAACTATAAATAAAGCTTGTGATTGCTCTCCCATCGACAATAACACTTCTAATAGCTAGCTTCTCTCATATTGCTTCCAATATCAAGTATATACAATAGGCAGCACAGACTCTAATACACATTATACTTCATCAACTCATTGTCAACCTTCACAAATGTGCTTCCATTGTTCACGACGATTTGGAGAATATTATTTTTCTCAACTACCCATGTCACATCTTTATTTAACTCATCTATATATCTTATTAATGCATCAATAGACTTAAGGAATATGGTCATCCCCCTATAATAAATCATAAAATTTAAAACAGACATTCGAGTTGGAATTTTCTATCTACTACAAATAAGTGTGACCCTATACTACTCCTAAGATGACCTAAATGTATCAATGTACGGCCTTACCTCTGCCATTCCATACGTGATCCCCTACATTATATCGCAATAATTATGTTCTTAAAGTATGGGCTCTCAACATTATGAGGAGGCATGTAGTTATAAATAATATATAATTTAAACACTCCTTGCAGCCCCATACTCTAACACCTTACTCATGGTACACATGTGAACATGTCTCATGTTTGGGAAATCCTGCTCATTAGGAGGGTCTCACTGCCTCGCTATGGATGTAGCCATTTCCATAATAAGAAAAGGTAGGTCGAATGATCCCAATCCAACTAGTAGGATTGTCCAATGGTGTCTGAATTTTGGGATATGGCCCATCCATGGTAGGACCTAATTGATGGTTGGTACATATCTCATTTACATTTGCCACTTGTACGAAAAGTGAGTTCCCATATAAAATGTCCTTACTTCTTTAATGCAGGTAAGATTTCTGTTGTTGGCAATGAATATAATGAGGATAACAAACCCTCGTAACTTGATGGTCGAATATCAAAACATCACAAAGAAAGTGAAATACTAGCCGCCACCACCACCTCCCCAAAAGAATCACTTCAATTCAAGAGGAAACAAGTTGCACCTATTACTAGAGCAGAAGAGGATGACATACTTGTGGGGTATTGATTATGAGGTTCCTGACAAAGGCCTGAACCAAAGTCCTATTTCAGAAGACATGGAAAACCTGTTTTAAAGGAAGCACTGAAATTAGCCAATACGTGTGGCTAGCTTGAATCTCACTAAGGTCTCTCTCATCACTATTTTGTTCAGAGCTAATACCTATGAACTTTAGTCATACTTCTTTATTCTAATGAAGCATAAATTTATAGAAAGAATTTAATAATTGATTTTACATCTTTGTAGTCCTCTTGATCTTATTATAGGTCCAAGCAGTTGCATTAAATCAACATGTGACGGATCTTCCTAATAGGTCTTTTCATCACTCGATGGTCATGGTAAGAGAACACCATCCCACTTTTGAACTTTTCCAAATAACTATTTACCTTATAGGAATTGTACCTTACATTGGGAAAAGCTCAAGTTTAAAATTCAAGCCCGTTTTTTAATCGGGCTTGGTTTGGCCTATCGGCCTGGCCCATTAGGGTTTGGAAGGGTTATAGCCCACTGGTTTCCTATGCACTAGACTGTAAGTCCAGAGGTCTTACTAGTTCATGTGGGCCCCACCATGGTTTGTGTGAATTCCACTCCATACATCAAATGCGTTAGCCAATTTTAGGTCTATTGCCAAAAAATTAGCCCCATCAATGATTCAAGTGGACCACACGAGTGAAAATAGTATAAGGGGATGCCCACCCTCTAAACTATTTCCCTTTGTGTGGCCCACTTGAATCACGCATGAGGCTGATGTTTGGGCTATGAACTTAAGTTTTAATATGACTTGTAATGGTTGGAGTGGATTTTAAAAAAATACATAATGGTGAGACCCATGCTAACTGTACAACCCCTTGGGGAGAATTTATGTAGGTGGATTTGGAGTGAGCAACTCAGTGGTGTTATGACTCTGTAGGGCCCACCTTGATGTATGTGTTTTATCCATGCCGTCCATCTATTTCTCTGGCTCATTTTATGATACGAGCCCAAATTTGAAGCATATCCAAAGCTCAATTCAACCATGCGACAATGATGTTTATTTGTCATCCAACCTATTACGTCACATGGACTTTGATGGATGAATGAAAACACAAATATCAGCTTGAACCAATACTTTTGTGGCCCCCAAGAAGTTTTCAATGGTAGGTATTTAATTCCTACTATTTCCTGCGGTATGGTCCAGTTGAACTTTGGATTTCCTTCAAATTTGGCTTATATCATAAAATGAGCCAAAGAAACAAATAGATGGTGTGGATAAAACACATACATCATGGTGCGGCCCACAGTCTTAACACCACTGTAAAGGGTGGTTAGTGAGCGCCTCACTACAACTGTAACGTCCCAGATTTTTCCCAACTTGGCGATGGACGTCCTTAGGCACTGGGTCAATTATAACACCTTATTAACTTCTTAGAACTCAATCCCAAAGTCTAAAATCTCTTTTTAACCCATTTCCTTCAAAATCTTACCTTTCACCACCTTACTCTTCAAATTTTTTTAAGTACTATCATATTAGACACAAATACTAAAGTTTAAGTGATGAAGAACAATACTTAAAACTAAAATTTACTATAAATAGTAAATAAATAAATAAAATGGGTTTTTTACCATTAACCTTTTGGAATCTAACAAAATAAATAGGTTATTTGGATAGAGCATCTTCTCCTACCCTAAAATAATATATTATACGTCGAATAACTCATTCCGGTTTGTAAAATACACCCATTTCAAATATTGGGTGGCGAAACCACCACTAGACAGGACAGCGGACCGCGATGCCATCGCGGTGCACCGGATTTCGGTGGATCCTCATTGCAGTTTTTTGCACTTTTTGACTGACTTCAAAAAGTCATATCTCCTTCAATATAACTCTGATTCAGGTGATTCAAAAGCCAGATTGAAGCTTAATAAGTCTAGTTTCATATAAAAAAAAGTGAAAAAAATATAATAAAATTTTTAATATAGTTAAATATCTCTACTTTCAAAAATTTTAGAATTTTTCTACAAAACAAAATCTAATGAAATTTGGTGGAGATGAAGTAAACTTGATGACGAACTACTAGAAAAATAATTAAAATAATATACTGACAAAAAATGCCGAAAAGGGACATAGAACTACCCTAGGACCTTATTCTGTCGTAATTAGGGCGGAATTTAGTTAAGTATTAAACTAAACAATTGATGGATTTTGGTTAAACCACTTTCTATACAAACTACAAGACCCAAACACATTAAAATCACTAACCCAATATTACTTAAAAACCTAGGGGTAATCTCAAAACCCAGTTGCTCTCTAGAGCACATTGAAATTCCATATCGGACTTGGACCGCGCGTCGAAAGTCCGATGACCACAAAACTATATGGTCATGACCGTCTTACTAGACTTGACAACCATCGCGGGAATCGAGCCCAAATAGTATCCAAAAATGCACAACTAGAGCCCTGAGTAAATGTGTAAGAAACGCAAATATTTTTAGAAAATGAACTTAGATTTAAGTGAATTGGATCGCTCGCTTGCTGGCAAAATTAAAGACTTCGAACCATGAGATTCAGACCAAACTATACCCTTGGATCAGGAAAATTTTCCTGCACATACTGGTATACTTGTGGCCCTGATCGAGTGACGATGACCGTTGAACTGATACGGGTCCCCCACGGTCGATCCATTGATCCAATCGGACCGAAATCGTAACCTGGCTTAGATCCATCGTCAGGGGACTTATTCTAGGCCATATTGAGCAATGGACCTCCAGATGAGCTTCGTTTTCCTGAAATAGTCGCCCTTTAGCTATAACCCAAGTATACCATGGCCTTGGGGCTATTTACACCACTTCTGAGCCTATATAAGGCCCTTAACCCACCCCTTCTCTCTCACATACGAATTTGCTCCAAACCATAGGAGAGAGAAGAGAGAAAAGAAGAGAAAAGAGTGGAGATCGAAGGGAGATCATTGGAGTTTGTTGCAGTACTTCTGTTCTGCTACTCCACTCCTCGATTCACCCTTCCACATAACTACACCGTCGATTTCAACTCTGTTTTTGGGTAAGAAATCATAACCCTAATTTGTTTTAGGAATCCAAATAGAGAATCGACAAAATAGCTAACCCATTTCATGATTTAGGTAGCCGTTGTGCTGTAGGCGGAGACATAGTGTATGAACAGAGTTCGTAACGGGCGTACCAACAAAAGGTGCAGACTATAAACGTTTAAGTTATGGTTTTCAAGGCTTTCAAGGTCAGCTAATGATTTATATCTGACTTGATGCTACCATATGATCTTAATTACGATGTATTTGATAAATTATACATGTGTGTGAACTATGTGAATATGTAATGTATTCCATGTGTTTGTTGAAATGTTTGAATGATGTTGGAATTATGATTTGTGTTTGCTATGACTATTAACCTAGAATACATGTTTGTTGTATGTGTGACAATCCCCTTGTGAAAGAATTTGTCATATTACATGCCGTAAGTATTTTAGTCTATATATAATACAAAATGCATTCCATGTGTTTGTTGAAATGTTTGAATGAACATGTAATGGGGAATTGTGCTCGTCATGATTTCTAATTTTAGATCCATGTTTGCTCTATGTTTTATAACCTATGTTGTGTAGGAAATCGCTATAGTTCATGTCGTAACTAATTTAGTTTATCTATAAAGTAATGTGTAGCCTAAGTGTTTGATAAAATATCTGAATAAAAAATTGCTTGATGAATTGTATTTAATAAGGGTGTTGAGTTGGGATTCTCAACTACCTTACTGATATCTATAGTTTCCTTCATGTAATCTATATATTGCTACTATGTGATTTATGTAGAAAATGCATATGTATAATAACATGTTCTATGTGTTTGATAAAATGCTCAAATGACTATTGCATTTGTAATTGTTTGTTAAATGCTTATATGATATCACATGTATTCACATGCTGCATCTGAGTATGATTGGGACTACAATGTGGTCCAGGCAATCGGTAACGGTTCCCGATTGAGTGGTCGGATTAGTCTCGCCACATTTGATGCGTTCGGTTGTCGTACGATGATTGTTGACAGTGGTATCATGTTGATTAATTCAGCGTACGCTCGTACTAGTCGAACTTGTCCAATAAACTGATTGGCTTATTGTGTGTTTACCATGTATGGACGCTACTGGTTGAATCTAAGGTACCTCTTAGCAATGTAGAGCCCGTTTCAACTATGGTACCGATCTGCTAAGACTCATGAGCCAGGCATGGTGGTATGGGACACCGTGGTCAAGCTGTCGGTCTACGCTGGGGTGACGAGCCTCCCCGTAGTGACTAGTGGGCAACCTAAACTCGTGAGCTGAATACTGTGGTATGGGACACTGTATTCGAGCGGTCGGCCTACGATCAGGTGACGAGCCTCTCGTATTGACCTCGAGTATAAAATAGGCTTACACCGGCGTAACCTGGCTATGGTCCCCGGTCGGGTTGGTGACGAGCCTTCGAAAATAGACTGCCAGTTGGTAGGGTGTTAGTGGTGTGATCTCGAGTATGAATTAAGCCTACGCTGAGGTGACGAGTCTCCCATAGCGACCTGTAGTGTAAACTCGCGAACTTGCCTATCGTATGTGATTAACTAGGATTGACGACCCTAGATGGATCATTGTTTGGGTAAGTGATATAAAGGGAGGTATCTTAGGTTCCCGAACATGCTGTATGAATAGGTCTAATAAAGAACTTGGCTAACACGACCACGCACCGCATTGCATGTGCCTTTGGCGTAGGAGTTGAGCACAGCGGGAGTTTAGCATGCGCGACCATGAGATGATGTCGCAGAGGGAGTGCAGGCGAGAGCATGCATCATTAATACATATCATCCTTTCATTAATCAGAGTAGTTACGAAATGCTTGTTATATTGCTTTATCATTACTGCTTGACTGAATTGATAACATGTTAACCTTTGCTTTATAGTTCCACTGAATTAACTACTCATTCCCACTTAGGACGGTGTTTTAAAACTGTCACCCCCCAAACTCGGAAACCGGGTCACAAAATTCTCGATTGCCGAATCTGACGCTAACAACCTCCGTAGAACACTATTCTCAGCTCCCGGTGCCCATTCACCAGGTTCCGATCCTAGGATGCTTCGAGGAGGATTTTTAATATCAGTTTAATTCGTAATAAGCATAACCAAAGGCATAACCCACAAACAACAACCAAAAACTTCATCACATTTCCACTATGATAAAAAACTTTACAAGCACAATGAGCATAAAGGGAAATACAATGATAGACAAAAAGCTCCAAGCTGATCTGATACGCACTCCTGCCTCAGCGCTGTTGTGATCCTACGTCACTTGTACGCAATGGTCGTGCATAAGCTTATAGAAAGTTTAGAGGGTGGTGAAAGTGTGTGTGTAAGGTAGTAATGAAGTATCAGAGTAATGCGGAATATGCTGGTGAATCCATGAATACCGTTAACCGTACTAAGGCTATGCGATGCAAGGCATAAATGATGTCTGCCGTACCAAGGCCATGCGATGCAAGGTGCAACTCAAGCATACAAATCCTCATTTAAGTCCATATATCAATACAGCTCAAATCTAGGATATCACCGGGGTCTAGTACACTCTAAACCAGATTGACGCCCTATTGTGTGCAATAAGGTAAGTGGAAGAGACCTCACTATCCACATGTCAATATCGGGCTTGGCTCGTAGATAGCGGACCCATTCCTCGAGTTGGTCAAACTCAGCCAAGCTTTGCCTCCTCCTCTCGGGCGGCTAAGGCCGCACCCCCTCCCAACCGACCACGACACAGTGGAAAGTGTGACCGTCTGGTAATCAACACTCGGTGCTCATGCACCTACTCGGTCTAGACATTGGAGCAACCTCTTGGTACCATAAGGGTTTAGGGACTTTCACCCAGGGATATCTATAGTACCCCATGTAGAACATGATTTTCGGTATCCAATCCTGCCAACCACGATACGCCTATGAAGGCTACGGCCCTGATGTCGCTAGGGCGTACAGTTCCATATCACATAATGCGAATGCATGAATCACACTATCCAGTCATGCAACAATCCTACACGTATCATGCACTCATGTAGGGCAACACCGCCTATCCGGGAGCCCCTAAACAATTTGCCCGAAGGCATATGCTATGATCACTCACTGCTCATATCAAGCATACATATGATGCGTATGATCATGAATCATGGAACTATACTAAACATGTTATATGGGATAGATGCTTTTCATAACAAAAATGGGCCTAGACTGCCTACAAGTATTGGCCTACAATGGGCCCTAGGGAGAATCATAATGTGGACATTTAACCAACATTATTCTTACAATGTAGACGTCAAACCAACATTGCTCCCAAGGCATGACCCACCATAAACATCATTACACAAACCATGGTAGATTCATACATCTTAATGGGCTTGTGTACATCCAATTGGGCCTCAACACATGAGCCTTAGGTACAATAAATGGGCCACATTACATGGGCCTTAAGTATATCAGGTGGGCCTCAATGGTTGGGCCCTAACTACATCAAGATGGGCCCAATCATATGGGCCTCATACATATCAAGGTGTGCCTCAACGGATGGGCCACAGATAAACCAAGATGGGCCTCATACGTATATCAAAGTGGGCCTCAACGGATGGACCACAAATAAACCAAGATGGGCCTCATACATATATCAAAGTGGGCCTCAACGGATGGGCCACAAATAAACCAAGATGGGCCTCATACATATATCAAAATGGGCCTCACACATGCATTTTTCTCTCCATGGGAGGGCTTGGACGTGTGGAGTTCTTCCTTGCTTGGGAATGGTTTTGAAAAAATGAGAAAGAGAGTTGTAAAGAGAGAGAGAGAGAAAAAGAGAGTGATGGGTGATGGAGTGATGGATGTGGTGAGTGATGGGTGTGTAAGAGATTTTTGACTTTTGTGGCAAATGGTGTAAGAAAAGTATGGGTGGTGTAAGAACTTTTTGACTTTGGGGGTTGCTTGGGGAAGGGTGAGAGGTGATGTGTACTTAACATGTACTTGATATGATGGGATTAATTGATGGATGATTGATGTGACATCTCGTAGAGATTCTCTTGGAATTCGTACGCGCGAAGTTTTCCTCGCACCGAACGCTGGCCCACATCTCTCAGCCAAAGTATTGGATCGGCGGGCAAGACACGGCATCGGAACCTCAGCGACGGCGCAGTTGCTAAGGTACTAGTCTTAGGTTAAGTTGATTCAGGTTTACGTCGTGTGAATCAGGGTCGTGTGTAAATACCGGTTAAGGGTCGAAGGTTGCTGAAATTCGACCGGGAAGACCGCGGAAGTCTACAGAACGGTACGGTTTAAGATATGGGGCTTACAACTCTCCCCTCCTAATAAAAAGTTCATCCTCGAAATTTACACAATCATCACAACTAGTCATACTTATGAGGGAGAAGAAACATAACATCGCTATATAA
Source organism: Magnolia changhungtana (assembly GCA_030180095.1). Classification (NCBI taxonomy): domain Eukaryota; kingdom Viridiplantae; phylum Streptophyta; class Magnoliopsida; order Magnoliales; family Magnoliaceae; genus Magnolia; species Magnolia changhungtana. The sequence continues at coordinate 851,494 of JASAUF010000638.1, forward strand.
AATCAGAGATAACATGCAAAATACAACCCATAATCAGTCATCGAAGAGATGGGGATAATGCTCTCGAATCTCAGCCTCGCGCTCCCAAGAAGCCTCCTCAACAGAATGGTGACCCCACTGAACCTTCACCAACAGAATGACTTTGGTTTGGAGTACCTGCTCCTTCCGATCAAGGATACGGACTGGATGCTCAATATAGGAAGCGTCCTCCCAAACCTCTAATGGCTGCCAATCAATAATAGGAACGATGTCTGACCCACACTTCCTCAACATGGAGACATGAAAAAGTTGTGGACGCTAGACAACTAAGATGGCAAGGCAGGCCAATAGGCCACGGCGCTAACGCACCTAGTGATATCAAAAGGTCTTATGAATCTCGGGGCAAGCTTGCCCTTCGCTCCAATTCAAACTACGCTCTTCATGGGCGAGACCTTGAGATACACATGGTCCCCTACATCAAACTCTAAGGGACGACGCCGACGATTAATAAAACTCTTCTGTCGGCTCTGAGCTGTGTGCATCCTCTGCCTGATGATATCGATAGTCTCTGATGTCTTCTGCACAAGCTCGGGACCTAGGAGATGATACTCCCCAACCTCGGTCCAACAACTCAGTGATCTGCATGGTCTGCCATATAGTGCCTCAAAAGGAACCATGCCGATGGTCGCCTGATAACTGTTGTTGTATGCGAACTCAGCCAATCACAGATGCTCATCCCAGCTACCCCTGAAATCAATCACGTAGGCCTAAGCATATCCTCAAGAATTTGGTTGACCCTCTCGGCCTGGCCATCGGTCTGTAAATGGTATGCGGTGCTGAGCTGCAAATCAGTCCCCATTGCTCTCTAGAAGCTCCCCCAAAACTAAGACATGAACCTCGAGTCTCGGTCAGAAATGATCAAAACTGGAATGTCATGCAGTCTCACAATCTCCTCGACGAATAACCTTGCAAGCCGGTCCAAAGGCCAAGTCACACGAATCGCAAGAAAATGTGCCGACTTCATCAGACGATCCACAACAACCCAGATGGCGTTATGATTGCGCTGAGTCCTCAACAAACCCATAATGAAATCTGTCGACACGTGCTCCCACTTCCACATTAGGACACTCAACGGCTGCAATAGACCACAAGGTTTCTGATGATTGTGCTTGACACGCTGGCATGTGTCACACTCGGCCATAAAACTGGCGATCTAGCGCTTCATCCCCGCTCGAAAATACTATCGCCTCATGTCACGGTACATCTTCGTAGAGCTAGGGTGGATAGAAAATCGTGATCGATGCGCCTCGGTCATATGATCTCTGCGTAACTCAGGAATATTTGGGACACATAATCGGCCTCTGAAGCGAAGTCCACCGTCCTTACCAATCTGCCAATCTGCCTGACTCTCAGTGCTGCCTCAGCCATATAACTCTACAATGACTCATCAGCTTGCTGAGCCTCGATCACCCTTGCGTCAAGAAAGGGTTGAATCGACAGGCTCGATAACTGCACGATAGAAGATTGCAGGCCGAACTCAAATCATACTCTGCCACATCCTCAAGCATCTGCCACTCCTGAATCATCATATGCTCCACCAGGCCTCGTGGCTGACTACTGAGGGTATCTACCACCACGTTCACCTTGCCTGGGTGGTACTGAAGATCAAAGTCATAGTTCTTCAGGAGCTCTATCCAGCCCCTCTGCCTCATGTTCAACTCAGACTGCGAGAAGAGGTACTTCAAGCTCTTATGGTCGGAGAAGAGCTCGAACCTAACCCCATAGAGATAGTGCCTCCACACCTTCAGTGCGAAGACAACTGCAGCTAGCTCCAAATCATGCGTGGGGTAGTTTAGGTCATGGATCTTGAGCTGGTGAGATGCGAAGGCGACTGATCTCCCTTGCTGCATTAGGACAATACCCAAACCAATATGCGAGGCATCGGTGAATACAATAAATACATCACTTCCAGAGGGAAGAGTGAGGACAGGAGTGGATGTTAGACGATCCTTCAACTCCATAAATGCTGACTCACAAGCGTTGCTCCAAATAAACTCTGCGCCCTTCCGAGTCAACCTGGTCAGTGGGGCTGCAATACTGGAGAAGCCCTCAATGAAATGCCGTTAATAGCCCACTAAACTAAGGAAACTGGAGATCTCGAACGCAGTCATGGGCTGGCCCCACTGATGCACTGCCTCAACCTTTGAGGGGTCCACTATGACACCCTACCTCGTCACCACGTGACCAAGGAACTTCACCTCCTCCTGCCAAAACTCGCACTTCTCCATCTTCGCATACAACTGGTACATATGGAGGGTCTCCAACGTAACCTCCAGATGTTGCTCATGCTCATCACGGGTCCTCGAATAGATCAGAATGTCATCAATGAAGACTACAATAAACTGATCGAGATAAGGGCGGAAGACCTCATTTATCAACTGCATGAAGACCGCAGGTGCATTGGTCAGTCCGAAAGACATGACCCGAAACTCAAAATGACCGTAACGCATCCTGAAAGCCGTCTTCGAAATGTCCTCCTCTCGGACCCGAATCTGATGATGACCAGAATGCAAGTCAATCTTTGAAAAGAACTGTGCACCCTGCAGCTGATCAAACAAATCATCACTCCTCGGGAGTGGGTACTTGATCTTGATCGTGACCTTATTGAGATCGCGGTAGTCTATGTAGAGCCTCAAAGAGCCATCCTTCTTCTTCACAAAGAGTATCGGTGCTCCCCACGGTGAACTACTCGGATGGATAAATCCCAACTCACGCAACATGTCCAAATACTTCTGCAGTTCCCGTAACTCAAACGGTGTCAAACAATACGGGGCCTTTGAAATAGGCGCGGTACCGGGCATGAGATCAATCTAAAACTCGGTGAGTCGGTGAGGTGGTAATTCCAGAATCTCCTGAAACGCATCGGGAAAATCGCAAACAATCGGCATCTGATCAATACAAGCGGCATTAGGCTCTTCAACGGTACCGGACATCAAGTAAGACAATGGCTCTCCCCGGGGCTCTGCAACGAACTGAAAGTACAGCAAGCCTGGTATACAGAATGTGACGGTCCTCATGGAGCAGTCCAATATGGCGTGATACTCAGCAAGCCAATCCATGCCCAAGATAACATCGAAGTCTGACATCGGCAGCACGTGCAAGTCGGCGGGCAAGAAAATCTCTCCTACTAGCACGGGGCAAGATGAACATAAGCGGCCAATACTGTAGTCTTCCCCAAGGGCATCGATACGGTCGACCCCTCTCGAGCAGACTCTGTCGGCAATCTAATCAAATGGTAGAATCCCTCGGACATAAACAAGTGTGAAGCACCGGAATCAGACAAAACTCAAGCAATGCACGCAGAGACTGGAAGTATACCCTCAACGACTCCTCCAGATGACTGAGGATCCTGTTGGGCCCCGTAAAATCTAGCCTGAGCTGGCTGGAGAGTTGTCTGTCCCCTCTGAGCGTGATGCTGCTACTGCTGTCACTGAGGCGGTCGAAACTGCTGCCTCTGCTGCGGTGGCCTTGGAGGTTGGTGTTGATGCTGCTGATGAGGTGGCCTCGATGGTGGGGGCTGCTGCCGCTGCTACTGTGGGGGTCTCTGCTGCTATAGTGGAGACTGTTATGGACCTCTCAGCTATTGCTGCTGTGGGGGCCTCTGCTGCTGCTGGTGGGGGCGGGACACTCCCATATATGGTGCCCTGTCGTACTGCACCTAAAACATGTGCCGCTGAACTGCCTCGGAGGTGGTACTGGAGGTGGTGCTGCTGCTCGGAAGGCTGGGCGACCTGTGTGCCTCTGCCGCTGCGGTCGACGCTACTGCAAGTCACTGGAAGGAGGGTGCCTCTTCCGGTCTCTGCTCTGACCACTATCAGATTTAGAACCGGCCCACTCAGCCTAAAAAATCTGGGCCTTCCGTACTACTCCCTCGAAAGTCGGGAGCTCATGCCCAATAACACAGCCTTGAAGACCGTAATGCAAACTGTCCTCAAATTGGCAGGCTCTCCGCTCCTTGTCATCAACCAGATATAGTGCAAATCTGGACAGCGTTACAAAGCGAGCCGCATACTGAGCCACTGTCATATCACCTTGCACCAAGGCCTCGAACTCCAACGCTCGTTGTCGTCAGATGTGATCAGGGAAATACTGTCGGTCAAATCGATCCACAAATTACTCCCAGGTCCACACAAAGTCAGCGCCTACTGCTCGGGAGACTGATGTCCACCAGTGCTTATCCTTGCCATGGAGAAGAAATACGGCTTATCGGACTAGCCGCTCGGTCGTACATCCCATCGTATCGAATATCTTCTCCACATCGGTGCGCCATCTCTCAGCTACCGTCGGGTCTAGCTCACCCTGGAAATACAGGGGATCAAGCTGTCGAAACTCTCAAAGGAGGGTGCTTGTGTCCTCCTGCTCGGCCTGCTCTGGTCAAAAAATAGGGTGTCTGCCCTGCCCTTGAAGTGCGGTCGTCACAGCCTGTAACATTTGTTGTAACTGGGAAGGATACGGTCGGATCCTCACCGGTCTCTGGTGGAGGAGCTACATCCATAAGTAGGAATCTCTGGTAGTGGAGCTGCATCCATAGGCTGGGCAGTAGGAATCTCTGGTGGTGGAGTGGGGATCGTCGGTGGTAGTACAGGAGTCTCAGGTGGTGGAGCGGGAGTCTCTTTTGGTGGAGTGGGAGTCAATCGGGTCACTCTCCAGGGCGACATGTCCTACAAGAAAGATCGAAGGCGCTTATCAACTTGGAAACTCTCTAAGGCACGTACGTTAAGGGTCGGTAATAAAAAATTAATAAGCTATTCGAACTAAGGACTCAATCATTCTAACTCATAGTAGACATGTAATATCGTTCTTGGTTATTCCCGAGTTATGATCTGATACCAACTTCTGTCACGCCCTAAACTTAAAAACTGGGCTCATAAAATTCCTGATTGCCGAATCTGGCGCCGACAGCCTTCGTAGAACCCCATTCTTGGCTCTCGGCACCCATTCTCTAGGTTTAGATCTTGGGATGCTACGAGGAGGATTTTTAATATCAGGTCAATTCGTAATAAGCATAATCAAGGCATAACCCACAAACAACAACCAAAAACTTCATCACATTTCCACTATAATCAAAAACTTTACAAGTACAGTGAGCATAAAGGGAAATACAATGATAGATAAAAAGCTCCAAGCTGATCTAATATGTGCTCCTGCCTCAGCACTGCTGCGATCTAACGTCACCTGCACGCAGCGGTCGTGCATAAGCTTATAGAAAGCTTAGAGGCGGTGAAAGTATGTGTGCAAGGTAGTAATGAAGTATCAGAGTAATACGGAACATGCTGGTGAATCCATGAATACCGTTAACTGTATCAAGGCTATGCAATGCAAGGTATGAATGATGTCGGCCGTACCAAGGCCATACGATGCAAGGTGCAACTCAAGCATACAAATCCTCATCTAAGTCCACATATCAATACAGCTCAAATCTGGGATATCATCAAGGTCTAGTGCATTCTAAACCAGATTGTCCCCTCATCGCGCGCAATAAGGTAAGTGGAAGAGACCTCACTATCTGCCTGCCAATATCGGACTCGGTTCATCGATAGCGGACCTATTCCTCGAGCTGGTCAAACTCAACCTAGCTTTGCCCCCTTCTCTCGGGCGAGTAAGGTTGCACCCCCTCCCAACCGACCACGACATAGTAGAAAGCGCGGCCATCTGGTAATCGGCACTCGGCGCTCATGCACCCACTTGGTCTAGACGTTGGAGAAACCTCTTGGTACCATAAGAGTTTAGAGACTTTCACCCAGGGATATCTATAGCACCCCATGTAGAACAAGATTTCCAGTATCCAATCATGCCAACCGCGATATGTTTGTAGAGGCTACGGTCCTAATGTCGCTAGGGCGTACAGTTCTATATCACACAATGCGAATGCATGAATCACACTATCCAGTCATGTAGCAATTCTGCACGTATTGTGCGCTCATGTAGGGCAACACCGCCTATCCGGGAGCCCCTAAACAATTTGCCCGAAGGCATATGCTATGATCAGTCACTACTCATATCAAGCATACATATGATGCGTATGATCATGAATCATGAAACTATACTAAACATGTTATATGGGATAAATGTTGTTCATAACGAAGATGGGCCTAGACGGCCTACAAGTATAGGCCTACAATGAGCCCTAGGGAGAATCATAATGTGGACATTTAACCAATATTATTCTTATAATGTAGATGTTAAACCAACATTGCTCCCAAGGCATGACCCGCCATAAACATCATTACACAAACCATGGTAGATTCATACATCTTAATGGACTTGTGTACATCCAATTGGGCCTCGACCCATGGGCCTTAGGTACAACAAATGGGCCGCATTACATGGGCCTTAAGTATATCAGGTGGGCCTCAATGGTTGATCCCTAACCACATCAAGATAGGCCCAATCATATGGGCCTCATGTATATCAAGGTGGGCCTCAACGGATGGGCCACAGATAAACCATGATGGGCCTCATACGTATATCAAAGTGAGCCTCAACAGATGGGCCACAAATAAACCAAGATGGGCCTCATACATATATCAAAGTAAGCCTCAACAGATGGGCCACAAATAAACCAAGATGGGCCTCATACATATATCAAAGTTGGCTTCACACATGCATTTTTCTCTCCATGAGAGGGCTTGGATGTGTGGAGTTCTTCCTTGCTTGGGAATGGTTTTAAAAAAAATGAGAAAGAGAGTTGTAAAGAGAGAGAAAGAGAGAGTGATGGGTGATGGAGTGATGGATGTGGTGAGTGATGGGTGTATAAGAGATTTTTGACTTTTGTGGCAAATGGTGTAAGAAAAGTATGAGTGGTGTAAGAACTTTTTGACTTTGGGGGTTGCTTGGGGAAGGGTGAGAGGTGATGTGTACTTGACATGTACTTGACATAATGGGATTGATTGATGGATGATTGATGTGACATCTCGTAGAGATTCTCTTGGAATTCGCACGCTTTGCATTTTCCTCGCACCGAACGCTGGCCCACATCTCCCGGCCAGAGTATCGGATCGGCGCGGGAGACACGGCATCAGAACCGCGGCGACGGCGCGGTTGCTAAGGTACTAGACTTAGGTTGAGTCGATTCGTGTTGATGTCGTGTGAATCAGGGTCGCGCGTAAATACCGGTTAAGGGTCGAAGGTTGCCGAAATTCGACCGGAAAGACCGCGAAAGTCTACGGAACGGTACGGTCTAGGATACGGGGCTTACAAAAATACCACGCAGACTCTGGTTTAGATGCAGGTGATGGTGAAGTCTATACAATGGAGTTAGACTTCATAGGCAGAGAGAAAGGATTCTCCTACGTTCATCTCTCAAACGGGTCTATGTAGACCCCATGCTGATTCGATGGAATTACAGGGACTTATGGATTAGTTGGACATTTACACTTTGATATTTTATAAATTTTGGAACCATATATGTATACATTCAGCCTGGTAACATACTCATACTCTGGAGGTTGTGAAACACTTATATACTTTACATATCTATTATAGTCTTCCGCTTGTGTAATTACATTAACTCTGGAGTATGATATGTTGTTTTAGTATAATCCTACTCATGTTTAATTCATTGCTATGGACGACATCTAAAACATCATTATCCATGTTGCATAAGTGATGTGTTGGAACTCGGGAGTAGAACCTTGCTCGACCCCCAATTTTCAGGGCATTACAACAACAAGCTCCTGTAACGGTGGACCCACCATCTTGCATTTCCAAAATCCAGTCCGACCATTAGGCAAGTGAATTTTAAGCTTAGGACAGAAAAACTAGCCCAAACTATGATTAAGGTGGACTATAGCGTACAGGATGACACTTACCCTCCAAATTTTCCTTGGTGTGGCCCATTTGGCGATTTAATAAATTGGACTCAAGAAATCAGGTTGAGTTTGAGTGTGGATAATGAATTTATCCATACTTTATTTTGTTTTAGTTTTTGGTTCAAGCCAAGCCAGATAATCTAGCTCAACCCATTAATAACCAAAGCGGCCAAGTAGGGTTCAACACGAGCCCAATCTATTTATTTAAACGAACATATTTTTAACTTGAACCTGATCCACTACCAAATAGTTTGGCCTAAACTACCACAAAAGGAAGTTGGGTCGGTTAACCTACAAGCTAACCCGACCTAGGCCTGAGGCCAACCCATTTTAAATTAGGTCTAGGCCCGTTGGTGGGTCTATATTAGGCATAAGCCTAACCCATTTAGGTCGAGACTCTAATCCACATGCCATTGCTGCATGTTTGTTGCCTAATGTAAGGTATAATTACTAATGTAAGGTACAATTACTGCAAGAAAACAAATATAAAACAAAGTTCAAAAGTAAAATGGTTTCTTATCTTCGTTAATTATTTCATACCTCATTATTTTCATGCTCTGTAGTAGTGCCATTGAAAAAAAAAAAGAAGTTAAAAAACAACGAGAAATTAAGCTATTACAATTGTTTTGACAAGCAATTCATGACTTGAAAGTGGCTATGCTGCATCAAAAAAATCAGAAATGCAAGGGAAAAAATGCGTGCATGTGTAAAGCTGAATCTGGCACAGGCAGCCACATGTTCTTCTACCTCACAGGGAAGTCCCTAAGCCGGAAACTTAATTGGTGCCCACAGTGATGTTGGTGAGAAATCCATCTCGTTTATTTAGGAATTTAGACCAAACTTGAGTTGGATCCAAGACTCAAGTGGGCCGCACTAAAGGAAAAGGTGGGCAGGGAAATTCAGAAACAGATTGGCTACTCCCCATGCCACCAACCCCGTGGCTGATGGTTGGTGCTCTGTGAGCCCCACCATGATGTATGTGTTTCATCCATTCCATTCATCCATTTTTATAGATCATTTTATGGCTTGATCCCAAAATTGAGAGGGATATAATGTAACACCTCGTACTTTTCAGTAATCGGGTGTTACCATGAGGACCTAAATTAAGATCACAAACCCGATTTAGTGATTTCGTAGGCAACTGTAAACTCATTGGACTTTAAGGGCATCGGTCTAAGTGTATCTAGAATTAGCCTGGGAATGTTGGAAGACAAACATAATCTGACCGACCACCAGATGAGGCCCACCTGAATTAGTCGGATGGGAGGCCTATCCTAAGTTGATCCATAATAACCCATTTTAAAAAGTATATATATTATAATAACAAAATGATTTCACAATTATTTGTAATAACACATACATTACTTAAATTATCCAAATTACGTATATTATTTATTTTATGCTATTTAAGCTACATATAAAATAAATTGTATACTAAAACATTATTATATAATTAATGTATATTAATTAACATTGCATTTTATAAACTTTAACTATATATTATCGTATCATACTATGCATATAATATATATCACTTAATAGTAGTTTTACTATACTACATATGCATATATAATCACAAAAATATACATTATAAATATTCATGATTTTAAATAAATACTTATCTATAATTATTAATGTAATTTGTTAAATAAATATGTAAATATATTTTATTTTATGATCTAAAATATATAGGGGCCCTGGGTGACTCAATAGCTAAATGAGAGGTCTTGATCACAAGACTGGACCATAACTAGTCCTTAGATCGACGATAATTGCACTCAAAGGGCTATGTTTCAGCTAATATGGCCCACCTAAGACTTGGATTGGCCTCATTCCTTGGACTAGGCCATTATGCGAGTCAACAAAACTGATGAACGGAGTGGATCACATCACGAACATTCCTGTGGACCCCACCTAGCAACACATGTGTACACCAACATGTGCACACGATGAACACCGAGCTGGTGGACTTAGTCAGCTAGCGCTGACACGAAACTCCTCAAAATAGAGGGATTTCCCTCTGTTTTCGCAATTCAAATAACGGACGGTCGAGTGTCTAAGAACGTTGGATCACGGCCCACCATGTGGTCCCATCTTCAAGATCCGAACCATCCATCGGGTTCATACGATGGGCTTGACCAAAACCCAACATCACAACAGATTTCCCGGTACGTGCGGATGCACGATCTTCAGTGCAATAGGGTCCTACAAAACACATCGTTTCCAATTTTGGAAACTGTCTCAATGCCAGCGTAGCGATCCGCGTGAGGGGCTTCTGGCACGATCTGGGGTGTCCATTTGAGGGCATCCCTGCCGTCCGAAACCATCTCCACCTTAGCAAAAGCAGGACCGCAGCCGGTTTGTAAAGAGAAACAACCGTGTTCTCCTTCGCTTGAACCCACCACCAAAACCGACTAGGAGCTTCGATCTAAGTATTCTCCAAGCTCCCTTGACCTCATCCACACCCTCCATGATGACCAGATCAAAGGAAAACCAGGCGATATGAAATCTACCATGGCCGTCCTTCTTCTTCCTCGCTCGAAGGATGGGTCTGTGCGATCAATGGTGGGCCTCCTTGCAACTGTTTCTCCCTCCGTTTCTTCCGGATCCAAGAGCAGGTAACAGCCAAACACAACCTTCAAACGGTGGAGCCTATCATGATGTACACGTCCATCCACATCGTTCAGATCCCTAGACGGTGGGGCCCATTGTGAGGTATGCGTTCTATCCTCACCGTTCGTCCATTTTGCTGGACTGATGGACCACCATGTGTTCCCACCCTGATGGATGTGTCTTGTATGTGAGTCGTCCATTCGTGGGACCCATCAGAGGGATCAGCTGGTGTGTACGCAGCTGCTGTAGCAGCGTCAGCAAGTCCTGGGGACGAACTGTGATATATGTGTTTTACTCCCACCATCCGTCTAGACGATGGGGCCTTCACATGATGCATCCATTGCATCCAGACTGTCCAGTGCAGCCCTGGATGGCTATATAGTTGGGATATTGGCGTCAACCAGCTCTGTGGGTCTTGTAATGTATGTGTAACATCCTAACCGCCCGTCTCTGCATCTCACAGCAACAAGGTTTCTTTACACGTCAGTAGAACCATGGGCCACACAGTGATGTATGAGTCTTATCCACACCGTCCATATGACTGGAGAGTGGACCCCACCTCTGATGTTTGTATTATATACACACCATCTGTCTATTGCTGAGTGGACCTCCCATTTAAATCTCAGTGGGCCATGCCACAAACACTATGGACCTCAGTTGGGCCTTGAATCAGATTAAAAGATTGGCCTCAAGATGGGCCATACAACTGGACTAACGTCAGGCCTCATCTGGGCCTTGAACCCAGCTGAAATTATGACTTGAATCAGGCCTTTAAATGGGCCTTGGAAACCCCCTTTCAGCTGGTCCAAAACTAGCCCTTCACTAAGCTTTAATGGACCGTGCTAGGGGCCAAGTGTAGCCTTTAGTTGGGCCTTTGATCCTAGCCCAAAACTAGAATTTCTGTGGGCTGCACCATGTTCGAAATGGTTGGGCCGCACCTCATTCGTAATGCAGTGGGCCTCACCATAAAGTGTTGTGGGTCAGCCCACTTGGGCCTATGTTTGGACCCATTGGCTAGGCTAAAACGGGCCAAGTCCAACCCTTACTCAATGATGAGCTTGGGCCCAAAAGTTGGGCCACTTGTTATGACAAAAGCCTGAATGCCTAGTCACCTTAAGGCAGGTCGCAAATAACTTAACTTGTGAACCCTTTTAAATCCCCCAAAACCTTTAATTTGCTGGTAGATGAAAACATTATGGACTTTTGTCTAATGCAAACTATCCTCCAGGAAGCTACTTGCATGATTTCGGGCCACAGGATATTTATAGAAACGTGAATCAAGGACAGAAACCCAACCCCATAGGTGAGGACTCACGCTTTGAGCTTCCCACTTGATTTCATCAATCTAGATATAGATGATGGCAAGATTCCTAAAACTGAGTTACTCACTTTTCTATTGAATATGCTAACTTGTTGTATAGTAATTCATGTGTTAGACGATAAAGGTTTCTTTTAAATTATAGCAGGCATGAATGGTTCGACGATAACATGCTATCCTTTATTGTATATGTATTAATTTATTTATATGCTACCACTTGTGCTTGAATGATGAATTGAATGGAACTTGCCTTGGACTTATGATCCTGCGGTCCACATTTGCCTTATACGGCTTGAATCACACATTTGCCTATGTGGATTGGACCGCACGTCGCCTATGTGGCTTGGATTGTATATTTGCCCTCATGGCTTTAATGGCCTATTGGTGCCCTTTTTGGCTTGTTGGGTATGTTCGCATACCCTGTTGTTTTCTAACCATCTTGCGGAGTTCAGTTATACCATGATTTCCAGGTGAAGCCGAAGTTCGCTTAGCGATTTTCTAGCCATCTTGCGGAGTTCACATACGACATGATTTTCGGGTGGTCTAGAGTTTGTATGTTGATTGTCTCTTCATCTGCGGTGTCAGTCGTACCCTGATTTCTGGGTGGAGCCGAAGTTTGCTTAGCGATTTTCTAGCCATCTTACAGAGTTCACGTACGACATGATCTCCGGATGAAGTGGAGGTTTAAAGGGTGCTTTTCTATTCACCTTGATTTCACTTGTACCATGATTTTCGGGTGGAGCCGAAGTTTGCTTCTTGATTTTCTAGCCATCTTGCGAAGTTCACGTACAATATGATTTCAGGTGTAATAGAAAATCGTATGTTTGATTCTTTGGTTATTTGGAGATATTTTCTTGTATTACGACTGCCATTATATTTTGCTTGTGATGATATTCTGTTGATTGGTGAGATTTTCTTAATATGAGTATGATTATGAAATGCCCTGTTTAGTATATCCAATTTCATGACTTGCAATCTATATTGGATTATGAATGATTAGTGCGTAATCTTAGAGGGTGCTCCTCACTGTGTTAGCCATTGACGCTATCAAACCGTAACTGTTGATGCAGGTGTAGAGCAAGCCGATGCTGTTCATTGGGTTGCTAGAGCAAATCGGGTAGCTGAGAAGCTAGACGGGGTCCTTGCGGCCCATATTGAACCCCACCACTAGCTGATAGATTCTTATTACTGTTTATACGAACTTTGTTATTTGGGATTGTATAAGTCCTGTATGGGTGCTACATTTGGAATTTTGGAATGATTAGAATATTTTATACAATGTATGGTTTATTCCAGCTTCGTTGCTGTTAACTCTGATTAATGATAAATGGTTCAAATTTATACTGGATTTTATAAGCTAACACTCGGGTTTTTGGGAAACGGGTTATATACTCGGGTCCTAAAAACTAAGATAGCGTCTGATTAGTATCGAGCAAGTCTAGATAAACCAGGCCTTGGGTAAAACGGGACTTATATGACCTCAAATAATCCATAGTATTGAAGAAATTTGAGACTTGAAACTAAGTTTCATTCCCTTAGTGTTAGGGTAATTTATGAACCTATAAATCTAAATTTTAGGCTCCCTTGAAATGTTAGGGTTAACCATTTGAACCTAAAAACATAAACATAAGTTCCTTTGTGAATTGTGATTGCTGAATCTAGGAACTTAAACTTTAGGGTCCCTTATGATTTTAGGTTTGGCCATTTGAACTTAAAAGCAAGAACCTAGGTTCCCTTGTAAATTATAGATGTTTGCAACTAGGGACTAAACTCAGGTATCGTAAGGAAACAAGTACCCACCATGTTGTGTGTTAAATCAAACATAAGCGCTCTATAAGCTTAAGGAATCAAACTAGGATCTTATAATTTAAATCCCCTAATACATCTCTTGTATGTTTCAACGAATGGAAATAACTAATAGTAATAATTTAGAATTTTATGCAAAATTCCAGCCCAGGCTAGGCTTGTTGAGACTAGCTTTGAAATTTTGGGTAAGTTTAACGTATATTAAACGCAAGCCCTCAGGTAGAAATTTTAGACTCCCATGAGAATTCCTAGGACAGTCATTGAACTTAGAAACAAATTTTAAATGTTATGGAAAGTTGGTTAAATTCAAGAACTCATAAGTTAGACCCCCTGTAATCCACCCCAGTACACAAATATAAGTATGGGCTTATCGTAGGACCTTACCTTTAGGATGAAGACTAAAAGACGTGGGTATACGGATGCTTAGATGGTCGTCTTAGTACCTTTGGAGTCTCGTTGCACCTAATCGCAAAGGATAGGGAGTTGTCGAGCACTTATCAATCTGAACAATACTCCAGCAGTATGATTCATATGAGTTGTCATATGATCTTAGTTTAAGATGTCTTAAACGTAGAAGGTTATGACCAGAATGAATCCTTTCTTTTAACAGAGTTATGGCCCCATCCCGTCGCTCGAGGCTGCAGACTGGTCATTTGTTGACTTCGCCGACGAATGAGGTTGTTAGAGAAGGGAGTCCCGCGCTCCCCTGCACCTTCAGTTGGGCCAAGTGGCCCTGAAAGAGAGCGTATGTCAGGAACTACTCCGTCTCAGTCGCCTGTGAGTCATGTGGGCACACCTCTACCAAATGCACAACCTGAAACCCCACCTGGCGATGTTATTAGTTAGCTGACTACCATTGTACAACAACAACAGGCTTCGATCGTCACACTGTTACAAGCTCTCCAACGTAATATGGATGCATCGGCCTCGAAGACCGAAGAAGTTAGTGGGACAGATGTGTTTAAACGGTTTCAGAGACTGAGGCCACCGTCCTTCTCAGGAGCACCAGATCTAGTTCTAGCAGAACACTGGCTGAATAAAATGGCCAAGATGATAAGATCGCTGGGTTGCTCGGACGCCCAAAAGGTTATTTTCGCCACTTATGCCTTGGAAGGCGAGGCCGATATATGGTGGGAAGGCGTGCTGAGAAGAGCCTCATCTGATTATGAGTGGACCTGGAATGAGTTTAAGAAAAGGTTCAATGAAAAATACTTTCCTCCGTGCTATCGTCACGAGAAGATATCTGAGTTTCTCAAATTGGAACAAGGGAATACGACAGTGCCACAATATGAAGAGCGCTTCGACAAATTGTCATGATATGTACCAAAGGCTATTGAGGATGAGGAATATAAATTGGAAAAGTGTAAGGAAGGCCTCCGACCCGAAATCTAATCGAGATTATGCACCTTCGACTTTACCGACTTCGCTGATCTCGTGGATAAAGCCATGCGAATAGAGGACTTAGAGCGTAGGGCCAAACACTACATGAAAAATGGGAAAAAATGACGGATTTAGAGACGGTTCTGGACCGTCTCTAAAATTGCTTGGTTTAAAGACGCTTTAGAGACGGCTGTAAACCGTCTCTAAAATTTTAGATGGCCCCTGACCATCCTTAATATTGTCTTAAAAATTTGAACGTTCACAAATCATTTAAGACGGTCGTTGACCATCTTATGTGGGTCATTTGAGACGGTCATTGGCCGTCCGCATTAGAGACGGTCCTTGACCGTCTTATATGCAGTCATTTGAGACGGTCATTGGCCGTCTGCATTAGAGACAGTCATTGGCCGTCTTTTACTTACAATCTGAGACTGTCAAAGACCGTCTCTATTAGAGATGGTCCTTAGCCGTCTTACAGCCCTGTCAAAGACTGTCTCTATTAGAGACTGTCAAGGACCCTCTCTATTAGAGAGGGGCCTAAACCGTCTTGTAGCCTTGTCAAAGACCGTCTCTATTAGAGACGGTCCTAAACCGTCTTATAGCCCTATCAAAGACCGTCTCTATTAGAGATGGTCCTAAACCATCTCTAATGCTCAAGTCAAAAATGAAAAAGCTCAAAAAAATTATAAATTTCAAAAAAAAAAATATAGTTAGAAGCTTAGAAAAATAATTAACAATGTTTTAAAAAAATTTAAATTTTGAAAAAAAAAACTGTAATTTTATAAAAATCTAGATTTTGAAAAAAAAAATTAAGAACTTTGAATAATGTTGATAATTTTGAAAAAAAAAATTTCGATAAAAATATGATATTTTAAAAATTAAAAAAAAAATTGTGAAAAAATTGATAAAATGTAAAAAAATATATATACATTTAAAAAAAAAAAAAAAAGATAACTAGATTTTGTATTTTGACAACAAAAATTGAGAAGTTATATAACAAAAGTGAGATTAAAAAAATGATATTTTGAAAATGAAAATTTAAGAAATTAAACAAAATTGTGAAAAAATTGACAAATTGTAAAAAAATATATTTTAAAAAAAAGAAAACTAAATTTTATATTTTGATAAGAAAAGTTGAAAAGTTAGATAACAAAAGTGAAATTTTGATGATGTGTTGTATATCCTTGCCGCCCATACATTTCTCCAACCCATTTTTGGGCTGGGTATAAAAAATTGTGTAGATTTAAATATTAAGTGGACCACACCATTGGAAAGAATGAAAATATAGTACCTTGCCATTAAAAATTATAAAGAGCCCATCGTAAGGTTTTAGTAATGTTTATTTGCAATCCAACTTGTTGATAATGTAAAGGAGATCTTGCTATGAAAGTAAACTACAAAGATCAAATTGATCCAAAACTTTTGTGGCCTTCAAAAGGTTTTTAATGGTTATTCATCATTGTTTTGATTGGTATGGCCCACCTGAGATTATTGAGTTCTTGTGATTTGAAATCACATCCTAAAATATGATGGAAAAATTATGGACGGTGTCGATATACATAAAATATATCAAGGTGGGCCCTACACGGTTAGAGTAACACCCATGAAGGAGTTACCTAAATAGTGAAATGGTACTATAAGGTCACCTCATGGGAACTTCCCATAAGGTTAATCTGTGTGCGCCCCACCATGATGTGTGTAGAACATCAACACCATGCATTTAATGTGTCCCCTTTAAGTCCAAAAATCAGTCATATACGAGACTCAGGTGGGCCATAACAGCTAAAACTATGTGAGGTCATCCCTAAAACATATAAAAGCATTTAGTGGGGCCCACATGAGTTTTAGATGTGTATGAAACTTGGTCTGACTCCTCATCCAAGTGGGACACATAATGAATGGGTTGGATCTATGAACCACATCTAGGTGGGCCCAATAAATGATTATGAATGTTTTAATGGGAGGGTAACCCTCTCAACTATAGTATGTGGTGTGGCCCACCCAAGTCAAGGATTGACTTTATTTTTAAGCTCGTGGCCCACCATGGAATGGTGCATCTGATTGATGGGGTAGATCCAAAGTTCAAGTGGACCCACCATGGAAAAGAGTGGGATAGTGACACCCACTATTGAAACCTTCTTAGTGCCCGCCGTGATGTTTATTTGAGATCCAATCTGTTTATAAGTTAATACAGACATGGATGCAGTTGAAACTTGGTCTGATATCCCTTATCCAAGTGGGACCCACATAATGAGTGGGTTGGATATGTGAATCATATTCAGGCAGGCCTAATATATGATTATGAATGTTTTAAGGAAACCCTTCTCTACTACATTTAGGTGAGTTACTCGTTACTTTTACCAGAGTAAACTTTGTGGGTCCACTGTTATTTATTTATTTTATCCACTCCATTCATCCATGTTAACAAATAATTTGAGGTCTAAAGAATAAAAAGGAAGCATATCTAAAGCTCAAGTGGACCACACCACAGGAAATAATGTGATTGAACCTCTACCATTTAAAATTTCTTAAAGGCCATAGAAGTTTTGGATCAAGCTAATGTTTGTGTTTTCTATTCATTCATATATTTTTGATATTATTAACAACCTTTAACCGTTTTTGAACAATCTGATCAATCCAGATTGAAAAGTAAATAACTTCAGATGTTTAAATCAAAATTCACTCAAATTGTTGATCAATCTTGTTTGCCCAATATCTCTCTCATATGTAGCATGATCGGGGCGAGTAACTAGTCAATTTGAGGGTAATGATCAGTAAAATAGAGTGAATGGATCAGACATGTAAAATGAGCCAAATATTATGGTCAAAATTGTGACCCAACTTATTGACCTTGTGAGAACCTGTTATTTATTTATTTTTTCCACTCCGTTAATCAATGTTAACGGATAATTTTAGGGTGAGATCCCAAAAATGAAGAAAATTAAAATCTCAAGTGGACCACGGCACAAGAAACAGTTTGATTGAACATCTATCATTGAAAATTTTTTGGAGACCAAAGAAGTTTTGGATCAAGCTGATGTTTGTGCTTTCTCTTCATCCATGTCTTTGTGATCATATTAACAGGTTGGATGACAAATAAAAATTACTTTAGACCCTAGGAAGGTTTCAACAGTGGAAATCACTATTCCACACTGTGTCCTATGTAATGGTCCACTTGAGCTTTGGATCTACTTCAATTTTGGGATCAATCCCTAAAATTAGCATTAAAAATGGATGGACGGTGTGGATAAACCACATAAATTCACGGTGGGCCCAACTGAGTTTACTCAGTATGATAAAAGCGTATTGAGTAACTCAGTACACAATCGGCTCTCTCTCTCTCTCTCTCTCTCTCTCTCTCTCTCGTTGGTAGCTAATCCGCGTCCACTTGATATTATGAACATGTTGGATGGCAAATAAACATTACTGTGGGCCCAAGGAAGGTATCAACGGTGGAAATCATTATTCCACACTGTTTTGTGTGGCATGGTCCACTTGAGTTTTGGATTTACCAAAAATTTAGGATCAACACACACCGTTCATCCATTTTTTCGAGATCATTTTATAGAATTATCTAAAAAATGAATCATATCCAAAGATTAAATGGACCACACTACAAATAAGGGGAACAGATTGGCTACTCCCCCTAGACCATCTAATGGCTAGTGGTTGGTGCTGAGTGGGCCCCACCATGATGTATGGCCCCACACCATTTTTTATTTTATTTTATACTTTTGAACCAGTTAGATTTCAAATAAACATTACGATGGGTCTTAGGATAGTTTAAACGGTGGGAATCAACCTCCTATTGTTTTCTGTGGTGGGGTCCACACTATAAGAAAAGGGGGAACGGATTGGCTACTCCCCCTGACACCAGCCAATGGCCGGTGGTCGGTGCTATGTGGGCCCCACCATGATGTATGTGTTTCATCCATGCCATCCATTTTTTTTACAGATCATTTTACGGTATGAGTCCAAAAATGAGGTATATCCAAATCTCAAGTGGACCACATTATAGGAAACAATGTTGAATGAGGGTCAACCATTAAAAACATTTTGGGGGCCATAAAAGTTTTGGATCAAGCTGGTATTTGTTTTTTATCTTCATCTAGGCTTGTATGACCTAATCAAAAGATTGGATGTCAAATAAACAGTATAGTGGGCCTTAAGAGGATTTTAATAGTTGATATCCAATCACTATTGTTTTCATGTGGTGTGGTCCACCTAAGATTTAAATCCCTCCAATTTTTGGGATCAAGCAATAAAATGATCTGTAAAATTGGATGAACGGAATAGATAAAGCACATACATTATGGTGGGGCCCACATAGCACCGACCATCGGCCATCGATTGGGGCCTTAAAAAAAAAGCTACCCTAATTCATTTGCGCCGACTCTGTCCATCTCCCTTTCTGCTCTTTCTCCCTCGATGGAGCTCGTTCTCTCGCTCTCCAGCCCTCACCACTCGCTCTCTGGCCCTCTCTGCTCTCTCTGCTCTCTCTATCTCTCTTCTCCCTCTCTCTCTGCCTCTCCCTCTCCCTCTCCCTCTCCACTCCCTCTCCCTCTTTGCTCGTTCTACCTCGAGGTCTCCCTCTCTGCTCACTCTCTCCATCTCCCTCTCGCTCTCTCTCTCTCTCTCTCTCTCTCTCTCTCTCTCTCTCTCTCTCTACCTCTCCCTCTCCCTCTCCCTCTCTGCCTGCTCTCCCTCGAGCTCTCACTCTCCGCTCGCCTCTCTCGATCTCAGGTCCTCTGTTGTAGTTCGGCCTTCTACTGGTTGTAAATCTCAGATTCTCAGGTATGATGTTTGTTTGTTTTTTTTTGGGATTTAGGGATTTGGGGATTTGGGGCGTGTTTGGGCAGTGGGATTAGAAGGGATTAGGTGGGATGGAATTGCAATTGGTCCTGTGCCAATTCCACTCCATGTTTGGCAGTGGGCCCCATGAGATCCAAGTGGTGCCTCTTGCTGGTGGCTGTTCTTTGGCATGTGTGGGCACATGGATGTATTCTAGTAGACATTCATCTTTGGATTTTCGAAATCCAATCTCATGTATGATGAAATAAGGTTTGTTAAGCCCATGTACAAGGCCTACCTTCTAAGGTTTGATTGTAGGATGTGATTCCTATAAAACACTTGCTTTTTTACTTATTGCATATAACGGTTATTGTAGTAGATTCTAGTCCTTGGTTGTTTGTCTATTGGGTTTCATTTCATATGGGTGTTGTTGAGGAACTTTGTTTCATCGAATAATACATCCTAGCCATTTAATTGGTGAAAATTTCTCTGTAAGATATATGACCATGGGCTTTAGTACTATGGAGAGGATGCCATGCAAATTTGCATTAGATAAGATAAACTGATTAGGAAAGATGTTGAACCTCTAATGGAGATGAAGACATGTAAAATTGCATTGTTTGAATATTGGAATGCTGATTTAAATAGATTCTAAGACACCTTGCCATCCCCTTTCTTTTTGCATTTTCGTTCAGTCTAATAAAATTATCGTTACCGTTTAAGCAAAAAATTATTAAAGAAACCCAAAGGGTGAAAATATATATTAGTTTAGGAAGGCAATGGATAAGAGTCCCCAATATAAGAGAAGATGTACAAAGTCTTCCCTTAGCTAGTGAATTGATCATACTATTGCCCTTTAATATATTTTATATTATATTGTGTGTGTGTGTGTGTGTGTGTGTGTATATATATATAGCATGTTGAGAGCCAATTAACGCATGCAAGGTTGGACATCCAATGCATGCCGGGTGGCTATGTAGAGAGGCCAATGATCAATGGTAGATGTAGCATGTACATTATGCATATAAAGACCATTAAAATCATAGACTCGTTGGACAATCAGGAGTTTGCTATCATTGTTTCAAGCAAGAGGGGTTATTTGATACTCTAGTCACCCAAAAACATGGTAGAATGAAGGATCCTTGCTACATTAATCTTCAGCCTTTTTTCAGTTGAATGCGTACTATTTCTGCATTTCTATTTTGGCATTGTCATTGATCAAGGCACACATGGCAGCCATAGTGATTGGGCCACTGATCTGATACCTCGGCCACGTTGATGCGCTATAGGCCAAAAATTGCATTGATTGGACAAATTTCACTGTCCGTGATTGTCCCATTGAGTTTTGCCAAATGATGGTTTTTATTAGGGTGGTATATCTGGTGTCTCACTATGTGGATGGGCTATTGATTAAAAAAACATCTTGATAACTCTCGTTGTCTTGTCTATCTTGAAGGATTAAACTTGAATGTAGACTTGTTCCTCTAATAGTTCCTTTTAGAAGCCCAGTGATATGATGTCTGCCACACGCCAATCCCTTTTCTAATGGGATATGGGCTATTCACTTCGTGATCAACTAGGTACACAGTCCCAATTAGCAAATGTATGTGATCTCTCAGGTTCAATTCATTCTTCAAATATTTTTATGTTTTCTCCCACTTAAAACCCACAATATGCAGTAGTTTAGACGAGAAAAAGTAAATTACATGTTTATTTTTTTTAATTTCCATTTAAATAACAAGAAATAGTTAACCACCCAATCCACTACTTGTGATAATATGGATAGCGTGAGATGGAAAATAAACCAAAATTTATGCTCCACTACACCCTCTTCCACTGCCTTTTTTTTTTTTTTTTTTTTACCATCAAAATTGATTGCCACCATAATTCGTGGCAATTAATTTTAATTTATATACCCGTCCTAAACTTGACCCAAGTTGTCAATGGGTTGGGTTAGTACCCAAACCTAAGCTAGCCAGGTCTGGGTCTAGATCTTGGAGAGCCAAACTTGGATCTAATTAGGGTTGAGATATCGATTGAGTACTTATGGGATTTTTGGATCTAAGTAATTTGAGTTGGGTTGGGGACAATTAGGATCATTTGGTGGGCCTTACACTATGGATGGATTAGATCACACATGTGTCACTTTGACACATGCATGTTGTGTAGACAGGGTCATGCTAATCTCTCATCTGTTTTTCAATTATAGAGGTGGGTTGTTTTCTTTTGCGCATTTTGTGTGTTTTTAATGAAGCTCTCTCTCAAAAAGTTTTTTAAAAAAAAAGAAGAAGAAAGAATCCAAGTCGAAATGATCCATAGCTAAATTCTTTTGTTTGTTTTAAGTTTTACTTAAACAAAAGATCCATAGCTAAATTTTTTTGTTGGTTTTAAGTTTTACTTAAACAAAAAATACAAAATGAAAAATAAGAAGTAAGAGGGACATAAAGAAATAAAGAAGGAAACTTATAAAGTAAAAACGTATGTCTAAACAAAAGATGGTTATGGAGCAAGATTTCAAGTAGGTGAAAACTAAATAATGCCCCAAATTTTTTGTTAGAATGACCTTTTATCAATCAATGAAACTCCATATACAGAGGAACTTATTGGTCTCTTAAAAATACATTATTTGAAATTACCACTTGTGAATGATATTTTTGTTCGAGACAAACCAATCTTCATGGTAAGGGTCTTTCCTGCTTTAGGATACTCTTGATCTTAGTAGGGTTTGAGAGTTTACACATATAGCTAATTACACCCTAAACACACAATACAAAACTTCACTAAATGTCAAATATCAATCACCTCCAATAAAATGATAGTTAAATCCATACTCAAGGATGAGCCTATCCCAATCATTTTTTCTCATTTTACTTGGATCTTTGAAAGATGTAAGGTCTCACTTCCTAAAACCCGTCATGATTTTGGGTGAACGGCTTTGGTCGTGGGTTTTCTCCTCACAAACATAATTTTGATTCCCCCCCCCCGCGGATTACCCGATGCACTTGGTTGGTAAGTGATCGTATGCATTCGTAGGGGGAATGGTCACTTCTTAAAGGGTGGGGACACCTGTCGTTATAATTTATTTTTTCCAAAACTAGTCATGAGTTTTGGCGAATGGCTTTGGTCGTGGGTTTGCTTCCCATAGACACGACTTCGATTCCCCTCTCCATGGCTTTGGTTATGGGGTCACTATTAAGCATGTGCCCATCATACGATTGAAGCTGCTTTTCATGATCCAAACTCAACATATGATTGAAGTTGCTTTTCATGATCCAAACTTATCATATGGTTGAAGCTTCTTTTCATGCCAATGGATATGCTAAGTTGATCCATGCCCTAAAACCCTCTTCTGTTCTATACACAATTCAATCAATCAGGTTTCTTTTTACAACGATCTAAATTAATATGATTCGGCCCATTTCTAGTGATCCTAACCTTTGACATTGGCAATTTTGATGCATAAAAATAATTGACATGCTTGAGCCATTCAGTGTATCCAAATTGTTCATATGATTAGGCAGACTCGGCGAGCCAAACTCATCATACGATTAAAGCTGCTTTTCATGATCCAAAGTCATCATATGGTTGAAGCTGCTTTTCATGATCCTTGGCAATGGATATGCTAAGTTGATCCATGCCCTAAACCCTCTTCTGTTCTATACACAATTCAATTAATCAGGTTTCTTTTTACAACGATACAAATTAATATGATTTGGCCCATTTCTAGTGATCTAAACCTTTGACATTGTCCATTTCGATGGATAACGACGATCCGAACTCATCATACGATTGAAGTTGGTTTTCATGCTCCAAACTCATCTTATGGTTGTAGCTGCTTTTCATGATCGATGGCAATGGATATGTTAAGTTGATCCATGCCCTAAAACCCTCTTATGTTCTTTACAAAATTCAATCAATCAGGTTTCTTTTAACAACGATTCAAATTAATATGATTCGGCCACTTCTAGTGATCCAAACCTTTGACATTGACCATTTTGATGGATAAAAATCATTGACATGCTTAAGCCATTCAATGGATCCAAATTGTTCATATGATTAGGCTCATTTGGCGATCCAAACTCATCATACGATTGAAGCTGCTTTTCATGATCCAAACTTAACATACGATTAAAGCTGCTTTTCATGATCCAAACTCATCATATGGTTGAAGCTACTTTCATGATCCAAACTCATCATATGGTTGAAGTTGTTTTTCCTGATCCATGGCATTGGATATGTTAAGTTGATCCATGCCCTTAATTTTTTAGGACCCTCTTTAGCTTACAAATGATCCAAACTGCCCATATGATTTGGCCCATTTCTAGTGATCCAAACCTTTTACCTGCTTGGGCCATTTCAATGGATCAAAACCTTTGACGTGCTAGGGCTATTCGTGCGGATTTGAACTTCTTATATGATTCGACCCATTCAGCGATCCAAATGCATCATATGATTCATGCTGGTGTTAGTGATTTAAACTCATCATATGATTAAAGCCTCTTTCCATGACCCATCCCATTGGATATGTTTATTTGATCCATCTATTCATAATATTTGAGGTTGGTTCTCAGTGATCCACATCGTTAATTGTGTAAGACCCTCTTTAGTTCCATACACAATTCAAACGGTGAGTTTTGTTTTTACAACTATCCAAATTCATGTGAGTTTGCCCATTTCTAGTGATCCAAACCTTTAACATGGGCCATTTCGATGCATAAAAAACATTGACATGCTTCGGCCATTCAGTGGATCCAAATAGTTCATATGATTTGGTTTATTCGGCGATCCAAACTCATCATACGATTGAAGCTACTTTTCATGATCCTAACTCATCATTTGATTGAAGCTACTTTTCATGATCCATGGCAATGGATATGGTAAGTCGATCCATTCCCTAAATTTTGTAGGACCCTCTTTAGCTTTACAAATGATCCAAACTGTTCATATGATTTGGCCCATTTCTAGTGATCCAAACCTTTGACATGCTTGGGCCATTTCAATGGATCAAAACCTATGACGTGCTTTGGCCATTTAAGCGGATTTGAACTTCTTATATGATTCGGCCCATTCAGCAATCGAAATACATCATATGATATGTGCTGTTGTTAGTGATCTCAACTCATCATATGATTGAAGCCTCTTTCCATGATCCTTCCCGATGGATATGTTAAATTGATCCATCTATTCATAATATTTGAGGTTGGTTCTCAGTGATCCACATCGTTAATTTTGTAGGACCTTCTTTTGTTCTATACACAATTCAAACAGTCAGGTTTCTTTTTACAACGATCCAAATTTATTTGATTTGGCCCATTTTTAGTGATCCAAACTTATTTGATTTAGCCAATTTCTAGTGATCCAAACCTTTGACATGGGCCATTTCGATGGTTAAAAAACATTATCATGCTTGAGCCATTTAGTGGATAGAAATTGTACATATGATTCGGCTGATTCTACGATGCAAACTCATCATATGATTGAAGCTGCTTTTCATGATCCAAACTCATCATATGATTGAAGTTGCTTTTCATGATCCAAACTCATTATATGATTGAAGCTGCTTTTCATGATCTATGGTAATGGATATGCTAAGTTGATCCATGCCCTAAATTTTGTAAGAGCCTCTTTAACTTTATAAATGATCCAAACTGTTCATATGATTTGGGCCATTTCTAGCGATCCAATCCTTTGACATGCTTGGGCCATTTCAATGGATCAAAACCTTTGATGTGCTTGGGCCATTTCAATGGATTTGAACTTCTTATATGATTCGGCCCATTCAACGATCCAAATGCATCATATGATTATGCTGCTGTTAGTAATCTAAACTCATATGATTGAAGCCTCTTTCCATGACCCATCCCAATGGATATGTTAAGTTGATCTATCTATTCATAATATTTGAGGTCGGTCCTCAGTGATCCACATCGTTAATTTTGTAGGACCCCCTTCGGTTTTATACATAATTCAAACAATCAGGTTCGTTTTTACAACAATCCAAATTCATATAATTTGGCCCATTTCTAGTGATCCAAACCTTTGACATAGGCCATTTCGATGAATAAAAAACATTGACATGCTTGGGCCATTTTGTGGTTCCAAATTGTTCAAATTATTCAGTTCATTTGACGATGGAAACTCATCATACGATTGGAGCTGCTTCTCATGATCCAAACTCATCATATGATTGAAGCTGCCTTTCATTATCGATGGCAATGGATATGCTAAGTCGATCCATGCCCTAAATTTTGTAGGACCCTCTTCAGCTTAACAAATGATCCAAATTGTTCATATGATTTGGCCCATTTCTAGTGACCAAACCTTTGACATGCTTGGGCCATTTCAATGGATCAAAACTTATGACATGCTTTGGCCATTTAAGCGGATTTGAACTTCTTATATGATTCAGCCCAATCAACGATCGAAATACATCATATGATTCGTGTTGTTGTTAGTGATCTCAACTCATCATATGATTGAAGCCTCTTTCCATGACCCATTCCAATGGATATGTTTATTTAATCCATCTATTCATAATATTTGAGGTTGGTTGTTAGTGATCCAGATCGTTAATTTTGTAGGACCCTTTTCTGTTATTTACACAATTCAAACAGTCAGGTTTCTTTTTACAAAGATCCAAATTTATATGATTTGGTGCATTTCTAGTGATCAAAACCTTTCACATGGGCCATTTCGATGGATAAAAAATATTGACATGCTTGGGTCATTCAATAGATCAAAACTGTTCATATGATTCGGATCATTCGACGATCCAAACTCATCATACGATCGAAGATGCTTTTCATGATCCAAACTCATCATATGATTGAAGTTGATTTTCATGATCCATGACAATGGATATGCTAAGTTGATCCATGCCCTAAATTTTGTGGGACCCTCTTCAGCTTTACAAATGATCCATAGTTTTCGTATGATTTGGCCCATTTCTAGTGATCCAAACCTTTGACATGCTTGGGCCATTTCAATGGATCAAAACTTTTGACGTGGTTGGTCCATTTCAGCAGATTTGAACTTATATGATTCGACTCATTCAGCGTTCCAAATTCGTCGTTTGATTCATGTTGCTCTTAGTGATATAAACTCATCATATGATTGAAGCCTCTTTACATGACCCATCCCAATGGGTATGTTAAGTTGATCCATCTATTAATAATATTTGAGGTTTGTTCTCAATGATCCACAACATTAATTTTGTAGGACCCACTTCGGTTCTATACACAATTCAAATCATATTTATTTGACCTGATTTTCATTGATCCAAACCATTTGTTTGATTGAGCCTTATTCGATCTTCCATTCCATTCACATGATTTGGCCTATGCCTACTGATCCAAACCCTTTATTTGCTTCGGGCCATTTCGTTGATTCACTCCAAGTTATATTCGAAGGCTAATGTTTAGTAATCCAATTGACGATATATTTGGGTTGCTTTTCAATGATCTAAACCAATCGTATATATATTTAGGTTGATTTTCATTGATCTAAATCATTCGTCGGATTGAGCCCTATTCAATCTTCCAAGCCACTCATATGATTTGGCCTATGTTTAGTGATCCAAACCCTTCAAATGCTTCAGGCCATTTCGTTGATTCAAGCCAAGTTATATTCGAAGGTTGATGTTTAGTATTCCAATTGACAATATATTTGGATTGATTTTCAATAATCTAAGCCAATCATATAAATTTGGGCTGATTTTCATTGATCCAAACCATTCGTCTGATTGAGCCCTATTCGATCTTCCAAGCCATTAATATGATTTGGCCTATCGAAGGCTGATGTTTAGTAATCCAATTGATATGATATATTTGGGTTGATTTTCAATGATTTAAACCAATCTTATTTATTGAAGCTTATTTTCATTGATCCAAAACATTCGTTTGATTGAGCCCTATTCGATCTTCCAAGGCGTTCATATGATTTGGCCTATATTTAGTGATCTGAACCCTTCATATGCTTCGGTCCATTTCGTTGATTCAATCCAAGTATATTCAAAGGCTGATGGTTTAGTAATCCAATTAATGATATATTTGGGTTGATTTTCAATGATTTAAACTAATCATATACATATCCATGGCCTTTATTAATAGAAGAAACAGGGAGTGAGAGTGTTCGCATGAGCGATTGAAATAAGAAATGAAGGTATTTTATTATCCAAAAAAGGTGATCTAGCTCGTAGGTCGCTTTGATACGTAGTACGGGAATTGGTACATTGAATGAATTTTGCACTTGATATATAAATTGATGCAGCTCACTCGAGCCACCCGCTTCATTCGGGCTCCAAATCCATGGGTTCCGTGGGCCGCGCACCTGAAGTGTGCCCCTGCATCCCACGGGCTACCCTACTCAAGCCCGGCGTGAAAATGTCCTTGCATTAATCACTCTCAGTGATGAGTCACTAACACGAGACCTCCCGCTTTGATACCAATTTGATGCAGGATAATTAACCACTTGCTCTAAAAGCTTGAACTAATAGAGCATGATAAATTAATCCCTTTATCTCAAAGCCCATGACCCAATTCTATGGGTTAGGTCCTCGGCTGAACCCTCCTTGTGGGCCCCAAATTCATGGGTTCCGCACCCTCGTGGGCCCCAAATCCATGGGTTCCGCCGGCCGCCCACCCTGAGTGATTCCCTGCATCCCACAGGCCACCCCACTCGAGCCCGGTGTCACTACGCCAAAACAGCGAAAAAAGGACGGTCCAAAACCGTCTCAAATGACCAAAAAGGACGGTCATGGACCGTCACATAGGCAGTCAAATTTTGACGTGTCCTATTACTTAAAGGACGGTTGAAAACCGTCATTCTTATTGACGAAAAAAAGACGGTTATGGACCGTCCTAAAAAAGGACGGTCATGGACCGTCCTTAAAATGGACTGTCATCGACCGTCTCTTATGAGCCCAAAGAGGACGGCCATGGACCGTCCTTTAAAAGGACTGTCATGGACCGTCCTTAAAAAAGACTGTCATTAACCGTCTCTTATGGCCCTTCAAAGGACGGCGATAGACCGTCCTTTAAATGGACGGTCATGGACCGTCCTTTAAAAGGACTGTCGTAGACCGTCTCGTTTGAGCCTTCAAAGGACGGTCATAGACCGTCCTTTTAAAGGACTGCTATAGGCCATCTCTTATGACCCTTGAAGGACCTAGTCTTCTTCCTGATATACACCTGTTATACAAAATATTTCATCACATTCACATTCACATTCATCTAAACCCAAACTACGTAAATCCATTCAAACACAATCTTCCTGATATACACCTGTTATACAATATATTTCATCACATTCACATCCATCAATCCATCCAAACACAATCTTCCTGATATACACCTGTTATACAATATATTTCATCACATTCACATTCACATCCATCTAAACCCAAACTATGTAAATCCATCCAAACACACAATCTTGATAATATACACCTGTTATACAATATATTTCATCACATTCACATTCACATCCATTTAAACCCAAACTACGTGAATCCATCTAAACACACAATCTTCCTGTTATACAATATATTTCATCACATTCACATCCATCTAAACCCAAACTACGTAAATCCATCCAAACATAAACTACATCCATCCAAACACAAACAATCTTATTCACATTACATTCATCCACGCATAATACATATAAATAAGTTTAGGTTTAGGTTAGGTTATAAGCTATAGGTTTAGGGAATTGAGAATAGGTTTAGGTTTAGGAAATCGGGTTCGAGTTCGGGATCGGGTTTAAGTTTGGGTTTTCAAGTTTAGGTTTAGGTTAGGGAGTTGAGATTAGGATTAGGTGTAGGTGTAGGTTTAGGGATTTGAGAATAGGTTAAGGTTTAGGTTTAAGAATTCGGGTTCGGGTTCGGGATTGGGTTTAGGTTTGGGTTTTCAAGTTAAGGTTTAGGTTTAGGTTTACGTTGGGGAGTTTAGATTAGGATTAGGTTTAGGTTTAGAGATTTGAGAATAGGTTAAGGTTTAGGTTTAGGAAATCGGGTTCGGGTTCGGGATCGGGTTTAGGTTTGGGTTTTCAAGTTTAGGTTTAGGTTTAGGTTAGGGAGTTGAGATTAGGATTAGGTGTAAGTGTAGGTTTCGGGATTTGAGAATATATTTAGGTTATAGGTTATAGGTTCAGGTTTAAGTTTAGGTTAAGGTTAAGGTTTAGGTTTAGGTTATAAGCTATAGGTTTAGGGAATTGAGAATAGGTTAAGGTTTAGGTTTAGGAAATCGGGTTCGGGTTCGGGATCGGATTTAGATTTGGGTTTTCAAGTTTAGGTTTAAGTTTAGGTTAGGGAGTTGAGATTAGGATTAGGTGTAGGTTTAGGTTTAAGGATTTGAGAATACATTTAGGTTTTAGGTCATAGGTTTAGGTTTTAGGCTTAGGTTTAGGTTTAGGTTTAGGTTAGGTTATAGGTTAAGGTTTAGGTTTAGGAAATCGGGTTCGGGTTCGGGTTTAGGTATATATGGGTTTTCAAGTTTAGGTTTAGGTTTACATTAGGGAGTTGAGATTAGGATTAGGTGTAGGTTTAGGTTTAAAGATTTGAGAATACATTTAGGTTTTAGGTCATAGGTTTTGGTTTAGGTTAAGGTTATAGGTTTAGGTTTAGGTATAGGTTTAGGTTTAGGTTATAAGCTATAGGTTTGGGAATTGAGAATAGGTTAAGGTATAGGTTTAGGAAATTGGGTTCGGGTTCGGGATCGCGTTTAGGTTTGGGTTTTCAAGTTTAGGTTTAGGTTTAGGTTGGGGAGTTGAGATTAGGATTAGGTGTAGGTTTAGGTTTAGGGATTTGAGAGTACATTTAGGTATTAGGCTTAGGTTTAGGTTGAGGTTTAGGTTTAGGGAATTGAGAATAGGTTAAGGTTTAGGTTTAGGAAATCGGGTTGAGTTCGGGATTGGGTTTAAGTTTGGGTTTTCAAGTTTAGGTTTAGGTTTAGGTTAGGGAGTTGAGATTAGGATTAGGTGTAGGTTTAACTTTAGGGGAATTGAGTTTAGGTTTAAGTTATAGGTTTTGGGATTTGGGAATAGTTTTAGGTTATAAGTATAGGTTTAGGTTAGGTTATAGGTTATAGGTTAAGGTTTAGGGATTTGATTTTAGGTTATAGGATTATGTTAAGGTTTAGGTTTAGGTTATAGGTTTTGGGATTTGAGAATAGGTTTGGGTTTAGGTTACTGAGTGTTTTGGTTTTGGTTTAGGTTATATGTTTTGATTTAGGTTATAAAGGCTATAGGTTTAGGTTAATTATAGGTTCTTGGATTTGAGAATGGGTTCGGGTTTAGGTTATAGGTTTTGGATTTGAGAATGGGTTATGGTTTAGGTTTAGGAAATCGGGTTCATGTTTAAGATTGGGTTTAAGTTTTGGTTATAGGTTTTGGATTTGAGAATGGGTTATGGTTTAGGTTTAGGAAATCGGGTTCATGTTCGGGATTGGGTTTAAGTTTTGGTTTTCAAGTTTAGGTTTAGGTTTAGGTTAGGGAGTCGAGATTAGGATTAGGTGTAGGTTTAGCTTTAGGGAATTGAGTTTAGGTTATAGGTTTAGGGAAAGGTTAGGTTTAAAGTTATAGGTTTTGGGATTTGGGAATAGTTTTAGGTTATAAGTATAGGTTTAGGTTAGGTTATAGGTTATAGGTTAGGGTTTAGGGATTTGATTTTAGGTTATAGGATTAGGTTAAGGTTTAGGTTTAGGTAATAGGTTTCGAGATTTGAGAATGGGCTTGGGTTTAGGTTATAAGTTTTGGTTTTGGTTTTGGTTTAGGTTATAGGTTATAGGTTTAGGTTAATTATATGTTCTTGGATTTGAGAATGGGTTCGGGTTTAGGTTATAGGTTTTGGATTTAAGAATGGGTTATGGTTTAGGTTTAGGAAATCGAGGTTCATGTTCGGGATTGGGTGTAAGTTTTGGTTATAGGTTTTGGATTTGAGAATGGGTTATGATTTAGGTTTAGGAAATCGGGTTCATGTTCGGGATTGGGTTTAAGTTTTGGTTTTCAAGTTTAGGTTTAGGTTTAGGTTAGGGAGTTGAGATTAGGATTAGGTGTAGGTTTAGCTTTAGGGAATTGAGTTTAGGTTATAGGTTTAGGGAAAGGTTAGGTTTAGGTTATAGGTTTTGGGATTTGGGAATAGTTTTAGGTTATAAGTATAGGTTTTGGGATTGGAGAATGGGTTCGGGTTTAGGTTTTGGTTTTGGTTTAGGTTTAGGTTTATGTTATAGGTTTTGGATTTGAGAATGGGTTCGTGTTCGAGTTATAGGTTTTGGTTTTAGTTTAGGTTATAGGTTTTGGGATTTGAGAATGGGTTTGGGTTTAGGTTATAGGTTTTGGTTTTGGTTTAGGTTATAGGTTATAGGTTTTGGTTTACGTTTAGGTTAAGGTTTAGGTTATAGGTTTTTGGATTTGAGAATGGGTTCGGGTTTAGGTTATAGGTTTTGATTTTGGTTTAGGTTATGTGTTTTGGTTTAGGTTTGGGATAAGGTTTAGGTTTAGGTTATAGGTTATTGGATTTGAGAATGAGTTCGGATTTAGGTTATAGGTTTTGGTTTTGGTTTAGGTTATAGGTTTTGGGATTTGAGAATGGGTTCGGGTTTAGGTAATAGCTTTTGGTTTAGGTTTAGGTTTAGGTTATAGATTTTTGGATTTGAGAATGGGTTCGGGTTTAGGTTATAGGTTTTGGTTTTGGTTTAGGTTATAGGTTTTGGGATTTGAGAATGGGTTCGGGTTTAGGTTATAGGTTTTGGTTTAGGTTTAGGTTATAGGTTTTGGTTTTGGTTTTGGTTTAGGTTTTGGGATTTGAGAATGGGTTCGGGTTTAAGTTATAGGTTTTGGTTAAGGTTTAGGTTTTGGGATTTGAGAATGGGTTCGGGTTTAGGTTATAGGTTTTGGTTTAGGTTATAGGTTTTGGGATTTGAGAATGGGTTCGGGTTTAGGTTATAGGTTTAGGTTATAGGTTTTGGTTTTGGTTTAGGTTATAGGTTTTGGTTAAGGTTTAGGTTTTGGGATTTGAGAATGGGTTCGGGTTTAGGTTATAGGTTTTCGTTTTGGTTTAGGTTATAGGTCTTGGTTTTGGTTTAGGTTAAGGTTTAGGTTTAGGTTATAGGTTTTGGGATTTGAAAATGGGTTCGGAGTTTAAGTTATAGGTTTCGAGATTTGAGAATGGGTTCGGGTTTAGGTTATAGGTTTTGGTTTTGGTTTAGGTTATAGGTTATAGGTTTTGGTTTTGGTTTAGGTTAAGGTTTAGGTTTAGGTTATAGGTTGGGGATTGGGTTTAAGTTTGGGTTTAGGTTTAGGTTAGGGAGTTGAGATTAGGATTAGGTGTAGGTTTAGCTTTAGGGATTTAGGAATACATTTAGGTTTTAGGTTTAGATTTAGGTTATAAGTTATAGGTTATAGGTTTAGGTTTAAGTTAAGGTTATAAGCTATAGGTTTAGGGAATTGAGAATAGGTTAAGGTTTAGGTTTAGGAAATCGGGTTTGGGTTCGAGGATCGGGTTTAGGCATGGGTTTTCAAGTTTAGGTTTAGGTTTACATTAGGGAGTTGAGATTAGGATTAGGTGTAGGTTTAGGTTTAGAGATTTGAGAATACATTTAGGTTTTAGGTCATAGGTTTTGGTTTAGGTTAAGGTTATAGGTTTAGGTTTAGGTTAAGGTTTAGGTTTAGGTTATAAGCTATAGGTTTAGGGAATTGAGAATAGGTTAAGGTATAGGTTTGGGAAATCGGGTTCGGGTTCGGGATCGGGTTTTGGTTTGGGTTTTCAAGTTTAGGTTTAGGTTAGGGAGTTAAGATTATTATTAGGTGTAGGTTTATGTTTAGGGATTTGAGAATACATTTAAGTTTTAGGTCATAGGTTTAGGTTTTAGGCTTAGGTTTAGGTTATAAGTGTAGGTTATAGGTTTAGGTTTAGGTTAGGTTATTGGTTAAGGTTTAGGGTTTAGGGTTTAGGGTAAGGTATAGGTTTAGGAAATCGGGTTCGGGTTTAGGTATGGGTTTTCAAGTTTAGGTTTAGGTTTACATTAGGGAGTTGAGATTAGGATTAGGTGTAGGTTTAGGTCTAGAGATTTGAGAATACATTTAGGTTTTAGGTCATAGGAGGTTTTAGGCTTAGGTTTAGGTTTAGGTTTAGGTTTAGGTTATAAGCTATAGGTTTAGGGAATTGAGAATAGGTTAAGGTTTAGGTTTAGGAAATTGGGTTCGGGTTCGGGATCGGGTTTAGGTTTGGGTTTTCAAGTTTAGGTTTAGGTTAGGGAATTGAGATTAGGATTAGGTGTAGGTTTAGGTTTAGGGAATTGAGAATAGGTTAAGGTTTAGGTTTAGGAAATCGGGTTCGGGTTCGGGTTTGTGTACGGATTTAGGTTTGGGTTTTCAAGTTTAGGTTTAGGTTTAGGAGTAGATGGTGTAGGTTTAGGTTTAGGGATTCTCTAGTATTGTCTACTATTGAACCTAGTATTATCTACTACATACTAGTAACATACAACCAATATTGGGGCACCATACCATAAGCTACAAGAATTTCATGTCCCCCTAAACAAGGTATCCTCCATTGATAACATATATATATATATATTATAAGTTTTTTATTTTCATTTACATTCCCAAATACATTCATCATCCATCCAAGAAAATTGAAACAAGTACTGTCAATCTATCTTATCTTACCGACCGCCTTATGTTTCTTTTCACCTTTGTAGCTCTCATATTTGTTGCAGCTGCTAGTTCACCATCGTAGTCTCCTAACCAAATCTTTTTTAGATCCCTCCATTTGAAGCAATGGTAAGGGTTACAAGAAGTAGGACTGATTAGTCTTTCCATGTTTTGAAAAAAATCAAATTCTTTATTTTTTACTGCAAGTCTACTTATAATTATCATTTTTAGGGCCATTACCTACTAAGGCCCCACAATGATGTTTTTTGTCATCCGTTTGCTACTTCATCAACCCATTCCAAAAACTGCAAGATGAAGTTCAGGAATAAAAACAAATTTTGATAGTTATGGTATGCGTCATGTGCCATTTAGGAATGGTATGCAACATTAAAGAGCTTCATCATCTCTGAAAAAATATTTTTATTTTCCTTTGATAAGTATGAATAGAAAATTCTGATAGTAACAAGAAAAGGAGAAAGAAATTTTGTAGTTAGATGCAAGATCGAAGTAAATAATGTTCTGTTTCAGAAAGATAATATTTTCAGAAAGCACAAGTTCACCAACAAGAGGGGAAACAGTCAACTCATGAACTGACAAACCTTGCAGTTATGGAATCCTGAGTTGCATTCGTGAATCCATCCATTGCTAAGTTCAAAAAACATAAGCCATAACCAAAAGGAGCATTTGGATGATATAAGGTGGGATACATATATATGTATCAGAAAATGAACAGTCATGTTGGATGCAGATATAACCAAAAGGAGCATTTGGATGATATAAGGTGGGATACATATATATGTATCAGAAAATGAACAGTCATGTTGGATGCAGATATAGCTTAACAACCAAAATCCCTTACTTCCCAATCAAGCTACAACCATTTAATCTTAAAAGCCTTGCCTCAACAAGTAGACATGAAACAACAAATGTTACTGGATCATATGAATCATCCAATTACTTGAAAAGGTTAGTTATAATAAATTTTCCACCAAAATCGTGGATGGCATTAGTTTTTGCTTGAAAAGTTTTTTGGGACAGTTCACTGAATGGGACCTTTTATGCTTTAAAACTATAATTTTTGCACCTTTTATGAATGGTATAATGTTTGCCTGAATTGACTTTTTTTGGGATGAGTTCCTTTGAATCGGATTGTTAAAAACACAAGCACTGTAATTGATATAAAACAATAATAACAGGAACGGAACATACCTTACGAATATTTCCTATGTTTGCTCCACCTTTACCCATCACTTTACCTATTGCATGGGCAGGATGACAATCTTCAAGGTTGAAGGCGATCTGTACAAATGAAAATATACAAAGAGAGTGCTCAGATAAAAATTAAAATACCCAAATAACCACCAAGCGAGGCAAAACTCTAAGATATGAAATACAAACCCATATGGCTTTGAAGAATATGAAGGAATAGATCCATAGCCGTTCTCCCCAACCTTCATTTAAAGAAAAAATAAAAGGAGATGAGTTACTTAAGCAGGGAAAGATGTTGCATTTTTTAATGCATGAACCTTCATTTAAAGCAAAAAAAAAAAAGAAGATATAAGTAACTGAGGGAAGACGCTGCATTTTGAATGCATGAAATGATTCAGCCCAAACCCAACTTTGATTCAAAGACATACAACTAATGCAGCAGTTTTTAATGTTGGATACTAAGACTCGAGGTAAGATTTAGCCTTTCAGTTCTAAAGTTTGACTAGATTGAGTTGATAAAAACTTGCCTATAATCAAAGGAAGACATGGCCCCAAGCTGATGTTCCAACTGCTACATGGCAGCAAGGTTCTGCCTGATCCTTGCATCAAGTCTACAAATCTGCAGGAATTTCAGTTTACTACAACTGAATATCAGAAAAATGAAATGAAGAATGTAGAGAAAGTTTATACTATTGAATACATGTGCATGCTATTGAATGCCAGGTGAGTGGAAAATTAAAGAAGACTCTGCAGTAAGACATACCTTGCATAGTGCTCTATATTCCTTTTAAAGGCGCTTCACACAAGCCCTCTCAGCCATTGGTGAATAGATTAATAGCTTATACTCTTAGTTGGATAGTCTATATGGTTTCTTTGATGTGTTAGCTGCTGCACATAGAGAGAGCATGCAGTTCAGAAACATAAAAAAACTGGATAGTTAAGCCCCAGAGTTATAGAACTCTTTGATACTGAATGAGTAAAAAGAAAGAATATGATGTGTTCTCGTTGTGAGGAAAACCAAGTGGAAAGGCATTGGCACAAAGTTTAAATGCATGTTATCAATTATCACAATAATACAAATCATTGTTGAAAGGGAAAACAGTATCATGCTATAGTTTCAGATAATTTTCATCTTTGCTAATACATATGCATCTTGATACATGTGGAACCCAGAGGAAATACTGATATTTCTTGCAAATAAGATGGACCCAAATCAAAAGACATGTTTAATATTGAACTTTGATGCCCGCAAAACAAAAGTGGGCCAAAACAATCAAGAATAACTTAAATTTCATTACATCTATTGGCCCCATATTATAATTTTAAATGCTTTAACTGCAAGAAAACCAGATGGACAGTTAAATCAATTCAATGCTACCTTAGGTTCATTTCATTTGCAACCCTATAAAATGGCCAGATTCTTGAATCATCAATGTCCAATGCTACCTTAGGTTCATTTCTAGGCAAATCAACATGAAAAATCAAACATGTTATGACCATGTTACTCCATTTGGGAACAATAAAATAACATATGATCCCACTATTATGTCAAGCAACATACTAGCATATTACTCCAATACGATTAGGTCCTGCTTGAATACCACTGTTAAGAACTCACTCCTACAATAGGACCTAAAAGGTCGTAAATGCATTGTTTCAGTTGAAACAAAGATTGCAGACTCGTAAATAACAAGATTTGCTTCTTTTTTCTTCTTTTTTTTCCCCTTCCTACATCCACAATCAGTACAAGAAGGAAAGAAGGGGAAATAACTTTAAACATTTTCTGTTTTACAATTATCATAGGCATGTCTCTGTCCTACCTGCTTGCAATGCACTTAAAACTGGTCACACACACACACACACACACACACACACACACACACACACACACTTGGCAGCTACAATGTATATCAAATTCAATCAAACAAAGTAGCTTGAACCATTCACTTTGCTGTGATGGTTTTAACAATTATAAAACAAAATTTAGACAGATTAATTTGCATTAGTTATATGTTAACCGTGGAATTTCTAATCAATATATAAGTGCCTGCTGATCATGCTTTACATTCTGCTGACCATTCACTTTGCCTGACCATTCACCAAGCATCAAAGTATAAAATCCATACCAATACCAACTACAATACCAAAACAAAAATAGTTCCCACCAACACGCTTTTCAAATTCTACCAACCCATTCTCACAGATCCTGGACACTCAGACCTGGTGGAAGGGACTGCTTCAACTTATCAGCCTTCTCCGAATCAAACACACAAAGCGTGTAGAGGCATTTGGAGCACCGGACCTTAAACTTCACGACATCCTTGCTCTTCTTGATCTTAACTGATCGAGCATCTTTCCTTCTTGCAGTGTGAAGGAAATCCTTGATCTCGTGGATCTGCTTCGGCATTTCTCAGGGCCTGTTTGGCCAGGCAGATCCCACGGTATCAGGAGGGATGGGATCGGCAATATCCTGGGTAGGCATGACGTGCCAAACAGACCCAGTGAACTTGTCCTGGGATATGAGCAATCCCATGCATCTTAAGACAATCCACTGACATCACCATTATTACCTTAAAATTGATCCTATCCCTTAGTTGGATGGATTGGAAGGTAAAATCCCGGGATATGCAGGGCGTGCCAAACAGACCAGTTAACTTATCCCAGGATATAAGCAATCCCATGGATCTTAAGACAATCCACTGACACCACCATCATTACCTTAAATTTGATCTCATCCCTCCTAATACCATGGGATCTGCCCGGCCAAACAGGCCCTCAAGGATTCGGAGGAGCTCCTCTGCAATTCCTCCACCAAAAAACAAAGAATTTACAACGTACATATGAAATCTCTCAAACTTTGCAGGAAAAAAAAAACTCCACTTTCGGATCTAATCATTTCAAGAGCTCATTTGAAAGAAGAACTTGAATCCCACCTAATCCCTTCTAATCCCACTGCCCAAACACGCCCTAAATCCCCAAATCCCCAAATCCCTAAATCGATATTGAGATTGAGAGAGATTGAGAGAGAGAGAGAGAGATACCTCACTGTCGTGAATGACCTTCAACCGAGCTTCAGAGAGAGAGGGCGTGCGTGGGTAGGGCGTTCGGCAACGGACCGCAAGAGACGGAGAGGGAGGGATGGATTGGGGAACGGAGAGAGAGAGAGAGAGAGAGAGAGAGAGAGAGAGAGAGAGAGAGAGAGAGAGATTGGGGAACAAATAGAGAGAGGGAGGAAGATGAGAGAGCTGGAGAAATCGGGAGAGAGAGGGTTAGGGAACGGAGAGAGAGAGAGAGAGAGAGAGAGAGAGAGAGAGAGAGAGAGAGAGAGCGAAATGACGAAAAAGAATGGGCGCGGCTCTTTTTCGAGCGCGCGCCCAAACGGTGGTCGGTGCTCTGTGGGACCCACCATGATGTATGTGTTGCATCCATGCCGTCCATCTATTTTTACAGATCATGTTATGATATGAGACCAAAAATGGGGTATATCCCAATCTCACGTGGACCACATTACAGGAAACAGTGTTGAATAAGCGTAACCATTAAAAACATTTTGGGGGACATAGAAGTTTTAGATCAAGCTGATTTTTGTTTTTTCCCTTAATCTAGGCCTGTATGACCTAATCAACAGATTGGATGTCAAATAAATAGTACAGTGCGCCTTAGGAGGATTTTAATGGTGGATATAT
Source organism: Magnolia changhungtana (assembly GCA_030180095.1). Classification (NCBI taxonomy): domain Eukaryota; kingdom Viridiplantae; phylum Streptophyta; class Magnoliopsida; order Magnoliales; family Magnoliaceae; genus Magnolia; species Magnolia changhungtana. The sequence goes on from JASAUF010000638.1 coordinate 890,796, forward strand.
AATCACTATTGTTTTCATGTGGTGTGGTCCACCTGAGATTTCTATCCCTCTAATTTTTTGGATCAAGCCCTAAATTATCAGTAAAAATGGATGAACGGAATGGATGAAATACATATATCATGGTGGGGCCCACAGATGGCTGGTGGTAGGGGCAGTAGCCAATCTGTTTTCTGTGCTGGTCCACTGGAACTTTGGGTTTAACTCATTCTTTGGACATTGCCGTAAAATGATCTCTCCAAATGGATGGAAGGTGTGGATACAAAACATACATCATGGTGGGGCCCAAAAATGAGAGGTATATAAATCTCAGGTGGACCACACCACATGAAAACAATAGTGATTGGATATCCATCATTAAAATCCTCCTAAGGCCCACTTTACTATTTATTTAACATCCAATTTGTTTATTAGGTCTTTGTTGCCCAGCTCCTTTGGCCTAACCTCGGTCAACCTGATGCCAGACTTGACCTTGGGCCTACTTTGATTTATATATTGTATATCCATATGGTCCATTTGTTTTGTCAACTCATCGTAGGATATGAGCCCAAAAATGAATCATATTCAAATCTTAAGTAGACTACAACATAAAAAAACAATGCTAATTGAACACCCACCATTAAAAACTTTATGGGCCCACCTTAGTGCCCACTGTAATATTTATTGTTATTCGACCTGTTGATTAGGTCAGACATAAAGGAAAATATAAATAAATAAATAAATAAATAATACAAATATCAACTTCATCCAAAATGTGGTGTGGTCCTAAATTGAGAGGTATATAAAGATCATTTTATGACTTGATCTCAAAATTGAGAAGTATATAAATCGATATCTCAGGTGCACCAAACCACATGAAAACAATAGTGATTGGATATCCTTCATTAAAATCATCCTAAGGCCCACTGTACTGTTTATTTGACATCCAATATGTTGATTAGGTCATACATGGCCAGTTGAAAGGGAAAAACAAAAATCAGCTTGATCCAAAACTTTTATGGCCCCAAAATGTTTTTTAATGGTTGACACTCGTTCAACACTGTTTCCTGGAATGTGATCCACTTCTGATTTGGATATATCTCATTTTTGGTCCTATACCGTAAGATGATCTTTAAAAATAGATAGACGACATGGATTAAACACATACATCATGGTAGGGCTCACAGAGCACCAACCACCAGCCATTGGATGGTGTCAGGGGGAGTAGTCAATCCGTTCGCCTTATTTGAAGTGTGGTCCATTTAATCTTTGGATATGATTCATTTTTTGGATAATTTTCTAAAATTATCTTGAAAAATAGATGAACGATGTGGGTTGATCCCAAATTTTCGGTAAATTAAAAACTCAAGTGTACCATACCACACCAAACAAGGTGTGGAATTGATTTCCACCGTTGATACCTTCCTTGGGCCCACAATAATGTTTATTTGACATCCAACATGTTCATAATATCAAAAAGATATAAATGAAGAGATATCTCATAACCTAAAGGGGACACATCAAATCACAGTGTTGATGTTCGACACACATCATGATGGGGCCCACAAAACTTACTAACATCAATTCTTAGGTTCTCACGAGGTCAGTAAGTTGGGTCACAATTTTGACCAGAATATTTGGCTCATTTTACATGTCAAGTCCATTCACTCTATTTTACTTGATCATTACCCTCAATTTGACTAATTACTCACCCGATCATGCTACACATGAGAAAGATATTGGGCAAACAAGATTGATCAACAATTTGAGTGAATTTTGATTTAAGCATCTGAAGTTATTTACTCTTCAACTGGGTGATCAGATTGTCCAAAAACGGTTAAAGGTTGTTCATAATATCAAAAATATATGAATGAATAGAAAACACAAACATCAGCTTGATCCAAAACTTCTATGACCTCCAAGAAATTTTAAATGGTAGAGGTTTAATAACACTATTTCCTGTGGTGTGGTCCACCTGAGCTTTGGATATCCTTCCTTTTTGTTCTTTAGACGTCAAATTATCTATTAACATGGATGAATGGAGTAGATAAAATAAATAAATAACAATGGACCCCATAGAGTTTAATTACTCTGGTAAGGGTAACGAGTAATTCACTTAAACGTAGTAGAGAAGGGTTTCCTTAAATCTTTCATAATCGTATATTGGGCCTGCCTAAATGTGATTCACATATCCTGTATTGAGGAAGGGTTTCCTTAAAACATTCTTTTTGACCAAGGTATTGAGGAACTTTGATTTGCACTCCTCTTTCTTAAACGTGTATATTTTTTCTTAACCTTGAGTTGCACTCTTTTTCTTCTTCTTCTTTTTCTTTTTCTTTTTTCTTTTCACGTTTACATGTTTTAATCCTACCTTGTGTATTGTAGGCCACATCCATTCAATTTGGTATAGATCCTTTTTTTAAAAAAAATTTCTTGTCAAAATACAAAATCTAGTTTTCTTTTTTAAAAAATATATATTTTTTACAATTTGTCAATTTTTTCACAATTTTGTTTAATTTTTAAAATTTTCTTTTTCAAAATATCATTTTTTAAATAACACTTTTGTTATATAACTTTTTAATTTTTTTTTCAAAATACAAAATCTAGTTTTCTTTTTAAAAAATATATATTTTTATAATTCGTCAATTTTTTCACAATTTTGTTTAATTTTTAAAATTTTCTTTTTCAAAATATCATTTTTAAATATCACTTTTGTTATAAACTTTTTAATTTTTCTTTTCAAAATATAAAATCTAGTTTTCTTTTTTAAAATATATATCTTTTTTACAATTTGTCAATTTTTTCACAATTTTGTTTAATTTTTTAAATTTTCTTTTTCAAAATATCATTTTTTAAATATCACTTCTGTTATATTACTTTTTAAATTTTCTTTTCAAAATAGAAAATCTAGTTTCCTTTTTTAAAAAATATATATTTTTTACAATTTGTCAATTTTTTCACAAATTTGTTTAATTTTTTAAATTTTCTTTTTCAAAATATCATTTTCTTATCGAATTTTCTCTTTTCAAAATTATCAACAATATTCAAAGTTCTTAATTTTTATTTCAAAATGTAGTTTTTTTTATAAAATTACACTTTTTTTTCAAAATCTAAATTTTTTTCTTAAACATTGTTAGTTATTTTTCTAAGCTTTTAAACTTTTTTTTTTTTTTCGAAATTCATAAATTTTTTTGTTCTTAATTTTTGACTTGAGCATTAGAGACGGTTCTGACCGTCTCTAATAAGTCTTTTGTGATCTCAAGCGGGGCCTACTTAGCATGTACAGTGGTACTTATGAACCAATAAAGACGGACGACGACCGTCTATAATTAAGACGGTTCTTGGCAGTCTCAAATTACTAATAAAAGACGGTCAAAGACCGTCTCTAATAGAGACGGTCCTTGACAGTCTCAAATAGAGACAGCTAAGAACCGTCCCTATTTCAGACGATTTTTGGCAGTCTTAAATTATAGGGAAAGACGGCTAATGACCGTCTCAATTAGAGACGGTCCTTAACAGTCTCAGATTACCAGTAAGAGACGGCCAATGACCGTCTCTAATACGGACGGTCTTTGACCGTCTCAAAATTTCGCATATAAGATGGTCAGATACCGTCTCTTATTCCAGACGGTCAATGGCCGTCTTTTATCCGCTGTTAACGATGGTTTTTGACCGTCTTAAATGATTTGTAGATGTTAAAATTTTTAAGACAATATTAAGGACGGTTAAGGGCCGTCTAAAAGTTTAGAGACGGTTTACGGCCGTCTCTAAAGTGTCTTTAAACCAAGCAATTTTAGAGACGGTCCAGAACCGTCTCTAAATTCGTCATTTTTTTCCATTTTTCACGTAGTGTGTGAAAATGCCTCCGCATTATAAATGTTATTATATAGACCCCACATGCATATTGTTATATTATATGCATGGTAATGAATTAATCAAAATATAAATCTCAACCTTGTTAATATACATTTGCGCTAAAACTTAATAGTAAGTGTAGGAGCATAATTTCAGGATGCTAAAAATTAGTAATCTGGTTAGTAAATGACCCATTATTCGAAACAACAAACGTAGGCATGTTGGTGATTTCGGTGACATTGATAATGGAGTGCCTACGAATTGCTTCATTCTAATGTAAGCGATATCTGGTAGAAGGTTGGTGAAACAACAAATGAGATCCTTATGTTGGATCATATTGGTGATAATGATGAAAGCTTATCTAGCATGTGCCACTTGTGTAGAGAAATAGAATAACCATCCAATCACCTATATCTTGTTTGTAGAATGCCTAGGGATATGGAACTTCTTCAAACTCTTTTTAATTTGTTGGGTTCTCCAAAAAAGTGGCTTTGGTCGTAGGTGGGTGGATGAAATGGTTGTTTAATCAAGTAGGGAGAATTTTAAGGATGCTTTCATTTGACATAATCCGGTGGATCTAGAAGGAAAAGAATAAGAAATTCTTTGACAATGGAAAGGGCTTGAACAATGACAACATATGGAAGAAAAGTGTAGTTGGTGCTATTAGAAATGACAAGGGAGAAACAATGTGGTGTTTCGGGACGGGTGAGACACTAACAAGGCAGGTGAGTCTCATTTATTTTTTGGGCTGGTTATTGTGGAAAGATATGTAGAAAATGCTAACTTGTTGACTTTTTTTGTAAAACCTGGAAATGCAGATCAAATTTCATTGTTAGCAAAACCAAAAAAGTTGGTATAAGGCATGCGTTGATATTTTTATCATGTTTTGAGGGAAGCTAGTGTGGTCACTAACACACCAGCAAAGGAAGGTATGTTACCTTTACTTTGATATTGTATTTCCAGTCCCTTAGTTTTCATTAACAGAAGCTGTGTCAATTACAGGAAAAAAACAACAACAAAAGAAAAAGAAAAGAAAAAGGTATTTCTTGGGCTAGTTCATGTACATCTCAAACATTTTTCTCGCCCACAAATGTCGATCTTAGGCTGTGTCATTGGCTGTAAAGTATTTATTTAGGCATCAACATAGGAATAACACATTAGTCCTCAAAGTTATATACTTTTTTCCACTAGCACTAAAATTCGTGGATTGAGTGTATTTCATGTGGACTAGAAAGTGGTACCACTTGGATGCTCCTCTTAGGCTGGGTCTATTACCTGGTTTTCACCGTCTGTAGAATTGGAGATTACTAAAAATTTTGTTGTATCGCCTGTATTCGTAAGATGTGCTATGGGATTTCACAACATTTAGTTGTGATGATGATGACAATATTAAGCTTTCTTGTCAGTAATTTGTTTTAGGTTTTTTTTTTTTTTTTTTTTTAAATTATTTTATAAATCTTGCATAAGCTTTACTCTCATTGATTTGATTTTAGGAATTAGATTTCAACCCACGACTAAATGCTAATTGTTTTTTTTTTAATTTTTTATTTATTGTTTAGAACTAGGTCTTTGCGTTCTGCGATGAATGCTTGAAGTACACAACTAACTGGATGGAGTTCATTCTAAGGCTCGAAATTGTGTTGAAGTTATGTTAATCTGAGATTCTTAAAGGAGAATAATGTATCCTAAGAGTTTGATTTTGGGTTTGGGTTTCCATTGCCTTCTTGTGCTCTTTACTACCAGAAAGTATTTCTAATGCATTTCTAGTTGCAAGGCAGAGTATTGAAAAGGTAAAACTCTTTTAAGTTTAATATTGATCCCTTTCAAAGGTATGCTTCTATGCTGATTTCTAATTTCATTGTTGAAACTCCTAGTCTATTTTCAAGTAAAACTTATTTACAAACCTGAATTGCAGCTTCATTGGGAAAGCACTTCATTACACTCCACTTGAACCCACTTCCAGACGGTTTAAGAAAAGATGTGATGATCTGGTTGTGTTATTTTCCCCTTGGAACTGCTACTCTTAATAGTTCATGTATCTGCTTCTCTTTATCATGATTTGCATGATTACAGTGTGTTTCATATATACATTGCAAAAGTGTGTTTGGTGAAAGCAATCAGCGGCAACACCTGCGTGAAGAGTCTCTGCCATTGAGCACTCATCAGGTGGGGTCCCACGATGAACATGTCCTGATCTGAAAATTAGGCTAGTCCTGTTATCAACTGGGCTGCATTCGTAGGTTGAACATAAGGCAGTTTTTCATTCTTTTCTGTCCGTTTTCTCATCCACGTGTGGCCCACCTGACAGATGAACTAACTTTTCCGCCGGGGCTTGTTTGCAGTGGAACCCACTTATGAACTGCTTGGGCGGTAGCATATGTGATCTTTGTGAATCTCAACTCCAAACCAAACCCAACAATGTTTCACTTGCTTCAGAGTGTTCACATTTTGTAGCTTGCGTATACATCTGGTCATCAAGTGTAGATTTCCACGATTTATTCCTTGATCTGTTATAGTTTGTTTTGGTTTGTCTCTGTTCTCTGATTTTTCGCCTGTCAGGTCATATTGGGATTTTTCCAGGAAAAAGAACTCTCCTTTCGAGTGTGAGGAAAGATGGATATTAGTTTTTCTTTTCTTCTTCATTTTATGTTTTTATTTTTATTTTTTATTTTTTCCTTTATAGAGGATTGGCTCATGTCTTTTTGTGTAGTATAGGGGACGCGATTTTCTCTGTTTGCTGAGGATTCATTTGCTAATAGTTACAGGATTTCTTGTCAGGGACAACTTAACTTGCTGGTGCCATATCTGCTCTCTTCTGTTGTTTTGTTGTGACATGGTGGAAGATCATCTGATGTGGCACCCACAAGCCCCGACATCTACCATAAGGTGTAGAAATATCAACTGATTTGGCACCACACCCCAGTGATCCAAACCATTAATCACTAGGCTTGCTTCTAATTGATAATAAGTTTTTGTAGGATGGGTCCCATTTTCACTAACCAAAACATTTGTAGGATTGGTCTAAACCAATTGAAATTCTTTACCATTTGAAGTGATCCAATTGGACTGACCTTTTAAAATACTTTTGCCGTTTGAAGTGATCCTAATCCTTCATATTATTGGGCTTATTTTAGGTGTTGCAAACACTTTAATTACATCATTTTAGTGATCCAAACGCCTTGATTTATTGAGGCGGTTTGTATTGATCCAAGTCAATTGAAATGTTAAGGCTTATCTTCAACACTCCAAGCAAATGTTTTATAGCCAATGTTAGTTGCCATATGATTTGAAAAATTATTCAGTTGAATGCTTTTCCGAATGTTTTTCCCTTTATAGGGCATTCATTGTTCATTGTGATGGATGTTTTTAAATGGAGGCTAATTTCAATGAATGAGATTTATGAAGAGATACATGAATATATCTATGAGGTCTACCAAAAATTCCAATAGGTGATATAGTATGTACAACGATAATGCCTTTTATTGTTCACTGTGATAGATGTTTTTAAATGGAGGCTAATTTCAATGAACGAGATGTGTGAAGAGATACATGAATATATCCATGAGGTCTACTAAAAATTCCAATAGGTGATATAGCATGTATGATGATAGTGCCTTTTAATTGTTAATGGGGAAAAGCCCTTTAACTACAACTCCTAACTTCAAGACACTATTTATCATTAAAGAAATATCTTGGATAACCTTTATGTTGGATGACCTTAGATGGTGATTATGAGCCTCTACCATGGAATAGGAATACGTCAAAATTTATGTGACCTTAAATGGTAATTTACTAATGAAGGGTTGTAAAATCAAAGAAACTAGGGAGAAATGCTCATTTACCATATCTATTCTTTTTTGTATATTCATACAAAAATCCATCGAATTTTATTGCAGACCTTCTGTGGTCTTGACATTTAGGAGGGGTAGGAAAAATGGGGAAAGCTTTGTGGATATTGCTTTTTTTATAGGAGATGTTTTCAGAGTAGGAGCTCTTCGCATGTTGTGATCGTTAGGGAAATTAAATGTAATTCTTGGGTTGGGTTTCTTATGTAAAAGCAATCAATCCATCGAATTTACTAATGAAGGGCTGTAAAATCAAAGAAACTAGGGACAAATGCTCATTTACAATATCTATTCTTTTTTGTATAGTCATACAATTCATCGAATTTTGTTGCGGACCTTTTGTGGTCTTGGCATTCGGGAGGGGTGGGAAAAGTGGGGAAAGCTTTGTGGAGATTGCTTTTTTTATAGGAGATGTTTTCAGAGTAGGAGCTCTTCTCATGTTGTGGTCGTTAGAAAAATTAAATGTAATTTTTGGGTTGGGCTTCTTATGTAAAAGCAATTAATCCAGCTAATCTCTCATCTGTTTTTCAATTGTAGAGGTAGGTTATTTTTATTTTTATTTTTTGCACATTTTGTGTGCTTTTAATAAAGCTCTCTCTCAAAAAGAAAGAATACAAATTGAAATGTGTCATAACTAATTTATTTTGTTGGTTTTAAGCTTTACTTTAAAAAATTACAAAATAAAAAACAAGAAGTAAGAAGGACAAATAGAAGAAGTAGTAGTAGAAGAAGAAGAAGAAGAAACATAAATTAAAAAAAGTAAGAAGAATCTAAACAAAAGATGGTTCTTGAGCAATATTTCCGAGTAGGTGGAAACTATATAGTACTCTAAATGTATTGTTGGAATGATCTTTTATCAATAAATGAAACTCCATATACAGATTAAGTTTCTGATCTCTAAAAAAATAGATTATTTGAAAATACCACTTATGAATGGTATTTTTGTTCAAGGCAAGTTAATCTTCATGCTATGGGTCTTTTCCATTTTAGGATACTCTTGATCTTAGTAGGGTTTGATGGTTTATACATATAACTAATTATACCCTAAGCACACAATACACAACTTCACTAAATGTCGAATAGTTCACCTCCAATAGAAGAATAGTCAAATTCATACTCAAGGATGAGCCTACCCCAATCCTTTTTTCTTCTTTTACTTGGATCTTAGAAAGACATGAGGTTTCACTTCCCAAAACCTGTCATGGGTTTGGGTGAATGGCTTTAGTCGTGGGTTTGCTCCCCACGGACATGAGTTTGATTCTCCTCCCCGTGGATTACCTATCACGAGTTTGGGCAAAAGGCTTTGGTGAATAGAATTATGTGAATAGTTTTTCATTTCTATGAAGGGGAATAGTTTCTATGATAATGTTACATTCAATTTATTAGTTGTAGTTGTAGATTGTAAGTTAATTTTTTTTATGGTACACTAGATTAAATTATCCAATTAGTTGAGGTGATTTGCTGTCCTTTGGGAGATGTAGAATGACGACTTCTCTTTTTAGTAGCTTTAGTACAATAGTAGGCTAGATTGGTTTATTTTATGTGACCTAATCTATTGAATATCATGTGGACCATTTCTAACGATGCAAACTATTTGCATAATTTGGCCCAATTTGAATGGTGCATCGTTGATATGAGTAGGCTCATTTTATTAAATTCAAACTATTCTTGTAGTTGGCCTATATTTAATGATCCAATTGCCAATATGGTTGCATTCTTTTTTATGCAGGACATGAAAATTAAATATGATATGCGAGAATTCAGGCTTAAGATCATGTTAGTTTAGAAACAATTACATAAATTCCATATCCCACATGAAAGTCCAAACATTCAATCGAGGGGAATCTATGCGGGTCCAGGCCTACACATGATAGGGCTGGATCAATAAAAATTATAAACCAAACGATACTCAAAGATAAGAAATAATCATCCACACATGCATAGTAATCAGTCCATAATCCAAGAGATTCCCCAATTTCAAATCAAGGAACCCTAGGGTGAGAAAAGGGGCAAGTAAATTATGGAAGATGTAATCTAAGGTTAGGGTTTATGAAAATAGGTATGAAAAGGAGAAAATAAGAGAAAACTGAACCGGGAGATAATTCCCGTGAGCGGAGAACGGCCCAGGGCTTGACACACGTGCGCACTAGCCTAACCACATGTCTAAGCGGGTCCCAAACCTGAAAACCGATTCCTTGGCCCTAGTCGGCCAGGGGTGGGCTCCAAACCCCCAAAGTTTCACGGCGATCCGAGCTACGGGCTGTGCTCGGTGCTCCACCGAAGTTTCAACCCTCCTGCAGAGCCAGATTCTGAAAAATGGCTGTAGAGAGAAGATCCACTACAAAACTGATGGATTTAAGGCGATGATGGCTGTAGGAGGTGAGATATATGGATGGAAGAGGGTAGGGGTGGATAGGGATAGATGTGGCTTCGCACCACGGTAGTTAGCCCTTCAAAAAGGGAGGGCTTCGCACCCACTTGAATTTTTCCACAACTCAGAAACTCAGAGAGTAGAAAAAAAAAACTTGCAGGAATTTTTATTAAACTTCAATGAATCAAAATAGCTACAAGGGGTGCCTATTTATAGGAAAACCCTATACCCGAAAACTAACGTCTTGTGCGCAACCTATTACTTGGCGCTGAAGTAAACTAAAATAAAAACCAAATAAAGAAATCTAAAGCGTTCATGATATTCTAAATAATAAGCAAGAACTAAAATATGAGATCAATCCGACTAGTGGGCCATGATCATGAGATCCCATGATGGGCTTTACTTGACTATTGGGCCCACTCTTCTGAACTAAACTTCGTCTTCTAACTAGGAGGACCTTCTTGGACGTCGTCATCGATCCAGATCGATGGTGGGGCCCTCCTTCGTGTATGCGCATGCGCGTGTGATGTCCCCATCACTTTTACAATAATCCAAATTGTTTATAGGATTTAGCTCGTTTCTTCTTATTTAAACCTCTGATTTGCTTAGGGCATTTAATTATTGAAACCTTTGGCATAATTGGGCCATTTTAGTCAATTCAAACCATTCATATGATTGGATGATTCGGTGATCCATATGCTTCATATGTTTGGATATGCTTTTAATGATCCAAACTCTTCATATGATTGAGGTTGTTTTTAGTTATCCAAGCCAACGGATTTGTTGAGTTGATCCTTAGTTGCAGGATCCTTCTATGTGCTACTCCTACTTAAAATCCTCATTTTTATCTCTCACTAGAGCTCCCACTTCCCGCCTATTCATACTTGCTTACATTTTGAAAGAGATGCTTCCCTGCTCCCACTTCCCGCCTATTCATGCTTCATGCTTCATGCAACTATAAGTTGTTCCATATCGTTCATATGTTTGAGGTTAGTTCTCAGGGATCTATACCATCAATATAATAGGGCCCAATTAAATTTTACAAACTATTGAGATGATTGGTCTGTTTTCAGCGATCCAAGCCATACATATGGATTGCTTGTTACCACGATGCAAACCATCAATATGAAAAGGGATATACTTAATGAATCAATCAGCGAATCTCGTATGAACCAAAAGTTATTAATGATTCAAATTTTGCTAATGATTGGGCTTATTTTTAGTGGCACAAGCCTTTGATGTGATAGAACCATTTCAAGTGATCTCAACCATTCATATGCTTAGTCTTGTTTTATGTGATCCATACCCTTCATATGATTAGAGTTGTTTCTGTGATGTACACCCCTCATTATTTAGGGCCTTTTTTTAGTGATTCAAACCAGTTGATGCCACTTTTCACCAATCCAATAAGTTCATGTTTAATACCTAGGCCTATATTCACCAATTCCGTATGATTTTGCTTAATGCTAAGACTTTTATTCCCTTCATATGAGAGGGAATGTTTTCAGTGATTGGAACCCTTCATCTGATTGGATCTAAACTAGTTGTGATGAACCTAGGGAATCTATTTTCCAGGTTAATGAATGAATGTTTTGTACTCTCTCTTGGTTTGCATCGAGCACAGAAAAATCATTTGGAGAGGAGCAATCTTGGCATATATGTGGTAATTTTCAATAATCCAAACTACTCATGTGATGGGCTTCTATTCAGTGATACAAATCGTTATTATGGTAGTGTGTGTTAGGTGATCTAAACCATTCATATGATTTGGCTAGTTTTTATTATCTCAAACTTTTAATTTAATTTGCATTGATCATTTCAATTGATCCAATCCATTCATGTGGTTGGTTTGTAGTGATCTAAATCCTTAATACAATTGGGGCCATTTTCAGTTTATCCAAACTCTTCATATGATTTAGGTTGTTTCTAGTGATCTGAACCAAATGATATAATAATACATGTGTTCAACAATCAAATCTCTAACTAATCATATGATTGAGGTTGTTTTCAATGACGCAAGCCGATTAATTTGCTAAGTTGATCTGTATCATTCACATGATTGACTATTTGTAAGCTTGTTCAAATGATTGTGCCAATTTTCAATGATCCAAACTATCCACACGATTATGTCATTACCATGATTGTGTACTTTTTTAGTGATCGAAACCGTTGGTATGGTTAGGACCTTATTTAGTATTCCAAACTGTTTATGTGATTGGGCCATTTTCAGTTTGATATGTTGTATTTTGTTTTCCGCAATTGAATCAGTTAGTTCATGTTTTGTAGCCTAGGTGGATGCCACATACAGCCAAGTTCTTTTAGGGAGGAGGAAGCTAGTCATAAAATTTGTCAACATTTTGCAATCAAATGTAGATTGTTTAGGTATTCTAGTTCTTAAGTATCTATTTGTGAGTTGCATATTCTATAGTTGTGATATTTCTTGGAGATGTTTTCAGAGTAGGAGTTCTTCGCATGTTGTGGTCGTTAGGGAAATTAAATGTATTTTTTAGGTTGGGCTTCTTATGCAAAGCTAGTTAATCCTGCTAATCTCTCATATGTTTTTCAATTGTGTAGGTGGGTTGTTTCCTTTTGCGCACTTTGTGGACTTTTAATGAAGCTTTCTCAAAAAGTTTTTTTTTAAAAAAAAAAGAAGAAGAAGAAAAAAGAAGGCAATTTGAAATGAGCCATAGCTAAATTCTTTTGTTGGTTTTAGGTTTTTCATAGACAAAAAATACAAAATGTAAAACAAATAGGAAGGATATAAATAAAGAAGAAATGTAAAAAAAAAAAAAAAAAGGGTAAAAAAGTATGAAGAATCTAAACTAACGATGATTTTTTAGCAAGATTTCCTAGTAGGTGAAAACTAAATGCCTCAAATTTGTTGTCGGAATGACCTTTTATCAATAAATGAAACTCCATATACAGATTAAATTCTTGATCTCTAAAAAATAGATTACTTGAAAATACCACGTATGAGTGATATTTTTTTACAGATTAACTTCTTGATCTCTAAAAAATAGATAATTTGAAAATACCACTTAAGAGTGATATTTTTGTTCGAGGCAAACTAATCTTCATGCTAACGGTCTTTCTTATTTTGGGATACTCTTGATCTTAGTAGGGTTTGACATTTGGCACATATAACTAATCACATCCTAAGCACACAATACGCAACTTCACTAAATCCTAAATATCCATTCACCTCCAATAGAAGGATAGTCAAATACATATTCAAGGATGATCCTCTACCCCAATCCTTTTTTTCTCATTTTACTTAGATCTTCGAAAGATGTGAGGTTTCACTTCCCAAAAGGGACGGGGACATCCCGTTGTTATAAAAAAAAGCTTCCCAAAACCCATCATGAGTTTGGGTGAATGGCTTTGGTCGTGGGTTTGCTCCCTATAGACACGAGTGTGATTCCCTTCCCTGTGGATTACCTATCACGAGTTGGGGCGAACGACTTTAGTTGTGGGTTTGCTCCCCACAGACATGAGTTTGATTCCCCTCCTAGTGGATTACCTGTTATGAGTTTGGGCGAACGACTTTGGTCGTAGATTTGCTCCCCACAAACACGAGTTCGATTCCCCTCCCTATGGATTACTCGATGTATGTAGTGTAACTTGGAAAGTTTTTTTTTTTTTTTTTTTTTCTAATCCTCACATCTTGAGACCCGCCACACCCGACCTGACTCGATGTTGACTCGACTCAACTTAGTACCTGTGACCGGGTCGGACTTAGTCTGGATTAATTTAGGCCAGACCGGACTCAGATCAGGTCAGGCATGCTGGACTTGGTACTGAGTTGGGTCGAGTCCGGGTTGGGTCTATTTCAAAACCGGGTCAAGTCGTGTCCGCCCTAACTTGGTCCGACTCGACTCATTGCTCTATCTCTCCAAATAAAAAATTTGAGTTATATTTAACTTTGTATGCAATTTTGAATTTCTTTTAAGTAATTTCATATGTTTCGTTTTCTTTATTTTTGTCATATACTGGTTATTTTGGACTGGGACATGGTGATGAGCTGCTGTTTTAAGGGTTTTCAGGGATTAAAAGTTTATTACAGAACAGTCCATGTCTAATCTCAGAGTCAATTTTTGGTTTCTTATTTTTTGTGTCAAATATCTAGCTTTGTTTATGATTCCATCTCTCATATGATTTAATTAAAAAGTAAGTATTTTTCTTCATCTTTTTTATTCAAATTGTTTCTCATTGCAATATGTTATGAACTTCCTTGTAGCTTATTTGGATTCATCATCCTACATATTTTTATCTACTCTGCAATATCTACTTAGAGATAAGTCTTTCTTCTCAGCACAGCTCTTGATAAGGAGATGGGCATAAGAAAAGGACTACAAGATATTAATCGAACTGATCCCTTTGCCTTATTTACTGTAACGCTCTGCTAGAAAACTTTTCTCTTAGTGACAACACTGAGACTTTACATTGAGAATAATGGTGAAAAATGTAGTGAGTGTCTCCCGTCATCTAAGAATTCGTCTTCAGACAGCATGGTCAAAATGTCATCTTATTGTCCAGTTAAAAACCTCCTTTTTTTCATTTTGTACGTACTATTGATACCTCTAACATATTTATGTTCATCGCAATAGATTTTCTACACCTTATTAATGTGAAGAAATGGTTTAAGTCTGGCCACAACTTTTTAAAGTTACCCTGCTAGCGGTCTTCCTACTCCAATATGCATTTCATTGTAGAAAAGTAATAAGTTAAAAAACTTTTAAAAAAAACTTATTTGTTATAGCTGCGGTATGCCTTTTTTCTTCTTGTCTTCTTCTTCTTCTTCTTCTTCTTCTTCTTCTTCTTCTTCTCTCTCTCTCTCTCTCTATTTAGAATAACCCATTTCCACTATCAAGCCAGAGCAACAATTATTTTTTACAAATTTTTTTTCCAGAAATTGATTAGAGTAAGAGACTTTTGTTATTCTAAGCATCCTATAGTGAAGTTTGCTTCGATAATGTCAGAGGACATTGATATAGTAAGTACTGCTTGATTTTTAGATCATTGACGTATAGAATGGATTATTTTCATGAGGTTGTAGTTGTTTCTTTGTGGCTCCCTTTTGATGTGCCTTGAGATTTTTAATGTTGGAAAAAAAGAAAATGATCACATGTCACACACTCCAATTATTTTCAAGTGGAAGAACCATGTTAGTGATGGGTTTTTTGACTCGTCGTCGACCAGTCATGAGCCCTGCTCGACCGATCGAAGGCTGGTGGTCGACCAATTGTGGAATCGAGTCCTGGCACGACTCAAAGTCCAGCGACTGGACTATTTTTCTCTCGGGTGCTCGACCAGTCGACCGAGGTGCTCGACCGGTCGTGGGTGGCGGTCGACCGGTCGTAGACTCGGTTCGACCAGTCGAGGTTACGTAGATTCGTTCTGCAATTTTGCACGGATTTCGTGTCGCAAGTCCTTTCACAACTGGGATGCGGAAAGAAGTTTCCTAAAACTTTAAATAGGAGTTCCTAGGGCTTTATAGGTAACGAAAAGAGGGTTTCCTAAAGCTTTACAAGGGATTTGCTAAAGGGTTTAGGGCTATCAAAAGGAGAGAGAGAGAGAGAGAGAGGAAAAGAGAGAGACAAAGCTTATAGAAGGGAGATTATGCTCGTGGAGGTTATCTACTGTGCAATCCATATCTCAGCGATTCTATGTCCTCACAATCAGTGAGATTTGTCCGTTTTCTTTGTTTCTCTTATTGTTTATCCACTCCTGCATGAGTGAAGAATGTTGTAACGTTCTACTTCATAGTGGATTGTTGATCTAGACGAGGTCCTGTGGTTTTTTACCTCTTTGAGGGTTTTCCACGTAAAAATCTCTTGTGTGTTGTGTGATTGATGCTTGGATTTATTTCATTACTTTATTATCCATAATTCTGGTTTGTTCTGGAGGGCTAGATCCTAAGGTATTGTGCAAGGCCCCCAACAAAGTGGTATCAAAGCTAGGTTCATTGAATGGGTAGGATCGGTTTTGAATTATGGAAGATGGCTCATCAAGGATGATCAGCCGCAATGGTTCTAATCGGACCATATGGAAGACTAAGATGGAGGACTTGCTTTATTGCAAGGACCTATACTCTCCAATTTTAGTCATATCAGCAAAATCTAAGGATATGTCTGATGATGATTGAAAGAAGATGGACCGGAAGGCGGTGGGGTTTGTTAGACAATAGTTGGATGATTCAGTGTTCCACCATGTGTCTACGGAAACCTCAGCCGCTAGCCTATGGCTGAAATCACAAGGGCTGTATGAGAGGAAGACAACCGGTAATAAGATTTTTTTGATAAGATGACTTGTGAATCTCAAGTTCAAGGATGGTGGTTCCGTGGCCGAGCACATGAATGAAGTCAACAATATAGTGAACTAACTTTTCTCTATGAAGATGGTCCTGGATGATAAATTGCAGTCTTTACTTTTGTTTAGTTCATTGCCCAACAGTTGGGAGACATTGGTTGTGTCTCTAAGTAACTCTGCGCCAGACAAAAAGATATATATGGAATAGGTAACTAGCTGTCTCTTCAATGAAGAGACAATGAGGAAGTCTCAGGGGTCTACTCAGCAAGAGGCTCTTGTGACATAGGAACGGGGGAGAGGAAAGAACAGGAAGGGCAGGAAGGCCCGAGATAAATCAAGAGGCAAGTCGAGTAATAGGAAAGATGTTGATTGCTGAAATTGTGGCAAGAAGGGCCATTATAAGCATGAATGTCATGGTAAGAAGAACGATAAGAAAGGAAAAGGGAAGGAAGATGAATTAGATTCCACTGCGCTCGCTTCAGATGACAACGTTATAGTTATTTTTTCTGCGGATCATGATATATGTCTCAAGACTATGAGTCAGGACACCGACTAGGTGATAGACTCAGGAGCTTCTTTTCATGCGACTCCACGTGGGGACTTCTTCACTAGCTACAAGTCAGGTGACTATGGGACCGTAAAGATGGGAAATTCTGGCGTATCAAAAATCATGGGAGTTGGTGATATTTGTGTGAAGACCGATGTGGGATACACATTAGTTCTCAGGGATGTGAGATATATCCCAGAACTTCGCCTCAACTTGATGTCGACGGAAAGGTTGGATGATGATGGCTATGAAAGCCGATTTGCTGATGGGCGCTGGAAGCTCATCAAAGGTTCATTGATTGTGGCCAGAGGAAAGAAGTGTTGCACCCTATACAAGGCAAGTGTCAGTATGTGTTAGGGTGGGTTGAACGCAGCGGAAGATTCAGCTATTGACATGTGGCATAGGCGTATAGGCCACATGAGTAAAAAAGGGCTTCAAGTACTAGCAAAGAAGTGGCTCCTTCCAAGCGTGACAGGTACACCTCTCAAAAACTGTCTTGATTGTTTATCAAGGAAACAACATAGAGTTTCATTTATTAAAACTGCTTCTCATATTAATAAAGTGCATGCATTAGATTTGGTTTATTCTGATGGTTGTGGTCCTATGAGGACAAAAACCTTAGGTGGGGCATTGTATTTTGTTACTTTTATAGATGATGCATCTAGGAGGGTTTGGGTTTATGTTTTGAAATCCAAGGACGAGGTCTTTAGTGTGTTTAAATTGTTTCATGCTATGGTCGAAAGAGAGACAGGTAGATCATTGAAGTGCATCCGCACTGACAATGGTGGTGAATACATTAGTGACTTTCATGAGTACTGCAAGTCTCTGGGTATACGACATGAACAGACGGTTCCCAAGACCCCCCAGCATAATGGTGTAGCTGAGTGAATGAATCACACCATTGTAGAGAGAATCAGATGCATGTTATCTCATGCGAAATTGCCCAAGATGTTCTGGGGAGAAGCAATGTACACGGCAATGTATTTGATAAACAGGTCTCCATCAGCCCCATTTAATGGAGAAGTGCCTGAGAAGGTGTGGACTGGACATGATCCATCATACAATCATCTCAGGTGTTTGGATGCAGGGCATCTGTTCACGTACCAAAGGACGAGAGGTCCAAGCTCGATATGAAGATCAGGCAGTGTATGTTCTTAGGGTACGGTGATGAAAAGTTCGGTTATAGGTTATGGGATCCAACCGAGAAGAAGCTCGTCATGAGTAGAGATGTGGTTTTCTTTGAAGATCAGTGTATAGAAGACATTAGTAAGCCAGAAAAGAACCAACCTAGTTCAGGTGAGCTAGAGGACATGGATCCGGTTATTCCTCCCGTGGTGCCTAATGACGGGGGAGTACAATAAGGTGCAAAGGACGAGGGAGTTCCTTCAGAAGATGGACCAGGGGAGCAGCCCCCACTTGATCCACCTGGTGAGCCACAGGTGAGGAGGTCATCTAGGGACAGACAGCCATCTAAGAGGTACTCGCCACATGAGTACATTATGTTAACTAATGGGGGAGAGCCAAAAGATTAATCTGAGGCCCTAGCCGATGAGCACAAGGGGGAGTGGTTGAAAGCTATGCAAGAGGAGATGAAATCCTTGCATAAGAACCACACCTATGATATGGTGAATTTTCCCAAGTGCAAGAAAGCTTTCAGCAATAAGTGGGTGTTCAGAAAGAAGATCGAGTAGAAGAATTCACAGACGAGGTTCAAGGCCAGACTTGTGGTGAAAGGTTTTGGTCAGAGGAAAGGCATAGACTTTGAGGAGATATTCTTACCAGTGGTGAGGATGACATCCATACGGGTGTTGCTTAGGTTGGCGGCTAGCATGGATCTGGAGATAGAGCAGTTAGATGTTAAAACTGCCTTTCTCCATGGTGACCTGGAAGAAGAGATCTACATGCACCAACCAGAGGGGTTCGAAGTTAAGGGCAAGGAGCATATGGTGTGTAGGCTGAGGAAGAGCTTGTACGAACTGAAACAAGCTCCACGGCAATGGTACAAGAAGTTTAATTCATTCATGTTACAACATGGGTATGATAGAACGGAGTCGGACCACTGTGTGTTTAGCGCAAGTTCTCATATGGTGATTTCTTAGTTCTGCTATTATACGTTGATGACATGCTCATCATGGGAAAAGACATCAAGAAGATCGACAGGCTAAAACAAGAGTTGGGCAAGTCTTTTACGATGAAAGAATTGGGCCCGGCTAGACAGATCCTAGGAATGGAGATAACCCGTGACAGGAGCAGCAGGAAGCTTTGGCTGTCACAAGAGCAGTATATTGAGAAAGTCCTAGAGCGGTTCAATATGAATACAGCAAAGCCGGTCAGTACTCCACTGGATGGTCACTTTAGATTGAGCGACAGACAGTGTCCTAAGACAAAGGCAGAGGTGAAAGAGATGCAGAAGATACCCTACGCGTCAGCTATAGGAAGTTTGATGTATGTTATTGTGTGTACACGCCTAGACATAACATATGTGGTTGGTGTTGTCAGCCATTATCTTGTCAATCTTGGCAAAGAACATTGGGCAGCGGTGAAATGGATATCGCGGTAACTAAAAGACTCATCCAGGTTGAGCCTATGCTATGGTGATGAAAAGCCTGTGTTAGAGGGCTACACAGATGCAGATATGACAGGTGACATAGACTCCAGGAAGTCTACATCGGGGTTCATGTTCACATTTACAGGGGGACCGGTTTCTTGGCAGAGCAAGCTACAGAAGGTCATAGCATTGTCGACGACAAAGGCTGAATACATTGCAGTCACAGAAGCGTATAAAGAGTTGCTTTGGATGAAGATGTTCCTACAGGAACTTAGCCTAAAGCAAGAGAAGCACGTGGTCTATTGCGACAGTCAGAGTGCTATACACTTGAGAAAGAATCCAAGTTAGCATTCCAAGTCAAAGCACATAGAGATTCGATTTCACTGGATCAAGGATACTTTGGAACAGAAGGTGTTACAACTTGAGAAAGTCCACACGGACGATAATGGGTCAGACATGATGACCAAGGCTTTGGTTAAGGGCAAGTTTGCGGTTTGTAGAAACCTGGCTAGCTTAAAGAAGGTGGATTCCTTCTGGTTAAAAAGGGGGGAGATATGATGAGTTTTTTGACCCGTCGTCAACTGGTCGAAGCTGGTGGTCGACCAGTCGTGGAGTCGAGTCGTGGCATGACTCAAAGTCCAGCGACTGTGGACTATTTTTCTCCAGGGTGCTCAACCAGTCGACCGAGGTGCTTGACTGGTCGTGGGTGGTGCTCGACCAGTCATAAACTCGGTTCGACCAGTCGAGGTTACGTAGATTCGTTCTGTGATTTTGCACGGATTTCATGTCGCAAGTCCTTTCGCAACTGGGATGCCGAAAGGAGTTTCCTAAAACTTTAAATAGGAGTTCCTAGGGCTTTCTAGGTAACAACAAGAGGGTTTCCTTAAGCTTTACAAGGGATTTTCTAAAGGGTTTAGAGCCATCAAAAGGTGAGAGAGAGAGGAAAAGAGAGAGGAAGCTTATAAAAGGGAGATTATGCTGGTGGAGGTTATCTACTATGTAATCCATATCTAAGCGCTTCTATGTCCTCGCAATTGGTGAGATCTCTCCATTTTCTTTGTTTCTCTTATTGTTTATCGACTCCTGCGTGAGTGAAGAAGGTTGTAACGTTCTACTTCATAGTGGATTGTTGATCTGGATGAGGTCCCGTGTTTTTTTACCTCTTTAAGAGTTTTCCACGTAAAAATCTCGTGTGTTGTGTGATTGATGCTTTGATTTATTTCATTGCTTTATTATCCATAATTCTGGTTTGTTCTGGAGGGCTAGATCCTAAGGTATTACAAGGCCCCTAACAGTTAGCAATTTAAATAATAGTCAGAGCATGTTTATGAAAACACAACTTTTGCTATCAATGAATGGTGTCTTTTTGAGTAAGAAGTATTGCATTGTTATCCAATATTTTAATTTCATGGTATCTTTTATTCAAGTGGTCAAGTATGCGTTTAGATGCCTTGAATGGTGCTGAGCAAATCTATCAAGGAAAAACAGTTGAGATCCATATACTGCAGAGTTGAATGGGTATGCTTTAATAGTTTAGTTGAGCTGCTAAAAGACCAAGCCTATGATAAAACTTCTTTCTAAATTGGAACTTGATAACTCATTTATAATTTTCTTGTTGTTTCTAGATGTTGCATAGGAAGAATGACGATATGAATCTGAACTCTTGGAAAAGGAGTTTAAAAAAAAAGGGAAATAGCTGCTCTCTCACTCTCTCTCATACATAAACAAGGGATCATGTATATATGCATGTGAGTGTGTGCACGCACGCGTGGGGGTGCATACACACACATGCATATATTTATGATGCCTTGTTTATTAGTTGGTGAACTTCCACAATAGTCATTCATTTTCCATGACTTGCTTGCTTATATGGAAGCATGAATCTAGAGCATTTGACATCCGTTGAGCTCCAATAATTTGTGACTAATTGATGTTGAACTTTTTAAAAGTTGAAGTCTGTTGTTATTGTCATTTACTTTAAGCAAGCACCAAACACTGGAATTTTGGTTTTGTTTGCACCTACTGAAGATAACCTTGTGTTTTTGTGTGACGCCCCGTCACTGTTGCACATGTGGGTGGGGACACGTGGGCGGACGTTGATGTGGGCGGGGCCTAAGGGCCTGGGCGAGCTACCAGTGGTTGGCAGGCTGCTGTGCTGGCAGGCTACTGTGTACGCAGTGGGAGGTTAAACTTATCCCACATCGGAAGCATCGTCTAGAGTTGTGGTGGTTATATGTGGAGGCTCTCCCTTAACCGGTGTGACGCGTTTTAAATCCGTGAGCTTCGGCAAAGTGGACAATATCACAATAGTGGGGTGGGTCATTACATTTTTCCATTTAAAGTGCAAAAAATTGAGTATTCTCTTGCTGAAGAAGATATTTGTAAAATTCAAATGGATGATGTGTGACCAAACACTTATCCTGTTAATATCGACGAGACTAGAACAAGATTCAAAGTCTAATCTTGTCAATGTTGACAGGAGATAATTATTGTGTGGGTTTTTGCATTTTTAACTCCATGAACAATCTTAACGTTTAATTGGGTCGGGTTGAGGTTTCGCAGATTCAAACATTAGGACCCAACCTCACGTGCGGGTTTGAGCAAATTCGGGTTGCTTAGGATTAATCACATGTATTTTGGTTGAGTTTTCATTAGCTTGAATATCTTTAACATGCTCTCCGATTTATTTATAAGGCAATGATGCTTTCATAATGATTAATGACTGTTCTGCCTAAAACTTAGTTTCTTTCTTCTTCTTCTTTTTTATATTAAAAAGATGTTTTCGATATCTTACATAGAAGTCCAGGCAATAGAAATGGTTGACATATGACATGCTTCCTCGGTACTTGTTTTTATGGCCTTTATGTGGCCTTCCAATCTCACGTGCTATTTGAACATAGATCTTCTTAGTGAAGCAAGCCCACGAAGTCCCTTCCACAACCCTAAAATCTTTACTTCACCACTGGCATTTCCTCTAATAGAGAATTGTGTGGGCTGTTTTGAGTTTTTTGTGGTTGTCTTTAATCCAACCCTATACTTGCTTGCTACAATATATGCTCTTCTCGATTGGCCATGATCAACAACTTGTTGTCACCCAATACCCTAATATGCTTGAAGATCTTTTAGCTAAAGTGCCTCACATTGCATATATTATTAATCTATTTGAGGATGTGGAACAATGTCCTATATTGTGTGATCCCATTGCCCCATCAAAATTGTAGGGCTATTGCTTGTGGACTCCTTCGCTAAGGGGTTAGTGCATTTGGAAGAGTGTATTTGGTGTGAATTCGAATCCAACTCACACCAAACCAAATACACCAAAAGCCTCTTGTTTTTAAAATGCACCAAGACTTTGTAATTCCAAGTCACATCGATTCTGGTTCGTATGGATTTCAATGCATATCAATATATACGCTCCCAAACGGCCCCCAAGTCAACTTCCAGATGTATATTAATTATGATCTTTTTCATTGATTAGTTGTCGATTGTCCATTTATGAGTTCATCTGGTAGTATCACGTATTTCAAGCAACTTGTTTAGGATGTTATTCTTGAATTTCAATTGTCTTGTTGCATGGTAACCTAACCTGATTTTTGAATGGGTCCAATTTATTAGATCTCTACTCGTTAAAATTAGGTTGAATTCGTGGATGAGATCTATCGGGTACCCTTGGCTTTGGGGACCCATTGACATGGTGGACACGTGCATAGAGTCACCTTTGTTTACTCATGCCACTCTCCAAGGGAGCTCAAAAAGGCATTTCACTCCACTTGCTTCCAAATCCTCTCTAAAAAAGAGGATTTCATTTACAGGCTCATTTACACCCATTTTACATGCATTTACTCCCATCCAAACACACCTCAAATGCCATTTACTTCCATTTACTCCCAATTCCCCCCGTTTACCTCCATTTACTCCCATCCAAACGGCCCCTAAGAATGTTCGGAACAAGGAGAAACCAGCCCAAGTTCTGGTAAGGTCGGGTTGTTGAGGTCCTCAGGTTGTGTTCAAGTTGGGATAATGCCAGCTCAATTTGAATTTGGGTTGGGTTCAAGTTGGAATAACGCCAACTTAACTATTGGGTTCACGTTGAGAAAATTCAGGTAGGGCATCTATTTGGGCTGGGTGAAGTATGGATGACTTTGAGTTGGGTTTAGGCTGGGCACCTTGGGTTAGAATTCTAGTCGGGTCAGGTTGCGGATTGGATCCTTTCAAGTATGAATGGACTCAGGTTGACTTCAACCCAACTCAATCCGCCCGAATTGACCCTAATGTAGCATCATGCTCATATGATTTAATTAAAAAGGAATCTTTTTCTTCAACTTCTTTATCTAAACTGTTTCTCATTCCAATATGTCATGAACTTCTTGTAGCTTATTTGGATTCATCATTCTACATATTTTTATCTACGCTGCAATATCTACTTCCAGAGGCTCTATCATGTCAACTATCCATTTATATTTGTAAGCAAGGGACTGAATTTTCTTAGAGAGAAGTCTTCCTTCTTAGCACAACTCTTACAGTATTTGCACCGGCTGGTGGTATCCTGGCTAACTTGGGCTGTTATGATATATGCAAGCTCTACTGTGAATCTAGGAAACAGTTTCTCCTTTTCCACGATATATGCAAGCTCTACAGTTTCTCCTATCCAAGATCTACTGTCCACGAGATCTAGTCCACACTTGGGTGGATGGAAAATTTCTCCTTGTCTACCCCATACGTGAGGTATATGATGATATGCAGATCATTTTTAATAACTAGGATTGTCCAATCACCTAAAATCTGGGGCCCATGACCAGTCCATGATTGTCCACGATGTAAGAACGGTTTGGATTATCATATGAATACACTACATGAGGAATGTAATGACATTATATATATTATTAAACATGGACAAGAAAACAAGAAATTTACTTGCAATATGTTCGGAGCACATTTTGCCTATAAGTATTAGACTCTTATGTTATTGGAGGCACTTCACATCAATATCTACCTGTGTAAGTGTTGTAGATTTTCTTCCACTAATCTATTCATGTATTTTGTTTCTCTTTATCTGCACTTCTGATGCATACTGTAAGTATGTTGTCTGATCCTGCTTGCATGTCTGAAGATTTTGGATCAATATCAAGAGTCATGTGATGCTCGATCCATGGAAGGTCTTTGAAGTCTTCGGAAACTTGCCTGAAGTGCAACTTTGGTGCTGTTCCATGGGTGGTTTTGTTGCGTGAGTCAGTAGCTTGTCCACCCACATTTAAGGAAGTCAGCAGATTGAGACTGTTCTCACTCTTTCAAGTCGACAGCATGTTAGCTTCTTTACTATCTTCATTGTAGTTATAAATCTTATGCATCTTCTTCTTACTCCAGTCACTACATGCCTGACAAAATCCAACAACTTATATAGGTCACTTGCTATGGCATTGATGCAGTTCTCTACATCAGAAACATGCTAGCTTGCCAAATTACCAATGTATGTTCTTTGTATCACTTGCCAAGAGTTGTGCTTTTGGTGTGCCTTTATCATTATGCAGGTATTCTAGCTTGTTGGTATGGAAATATGAGAAAACTAAAGAATATGTCAATGGACGGCTGAAAAATAAACGTGAGCAAACTAAAGAATATGTCAATGGACGGCTGAAAAATAAACACGAGCAAACTAAAGATGTCAATGGACGGCTAAAAAATTAATGTGGCGATGCTTTCATCCAAGGGAATAATGGTAACATATGTTCATTTTTACCAAATGTGATTTTTTACTTTTGATTGATGAGGGATGGGGACCAGGGATTGATGACTTACCCAAGTCACTCATCCAAGTTTCATCTGGAATTAGGACTAGAGGAGTTAGTTGGAGTTGCTAAGTCAAAACACAATAATGAGGGCATATTTTTTCTCTGTTAATGCACTACATGCCAACTTGCCAAGTTACCAACATATGCTCCTGTTCTTATTATTGCATACTTAAACTTTCTTTTCTTTTCTTTTTTCTAGTGTGGCGTTACCGAAGAGAATGAAGACGACGAGGTAAGAAAGAAAGCATTTTCTTTTAAACTTTGCTTACTACTTTCCTTACATTAGGGCAATGAAGAGGCCAGATTGGCTTGTGGGTTTCGAGTTCCCAACCTGAATGAGTTGGGCTTGGACCTGTAACTAGACCCGCTAATGGGCCATGGCCAGATTTACCCTAGGTCGGGCTGCCCTTCAGGTCAACTGACCCAACTTGCTTTTGAGGTAGATTCAGACTATTCTATTGAGTAGCTGGTTGGGTTCTGGCTTGACTTGAACCCTACCCACTCACATAGGCTATTAATGAGTTGGGCTAGATGACCCGACTCAAAATCTGAAACAAAATAAAGAAAAGTATTGGTAAGTCCATTGTCTAGACGCTAAGATTTCTTAATGGGTCCAATTTATGGAACTTGAACATGTTAAAATCGGGTTGGGTTCATCGGGTACCCTTGTCTTTGAAATCTTAATGGGTCCAATTTATTGAACTTGAACTTGTTAAAATCGAGTCAGGTTCATTGGGTACCCATTGACAACCCTACCAACCCACCCTAACATGATCCATGTGATAAACGGGTCATATTTGGGTCGGGGGCTAGTATCAACCCATTAAATGGCTTGGCCGGTTTTGATTTCAACCCAACCTAGACCGGACCCAAAATTTAATGGATCAGGTATAGGTCCAAAACTCTAACTGAACTCTTCAATGAGTCCAATATGGGTACCCCTCAACTCGATATAAAAGGGTCATAAATCAAAATTACCCATTTTAAGATCTTTTTGGGTGTAGTAAGATCTTTTTGGGGCACACCCTGTCACGTCCTAAATCTAGTGTCAATAATCTGTGATTACTATACACCAAACTTTGGTTGACAGCCTCCGTAGAACTCCGATTCTGGGGCTTCCAACTATTGCATACTAAGTCCCATAAGTGGGGCTCCACAAGGAGGATTTTTGTAAATAAAGAAGATAAACACGTATCATTTCTCAAAATTCACTACTCCAAAATGGCCAATTTGTGACGTATTTTGCGAAGGACTTCGTCCGTCGTAAAAATCTCTTGGTTTAACGACAGATTTAATTCGTCGCTAACAGAAAAGGTCCGTCGCTAAGCTCATCTTTTTCAAATATCCAGTCCGAACGTCGCAGACTTTAGCGACGGACCAAAATCCGTCGCTAAAATCTGATTTACAACGTATTTGCGACGGATTTCTGTCCGTCGTAACTAGGCGACAGACGAAATCCGTCGCAAAGTTTGATTTGGCGACGGAAAATGAACAGTTGGAAATTCCCACCCAAAATACTAAATGGCGCCCTTTTCAGTTGATTTTGCGACGGATCATGTCCGTCGTAAAAGGACTTTAGCCTTAACATTATTCTTTTTTCATTTTTTTTAAGAATATGGTGGAAAATTAAGTTTTTTTGTAGTCTAATAATTATTT
The DNA here is from genome assembly GCA_030180095.1 of Magnolia changhungtana. Lineage (NCBI taxonomy): Eukaryota > Viridiplantae > Streptophyta > Magnoliopsida > Magnoliales > Magnoliaceae > Magnolia > Magnolia changhungtana. The sequence goes on from JASAUF010000638.1 coordinate 917,692, forward strand.
TTAATAGAATTTCAGTCGTTTAATTGTACATATTTGTATCTAAGATTATTTTTTAACAATTGATTGAATGCAAAAAGAAAATTTATTTTATTTTTATATCAAATGAGTGGAATTTTTATTTTTATTTTTTAATTTAAAACTAATATTTAAATGATTTGTAATATCACATGAAAAAGAATATTGAGAAGTTTAAAAAATTTAACAATGTTTGAGAAAAAAATTATATTTTGAAAAAATAAAAATTGTGATTTAATAAAAATCTATTTTGTGGGAACAAAAAAGAATATTTAATAAAGTTGATAAATTTGAAAAAAAAAAAAAAAAGCATTTGATTTTGAGAAAAAATAATATCCTGAAAAAGAATTAAAAATATTTTAAAAAGTGTGAAAATTTTCACAATGTTGAAAAATGAAAATATTTTAAAAAAGAAAATGAGAGTTTGAAATTTGAAAAATGAAAAAAAATAAAATTGTGAAGTTCAATAAAATTTGACAAGTTCGAATAAAATGCTTTTAAAAAAATGGAGATGTGAAAAAGAACTGAAAATTTTTAAAATAAGACAATATTAAAAAATTGATACTTTATCAAAAAACAAACATTTTGAAATGAAAAGTAAATAAGTTGAAATTTTTTGTGATTTTGAAAAATAATTGAAAATGTTCAAAATTCGAAATTAAAAGAAAAAGTTATTTATAAAAACACTAAGATTTTGAAAAAATATATATAATTTTTTAAAAAAATTGAAAAGTTGAAAACAACATGATGCTTTTGAAGTAAAAATAATAATAATAATAATAAAAAATAAAAAATATAAAATAAAAAAAAATCGACATTTTGGAATTTTTGGGGCAAAAAATTAAAAATTGTGAAATTTTAAGATATTTTGAAAATAAAAATTCAGAATTTGTATTTTAATTTATTTTTTGAAATATTTTATAATAAAAATGATATTTTGTTAATAGTTTTCAAAGAAAAATTAAGAGTAAAAAAATATACATTTTAAAAAAAAATTTAATTTTTAAATGGAAATTGATATTTATCTGTGAAAAAATATTTTTTTATAAATTATTAGGCACATCCACTAATTGAACATTTAACCATTTTTGGACAATCAAATTAGTCCAGATTGAAGAGTAAATAACTTCATATGTTTAAATCAAATTTCACACAAATTGTTGATCAGTCTTGTATTCCCAATACCTTTCTCACATGCTGCTAGCCTGATTGGGGCGAGTAACTAGTCAAATTGAGGGTAGTGGTCAATAAAATAGAGTGAATGGACTATACATATAAAATGAGCTAAATATTATTGTCAAAATTGTGACCCAACTTATTGACCTCACGAGAACCTACGAATTGATGTTAATAAGTTTTGTGGGCCCCATCATGATGTGTGTCGAACATCAACAACGTGCATTTAATGTGTCCCCTTTAGGTTATGAGATATCTCAAAAATCATCCATAAATGAAACTCAGGTGGACCATACCATCTAAAACCATGTCAAGACATCATCAAAAATATAAAACCACTTGGTGGGGCTCACATGAGTTTTGGATGCGGCTAAAACTTGGTCTGATCCCTCATCCAAGTGGGACACACATAATGAGTGGGTTGGATATGTGAATCACATTAAGGCAAGCCCAATATATGATTATGAATGTTTTAAGGAAACCCCTCTACATTTAGGTGAGTTAGTCATTACCTTTACCAAAGTAAACTTTGTGGGGTCCACCGTTATTTATTTATTTTATCCATTCCGTTTATCCACGTTAACAGATAATTTGAGGTCTAAAGAACAAAAAGGAAGCATATCCAAAGCTCAAGTGGACCACACCACAGAAAATAGTGTGATTGAACCTCTACCATTGAAAAATTCTTGGAGGCCATAGAAGTTTTGGATCAAGCTGATGTTTGTGTTTTCTCTTCATTCATATATACTTGATATTATGAATAGGATGGATGGCAAATAAATGTTACTGTGGGCCCAAGGAAGGTATTAATGGTGGAAATCATTATTCCACATTGTTTCATGTGGCATGGTCCACTTGAGTTTTGGATTTACTGAAAATTTGGGATCAACTCACACCGTTCATCCATTTTTCGAGATCATTTTAGAGAATTATTCCAAAAATGAATCATTTCCAAAGATTAAATGAACCGCACCACAAATACTAGCATGGGTGATGATTTTCACAATTAAAAAATTTGTAGGGCCCACCATAAGGTATATTTTCCATCCAATCTGTTTGTAAGGTCACAAAGACCTGGATGAAGAGGAAAAACAAATTTTATATTGATCCAAAACTTTTGTGACCCCCAAAAGGGTTTTAATGATAGACGTTCAATCCCCTACATGCTTTTGATTGTGTGGTCCAGTTGATAGTTAGATCTGTCTTATTTTTTGTCTCAAGCCTTACGACCAGATTGTCATGTGGATGGACGGTTTGGATATAACACACACCTCATGATATGACCCACAGAACTTGATCATGTCACCCAGCCCCCTCTCTCAAGGGTGCAGATTAGATACTGACAGGTTGAGTAGCGAGACTCGCCACTGAAGTTACATCACCAACTTCTATGGGCCCCACCATGATGTATGTTTTGTATCTACACCATCCATTCATTTGGAGAGATCATATTAGGGCATAAGCTAAAGAATGAGTCAAATCCAAAGCTCGAGTGGACCTCACCATAGAAAATAGTAGGGAGAGAGTGACGCCCACCATTAAAAAGTTCTAAGGGCCACAAAAGTTTTCGATCAAGCTAATATATGTGTTTTCCCTTCTTTCATGTCTTCTTTAACGCATGAACAGGTTGGATCTCACATGAAACACATGAACAGGTTGGATCTCAAATAAACTGTATGGTGGACCTTCGGAAGGTTTAAACGGTGGGTGTCACTCTCTCCACTATTTTCTGTGGTGGGGTCCACTGCAGCCTTGGATCTGCCTCATTCTCTGTATCATACCCTAAAATGACCTCTCAAAATGTATGGATGGTGTGGATACAAAACATACATCATAGTGGGGCCCACATAATTGGTGACGACACTTCAGTAGCGAACCTACTCAACCTGTCAGTCGCTAATCCATGTCCCTCTCTTAAGAGTTGAGGATTGGTTTGGGCGCCGTCCTAACCAGTCCCTATTTCAGACCCTCTCCCTCCCTCTTGATCTCTCTCTCGATCTCGATCAGTCTCCCACTCTCTCTCTCCCTCTCCTCCAACTCGAAGCTCGACAAAGAGTGCCTCAACGAGCACAACCAGGTAATTCGTGGTCTACGTCTTCTAGGGGTTTTTTTCCACCTGTTTCTCTCTTAGCAAAACCCTCTGCAGCGAAAATGGTGAAAGGGCACAAGGGTTTTTTTCCACCTGTTTCTCTCTTGCGGCATGAGGATGTCATACATCTACAAGGCCAAGGTCAAGAAGGATGAAAACCCTCTCAATCCTCTCGATCCCTCTGCCCATCTGTCTCCCACTCCCTCACTGCCGATCACCTGATCTCTCTCTCTCTCTCTCTCTCTCTCTCTATTCCCCTCTCTCCCTCTCCCTCTCCCTCTTCCTCTCCCTCTCCCTCTCCCTCCCTTCACTAGAAATAGCGAGCCATTGATCTGATTGAGCTTCTGACGATCGGATTTTGCAGGTGTGGATCGGCTGGAGTTCAAATCTGGTCCGTATGCTTAGGGATTGCATTCAGTCCATCCATAAGGTTTGAATCCACATTTCCCTGATTTTTCTTACTCAGATTCTGTTTTCCCCCAAATTTCTGTAGATTTTGGCCAATGAAATCTCTAGTACTGTTTTGATTTGTAATGGCCTCATTCACTGAACCATCAACTAAACCTGTCACATCTGAAAGCCTTCTTTGTGTTGTAAAGTGTACCTCAAACATGGCATCTGTTGTATAATGGCTGTAGTGTGCATTACCATATGTCAATCTTGATTTTCTTTTGGTTTTATAATCAGGAATTCTGGAAAAATCTATGATCTACTGCCCAATTTGTAGTTCGATTCACTTTGACATCAACTGTGATTTAAAATCTGATTGAGTTTTTCTGAGCATTTCAATGTATTTATTTACTGTTGCCTCTTTTGAAACGAGAAAAGCAGAAGAGAAAAAGCAGTAGTGTGCATTACAATATGTCAAGATGTTGGCTCCATCTTCAGTAGAAACTGAATCAGGTATCCATGTGCCTAGGCCCTTCAGTTTTTAGAGAAAATAGGACAATCTTGAGCTTTATTTTTATTTTTTGAAAAGCATGATGTTGGGTTTTATCTGTTTTTTTCTCAGTAATAGCAATTTATTGTGTCAGAGAAACATCTCTACTAATATAGATTTAAGAGGCTGATTTGTCATCAACCATGAAATCTTGAACATTGTTATTTGTGATTTGGCTCTGGAAATTAGGTTGTTTGGATGCCTGAGCAAATTGAATTCCAGACATTCAGTTTAAAAAAAATGTTGTTTCCTACCGTTGACAAGGGAGTAGTGCACGTACAAAGTGAAAGTAACATAATTGCAATTTGGAGCTCAAGCTAAAGTGAGGAAGACATTTTATACAAATGTTCCTAATGAATGCATGCAAGCTGTTGAAGATCTGGTTGTCCTAAGGACTTATTGTCACACCCCAAACTCAGAAACCAGGCTCACAAAATTCCCGATTGCCGAATCCGGGGCCGACAGCCTCCGTAGTACCCCATTCTCGGCTCTCAGCGCCCATACGCCAGATTCTGATCCTAGGATCCTACAAGGAGGATTTTCAGTATAATTTTTTTTCTTTGTAATAGAGCATAATCATAAACATACCCAAATCATAAAGGCAACATCATCATCACATATCCACTAATATAATCATTTGAATACAATACTGAAAGGGAAATACATATATCAAAATTCAAGCTCTAGAGGACAGCTGCACGCTCCAAGCTCAACGCTGCCGCAACCTAACGTCACCTGCACGCATCTATCGTGCATAAGCTTACAAAAGCTTAGAGGGTGGTGAGAGTGTGTGTAAGGTAAGTGCCAAGTATACCATAAAGCCCATGAATCATACATCATCAGGATAAGCAGAAATACTAACAAGATCATGAATCATACAATGTCAGAGTAAGCGAAAATATACTGGTAAGTCCATGAGTGCTATCAGCCGTACCAAGGCTATGCAATGCAACACATAATAAGATAGTAACAGATGCTGAGGATGCAATGCAATATGCAAATCCTGATGAGCCACGAATACTATCAATCTCATCTATGCCATATAAGTGCAAAACATAGTAACCCAAAATGCTAAGTACCATGGATGCAATGTAATATGTGGTGAGAATGAAATGACCATATAGGAACGTGATGTTGGGATAATAGTACGAAGTATCACAGGCTATGGGGTCCATCATAAGGGACTTCTATCCAAGCCAGTCTCATACCTAAATTTGGATAGTAAGACACAATGTGGTAAACTCTTGATCTCAGGTTAGTCGCGCGCCCAACCCAAATCTTAGCCATGCGAAGGTACACGTAAAAAATAGTTATGCACCACCAGCCTGAGTGAATAGTGAATGAATGAGTATGCAACTCCTATCTAATAAGTCCACATATCAGTACAGTTCATCTTTAGGATCGTCACCGGAGTCTATTACACTCTACGCCAGCTTGCCGCCCCTATCCGAGCGCACAACTGGGTAAGTGAAAGAGACCTCACTATCCGCCTACCAATATCGGGCCCGGCTCATCGATAGCAGACCTATTCCTCAAGCTGGTCAAACTCAACCTAGATATTGCCCCTCACTCAGGCGGATAAGGTCACACCCCTTCCCAACCGACCACGACACAGTGGGAGACGCGGCCTCCTGGTATTCGGCCCTCATGCGCTCATATATCCACTCGGTCTTGACGTTGGAGTCATCTCCTGGCCATGGAGGTTTAGGAATTTTCACCCAAGAACATCTATGGAGCCCGTATGCTAGAACCAAACATTTTCGGTGTCCCGTCTGGCCATCCACGATATGCCTGTGGAGGCCATGGCCCTGATGTCGCTAGGGCGTACAATGATCAAGTAACATGTATGCGAGATGCATAAATCACACCGTACAAACATGTAGCAATCTTGCGCGTACCATGCGCTCATGTCTCGCGCGTACCATGCGCTCATGTCGGGCACTCCATCTCATATGGAGTCTCGTAAATGTCTCAGCCCAACGGCTCATGTTATAATCAAACATTCCTCATATTAAGCATACATATGATGCGTATGGGTATGAATCATGGAGCTACACTAAGCATGTTATAGGTGATAAACTATCCTTACAACGCAGATGGGCCTAGACGGCCTACACACAACAAGTATGGGCCTACCAATGGCCCTAGGGAGAGTCATAATGCGGACATTTAACTAACATTATACTTACAATATGGACGTCAAACCAACATTGCTCCTAAGGCATAGCCCGCCATATAGGTCAACACATAAAACACGATGGAATCACATTCAATGGGCCTTATGTATACCTTATTGGGCCTCAACCCATGGGCCTCCAATACATCAAATGGGCCTCACAACATAGGTCTCATGTATATCAAGGTGGGCCTAAACAACGGGCCATAAATATGACAAGTGGGCCACATCGCATGGGCCATATGTATATACCAAGGTGGGCCTCAACGGATAGCCACAAGTTCATCAACATGGGCCTCACCACATGGGCCATATGCATATCAAATGGGCCACACCAATGGGCCTTATGTACATTGCAATGGGCCATATCCCATGGGCCTTGAATACGTCATAATGGGCCTCAACCCACAGCCTTAATACATCACAATGGGCCTTAACCCATGGGCCCCAAATACATCACAATGGCCCTCAACCCACGGGCCCTAATACATCACAATGGGCCCCAACCCATGGGCCCTAATACATCACAATGGACCCCAACCCATGGGCCCCAAATACATTACAATGGGCCTCATAACATGGGCCTTACATTCATATCAAGGTGGGCCTCAACAATGGCCCCAAACAAATCAAGGTGGGCCTAATCACGTGGGCCATATGCATATCAAATGGGCCACAACAATGGGCCTTAAGTGTATCAGATGGGTCACACCAATTGGGCCCCAAGGTATGTCAAAATAGGCCCGATCACATGGACCATATGCATAACAAATGGTGGGGTCCACTTGAACTGTTAGATCTGCCTCATTCCTTAGCTCATGCAATAAAACAAGCTTTCAAAATTGGATGGACGGGTTGGATGCAACAAATTCATCATGGTAGGGCCCATAAAGCCCACTATAATATATATATGGAATATGGAAAAAGGCACAATGCACACGAGCTGATTTTTAACGTCTCATAAGGTCGAGCTAAGTGGGCCCCACTGTGATGCATTTTCAAACATCTACCCCATCAGCCAAATGCACCATTCTGTCGTAAGTCTAGGTCTCAAAAATCAAGTCAATCCGTGACTTGTGTAGGCCACGCCACATGCAGATGTGGAGAGGGCCGTGCACCATTTAAAACATTCATAACCATTTTGAGGGCCCACTAAGATGTGGTTTGTAAATCCAGCCCATCCATCATGCGTGTCCACGTGCATGAGGGTTCAGCCCAAGTTTCAGGCGCATGCCAAATTTCAGGTGGGACCCACCGTCCACTGGACGGTGTACACAAACATCATCGTGGGCTCCACCGTCCGCTGGACGGTGGAATACAACACATACACTACAGTGGGTTCCCACCGTCTGCCTGGACAGTGGGGATAAGACACATACATCACTGTGGATCCCATGTGGGGCCCACCATTATGTTTATACGCCATCCAAACCATCCATAAGGTCACACGAGCTTGGATGAAGGGCAAAAATAAATTTTAGCTTGATCCAAAACTTCTATGGGGCCAGGAAGGGTTTCAATGGTAGAGTTCATTTCACACTGTTTCTTATGATGTGGGCCACCTGAGCATTGGATAGGCCCGAAATTTGGAAGGGACCCACCTCATGGACGGATTGGATTTCAAATAAACATCAAGGTGGGGCCCACAGCTGGAGCAGTGTCCTGCCCATTTCAAGCTGACGTTGGCAGCGTCCTGCTGCAGAGCGGCAGCAGGCGCTGCCCTTATTATTATTTTTTTATTTTTTTTTAAATGTGGTTTTTCCGCGGTTTTTCAGGTGTGGGGCCCGCGTCTGATGAATCCATTCCGGCCTTTGGATTCCACAGCCCATAACAGATCTATCAAGACCAATATCGGGCCTGTTTCGACGTGTAAAAAAATAAAAATGATTTTTGAACGGTAAGGATGCAGTTTTCAATGCTATGGCCCACCAGATATTCCGATCAACCTCATTTTTCGGCTCATCACCTAAAATGAGTTGGGGAAAAGGATGGACGGCTTAGATTAGATACAAATATCAAGGTGGGGCCTAAACAAGTGGGTCACCCCAAGAGCTTGGAAACTAAGCTAATATTGGTGTTTTTCAAACACGTCCAGCGTCCCTGGACGCTGGACGGCCTAACATACTACAAGGTGGGCCCTATTTAAGTGGGCCACCAAATGATGGGTGGTATGGGTACATTACATATAAGGTGGGCCCCACTTATAAATGGATTGGCTAAAATACAAGCCTCATGGTGGAGTCCATTCAAGTGGGCCACACAACCACAAAATCTTTAAAAAAAAAGGAGAGAGAGAGGGAGAGAGAGAAAGAGAAAGTGGGACACACGTGGATGGAGGGACCCCGACACTATGGGCCCTCCCTTGCATCCAGTCATACATTAAACGGTAATCAAGGAGGGCCATCGGCCACATCTCAGGGTCCAAAGTGAGATCCATACCATTGATCGATAGGTCTCACTTGTCCCATCATAAAAACATGAAAAACCTATCCTATAAAGCACCCACCGGTTGATCTCTTTGGTCCGTTGGAACGCCACCCTCCTTGTGCTCCTCTTTGATGGTGGAGATGGGAAATGGATGGCTAGGATGATGGGTTTTGGAATGGGAAAGGTGTGTTACACAAACTCTCTCTTTTCTCACTTGGAAGCTTGGACGTGGGGATGCTCTTGCTTGACTTGAGAATGTTAGAAAATGAGAGGGAGAGAGAGAGTTGTAAGGAGAGATGTGAGTGAGTGATGTGAGGTGATGGATGTAGTACTTGACTAGGTATGGGTGTGTAAGAGAGAGGGTGAGAAAGAGTTGACTTTGGAGAGAGAAAGCATGGGTTACTTTGTACTTGACATTGAAGTGATTGATTAATTGATGTGATTGATTGATTGATGGGATTGATTTGACATTGTGTAGAGATTCTCTTTGGATTGAGAAAGCGCGGTGTTTCTTCAAAATAAACGTCGGCTCACATCTTCTGGTCAGGGTATCAGATCGGTGCGTCAGTCGCGGCGTTGGAATCGCGGTGATGGTGTGGTTGCAATGATACAGGTGTCGGATTAAACTGACTCGAATCTAAAGGATACGACTTACGATCGTGCGCAACATCTATTATCAGTCGCAGATTGCCGGACTTCGACGGAAAGGATCGCAGGATTCATCGGAACAATACGAACTAGGATACGGGTCTTACACTTATCCTCTTCTTGTTGTCCTCTTCTTATTGTCTTTTCGAATTTTGATGTTTGGAAAAAAATAAGGCCAATTTAAATAGCAAGAGAGCAATCAGATGTGTTTTTTTAGCAATATAGGAATTTTTCTATGGAAATAGGAAATATGTGCAGTTACTCTTTGTTTTGTAGCGATCAGTTTCAATTGAGGTATGTATTAACTAAAAATAAACTGATTAAATAGGTGTAGTTTTTGGTTCATGGTGCATCTAAAATGCGACCTTACAGTTTGGACTATTTGATTGGCTACATGCTTTGATTGCTTACCTTTGGTCTTGAGGGCCATATCAGCTAATTAGTGAGCAGCACAAGTGTCATTGTGCTGTGATGGTTGGTGAATAGAGGATTCTATGATGTACCTGTTTGGATTAATTGTTGATTACAGGTCTGCATGTGTAGAGTAATTGGATACTGTGACGTGATGGGTGCAGATTGGAAGAGTTGTGTAGTCTGTTTGGATGACTTGCATTCTGTGTTGGGATAGTTCTAGAATGGATGAAGAGTGCTTATTTGGAGGAATTGTTGGTTGCAGGTCTATAAGTTTGGAGGGAAATTCTTGCATTGGATGAAGAGTGTTGTATGTTTTCAGGTTTGGCTGCCTTAGCTGCTCATCTTTGGGCTTGATACAAATGTAAGATGCATTGAGATGATCCAGCATACAATTCTGTTTATGTTTGTCTTTAAAATTCACACTATATTATTCTTTTTCTTTCTTTCTTTCTTTCTTTCTTTTTGTGCAGCAAGTGAAGAGCAGAGCTACAGCTAGTCATGCACGTAACGAACCTGCTGACGGTCAGAAAGCTGAACCTTCTTGTTTCCTTGTACTTTCTATCATGTTTGGTTCTATAAAATGATCTCTTCTGGAATAAAACTGTTCCTTCAGAACTTGCTAAAAATATATATTTTCAGGCATCTGCGAAAAAAGCTAAAGATTTCTTGCCCTTCTTGCAACGGAGTAGAAGGCTACCCGCTGTTGTGGATTACATCCTTAGTGGTCATTGGTTTAAATTGTTGATCCCCAAGGAAACTTACAACATTGCATTCTCCTTCTCTGGTGTTAGATGCCCTGGCCGCGATGAGCCTTTCTCAGATGAAGCAATTGCCTTCATGAGAAGAAAGATCTTGCAGAGGGATGTAAAGGTACCATGTTCTGCCTTGGTGTTTTCCAATTTACTTCATGTTCAGTGCTGTTAAATTTCTGTAATTTTGTACAAATTGAAGTCAAAACAGTTGATAGAACTGGAACCTTCTTGGGTTCTTTATGGAACCTTCTCTGGTTCTTGATGCTCACCTATTGGCAAAGTCTGCAAAAAACCAGAAATCAAAGTTTAGTGCTTAAGGTGCTTTGTGATTTAGAAAGTCGATGCCGAGCTTGCTCACTCTGTGTCTGCTGACACATATTTATTGCAGATTTGGGAAAATCATGTTAAAGGACAGGAAGCTACTAATGGGTCATCAGTGGCTAAGATCAAACAGAAGGAAGTGCTTAAGGTGCTGTGTGATTTTCGCTTGAGTGATGCCTTGTTTTATTTCTCTAGGTGGATAATTGACTTGCCTTCCTGATCTTTACTTTCAGGTGGTGGTTACTGAGGTGCTGGGTGGTGGCAAGTTCTATGTCCAAACAGTTGGAGATCAAAAAGTGGCTGCTATTTAGCAACAACTAGCTTCATTGACCCTCCAAGATCCTCCTGTCATTGGTGCTTTTAATCCTAAGAAGGGGGATATTGTCCTTGCTCAGTTCAGTGCAGATAATTCTTAGAACAGGTCCATGGTGAGACTCTCATTAACTACAAAAAGTGGCTCTTTTTATGTTCTGGAAAAGTTGGTGGCAATACTAGTTGTATGTTCTGGAAAATCCCAAGCACATTGAGTTCCAGGTACATATTCTGATTGAACTTTCTATCACATCCATTCCATTAGGGGCTGTTTGGATTGGTGGAAATAAATAACTGAGAAATTTTATTTTTTAAAAAAATTTACTACATGCCTTATTTCGCAAAAATTACCAAGCTGACTCTTGCAGATTGCAAAACTGCCTTTTCTCTTCAATTCAAGAACGCACTAAATTTTCCAAATGCCCCTTCTGCTAGATCCGTAATTCATGTTGGTTTTCCAAGGAAATTAGTACCCAACATTCAAAAATTTTTCGAGCAAGTTTACCTTTGTAGATGTTTTTCTTAGAAGGATAGTTGCAGTTAGGGATAGACAACCTTGGTTCTATTAGTTAGAGTGACTCAAATCTAAGATTATGCTGTACTGCACTAGTGCATTTTCCAAAAACAACTACGAGCTGATAGCTGTCTATATTATTATTAAAACATTCTAGTTTTTAAATCTGTAGAGTAATCTAGTCACCTGTCCCATCTTGGTTAGGATCCTGTCACCACCATAAGCGTCCTCTCAGTCTAGTGATCCATTTGTCCGTTTGGGAGCCTCCACATTTGATGGGTTGGAGTCCCAAAATGATAACTCCAGGATGATTCCGACTTCTGATCAACATCCTCCAAACACCCAGTTAAAGCTAAAAATGGTTATTGATCAACAATTTTAAAGCCCATTAAGCTGTTGATTAATGTTTGTGTAGTGATTATGATTTTTGGACCATGGCTCATTCCACCTTAATTATCCAATTGTACATCCATGCTCATGTTGAGCATGACCCATTTTGGTTATGTGGATGTGGCAAAATACTACCTCTGCAAATGTTAATGACTTCTAGGTATGTTGATCAGACATCTGGTAAATTTCAAAATTGCCGAAGAATTGATTATGTGTTACTTAGCATGAAGAATGATTGTTGTAAACCATGACATAGTTTGAAGATTGATTGCCGCAAACCATGACATGGGTTGAAGAATGATTACAGTAAACCATGAGATCCATGTAACTATGGAAACATACTGCACCAAGTACAAGGCAACCTTGAGTATAGATTTTTGAAGCAAAGGCCATGATTGTTTTGAGTTTTACTTACCTATACTCCCCCTGATTGTAGTCTGTTAGAAATTACTGAAGAAGTTAATTAAATCATTGATTCTCTTATCAGTTCACCTTTTCTGACTGGCTCTTAAACAGTAGTAGCTTTCTTGCGAAACTTGAGAAACTCATGAAACTCCAAATGGTTCCTACCACTATATGTACGGAGGGATCTTCTAAAGAAACAGTGGACCACATCCATCTCTATCTCTGGTCATTGGGTACTGTCATTTCTCTTCCGTTTGTGTTGGACTGCTGTACTTGCGTTCTTTAAGCTTGGGTGTGAGCATTCTTAATCTTTTCTCTGATCAATCTATGAGAAAAGATACGTTCTCACCATGGTTCTCTGCTATGCAACTTGTGAAAACCATGCCACACGCATGTAGTCACTTGTACATAAGCAAGGATGGGTTTTATCAAGTGAAACCCGATGAAGGTTTGCTTGTCCTCCTAAAAATAACATGCAAGAAGATCACAAATATATCCAAGTAGAAGTTCCTTTGCGAGGTAAGGATTAAATGTTTGGAGGAAAGGACTGTGAATAAAGATCAGTTCATTTTGACCTCCTCTTTGTATTGTAATTTGCTATTCCTCTCACAATCAAGGCACCCAGATGATATATTTAGGTTCATTTCAACCCACTTCTTCATATCATTATTTCTTGTTTCTTTCACAATTCAAACAACCAATGAACCTTCATGCGAGTTGCATTTGGATGGGCTCTCCTAGACGATTTACAAGGGAAGAATTTGTTTATATACATATCTCCTGGGTGACATCCTGGGCCCTTAAACTTGGCCGAGGACTGGGATCAAGCTTGAAATCTAGGCCCTGTTCCAGGCAAATGGCCTGGTCTAATCAAGTGGGTCACTGTTATATAGAAAGAATAGAGGTTTAATGGCACTTGTTAGTGGTTACCATTGGACCTAGTTGTGTAGTTCAGAGACAATTCTTTTGATCTGGGTCATGTTTCAACAATCCAAACAGTTTATATGTAGATGTATAGTTTAAAGACTTTCTTTTTTTTTTGGAATCCTAGGTCATGTTTCAATCATCCAAACAGTTATATGATGGGACTAATCATGGATGGAGGATAGGAAAAAAGAATATTAAACTGGTTTGGCAATGAACAGGTAAAATATTACGTCTTCGTGGTTTTCATAGCCATGTCAATAGGATTTGGTTTTCCTAATTTGTGCATTTTGGTTGTGTTCATTCACATAATGCCCATGGAAGAATCAATTGTAAGTTGTCTCTGCTCTATCAACTTATTATTTCTTCTTTTGCCATCTGGTAAGCATGGTTCAAATATTGGCTGATATTTTTGGGTTTTTAAAAACCAGTGGGTAATAGTCAATATGTATTTGGTTTTCTTTGATCTTATACCTTTAGCTATACCAATATTTTAAACTTTGCTTGTAAATATTCTTTTACCAATGATCCATTATTGAATATGCCAGCCTGTATGCCCTCACCTTGCCATATCGAGCTGATTTTGTCCGAGAAGGAAGAGCCTGTCAAGGAGGTAATATATCGGTTCTCTTTATTTACGGCTCCATAATATATGCTAAAAGTGTGTGGCATGCAAATTTCATCTTTACATAATATACCAAGAAGCATAGGCTACATAACTAATTCCCTCTTTTCAATTCTATTGTTACTAAAATTGCACCCATGTACCCTGTTCTAGTCCCTAGTCAAACAGGTTTATTTTAAGGCATCTATCAAACATGACCTAAGTACCTAAAACTCAATCATTAAAAATTTGAGTCTCGAGTCTTCAAATCCACCCGACCGTATAGGACATCAAGTCAGGTCAAATGCTTGAATTTTTAAATGATGATTTACAGCAACATGTACAAAACCTTCCAGATTTTTTGTAATACAGTATTAGAACATTGTGACATTTCTTTTTCAGATGGGGAAGAAATGTGCATCTATTGTATTATAAGTATTTCATTTTGAGAAGGGAAAGAAATGTGTGTGTATTTTAAAATAGATTAATTCCAGTCCACACCCTCTTTAGCTAAGCAAGATGTATGAGGAAAGTATTTGTGAAACCTGTTTGAACTCATGTTAAAATGCCATTAGTATTTGTGAAACCTGTCTGAACTCATGTTAAAATGCCATCAGTATTTGTGAAACCTGTCTGAACTCATGTTAAAATGCCATCAGCTTCTTTGGCCCAGTTTGCTGCTCTGCCTAGCTCAACAACTCATGGGTTGGGTCCTTGATCACCCTATATGGTGATTTAACCGGTAACCATTTGATTATGTGGAACTGCAGTATCATGTTTCTAGGTGATGCATGTTACCATGTATTGCTGGAATAACAACACTACTGATTTTGACCTTCTATTTGTTCCTTTTTCCCACAAAACTTCTAGTTTTTCTATTTTGATAGGCTAATCCGTGGCTTCATTGGATTGAGCCTGATGGTTATTTTTATGCGACATGATCCTCGTTCAAACTGTAGAATAGGGTGTTTTCAGTGACGTCCCTATCTTGGTAGATAGCTTTTTGAACTTAGGTAATTCGATATCCTTTTAAGCTTGGGATGTAGGAATGACATTTTATGTGAGGAATTATGGAATGTTGAGCCTCAGGAAATGTGGATTTTACTGAGGATTTCAATTCCTTATGTGCGGGCCTATTGTCTGGTGATCTAAGCCATTGAGATGTTGAGCCTGCAGTGGATGGACCATGCTCCAAAAAATCTTCACCTTTTAAGATAGTAAAAATCAGTTGATTGCTTAGAGATGGACAGTTAAGAAAAAAATATAGGACCATTTTCAATGGAAAAGAAAGAGCCAAAGATTGGGTGGATAGGGTCTTCCAATCTTGAAGACTTTTTGAGAGATGGGGGATGAAAGAGCAGCCCATCATATCAACAGTTTGGATCGCCTAACTATGGGTCCCACACATGGTATCTAAAGCCTGAGCAACTTCTGGATTTGATAACCCCACCCAAGAAACTTGGGGTGATTTTGGATGAAGTTTCTGTCTCTTTAACCTCTTCTAAACTTTCCCTCTTATATCTAATATTTCTTTCTTGCAAGAAATAACAGTGGAATTTGAGAGAACCCTGACTTTTTCAGCTACCCCACCATCCTTCAGAAAAAGCTTATCTGGTATGCATTGATTTCATTAATTTTTCTTCCTATTTGTCTTTATCCCATCCAAAATTTTCCTCTTATTCTTTTATCTTCTATTGATGTTAGTTGCAGAATCAGAGTCTACTTGAAGGCTTAGGAGTCTGAATTTCAGTAACTTCCAGTCTCAGATGTCGGACATCTCAGATAGACGAGACTTCAGGTTTTCTAATCTTGATTACCTCTATTGTGCTCTGTTCCTAATTCTTGTTTGGGAATTGATATGTACACCTACCATGATTGATTTGCTAGAATTGTATTTGTGTAGGCCTTGGCACACTTTCAGGAAGTCACCAACAGATATTGTCAAGAAAAGAAATCTGTATGTCTTGATTCGCCCAACATTTTTCCATATACATTGTTTTATCAAGCATAATTGTATTAGAAATTGCAGTCTTAATTATGGAGTCCTGATGTCAGTTATAATCATTTAGTTCAGACCAGAAATTAAATAGGAATTTGAGTTGTTAATGGAAATGTGCATTTAGATGGTACATGCCTGTAACATTGGACTTGCTCTTGTACATTGTGCTGAATGTTTATCATCAATGCTGGCCCTGGTTTTAGGCTGCTTTGGAGGACAGTGAAGTCTTTTATAGATATAAAACCCTTTCAAAGATTCATGTACTCTCAATGAGGCTTCTTCTATTTCTATTTAATTAATTAATGTTCCGTCTTCTAGAAATACTGTGATAATGTGTCTAACAGTAGTTTTTGACATGCTTCTCTAATTTGGAAGGGCAGGGTTCTCAGAGTTTGATGAATATGTTCCCATGGTAAACGAAGATGTGGATTCAAGTTGGAAGAAAGTGTCCCATCAAAAGCTCCCGTCTCCTAGAAGTATGCAAGTATATATTAGATTTCATTAAGGAGTTGCAGGCTTTTGCAAGTCAATGGTTATATGTTGTTATATGAGGTATCATATTTAGTGGATTCCATTTATGTTCATGTATTTTTCATACGAGGTATCATATAATGTTTTGGCAGGGAGTTTTTATTTTTAGTACGATTGAACTTTTTAGTTTGATGAATAGGATTCTTATCAAACAATCATGTGAATAGGATTTATTTTATGAATAGAATTCTTATTAAACAATCGTATGAATTATTGTTTGAATGACTATCAGGTGTAAGATTCAAAATAAATAAATAAATTTGATGATATAATTTTTTTAATTTATAGATATTTTAGCGACGGACCAAATCCGTCGCTAATTTCTAAACAAGTTGACAATCAACGACGGATTTGGGCCCGTTGCTCTCCTCAAATTAGCGACGGACCTTATCCGTCACTAATATTTCTAATGACGACGGTTTTTTTGAATTTTTGCGACGGATTTTTATTTTTTGCGATGGATCCTATCCGTCGCTACTGTGCGATGGACCTTATCCGTCGCAGGATAAAATGACGGATTTTATCCATCGAGAAAAAAATGACCCAGTAAACAGCGATGGACCAAGCGACGGACGAAATTCGTTATTTATTTGGTTTTACGACGGATTTGGTCCTTTGTAAATTCGTAATTTTGGCGTAGTGATTTCATCATATTCAACATGTACTACTATGTACAACTAAGAACATCAGGGCAAAACCAAAACATAAACCATGTCATATTTACTATACCTGATGTACATATCCAGGGTACTGTAAAATATATATATATATATATACATTGATATGTATAAAACAAAAAGGGCAACTGGAGTCTGTAACCTCAACTCCTGTAGCTCCCTACTCGCACCTGAAAAAATAGAAAGGAAACCTTGAGCTACTAAGCCTAGTGTGTGCGTGTGTGCAGTGAAAATGCATGTTTTATGTCATGCTCATATCATGCACAGGCCTACTGGACCGATAACAATAAAATAAAGATACAATGCATTATGCCACTTTTCATATTCCAATTTACCTTTTTTTTTTCCACATTTCCCAATCGGATCACCAAGGTCTGAAACAGAGGTGGGGCTCGCATATGATTGCTACCCACTTGCACAGGCTTTTCCACCGTGGTCAATTACAGGGGTGGGACTACATAATTCTTAGGCTGAACTAGTCTAACCCACTTGTGTTGAACCTCACTATTTGCCTAACAGCGAGAAGTCATAAGTCACCTGGAAAAACGATAGCGGACAATTTATGAGCTTGTCACACATAACCTATCTTTGCTTGCCCATAAGCAGGTCAGATCGAACCTCTCAACCAATCGACACACGTCGGTGAGAGTCGCCGCTTACTTTGGTATTTCGGCATTTTAGCGCTCTGTTCTTCCACCCGATCTAGGCAATGGTTGCTCCTAATGGTACCAATTGGGGTTTAGGGACTTTCACCTACGGACTCTCTAATCATGTCTTGTTGAATTACACATTTTCTGGTGTGGTGTTCAACTCAAGTCATAACAAAGTATGTTTCATCGCATTTACAATCACCGTATGCATGAGTCCATACACAATCACAATATATCATGTTTTTCAACGGAAGCATAGGATGACCTTCCTCATGTGGTCTCCTCATGAATTTAAGTTTCTCATAGGGGTCTCTTGTAATGCTTCCTGTATCTAGACGGTTCACATACTAATCATAAACACATCGTGTGTTGCAACACAACCCATATGATCACCATACCATGAGATGAATCAGTCACTCTCAAACATACAATATACAACAACAACTATGAACCATGCATATGATATGCACATGACTTAACCAATCTAAATCCAATCCGAGATTCATTTCCGATATAAGACTTCATGCCACAAGTATGCTTTTTCTCAAGAGTTAACTACATCAAAAGGAGGAAGGATAGCTCTTTCAAATATTTTGTCAAATAGGTAAAGGGGGGGGGGGTCTGGACCACACATAAGGTTTTCAAGGAAAATCCAGCAATAACTTACTCCAACTAAATCAGCTATAACTTAATCTAAATAAATCACAGAATTCAGCAATAAGGTTGTCTCGCCCCAGACTCAGTACCGGACTCACAGGAACCCGATGGTCAGTTCTGGCCACAACAGCCTCGGTAGTACCCCATTCTCGGCTCCTGAGGTAGGTTTCGATCCTAAGATCCTACAAGAAGGATTTTCATAATAGTATAATCATTACCAATACGAGCATACCCAAGATCACAACAAGTAAATCTGAGAATAACAAAGGCACACATCACAAAATCCACTAAGCATTTGAACTTTTACAAGCTTACATAAGGTCCAAAAGGACATACATAAGATAATAGAAGAAAGAAAGGAAGTCTGCAACACTGAGTCCTCAAGCTCAGCTCTAATCCAAACTCTGTCACTGCGACGCCTGCCTAAGATTTCTTGCACGCATCAATATCATGCATAAGCTTATAAAAAGCTTAGAGGGTGGTGAAGGTGTGTGATAATAGTGCACAGAAGAATAATAGGAGATACGGGAAGGAAGCATGATCAAAGCCAACACCACCAGCCTTACCAGGGTTGTCATGAACGCAATAAACTATATCAAGGTAGTACAATAATGCAAGAAGCATACCAAGGCTATATAATGCAATGAGTACTGGGCGCCATGCCAAGGCGATGTAATGTGATGCTTACACAGCCGATGCAAATGCAATGTGAAATAATGTCAATGCTCATATCCAATCCACATATCAAGTACATTTCCATCATAAGGAAATCACTGGGGTCCATTACACTGCTGGATGACTACCGCTCTACAGACCCCGCACAGTCAAACGAGCGTAAGAGACCTCACTACCCACTTGTGGACAGCCAATCAACAGCAAGGCTTGACGGTAGCAGACCCATTCACGAGCTGGTCAGACTCAACCTAGTAATGCCCTCTTACATCAGGCGAGTAAGGCCACACCCATATTCAACCGACTACACAATAGTGGGAGTTGCGGCCTAACGGTATAAGGCCCTTGTGCGCTCATATATTTCACCTAGTCACAGCGCTGGAGCAGATCCTTGGTACCATGGAAGTTTTGAGAATTTCACCCATGGGCATCCTATGCACCCGATATGCTCATGTAACATTTTCAATGTCCAATCTTGGCCATCCACGATGTAATTGTGGAGGTTACAGCCTTGATGAAGTAAGGGCGATAATTGTCCATATGATATGCAATGTCAGATGCATGAATCACACAATTTACCATGCATCAATTTTAAGTATCCAATGTGCTCAAGGGGGAATACTACGTATGCGATGCCCAATGACACAATATGACCACACACACAGTGTCAACCAAGCATACAATGATGTACTTGGGTCATGAGGATGGATTTAATCACACTATATGGCGATATACAATGTATATTACATTCCTCCTATCCAAGAAGGGGCCAAGACTAGGTACTTAGACAATATTCTTAAGGAAATCCAACTTCTAGTGGGGGCCCATTTACCTGGGTTAGCCCACGAGACTAAGTATACAATCTACGAGTCCAAGTAATATAGAAATGAGCCTAGCAAGAGTCTAAGACGAGTATCCAATCACTCTTAAATACAACCGGGCCTAGAGGGGTCCATAATGGGGACATTTAACCACCATTCCCCAAAAAGGCATATCAACCATGAACTATATGGATAGAAGGCCCAAGGCCTACATTTAAAATAAATATAAAGGTAACCACATACATATATTCCTCATAATAGGCCATAAAAAGATATAATACCACTTTTAACAACATGAGCTCTAAGAGGGAAATTAAGGCCCAAGGCTCAATTCCCAATGGCCATAGAATCCATGCATTAAGTTGGACTTGGTGGGCAGCCTGTGCACACAATATACAGCCCAAAAATAAGTTTAAGTTTGGATAATGAAATGGGCCAAACTACATCAGCCCAATAACTAGCAATTTAAGTGGGCAACGAAGGGCCCAATACTATCCTTATCTTAGCCCACAAGTCCATTAAAATGGCGGAAGTTGGCCCAATATATGGTTGAGCCAAGCTGAGATGTCCCAACCCACTCTGGGCCCATGGGATGCCTCAAAAATCTGATATAAGGTGGGATCCTCATGTGATCACTAAAGTTGACCCAAAAGAATGCACTGATTAAGCCCAAAGATTATAAGAAAACACAAGCATGCAACATGTACACAAGTTTTCAATATGGTGGGTGTGTATATATCATGAAAAGATCAAGTGGGCCTGCTACTAGATTGTAAGTCCAGCAGCAACCCAAGGCAGAGAGTGCATCCACAATCGGGTGATCCAAGGCTTGGATGGCCTAGACCAAACATGCGTTAAGGTAGGTTCCACATATATACACATTGAGCCTTAAACAAATGGCCTAGGGTCTATGGTGGGCCTTTAACCATCCATAGAGAAACCCATGGGCCTACCTTAGGATTACCTAAGAGGACATCCAACCTCAACTGGTGCCCAAGAGGTAGCCCGCCACTACTCGAACATGAACTAAGGCCTAAGGCCTAAGGCAATCCATGGCCTAGTGGGTTTATACTCAAAGCCCAACACATAGGCAATATGGTGGGCCCTCAAGCAAGGTTAGGTCCAGCTATAAAGATCATGAGTCCACTCATTGTGGTGGGCCTAATGGGCAGCCCATTATTCCAACATATAGGTGATCCTTATATTTAAAACAAGTTGGGCCTCACATCTCGACCCAAGTATGTTTTACTTTAATGGGCAAGCAAGGGCCCAACTATCTAAGTATTTTGGCCCATAAAACCCATCACAATATTGTATTAAATATAGGCCCAAAGGTCAGGGGTCTATCAAGGAAGTTTCAAGACATTGGGCCTAGGAAACCCAATAGCCAACTATGAATAGTGTTCTAACAAAACCCATTTAAGGTGGGCCTTAAAAGTGTACTAATTAAGCCCAAAAATAAAATTAAAATGGTAAGATACTGACTTAAATCCTCCTCAAATCTAGTGGGCCATATTGCCCTAAAAGAACATTTATAGGCAACAATTATTGGGCTCAATGCCAAATTCCAGCCCACCCAAATTTCTGGGTTGGTTGGAGTCCGACAATAGAAATATTTCTTAGTATATTTAATTCCTGATGGCCCACACACATCAATGTGGGCCCCACCAGATGATAGAAGATATGTAACACATATATCAAGTGGGCCAGGCCGTTAGAATGCAAGCCCAGCAGTAGCCCTATGGGCTCGGGGTATCTGACCCAAAAATCTACCCAATGGGCCCCAAATTGAATATAAAAAAAATGAAAGATGATCATTCCCCTAAGGACCCCACGTGGATGGGTGGTGGGATATACGACACATCAAGGTGGGCCCACGAAGCAGGCTGGACGCCCCAGCCTAGGCGTCCCTGCCTAGCTGGCCACTCCCGGCCACACCACGGCCAGATCAAATATCCGTTAGGTTTGAAATTTTACAAAGTGATACTTCCATAGGTGGACCACACCTCCAAAAAATTTCAGAATTTTTAGATATTTTTAAGTATTTTAATTAATTTAAACAAAATAATCTGATCAGAAAATCGGACAGACCTGGATGTCCCAACGTGGTGGGCCAGTCCGGCCCTTGCCACAATGTACAGAGGGGTCCATTGGCCCTGAAATTTGGTAGATGGGTCCTAACATGGGTAGACCACATCCCCATAAAATTTCAGAATTTTTGGATATGTAAAAATATTTTAATTCATTTAAAGAAATCAATTTATCCAGAAAATCGGACTGATTTGGACACCATATTATAGTGGGTTGATCCATCCACCACCATGGTGTGTACAGGCGTCCATTGGCCCCAAAATTTTGTAGATGAGTCCTCCATGGGTGAGCCACCTCCTTGTAAATTTTTAGAAATTTTGGACACCTAAAAGTATTTTAATAAATTTTGGAATTCCAACCTGTCAAGGGTGGAATGTTGCTGGAACAGTGCAGAAAATCCAGACTGTTCACCCCACTTGAACCACACCTTTGGGACCCCAGTGAAGGTCGGATGGGGCTGAAATTTGGGGGACATCAAGATGAGATCCCCACCTTTCAGAAAAGTATATTTGATGGGTATAAAAGGTCCCCCAATCAGTCCTAAATTCAAGCCCAAGTCCAGCAAAAATCTGTCCAGAAATTTCTAGACAGCAATACATGGCTGGACACATCAGCCTATATCTCAATAATCTCAGCCATAAAAAAATGTGTGGCCTTCCTCAGTGGGCCCCACATAAGTCCAGATCATAGACTAAGACTAGGACACTTGCATGCATTAATTAAGGTGTCCAAAGATCGGCCACACATACAACGTCATCCACACATCAGAGAAAAGAGAAGAAGAAGAGAGTAATCTGGCCATGAGGGTAGGGCCCCACCACTAATGGGCCCTCCCAATAGTCAATCTCAACAATACAACAATGTTACTTGAACATGCAACATTAAACTAATGCATAGATGATCTATGACTAGAATGGGTGGTTGGGATGTCATCCCAACATGACTTCTAGGGTCTAGATGCCCTTGAAATAAGGTGGATGATACAATACATCATGATGGGGTCCATGGAGAATGGCCCCATCATGTTTCATGATACGCATGTAGGATGGGCCAAAAGGCCACATCCATGGGGTCAAATGGGGTCCCCACCATGGATTGGTGGGCCTCATATGATCCACTCAAAAGAAATAAGAAGATTTAAAGGTAGAAAATCAAATCAGCAAGATCATTGTTACCCACTTGTGATCTCACTCCCAAACTTCTACTCCATGAAGCTCTTGGAGCAAGGAATGGATTTAAATGGTGGAGATCTAATTCAAATGAAGGGATTGGGAGTATGATGGGGGTAAGGGGGCTAGAGAAGAGAGGGAGATGAAAGGGAAGTTGCTAAAAATTCTAGCAATGGAGGGAAATGAGAGGGAGGGAGAGAATAAAGAGAGAGAAAAATGTCATCATTATTTTGTATGAGAAGTCATCATAGCATAGGGAGGAGATTACAATGTTTAGGCTTTTAGACTAGGCTTAGGTGGTGTTTGTTGAGATAGGTAGTGTTTCCATAGAATTTTTGTGGTGTGTAGTGTGTATGGGGACTTGTGCCATGGAGGTGGTCCTCATGCATTTGCACAAAAGTGGGTCATATGATCAAGGGTCATTGTTCACACCCCAAGTATAGGGTTGTGATGTAGTAATAGCTCGGTAAGACCGAGGTCGAATCCACAGGGACTGAAACCTGTACGTTATCTGAAACTAAGTAGAAATAGAACTAGAATGAGATGAAATCTAAATCGATTATAGTTTGAAGAATAATGATGAAATATTAATCTAAAACTTAGGAAAAATTAGAGAAGGGAGACTAGGGATTCAGAGGATCCACTTGTAGAGATCAGGGAGATCTTACGCCTGCATTACAAATCAGGAAAATTAACTGAACTGCCATTGATATGGATTTCAAGAGATGAAAGGTGTATGAATTAGAATGGATTCCATCACCAAACTATGCCCAGGAGACAAAGCAAACAACAGAATTAATCTAATTACCAACCAATCAACATGCCATGAAGGTTAGGAAGGGTACCGACATCCAACCATGCCCAGGAGACGATGGTGAACAACAGGGCTTCCTGACGTCATAAACATAAAGAAGAAAAGAACATGCTCAAAGCCATTGCAGACCCATTGTAATTTCAGTCACAACAGACCATTAAAGACTGAAAACATTCCCTTAATTAAACCCAAATCAATATCAGATCAGTCTATACAAAAAGCACAAGCAAAGAGGCCTCCCATCACGCTACAAGCTTCACCTCTTAGCCCTAGCTAAGAGGTTTAGCCACACATAAGTGGGCTGAAACCCTTAAAATAAAAAAATATAAATAAAAATAAAAATAAAGGAAAAGAAAAATAAATCTACTCCCTTTCTCTCTCTCTCTCTTCACGTGGGATTCCAAGCCTCACATTTGCTCCCCACTCTCTCTCTCTCTTTTTATAGCAGGTGATGAAGTCTCCTTTCCACAACCAAGTCTGCAAGGAGCAAGTCGGTTTCAATCACCAGAAGAAATTTGAAATTTCTTTACGTAAAGATATTCTTGCGTGATGATTGGTAAACCCCATGGATGATGTTGCTCGAAAAATCCAATCCGTTCATTGGATTACTTATGAAAAAATATTCAAACCTGATCGATTTTTAGGACAAAACCGTGGTGGCCCACAGTTTATTTGTTACACCGTCTATTCTGCGTCTGGAAGATCAACAGACGCCTTCGCTTCATTTCGTGATTCCGACACCTAGGAGTGGGTTATGGCTGTCCCACGGAACGAATGGACGGTCCAGATTGTTGATATGGACAAGTAGTAGGCCCCACTGAGAGGACCCGCAACCTCTGCTGCGAACAGAGTTCTGCGTCAGCTCTATGATAAACGGTGGCCCACTGATTGACGACGACAGAGAAATCCATGACGTCCAATGTATTCCCCTCAAAAAACAGTTGGGAATGGACGGTTTTTGGAGCAGTTTTAGTGTGGGCCACGGATAATTTCATTCCACCGTCCGACCGACTTTTGGACGACAGGATTTAACTCCTCGCGATATTCCATAATTCTGACACCTTGGCAGTGTAGATAAACTCCATAAGGATCTGATGGACGGTCTGGATCGATGATCTGGATGATAGGTGGGGCCCACAATCAAAACCCAACCGAGCGGAGAGACGCTGTTGCGTTTGCTCGATTTGAGAAGATGAGTCGGTCAGCAAACGCTGACCGACTTTCAGATTGTAGGTGCACGTCTGGTGCACTAGTACACCGTGCACATGCACTTCATACTTGGGTCCTATATAGATTTTTGTGAGAAATCCGAACCGTCCATCCCTTTCCAGATCCAATTTAAAAGGCTGAGACCAAAACTGGAGCATATCTAGATATCAAGCGGGCCCCAAATCGAGTTTTAAGGGGCTGATCTGCTCATTAGGCTACTTCCACAACGATCCAATGGATGATTTTTGACGTGTACGGTTAATTTATGGTCCTCAGGCCACGTATGAAGTTTCAAGCCGAACGGATGGTGAGAACCTTGTGATCTTGCATTCTAGCTGACTTTCAGGCCACTTGAGCTTCAGTTTCTTGATTTTCTCAGATCTTGGCTGTGTAAAAATCGTCGATCCTAGTCCCCTGGGGTCTGTCCCTTGCTCTGGTGAATTCTGAGCGTCAAATCCACACTTTTAGTACCAAATTTCAGTTTAAGCTCCTAAATACATCCTGCATCGAAAACACGATTAAAACCGACCATTAAACCGTATCATGCTCGTAAAACCAGGTAATAAATAGGGTCTGATATGCAATATTTGACCCTCAACAGTCATATCATGTAATGCTCATAACTTTTGATCCATAAGTCGGATGGATGCACAATACATGTCGTCAGAATCGCAGCGACGATGCGAACAAGATGGCATAGGTCTTAGGTCGATCCAAGTCGGGTCTACGTGACCGGACTCAAGGATGACCGCAAACACAATCTGAGGGTCGCGGGTCACCGGAATTCGACCGGTAGGACCGCGAGACCATGATGAACAAGATGCATACTCACACATAAGAATTAGGGTCGGGTCTTACAAGGGTTTTCAAGGAAAATCCAACTAAGTCAGAAAATCTAGTAATAGGGTTTTCCAGGGCATTTCCAATTAAACCATAAAATTCATCAATAGGGTTTTCAAGAATTTTCAAGGAAAATCCAACTAAATCAGAAAATCCAGCAATAGGGTTTTCAATCCAACTAAATCCAGCAATAACTTACTCTAACTAAATCAGCTATAACTTGATCCAACTAAATCAGAGAATCCAACAATAGGGTTTTCAAGGGTTTTCAAGGAAAATCCAACTAAGTCAAAAAATCCAGCAATAGGGTTTTCCAGGGGATTTTTAATTAAACCATAAAATTCAGCAATAGGGTTTTCAAGGATTTTCAAGGAAAATTGAACTAAATAAGAAAATCCAGCAATAGGGCTTTCAATCCAACTAAATCATAAAATCTAACAATAGGGTTTTCAAGGGGATTGCCAACTACACCATAAAATTCAGCAATAGGATTTTCAAGGGGATTTCCAACTAAACCATAAAATTCAGCAATAGGATTTTCAAGGGGATTTCCAACCATCATGGAATTTAGTTTCTTTTGTAAGCTCTTCTTGTTATACTTAAACTTTCTTTTTATCTTTTTTTTTTTTAGAGTTTCAAATTGAATCAAAACCATATGAGTCTCAATCTTTTTCTTTGCAATTTATAGTTGTACCAATATGACAAGTTAGATTTATAATTTGTATGATTCACTATGAATTCTAAATAACCTAAGAAAAATAGATTAATTTTTTATTTGACTTAGTGTTGTTCTCCAGATTTTTAGGGGCCTAGTTTATATTCAGTGTACCCGGGGTTTGTCATAGGGATGTGAAGCCTCAAAATGTTCTGGTATGTGTTTTCTTTATTAGGGATGTTTACTGAATTTGTTCTGTTTGGGAACTACAACTGTTTATCTTGGTGAATTTTTGTGCAGGTGGATCCTCTCACCCACCAGGTCAAGCTTTGTGATTTTGGAAGCATCTACTTAGTGAAAAAATACAAAACTGGTTCTGAGGGATGCACTTGGGGTTAATGCAGTCTGTATGCATTTGGTACCTTTTGCAGTCTCCAAATTATAATAGTATTGTTGGCATATATCTCTTTAGTGTTTAAGCATCAAATAGGTCAATGAGTGTGTGTGGTTTGATAATCCCGACGTTATGCTAACCGTATTGAGCAAAAGAGACTTTCATAACTTTCTAATTAGAGCTTATGCGAGTGGCATCCAACTGATCAAGCCTCACTCCTAGAGGGAGGTGTTTAAGTTTTGGTGTTCCCTGCTTTTGTACTTAAGCTGATTTTGCAATATTGAGTGCCAGATATCAGCAACACCAATCTATATATTCTTTTTAGTGCATTTGGGTATTTACGCCTTTTGTGGTGGATGTAATGTGTTATGCCCTTTTCTCTCTAGATGAATACAAATTCTGAAGGGCTTCTTACTCTTGCCTTTATACTTAGAAAGCAATTATCCCTCAACTGTAGACGAATTCCATTTCAGTCCAATAATTACAATGTCTTGATGATTGTTGTTTCCCTTTTCAGGATAATTTCAATTCTACAATTACATATTACCATAAGGTCAGATACTACTAGCGATTTTTGTTGCTATTGCATTGCTTGAAATTTGCACGTTAGTTTAAATTGTATAATCCATGGAATTGAACAGAATATGATCAAATTTCCTTCCTGTGCTATAGGGGAACTCCAATTTACGCATTCTATCATTTCAGCTAATAGTATTTGTTCCTTTTATCATCATCATCATCATCTTAAACTGCAAGTTATTATTTATTTTTTTTTTCCATTTGGGAGAAAATAAATTAATTAAGTCAATGCAACTTTGAATTTTTTTGCCTGATTTTGTTTTGCACTTCACAATTGAGTAATATTTAAAAGCTTTGTTGGTTTTACAATCAGGCTTTGTGGTTGAGACTTGATGATCAGTTTTGCTTCTTCCAGATTTATATGATCTTATTCATAGGTTGGATGATAAATAAACATTAAGAAACATTACACTAGGCTTTAGGAAGTCTTTGATGGTAGGGCATTCAAATTGAAGTTGCTTGTCAGGAAACCTTTGTTTATGCCTTACCTTTTAAAAAAAAATTTATGACCTGATATTGGTGCAAGTACACTTACAAGTTGGGGCATAGGTTATTCAATGGTTCGTACATTTGGAGTCAGACATATCACTTCAAAGCATCTCCTTACCTTGGATAGGATTCTTTACAGCGTGTAGTAATTTTTCGTGACATGGGAAAGGTAGGAACTCTCTTTGGAAGCTTTTCTCATACACAGATTGATGGTTTTGCATGTCTTATTCCTCTCCTTTCATTTCCATGAAACAATGCTTAGTATTTTTATTTATTTATTTATATTCTTAGGTGGGAAGCGCCTTGTTCCTGTGGGTCTATGAGATGATGATCAATGCATTAAGGAGGGAGCTTCACACTCCAGATTCTAATCGTTCTTGCATTCATATGGAATTTGACGTATCTGGGACAGGACTTGTGTAAGTTTCCTTTGCATTTTATTTGCTGCAACTTCAGAGCCACAATGATTATTACAGATTTTTCTTTCGAATTATAAGATTTCTTATTGCTCTTGATGAGTTGTGACAATAGTTTTACTTGCTATAAAACTTTTAAATGGAATGGGTCATAGGTGTTTCAGCTATAATTTAAAGTGCTAGCTTTTACTGTAGCTTATTTTGTAAAGTTGATTTTGCAATGAAACATCTTCAGCACATTATTTTCTTATGTTTTTTTTTTTTTTGGATTAATCTCTATTTTGATGAAATGCAATAAACTTCTGTTAATTTATTTCCCTTAACCCTAAATTTCATGTGTTTATTAGGGTTTAAAATTGTTCTTAAATTTTCATCCTAAAATTTGACTGCTATAACATTAAGAATGGTTTAAAACCGTTCCTAAAATTTCTCTAATAAAATGTGACCGTTGGCCCTAGAACGGTTTAAAACCGCTCCTAAAATTCTGTTTCTAAAATTTGAAACGGTACCCAAAATGGTTCTGAACCATTCCTGTTTTTTTGCGACGCCTCATTTAGGAACGGTTTAGAACCATTCCTGAAGCATTTAGGAACGGTTTAGAACCATTCCTAAATGACGATTTTGGTGTAGTGTTCTTGAAAGACCATACACGTGCGTTCGCACAGCAACAGACGCACACGGTTCAACGTACAAGCAAGATTATGCTTTTACCCTCTCTGAAATCAATTCATTGTGATCGAGGTGGGCCACCTTCAGCCAATGTAGACCATCCATCGGGGAGAGGACTTCCGTTCGACCTAAACCACATCGTCCAAATCATCCCATGCATATGTGCATGTGCACATGTTGTGGGCAGTCTCAGACGGCCAACAACTCCGAAATCGAATGTTTACAGGACGTTCCACGTAGGTGATCCATGCCAACCATCATCCCTCCATCCTAGCCATTCATCTAAGCTTCAATCCACATTTTTCATCCACTGCCAAAAATGGATAGGCAACCGCCTATAGTAACGGTCGGCGTGGGAGACATTTCCCATTTAGGAAATCCCAGCTGGCTTGATCCAAGCCTTCTGTCAGGCCACGTGGAGAAATCTCCACCACTTCCTTTAGGGCAGCAACAGCTCGAAAGCGAGGAGCTTCTCATCTCACAAGAAATGGTAAGAGGCAGAAAATCTCATGATGTTGGTGAAATGCTGATGAACAGTCGGATTAGTGGGCCCCACAGTGATCAGCGGTCCCATCTAATTCGTCCAAGTGGACCAGATCGTCCATTTAGACCGTGAACAAAAATTCGCTGTTGATGGCCAGGTCATCTTCCCCGTTAACTCGTCCAACCCACCATGACGAGATGGGCCCCACAGTAAGTAAAAATGTACTTTTCTAGTGGGCCAGAGCAGCTAGATGTCGGATGGGTCCCATGCATGCGGGAATCACGAGATTGCCCGTGAGAGGGGCCATCTCTTCTCAACCGTTGGATGGACCTTTCCCATATATATAAAAAGGCTACCATTGTCCTTAAGATTCACACCAGAGCTAAGAAGGGGAGAGAGAGAGAGAGAGAGAGAGAGAGAGAGAGAGAGAGAGAGTGAAAGAGAGAGAGAAGGGATCGGCTGCGTGACTCGGTGCCGCGCTGCACTGAGTCAACCCAACTATCTTGGGTTGAGTCAGGTTAGTGTGGGCCCTCTCGCAGACTCTCTAAGATGGTGCAAGCCAACTTTGATCAGAACCGTTAGATGAGCCCAACCATCGCCCTTTTGCAAGGTAAGATCGGTATGTGTGTCATCTCTCCCGACCTAACAACTTAGTAACTGAGTTAAACAACTCAGTGGGCCACACCATGCACACGGCGGGCCGCACCTGAGATGGAGTTCAATGGGCCACACCATATACACAATGGGTTGCACCAGAGATGGAGCTCAGTGGGCCACACCATGAATACTGTGGGCCGCACCTGAGTTGGAACTTAGTGGGCCGCACTCCCGTTTGTTTGCAGTGGACCACATCCCATTTGTAATTAGTTGGCCCCAGGGATTTGGATCAATCAGCTAGGCCAAAGCAGGCCCGGCTCAGCCCCACCCTTGAAACCACAGCTGGGCTGAGACTGATCCGACCCAGACCATTCCTGGGCCCCGCTGTGATAATGAGTGAAGTCCAAACAGTCCCTCTCTCAGGCCTGGGTTTGAGCCTGTCAGCAGACACTAGCAGCCTAGTCCTTAGACTGGTAGTGGCTGCTGGGCCGAGAGTAAATCTAGTCCAACCCAGTTTATGGACCGCTATGAAACAGCGAGGCTAGGCCATGATTGGGTCGTACAGCTAGGCCGAAATCAGCCCAGAGATAGGCTGAAATCAGCCAGCCTATGGGTCATCAACGTGTAGCTGCTGCTGGGCCAGAATGAATCCAGCCCAGCTAGCCCTTAGACGGCGTTGTGCTGACACTGCTGGGCCAGGACGAGCCCAGCCCAGCCAGCCTTGGTCGCTAGCAACATTGCTGCTGGGCTAGAATCAGTCCATCCCAGCCCACCTCATGGGTTGTGTAGGAGTAGCTGTTGTGTAACGCCGTGAAATTCGAGGGTTGAGTAGCAACTCAAAGTGGGGGCCAATGGGACAAAGTTTTACCTTAAAACTCTCAGGAACATGGTATACACTAGTGCCCCATATGATGGTCTGGGGCACGGAGGGTCGTTACTGGCTGAAAAAAATAGTTGATTTACTCAAGGAGCTCTTAAAATCTAACTCAGTAGTTCATTCCCACAACTATAAATAGGAAAAGTCCAACTATGTTTCTAAACACAAAACAGTTCTGAAATGGGTTCCTAAAGTTGCCTGCTTGGTTGCCCACACTGCTTTCAAAGCAACAAGCCATTCAAAATGGTACCTAGATAGTGGATGTTCCAGGCACATGACAGGTGACAAGGCTTTATTCACCGATCTAAAAGATATGACTGATGGGTCAGTCACATTTGGTGATGGTAGCAACTGCAAGATTATTGGCCAAGGTACGGTTCAACTCTATAATCTTCCCTTATTTAAGAATGTTTTATATATTGATGGACTAAAACACAACCTGTTAAGCATATCTCAAATATGCGACAACAACCATAGTGTTAAATTTTCAAATCAAGGTTGTGAGATTATAGATAAAAAGGGTTTTGTAATATTAACTGGTCACAGAACTTCTGAAAACTGCTATATAGTAAGCAATGGAAGCTCATCTAATCAAACGTGCTATATGGTCCATACCGATGAGACAGAATTATGGCATAAACATCTTGGACATGTACACTATCGAAATTTATTCAGACTGAGCAAAGGAGAACTTATTAGAGGTCTCCCTAAGATTCAAAAAGTAGACAAGATATGTAGTGAATGCCAGTATGGTAAACAAACTAGGAGCTCTCACAAAAAGGTGAACTCCAATACCACATTAAGACCACTCGAGCTTCTCCACATGGATCTTATAGGACCAACTAGAACGGAAAGTCGAGGTGGCAAAAAATATATCTTGGTTATTGTAGATGATTTTACAAGATTCACCTAAGTTTCATTTTTAAGAGACAAATCAGAAACCCTTGATGAAGTGAAAAAGATTATCAAATGGATCCAAACTGAAAAATGCTCTCAAGTCAGTAAGATCCAAAGTGATCATGGATCTGAGTTTGAAAATAGCGGTTTTGAGAAATTCTGTAGCGATCAGGGTATATCACATGAATTCTCTACACCAAAAACCCCACAATAAAATGGTATTGTGGAAAGGAAAAATATAGTGCTCCAAGAAATGGAAAATGTTATGTTAAATAGCATGAAGCTCCTTAGAAATTTATGGGCTGAAGCAGTAAAGACCACTTGCTACATTATTAACCGTGTCTATACTTATAAATCCAATAATAAAATGGCATATAAAATGTGGTTCGATAAGAAGCCAACTGTCAAATACTTTCGAGTTTTTGGCAGCAAGTGCTATATTTTGCGCGACCGTGAAAATCTGGGAAAGTTTGACACAAAGAGTGACGAAGGAATCTTCTTAGGATATTCTTTAAACGGTCGTGCATATCGTGTACTGAACAACAGGACCGGTGTGATTCAAGAGTCAATTAATGTGGTCATTGATGATCACCTGAATACACCTACACCTAGTTCAGATAATGATGAAGTTCTTGTAATTGAAAAACCAGATACTTCATCAAGTGAAATTAATTCTGAATTAAGGACTGTTAAAGATCATCCAACTGATCAAATTCTTGAAAACCCTCGCACTGGTGTGTGCACTCGTAGATAACTAGAAGACATATGTAATTACGTATGCTTTACATCTCAGATTGAACCGGTAAACGTAAAAGAAGCACTTTCTAATGAAAACTGGATAGTAGCAATGTAGGAAGAACTTAATCAATTTGTTGGTAATGATGTCCGGTATGTTGTTCCTAGACCTAAAGATAAACATATTATAGGAACTAAATGGATTTTTAAAAATAAGTCTGATGAACTTGGAAATATAATTCGAAACAAGGCAATACTGATTGTTCAAGGGTACACTCAAATAGAAGGTATTGATTACGATGAAACCTTTACCCCAGTTGCTCACCTTGAATCAATTAGACTTTTTATATCCATTGCAGGCTTTAAAAAGTTTAAAATTTATCAAATGGATGTAAAGAGTGCCTTTTTAAATGGTGATTTACATGAAGAGGTATATGTTGAACAACCTATAGGGTTTGAAGACCCTAAGTTTACTAATCATGTATACTGCCTTAAAAAAGCTCTCTATGGTTTGAAACAAGCTCCTAGGGCATGGTACAAAAAATTGACTAAGTTTTTACTAAGTCATAATTTTCAAATGGGTAGTGTTGATGAGACGCTCTTTGTTAAGAAACATAACGATGATATCTTAATGGTTTAGATCTATGTTGATGATATTATTTATGGATCAACTTGTACTAACATGACTGTTGAGTTTGCAGAATTGATGAAATCTAAGTTCGAAATGAGCATGGTTAGGGAATTAAATTACTTCTTAGGATTGCAAGTAAAACAGCAATCTGATAGAATTTTTATTTCACAATCTAAATATGCTTTGAACTTGATTAAGAAGTTCGGATTTGAGAATGGTAAGAATTTTGATACTCCTATGAGTACAACTTTAAGACTCTCAAAAGACTCTATAGGTAAATATGTAGATCCTAAATTGTATCGTAGCATGATAGGCATTTTGCTTTACTTAACAGCTAGTAGACCTGATATTGCTTTAAGTGTTAGAATCTATGCTAGATATCAGTCTAATCCTAAAGAATCTCACTTAACTACTATTAAGTGAATTATTCGATATGTCGCAAGTTCAGTTAATCTGGGTCTTTGGTATCCTTATGATACTAGTGTTCAATTGGTTGGATACTCAGATGTTAATTGGGCAGGTAATATTGATGACAAAAAATCAACCAGTGGTGGTTGTTTTTACATTGGAAACTACTTGGTTTCTTGGTTTAGTAAGAAACAAAGTTCCATATCACTCTCAACTGCTAAGGCTGAATACATTGCAACTGGAAATGCATGTACACAGCTGGTTTGGATGAAATGTATGTTGAGTGATTATGGAATCGCACAGGACTCGATGGTTTTATACTGTAATAATTCCAGTGTGATAAATATTTCGAAAAACCCAATCCAACATTCACGTACTAAGCACATTGACATTAAATTTCATTATATCCGTGAATTAGTGGAAGAAAAAGAAATATCTTTAGAATATATTCCAACCGAGACTCATCTTGCTAACATTTTCACTAAACCGCTGGATAAAAGCAGGTTTAATAAGTTGAAATTCGATCTTGGTATATGCAATTTAACATGATTAAGCATGCATTTCTGTATCATATTGTAAATACTTTGTTGGTTTATATTTCAAAATTTCTTGAAAAATGCATGTTTATTTTTTCTGGTACACTAGTCGAGGACATGCTCGACCAGTCGTGGTACGACCGGTCGAGGACGTCTCACGACTAGTCGTGTAGCACGCTGATTGTCTTTATTTGGGGAAAAATCACTTCTTCTTCATTTCATTCCTCTTGTCCAACGAGCCGAGCTATGACTAATCGAAACCCACTGTTCGATTCGCTCAGGTTAGAGTGTTTTTTCTTAATTTCTTGAAGAATCTTAGTCTTTTCTCTTCAATTTCTTGATAGTAGTTGTCTATTTCAACTCGTTCTTCAAGTTTTTGGGTTTTTTCTTCTCATTTGCTGAATCTAAAGAAACTCATCTCTCTTTTCTTAATAATTATGGTATTTCTTCAAGAAAATGAATTCTAGAGGTAAAAAGAAAAATCCTAGAGGTGCTTCTTCTTCTAGATCAAATATTATCACTAGACGTCATCTTAGGAATCCTGAAGATGATCCACCACATGTACGTGATTTGCGTATCCACAATGTGATTGTTGAAAAAGCTATTAGTTTAAACCATATCGCTCCTTTCGGTCTCCTTCCTCTCCTTCAATCTGTAGGATGGAAAAACATTTTCCACTGGGGTGGGCCAGCATACCAGTCCATAGCGCAGGCCATAGTTGCTTGTATAACTGATTTCTTTACTGAGCAACTGACTTTTACTATTGCTACTAGAGAAGGGCCTTTTACTGTTGATCAACATTTAATTTCAAGCCTTATGGACATACCAGTAAATGATGATGGTATTCATCCTAGCACACTTGCTGAGAAAGTGTCAGAATCAGAAAAACGTACTTATACTAGAGCATTGTGTAACATGAATGCACCATGGACTGCAAATGGAAATGCCCTCAAAACCAGATACTTGTTACCTAGATACAGAGTTTTACATCGTATCTTCACTTCTAATCTGTATCCCCGCTTTGGAAATAAGACTGAGTTGACTCTTCTTATGGTTCGTATTTTGTACTCAATCATTACTGGTGCTAATGTCTGTTTACTCTCTTTGATTTGTTCCTCTATCATTCAAATTCGTAGTTATCCTGGTCATGGTGATATTCCATTTGGGTATCTGTTAAATGTATTAGCCACTCACATGTTAGTCGCTATACCCATCAGAGAGGCTCCTATCCAACACCTCATATTCAACAACTCCAACTTAAACAAAATGAAGTTGAAATTGGCTTTAGGCCAAGTTGATGTTAGTGAAGGTGGAGTTGCTGCTGAGGATGGGAATGATGAAGAAGGTGATGATCTTCCTCCAGATGATATCAATATAGATGATATTTTTAATGAAATTGATTCTGACTCTGGGAATGATCCTGACTTTGTACCATCTAATTTCGATGCTCATCTAAGTGCATTAGAGGAAAAGGTAGAAAATATGAATGTTGGCCACAATCAACAATTCAAAAATATGTGCAAGTATTTTAGGCGCTTACAAAAAGGCCTTCATCAAATTGATCCTACCATACCTGCTCCTTCTTCTGGATCGGATTGAGATTTT
Organism: Magnolia changhungtana; assembly: GCA_030180095.1. Taxonomy (NCBI): domain Eukaryota; kingdom Viridiplantae; phylum Streptophyta; class Magnoliopsida; order Magnoliales; family Magnoliaceae; genus Magnolia; species Magnolia changhungtana. The sequence continues at coordinate 953,901 of JASAUF010000638.1, forward strand.
ACTCTTTGGCCTGTAATAACCATAATAGTTTTTACTTTCTCTGGTTATGTTAGACTCTATCTGACTTGACTTTATAACTCCATTTGCTATGTTCCGTACTCTTATCTTTTCATCTTTTTATCTTTATGATTTGATCATTACTTTCCTGTCTTTTCAATCCTAATTGTGTTTCTTCCTTTGTCACATTTTGACAAAAAGGGGGAGAAATTTGAGAATTTTCTATGTCTTTTGATTAGATTGATGATGTGAATGGGATGGTGGCAGTGTAGTACTAAGGGGGAGTTAAGGGGGAGTTTTACAAGGGAAGTTAAGTGGTAAGTGGTTGTGCATGAGGTTGTATGGTGTATGCTATTTCATGACAACTGGTGCATGATTCGTTATTATACATATTGAGCTTCTCTTGTTGAAAGTATGTTTTGTCATAAATTTGACAAAGGGGGAGATTGTAAGTGCTATGATTTGATTCCTCTTTTGTTGTCAAATTTTGTGTGTCAAAACCTCTGTATGTGTCTTGTGTTTATACCTTGATAAATTTGTTCAGACACAATGTCAAGAAGATGAATTCCTCAAGCTAGTTCAAGCTCAAGACTCAAGTTCAAGTTCACATGCAAGAACTCAAGCTCAAGTTCACATGTATTCAAGGTCAAGACTCAAGCATAGTTTGGGACTCAAGTCAACTCAAAATGGCATTAATTTCAAAGCTTGTGAAGTAGTCAAGCTGCATCAAGAAGAACTCAAGCTTCATAATGGTCAAAGTCTAAGCAAATGAAGTTTTCGATGTCCATACTTCATGTCCCAGGTATGATAAACCTTAGATTGACCTTAGGGTAGGTCACTTTGGCTACATAATTCATTTTGATATTAATACATGAATTTAGTCTATTCTAAGACTAGTCCTACACCTTGTTCAACCAGTCCTAACATTGGTTCGACCAGTCTAAGAAACTCCAAGATCAGTCCTAGAATTGTTGCAATTTTTTAGATTTTCTGGTTCGGCTACGACCAGTCCTGGAGTCTGCTCGACCGGTCGTGGGATGGTCTCGACTCAACCTTCGACCAGTTGTAATGCTACGACTCAAACTCCAGCGACTAAATCAAGTGTCTCACGACCAGTCGTAGAGCGGTCTCGACTGGTCGTGGACTGCTTACGACCGGTCGTACAATGGTCTGACCCGATCGCGCTCAAAAATTCAAAAATCAGTTTATTCTTGGACTAGTCGTGGTGACTCTAGGACCAGTCGAAGAAAAATTTCTACAGCTATAGATAGCACACGAATTTCAGAGTTTTATATTGAAAACTAAGTGAATTCAAGGCTCCACTCTGAGATAAGTTTGTGTTTGTTTTTAAGTTATATTATGCATAATTCTATTTCCTTTTGTTAGCTTATTGTTATTTGATTTTGATTTGCATTCCAATCTGATTAGAAAAAGGGGAAAATCTTAATTCCTTCTTCACAGAATCAAAATCAAATATAGCTGGCCCTAAGTTGATTAATCTTAAAATCAATTAAAACTTAGAACCATTTTAAAGTGAGTACTGGATATTGAACTTCCATATTCGAACTTCTACTCCGATTGGTTCTTCCGGGCTGCTACAAGAGGAGAAATCCAAGTATTTTACAATTCTGTAAAATTTCTTTCCTTTGGTTTTTGTTTGGGATTTGCCAAAAAAATTCCATTTGTGTGGTTATCTGAGAAGAGAAAGAAAATCAGAAAGAGGGGTTTTTGGATTGTGTAAGCCCAAGTTAAAAAGACACAATTGTGAAGGTTTTAGGTGAACCTGTGAAACCTATTTTGATAGTGAACGCTAATATCCCTTGTGTGAGGATATTAGGAGTGGAGTAGCATTCTGTGTGGCTGTTGTTTAACAGTTGGTGAACACACAGGCGAACCACTATAATTCTTTGTCTTGTGGATTGAATGCTTGCTTAATCTTTTACCTTTTATCATTCAAAGCTGTGGAATGTATGTGAGGTTGTGAATGTTGTAATTATTTACATTCTAAGCAAGTGTGGGGAATGTTGTAATAAGTTAGACTTAAATTTCAGCAATCTATTTAAATTCCTTGCTATTTATTTTTATTAAGTTCTTGATACAATGGACGTTCTAGAACTAAGGTTGTCCTGCCATAAACCTTTGGTTTTTATGGTGTAAGGTTGTCCTTAGAACTGAATTCATATCAACCTCTTAATACTTGTTAATTGAGGTTAAGTTTATTTTAGCATTGTGAATTGATTTATTTTTGTAAGGCTATCTCTTTATTATTTATTCCGCTATTTTAATTTTAATTTGGCATAGTCCTATTCACCCCCCCTCTAGGACATATAGCTTGGCCATTTCATGTGGGATGTATTTGTGGATGTGAATGTTGTAATCTTTACATTTCAGCATTGTAGGGAATGTTGCAATAGCTTAGATTTCCTTTCTTGCTATTTCCTTTTTATTCCTCTTCAGTTTGAGTTTTTGATACACAAATCGTTCTAGTAAGGTTGTCCTGCCATAAACCCTTAGTTTTTATGGTGTAAGGTTGTCCTTAGAACAACATTTGTATCAACCTCTCAATACTAGAATTTTGAGGTTGTTGCTTCCTTTAATTATTTACAATTCATTTGGCTATCTTATTATTTAATTCCACTGTAATTTTTTATTTTGGCATTGTCCTATTCACACACCCACCCCTCCCCCCCCCTCTCACCTCTAGGACATAAACTCGGCCTTTTCACCCTCCCACAGGCAATCTCATGATTCTTACATGCATGGGACCCATCCGACCTTGAGGATGTGATCTAGCTGCTCTGGCCCACCAGAAAAGTACGTTTTTACTTACTGTGGGGCCCATCTCGTCGTGGTGGGCCGGACGAGTTAGCGGGGAAGATGACCTAGCCATTAATGGCTGATTTTTGTTCACGGTTTAAATGGACAATTCGGTCCATTTGGATAGGTTAGATGGGACTGTTGATGACTGCGGGGCCCACTAATCTGACCGTTCATTAGCGTTTCACCAACATCATGAGATTTTATGCTTCTCGCCATCTTCTCATGAGATGAGAAGCTCCTGGCTTCCGAGCTGTTGTTTCCCTAAACGAAGTGGTGGAGATTTCTCCACGTGACCTGACAGAAGGCTTGGATCAAGCCAGCTGGGATTTCCCAAAAGGAAAATGTCTCCCACGCCGATCGTTGCCTATCCATTTTGGCAGTGGATGGAAAATGTGGATTGAAGCTTGGACGAACGGCTAGGATGGAGGGACGATGGTTAGCACAGATCGCCTACTGGAACGTCCTGCAAACGTTCGATTTCGTGGTCGCTAGCCGTTCGAGACTGCCCACAGCATGCGCACATGCACGTATGTATGAGATGATTTGGACGACGTGGTTTGGGTCAAATGGAAGTCCTCTCCCCAATGGACGATCTGGATTGGCTTAAGGTCGCCCACCTCGATCACAATGGATCAGTTTCAGAGAGGCTAAAAACACAATCTTACTTGTACATTGAACTGTTTGCGTCTGTTGCTGTGCGAATGCACATGCGTATGGTCTTTCAAGAAGGACATGATCCTGTTCAGTTTTGGCGTCCCGTCACAATGGACGGCTCAGATCAAGAGGGTAGAACTAGATGGTGTGCCTCTGATCCAGATAGTCGGACAAGATCGGTTCGTGTGGGCAGAAAACGAAAGAGAGAGGGAGATACTCTCTTTTTAAGAAGTTTTTGGGTCAACCCGATTTGACCAGGCTCCCCGGACCCGTGCACAGCAAGTACACGTTCCTCGTGTGCACTCACACTTCAAGGTGGGGTCCACCATGATGCCCGTGGGAAATCCACTCCCTCTATCTCATTCTACTCATCCCAGTAGATCTCAAACTAGTGATGAGGTAGATCTGTAGCTCAAGTGGCCCATCCTTTTTAATTTAAGTCGTATTTGTTGATTCACCTTGATCCAGTGGTCGGATTGATTCCGATCTGAACTTCAATGGTCTTGAAAATTGTTCAAATGATTAGGACAACTTATTCATGGATTTACAATGTTGAGTGTCACAATTATGATATCTTTAATGATATAAATTACTTATTATTTTATGTTACACTCGCAGGGCTTATTCTTAAACAATTCTATCCTTATGGTAGATCAACTGCTACAATCCATGTATCTACTCCTTAGCTTACTTTAACTATTACATGAGCCACATCCCATGAATGTCTAATTACTATTTTTTTTTTTGACATCCTGCCCATCCAACCAATCCATCGGTTAGATTGACTCACATCTAATTACCAATAACCCTAAGGGTCCTAAAGAGTATTTAGGTGTGATCCTTTGGTTAATCATGAAATCAGATGATATGATTTGTGTTTTCAAAGGGTGGAACATCTAACAGGACGTTGTAGACCGATGAACGGTGGATCTTGTGATTTTGATCCCTAAATTTATTTTATATGATTTAATTGTACTGAATAGGCGTATTTCTGAAATATCATCATGATCAAGATTTTAAAAATAGAATTTTCATTTATTTTAGTATAGGGTTAACTTAATCATGTTGTGATGGTTAAATGGACAGATTGATCTCAGATCTTATGATGGTGTTGTGAGTTGTCATAGTCCAAAATTGAAGGGTTAAGATGGATAGATTGAGAGTCATTGGATGGTGACATGTAAGGTAAACTACGTGCATTACCACATACGTGTAAGCTAATTTAGATCTACGTGGTGACACCTGAGCACTGAAAGTATGGGGCGTTACGATCTACCCCCCTTAAAGAGAATTTCGTCCCTGAAATTCAACACTTTGACTATGAATGTGAACAATAATCTATATTACGGTGTCCGTATGCGTCCGCTAGTTTTCCGCACTAAGTTTATTTGTATGTGTAAGTGCTCATGACTTACTACTTGGACAAGAGTCATTACAATCTACCCCCCTTAAAGAAAGTTTTACCATCGGAATTTGATAATGCTCATCCCGGTTATTAACGTAGGAGAATTATCCTAGTGGTGTGTCGTATTCTCAATATGTCTAAGTGTGTTGGCTCCACCTGGTCTTTGATAGATTATACCTAGATCTTGCACAACCCTTGTATCTTTTACCTAGCGGATCAGATAACATTTTTAGGTTCTACAAATTGTTAGAAGCCCTTTCAAGGCCTACAAACACTAGGGGTTTGGTTTAACATCTAACAACGTCGCGACATCCTATGGTATTTACTAGGATTACAACTTCCTTTAGGTGACGACTAAGAAGTTTATATCTTCCTCTTTATTTTCTTTGACTATTAATGATAGTTCCTAGCTGTCTAAAGTATATTACCAATTTCTATTTTTCAGTGTTCAGGGTAACACGAATAGATGGTCGTAGTAGGTTTGAACCCGATACATCGATCCTTTGCCTACGTAGAACAAAGGATTTACTGGTATCAATTCATAATCGTGTTAGATCTCGGTCCTTTGCTTGATCAGGGCATTAAAATCATTGAGATTTGCTAGGGCTTAGAATTTGAGTCAAACTGCGTAAACTTCGCTTAAACATGGTTTCATTAGTCCGTGATCCCGATTGTTCTAGACTTTCGGGAAATATCATGAAACTTTCTATTTTCAAAACAGGTAAATTTATGTGGCCCATTACGCTTTCATTGTGCACTCTAATCATCTAAGTGCAATGCAAAAACTTTAGGACCAAGATTTTCTACATGAAATCTGAGTTTAAAAGTTGTCAAGTTCACCTAAGATTTCAAATCTAATCTTGATATACTCAACCTAGGGTTGAAAGTTTACCTAAATTTATATAACTTTTCCTCTAATTAATTTTTCGTGTTGGAATTGGTGCGAAATATTGTTCCCAAGTAAAGAGATATATTAGGAAATCCAAATTACGATTCTTAGTACAATTCCTTAAGTTTAGGAAGTGCTTATGTTTAATCTAATGTAGAATATGGTGGGTAAGGGAAATTCCTACAATCCTAAGTTCATTTCATTTGCTGAATCTTACAACGATATTATTTCTAACTAAGAAATTCTTGGAAAAGTTTCAATTATAGATTTTTAAGGATTGTTCATTGAGAGTCAAGTTCAATGAATGTTCTTATTCAATTTCAAATACATCATAGTGGGTATCTGTTCTCCCACGGTACATGAGTTAAATTTCGAGGTTTAAACAATAATTCTGGTAGTTTTCAAGGGAACTAAAGTTCAAATGATTAAATCTAAAATCTTCAAGGGAACCTAAATTCTTGAGTCTCCACATTCTTAGTTTCTCCTAACTTTAAGGGGATTCTACATCAGTTCAAATGACCATCTCAATATATAATTCCTAAAGGAACCTAAGTTCATTATAAGTCCTAAACTTTTCTTAATCCCAAGGGAAATTCCACATAACTTCAATTGGCTAACCTAATAGTTTCTAAGGAGGCCTAAAGTATAAAGTCTCTATGTTTTCAATTTTCCATTATTCTAAGGGAATTTTACCTAAGTTCAAATTTTTAATTTCAAACATCCTAACTTGAGACATTTAAAGTTTGTATAAGATCATTTTCCCAAGGCCTATTCCAAACTATGCTCTGATACTAACTGTAACACCCCGTGTTTTTAGGACCCGAGTATATGACTTGTTTCCCAAAACCCCGAGTGTTAACCTATAGAGAGCCAAATTCCATATATATTTTTTTCATCTTTCAGAGTTAGCAGTTTAGAGTAGGATGGACAAATCAACATAAAGGAAAATTTGCATTTATATTTAGAATATACAAGAGGCAACCCATAATGACTTATACAAACCAATGTCTCAATATTAACAAATATAAGGTTTACATAATTTAATACATGAGAAATATTAAAACGCATTTAAACATAAGTCACAAGATCGCGCAGCTTCTCTTGACAGGTACAACCATGCATCCTTGACAATTATACCCGGCTTCTCATCAGTCCGAACCTAAATATCACTTTAGCCACTTGTGCTACCTGTATGGTTATATATTTGATAGATGAGTGGCCAACTCAGTGTGAATTCCCTCAAGATTACACTCCACCGCCTTAGACAAGTATAAAATGAAAGTAACAAGGCATACAAAATATAACAAAATGCAGTCTTATTATATGCATGGATGCGTAAATGCATCATCAACCTGGAGATGCTCATCCAATCGTCAGATGGGCTCGTCACCCATGCAAAAGCTGACCATTAGCAAAGCACATCACGTACCGCATAATGACTGCCCATTGTATATCACGTACGTAAATCGATAGTCGATGGTCTGACAACTAGCAAAACGATACCCCAATAACCCGGAAGGCACATGCTACAACATCCATAAATATCCACCCGTCATCATCAATATGCCATGTATGCATGATTAGCCAGACCATTATTAATCCAATTATAATCAGTCGGTTTAATAAAGCTCAAGATCACTACGGGGGGTTTGTCACCTAGCATAGGCCGACAACTCAGGCATAGTGTCCCATTTCCACCATCCCTGGCCCATGAGTCTACCGCCTTAAGAAGTTGATAAAACCCATCAACATTTGGCCAATTAACTCTCAATGTATGGGAAACTACCATCGTATGTTGAGTGTGAATGAATGTTAAAGATACTGAATACAACAATTAAAAGGAGTCGGTATGCATGCCTTAAATATGAATAAGTAACGACGATAAAAATGTTAAATGGTTCATCCTACAGTCAAATAGGTGGAATCACCCCATACATAGTAAGTTCCATGAATAATTTTGCCACTAACATAACCTCCATGTTGAGGGTCAATTCTTAACACAATCAATCTCATTACACCTTAAGTACAGACTCTCTTTCATAGATAGAGGTTCACCTCACAGACTAGAGAGATTTCGATTCATATGTGTCTTGCAAACAATACAATATCATATCCAAATGGCATAGAGATCAAGTATCAAACTAGGATACCATTCTAATAAAGTACAACTTAAGTACAAGTGTAAATACAATTCAGGAACTATTAAATGAATCAAGGTCTGGCATATGCATTTGATATCATGATCAATTCTCAAACATATATCCAAGTAAGCTAATCATATAATTAATCAAGCTCTAAGGCATCATTCATAACCAATTTAAAAGCATCCTTGATCTAATTTAGATATGGAAAGCTTAAGGGGAAGAAATCATCACCTGAAGGGTCGTAGTCCGGTCCTTGATTCTGAAAGTGCCCTTATAAGTGCCCTTGTTTGTCAATTACTGTGAACGGGTGGTCAGACAGTTTGTAGGACATCAAAAGAAGATCAAGTCAAGTGTCTGCCTCAATCAGATGTGTGGAAGCTCGCCATAGGTAAATCATAGCCTCACATCCCATAACTCAATACACCAGGTGAATTAAACCCTTAAAACAAGATAGACATCTTAGGGTTTTTATGGTGAGAAACCTTTTTCAAAATAGGAAAATCTCTAAGTTTTTCTCGCCTTGTCGATTTTATCGAAGCACCCTCGATATGATCGACCTGTTCTATCGATGTCCTCGATACCTTAACGATATTATAAAAAAGAGGACCAAAAGTGTCCAGCAATTAAATATTCATCTGAACGGATTTATCGATGTATCGATACACCTATCGATATCATCGATAAAAACACTAAACATATCTAGTAACTTCATAACATATCTGGATGAATTATCGATGTATCGATATGCATATCGATACCATCGATATTCAAATCTCGAGACCATTGGGAGTGGCTCGATAAGATCGACAGGCAGATTTTCGGCGCCCCTGTTTTTTAATGAAAATCTCAAAATTCATCACTATATCGATGACCGTCTGATATGATCTGAAATCAAATATCGATAAGATCGGAGGTTCATCGATGATATCGATGGTGGGCGCGCATTTCTTACAACAGTTATTTCAGGATGTTTTTTAACTATGATTGGGGGCCCTTTGATTTAATCGATATTCAAATATCGATGATATCGACACCGGATCGATTGCATCGAACTAAGCCATAATCTGTCCAGCATGTTCAAAGATAAATCTGCTGGAATTATCGATACCTTGACTCAGATCTCGATATCATCGACATTCAAATTCCAATGACCTCGACGATTCCCCCGATCATTCATGAAAACCTGAAATATTTTTAAAGTTAAGTCTCTCTCATTTTTCATGTGTCGAGGGATCGACCCAGTCATCGATGGAATCGGAGTTCAAAATCCGATGACATCGACAACTATTTCGATTCATCGACCTATTAGTAAGTAGTTTCAAAAGCGTATGACATCGAGTCCGAGTCATCGAGCAGACCATCGATGCTATCGAGAGTATACGCTCGATGTTATTGAACCTGCCCAATAATATCGAACTCTGTCATAAATGTGACCGTTTTATATCCGTTGGAACTTCTTGCCTATATATTAGAGGACTTGTTCTTTGTTGCTGTAAGAGAGAAAAGAGAGAGCTTTTGTGTGTTTCAACTTGCATCTTATACCTAAAACCTTTCTCTTTAGGGAGTTCATCCTCCAATCCACCCTTACCATTGATATTAAATAGAGTGGATTGGGGAATGAACTTCTACATTCAAGGATCCTCCAGCTACTACCTTAATGGCAAATCATTATGATGGGATGCCTTGAATGCATAAGAGAGAAACCACTCTATCTTCCTTATAGGAAAATCTTTAGAGAGCAGGATTCCATCTCACCATTGACCCAACCCGAAGCAAAGCATTGGTATATCATCTTGTGTTTCAGATCAAGGGAGCTGAAGACTCTTCGTCAACAAAGAGGAGAAGATCTTTGGCGTTGTGCTTAACGGGACTTACCAACTTATTTGTAAGTATCCAGAGTCCAGAGGACACTTGTGATCATTCCTTCCTAGGTCTTGGTCCTAAGTGGTTCTCACCCTTTGAAGTCCTCAAGGAGGCCTCCGGCGGGAGTGTATGTAGTAGGTGCACAAGGTGGACCCTTGCTCTTGTGTAGGGCATAAACTGTTAGGTCCTTGTGTAGGTACTTGACCTGTGTGGTCTAAAATTCGGGTGCGTTGTGTGGACCCTTGCTCTATGGAGAGCATAAACATCTGGTTAGGAGTAAACCAGCAAAACTCTGAGTTTGAGGTGACCCGCGTAAAACCTCTATAAAGGTTGAAGGTGAACCTGATTTAAAACCTTAAGTTTGAGGTGAACCCTGGGAAACCTCCTTAGTGAAATCCGGCACACTCAAGGGTTGAGTGCGGCAGCCGGGAGTGGAGTAGACTTATCGTCGAACCACTATAAAATGATTGTGTCTATGATTGCTTTTTTACATGTGTGATTCATGTCGACGCATTCATATTCATATATCTGATCACATCCCACACACATACACAGTCATATCCAACATAGACTAAGTTGCATATTGTTATATCTTGATTTGTTTTTGATTGGATCCTCTACTCGGCTTGAAAGCCAATAGAGTTACATTTGAGTAATCCTAATAGTTGCATATCTATAAGGATTAGTGTAATAGGATTTTAAATAATTCATAAATCTTTTTAAAAATTCCTATTCACCCCCCTCTAGGACATATTGGCATATTCCGACTTCATCTCAAGCGGTCTTCACCGCTATTTCAATTGGTATCAGAGCGAGTCTCTCTTCTAGGGCTTCACCGCCTAGAGAGTGATCTTGACTGAAGTTGGAATTATGTTCAAAAATGTCTAAGAGGGTGTAACCAACCAGAATAGTTGTCTAGTAATCCATACAGCCCTAAAAGTTGGAAATAGTTCAAAGTGGTATCTGGACAGTGGATGCTCCAGACACATGACTGGTGACCAAACACACTTTTGTGAATACTCAAACTTTTATGGGGGATCTGTCACATTTGGTGATGGAAGTTCAGCCAAGATAGTTGGACAAGGAACTATAGCAGTACCAGGCCTTCCAAAGATCAAACATGTACTCTGTGTAGAAGGCCTGAAACATAATCTCCTGAGCATTTCTCAAATCTGTGACAAAGAACATCTTGTCACTTTCTCAAAGGATGTATGTAGAATTTTGGATCATACAGGAAAATCTCTCATAAAAGGTTTACGTACTAGTGATAATTGTTATATCATTGAAAGTACGAGTGAGAAGGGGCTATCCACAAAGTGTAACATGGCTGTGAAAAATGAATCCAAACTATGACACCAAAGGTTGGGACATGTCCACTACCGAAATTTAGCAAAGCTCAGTTCAAAGAATCTGGTAAGGGGACTTCCCAAGATTAGAAAAGAAGAAAAAGTTATCTGTGGAGAATATCTAAAAGGAAAACAGATAAAGGTTGGACACAAGAAAACAACCTCCATAGCAACAACAAAACCTTTGGATCTACTACATATGGATTTAGTTGGACCAACTAAAGTGGAAAGTCATGGAAAGAAAAGATATTTCCTGGTGATAGTAGATGACTACACCAGATTTACTTGGGTCGCATTTCTTCGAGAAAAATCAAGTGCTTTTGAGGAATTTGTGACTCTGGCAAAACGACTCCAAAATGAAAAACCATACGGGATCAATCGCATCAAAAGTGATCATGGTGGGGAATTTGAAAATGAAAAATTCAAAAAATACTGCAATGAGAAAGGGATTCATCATGAATTCTCAGCCCCAAAAACCCCACAGCAAAATGGAGTCGTTGAAAGAAAAAATCTAGTACTGCAGGAAATGGGGTCAGTTATGCTAAATGGAAAGTATATGGCTAAAAGTTTTTGGGCAGAAGCTGTCAACACTGCTTGCTACATCATAAATAGAGTATATCTTAGAGCAGGCCTAGACAAAACCCCATACGAACTATGGTATGGAAAACTGCCTAGCGTGAAATATTTTTGAGTCTTTGGTAGCAAATGTTATATTTTGAGAGATAGAGATCACCTAGGAAATTTTGAGTCTAAAAGTGATGAAGGAATCTTCTTGGGGTATGTCATGAATAGTCGTGCTTACAGAGTATACAATCTAAGAACTCTTACTATTCAAGAATCAGTAAATGTGGTAATCGATGATCAACCTCATGAAGAAGAGGCACCTGTGAATGAATTAGAAGATGATGTAGATTCATGCATACTGGAAAAACCTGAAAGCAAAATTTTATCACCTAGTGAACCTTAACCATCATCTGACATTCCCATTATAAAAGATCATCCTCGAGAGCAAATCATTGGAGATCCTAATGCTGGTGTAAAGACTCGACGACAAATAGAAAATGTCTATAGTCACTTCTGCTTTACCTAAAAAATTGAGCCTAAGAACATTGTTGAAGCTCTTCAAGATGAACACTGCATAAATGCAATGCAAGAAGAACTTCAACAATTTCAAAGAAACGAGGTATGGAAGTTGGTTCCCAGACCACTCGATACTAATGTCATTGGAACCAAATGGGTCTTCAAGAATAAATCTGATGAATCAGGAAATGTGATTAGGAACAAAGCAAGACTTGTAGCTCAAGGGTACTCACAGATAGAAGGCATTGATTTTAATGAGACATTTGCCCCTGTAGCTCGTCTAGAGTCCATCAGAATTCTTTTATCCATTGCATGTGCATTAAAATTTAAACTATTTCAAATGGATGTTAAGAGTGCTTTTCTGAATGGGGATCTGGCTGAAGAAGTCTATGTGGAACAACCCAAGGGATTTTCCGATCCTAAGTATCCTCAGTACGTATATCATCTAAACAAAGCCCTCTATGGCCTTAAACAGGCACCACGAGCTTGGTAAGAACGATTGACAAAATTTCTTTTGGACCATAAGTTCTACAAAGGGAGTGTTGATAAAACCCTGTTTTCCCAAAGAACTAAAGACTCACTGCTCATAGCACAAATTTATGTGGACGATATAGTCTTTGGTTCAACATGTGAAGATATTGCATATAAGTTTGCCGATCTCATGAAATCAAAATTCGAAATGATTATGGTTGGTGAACTAAAACTTCTTTCTAGGGTTGCAGGTCAAACAGCTACATGATGGAATCTTTATCTGCCAAACCAAGTATGCAAATGATCTGGTAAAAAGGTTTGGTCTTGAATTTGGTCGTTCCTATCACACTCCCATGAGCACCACACTCAAACTCTCCAAGGATACAAATGGCATGAGTGTGGATCAACATCTCTACCGGAGTATGATAGGTAGTCTACTATATCTCACAGCTAGTCGTCCCGATATATCTTTCAGTGTTGGGGTATGTGCTCGATATCAAGCAGATCTTAAGGAATCTCATTTAACGGCTGTTAAGAGCATCATCAAATATATAGCAGGAACTTCCTCCTATGGACTATGGTATCCATTTGAAACATCTACCATCATCGCCGGGTACTCTGATGTCGACTGGGCTGAAAATTTGGACGATCGAAAATCAACAAGCGAAGGATGCTTCTATGTTGGAAACTGTCTGGCCTCCTGGCAGAGCAAGAAATAAACTTCAATATCATTATCCGTCGCTGAGGCTGAATACATTGCCGCTGGAAGTTGCTGTGCACAACTCGTTTGGATGAAGCAGATGTTGTTGGACTACGAGATTGAACAACTTATGATGAGTCTTTTCTGTGATAATACAAGCGCAATCAATATTTCAAAGAATCCTGTTCAACATTCTCGGACTAAGCATATTGATATCCGTCATCATTTTATTCGAGAACTTGTTGAAAACAAGATTATTACATTGGATTATGTTTCCACAGAAAAGCAACTCGTAGATATCCTCACCAAACCTCTTGATACAAATAGGTTTAGTGACCTTCAGAAATCCATTGGTGTCTGTACTCACTAAGAAAATATCCCAGTGAACTTGTGCCATAAAGGTAAAACTCCACCCTGGGACTTTCATGGTTATATAACAGTCACACGACTAAACTACATATATTAACCATGTACATTTTTTTTGGAAGCCAAGTTAATTCTCGATGATATTCGAATGGCGTCAATAGTATTGAAACTTACATAAGCATGGTGAATTTTTGGACAACTGTTAAATTACTACTGTCTGTTGCAGTATACTTTTGGAAACATGGATTTAACTGCAATCTTGTACAGTTCATTTTGGTGTTTTTATGGCTGCATATCACTCTTATCTTTAATGCCATATTTTGATTTCCCCTTGGTTTATCAAGTCTCTTATTTGGAATGCATGAGAAGCCTTTAATGAATATTTCAATTGCTTTACCACTACTTTATCTTATCCTACATGCATTCATGACTTCTGAAAATGATATTTGTTTCAAAATGATCTCATCCTTATATATCTGTATTTGTTGGTTCTCCCATGAAATTCATTCTTCAGTCAATATCACTTACTGTACCTTTGCCAGTGACTAACAAAAAGGGGGAGAACAGTTCAAAACACCCCGAGCGGAAAATTGTGTATCTATCTATGTTTATGCAGGTTTTAGGGGGAGCAGCTGCAAGAAAGGGGGAGTTTTGAACTAAGGGGGAGCGGATACTTCTAGAATGTGTACATGGGTTAGAAAACCTTGTAAAATTGTGTAAATGCATGTACACACAATTTAGGGTGTGTCTAGAAGTATTATAGGGTGTGTTGGGTATTTTGTCACGTAATTGACAAAGGGGGAGATTGAAAGTGCCCTTATAAGTGCCCTTGTTTGTCAATTACTGTGAACGGGTGGTCAGACAGTCTGCAGGACATCAAAAGAAGATCAAACCAAGTGTCTACCTCAATCGGATGTGTGGAAGCTCGCCATAGGTAAATCATAGCTTCACATCCCATAACCTAATACACCAGGTGAATTAAACCCTTAAAACAAGATAAACATCTTAGGATTTTTATGGTGAGAAAACTTTTTCAAAATAGGAAAATCCCTAAGTTTTTCTCGCCTTTTCGATTTTATCGATGTATCGATACGCATATCGATACCATCGATATTCAAATCTCGAGACCATCGGGAGTCGCTCGATAAGATCGACAGGAAGATTTTAGGCGCCCCTGTTTTTTAATGAAAATCTCAAAATTCATCGATATATCGATGACCGTCCGATATGATCTAAAATCAAATATCGATAAGATCAGAGGTTCATCGATGATATTGATGGTGGGCGCGTATTTCTTACAGAAGTTATTTCAGGATATTTTTTAACTATGATCGGGGGCCCTTCGATTTAATCGATATTCAAATATCGATGATATCAACACCGGATCGATTGCATCGAACTAAGCCATAATTGTCCAGCATGTTCAAAGATAAATCTACTGAAATTATCGAAGCCTCAACTCAGATCTTGATATCATCGACATTCAAATTCGGATGACCTCGACGGTTCCCCCGATCATTCATGAAAACCTGAAATATTTTCAAAGTCAAGTCTCTCTCATTTTTCATGTGTCGAGGGATCGACCCAGTCATCGATGGAATCGGAGTTCGAAATCCGATGACATCGACAACTATTTCGATTCATCAACCTATTGGTAAGTAGGTTCAAAAGTATATGACATCGAGTCCGAGTCATCGACCAGACCATCGATGCTATCGAGAGTATACGCTCGATGTTATCGAACCTGCTCGATGATATCGAACTCTGTCATAAATGTGACCGTTTTATATCCGTTGGAACTTCTTGCCTATATATAGAGGACTTGTTCTTTGTTGCTGTAAGAGAGAAAAGTGAGAGCTTTTGTGTGTTTCTACTTGCATCTTATACCTAAAGCCTTTCTCTCTAGGGAGTTCATCCTCCAATCCACCCTTACCATTGATATTAAATAGAGTGAATTGGGGAATGAACTTCCGCATTCAAGGATCCTCCAGCTACTACCTTAATGGCAAATCATTATGCTGGGATGCCTTGAATGCATAAGAGAGGAACCACTCTATCTTCCTTATAGGAAAATCTTTAGAGAGTATGATTCCATCTCACCCTTGACCCAACCCGAAGTCAAGCATTGGTATATCATCTTGTGTTGCGAATCAAGGGAACCGAAGACTCTTCGTCAACAAAGAGGAGAAGATCTTTGGCGTTGTGCTTAACGGGACTCATCAACTTATCTGTAAGTATTCAGAGTCCAGAGGACACTTGTGATCATTCCTTCCTAGGTCTTGGTCCTAAGTGGTTCTCATCCTTTGAAGTCCTCAAGGAGGCCTCCGGTGGGAGTGTACGTAGTGGGTGCATAGGGTGGACCCTTGCTCTTGTGTAGGGCATAAACTGTTAGGTCCTTGTGTAGGTCCTTGACCTGTGTGGTCTAAAATGTGGGTGCGTTGTGTGGACCCTTACTCTATGGAGAGCATAAACATCTGGTTAGGAGTGAACCAGCAAAACTTTGGGTTTGAGGTGAACCGCGTAAAACCTCTGTAAAGGTTGAAGGTGAACCTGATTTAAAACCTTAGGTTTGAGGTGAACCCTGGGAAACCTCCTTAGTGAAATCCAGTACACTCAAGGGTTGAGTGCAGCAATCGGGAGTGGAGTAGACTGATCGTCGAACCACTATAAAATGACTGTGTCTGTGATTGCTTTTCTACATGTGTGATTCATGTCAACGCATTCATATTCATATATCTGATCACATCCCACACACATACACAGTTATATCCAACATAGACTAAGTTGCATATTGTTATATCTTGATTAGTTTTTGATTGGATCCTGTACTTGGCTTGAAAGCTAATAGAGTTATATTTGAGTAATCCTAATAGTTGCATATCTATAAGGATTAGTGTAATAGGATTTTAAATAATTCATAAATCTTTTTAAAAATTCCTCTTCACCCCCCTCTAGGACATATTGGCATATTCCGACTTCATCTCAAGTGGTCTTCACCGCTATTTTAGATTCAAATTCCCGAGAGTGTCTTGCGGCCCAATATCGCACAAGTGGTTTCCTAGAGCCATTCCCATTATGATAATTTGTATTAGAAGGCTTTTTAAACAATTAAATTATTGAGATGAACGGGGTTTGTAAGGACCAATTAATTGAGGGATTTTGGGCCTACATTAAGGTGGACAGGCCCACCCAATTTTGTACCAACAAATGGCCTAAACTGGGCCTGAACATGCCCATTACCAAGGCCTGAACTGGGCCTAGTTTGGTCCAGCCTGCATTATATAATCAAGGCACAAAAACTAGGCCGGGCTAGGCTATTCCTGGGTCAGCCATTGCTATCCATAGTGGCCTAGAAAACTGGCTGGGCTAGACTATTCTTGGCCTAGCAACGTGTAACGACTCAAAAAATTTCGTACAATGGCCTGTGTACCACCTCAGGCAGAAATCGCTTAGGATCAAATCCTTTAAAAATTTGACAAAGGTAACTAAGTGCTAAACTAGATTAGCCATAAAATCTGCTAGAATCGATTTAAATATGATCTGCAAGACCCAAAACTTGTAGAATCATTGACGCTAGGTTACCCTAAAATCTAGGATCAAACTCATTACCCGACTGCTCTCGGGAGCACATTGAAACTCCATATCAGATCTGGACCGCACATCGGGAGTCTGAATAATACGAAGTTATAGACTTAGGACCGCCTCGTTGGGCTTAGTAACCATCTCGGAGATCAAATCCAGATTGTGTACCACAACTGTTCGTTTGAGTCCAAAGCGAGGAGTGTGAGAACACTTGGCTATCTTTATAAATAAATATCTCAAATAGTAATCTGAGACTTGTTACTTGTGGACAATTTGTAAGCAACCAGACCGTCAGAATCTGACCCAAATACATCCTCAGATCAGGAAAAATTTCATATACATGGCAGTGTACTTGGAATCTCTGATCAAGTTTCACTGACCGTTGAACTGAAACTGGTCCACCACGCGTGATCTAGGAACCCTACTGGAACGAAAACTTAATGGTACCTAGATCCAAGGTTGGTGAGCTTAAGTCCAACATTTGGCTCAAGGGGACCCCCTAGAAGTGCTCCGTTGAGCTGCAACAGGCTCACTTTGGTTATAACCCAAGTATACCTTAACCTTAAGTCTGTTTTGGTATGATTTTAGGCTATATAAGGACCTTAGAACCCTCTGTCATTCAGCCATACGAATTTGAGAGAAACCCTAGGTGAGAGAAGTGATAAAAGAGTGAGAAAGTGTGAGAGAAGTGGGAGAACCTCCCTGCTACTTTCCCCTGCCGCTCTACAAGCTTAACCACTCAAGTCTAATCGCTTTCCCGGCGATTCCGACTTCGTTTCTAGGTAAGAAACCCTAACCCTAATCTTTTTTGGGGCTGTGATAGTTGTAGGTTATAAAATAGCTAACCTATTTCATTCAATAGGTTACCAAACTGCCGAATACGAAAGCTTAGCAAACTTATCGGATTTGTTACGATTCTACGATAAAAGGTGAGGACTTTAGGTGTATAGGTTATAGTTTTTAATGCTTTCAATGTCAGATGATGATAGATTCATGATCTGTATGTAATTGCACATGTATAAAGTGCTGTCCGTTTTGCTTTTCGGTTATACGATAAATTTGTTGAATATACTGTATTCCTAGTATTTGTAGAAAGTACCATATATGTATAAATTTTAGAAATGTATTTTCCATGATTATTTGCTATATGAATATATTATATATGTGTAGAATACTTGCTTGGCGAAAGGGCTTGCCCTAATACATGTTTTACTAATATACACTATATATGTTCAAATAGTGTATTCTAAGTGTTTGTGAAAATGCTTGTAAGAGTAAGTGTTTAGATGATTGTGCCTTAGGTAGGTGTTGAGATGGGATTTCTCAACTACCTTAGAGACGTATATAATTTCCTCCATATTAGTTGTTTAATTTAACCGCTTACTTATGAAATATATGTATTTATATTTCCTAATTATATGGTGCTTTATAACATGCTTTATGACATGCTTGTTAACATGCTTGAATTACTTTATTTATTATGCTTTACTCCACATGCTTTGAATAAGGATTGATTGCATTTGGGACTGATTATAGTCCAAACAATCAGTACCAGACTTAAGTTCGTGGTTGAGATTTATTTCACCACGTAGGATGTGTTTAACGAACCCGAGTCGTACTTCGGTTGGCGACAGTGGTTAGGCCACACGAAGTGCTTATGCACTTCATGTCGTTCAGTTGATTGTGCGCTCAAGCTAGTCAAGCTCGTCAAGTAACCCGATCTGTCTAATTTATGTTCACCATGTTTGGACGCTACTGCTTGAACCTTTGGTACCAAACTTACCAGTGAAATCCCGTTAACCATGGTACCTCGATCCGCTAAGACTCATGAGCCGGGCATGGTGGTATGGGACACCGTGGTCGATCTGTCAGCCTACGCTGGGGCCATGGGCCTCCCCGTAGTGACCAGTGAACAACCTTGACTCATGAGCCGAATACCGTGGTATGTGACACTGTATTCGAGTTGTTGGCCTATACTGATTGGTGACGAGCCCTTTGTAGTGACCTCGAGCATACTCTGAATTTATGGTGAGGCGACGAATTTTACCATGGTCTATAGAGTATGAACTAGGCCTGTATCAATTTAGTGATGAACCGTTAAAAATGTGATGGGGGAGTGGTATAACAATTGCGTGTAACAGCCCTGACAGCCTTTGTAGCGCCCTAGAACCACACTATCGTATGAGATTGTCTAGGTTTGACGACCCTAGGATGGATCATGTTTGGGAATGATACAAGGGAGGTACCTTAGTTTCTCAATCCTGCTGTTTGAAATGGACTAATAACAACTCGGTAATCACGCTCATCATTGCACTGCATGTGCCTGGAAGATGTGGAGCACTGAGGAATGAAAGCATGCCGCGAACATAAGATGGTGTCACATGAGGGAGTATGTCGGTGAGAGCATGCATCATGACTGCATTCATACTTGTATTAACAAGAGTAGTTAGGAGTGTTTGATTGTACTGCTTGACTGAATTGATAACATGTTAACTTATGCTTTATTGTTCCACTGAGTTAGTTACTCACTCCCACGTTATGGGACGGTGTTGTACACACCAACCAGACTCTATCTTAGGTGCAGATGAGGTGACGACTCAGGAGGTTGAGCCGGACTACGACGAGGACCAGGACGAGTTCTCGTATATGCAGTACTCTGGTGGCTTTGACTAGACTGCCTGGATCGACGGGACTTGCAGGGCTTACTTCTCTAGTTGTATTTTCGACATTTTGATCGTAAATCAGATACATGTATATGGTGACTCAGTTGGGTTCATACTCTGGAGATTGTGATGGTTTTATTTCTTTTACATACAATTATATACAGTTTCAGTCTTCCGCTTGCCTTTACATAATTGATCTGGAGTATGAATTACTGTTTTGGTATAATCCCACTCCTGTTTAATGCACTAACACAGACAACATTTAATCATCATTATCTATGTTGCATAAGTGATGTTTTGGAACTCGAGAGTTGAGTTGCTACTCGACCCTAGAATTTTAGGGCATTATAAGTTGGTATCAGAGCATGATTTTGATTAAACCGGACCTGAGTTATGTTCCCACGACGTACGCTGACGCCTTTTGACATAGGAGGGTGCGAGAACAATGTAGTAACAGTCTTAGGCATCCCAGTTTCGTCCAACGGCAAAGTTCACTGAAACGAACACCGGAATGGAGTCTATACCCAACCCTGGTCGTACGAGTCAATCCCAAAACACTTCTAGGCTGTCTATTGACAGATCTAGATCATAACCCACCCAACCCCAGCTGTTAAAACTCAGTTAATGTCCGTTTAGATCAAAGACTTCTCGAAACTACCTGAATTTAGAACGAACGGGGTCGTGGGCCTCCACGCTCTAATCCAGAGGGACCCAGGACAGACCCACGGTGTCTTTGGCACCTTGGGGGAATGGTGAACACTGCCCTACCGTGGTGGTGTCACGCCCGGCCAATCGGACCACAGCGGAACCGCGGTGGACTACGGTCGGGTCCATCAGGCCTAGTCAGGGTCAGCCCGACCCCAGGACATGTGTGGGGCCCGTGAAATCGTGTGGGGGCCCCTATTTCTATTTCGTTTGCCCCCCTCTCCTCATTTCTACCTTTTAAAGCCCTCCAAATTGCTTCCTCTCTCTCAACTCTCCCTTCCAATCGTCAAAAATCTTGTTTTCGGTCACAACCCATCCCTCTCCTTCATTCACAGCAACCCTACCTCCCTATCCTCTCCATTTCTCTCTCATTTCAGCCCATACACTCTCCATTTCATCTCAAATTCATGCACACCCCCTATCCCACTTCATCTCTTCTTTTTCCTTCTTAAACCTTGGTCATTTGGGCCTCTACAACCACTGTTGAGACCCAAGTTCATGGTGAAGCAAGGAGAGCAGCCCTTTCTCTCTCTTATTTTCACCTTCCATGGCTTTCTTCGCCATTGTTTCAGCCATTTTCTCCATCTCCATCGTCCTTTCTCTTATGGGGGAAAGGAAGACCGCTGCAGATGAAGCTGGACCTAGCCGTCCAACCCATTCAAGGAGAGAAGTGGATGATGAAGCCAACCCTAACACAGTTCGAGAGTATAGGTCGAAGCGAGACCTAGATCCCCATCTTTCGATCAGAAATGCCTTTCTGATAGGCTTCGAATACGGTCGTTTTGCTGACCATAAGATTGTGTTTGAAGCTCACATGGATGAGAGAATGTTTGGGCTACACCCAATGATAGACCACTTGGTGGACATTGAATGGGGTCCTATATTTGAAGGTGAGTCTCTTGCATGTGAGAACACGGTTCGTGCCTTCTACGCCCATATCATAGACCCATCGTTAGAGCCTCTTCAGTTCACTGTCTCTGTGAGGGGCATAAGGCGCACAATTACTGTGGTTGAGATGGCGCGGATCATGAACATCCCATGTGGTGAAGTGCTTCTTATGAAAATTTCTTCAGGAGTGTGTGAGAAAGGGATCGCCGTATGCGATACCTTTGTGGTCGACGGGTTTCTTAGACGCGAGGAAACTGTCTTTCGTCGTTGAAGTTGACAGATGACTTCCATTTGCTTCACCACATTTTCACATATAATGTGTATCCATGGTCGGGTAACCGCACGGAGTGTACTCAGTTGATGGTGGACTTCCTATACAGGATTAGACATGGGGACAACTTATGTCTACCCACGTTCATCCTATTTCAGATAGTTCAGGTCGTTCGATCTATCAGGAATGACCTCTCGTTCTCATTTGGCCACCTGATATGCAAGATGGCTCG
This sequence comes from Magnolia changhungtana, assembly GCA_030180095.1. Classification (NCBI taxonomy): domain Eukaryota; kingdom Viridiplantae; phylum Streptophyta; class Magnoliopsida; order Magnoliales; family Magnoliaceae; genus Magnolia; species Magnolia changhungtana. Next base: position 975,977 of record JASAUF010000638.1, read on the forward strand.
AGATGTCAGCTACAGGCTTAACATGGAAGACCTTGCGCCAGTCCGAGTCATAAGTGAGGCTATGCTTAACAACATGAGGATCAGCCCTCGACAACGGCAAGCCCGACTCGACGAGTCTAGAGATGAGTCGGATAGCGCAGGTGAGGAGAGTATTGACCACGAGGCAGGAAGTGAAGAAGGAAGTGGTGATGAGATATAGGAAGAAGAAGATGAGGCTCAGAATACTGAGGAGAGCTCTCCTCCTGGAGCACCAGAGCCAGATGCTACTCAGGCTGCAAGAGATGCTCGTATGGTTCGCATTGAGGAGAACCAGGCCACCCTGCGGTAAAAGATTGGACAGGTTCGGGCTGAGCTTGGTGAGACCCGAACCAAGCTTGAGGTGACCGAAGCCTACATGAAGAGAAGTTTTAAGAAGGTGTCTCGCACATTGAGGATTATCCTGTGTTGTGTACAGGACAAGGATGCTCCTCCTCCATCGCCTGACTCGGATGCTTAGTCATCTAAGTTGTTGTTTGTAGTTGTTTTGCTTACTGCTTTAGGCAGTTTATGTTTTCATGTTGATGGATGTAGTAGTTAGTAGTATATTTTTGTAGTAGTTGAAGCTTGGTTGTATTAGCTCCCCTACATCTTCTGTCATGATTCATGTAACTCTGTATTCCATGTATTATGACAATTTTGGTAAATGAAATGCATACAACCTCTTTTGCTATGATGTGTATGGAATGCTTAAGTGATTATGTATTGTGTTGCCATGCTTTATCTCACATGCGATGTACCCTATGCTGTATAGGGCATGTCATGGAGGTTTACTAGGAGCACGGCACCCCTCTTGCTCACTGACTCGATGGACCAGACTCCTCGCAGAGGTGGTCCTACGGACCGGGTTCGGCTCGATCGCCCCTTCACTGGTCCTACTGGTGGATTGCCACCTTATACACCCCCGGTTCGCGAGCAGAACAGGGCATCCTCTTCGATGCCGTATGAGCCACAGGCTACTCCACCTACTGACAGGTTTGAGCAGATGATGATGTTGATGCAGCAGCAGCACCAGCAGCTTCTTGCGGTCTTATCATCTCAGGGTAGGAGTGCGACTCCACCTTTGCCATCTGCACGTCCTGCTAAGCCTACAGAGCCTCCTACTCAGGCTGAGGATGTGCCTCCACCCACACCTATTGCGTACCCTATGGGAGACGTGGGTACTCGCGGTCTACTCGAGCGATTTCAGCGCTTGAGGCCTCCGACTTTTATGGGTTCCCACAGACCCGAGGAAGCTGAGTACTGGTTGGACCGCATCTCGAAGATACTGAAGATGCTGCATTGTTCTGAGGCTGAACAGGTTGAGTTGGCCGCCTTCATGTTTGAGAAGGAGGCTAGCTTATGATGGGACAACATACTGCGGACCAACGTAGTGAGATATGTATGGACCTAGGCAGCATTTGAGTTTCATTTCCATGAGAAATATTACCCTCAGGCTTACCGACACGAGAGGGAGAATGAGTTTCTGCGCCTCAGACAGGGAGGCATGACAGTCACTGAGTATGAGCATCGCTTTACAGAGTTGGGCCGCTTTGTCTCGACTATACTTGCTGATGAGCCGATGCGGATTTGACGCTTCTCTGAGGGCTTGCGACCTGACATCCAGTCGAAGATGTGCTGTATCCGCATACCATCCAATGCGGAGTTGATTCATATGTCCATTCAGATGAAGCAGGATGTGGACCACTTGACACGCTCTCGTGGCCCTATGGTGCCTAGGCCACGATCAGATATGCTGAGCAGGCCTTTCCTTGGCAAGAGGCCTCGTGCTGATTCGCCTCCTAGGATTGCGGCGCCAGTGGCTCCGATAAGGCACCCTGTTGTGACCTGTACATACTACGGGAAACAGGGTCATCCTGCTGGGAGCTGTTTTGCGCGGATGAGGGATAGCGGGTTCTCTCCTTCGCAGATGATTGGTCGTTCTCGCCCACAGGCTCCATTGACTCCACCACTTCGGATGGCACCTGCACATCCGTCCTTCAGACCACCTGCACCTCGCTTTAGGCCACCTCAACGGCCCATGGTACCTCAGCCTAACCGATCGCAGCAGGCACGTGTTCATGAGCTTATAGCAAAGGAACCAGAGAAACGGACAGCACTTTGTACATGTGCAATTACAACAAATTTCAGACCATCCAAAGTGGCGACCACAACCTATACACCTAAAGTCACTATGGGGGTTGAGTCCTATCAGAGTTCAACATATGGGGCACTAGTGTATACCATGGGACAATTGATGGTCTGAAATGATAGATATCCATCCACAATGGGACAAAGTTTTACCTTCACTGTGGGTACAATAGCCTGCCAACCACTGATAGCTCACCCAGGCCCACCCACGTGTGCCTACCCACGTGGGCCTTAGGAGTTAGTATCAAAGCATAACAAGTAATCTCATAATGACTTGGGATAACATTGCATATCTGCTGCGAGCTTAGGACAAGTCGTGTCCCGAGAGCATTCCCTTCATTCCATTAAGCCTACAAGATTCTGATCCCTTTGTACCCATCATCCTTGTTGTTTTGTAGGTGATGTCGCCTAAGCGAGGTGCCCGTGGCCGTGGTGCCCATGGACGTGGTTCTCATTCTGATCCAGCGACCCGATCGACCAGAGTATATCCTGCTCCACCCGTTGTGAATCCTATACCTGAGGTTGTGATTCCACCCCCAGTGGCACCTGTTCCCCCACCTGAGCCTGCTATTCCAGTTTCTGAGGCTCCTGTCGCTCCTGTGCCTGCACCTGAGGCTAGTGCCGCCCCTGTTTTCTAGATGGTTCATGTAGGGATTGAGCATTTTCAGCAGATGATGCAGGCCGTCACTGTTGCCCTTCAGTCCCATCAGCCTGTCCCTGAGGCCCCTGTGCAGTCTCATCAGTTGCTAGCGACAGCACTCTCCGAGAGTTTAAACAACATTATCCCCCCTGGTTTAGGGGTGAGACCGATCCTTCGACAGCAGAGTTATGGCGCACTGAGGTGGAGAAGATTTTTGACACTATTCAGTGTACCAACGAGCAGAGAGTCTCGTTTGCTACATTCCTTCTGCAGGGCGAGGCCCGTCATTGGTGGTCATCAATTTCTAGGATGGCCGGGCCTGAGTTTGTATGGACTTGGGAGGAATTCGTGGTCCGCTTCGACCAAAAGTTCTTCCCTGAGCATGTTCGTGATCAGCTGGCTGTAGAGTTTGAGACCCAAATTCAGGGTGACATGACGGTGTCTCAAAATGAGGCCCGTTTCGTAGCGCTTTCCAGATTCGCTACCTATCTCACCGACGATAAGAAGAGGAAGGCTCACCATTTCCAGAATGGCTTGCGTCCCGCTCACCGCAGTCACGTGGTGGGGCATTGCTTGACGACGTTTGATCAGGTCATTCACAGAGCGTTGGTCTATGAGGAGGACTAGGCCATGTCCCAGAGGACCCGAGATGAGAGTTCCGGCAGAGACCGGAAGAGGAGGACACCTTCTGGTAGCTCCTGACAGCACCGTCAACAGAGGCGAAGGGGCCAATCTGAGTTTAGGCAGTCCATGGCGTTGTCAGCAGCTTCATCCTCAGCGCAGCCAGCAGCTCCTTCCTCCGGGCCATTTACTAGCGTATGTTATGGTTACAGGCAGACAGGGCATTGGAGGTGTGAGTACCCTCTTCCCTTGCAGCAGCAGAGGCCACCGCAGTTACCCCCACCCCATCCTCCTCAGCAGCAACAACATCAGCGAGCACAACATCAAGCTCCCGCTCCTAGGCATCCTCCTCAACAGCAGAGATAGCCAGGCAAGCCTCCACAGTCGCCACAGAGTAACAGAGACAGCAACAGCAGAGGGGACATGTACCTCCCCCACAGGCCCTGCGTCGAGTATATATTTCAGGATCCATAGTCTTCAGGCTTGCTTCCTTTGCCAGCTCAGGCAGATTCTATTCCACGAAGCAGGCGCAGGGCCAGGACTCGCAATCTTCTTCTGATGGAGTTGTCGAGGGTATTCTCCTTATTTCTACTTATGTTGCTTAGTTTGTTTGATTCTGGCGCTTCCCATTCTTTCGTGACCGAGGAGTTTTGTCGATCGACCTATATTCCGTCAGAGTCCGTGTCTGAGGCTTTGACCATTTCGACTCCCTTGGGGAAGTCTGCCATTTTGTGTCGTCGTTGCCCTTCTTGCCCGGTTATGGTTAGCGATATGTTCTTGCCCGTCAATTTATTTGTGTTGCTGATGACAGAGTTCGATGTTAGCCTGGGCATGGATGGCTTGTTGAGTACCATGCTATCTTAGAGTTTTTCGCGAGGACTGGCTTAATTTTGGTCACGTTTCATATTCCCGGCTTGCCAGTGTTCCAGTTCGTTGTCGATCCCAGAGGAGAGCCGTTGTCCAGTTTGTTGGCTTGTATTGTGAAGGAGTCTGTGGTTGGGTGTATTGAGCAGCTGTCAGTAGTTTACGAGTTCCCGGATGTGTTCCAGGAGATCTCAGGTTTGCCACCTCGTCAGTAGATTGAGTTTCAGATTGATTTAGTGCCCAGTACCGCGCCTATCTCAAAGGCCCCCTACCGGATGGCACCGATGGAGTTGCGAGAACTGTAGGAGCAGTTAGATGAGCTCCAGGAGTTGGGTTTTATTCTTCTCAGCAGTTCGCTGTGAGGAGCCCCGGTATTGTTCGTGAAGAAGGATGGCTCGTTGAGGTTCTGTGTGGATTACCGCGAGCTCAACAAGGTCACTATCAAGAACCGATACCCGCTTCCCAGGATTGATGATTTGTTCGACCAACTGCAGGGTGCATAGTTCTTTTCCAAGATAGACTTGTGCTCTGGTTATCATCAGATTCGGGTCTGAGAGGAGGACATACCGAAGATAGCATTCCGGACGTGCTATGGTCACTTTGAGTTTCTAGTCATGTCTTTCGGACTGACCAATGCGCCCGCCATGTTTATGCAGCTGATGAACGAGGTCTTCCGGCCCTTCCTCGATCAGTTCATGGTTGTGTTTATTAATGATATTCTAGTGTATTCGAGGACTCGGGAGGACCATGTGATGCATTGCAGGTTGTGCTTGAGACCCTCCGTGCCCACCAGCTGTATACAAAGTTGGAGAAGTGCGAGTTCTGGTAGGAGGAGATGAAGTTCCTCGGTCACGTGGTGACAAGGGAGGGTGTCGCTGTGGAACCCTCAAAGGTTGATGCAGTGTGTCAGTGGGGTCAGCCCACGAACGCATCCGAGATCCATAGCTTCCTTGGTCTGGCAGGATATTATCGACGATTTATCGAGGGTTTCTCCCATATTGCATCACCATTGACCAAGTTGTCGCGGAAGGACACTAAGTTTGTCTAGAGTGACGCATGCAAGGAGCATTTATGAGTTGAAGGACCGCATCACATCTGCTCCTGTCCTCACTCTTCCTGATGGGAGTAATGGTTTTGTTGTATTTACCGATGCCTCCGGATTTGGCTTGGGTACTGTCCTAATGCAGCACAGGAAGCCTGTGGCATATGCCTCACGCTAACTCAAGGTCCACGAGTTGAACTACCCCACCCATGATCTGGAGCTAGCAGTAGTTGTCTTTGCACTGAAGGTGTGGAGGCATTATCTTTATGGGATTAGGTTCGAGCTCTTCTCGGACCATAAGAGCTTGAAGTATTTATTTTTGCAGTCCGAGTTGAACATGCGACAGAGGCGATGGATGGAATTGTTGAAGGATTATGACTTCAACCTTCAGTATCACCGGGGTAAGGCAAATGCGCTCAGTCGTCAGCCATTAGGCCTGGTGGCACAGATGATGGTTCGAGAGTGGCAGATGCTCGAGGATGTTTCAGAGTTCAACTTTCAGTTCGGTCTGCATTCTTCCATGGTTCAGCTTTCGAGCTTGTCGATTCAACCCACTTTGGTTGATAGGGTGATCGAGGCTCAGCAGACGGACGAGTTACTTTAGGAGTACCGAGCAGAGGTAGCATTCGTGGAGTAGTCAGACTGGCAGATTGGTTCCGACAGTGGATTACGCTTTAGAGGCTGATTGTGTGTCCCGGACGTGCTAGAGTTGCGTCGTGATCTAATGACTGAGGCACACCGATCGAGACTTACCATCTACCTAGGATCCACGAAGATGTACAGAGATATGAGGAGACAGTATTTTTGATCGGGGATGAAACGCCAGATTGCTAGCTTCGTGGTCAAGTGTGACACTTGCCAGCATGTCAAGGCTGATCGCCAGAGACCCCCTGGTCCCTTGCAGACGTTGAGACGTTGAGCATTCCAATTTGGAAGTGAGAGCATGTGTCGACGAATTTCATCATGGGTTTGTCAAGGACTCAGCGCGGTCACAATACCATCTAGGTTGTCGTTGATCGTCTGACGAAGTCAGCGCATTTCATTCTGATGCGTGCTTCCTAGACTACGGATCAGTTGGCAAGAATCTTCATCGAAGAGATAGTGAGACTACAGACATTCCGGTTTCGATCGTATCTGACCGAGACCCCAGATTTATGTCTCAGTTTTGAAAGAGTTTCCAACAGGCAATGGGGTCCACTTTGCATCTCAGTACCGTTTATCATCCGCAGACGGATGGGTAGACCGAAAGGGTCAACCAGATCCTTGAGGATATATGCTCAGAGCCTGTGTGATTAACTTTGCTGGTAGTTGGGACAAGCATTTGTGCCTTGACGAGTTTACGTATAACAATAGTTATCAGGCGACTATCGGCATGGCTCCTTTTGAGGCACTATATGGTAGACCGTGCAGATCTCCTAGTTGTTGGACCGAGGTTGGATAGCGTCATCTCCTAAGTCTCGAGCTTGTGCAGCAGACATCAGAGGTTGTGGATATTATCAGGCAGAGGATACGCACAGCTAAGAGCCAGCAAAAGAGTTTTACTGATCATCGGCGTCGACCCCTCGAGTTTGCAGTTGGGGACATGGTATATCTCAAGGTCTCACCTATAAAGGGCGTGGTTCGATTTGGAGCGAAGGGCAAGCTTGCCCCGAGATTTATTGGACCTTTCGAGATTACCGAGCACGTGGACGCTGTGGCCTACAGGCTTGCCTTATCTTTAGAGTTGTCTGGGATCCACGATGTGTTCCATGTATCTATGTTGAGGAAGTGTTGATTGGACATCATTCCAGTGATTGATTGGCAGCCTCTTGAGGTCCATGAGGATGCTTCCTATATCGAGCAGCCGATCGTATCCTTGATCGGAAGGAGCAGGTTCTTAGGATCAAGGTCATTCCCCTGGTGAAGGTGCAATGGGGTCATCATTCGGAGGCTGAGGCTCTTGGGAACGCAAAGCCGAGATTCAAGAGTGTTATCCGCATCTATTTGATGCTTGATTATTGTATGATTCTATGTATTTCCTTCTATTATGATTACTGATTGATATATATGATAGTGTTTCTGCATTCTCTTTTGTCATGGATTTGGTAAATTTTGAGGACAAACTTTCTTTATTGGTGGGGAGAGTTGTAAGACCCAAACCCAAGTGTGCACGCCGTTCCTTTAGGTCCCGCGGTCCTACCGGTAGAATCCCGGTGACCCATGACTTACGGATATTGTTTGCAGTAATCCTCAAGTTTGGTCATGTCAACCCGACTTAGATCGACCCAAAACCTATGTCATTGCATCCGCATCGGCGTCACGGTTTCAACGCCGAGTCCTATGTGTGAATCCGACGTGTACATCACAAGTTATGGGCCACGCTCGATTTGGACCATTGGTGTGTGATTGGTGGACCCCACCATGGCCATGCACATTTTCCCATGGGTGATGTCATTGCCTAGGTGTAAGTTTCTAAAAACCCTATAGCTAGAGCCTAGCCCCTAAAAACATTGGTTGTATCTCCCTACCCTAATCATTCCATTTCTCTAATCTAGGTAGTCTCTTTTAGAGAGACAATGATTACCTTCTTCTACAACTCCCTAGCTACCTCTCTTTCCCTCTCATTTCTCCTCTTTCCTTCTCTTCTCCATTTTCTAGCAACCCCCTCCAACGTCCCACCCCTTCTATCTTTTGCATCCCCTTCTACCTCAAATCCCCTCCAATCCAACCTTCTCTAACCCATCTCACCCTTAGAAAACTCTTCCTTAGAGCTTGAGGATCATGGTGGTGTAGATTTGGAGCTAAATCATTGAGGTGGGTGTGCATGAAGTTACAAATTCTGATTTCCTTCATTTCTTAGTTGTCCTTTCTATTTTCCTTCATTTAGAAGCTTGTGGGGCCCATCAAATGATGGTGGTGGCCCCCAAGACTTCATGGATGTGGCTTATAGCCCATCCTACGTGCATGCATATTCCATGCAAGGGGCCATTCTCCATGGACCCCTACATGGCTTTTCTTTCTTTAATCAAGGATACTTGGGTCATTTACACCCTTGATCCTTGGTGGAGATTGCATCTCCACCATAGATGTCAAGTAGAAAGTCCCAAGATCATGTAGATCTTTGTAATCTTGTAATAGTGGTTGTGTTGAGCTTGTGTAGTGAAGGGAAGGGCCTCAATTTGGCGGAGCCCCCTTCCCTTGTGGCCGAATCTTCCTTCTTTTCTTGTTTAACATCTCTGATCATGTGTGTGTGGCCCACCTTGTGGTCTAAAAATATTCAGACCGTCCTAAGGGAGTGGACATTCTTGATAGTCCACTCCTTGGACGTTGTGGCCCAAAATGCTCCAAAATGGATACATGCAAAGGACTTTTAAGGGTGGAGATGGTCTGGATGTTTGTGAGGCCCACTGGGGTGGTCCATACCACAAATTATTTGGGGGTGATTTCCCCATTTCATGATGTTTATAATTATTTTAATTCAGTTATTTGTTGCTATCTAGAAACTATCTAAACAGATTTTTGGGTCATCTTGAGCCCAGATTTTTGGACATTTGGTGAGGTGTTTGGTCCCATGTAATATATGTTTCTTGAAGGTGTGGACCCTACCTATATGCATGTTAAATTTCAGCTTCAATTGACCTCATTTGGGCATCCAAAAGAGTGGGCCAAGATGGTTGGACTATCGGATTTTCTGTTGTGCAGTCCAACAATATAGTCTGATAAAAGCCTTAATTCATAAATATTTCTACTATAGATGGGCCACTTTTCTGGACTCCATCTTGTTGTATACATATTGAGGGACCTTGGCCCCTAATTTCTAAAATTTTAGAAGCCCTAGACCCACTCCAATGGAGTGCCCAAATTGAGGACAGCAACATGTATGTAGCAGAATTTTCTTCCAAACCTTGTTGTCCTCTTTGTTGTGTATAAATTTTTGGGCCCCAGTCCACTGGACTTGGTGTATGATTTTTGGGGCCCACCTCTGATATTATAGAGGGCCCATTGGGCCATGATTGTGGGGCCATTGAGCTGGACCAACGCCCCTGCTGGACATCCAGCATGGTTGGTCGTCGAGCGTACAGCCCACCATGATGCGTGTTTCATCTATGTCGTTCCCCATTTGGGTGGCCCACGTAGGAGGGTCCACCAATGGTGGACATCCCCTGTGGGGCCCACCTCAGTTTATGTGGAGCCCACCTTGATGTATGCCATAACCCAGGCCGCCCAGGCCTTGGACCGCCTAGGCCCATGGGACGTCCACTGCAGTTGGGCTGCTACTAGACTTGCAGTCAAGCAGCAGGCCCACTTGATTTGTGTACCAAATCTGAAAAGGCCGAGCTATATGTCCTAGAGGGGGGGTGAATAGGACTGTCAAATTAAAAAATTAACAATGAAATTTAAACAAATAATGGAAAGAAAGCACTTAAATAATCCACAATGTGGAAATGTAAAAACAACCTCCAAAAATCTAGTATTGAGAGGTTGATACAAACTTGGTTCTAAGGACAACCTGACACCAAAAACCAAAGGTTTATGGTGTGACAACCATAAACCTCCAAAAATCTAGTAAGGTTTATGGTGTGACAACCTTACTAGAATGTGGTGAGTATCAAAAACTCAAACTGAAGAGGATATGAAAGAAATGAATAGCAAAGGAAATAACTAAGCTATTACAACATTCACCACACAATGCTGAATTGTAAAGATTACAACATTCACATCCACAAATACATCCCACAATCTTAAATCATAAAAGATAAAGAAAATAAACCACACATCCACTAAACATAGAATTATAGTGGTTTGCTTGTGTGTACACCCACTGTTAAATAACAGCCACACAACTACTCTACTCCTAATATCCTCACACAGTGGATATTAGTGTTCACTATGAAAATAGGTTTTTCAAGGTTCACCTAAAACCCTCACAATTGTGTCTTTTAAGTGGGCTTACACAATTCAAAAAACCTCACACTCTGAATTTTATGGATCACCTCAGACAAATCAAAACAGAGAGATTTTTCTGGCACAATCTCAATAAAACCAAAACAAAGGATTTATAAAACTGTAAAATACCTAGATATTCTCTTTTTGATGCAGCCCGAAAGAACCAAATTGGAGTAGAAGTTCAACGTAGAAATTCAATGTCCACACTCACTTATGAAATGGTTCTAGGTTCTAAATGATTTTAAATTAAATCAAGTCGGGCTAGCTTTATTTGATTTTGATTCCAAGAAAAGGGCAAGTCTCAATCCCCTCTTCAAATATGATTGGAATATAGAATATAAAATCAAATATAATAAAGCTAAATTAAGAGAATATTAAATTAGCACAATATAGCTTAAAAAGATGAGTAACTTATCTCTCAGTGTGGCGTATTGATTTAGTTTGAATTGAATATGAAACGCTGAAATTCGTGCTCTATTTATAAGTGAAGAAATCGCACTCTCGACTGGTCCTGAGGTCAGAAAGACTGGTCGTAAGACCAACAGATTTTTGAAATTTGGGCGCGATAAGATAAAGTCGTTCCACGACTGGTCGTAGGACCTGCTTGACTGGTTGAGTGGCCTTCACGACTGGTCGAGTCCTGTCCACGACTGGTCATGTGAGACTCATTTTAGTTGCTGGACTTTAAGTCGAGGCTGCAAGACTGGTCAAGCACAGGTCGAGCACTGTTCACACGACCTGTCGAGTAATCTCCAGGACTGGTCGAGGCTTTAACAAAAATTCTCGAAAATCAGTAACAAACTTAGGACTGGTAAAGTCAGTGCTAGGACTAGTCGAACATAGTCTAAGACTAGTCGAGAAACAGTCTATGCACTTATAAAATGACCCACTTGAATTATGTATTCAAAATGACCTATCCTATGGTCATTCATACCTTGTACACGATATATGAACATTGAAACTTCTTTTCCTTCGGTTGATAGTTGATCTTTGAAGTTCACGAAGCTTGAGATGTTTTCACATGATGAAGCTTGAACTTGAAACCTTTTAAAGCTTGAATTTGACTTATATTGTAGCTTAAGCTTGAGGTTCAAAGTCTAGGAACTTTGTCTTGACTTGAAGCTTGAACTATGAATCTTGAAACATTGAATTCACACTTGATGTTGTACTCGAACATGAGCATGTAATCTTGCATTTCTTGAAGTAAAGATCTTTGTTCTTGAGAGATGCACAGTCTTCATTATGTAGATGGGCTACACAAGACACAGATTCCAAGAGGTTTTGGCACTACAAAATTTGACAATTATAGGAGCTAGAAACTATAGCACTTACAATCACCCCCTTTGTCAAATTTGTGACAAAACACACTTCATAACAATAAAAGCATTATACGCACAAAGAATCATGCACCAGTTATCAAAAGAAACCAGTTACAACCTGGTTAAATAATCATGCACCAGTTATAAACAGGTCAAAACAAAGCATTAATTTTCATCAATTCCTTGAACAATACTCCCCCTTACTTACTCCTCCCCCTTACAAGCAGAAGGCTACTTATCCACAATCCACATGCCATATATCACAAGCATGTCAAGCATGTCAAAATTGTCCCCCTTTTTGTCACAATATGACAAAGGAAGAAACCAATACAGGGAACAGGATGTAGATAAATAAAGAAGAATAAGAAGAGTGGTGAGGAATAAATGATCAAGGTAGTCAAGATATAAAATTCATAAGTAAGTCATGTTCAAGCATAATCAACCAGGTTAAACCAAGTACAACCAAGTTAAACCAAGTTAAGCCAAGTACAACCTCAAAAGACAAAATAAATCTAAGTATTATTAAAGTTATTACTAACCAAGATAAGAAAAAACTAATCAGAACCCGATGAAGGAGCAGGTATGGTAGGATCATGTTTATGAAGTCACTTGTTAAGGCGCATAAGATACTTGCGCATATATTTGAATTGCAAATCATGGGACATGTTCTCTACCTTCTCCTCTAGAGAGCACAACCGCGCATTAAAGTCAGGTGGCTGATAATCAGGATCATCTGCTAAATCGGATTCGATCTCATCAAAAATATCATCCATATTAATGTCATCTAGAGGTAAATCACCTTCTTCTTCATTCACTGCAGTAGCTCCACCAACACCCACATTGACTTGGCCTGCGGCCAACCTTAAATTCATTTTGTTTATATTGGAGTTGTTGAAGATTAGGTGTTGAATGGGAGCCTCTCCAATAGGCATAGCCACTAAAATATGGTTGGCCAACACAGTCATAAGATACGCGAAAGAGATATCACTGTGTCCAGGATGGAGTCGGAATTGTATGATGCAATGACAGATTAAAGAAGGAAGACATACAGAAGTACCAGAGATATGGAATGAAGAATCTAAACCATGAAAGTAGTGAGTTCGATTTTGTTACCAGAACGGGGATAAACATTTGAAATAAAAATCCTGTGAAGGACTCTGTATCTAGGTAATAAATACTTTGAAGCAAGCACATTTCCATTAGTACTCCATTGCACATCTATATTGCACAATTCTTTAGAAAGCATTCATTTTTCAGATTCAGATGGTTTAGCTACTAGAGTGGTAATGGGAATACTTTCATCGTTGACAGGTATGTCCATTAGACTATAGATCAGATGTCAGCCTATTTCTACTAGACCTTCTCTAGTAGCAATAATAAATGTAAGATTTTCAGTAGAAAAATCAGAGATACATGCATACATAGCTTACGCAATGGACCAGTATGCCGGCCCACCCTAATGTAGAAAGTGATTCCATCCTACAGATTAGAGAAGAGGAAGGATTTCAAAAGGAGCTAGATGTTCAACATGACAGGTCGTTCAACTATAACATTGCGCAACCTAATATCCCGTACATAGGAGGGATCATCTTCGGGTGACCAAAGGTGGCGCTTTGTGATAGATGTCGATCTAGAAGTTGAAGGACCACGAGAACTTTTCTTTTTGCCTCTACCTTCCATTTGCAACTAGGAAATCAAGGAACCAAGTGGTTGCAAAAGAAGTAGAGTGAATTTTCTCAAGATCAGATTTTGGAGAAGAAAACCCCAAAAACCACTATGAAATAAGAAATAAATCACACCAAAGATGAAAAATGAGTATTAAGAACTTGAATTACAAGGAAAATGTAAATAAAGTACTAACCTTGAAGAACTAGGAGATGGGTTCGACCGGTCGACCTAGGATCCGTTGGAGAAGAAACTCAAAATGAAGAAAAAGGGATTTTTCCCCCAAATAAAGCACCAACCCGCGCTACACGGCTAGTTGAGTACATGCTCGACCGGTTGTGCCACGACTGGTCGAGTATGTGCTCGACTAGTCGTGCACAGCCCAAAATATACAATTTTCTTGAAATTTAAAATTTTTAAACATAAAAAATATCAAATATATATACATTATGATATAAAAATGCATGAATAATCAACTCAAATTACACATACCAAGATCAAATTTTAATTTAGAAAACCTGCTTTTGTCAAGTGGTTTTGTGAATATGTCAGCAAGTTGAGTCTTGGTCGGAATATATTTCAAAGAAATTATCTTGTCTTCCACTAATTCACAAATATAGTGATATCTAATGTCAATGTGCTTGGTTCGTGAATGCTAAATTGGATTTTTAGATATATTAATTACACTGGAATTATCATAATATAAAACCATAGAATCCTGTGCAATTCCATAATCGCTTAACATTCTTTTCATCCATACAAGCTGAGTACATGCATTACTTACTGCAATGTATTCAGCCTCAACAATTGAGAGCGATACGGAACTTTATTTCTTACTTTGCCAAGAAACTAAACAGTTCCCAACATAGAACCAACCACCACTGGTTGACTTTCGGTCATCAATGTTACCAGCCCAATCAGCATCTATGTAACCAGCTAATTGAACACTAGTATCATGTGGATACCAGAGACCAAGATTAGCTAAACTAGCTACATATCGTAAAATGCGCTTAACAATAATTAAATGTGACTCTTTAGGGTTAGATTGATATCTAGCGCAAATTCCTATGCTAAATGCAATATCAGGTCAGCTTGCAGTTAAATAAAGTAAACTACCTATCATACTGCGATATAATTTAGAATCCACACTCTTACCTGTAGAGTCTTTTGAGAATTTTAAAGTCGTACTCATAAGAGTATCAAAAATTTTTACATTCTCAAATCTGAACTTTTTAACTAAGTTCAGAGCGTATTTGGTTTGAGAAATAAAGAAACCATCAGGTTGCTGTCTAACTTGCAACCCTAGGAAATAATTCAATTCCCCAACCATACTCATTTCGAACTTAGATTTCATAAGATCTACAAACCCAACAGTCATATTTGCACAGGTAGATCCATAAATAATATCATCAACATAAATTTGCACTATTAAAATGTGATCATTATGTTTCTTTACAAATAGAGTCCTATCAACACTTCCCATTATAAAGTTATGACTTCGTAAAACTTAGTCAATTTTTCATACCATGCCCTGGGAGCTTGTTTTAAAACCGTAGAGAGCCTTTTTTAGGCGATCAATATGATCAGCATTCTTAGGGTCTTCAAAACCCGTTAGTTGTTCAACATACACTTCTTCATTCAAATCGCCATTCAAAAAGGCACTCTTTACATCCATTTTATATATTTTGAACTTTCTAAAGCATGCAATGAATATATATAGTTTGATTGATTCAAGATGAGTTACTAGGGCAAAGGTCTCATCATAATCGATACCTTCAATTTGAGTGTACCCTTATACAACCAGTCTAGCCTTGTTTTTAATAATATTACCAAGCTCATCAGACTTATTCTTGAAAATCTATTTCGTTCTGATAATGTGTTTATCTTTCGGTCTAGGAACTAAGTACCAAACATCATTTCTAACAAATTGATTAAGCTCTTCTTGCATCGCAACTATCTAGTTTTCATCAGTAAGAGCTTCTTTTACGTTAGCTGGTTCTATCTGAGATATAAGGCATACATAGTTACACATATCTTCTAATTGTTTAGAAGTGCGCACACCAGTGAAAGGGTTTCCAAGAATCTAATTAGTAGTATGATCTTTAACAGTCCTTAGTTCAGAGTTATTTTGATTTGAAGAAGACTCTGGTTTATCAATTAGAAGTACTTCATCATTTTTTGAACTTGAGACAGGTGTATTCAAGTGATCGTCAATGACCACATTAATAGACTCTTGAATAACACCGGTCCTCTTATTAAGAACCCAATATGCTCGACTATTCAGAGCATACCCTAAAAATACCCCTTCATCACTTTTGGTGTCAAACTTACCCAGATTTTCTCGGTCATGTAAAATGTAGCACTTGCTACCAAAAACTCGAAAGTATTTGACAGTAGGCTTCTTATCAAACCACATTTCATAAGTCATTTTACTATTTGATTTTCTAGTATAAATGCGGTTAATTATATAACACGCAGTATTTACAGCTTCGTCCCAAAGATTTTTAGGGAGTTTCATACTATTTAACATTATGCTTGTCATTTCTTGAAGCACTCTATTTTTTCTTTCTACTATACCATTTTGTTGTAGTGTTTTGGGTGCAGAAAATTCATGTGATATTCCCTGATCACTATAAAACTTCTCAAAACCGCTATTCTCAAATTTTGATCCATGATCGCTATGGATCTTACAGACTTGAGATTCTTTTTCAGTTTGGATACGTCTAAGTATCCTTTTTACTTCATCGAGAGATTGTAAGTACTTATACTTAAGCACATTTTAGATTTTCAAATTTCGTAGTCTTGAAAGGAACGCAAGCACTCATGAAGATACGCTTCGACAACTCATGAAGGACTCGTAAAGACTCGATCAACATCTGAAGGAAGTCTTAGAATTAGAACACTTTGTATGTGTAAACCATCAGGTGGTATTACCTTAAATTGACCCTAGCTTAGGTGTATTTCACATAACATCACAATATCATATGATTCTAAGTTAAATACACTAGTGTTAGGCCAACCCATCATTATTCGGGCAAGTTTACAGCTAAACAAAGTATTTCGGCAACAAGTTCAGCCAGCTCGAAACATGTTTGGTCAAGAATCTAACAATATAAAGATCTCAGATTTTATTGAGATTCGGCCAGCCTAACCATACATTCGGCATCCGAACTAAGGGTTTGGCTAACCAAATTTTGGTTTGAGCCAACCGAATTTTTGAAAGATCTTATCCCGCGAAATTCGAAGATCCGTTGGAGCGTAATCGAGGAATTCGACCAGCCAAACCTAATATTGGGCCAGCCGAATTCCCTATGACTTTGGCTATAAATAGAGGCTTTCTCTTGCTCTTTCAATACACGAAAAATACATATTCATCTTGTCTAGAAAGGAGTGAAAGTCCAAGCCTCCTTAAGCTATTTATGCGGTAATTTTTATATTTGATTTAGCTAATTTTATTATCTCTCTCAAGTTAGGTTAAATTGTTTTAATAGAGTAATCCTACTCTACTTGAGAAATAAAGAATCGAATTTACAACATTAGGGTATTATCCATTTCATTTTAAATATATTAGATCCCTACATTCTTTTTGGGTTGAACACATACTGGCTTCATCTATATCCTAAGAAAGAAGATCGCTGCATCAAGCTACAATTACGCCTTCGACTTGCCAATCGAAGATAAGTATTACTTTACTTTCATTTCAATTTAGGTTTTTCTGAGATAGCTCGGAAATCTCAGCGGGTTGTTTTGTGGTGATCCCATGAAAATCACAAAGTGGGTTTTGTTGTGATAGCCCTTGAAAATCACAAGAACTGTATCAGGTTGTTAAGGTGACCCTGTAAAAACCTTGAAATGGTGAAAGTCAAAATTATGAGGGTAAAAATTTTGGGAGTGGATTAGGTGTGGGGTTTAGCACCGAACCACTATTTATCCTTATGCATTGTGGTGATTGTTTAAATGCTTTATACGCTTTCCTTGTGATTGATTGCCTCTTGCTAAGTTTGATATTTTAATCTTAAAGATGTCATGAAATAAGGTTGTCCTGCCTAAATCTTTTAGGTAAAGGTTATCATACGAACTATTTAAAATCAAGATTTCAATACTCTAAGCATTTGAGAGTATTTGTTTTATTATTCTGCATTATATCGAAATATTTTGTATAGTCCTATTAAACCCCCCCACCCCCCACATCTATAGCTCGTCCTTTCAATTACACATGGCCCTGAGTTGGTCTCTAAAATGCTCGTGGAGCTGGTTAAATTCATAAGTTTACCGAGGTGACGATCATGCCCCTTACAATACTCAGCTTGCCTCCTCTTCACAATGATCCACCTTTATGATATGCCCATGTGTAACAGTGGGTTAGGCTGGGCTTGTTGGAAAGTGGTTAAATGGGGAGGTTGAAAGGAGATTCTAACCATAGGAGGGTACTGCGCATCAGTTAGCGAAGGCTGAATCTAACCAGGGTGCAGATGTTGTTTTTAATCGAGGCATGGGAACTATTGTAGTTCCAGTTGAAATTGGTTGGATTGAGATTGGTTAGATTGTACCTGCTATGGTGCATGTCAACTCTCATTGGGAGAGGGTGTGATGGGATGGAGGTTGAAGGGTATCAGAAGCAAATTTTGTTCCCTTCCATGGGCACAATGTGAAATTGGTTGATGGTTGCGTCTGAGAATCTTAGATGTGTGTTGGGTTGCTATGTGCTATGAATGGAGGGGCCCGTCCCCACGTGAAAAAGAGACATTACAAGGTCCTCTATTCTATTCATATTTTGCGCCATATCAACTAGTGAGGGAGTGGCAATGTATGGTAGTGTTGGTTGCCTAGGTGAGTCTAGATGAGATGCTTGAGTCTCTTCATGTGCTAACATGGTTGTTTGGGCACGAGTGCAAATGATGCTTTAATATGTGGGCATTGACTTTGTAGTGCAGCAAACACACAGTCTAATTTTTGGCATAATGATTGTTATATGTCTTACCTTTTTTTCCT
Organism: Magnolia changhungtana; assembly: GCA_030180095.1. Taxonomy (NCBI): domain Eukaryota; kingdom Viridiplantae; phylum Streptophyta; class Magnoliopsida; order Magnoliales; family Magnoliaceae; genus Magnolia; species Magnolia changhungtana. The sequence goes on from JASAUF010000638.1 coordinate 994,212, forward strand.
TCTATCAGCATTTCTTTTTTTCACTTGTTTTGTTAATTAATGGAAAACAACTGCAACAAGCATGGGTTAGTGAGTAGAGGGACCAATGCACACTGAAGTATCGAAATATAGGAAAGTAAAAGACTGGTATGCGAGACCCGTGTCCTAGCCTGTACTGTTCTGTAGGCTTGCGCGGCCCTTCCGGTCGAATTTTAAAAACCTCGACCTGTATCCAACGTTTGCGTGCGATCCTAAGCCGAGTGCCGCATATCAGAGTTGGTTCGACTCAAAACCTATACCCCTGCGACCGCACCATCGTCGCGGTTCCAACGCCGCATCTCGCACGATGATGCGATATTCGAGCCAGGAAATGTGGGCCCGCATTCAGTTCAAGGAAAAACACCGCGCGTTACAAAACCCAAGAGAACATCACATCAAATCCAATCACATCCCATCAATTAAGTACCACATCACACCTCATGTTAAGTACACATCACCTTTCACCCATTCCCAAGCAACCCTAAAGTCAATACTCTCTTACAACCAAGTACTCTTCCATCACTCATACCCATCACACCCATCTCTCTCTCTTACACCTCTCTCTCTCATCTCTCATTTCTCACTCCACCTCCTAAGCACCATGAGAACAACCGTCCAAGCTCACCATAAGAGGAGAAGCTAGTGTGGCCCACCTCCCTACCATCCAATCCCACCATCCAACGTCCATCTCAACCGTTGAAATCATTCCTTTAGAGCTCTAGCATGCATTGGCAGAAGGAGGAGATATAGAGCCTTGAGGTGGGTGTTTCTTCTCTCTCTCTCTTCCTCACTTTTTCATTATTTTGTGTGTAAAGATGTGATTGTGTGGCCCACTTAATGAGTTGTGGGATGTCCAAACCGTTCATCAAATGGGCCTCACTTTGATGTGTGTATAACCCACACCATCAACCATTTGGGTGGCCGACCTGTATAGCACGTCTATGGGTGGGGGCCCACCTTGAAAGCGTTTTATGCAGCCATCCAGCATCCAGGGATGCTGGATGGGCTTCACCGCGAAGTGTGAGCTAACCGTGGGCGCACTGACTCTAGTAAGAAGAAAAAGGGCAAAAAAAAAGAGATTTGGGTGGGCCACATGTGTAGGCCCTACCTTGATGTATCCATCCAATCCATACCGTCCATTCCATTCCCCCTATCATTTTAGGCATTGAGCCAAAAAATGAGGTCACTCCGATAATCAGGCGGGCCATACCATAGAAACTGTATTTTTCTACCGTTCAAAACTACTAGGACCCACCTTGTTGTATCTACACACCAAACATGCCTTATATTGGACTTTTTTGGTGTGTTTTGAACCCTAGAGTCCATTGGTCGGACTGGATTCTCAAGAAGTGGGCCCCACCTTTGAAAAACCACAGGAATAAAAAAAAAAAAAGAAGAAAGAGACGCATGTTTGGTGTGTACGCCATCTGCCTGCACTCAAACGGCGGACGGTCAAGCAGTGACCCACGGCTCCAGCCGTGGGCCCCACCATGAAATATATTTGTCATCCGACCCATTCATTAGGTGAGTCCCTCCCTGACGTGGGCCCCCTCCAAAGATCAAGCCCATCCAAAGCTCAGGTGGCCCACATCACAAGAAACGGTGGGGTTGAACCACCTACCATTGAAACCATTTTTAGGTCCACAAAAGTTTTGGGATCAGGATGAAATTTGTTTTTCCTTTTCCTCCAGGTCCATGTGACCCTGCCAACGGGTTGGATCTTAAATAAACATTGTGGTGGGCCCCACGTGGGACCCACAATGATGTATGTGTATATTCACACCGTCCACTGACGGTGGACGGTGGCCCCTTGATTTATGTGTTCTATCCACACCGTCCCCCTGGACGGTGTGTGTGTGTGTGAGCGTGTGTGTGTGAATGCGTGTGTGTGTGCGTGGGTGTATGTATATATATATATATATATACATAGAATATTATACTATATATACTATTGTATATATATACTATATATAAAGTATATATTATATTATATACATGATGGTAGGTCTTCATGTGGGCCCCACCCATGATGCATGTGTTTTAGCATGCCGTCCAGCTGTTTTGATGGGTTGCTGGATGGCTAGTGGACCCCACCGTGATGTTCAGTCCTATCCTCACCGTTCATTACTTTGACAGTGGGATATGCCCCAGGCTACACCTTGATGTGTGCATTCATCTAGGCCGTCCAGGGCCTGGACATTTAATTTTAGTATTATATATTTATGTATATTATGTATATATGTGGGCCCCACCTACTTCATCCGCAACGTCCATCTGTGGGACCCACCTATTTGATTGGCTGGGTATCTCACCCCAGCTATGTAGCTGTTGTATTGACGCCACCAAGTTTTGTGGGTCCCATATGTTATATCTATGTCGTCCATCCCTATGGGATCCATAATGATGCATGTGTTGCATCCAAACCGTCCACTAGTTGGCAAGCTTGTCTAAAGGCTTGAGGCTAAAAATAAGACAGATCTAGGGTTAGGTGAACCACACTATGGATATCAGTGGGTTTGATCGTCCACCATTAAAACCCCTTCAGGTCATTGTGACCTTATGATTACATTGGGTGGGAAATAAATGTTATCGTGGGCCTTGAGAATTTAAATAGTGGAAATCATTACCGCTACTTATCTTTGGGTATGGCCCATTTGATATACATGAGGTCCCAGTTGGTGTGACCCATTTGATAGACATATGGCCCATGCGATGTGGCCCACTTATCATATTTATTACCGTCTATTGAGGCCAACCTTGTTATATGTATGAGGCCCACCTTGATGTACTTTGTGGCCCATCCGCTAGGCCCACTTTGATATATTTTGTGGCCCAATCGAGAGGCCCACTCTGATATACATATGACTCATCATGATGCATCTTTAACCCATGAGTGGGGCCCACCTATTGTGTGTTCTGAGGCCTAGGTGCAGGGCCCACCTATTATGTATTTAAGGCCCATGGTGATATATTAGGGCCCATGGATGGAGGCCCATTTGATGTATTTGAGGCCCATGGCTCGAGGCCCAATGAGATGTATATAAGATCCTTTGTAATATGTGATTCCACCCTGGGTATGTAGTGACGTTTATGGCAAACCATGTCTTGTGATCAATGTTGGTTTGTCGTCCACATTGTAAGATAAATGTTAGTTAAGTGTCCACATTGTCACTTTCCCTAGGGCCCATTGATAGGCCCAACTTGTTGTGTATGGGGCCCATGTGCAGGGCCCACCTGTGATGTATATTAGGCCCATGTGTAAGGCCCACCCATTGTGTATTAAGGCCCATGGGTTGTGACCCATTGTGATGTATTTCCGGCCTAGATGGCAAGGCCCGATGTTAGGTATAAGAGGCCCATGGATATGGTCTATTGTAATGTACACGCGGCCTGTATATGGGGACCATTATGATGATACATATGGCCTTGTGTGAGGACTAATGTGATGCATGCAAGGCTTATGTGATGAGGCCCACTTTGATATACTGGAGACCCATTAGTGCGGCCCATTGATGCAATACACTTGATGTGCATGAGGCCCATTGGTGTGGCCCATCCATGAGGCTCATTGGCATGTTCCAATTTGATATACATGAAGTCCATTGGTGCGACCCATGTAATACAGCTCATGTGATGTGGCCCACTTGGCATGCAAGGCCCATTATGATGTATTCAAGGCCCAAGGGCGAGGCCCATTATGATGTATTCAAGGCCCAAGGGTGAGGCCCACTATGATGTATTCGAAGCCCATGGGCGTGGCCCAATTTGATGCATATGTGGCCCATGAGTGAGGCTCATAGTGATGTATGCTAGGCCCTTGTGTAAGACCATGGGTCTACTATACGTATGGCTCTATATGGACCACTCCTTGGGGAGTGATGTCGGTTAAATGTCCACATTAATGGGTAATGGTGGTTGAATGCCCACATTGTGACCTTTCCTTAAGCCGATTGTTCGGCCGATTCCGATTGACATGACCGAATTGCCGATTCTGATTTTCAGTCCATTCTGATTATTAAGGCTGAGTATCGAGGCCGCTTCCAAGTGTCAATTTCGATTGTTGAGGCCGAGGCTAATTGTCGAGACCTATATAATCTATATGTGACCCGTAGTTGTTACCCATTGTGATGAATTCGTGGCCTATGGGCAAGGCCCATTGTGATATGTATTAGGCCCATAATGCATGACCCATTTGATGTATTCGAGACCCATGTGTAGGGCCCACCTGTCATGTATTTAAGGCCCATGAGCAGGGCCCACCTGTTGTATATATGTGGTCTTGAGTAAGGCCCATTGTGTTGTATTTTAGGCCGTGGTGTGAGGCCGTGAGCCCATTATATGTTTGGCTCTATGAGGGCCATTCCTTGGGGGCAATGTTGGTTAAATGTCCACATTGTCGAGGCCGGTTATTGATGCCAGTTATTGATACCAATTATGAGTATGTGACAGCATAGCATCATGATACATGCCCATACGCATCATCTGCATGTTTGTTATGAGATATGGTTAATCATTGCATATGTCATTGAGCATGTTGTGATGAGACTCCCTGATAGGGGGAGGTTATCTCACATGAGCACACGGTATGCGCAGGATTGATGCATGACTGGATTGCATGACTCTTGCATCTTGCATTGTGTACTGTGATTACTATATGCCCTAACGACACTAGGGCTGTGACCTCCACAGGCATATCGTGGATGGCCAGATGGGACACCGAAAATCTGTTCTACATGGAGTGCTATAGATATCTCTGGGTGAAAGTCCCTAAACCCTCTTGGTTCCAGAGGTTGCTCCAACGTCTAGACCGAGTGGATGCATGAGTGCATGACGGCCATATACCGTTAGGCCGCATCTCCCACTGTGTCGTAGTCAATTGGAAGGGGGTGCATCCTTATCTGCCCGAGAGGAGGGGCCAATGCTAGGCTGAGTTTGACCAGCTCGAGGAATGAGTCCACTATCGACGAGCCGGGCCCGATATTGGCAGGCGGATAGTGAGGTCTCTTCCACCCACCTTGTTGCGCGTGATGGGGCGGCAATCTGGTTTGGGGTGTAATAGACCTCGGTGATTTCCCAGAGTAACTGTACTGATATGTGGACTTATTGAGTAGGAATTGCATATTCATTCATCATTCACTCACTGTCCACTCGGGCTGATGGTGCGTAACCATTTATTACGTGTGCTTTCACATGGCCAGGATTTCGGTTGGGCGCACAACTAACCTGAGATCAGGAGTTTACCACATTGAATCTGACTATCCAAATTTAGGTATGGGACTAGTTTGGATAGAAGTCTCTTGTGATGAACCCCATAGCCTACGATACTACGTACTATCATCCCGACTTCACTCCAGCATGGTCATTCCATTAGCACAGCATATTACATCGGATCCATAGTACTTAGCATTTTGAATTGCCATGTTTCCGTATTGATATGACCGTTAGCATTCATGCCTTGCATCGCATAGCTTTGTATGGCTGAAGGCACTCATAGACTTATCAGTATAATTCCACTTATTTCGATATTGTATGATTTATGGCATTGCATCTTCAGCATCTAATATTTGGCTTTCTTTGACTTCTCATTTGTATAGCTGAATTGCATCGCATACCCTGATATTGTATGACTCACGGACTGCCAGTATTTCCGCTTACTTTGATTACTCTGATTACTCTGATTACTCTGATTACTCTGATATTGCTTACTTGATACTTACCTTGTGCACACACTTTCACCACCCATTAAGCTTTCTATAAGCTTATGCACGATAGATGTGTGCAGGTGATGTTAGGTTGCAGCAGTGTTGTGCTTGGAGCATGCAGCGGTCTTCTAGAGCTTGATTTTTTTATGTATTTCCCTTCAGTATTGTAATCAAATGTTTATTAGTGGATATGTGATGACAATGATGTTTCCATTGTGATTTGGGTATTCTTGTGGTTATACTTATTACGAGTTAAATGTATATAAAAAAATCCTCCTTGTAGGATCCCAAGATCGGAATCTGGCGTATGGGCGCTAGGAGCCGAGAATGGCGTACTACGGAGGCTGTTGGCATTGGATTCAGTGATCGGGATTCCTGTGAATCCGATTTCTGGGTTTGGGGCGTGACAGAAGTTAGTATCAGAGCATAATTTGGGAATACCTGAAGATAACATCACATATCAGCTGATAGCTACCCTACACTCGGTGATTGTTGAGAACTTAGAATGATTAGATCCCCGCGTTCGAATAACTTAGAGATTTTCTGATATAGCTCCCTACCATTGAGATTATAAGGTTGTATAGTATTCCCATTTCGATCGTTTCTGATCCAAGATCCGAGGTTCAGTAGACTCATCGTAGTACTGATGAAGCGTTTTAGGAGCGTGAGGCTGAGGTTCGTGGGCGTTATCCCCATCTCTTGCGTGTTTGATGATGTCGGTATGATGTGTGCTGATTATAACTCTAGCGATAGGATTTCCCACCCATGTGAACTCTGTATTTGTTGTGTCGTATTTAAATTTCAAGGAAGAAATTTTTATTAGGAGGGGAGAACTGTGAAACCCGTGTCCTAGCCTATACTGTTCTGTAGGCTTCCACGGCCCTTCCGATCGAATTTTGGAAACCTCGACCTGTACCAATGTTTGCGCGCGATCCTAAGCCGAGTGCCGCATATTAGAGTTGGCTCGACTCGAAACCTATACCCCTGCGACCGCGCCGTCGCCGCAGTTTCAACGCCGCATCTCGCACGATGACGCGATATCCGGGCCAGGAAATGTGGGCCCGCATTCAGTTCGAGGAAAAACATCGTGCATTGCAAAACCCAAGAGAACATCACATCAAATCCCATCACATCCCATCAATCAAGTACCACATCATACCTCATGTCAAGTACACATCACCTTTCACCAATTCCTAAGCAACACTAAAGTCAATACTTTCCTACAACCAAGTACACTTTCATCACTCATACCCATCACACCCATCTCTCTCTCTTACACCTCTCTCTCTCATCTCTCATTTCTCACTCCACCTCCTAAGCACCATGAGAACAACCGTCCAAGCTCTCCATGAGAGGAGAAGCTAGTGTGGCCAACCTCCCTACCACCCAATCCCACCATCCAACGTCCATCTCAACCGTTGAAATCATTCCTTTAGAGCTCTAGCATGCATTGGCGGAAGGAGGAGATCTAGAGCCTTGAGGTGGGTGTTTCTTCTCTCTCTCTCTCTCTCTTCCTCTCTTTTTCATTATTTTGTGTGTAAAGATGTGATTGTGTGGCCCACTTAATGAGTTGTGGGATGTCCAAACCGTTTATCAAATGGGCCTCACTTTGATGTGTGTATTACCCACACCATCAACCATTTGGGTGGCCCACCTGTACAGCACGTCTATGGGCCCACCTTGAAAGTGTTTTATGTAGCCGTCCAGTGTCCAGGGACGCTGGACGGGCTTCACCGCGAAGTGTGAACTGACCGTGGGTGCACTGACGCCAGTAAGAAGAAAAAGGGAAAAACAAAAGAGATTTGGGTGGGCCACTTGTGTAGGCCCTGCCTTGATGTATCCATCCAATTCATACCGTCCATTCCATTCTCCCAATCATTTTAGGCGTTGAGCCAAAAAATGAGGTCAATCCGATAATCAGGCGGGCCATACCATAGAAAACTGTATTTTCCTACCGTTCAAAACTATTAGGACCCACCTTGCTGTATCTACACACCAAACATGCCTTATATTGGAATTTTTTGGTGTGTTTTGAACCCTAGAGTCCATTGGTCGGACTGGATTCTCAAGAAGTGGGCCCCACCTTTGAAAAACCCCAGGAATCAAAAAAAAGATAGAAGAAGAAGAAAGAGACGTAGTAGCACTCGCCGTCACAATCAATGCGCAAGCACCGCTCGCACTCTGATCTGCCAGAGCAGAGAGCAAGCTGACCACGACTCCAACCGTGGGCCCCACCATGATGTATATTTGTCATCCGACCCATTCATTAGGTGGGTCCCTCCCGGACGTGGGCCCCCTCCAAAGATCAGGCCCATCCAAAGCTCAGGTGGCCCACATCACAAGAAATAGTGGGGTTGAACCACCTGCCATTGAAACCATTTTTGGGTCCGCAAAAGTTTTGGGATCAGGATGAAATTTGTTTTTCCTTTTCCTCCAGGTCCATGTGACCCTGCCAATGGGTTGGATCTTAAATAAACATTGTGGTGGGCCCCATGTGGGACCCACAATGATGTATGTGTATATTCACACGGTACACTGACGGTGGACGGTGGCCCCTTGATTTATGTGTTCTATCCACACCATCCCCCTGGACGGTGTGTGTGTGTGTGTGTGTGTGTGTGTGTGAGAGAGTGTGTGTGTGCGTGGGTGTATGTAAATATATATATATATATATATATATATATACACACATATAATATTATACTATATATACTACTGTATATATATACTATATATAAAGTATATATTATATTATAAACATGATGGTGGGTCTTCATGTGGGCCCCACCCATGATGCATGTGTTTTAGCATGCCGTCCAGCTGTTTTGATGGGTTGCTGGACGGCTAGTGGACCCCACCATGATTTTCGATCCTATCCTCACCGTCCATTACTTTGATGGTGGGATATGCCCCTGGTGCAGGCTACACCTTGATGTGTGCATTCGTCCAGGCCGTCCAGGGCCTGGACATTTAATTTTAATATTATATATTTATGTATATTATATACATATATTATGTATATATGTGGGCCCCACCTACTTCATCCGCAACGTCCATCCATGGGACCCACCCATTTGATTGGCTGGGGTATCTCACCACAGCTATGTAGCTGTTGTATTAACGCCACCAAGTTCTGTGGGTCCCATATGTTATATCTATGTCGTCCAACCCTATGGGATCCACAATGATGCATGTGTTGCATCCAAACCGTCCACCATTTGGCAAGCTTGTCTTAAGGCTTGAGGCTAAAAATAAGACAGATCTAGGGTTAGGTGAACCACACTATTGATATCAGTGGGTTTAATCGTCCACCATTAAAACCTCTCAGGTCATTGTGACCTTATGATCACATTGGGTGGGAAATAAATGTTATCGTGGGCCTTGAGAATTTTAATAGTGGAAATCATTATCGCCACTTATCTTTGGGTATGGCCCATTTGATATACACGGGGCCCTAGTTGGTGTGGCCCATTTGATAGACATATGGCCCATGCGATGTGGCCCACTTATCATATTTATGGCGGTCTATTAAGGCCCACCTTGGTATATGTATGAGGCCCACCTTGATGTACTTTGTGGCCCATCCACCAGGCCTACTTTGATATATTTTGTGGCCCAATCGAGAGGCCCACTCTGATATACATGTGACTCATCATGATGCATCTTTAACCCATGAGCGGGGCCCACCTGATGTGTGTTCTGAGGCCTAGGTGCAGGGCCCACCTATTATGTATTTAAGGCCCATGGTGATATATTAGGGCCCATGGATGGAGGCCCATTTGATGTATTTGAGGCCCATGGCTCGAGGCCCAATGAGATGTATATAAGATCCTTTGTAATATGTGATTCCACCCTGGGTATGTAGTGACGTTTATGGCAAACCATGTCTTGTGATCAATGTTGGTTTGTCGTCCACATTGTAAGATAAATGTTAGTTAAGTGTCCCCATTGTCACTCTCCTTAGGGCCCATTGATAGGCCCAACTTGTTGTGTATGGGGCCCATGTGCAGGGCCCACCTGTGATGTATATTAGGCCCATGTGTAAGGCCCACCAATTGTGTATTAAGGCCCATGGGTTGTGACCCATTGTGATGTATTTTCAGCCTAGATGGCAAGGCCCGATGTTAGGTATAAGAGGCCCATGGATATGGTCTATTGTAATGTACACGCGGCCCGTATATGGGGACCATTATGATGATACATATGGCCTTGTGTGAGGACTAATGTGATGCATGCGAGGCTTATGTGATGAGGCCCACTTTGATATACTGGAGACCCATTAGTGCGGCCCATTGATGCAACACACTTGATGTGCATGAGGCCCATTGGTGTGGTCCATCCATGAGGCTCATTGGCATGTTCCAATTTGATATACATGAAGTCCATTGGTGCGACCCATGTAATACAACTCATGTGATGTGGCCCACTCGGCATGTGAGGCCCATTATGATGTATTCAAGGCCCAAGGGCGAGGCCCATTATGATGTATTCAAGGCCCAAGGGTGAGGCCCACTATGATGTATTCGAAGCCCATGGGCATGGCCCAATGTGATGCATATGTGGCCCATGAGTGAGGCTCATAGTGATGTATGTTAGGCCCTTGTGTAAGGCCATGGGTCCACTATACGTATGGCTCTATGTGGACCACTCCTTAGGTAGTGATGTCGGTTTAATGTCCACATTAATGGGTAATGGTGGTTGAATGCTCACATTATGACCTTTCCTTAGGCCGATTGTTTAGCCGATTTCGATTGACGTGACCGAATTGCCGATTCTGATTTTCGGTCCATTCTGATTGTTGAGGCTGAGTATCGAGGCCGCTTCCAAGTGTGAATTTTGATTGTTGAGGTCGAGGCTGATTGTCGAGACCTATATGATGTATATGCGACCCGTAGTTGTGACCCATTGTGATGAATTCGTGGCCTATGGACAAGGCCCATTGTGATATGTATTAGGCCCATAATGCATGACCCATTTGATGTATTCGAGACCCATGTGTAGGGCCCACCTGTCATGTATTTAAGGCCCATGAGCAGGGCCCACTTCTTGTATATATGTGGCCTTGAGTAAGGCCCATTGTGTTGTATTTTAGGCCGTGGTGTGAGGCCATGAGCCCATTATATGTTTGGCTCTATGAGGGTCATTCCTTGGGGGGCAATGTTGGTTAAATGTCCACATTGTCGAGGCCAGTTATTGATGTCGGTTATTGATACCGATTATGAGTATGTGACAGCATAGCATCATGATACCACATCATCTGCATGTTTGTTATGAGATGTGGTTGATCATTACATATGTCATTGAGCATGTTGTTATGAGACTCCCTGATAGGCGGAGGTTATCTCACATGAGCACACGGTATGCGCAGGATTGATGCATGACTGGATTGCATGACTCATACATCTTGCATTGTGTACTGTGAATACTATACGCCCTAGCGACACTAGGGCTGTGACCTCCACAGGCATATCGTGGATGGCCAGATGGGACACTGAAAATCTGTTCTACATGGGGTGCTATAGATATCCCTAGGTGAAAGTCCCTAAACCCTCTTAGTTCCGGAGGTTGCTCCAACGTCTAGACCGAGTGGATACATGAGCGCTTGAGGGTCGTATACCGTTAGGTCGCGTCTCCCACTGTGTCGTGGTTGGTTGGAAGGGGGTGTGACCTTACCTGCCCTAGAGGAGGGGGCAATGCTAGGCTGAGTTTGACCAGCTTGAGGAATGAGTCCACTATCGACGAGCCGGGCCCGATATTGGTAGGCGGATAGTGAGGTCTCTTTCACTCACCTTGTTGCGCGCGATGGGGTGGCAATCTGGTTTGGGGTGTAATAGACCCCGGTGATTTCCCAGAGAGTAACTGTACTGATATGTGGACTTATTGAGCAGGAATTGCATATTCATTCATCATTCACTCACTGTCCACTCGGGCTGATGGTGTGTAACCATTTGTTACTTGTGCTTTCGCATGGCCAGGATTTCGGTTGAGCGCGCGACTAACCTAAGATCAGGAGTTTACCACATTGAGTCTGACTATTCGAATTTAGGTATGGGACTGGTTTGGATAGAAGTATCTTATGATGGACCCCATAGCCTGCGATACTACGTACTATCATCCCGACTTCACTCCAGCATGGTCATTCCATTAGCACCGTATATTACATCGCATCAGTAGTACTTAGCATTTTGGATTGCCATATTTCTGTATTGATATGACCGTTAGCATTCATGTCTTGCATCGCATAGCTTTTGTATTGCTAAAGGCACTCATAGACTTATCAGTATAATTCTACTTATTTCGATATTGTATGATTTATGGCATTGCATCCTCAGCATCTAATATTTGGCTTTCTTTGACTCCTCATTTGTATAGCTGAATTGCATCGCATACCCTAATATTGTATGACTCACGGACTGCCAGTATTTTCGCTTACTTTGATTACTATGATTACTCTGATTACTCTGATATTGCTTACTTGATACTTACCTTGTGCACACACTTTCACCACCCACTAAGCTTTCTATAAGCTTATGCACGATAGATGCATGCAGGTGATGTTAGGTTGCAGCAGTGTTGAGCTTGAAGCATGCAGCGGTCTTCTGGAGCTTGATTTTTTTTATGTATTTCCCTTCAGTATTGTAATCAAATGTTTATTAGTAGATATGTGATGACGATGATGTTTCCATTGTGATTTGGGTATTCTTGTGGTTATGCTTATTACGAGTTAAAAAAATCCTCCTTGTAGGATCTCAGGATCGGAATCTGGCGTATGGGCGCTAGGAGCCGAGAATGGGGTACTACGGAGGCTTCGGCATCGGATTCGACGATCGGGATTCCTGTGAATCCGATTTTCGGGTTTAGGGCGTGACACGGTATGGACTGGAGTGTAGAAAAGTAAATAGACCAATGTAGACTAGAATATAAGATGCTTGCAACAAAGTAAAGGGACCAGCATGTACTGGAATTTAAGATTCTCGCAAGAAAGTAAATGGACCAATATGTACTGGAAGGTTAGTGAGTAAATCAATTAGTGCAGGACGATTATTTACTAAATAGTAGTTTTGCAAGTACCATGATTCCCCAAAAAGTTACACATCTCTTGTTTTGATTTGGGCCTTAACTAACAAAGGCTAGCCATTGCAATCCCTCGTGGAGTCGCCATTCTGTGAACATCAGCTGCCACATAAGAAGTCTCACTTCTTCTTATCAATTGTGCTGATGGGGTGTGAATTGACTCAAATGTAAAAATGTGTTTGATTTTTGAAGTCACTACTAGCCAAATAAAGCTTAGAATAAATAATTGGATAGAAACTATAGAATCACCTATGGGTTAGGGAATCGTCATATTCCCTTACTCAAGTGACTCCTACGGTTGGCTTGAGACAGTAGATTCTGAATAAGGGCCTTATATCACGCCCAAAACTCGGGAATCGGGCTCACTAAATTTCCAGCTGCTGAATTCAATGCTGACAGCCTCCTTAGTACCCCATTCTTGGCTCATAGCTCGCATACGCCAGGTTCCGATCATGGGATCCTACAAGGAGGATTTTCAGAGTTTTTTTTTGTAAAGGAGAATAACCACAAGTGTACCCAAGTCACAAAACAACATCATCACCGCATATCCACTAATATAATCTTTGAGTACAATGTTGGAAGGGAAATACAATATGTAATCAAAACTTAAAAGAACAGGCTCCTGCTCCGGACTCAATGCTACTGATATGCCCTAGCATCACCTACAGCATAAACAAATGCGCATAAGCTTCATACGAAGCTCAATAGAGTATGTGTGTGTGTACACAATGCATATGACAATAATATAAATATAAGAGTATACGGAAGATGATGGAGGGCTAAGCTGCCAAGTCTATGAATATTGTTAGCCATACCAAGGCTATGCAATTCAAGGCCTACATAGTTGAATGTCATATGCTAGGGATGCAATGCAAACATGTCAATCCTCAACTAGTCCACGTATCAGTATGGTTTATTTCTGGAAACATCATCGGGGTCTAATACACTCCAACATTATTTGTCGCCCCCTCGAGCACATGACCAAGTGAGTGGAAGAGACCTCACTATCCTTACCAGTGGTATGTCAATGCCCACCCGGCTCCTCGATAGTGGAACCAGTTACGAGCAGGTCAGACTCAACCTAACTTACAGCCCCTACCCTCAGACGGATAAGGTCATACCACTTTTCAACCGACCACGACACAATGGGAGACGCAGCCTACTAGTATTTGGCACATGGGCACTCATGTTATCCACTTGTTCTCGACGTTGAAGCATCCTACTAGTACCACAAGGTTTTACGGACTTTCACCCAAGGACATCCATAGCGCCCTAATGCTAGAATAGATATTTCCGGTATCCAATCCGACCATCCATGATATGCCTGTGGAGGCCACAATCCTGATGTCAGTAGGGTGTAATGTGATCGTGATATACAAGATGTGAAATGCATGAATCATACCATCCAAGTCATGCACCAAATCTGCGTGTACTGCGCTCTCATGTGGGACAACCCTATCTCATATGGGGTCCCCTAACTATCTCAAGCCGAAATGCGTATGCTATGATCAATCATCATTCATAACATACATACAAATTATGAGTACGGGCATATAACTGGGCATGATACCATTACGTTAAGCATGTTATTTGTCATGCTCCAGACTCGGTCATCAGACTCACAAGGAACCCGATAGCCATTTCTGATCGCAACAGCCTCCGTAGTACCCCATTTTAGGTTCCTGAGGTAGGTTCCGATCTTGGGATCCTACAAGGAGGATTTTCATAAACATATAACCATTTCTAATACAAGCATATCCGAGATCACAGCAAGTACATCTCAGAAATAACAAATGCACACATCATAACATCCACTATAAATTTGAGCTTTAATACACTGCTTGAAGGGAAATACATCTGATGACAAAGGGAAGAAGGAAGAAGATCTGCAACACTGGGTCCTCGGCTCAACTCCTATCCAAGCTCCGCTACTAAGATGCCGACCTAGGATCTCCTACATGCATCAATCATGCATAAGCTTATATAAAGCTTAGAGTGTGGTGAAAGTGTGTGACAATGGTGCGCAGAAGAATAATAGGAGATACAAAAGGGAAATATGATCAATGTTAATGCCACAAGCCTAAACAAGGCTACCATAAATGCAAGAAGCCATACTAAGGCTATACAAATGCAATACTACTGGGCACCATACCAAGGCTATGCAATATAAGGCTTATACAACTGATGCGAATGCAATGCGAAGTGATGTCAGTCCTCATATCCAATCTACATATCAATACAGTTCCTTCATAAGGAATCTACCGGGGTCTAGTACACTGCAGGATGACTACCGCTTTACAAATCTGCACAGTCAAACGAGCGTGGGAGACCTCACTACCTGCCCGCGGATAGTCAATCACCAGCAAAGCTCGACGGTAGCAGACCCATTCATGAGTTGGTCAAACTTGGTCTAGTAATGCCCTCCCTCACAGGTGGGTAAGGCCACACCCCATCCCAACCGACTACAGGACAGTGGGAGTCACGGCCTAAAGGTGTAAGGCCCTCGTGCGCTCATGGCTCCACCTAGTCACGGTGTTAAGGTAGATCCTTGGTACACCCATGGGCATCCTATGCACCCCATATACTCGAGTAACATTCCGATGTCCACATATGGCCATTCACGAATACCCCTGCAGAGGTAGGGCCCTGATGAAGCGAGGGAAACAATATCCATGAGATGTGATGCCAGATGCATGAGTCACACATACCAATCATGCACTAGATCCAAGCACACAATGTGCACGAGAGGAGAAACTCCATCCCTCTATCGTATCAACCCAGTAACCACACACAAATGCATGAGTTGGTCAAACTCGGTCTAGTAATGCCCTCCCTCACAGGTGGGTAAGGCCACACCCCATCCCAACCGACTACAGGACAGTGGGAGTCACGGCCTAAAGGTGTAAGGCCCTCGTGCGCTCATGGCTCCACCTAGTCACGGTGTTAAGGTAGATCCTTGGTACACCCATGGGCATCCTATGCACCCCATATACTCGAGTAACATTCCGATGTCCACATACGGCCATTCACGAATACCCCTGCAGAGGTAGGGCCCTGATGAAGCGAGGGAAACAATATCCATGAGATGTGATGCCAGATGCATGAGTCACACATACCAATCATGCACTAGATCCAAGCACACAATGTGCACGAGAGGAGAAACTCCATCCCTCTATCGTATCAACCCAGTAACCACACACAAATGCAATCCAATCACCCAAATGATGCATATGGGTCATGAGGGTGAGAAGGGTGCACCACACGGTGATGATGACATGGAATACACTCCTTCCCAAGGAGGGACAAAAGTTTAGATATATAGACAGGTACTCTAAGGAGTAATCCTCTAGTGGGGGTTGTAAGTGTTATGGTTTTCTGCTCCTTTGGTTGTCAAATTTTGTGGTGCCAAAAACTCAATATGTGTCTTGTGTAGCATGTTAATTTATATATTTAAGACACTGCTTCACAATGCTTTAAAACAAGTACAATGATCTACTTCAAGAATTGCAAGGTCAAGTACTTTATCCACATCAGTAAGCTTCAATGTTCAGAGTTGTTAAATAGCTACATCGAAAGACAAGCTCAGTTCAAGACACAAGTACAGTTCAAAACTCAAGTACAACTCAAGATGAAGTACAATTCAAAAATGACAAATCCAAGCTTTAGAAGATCTCAAGTTCAAGCTACATTATGCAGAGATTTTGAGCTTCATAATCTACAAAGGTCAACCATCACTGAAGAAATGAAGTTTCAATGTTCATACTTCATGTCCCAGGTATGAAAGACCTTAGACTGACCTTAGGGTAGGTCATTTTGAATACATAATTTAAATTAAATCTTTCTATAGTTGTTTGGATTGTTCTAAGACTAGTCCTAACCATGTTCAACTAATCCTAGCACTGCCTCGACGACCAGTCCTAAGTTTGTTGCAAATTTTCAGAATTTTTTGTTAAGCTACGACCAGTCCTGGAGACTGCTTGACCAGTCATGTGAATAGTGCATGACTCATCCTACGACCAGTCCTAGAACTACGACTCAAATTCCAGCAATTGTTCCTGGTTTCTCACAACCAATCGTAGGTATGTCACGACCAGTCGTGGAGGGCTCACGACCAGTCATGGAACTGTTTTCATTAATCGCGCCCAAATTTCAAAATTTTGTTGGTTTCAAGACCAGTCGTAGAGACCTCTGGACCAGTCGTAGATGCAATTTCTGCAACTATAAATAGAGCACGAATTTCAGAGTTTGATATCAATTTTTAAGAAAAATCAAGGCATCACTCTGAGATACATTTGTGTTCTTTTTAAGCTACGTTGTGCATATTTAATATTCTCTTTTGTTAACTTTTCTATATTTGATTTTGTTTCTATATTCCTATCTGATTCGAAAAGAGGAATTGTTGTATTCCTTATTCTTGGAATCAAAATCAAATAGAGCTAGCTCAACTTGGTTTAATTTAAAATCAATTAGAACCTAGAACCATTTCTTAAGTGAGTATTGGACACTGAACTTCTATATTCGAACTTCTACTTTGATTGGTTCTTCCGGGCTGTTACAAAAGGAGAAATCCAAGTATTTTACATTTGTATAAATCTTGTATGCTTTTGGTTTCTTTTGAGATTGAGCCAGAAAAATATCATTATGTTGGTTATCTGAGGAGAGCCAGAAAACTCAGAAGTGGGGTTTTTGAATTGTGTAAGCTCATTTGAAAGACACAATTGTGAAAGGTTTTAGGTGAACCTGAGAAACCTATTTTTATAGTGAACGCTGATATCCCCTGTGTGAGGATATTAGGAGTGGAGTAGTAAGTTGTTTGGCTGTTCTTTAACAGTTGGTGAACACACAGGCGAACCACTATAACTCTTTGTGTTTTGTGGATGTGTTATTTGTTTTGCCTATCTTTTATCATTCAAAGTTGTGGATGTATGTGTGGATGTGAATATTGTAATATTTACATTTCAAGCATTGTGGGGAATGTTGTAATAGTTTAGAATTTATTTCTTGCTATTTCCTTTGTTTCCTTTCTGTTTGAGTTTTTTATATTCAAATCGTTCTAGTAAGGTTGTCCTGCCATAAACCCTTGGTTTTTATGGTGTAAGGTTGTCCTTAGAACAACATTGGTATTAATCTCTTTATTTGAGGTTACTTTACATTTCCATATTGTGATTTATTTAAAGTGCTATCATTCCTTTATTCATTTATATTTCGTTGTTAAAGTTTTAATTTGGCATAGTCCTATTCACCCCCCCCCCCCCCCCTCTCTAGGACATATAGCTAGGCCTTTTCAAGTGGTATCAGAGCCTAATAGTTCATTTTTTATTCTTTATATTTGGATTCATTTCCTGAGCTAATCGATCTAAGCTATATTCAAGATGTCAAATTTTAATAGTCTTTCAGTTACTATGCCTCCACCCTTTGATGGCACCAATTATGCCTATTGGAAAGCCAGAATGAGGATTTTCCTAAAATTCATGGATGAGAGTGTGTGGCTAGCCACAGTAACTGAATGAAACCCTCCTACCAATGAAGTAACTGGTATCGATGGTTCAAAATCAATGAGAGTAACAGCTTATTTTTCATGGACCACACTTCAGAAAAGTTAGAGTAGTGCAAATGTAAAAGTACTAAATGCAATCACTTGCGCACTATCACCGGATGAGTTCAAAAGAATTATATCCTGTGATTCTGCAAAGCAAGCTTGGGATATTTTAAAAATGACACACGAGGGAATATCAATTGTCAAGAAATCTAAAGTCCAAATCCTAACAACCAAATTTGAGAAAATACATATGGAAGAAAATGAAACGTTTATGGACTTCTACACTAGATTAAATGACATTGTGAACTCTATGTGGGGTCTTGGTGATAAAATCCCAGAAAGTAAAGTATGTGCAAAGAGACTATGCTCACTTCCTGAACAGTTCAATTCTAAGGTAACCGCGATCCAGGAACTTCGTGATACGGACAATATGAGGGTAGAAGAACTAGTTGGTTCTTTACAAACCTATGAGTTAGAAAATCTATTGCCTTTAAATCTTCTAAATGTATTTCTCAACAAAATTTTGATTTAGAAAATTCTGAAGATGATATGGCCCTTTTAGTGAAAAATTTTTACAAGATCTTTAAAAGTAAAAAGAGGGTTGATTTTCAAAAATCAAATGATAAGAAAAAATTTAAATCAAAATCTAAAACTTGGAAATCTTTAAAAGATAGTCAATGTTACAACTGCCAAGAATATGGGCATTTATCAAACAAGTGTCCTAAAAAGGACAAACCTAAAAAGAAAGGAATGTTGGCTACTTGGGTTGAATTTTCTGGCACTGAAGCCTCTTCTGAATCAGAAGATTCTGAAACCGAGTCGGGCAATGAAGTTAAAGCCCTTATGACTCTAGCCAAGTTCACTTTTTCAGATCATGATGATTCAACTAGTGAAGAAAATCTGAATAGTGATCATGAAAATGAAAAAGATCTTCAAGATGCTTACAATGCCCTATACAAGGAAAGTTGTAAAATTGTCATAAAACTAAAACTTCAAAAAGAAAAGTTTTTAAAACTTAAAGAAAATTTTGATTCACTTGTTTTAGAAAAATCCCACATTTCAGATTGTTTTAAAAAATTAAAATGCAATTTAGATTTCAAAACTTACCTAATTGAAAATCTAAAATCTGAAAATAAAAAACTTAAACTTGAAGTCTCTTCACTTTTGAGTTTAAAGAATACATGGAGGTATGCCTAAGGTGATCCAAAGTTAGAAAAACTTTTAACCAGATCAAGAAAATGGGGCGACTGATCCGGTTTGGGCTACGATAAAAATATTCCTCCTAAACAAAAGAATACTCCTCCCAAGTTTGTGAAAGGAGAGACCTCAAACTCAAAAGGGAATAGTTCAAATCAAAATTTTTCTAAAAATGCTAAAACTTATCAATCGTTCAAACCTAAAAGTAATTATATCGACTATAAAAATTAGAACCGAAACCCTTTAGCTGAAAAAATAGTTGATTTGCTTAAGGAGATCTTAAAATCTAACGCAGTGGGTCATTCTTACAACAATTATAAATACAAGAAGACCGACTATATTCCTAAACCCAAAACAGTTATGAAATGGGTTCCCAAGGTTACTTGCTTGGTTGCCTAGATGGCTTTCAAAGCTTCAAGCCATTCAAAGTGGTACTTAGACAATGGATGCTCAAGGCATATGACTGGTGATAAAAATCTATTCACCAATCTCAAAGACATGGCTGATGGTTTAGTCACTTTCGGTGATGGCAACAACTGTAGGATTATTGGCCAAGGTACGATTCAACTCTATAACCTTCCTATGTTTAAAAATGTTTTATACGTTGAAGGGTTAAAACATAATCTGTTAAACATATCTCAAATATGCGATAACAATCATAGTGTAAAATTTTCTAATTAAGGCTGTGAAATTCTAAATAATAAGGGTTCAGTAATATTAACTGGTCGCAGAACTTCTGAAAACTGCTATATTGTTAACGAATCCAGCTCATCTAGTCAATCGTGTTACATGGTCCATACCGATGAGACCGAATTATGGCATAAACGCCTTGGACATGTACACTACCACAATCTATATAAATTGACCAAAAGAGAACTGATAAGAGGTCTACCTAAATTACAGAAAGTAAACAAATATGTGGCGAATGTCAGATTAGCAAACAAATTAGGAATGCTCACAAAAAAGTGAACTTCGATGCCACATCTAAACCTCTCGAACTTCTCCACATGGATCTTATAGGACCAACCAGGATAGAGAGTCAAGGTGGCAAAAAATATATTTTGGTAATCGTGGATGATTTTACCAGATTCACATGGGTAGCCTTCTTAAGGGATAAATCAGAAACCCTTGACGAAGTGAAAAGGTTACTCAAACAGATTCAAACAGAAAAAAGGTTCTCAAGTCAGTAAGATCCGTAGTGATCATGGATTTGAATTCGAGAATAGTAGTTTTGAGAAATTCTGTTACGATCAGGGAATATCACATGAATTCTCTGCACCTAAAACACCACAACAAAATGGAATTGTTGAAAGAAAAAATAGAGTGCTTCAAGAAATGGCTAATGTAATGTTAAATAGTATGAAACTCCCTAAAAATCTTTGGACTGAAGCTGTAAATATTGCATGCTATATAATCAACAAGGTCTATACAAGAAAATCAAGTGGTAAGACGGCTTATGAAATATGGTTCGATAAAAAGCCTACTGTCAAATACTTTCGAGTTTTTGGTAGCAAATGCTATATTTTACGTGGCCGTGAAAATCTGGGCAAGTTTGACACTAAAAGTGATGAAGGAATCTTTTTTGGGTATTCTTTGAACAGTCGCGCATATCATGTACTGAATAAGAGAACTAGTGTTATTTAAGAGTCCATCAATGTGGTCATTGACGATCACTTGAATACACCTATCTCAAGTTCAGATAATGATGAAGTTATTTTAATTGACAAACCTGATACTTCATCAAATCAAACTAACTCTGAACTAAGGAATGTCAAAGATCATCCAACTACTCAAATTCTTGGAAACCCTCTCACTGGTGTACGCACTCGTAGACAACTATAAGACATATGTAATTACGTGTGTTTTATATCCTAGATAGAACCGGCTAACATAAAAGAAGCTCTTACTGACGAAAATTGGATAGTTGCGATGCAAGAAGAACTTAACCAATTTATGAGAAATGATGTTTGGTATCTTGTTCCTATACCTAAAGATATATTATAGGAACTAAGTGAATTTTTAAAAATAAGTCTGATGAACTTGGTAATATAATTCGAAACAGGGTTAGACTAGTTGTACAAGGGTACACTTAAATTGAAGGAATTGATTATGATAAAACCTTTGCCCCAGTAGCTCATCTTGAATCAATCAGACTATTTATATCCATTGCTTGCTTTAGATAATTCAAAATTTATCAAATGGATGTAAAGAGTGCCTTCTTAAATGGTGATCTACATAAAGAAGTGTATGTTGAATAACCAATGGGTTTTAAAGACCTTAAGAACATTGATCATATCTATCATCTTAAAAAGGCTCTCTACATATTGAAACAAGCTCCCAGGGCTTAGTACGAAAAATTTACTAAGTTTTTATTAAGTCATAATTTTCAAATGGGAAGTGTTGATAAAACTTTATTTGTTAAGAAACATAACGATCATATCTTAATTGTTCAAATCTATGTTGATGATACTATTTATGGATTTACCTGTACTAACATGACTGTGGAGTTTGCAGATTTAATAAAATCTAAGTTCGAAATGAGCATGGTTGGGGAATTAAATTATTGCCTAGGGTTGCAAGTAAAATAACAACCTGATGGTATTTTCATTTCTCAAACCAAATATGCTCTGAACTTAATTAAAAAGTTCAGATTTGAGAATGGAAAAAATTTTGATACTCCTATGAGTACAACCTTACGACTCTCAAAAGACACTACAGGTAAAAATGTGGATCCTAAATTATATCGCAGTATGATTGGTAGTTTACTTTATCTAACTGCAAGTAGACCTGATATTGCTTTTAATATTGGTATTTGCACTAGATATCAATCTGAACCTAAAGAGTCTCATCTAACTGCTGTTAAGCGGATTATGCGATATGTCGCAAGTTCAGCTAGTTTGGGTCTTTGGTATCCATATAATACTAGTGTTCAGTTGGCTGGGTACACTGATGCTCATTGGGCTGGTAATATCGATGATAGAAAATCAACCAGTGGTGGTTGTTTCTATATTGGAAATTATTTGGTTTCTTTATTTAGCAAGAAGCAAAGTTCTATATCACTCTCTACTGCTGAAGTTGAATACATCGCAGCTGGAAACGCATGTACTCAGCTTGTTTGGATGAAACGTATGTTAAGCGATTATGGAATTACACAGGACTCAATGATTTTATATTGTGATAACTCCAGTGCAATAAATATGTCAAAAAATCCAATCCAGCATTCACGTACCAAGCACATTGACATTAGGTATCATTACATTCGTGAATTAGTGGAAGAAAAAATAATATCTTTAGATTACATTCCGACCGAGACTCAACTTGCTGACATTTTCACTAAACTGCTTGACAAAAAGTAGGTTTAATAAATTGAAGTCTGATCATGGTATGTGCAATCTAAATTTAATATTCTTGCATGGTTGTATCATAGTGTATATATGTTTGATAATTTATTTGTTTAAATTTTAAAATTATATGAAAAATGCATATTTTAATCGGTACCTGACCAGTCGAGGATGTACTCGACCAATCGTGGCACGACCAGTCGAGGACATCCCACCACCAGTTGTGTAGCGCGCTGGACCTTTTAAATTTTGGAAAAAATCTCATCTTCTTCACTTCCTATTTCCTCTCCAACGAGCCGACGCCCAACAGGTCGTACCCACCTTCCTAGATCTTCCAGGTTAGTGCGTCATTTACATTTTTCTTGTAGATTCTAGTCAATATTACTTCATTTTCACTCTTAGAGTAATTTATTTTGTCATTCATTACGATTTTGGGGTTTTTATTTTGAAAAATCTGATCTAATAAAACCCCACTCCACATCTTTTGAAGCTACTTGTTTCTTTGACTCTCCTATTGCAAATGGATCCTAGATGGAAAAAAGAAAACTTCCCTGGTCCATCTTCTTTTAGATCAACTCCTATCACTCGGCGCCATCTTCGGTCATTCAAAGATGATCCTTCATATGTGCGGGATTTGTGTATGCGCAATGTCATTGTTGAAAGACCTGTTGATCTTAACCACATCCCTCCTTTTGGTATCTTTCCTCTTCTTCAAACTATAGGATGGGATAACATCTTACATTGGGGTGGGCCTGCATACCAATCTATTGCTCAATCCATGTTTGCATGTATTTCTGATTTTTCAGCTGAGAATTTAACATTTAAAATTGATGCTAGAGAAGGTCCATTTGATGTAGATCGTCATCTGATATCTGGCCTTGTGGATATACCTGTTAATGATTAGGGTATTCCTATTCATACTCTAGTTGAGAAACCCTCAGAATCAGAAAAACACATGCTCACTAGAGCATTATGCAATATGAATGTGCAATGGACTCATAAAGGGAATGCGCTCCCCTCAAAGTACTTGTTACCCAGATACAGGGTTCTCCATAGAATCTTTATTTCAAATCTGTATCCACGTTCTGGTAACAAAACAGAACTGACTTCCTTTATGGTTTGGGTTTTTCATTCTATCATCTCTGGTACTAAAGTTTGTTTGCCTTCTTTAATATGTCATTCCATCGTTCAGTTTCATCTCCACCCAGGTCACAGTGATATTCCATTTGCCTATCTTATGACTGTGTTAACTAAACACATGTAAGTTGTTATGCCTGTTGGAGAGGCTCCTATCCATCATCTTATTTTTAACAATTCAAATATAAACAAGATGAAATTGGTATTGGCTCCTGGCCAAGTGGATTTTGGTGGTGGTGGAGCTGAAGCAGGGAATGTCGATGAGGCTGGTGATCTTCCTAATGATGTTAATATGGATGATTTTTTGATGAACTTGAATCAGACTCTACTAATGATCCTGACTATGACCATCTGATTTTGATGCTCGTCTTCGTGCACTTGAGAAGAAGGTAGAGAACATAAATGTTGCCCACGATTTACGATTTAAATATATGCGCAAGTATCTTTGACACTTAACCAAGTGCTTCATCAACTTGATCCTACCATACCTGCTCCTTCTTCACGATCTGATTAAGTGTTTTTAATCTATGGTCTGTAATAATTTTTATACTACTTTACTCACTTTCAGTTTGTAAGACTGATTTTATTTGACTTTTGTTTAATCTGGTTATTGATATGTGCACTTTGAATTTGCTTATATTTTTCTCATATCTTACCTAGTTATTTCTTTTATTACTCTCCTGATTATTATTTCCATTTATTCTTCCTTTGTCATATTGTGACAAAAAGGGGGAGAAGATTTATGATTGCTTATGGATATGGAATGGTTATGGATTATGGGGTAGCTACATAATTCATTCTTATGGATATATGTGTGCTACTCAGGGGGAGTAAGTAAAGAGGATTTTTACCTACTACATGATGGTGTGTGATAGTTGTTGATAGCTAGTGCATGATTCTTTATTGAGCTTGTTGTGCTTGTGCTTCTCTTAGGTGAGTTTTCTCACAAATTTGACAAAGGGGGAGATTGTAAGTGCTATGATTTTCTGCTCCTTTGGTTGTCAAATTTTGTGGAATTTTGTGGTGCCAAAAACACAATATGTGTCTTGTGTAGCATGTTAATTTATATATTTAAGACACTGCTTCACAATGCTTTAAGACAAGTACAATGATCTACTTCAAGAATTGCAAGGTCAAGTACTTTATTCACATCAGTAAGCTAAAATGTTCAGAGTTGTTAAAGAGCTACATCGAAAGACAAGCTCAATTCAAAACTCAAGTACAATTTAAGATGAAGTACAATTCAAGAACGACAAATCCAAGCTTTAGAAGATCTCAAGTTCAAGCTACATCATGCAGAGATCTCAAGCTTCATAATCTTCAAAGGTCAACCATTATCTGAAGAAATGAAGTTTCAATGTTCATACTTCATGTCCCGGGTATGAAAGACCTTAGACTGACCTTAGGGTAGGTCATTTTGAATACATAATTCAAATTAAATCTTTTTATAATTGTTTGGACTATTCTAAGACTAGTCCTGAACCATGTTCGACTAGTCCTATCACTGCCTCGACCAGTCTAAGAAATTCTAAGACCAGTCCTAAGTTTGTTGCAAATTTTCAGAATTTTTTGTTAAGCTACAACCAGTCCTGGAGACTGCTCGACCAGTCATGTGAACAGTGCACGCCTCGTCCTACGACTAGTCCTGGACCTACGACTCAAATTCCAGTAACTATTCCTAGTTTCTCAAAACCAGTCATAGGTATGTCATGACTAGTCCTATCACTGCCTCGACCAGCCTAAGAAATTCCAAGACAAATCCTAAATTTGTTGCAAATTTTTTAAATTTTTTGTTAAGCTACGACCAGTCCTGGAGACTGCTCGACCAGTTATGTGAATAGTGCATGACTCGTCTTACGACTAGTCCTGGACCTACGACTCAAATTCCAGCAACTGTTCCTGGTTTCTCACGACCAGTCGTAGGTATGTCACGACCAGTCGTGGAGGGCTCACGACCAATCGTGGAACAGTTTTCATTAATCGTGCCCAAATTTCAAATTTTTGTTAGTTCCAAGACCAGTCGTAGAGACCTCTGGACCAGTCGTAGATGCGATTTCTTTAACTATAAATAGAGCATGAATTTCAGAGTTTGATATCAATTTTAAAGAAAAATCAAGGCATCACTTTGAGATACGTCTGTGTTCTTTTTAAGCTACATTGTGCATATTTAATATTCTCTTTTGTTAGCTTTTCTATATTTGATTTTGTTTCTATATTCCAATCTGACTTGAAAAGAGGAATTGCTATATTCCTTCTACTTGGATCAAAATCAAATAGAGCTAGTCCAACTTGGTTTAATTTAAAATCAATTAGAACCTAGAACCATTTCTTAAGTGAGTATTAGACATTGAACTTCTATATTCAAACTTCTACTCCGATTGGTTCTTCTAGGCTGCTACAAAAGGAGAAATCCAGGTATTTTACATTTGTGTAAATCTTGTATGCTTTTGGTTTCTTTTCAGATTGAGCCAGAAAAATCTCATTGTGTTGGTTATCTGAGGAGAGCCAGAAAACTTAGAAGTGGGGTTTTTGAATTGTGTAAGCCCATTTGAAAGACACAATTGTGAAAGGTTTTAGGTGAACCTGAGAAACCTATTTTCATAGTGAACGCTGATATCCCCTGTGTGAGGATATTAGGAGTGGAGTAGCAAGCTGTGTGGTTGTTCTTTAACAGTTGGCGAACACACAGGCGAACCACTATAACTCTTTGTGTTTTATGGATGTGTTATTTGTTTTTCCTATCTTTTATCATTCAAAGTTGTGGGATATATGTGTGGATGTGAATGTTGTAATATTTACATTTCAAGCATTGGGGGGAATGTTATAATAGTTTTGAATTTATTTCTTGTTATTTCCTTTGTTTCCTTTCTGTTTGAGTTTTTGATATTCAAATTGTTCTAATAAGGTTGTCCTTCCATAAACCCTTGGTTTTTATGGTGTAAGATTGTCCTTAAAACAACATTGGTATCAATCTCTTTATTTGAGGTTACTTTACATTTCCATACTATGATTTATTTAAAGTGTTTTCATTCCTTTATTCATTTATATTCCGCTGTTAAAGTTTTAATTTAGCATAGTCCTATTCACCCCCCCCCCCTTCTCTAGGACATATAGCTAAGCCTTTTCAGGGGCCCGATACTTTGGGGTAGCCAACAAGCTAAGGAAGACTAGACATAAGTCTAAGAGGATTAAAAGGTCTTAGCAAGGGTCCAAGGTGGGCCTTCAACCACCTATAACAACCCTATGGACCTACCTTAGTGCCACTAAGGAGGACATCCAACCTCAACTAGGTCCCAAAAAGGCAGCCCACTACTACACGAGCATGAAACAAGGCCCAAGGCCTAAGGAAATCCATAGCCTAATGGGTTGTACTCAAATCTACATCATTTAGAGATCTCAAGCTTCATAATCTTCAAAGGTCAACCATCATCTGAAGAAATGAAGTTTCAATGTTCATACTTCATGTCCCAGGTATGAAAGACCTTAGACTGACCTTAGGGTAGGTCATTTTGAATACATAATTCAAATTAAATCTTTTTATAGTTGTTTGGACTGTTCTAAGACCAGTCCTGAACCATGTTCGACTAGTCCTAGCACTGCCTCGACCAATCCTAAGTTTGTTGCAAATTTTTAAAATTTTTTGTTAAGCTACGGCCAGTCCTGGAGACTGCTCGACCAGTCGTGTGAACAGTGCACGACTCGTCCTACGACCAGTCCTGGACCTACGACTCAAATTCCAGCAATTGTTCCTGGTTTCTCACGACCAGTCGTAGGTATGTCACGACCAGTCGTGGAGGGCTCATGACCAATCGTGGACACCCTACGACCAGTCGTGGAACGGTTTTCATTAATCGCGCCCAAATTTCAAAATTTTGGTGGGTCCTTTAACAAGGTTTGGGCCTAATCATGAAGGTCATAAACTCATATATTGTGGTGGGCCTAATGCGCAGCCTAGTAATCCAACCATATGAGCAATATCCTAACTTTATCCAATTGAACCAGGCCTCACAATTTGGCCCATATACAAGGTCATATTGATGGGCAACCAAGGGCCCAACTACTTGCACTTATGGCCCACAACCCATCACAATAGGTGGTGATATACAGGCCCAAATGGTCAAGGGGCCTAACTTAGAAGGTCCAAGATGAATGGGCCTACCAAGGCCAATCAAAACTATGAACGTGGATCCAAAACAAAATCCAATGGAGGTGGGCCTCCAAGCATACATAAATGAAGCCCAAAGACACCTCAAAAAATGGCAATCTTATGTGCATAATCCACCCTTAATATGGTGGGCCATGCTGCCCTATAATAGGTCACTAGGGGCAGCCAGTTTGGACCCATTGCTGAATTTCCAGCCCGCCTATATTTTGGGCCTGCTGGGGCCCAACAATAATTAATGAGAGACTAGGTATAAGTCCCCTGGTGACCCACATATATCCCTGTGGGTGCCACCAGATAGGAGGGCTAAATTAAACTCATAAAATAGGTGGACCATGCTACTGGACTGAAAGTCCAGCAGTGGACCAATGAGCCTAGACGTCCCAAGAGTGAAAGATGCTATGGACTTGGGCGATTGGCCCAAAAACACATCCAAATGGGTCCTAAAAATGGGTGCAACTAAGGGGGATGATCATATACCACATGGACCCCACTTAGACGGACAGTGGGACAATAAAATACATCGAGGTGGGCCCACAAGGTGCCTTGGACAGCCAACCATGGTTGGATGCCTCAGCCTGGGCGTCCCAGCCTAATGGGCTGGTCCAGGCTGTACCACGCCCGGTATGGAGGTCCTTTGACCCCAAAAAACTATAGGTAGGTCCTACCATGAGTGGGCCACACCTCTAAAAAATTTTAAGATTTTTGGATAATCAAAAATATTTCAATTAAATTTAGGAATACAAGATGTCCAGAAAATCTGCTAAGTGCAGAATTCTGGATCGACCCTGATTGAGCACCCAATGGGGTGGGCCCAGGGTCTCCAAAAATTGGGAAAAACTGATTTCAACATTCCCAAATATGTATAGTACAAGGTAGGGTCCACCAAAGTGGCCCACCTGATCAGAAATTATTTTATATTTTTAAGTTTCCAGACTGCAATGTTGCTGGAATTACAGCAAAGAATCCAGCAAGGTACCCATATTGGTCCACTCTTTTGGAGACCCAAATGAGGTCAGTTGAGACTAAAATTTAGCATGCTTATAGGTGGGACATGTACCTTCAAAAATCATATATCACTTGGTACAAAACTCCCCACCAAAAGCCCCAATTTTTTGCCTCAAGTTGGCCCAAAAATTTGTCCAGACAGATTCGGACAGCAGCATGTAATTGAAAAGAATTAATTGTAGACATTATTTAGAATGAGATTTAACCCTCAAAAATCATGTTGTGGACTACCACAGTGGGCCTCACAAATATCCAAACCTTCCCCATCATCAAAATCCTTTGCATGTGCCCCATTTAGGTGGATCTTGGGGCCACATGTCCAAGGATGGACTGCTATGAAAGCCCAAGCTCCATGGGTGGTCTGGATTTTGTTGGCCCACAAGGTGGGCCACACGCACATGATCAGAATGTTAATATCAAAGCAAAGTAAAGGATCAGCTACAAGAGGAGGGGGCTCCGCCACATTGAGGCCCTCCTCTTCATCAATCACACCACACATTTTATTTATTCACATGTTACAACATAAATCAACCACATGCATGTCCTAGAATCAAGACCAATGGTTGGGATGTCATCCCAACCATGATTCTAGGGTCTAGATGACCCATCATGCAATGAAATTCAAGAAATCCTCCATGATGGGGCCCATAAAGGGAAAACCCCATGCATGAGCATGCATGCATCAAATAGGCCATTTGGCCACATCTAAGGGATGGTGTAGGATCTCCACCATTGATTGGTGGGTCCTACACTTCCCATATGAAAGAAAAAAAGATCTAAGAACATAAAAATGAAAATCCTACATCCTAGGAGTACACCCACCTTAGATTTCTTCCAAACTTGTATCACCTAGCTTTTAGTGCTCCAAGGATGATATATTAATGGGTGAGATGGGGTATGGATGGTTAGATTGAGAGGAATTTGAGGTGAAAGGCGTGGGAATGGGATGGCTAGGTGGGGACATGTGGAGGTGTTGCTAGGAGAAGAGAGAGAGAGAGAGAGAGAGAGAGAGAGTAGAGAGAAATGAGAGGGAGAAAAGAGAGAGAGGGAGGTTTTAAGCCTAGCAATCATTTCTCTCTTGCCTTGGTTATAGAAGAGTGATGATTGCAATAGGGAGTTAAAAACAATGTTGTAGTGTTAGTAGGATTTATAGGTTTGTGGGTGGTGTTTTAGAGATAGGTGGTGTATGAATAGGGCCTAGGTAATGTGTGTGTTTAGTATGTGTTGGAAATAGTGTCAAGAGATGGGACCTACCTTGAAATCCGTGCACACTATCCCTAAGTGGGTCACATGACCATGATTAAGGGTTAGAAAATGAAATACACACAACTTATGATCTACATGCCGGATGGATGCACATGACGCATCATCGAAACCGTAACAGCGATGCGATCAAGATGGAACAGGTTTTGGCTTGATCCGAGTCGGGTCTACGTGATCGGACTTAAAGATGACCGCAAACATAATTTGAGGGTCGCGGGTCACCGGAATTCAACCGGTAAGACCGCGGGACTAAGACGAACGAAATGCATACTCACACATACACATGCACACACATGAACTCATGTCGGGTCTTACAACGTCCCCACCAACAAAGAAATTTTGTCATCAAAATTGATTAAGCCAGGACAAAATGAAAGGTAAAACACTACCATCATTATATAAGGAAGGCAATCCAAATAATCATATATCAATCAATCATCAAACAAATGGGGATAGCGCTCTCTTATCTCAGCCTCGCGTTCCCAAGACGCATCGGCCTCCGAATGATGACCCCATTGCATCTTCACCAAGGGAATGACCTTGGTCCTGAGTACCTGCTCCTTCCGATCAAGAATACGGATCGGCTGCTCGATATAAGAAGCATCCTCATGGACCTCGAGAGGCTGCCAATCAATCACAGGAATGGTGTCTGACCCACACTTCCACAACATAGAAACATGGAATACGTCATGGATCGCGGACAACTCAGGAGGTAAGGTAAGCCTGTAGGCCACAACGCCCACACGCTCGGTAATCTCAAAAGGTCCAATGACTCTCGGGTCAAGCTTGCCCTTCACACCAAATCGAACCATGCCTTTTATCGGCGAGACCTTGAGATATACCATGTCCCCAACTTCAAACTCGAGGGGTCGACGTCAACGATCAGCAAAACTCTTCTGTCAGCTTTGAGTTGTACACATCCTCTGCCTGATAACATCAGTAACCTTCGACGTCTACTGCACAAGCTCGGGACTAAGGAGATGACGCTCTCCAACCTTGGTCCAACAACTAGGAGATCTGCACGGTCTACCATAGAGTGCCTCAAAAGCAGCCATGCCGATAGTCGCCTAATAGCATTGTTGTACGCGAACTCGGCAAGACGGAAATGCTCATCCTAACTGCCCACAAAGTCAATCACACAAGCTCTAAATATATCCTCAAGGATCTGGTTGACCCTTTCAGTCTGCCCTGCTGTCTGCGGATGATTAGCGGTGCTGAGATGCAAAGTGGTCCTCATCGCCTGCTGGAAACTCCTCCAAAACTGAAATATAAATCTGGAGTCCCGGTCAGAAATGATCGAAACTGGATTGTCGTGCAATCTTACTATCTCCTCAATGAATACCTTTGCAAGCCGGTCTATAGTCTAGGAAGCATGCATTGGAATAAAATGTGCCGACTTCATCAGACGATCGAGGACAACCCAGATGGTATCATGACTGCGCTGAGTCCTCGACAAATCTGGGATGAAATCTGTCGATACATGCTCCCACTTCCACACTAGAACGCTCAACGGCTGCAAGGAACCAGGGGGTCTCTAGTGATCGGCCTTGACACGCTGGCAAGTGTCACACTCGGCCACAAAACTAGTTATATGGCGGTTTATCCCTAACTAACCTCCTCATATCACGATACATCTTTGTGGAGCCTGGGTGAATAGTAAATCTCGATCGGTGTCCCTTGGTCATCAGATCACGACGTAACTCTGACACGTCTGGGACAGACAATCGGCCTCTGAAGAGTAATCCGCCATCGGAACAAATCTACCAGTCCGACTGCTCCACAAATGCAGCCTCCGCTCGGTACTCCTGAAGCGATTCATCTGTCTGTTGAGCCTCGATCACCCTAGCCACCAAAGAGGGTTAAATCGACAAGCTCGAAAGTTAAACAATGAAAGAATGTAGACCGAACTCAAAGTCAAACTCTGAAACATCCTCGAGCATCTGCCACTGTCGAACCATCATCTGTGCCACTAGGCCTCGTGGCTGATGACTGAGCACATTCGCCACCACGTTCGCCTTACCCAGGTGGTACTGAAGGTCAAAATCATAATCCTTCAATAGCTCCATCCATCGCCTCTGACGTAGGTTTAACTTGGACATCAAAAATAGATACTTCAAGCTCTTATGATCCGAGAAGAGCTCGAACCTGACCCCATATAGATAATGCCTCCACACCTTTAGTGCGAAGACAACCACTGCTAACTCTAAATCATGGGTGGGGTAGTTCAGCTCATGGAGCTTGAGCTGGCGTGAGGCATATGTCACTGGACTCCCATGCTACATTAGGACAGCACCCAAGCCAACTCTGGAGGCATCAGTGAAAATAACAAAACCCTCACTCCCATTAGGAAGAGTGAGAACAAGAGTGGACGTGAGGCGGTGGTGCTGCGATACAGGAGAAACCCTCAAGCGTCACTCCAGACAAACTCAACGCCCTTCCGTATCAACCAGGTCAGTAGTGCTACGATACGAGAGAAACCCTCGATAAACCGACAATAATATCCCGTCAAACTAAGGAAGCTACCGATCTCGGACGCGTTCGTGGGCTGGCCCCACTGACGCACTGCATTAACCTTCGAGGGGTCTACAGCAATACCCTCCCTCGTCACCACGTGACTGACGAACTTCACCTTCTCCTGCCAGAACTCGTACTTCTCCAGCTTCGCATATAGCTGGTGGGCACGGAGGGTCTCCAGCACAATCTGCAAGTGCTCAACATGGTCCTCCTAGGTCCTCGAATATACAAGAATATCATCAATGAACACCACTATGAACTGATCGAGGAATGGCCAGAAGACCTCATTCATCAGCTGCATAAATACGGCGGGCGCATTGGTCAGTCCGAACGACATGACCAGGATCTCGAAGTGACCATAGCGCGTCCGAAAAGCCGTCTTCGAAATGTCCTCCTCTCAGACCCGAATCTGATGGCAACCAGAGCGCAAGTCTATCTTGGAAAAATATTATGCACCCTGCAACTGGTCGAATAGATCATCAATACGGGGAAGCGGGTATCGGTTCCTAATAGTGACTCTGTTGAGCTCACGGTAATCCACACAGAGCCTTAACGAGCCATCCTTCTTCTTCACAAATAATACCGAGGCTCCCCAAGGCAAACTGCTAGGACGAATAAAACCCAACTCTCGGAGCTCATCCAACTATTCCTGCAGTTCCCTCAACTCCATCGATGTCATCCGGTAGGGGGCCTTCGAGATAGGTGCGGTATCGGGCACCAAATTAATCTAGAACTAATCTGTCGACGCGGTGGCAAACCTGGGACTCCTAGAACACATCCGGGTACTCGCAAACAACTGGCAGCTGCTCAATACACCCTGCCACAGAATCCTCCATGACTCCATCCAACAAACTCAATAATGGCTCTCCTCTGGGCTCGGCGACGAACTGGAACACTGGCAAGCCGAGAATGTGAAACGTGACTATCCTTGTTGTACAGTCCAAGACGGCACAATACTCCGCAAGTTAGTCCATACCCAGGATAACATCAAAACCTGCCATCGGCATTACGAACAAATCGGCGAGAAGGAACATCTCACCCACTAACACCGAGCAAGAAGGGCAACAATGGCTCAATACTACAGACTTCCTCAAGGGAGTCGAAACTACCAAGGCCTCAGACGCAGACTCCAACAGAATACCGGTCGATCGGCAGAAGTGCTCGACCACAAAGGAATGAGAAGCGTCGGAATCAAATAAAACATGGGCAATGCAAGCAGAAACAAGAAGAATACCCTCGACAACTATGTCGGTCGATGACTGCTTGTCCTGGCCCTACGCCTGCTGCGCGGGATAAAACCTGCCCTGAGCTGGCAAAGGGAGCAAGCCTGAAGACTACAGATCCTGGGTCTGCACCTGCTAAGCGGCAATGTATACTTGTCCCAAAGACTGGGAAGGTGCATATCCCCTCTACTTCTATTGTCTCTGCTGTTGCTGCTGTGGTCGCTGTGGTGGCCTGCCTGGCTGCCTCTGCTGCTGAGGAGGAGCCCTAAGAGTGGGAGCCGGAAGCTGTGCTCGCTGCTGATGTTACTGCTGCTGATGCTGAGGAGGATGACGAGGAGGCAACTGCGATGGCCTTTGTTACTGCAAGGGGAGAGGGCAATCGCGCCTCCGATGCCCAGTCTACCCACAACCATAGCAAACATCAAAAAAAGGGCTGGAAGATGGGGCGGCTGGCTGCACTGATGATGATGAAGCTGCTATCTGAGCCACAGGCTGTCTAATCTTAGATCTGCCCCTCCATCTCTGCTGACGGTGCTGATTGGAACTGTCGGCTGATGCTCTCCTCTTCCGGTCTCCACCGGAACTCTGCTCTCAAGATCTTTGGGTTATAGCCCAATCCTCCTCATATACCAAGGCCCTGTACACGACCTCATCAAACATCCTTAGACAATGGCCCACTACTCGACTATGGAGTGCAAGCCACAAACTGATCTGAAAACGGCGAGCTCTCATCTTCTCGTCACCAGTGAGATGAGGAGAAAATCTAGACAACTCCAAGAAACGGGCCTCATACTAGGACACTGTCATATCACCCTGAACAAGGGTCTCAAACTCCATCGCTCTCTGCTCACGCACATGCTCAGGGAAGAACTTCTAGTCAAAGCGGACCATGAATTCCTCCCATGTCTAGATAAAATCGGACCCGAAAATCTTAGATACGCACGAACACCAATAACGGGCCTCGCCCTGGAGAAGAAAGGTCGCCAAAGAAACATACTGGTTTGCTGGACACTGCATAGTGTCAAAAATCCTCGCTATCTCTATGCGCCAAGCCTCGGTGGCAGATGGGTCTGGCTCACCCTTGAATCTCGGAGGGTAATGCTGCCTGAACTCTCTAAAAATAGAGCTAGCGAGCAGCAAATCGGTCTGCTCATAAACTGGAATGGTTGCAGGCTGACGAATCTACAACGTAGCAGCGACAAGCTGCATCAATTGTTGAAAATGCTTGGCACTGACTGGCACTGTCGGGAATACAGGAGCGGCACTCGGCTCGGGGGGAGGCACGAGTGTGGCTGATGGAGCTGGAGCCTCTGTAACCGGAACAACAGGCTTAGATGGGGTAACTGGCAAGGGAACTGGAGCAACTGGGGGAACGGGTATAACGAAGGCTGAATCAGAACCTCGGGAATCAGATCCTCTAAGACAAGAGCTGGATGCACTCAAGTCGAACGGGTCGCTGGAGCAAGATGAGAACCACGACCA
The DNA here is from genome assembly GCA_030180095.1 of Magnolia changhungtana. Taxonomy (NCBI): domain Eukaryota; kingdom Viridiplantae; phylum Streptophyta; class Magnoliopsida; order Magnoliales; family Magnoliaceae; genus Magnolia; species Magnolia changhungtana. Next base: position 1,029,872 of record JASAUF010000638.1, read on the forward strand.
CGGGCACCCCGCTTAGGCGACATCATCTAAAGAAAATAAGGACAATGACGCATAAGGTTAAAATATTGCAGGATCAAATGAAAGGAAGGTCCTCATGACAGTACTTGTCCTAAGTTTGCAGCAGATGTTATCCTAAGTTATTCTAAAATTACTTGTTTTGCTCTGATACCAACTCCTGTCACTCCCCATACTCAGTCACTGGACTCACAAGGAACCCGATAGCCGCTTTTGATCGCAATAGCCTCCATAGTACCCCATTCTTGATTCTTGAGGCAGGTTCCGATCCTGGGATCCTACAAGGAGGATTTTCATAAACATATAACCATTTCCAATACAAGCATACCCGAGATCACAGCAAGCACATCTCATAAATAACAAATGCATACATCACAAAATCCACTACAAATTTGAGCTTTAATACACTGCTTGAAGGGAAATACATCTGATGACAAAGGGAAGAAGGAAGAAGATCTGCAACACTAGGTCCTCGGCTTAACTCCTATCTAAGCTCCGCTGTTAAGACACCGACCTAGGATCTCCTGCATGCATCAATCATGAATAAGCTTATAGAAAGCTTAGAGGGTGGTGAAAGTGTGTGACAATGGTGTGCAGAAGAATAATAGGAGATACAGAAGGGAAATATGATCAATGCTAATGCCACAAGCCTAACCAAGGCGGCCATGAATGTAAGAAGCCATACCAAAGCTATACAATGTAATGAGTACTGGGCATCATACCAAGGCTATGCAATATAAGGTTTATACAGCCGATGCGAATGCAATATGAAGTGATGCCAGTCCTCATATCTAATCCACATATCAGTACAGTTCCTTCATAAGGAATCTACCGGGGTCTGGTACACTGCAGGATGACTATCGCTTTCAGATCCGCACAATCAAACGAGCGTGGGAGACCTCACTACCTGCCTGTGGACAGTCAATCACCAGCAAGGCTTAATGGTAGTGGACCCATTCACGAGCTGGTCAAACTTAGCCTAGCAATGCCCTCCCTCACAAGCGAGTAAAGCTACACCCCATCCCAACCAACTACACGACAATGGGAGTCCGTGCCTAAAGGTGTAAGGCCCTCGTGTGCTCATGGTTCCACCCGGTCACGGTGTTAGGGCAGATCCTTGGTACCATGGAAGTTTTGGAAATTTCACCCATGGGCATCCTATGCACCCCATATACTCAAGTAACATTTCTGGTGTCCACATACGGCCATCCACGAATACCCCTGTGAAGACAGGACCCTGATGAAGCGAGGGCAACAATATCCATGAGATGCGATGCCAGATGCATGAGTCACGCATACCAATCATGCATTAGCTCTAAACACACAATGTGCACGAGAGGGGAAACTCCATCCCTCTATCGTATCAACCCAAGGACCACACACAAATGCAATCCATTCATGTAAGTAATGCATATGGGTCATGAGGGTGAAAAGGGTATGCCACATGGTGATGATGACGTGGAATACACTTCTCAAGGAGGGACTAAGTCTAAATATATAGACAGGTACTCTAAGGAGCAATCCTCTAATGGGGGCCCGAAACTTTAGGATAGCCCACAAGCTAAGGAAGACTAGACATAAGTCTAAGAGGATTAAGCGATCCTAGTAAGGGTCCAAGGTGGGCCTTCAACCACCTATAACAACCCTATGGGCCTACCTTAGAGCCACCAAGGAGAACATCTAACCTCAACTGGGTCCCAAAAAGGCAACCCACTACTACGCGAGCATGAAACAAGGCCCAAGGCCTAAGGAAATCCATGGCCTGGTGGGCTATACTCAGAGCCCTACACATAAGCAATATGGTGGGCCCTTAAGCAAGGTTTAGGCCCAACCATGAAGGTCATAAACTCACATATTGGGGTGGGCCTAATGGGCAGCCCGGTAATCCAATCATATGGGCAATATTCTAACTTTATCCGAGTGAATTGAGCCTCACAATTTGGCCCATATACAAGGTCATATTGGTGGGCAACCAAGGGCCCAACTACTTGCACTTATGGCCCACAACCCATCACAATAGGTGGTGATATACAGGACCAAATGGTCAAGTGGCCTAACTTAGAAGGTCCAAGATGAATGGGCCTACCAAAGCCAATCAAAACTATGGACGTAGATCTAAAATAAAATCCAATGGAGGTGGTCATCCAAGCATACATAAATGAAGCCCAAAGACACCTTAGAAAATGGGAATCTTATGTGCATAATCCACCCTTAATCTGGTGGGCCATGCTTCCCCATAATAGGCCACTAGGGGTGTAACGCCTTGAAAATCGGGGGTCGAGCAAGTGCCCAACTCCCGAGTTCCAACACATCACTTATGCAACATAGATAATGATGATTAAATATTATCCGTGTTAGTGCATTAAACATGAATGAGATTATACCAAATCAGCATATCAAACTACGGAGACAATTAGATTACGCATGTGGAAGACTGTGATAAGTATATAAAACATATAAGTTGTTGTAGACCTCCAGAGTGTGAAAATGTTACCAGGTTAACTATGTACATGTATACTCCCAAAATGGACAAAATGAATATACGGGTGTGTTCCAAAATACAAAATAACAAGTGTAATGGCATCTAATCAGCATCCTAGTAATCCCCGTAGATCAGAACATGGTCTATATAGACCCGCCTGATACTGCATGTAGGAGAACTCCTCATCATTATAAAAATCAGACTCCGCCTCGTAAGCATTGCCATCATCTGCACCTAAATCAGAGTCTAGTTGGTGTTTTAAAACACCATCCTAGAGTGGGAGTGAGTGATCAACTCAGTGGAGCTATAAGGCAAAGGTTAACATGTTATCAATTTAATCAAGCAGTAATGATAAAGCAGTACAACACTCATATCCTAAGTACTCTTATTAATGTAGGAATGATATGTTATAATGATGCATGACCTCACCTACACTCCCTCTGCGACATCTTCTCACGATCGCGGTATGCACCCCTTCCTCCGTTCTCAACTCCAACGCCAAAGGTACATGCAAATGCGGTGCATTGCGTGATTAGCCAAGTTCTTAATTAGACTCATCCATACAACAGGTTTGGGAATCTAAGGTACCTCCCTTTATATCGTTGACCCAAACGATGATCCATCTAGGGTCGTCAATCCTAGTCAATCACATACGATAGGCAAGTTATAGGGCAACGTCACCCCAAATTTAAAAGCAGTGGACAGGCAAGTTCAGGTCACTACGAAGAGGCTTGTCACCTCAGCGTAGGCCTTAGTTTATACTCGAGGTCACTATGAGAAAGGCTTGTCACCTTAGCGTAGGCCAACAGCTCGAATCTAGTGTCCCATACCACCGTATTTGGCTCACGAGTTTCAGTTGCTCACTAGTCACTATGGGGAGTCTCGTCATCCCAGCATAGGCTGACGGCTCGACCACGGTGTCCCATACCACCATGCCAGCTCATGAGTCTTAGCGGATCGTGGTACCAAGGTTAAACGGGCTTTTCTCTGGTAAGTTAGTACCTTAGATTCAAGCAGTAGCGTTCATACATTGTGAACATACATTGGGCCAATTGGGTTACTTGACAAGTTTGACTGGTACGAGCGTACGTTGAATTGATCGACATGGAGTGCGTACGCACTCCTCGTGGCCTAACCATTGTCCATAATCACCATACGACTCGGATTCCTCGAACGTGTCCGTCGTGGCTAAAATAGTTCAGCCACCTGTCATAAACCATTACCGATTGCCTGGACTACATCGTAGCCCCAATCATACTTCAAACAACAGCATTCACATGTGATAATCAACAATAGCATGTGACAACCAATCTAAACAAATATCTCATTCGAGCATTTTCACAAACACATAGTGTACATGTTATCATACATAGGCGTTTCATTCATAAATCACGTAGTAGTAAGATATGTTACATGAAAGAATTTATACACGTAGATAAGGTAATTGAGAATCCTATCTCAACACCCTTAATAATTACAATTCAACAAACAAACACTCATTCAAGCATTTTATCAAATACTTAACCTACACATTACTACGTACATACCCTAATTTAGTTATAGCTTATATTATAACAAATCCTTTCACGATTGAGTTGTTATATATAAAACAAACATGTATTTAAGATTAATAATCATGGCAAGTACAAATCATGATAATGATTTCATTCAAACATTTCAACAAACACATGGAATGCATTATTTCAACATAGTTCATATATATGTGTAATACGCAGAAAACATAGCATCTAAGTGCATGTGACTACAATCAAGCCAGTTATAAATCATTAACTGATATTGAAGGCCTTGAAAACTATAACCTAAACGTTTATAGTCGGCACCTTTCACCGGTAGACTCGTATTAAACTCAGTTCGAACACAACGTCTTTGTCTACGACACAACAGCAACCTATAGCATGAGATAGGTTAGCTATTTCATCACTTTCTCTATTTGGATCCCTAAAACAGATTAGGGTTAGGATTTCTTACCCAAGAACGGAATCGGAATCACCAGAATAGCAATACGTGAAGGATGATTCAGAACGTAGAGTGGTGGGATTGAATCCCAGCGACGATCCCTAACTCTCTCTCTCTCTCTCTCTCTCTCTCTCTCTCTCTTCTCCTTTCTCTTTTCTTCTCTTTCTTCTCTCTTCTCTCTCCTAGGGTTTGAAATTAGTATGGAATGAGAGAGGGTTGGGTTTAGGTCTTTATATAGGCCCAGAACTAATCTCAATCGCCCCAGGGCCATAATATACTTAGGTTATAGCCAAAAGTCGGCTGTTTCGGGCCAACAGAGCTCATCTGGAGGCCCCTTTTTTGCATACGGTCCAGGGAAAGTTCCCTGATAGTGGATCTATGCCAGGTTAAGTTTTCAGTCTGATCGGATTTGTGAATCAACCGTGGCGGACCAGTTTCAGTTCAATGGTCGTCGTCACTCGATTAGGGCCACAAGTACACTGACCTATGTTGGGAAATTTCTCTAATCCAAGAGTGTATTTGGGTCAGATTCTGACGGTCTGAAACCTTAAATTTGTCTTGCAAGCAAACGGCCCAATTCACTTAAATCTGAGTTCATTTTCTAGAGATATTCGTGTTTCTCAGACACTTCGCTCCGGGCTCAAGTTGTGCGTTTTGGGACGCTATTTGGATTTGATTTCTGAGAAGGTTGTCAAGCCTAGTAAGGCGGTCATAACTGTATACTTTTGCAGTAATCGGACTTTCGACACGTGATCTAGGTCTGACACGGAGTTTCAGTGTGCTCCCGAGAGCAATTGGGTTTTGAGATTGATCCTAAGTTTTTAGGCAATATAGCGTCAGCGATTCTACTAGTTTTGGGTCTTATAGATCGTATATAAAGCTATTCAAGCTAATCTAGCGTTTAATTCAGTTTAACACTTAATTAATTTTCATCTAATTACTAAAGGATTTGATCCTGAGTAATTTCTGCCTGAGCTGGTTCTCGAGTCTTAGTACGGATTTTTCCAAGACGTTACAATCTACCCCCTTAAGAAAAAATTTCGTCTTTAAAATTAGTACATTTTCGTACTCGTCGAGAATCTGAGGGTAGTTCTTACAAACCTCGACTTCTGTTTCCCAAGTAGTCTCTTCCTCAGCACCTGCTCCTTCCTATCGAGGATACGCGTCGGTCGCAATACATAAGTAGCATCTTCATTCAACTGTACCTGCTCCCATCTGATAATGTGGGAAGGGTCAGGAACGTATTTCTTCAACATTGATACATGAAATACGTTATGCACGCCTACGAGTGGTGTGGGCAAAGCAAGGCGGTATGCTACCACACCCACTCGATCTAGTATCTGGAATGGGCCAATGAATCTTGGCGTGATCTTCCCCTTCTTTCCAAATCGAAGGACTCCCTTCATGAGGAAAACTTTCAGGAACACATGGTCCCCAACCTCGAACTCTAGCGATCGCCGCCTCGATCGGCGTAACTCTTATGTCTACTCTGTGCTGCAAGAAGTCGAAGCTTGATAATGTCGATCTTCTCTAAGGTCGCCTACACTAACTCTGGGCCAATCAAACTCTTCTCACCAACTTCTGCCCAATAATACGGTGCTCTACACGGACTCCCATACAGTGCCTCATAGGGAGCCATGTCAATACTCAATTGAAAGTTGTTGTTATATGCGACCTCTGCATAAGGAAGATAGTCATCCCAACTTTCCTTCAAATCAAGCACACAAGCTCGCAGCATATCTTCCAACACCTGATTTACCCGTTTTGTCTGCCCATCAGTCTGTGGATGGAACGCGGAACTGAACTTCAGTTTCACACCCATTGCTTCCTGGATACGAGTCCAGAAGATAGATGTGAATCGCATGTCTCAATCCGACACGATCTCCATAGGAACTCCATGTAGACGTACTATCTCCTTGATGTACAGCCTAGCCAAATCGTCTGCCGAGTTCGATACTTAATAGGAAGAAAATGAGCCGATTTCGTCAACAGTCCACAAGCACCCATATGGAGTCATGTCCCTTTCTCATTTTCAGTAGCCCTAAGATAAAATCCATAGAGATGAAATCCCATTTCTATTCAGCTATGGGCATGGGGTGAAGCAGTCTAGGAGGTTGGCGATGCTCTGCCTTGACCTGCTGGCATGTGAGACAACGGGACACAAAATCTGCTATGTGTGCCTTCATGTTGTCCCACTAGTATGACCTCTTCATGTCTCGATACATCTTCGTACTACCAGGATGCATCGCCATCTTCAAATTGTGAGCAGCTTCGAGAACTTCCTTCCTCAAGTCATGATGATTTGGGACATATAGGCAGTCATAATAACGTAAACCCCCATCCATACCAACTCTCCATTCAGAGTCTTCACTTTCGCTCACCTAATCTCTCATCTTTGCTAATAGTTCATCGTCCCTCTAAGCCGCGGTAATCCTATCATCAATGAGTGGCTGCACTTAAATGTGTGCAATGCTCTCGAATGGCTCGTCCACCATAAGTTTCTGCTCAAAGTCTCGCACAAACTCTACCATATCCCACTCTGTTATCATCAGCAAAGCCATGAATGCTACCGTCTTCTTGCGGCTCAACGCGTCTGCCACAAGGTTGGCCTTACCAGGATGGTAGGAAACCTCGAACTTGAAGTCCTTCAAGGTTTTCATCCATCGTCGCTACCTCATATTCAGGTCCCTCTGCGTGAATATGTACCTAAGGCTACTGTGCTCGCAAAATAGCTCGAACTCCTCTCCATAGGGGTAATGTCTCCAGAGCTTCAAAGCAAAGATGACGGCTGCTAACTCCAGATCGTGTGTAGGGTAGTTCTCCTCCTGTTTCCTCAACTGTCGCGATGCATAGGCAATCACCATATCCTTCTGCATCAGAACACAACCCAAACCAACATGAGACGCGTCAGTATATATCGTATACTTGACCCCTTGCTCTGGCAATACTAGCACAGGGGCGAACGTTAGCTTGTCCTTCAATTCCTGAAAAGTCGCTTCTGCCTTCTCATTCCAGGCAAATTTAAGATCCTTCCGAGTCAGCTGAGACAATGGCCTGGCTATCTTGGAAAAGTCCCTAATGAATCGGTGATAGTAGCCGGCAAGTCCCAGAAAGCTTCTCACCTCCGTAACCGAACCAGGCTGTTCCCAATCCTGAACTGCGGCCACCTTAGCAAGGTCCACAGCTATCCCTTCCTTGAACACCACATGTCCCAAGAACTTGACTTCTTCTTTCCAGAAGTCGCACTTCTTGTACTGTGCAAACAACTGGTTCTTCTTGAGGGTTTCAAAGACTGCTCGTAGGTGCTCCTCGTGATCTTCCCGACTCTTGGAGTATATCAGGATGTCATCTATAAACACAATGACGAATCGAAACAGATACGGTTGAAACACCTGGTTCATCAGGTCCATGAATACGGCCGATGCGTTTGTGAGTCCAAATGACATCACAAGGAACTCGTAATGCCCAAAGCTGGTCCTGAACGTTGTCTTCTCCACGTCCTCATTCCTGATGCGCAACTGGTGATACCCTGACTACAAATCGATCTAGGTGAAATATTGTGCCCCTTTAAACTGATCAAATAGATCATCTATCCTGGGCAAAGGATACTTGTTCTTCACTGTCACTTGGTTTAGCCTGCGATAATCAATACACAATGCAGTGACCTATCATTCTTCTTCATAAACAACACGGGTGCTCCCTAAGGAGATACACTCGGTCATATGAAACCTGCATCTAACAGATCGTCGATCTATCTCCTTAATTCCTCCATCTCACATGGAGACATGCGATACATTAGGAGAGATATAGGTGTCGCACCAAGCACCAAGTCAATAGTAAAATCGATCTCACGCTGAGGAGGTAATCCTGGTATCTTCTTGAACACGTCCGTGAAATTCTAAACTACTGGCGTGTTCCCAAGTGTCGGACCATCAACATTCTTCAGTAAGGAAGCGTAACAAAGAACTCGAAAAGGGCAACTAACCTGCACGGGAAATGTAAAAGTCGTGCCCTCAAACCCATGAGTTGTCACTAGTTTGGTGTTGCAATCGATCTCTGCTCTCACCTCGGTGAGCCAATCCATGCCGAGAATGATGTCGTAATGGTATAAGGAAGTGACGATCAGGTTAATGTATATGGTTCTACTCCCTAAGTCTATCAAACAACCCTTACATAACTTAGTAGCATCTGTAAATGTTCCTTCTGCTGCGATCACTCTCACCCCAACCATAGGGGTCGTGTTCATCCCTAAGCGCTTGACCGTAGAACACGATATCATCAAAATAGTCGACCCAGTGTCCACCAATAGAAATATGAGTGTACCTTGGATGAGGACAGTGACCTTAAAGGCTAAAGGCACTATAGCTGCTGACTCAGACGCTTCAGCTGCAAGCCCATGTATCGTGCCTGTTGAGAACGGTTTGGTTGTGGTGCCATAGGCCGTTGATGTGGCCTAAATCGAGGTGCAAGCGGCCAAAAAGATGGATGTACTGGTGTTGACCGTAGGAGTGGGGCTGAGGTGGCTAGTGGCATCTGATGGTTGATCCTCTAAGGCGGTGAGAAGCCGTTGTCCCTCATTCTAGTGAAGCAGTAAGTGTCAGAATGGCTTGACGTCTTGCAATAAGTGCACCACAAGTCTGATCGCCTCGTCGGGGCTGGTAGAGCTGTAAGTCTGGGAGGCGAGTCTGCATAAGGCCTCTTGTCGAGGAATGGCCTGCTCGACAAATCTGGTCGCGGCCTAGGAACTATAGGTACGCATGTACGGGATAGCCTTTTCCCATCCTGCTCTGCTCGTAAAGACATGCTCACTAGCTTAGCATAGTCGGATATGCTAGTGCAACACATCTTTGAGCGTATCTCGAGTCGTAGACCCTCAGAAAATTGCTGCATTCGCATCGGCTCATCAGCTAATATCAATGGAGCGTACCTAGCCAGCTCCGTGAATCTGTTCTCATACTCAACAACAGTCATCCCTCCCTGTTGGGGGCGAAGGAACTCTCCCTCCTTCTCATGGCGGTACGTGAGAGGGAAATACATCTCATGGAAGCGTGTCTCAAAGGCTACCTACGTCTACACGTAACCTACAGCAACGGTCTGAAGGACGCTGTCCTACTAAAGGCTGGCCTCCTTCTCAAATATGTAGGTGACCAACTCCACCTGCTCAGCCTCAGTGCAGTGCAGCAGCTTCAGCATCTTAGAGATGAGATCAAGCAAATACATGACCTCCTCGGGTTTGTGAGTCCCCGCAAAAGTAGGAGGTCAGAAGTGCTAGAATCGCTCAAATAGGCCGCTAGCACTCACATTCCTAGCAGGGTGCATGGGTGGTGCAGGCGGAATCACACCCATACTTTGGGCAAAGGACCCTGCGATGGTGACCAAAAACTATTGTTGTTGTTATTGCTGCTGCTGCATCAAGAGCATCATTTACTCCAACCTATCGAGAGGAGGAGTCACCTGAGGCATGTGAGGTGTCGAGGTAGACGCACAGTTCTGCTCAGGAACTGATGGTGTAATAGGTGGTACAACAGGTGGTGCCACCGGTGTCGGCCCATTGGTGGGGCCAATGGCCGATCGTGAATCCGGCATAGTCTTATGATTCGGGCTCAAGCTAGGGTCCATGTGGCTATCGCTTAGGGGAGGTGCCCCGTCAAACGATTCACCTAGTGAAAGACATGTCATGCTCCGAGTGTTCTTAGGTGGCATTCCCCACATTCAACATAGGGTGTACCACATGTAAGACTTAGCATAAGATTATACACTCATCCAAACATCATTCACATTCCAAACCAAAAGGAACTTCATGCATTTCATTTACCAAAATTGTCACAATACATAAGATATAGTCTTATTTGAATTATAACAGAAGATGCATGTGAGCTAATTTAAACAAGATTTAAACACTAAACATACTAACAATTCCACCATTCTACCAAGCCTACTAAGGTTAAAACATGGAAATAAGAGAATATAGAAAACCTAAAGACGACTACAACACATGACTAGTCGTTTGACTCTGGTGACGGAGGAGGATCACTCTTGTCCTGCATGCAACACAAGAGGGCCTTCAAAGTGCGGGACATCTTCTTGCATTTCTTCTTCAAAATGGCCTGACTCTCCTTGACCTCTCATCTTAAGGCGGCATGGCTCTCCTCAATCTGAGCCAAGCGGGCCTCCATGGAAGCCCGATCAGTGTCGCGCTCCTGTGTAGCAGGAGGAGAGCCCTTATTAGTATCTTAGGCCTCCTCTCCCTCTTCTTCTTGCTCTTCCTCTTCCTCTATCTCATTTTCTTCCTCTTCTCCATCATTGTCCTCTTCCTCACTCCCCTCATCTTCTTCACTGCCTTCCTCGTCCTCAGACCCATCACGTCATGGTTGTGGCCCAATCTTCATGTTAGTGAGTGTGGTGTCATTTATAAAGTGAATCGGCACCAACTCACTAGGGCTAAGTCTGTAGCCGAACTCACGAGCAAGCTTGCATATGAGTGAGCCAAAGGGAAGTGAAGTAGCCGTCTAGTAGAATGGGTGGTCAGGATTATCTCCTGTAGGATGAAGGTAGGCAGGTACAAGTTGTCTCCCTGCCCAATGCGGTACAAGAAGTCTACCATCAAGCGTGTGCACTCGGTGCGGTTGCTCCACCTGGGATATACATTGTATGTGAATATGTGGTGGAGTAGGCAAAAATCAGGAGTCATCTTGGTCGCTGAGAGGCAGTTGTCACGGTTCCAGTGGACCAAGCGGCCACAAAGGTATCGCGTGCGGCAATCCCTTTCACGCGCACTCCTGAAATACTTCTCATCAGCATGCAACTCACCACGTTGTATCCCCATGATCCGAGCTATTAAACCGACATTGACTACTGCTTCCCGCCTTGCCACGAGAATCTTGAACTGCACAAGCTCCAACGATGGGTCCCATATATGGGCGTAGAAGGCTCGGACAGTGTCCACAGTCGCATGTGACTTGCCTTCAAATACGGGCCCCCATCCGTCGTCCGACAGGCGGTCCATCAGCAAATAAAGCCCAAACAGCTTCTCGTCCACATGCGCTTCAAAGAGAACCCTACGGCCCTAAAATCTAGCATGTGTAATGCCAGGCTGTAGAGCTCTCTCAATGGGAACCTAGGGATCGAGCTCCCGCTTCATCCTCAGCTCTTGTGTGGCGCTCGTACTTGGCTCTATGCTCGATCTCTTCCTTAGACGGGTTGGGCAGCTAGGCTAGCTTCATCCGTAGGAGCTCTCTTCTTTCCCATGAGGGAAAGAATTGTGGGGAGAGAAAATGGCGGCCACAAGCTCAAAAAGAGCTATGGAAACCAAATAGCTTTATAATGAAGGTGGATTTGGAGGCTTCTTGGAAGATGAGACAAAAGTTATGGAATTTGTGCCCAAATGAATAAGAAATAGGGAAAATGGAAATAGTAGAAGGTACAGTTTTGAGGAGGATGAGGGAAAGAGAGTATGTAGTGAAGAGAATGAAGAAGATGTAAAATGGAGGGAGATTTGAGAGAGGAATGTGAGCTTTAAAGAGATTTGGAAAGCTTGGAAGGGCAGAAGTGAAAGGAAAGAAGCAAATAGGGGTAATAGAAGGGGTCCCACATGATTTCATGGGCCCCACAGCCATTTACACTCGTTAGCCCGACCGGCCCGTTGCAGCCCGACCTGCCCGCTATCTAGAATTGGGGATGCATCCCCGAACCGGCGATGACATCACCGGTGGCTGGATAGTGGGGCGATGCCTCCCTGAACCGGCAATGCTATCCCCTCCTGGGACACTGGATGTGTGCGGTACCCACCTCGGATCCCTCCGATTTGTGTCGTTTGGGCCCCCGAGTCTGTTTGAGGCATTTTCGGGTCCCATTACGTGTATATTCACACCTTTCGGGTCCTATGAGTACGAAATGTACCAAATCCTCATCTAACTTGTTAATTAACGGTCTGGGAAAGGATTTGAGGCCATCCCATATGATCACAGAGGCCTACGGGTCTGATTTCAACTGTCTATTTCGGTCGCTTTCTTTGATTGGCGAAATGGGGCATCCTTTGACTGTTTCTACGTTTCATCGTTCCCTCCTAAGTCAAAGTACGTCAGTGTGCATCATGTTACCATAAATCAAGCCCATTTTAATCCAAATCATGCTCTGATACTAACTTGTAGTGCCCTGAAAATTGGGGGTCGAGCAGGAGCCCAACTCCCAAGTTCCAACGCATCACTTATGCAACATAAATAATGATGATTAAATGTTGTCCATGTTAGTGCATTAAACATGAATAGGATTATACCAAATCAGCATATCATACTCCGGAGATAATTAGATTACGCATGCGGAAGACTGTGATAAGTATATAAAACATATAAGTTGTTGTAGACCTCCAGAGTGTGAAAATGTTACCATGTTAACTATGTACATGTATACTCCCAAAATGGACAAAATGAATATACAATTGTGTTTCGAAATACAAAATAACAAGTGTAATGGCATCTAGTCAGCATCCCAATAATTCCCGTTGATTAGAACATGGTCTACACAGACTCGCCTGATAACTGCATTGGGAGAACTCCTCATCATCATAAAAATCAGGCTCCACCTCATAAGCATTGCCATCATATGCACCTAAACCAGAGTCTGATTGGTGTTTTAAAACACCATCCCAGATTGGGAGTGAGTGATCAACTCAGTGGAGCTATAAGGCAAAGGTTAACATGTTATCAATTCAATCAAGTAGTAATGATATAGCAGTACAACACTCATATCCTAAGTACTCTTATTAATGCAAAAATGATATGCTGTAATGATACATGCCCTTGCCTAGACTCCCTCTACGACATCATCTCACGATCGCGGCATGCACCCCTTCCTCTGTGCTTAACTCCAACGCCAAAGGCACATGCAAATGCGATGCATGTGCGTGATTAGCCAAGTTCATAATTAGACTCATCCATACAGCAGGTTTGGGAAGCTAAGGTACCTCCCTTTATATCGTTGACCCAAACAATAATCCATCTAGGGTCGTCAATCTTAGTCAATCACATACGATAGGTAAGTTATAGGGTAACGTCACCCCTGATTTAAAAGCAATGGACAGGCAAGTTCAAGCCACTACGAAGACACTCGTCACCTCAGCGTAGGCCTTAGTTTATACTCGAAGTCACTACGGGAAAGGCTCGCCACCTTAGCGTAGGCCGGCAGCTCGAATATAGTGTCCCATACCACCGTATTTGGCTCACGAGTTTGGGTTACTTACTGGTTACTACAGGGAGTCTCGTCACCCCAGCGTAGGCTGACTGCTCGACCACGGTATCCTATACCACCATGCCCGACTTATGAGTCTTAGAAGATCATGGTACTAAGGTTAAACGGGCTTTTCTCTGGTAAGTTGGTACCTTAGATTCAAGCAGTAGCGTCCATACATGGTGAACATACATTGGCCTAATCAGGTTACTTGACAACCTCAACTGGTACGAGCGTACGTTGAATTGATCGACATGGAGCGCATACGCACTCCTCATGGACTAACCACTGTCGATAATCATCGTACGACTCGGATTCCTCAAACATGTCCGTCGTGGCTAAAATAGTTCAGCCACCTGTCATAAACCATTACTGACTGCCTGAACTATATCGTAGCCCCAATCACACTCCAAACAACAGCATTCACATGTGATGGTCAACGACAGCTTGTGACAACCAATCTAAATAAATATCTCATTCGAGCATTTTCACAAACACATAGAGTATATGTTATCATACATAGGCGTTTCATTCATAAATCACGTAGTAGTAAGATATGTTATACGAAAGAATTTATAAACGTAAATAAGGCAGTTGAGAATCCTATCTCAATACTCTTAATAATTACAATTCAACAAACAAACACTCATTCAGGCATTTTATCAAACACTTAACCTACACATTACTATGTACATACCCTAATTTAGTTATAACTTATATTATAGTAAATCCTTTCATGAAGGAGTTATTATACATACAACAAACATGTATTCAAGATTAATAATCATAGCAAGTACAAATCATGATAATGATTTCATTCACACATTTCAACAAACACATGGAATGCATTATATTTAACATAGTTCATATATATGTGTAATATGCGAAAAACATCGCATCTAAGTGCGTGTGACAGCAATCAAGCCAGTCATAAATCATTAACTGACATTGAAGGCCTTGAAAACCATAACCTAAATATTTATAGTCTGCACCTTTCGCCAGTAGACTCGTATCGAACTCAGTTCGAACACAACGTCTTTGTCTACGGCACAACGGCAACCTATAGCATGAAATAGGTTAGCTATTTCATCACTTTCTCTATTTGGATCCATAAAATAGATTAAGGTTAGGATTTCTTAACCAAGAATAGAATCAGAATCACCGGAATAGCGATACGTGAAGGATGATTCGGCACGTGGAGCGGTGGGATTGAATCCCAGCAACGATCCCTAACTCTCTCTCTCTCTCTTCTCCTCTCTTTTCTTCTCTTTCTTCTCTCTTCTCTCTCCTAGGGTTTGAAATTCGTATGGAATGAGAGAGGGGTGGGTTTAGGTCTTTATATAGGCCCAGAACTGATCTCAATGGCCCCAGGGCCATGGTATACTTAGGTTATAGCCAAAAGTCAG
This sequence comes from Magnolia changhungtana, assembly GCA_030180095.1. Taxonomy (NCBI): domain Eukaryota; kingdom Viridiplantae; phylum Streptophyta; class Magnoliopsida; order Magnoliales; family Magnoliaceae; genus Magnolia; species Magnolia changhungtana. The sequence goes on from JASAUF010000638.1 coordinate 1,044,977, forward strand.
CTGTTTCAGGCCAACGGAGCTCATCTGGAGACCCCTTTTCTACATACGGTCTGGGGAAAGTTCCCTAACAATGGATCTATGCCATGTTAAGTTTTTAGTTTGATCGGATTAGTGGATCGACCGTGGCGGACCAATTTCAGTTCAACAATCGTCATCACTCGATCAAAGCCACAAGTACACTGACCTGTGTAGGGAAATTTTCCTGATCCGAGGGTACATTTGGGTCAGATTCTGACGGTCTGAAACCTTAAATTTGGCATGCAAGTGAATGGTCTAATTCACTTAAATCTGAGTTCATTTTCTAGAGATATTCGCGTTTCTCACACACTTCGCTCCGGGCTCAAGTTGTGCGTTTTGGGACGCTATTTGGATTTGATTTCCGAGATGGTTGTCAAGCCCAGTAAGGCAGTCATAACCGTATACTTTTGCAGTAATCAGATTTCCAACACGTGATCCAGGTCCGATACGGAGATTCAGTGTGCTCCCGAGAGCAACTGGGTTTTGAGATTGATCCTGAGTTTTTAGGCAATGTAGCGTCAACGATTCTACTAGTTTTGGGTCTTACAGATCGTACAGAAAGTTGTTTAAGCTAATCTAATATTTAATTTAGTTTAACATTTAATTAATTTTCATCTAATTTCTAAAGGATTTGATCATGAGTGATTTCTGCCTAAGGTGGTACTCGAGTCTTAGTACGGATTTTTCCGAGACGTTACAAGGTGCAGCTAGTTTGGGCCCATTGCTGAATTTTCAGCCCGCCTATATTTTGGGCCCGCTGGGGCCCAACAATAATTAATGAGAGACTAAGTATAAGTCCCTTGGTGACCCACATATATCCCTATGGGTCCCACCAGATAGGAGGGCTGAATTAAACTCATAAAATAGGTGGACCATGCTACTAGATTGAAAGTCCAGCAGTGGTCCAATGGACCTGGACGTCCCAAGAGTGAAAGATGCTATGGACCTCGGCAATTGGCCTAAAAACTCATCCAAATGGGTCCTAAAAATGGGTGCAACTGAGGGGGATGATCATGTCCCACATGGACCCCACTTAGATGGATGGTGGGACAGCAAAATACAATGAGGTGGGCCACAAGGTGCCTTCGACAGCCAACCACAGCTGGACACGCCAGCCTGGGCGTCCCAGCCTGGTGGGCCGGTCCGGGCTGCACCACGGCCAGTACGGAAGTCTGTTGACCCCAAAAATATATAGGTAGGTCCTATCATGAGGGGGCCACAGCTCTGTAAAATTTTAGGATTTTTAGATAATCAGAAATATTTCAATTAAATTTAGGAATACAAGTTGTCCAGAAAATCTACTAAGTGCAGAATTCTGGATAGACCCTAATAGAGCACCCAATGGGGTGGGCCCAGGGTCTCCAAAAATTTGAGTAAACTGATTTCAACATTCCCACATATGTATAGTACAAGATAGGGTCCACCAAAGTTATCCACCTGATCAGAAATTATTTTATATTTTTAAGTTTCCAGACTGTAATGTTGTTGGAATTATAACAGAGAATCCAGCAAGGTACCCATATTGGCCCACTCTTTTGGATACTCAAATGAGGTCAGTTGAGGCTAAAATTTGGCATGTTTATAGGTGGGACGTGTACCTTCAAAACTCATATATCACTTGGTACAAAACTCCTCACCAAAAGCCCCAATTTCTGGCCTTAAGTTGACCCAAAAATCTGTCCAGACAGATTTGGGCAGCAGCATGTAATTGAAAAAGAATTAATTGTAGACATTATTTAGAATGAGATTTAACCCTCAAAAATCATATTATGGACCACCACAGTAGGCCTTACAAATATCCAGATCTTCCCCATTATCAAAAACCCCTTGCATGTGCCCCATTTAGGTGGATCTTGGGGCCACATGTCCAAGGATGGACTGTTATAGGCGTCCAAGCTCCATGGATGGTCTGGATTTTGTAGGCCCACAAGGTGGGCCACACGCACATGATCAGAATGCTAATATCAAAGAAAAGTAAATGATCGATCATAAGAGGAGGGGGCTCCACCACATTGAGGCCCTCCCCTTCATCAATCACACCACACATTTCATTGATTCACATGTTATAACATAGATCAACCACATGCATGTCCTAGAATCAAGATCAATGGTTGGGATGTCATCCCAACCATGATTCTAGGGTCTAGATGACCCATTATGCAATGAAATCCAAGGAATCCTCCATGATGGGGCCCATAAGGGGAAAACCCCATGCATGGGCATGCATGCATCAAATAGGTCATTTGGCCACATCTAAGGGATGGTGTAGGATCTCCACCATTTATTGGTGAGTCCTACACTTCCCATATGAAAGAAAAAGATATCTAAGAACATAGAAATGAAAATCCTACATCCTAGGAGTACACCCACCTTAGATCTCTTCCAAACTTGTATCGCCTAGCTTCTAGTGCTCCAAAGATGATGTATTAAGGATGGCTAGGTGGGGACGTGTGGAGGTGTCCTAGGAGAAGAGAGAGAGAGAGAGAGAGAGAGAGAGAGAGAGAGAGAGAGAGAGAGAGAAATGAGAGGGAAGAAGAGAGAGAGGGAGGTTTTAAGCCTAGCAATTATTTCTCTCTTACCTTGGTTAGAGAAGAATGATGATTGCAATAGGGAGTTAGAAACAATGTTGTAGGGTTAGTAGGCTTTCCAGGTTTATGGGTGGTGTTTTAGAGATAAGTGGTGTAGGAATAGGGCCTAGGTAGTGTGTATGTATGTGTGTGTGTGTATAGTGTGTGTTGGAAATAATGCCAAGAGATGAGACCTACCTATAAATCTGTACACACTATCCCTAGATGGGCCACATGACCATGATAAAGGGCTAGAAAATGAAATGCACACAACTTATGATTTACACGCCGGATGGATGCACAAGACGTGTCATCGAAACCGCAACGGTGGTGCGATCAAGATGGCACAGGTTCTGGCTTGATCCGAGTCGGGTCTACGTGACCGGACTTAAGGATGACCGCAAACATAATCCAAGGGTTGCCGGTCGCCGGAATTCGACCGGTAGGACATCGGAACCAAGATGAATAGAATACATACTTACACATACACATGCACACACATGAACTCAGGTCAGGTCTTACATTATTAGTGTCATATCAGGCCAAGTACATTATCATATTATCAGACATATCAAGTGATCGGCCTTAATTGGCATGTCATATATAGAGAGTGGAACCCGAACGACAGGCCCCACTAGAAATGTAAAGGTCTATGTGCCATGGCCCACTTGAGACTAGAATTATCCTCATACTTAGGCCTACATATATAAAAGAGGTAACGAAACAAATGTACGGTTTGGATTATATATATATATATATATATATATATATATATATATCAATGTGGAACCATGGCAGCCCCTCAATCAGGTTGGATGACAATTAAACATTATAGTGAGCCTAAGAAGATATCCAAAGGAAGGCACCCAACCACTTCTGGTTTTACGATGGGGCCACTCAAATCCAAGCCCCACGCCCCTACCAAGATGGACAGTAGGGTAGCCAACACATCCCTCCAAGTTGGGACCTTAAAATGGGCTCCACCGCCCCCGGTGGGCTGGGAAATAAACATAAGAGAGGCATAAGGTTTCAACAAGAAACATCATTGCCTTCATTGTTTCTTGTGGCACGGCCCACCTAAGATTTGGATTGGCCAGATTTTTGGGCTCCTAGCCTAAAATGATCTGGCAAAATAGATGGGCGGCCTGGATTAAATACATGCACTATAGTGAATCCCACGAGTGGGCCCCCACTCCACGCTCTGTTGGGCGTCCGCCCACCCTCTGTATGCTGGCAACAACGCCAGTGCTTAGGTTTTAAATTATATATATATATATATATATATATATATATATATATATATATATATATATATATATATATATATATATATATATATATATATATATATTACATTTTTGCATTCCACCATCAAGGTGGGACCCATTTAGACGTGGGCCCCATTCAGACGATCTGATCCGTCCACTGGATGGGCCAGCTCAAGAGCAATCCAATATGCTCTGACTGGGACTGGTTGGACAAACAGGAATCCCACAGTGGCCCTTAGAAGGTTTCAACAATCAGACATTGCTTCCTTCCGTGCGGTCCGCCTGAGATTCGGATCAGCCCGAAATTCTGGCCCATGGACGAAAATGATCTGGCAAAAGGTATGAACGGAGCGGATAAATCACATACATCATAGGGTCACACAAGTGAGCTGCAATCCACGCCCCTACTGGGAGTCCGCCACCCTCTGACAACAAAATTTTTGTATTATTATTATTTTTATATATGCATCTTTATTTTGACACAACATCAAGGTGTGCCCTAAGTGGATAATCTGACCCGTCCACCGCGTAGGCCATCTGGATTGGAGGCCAATGGCCCTAATTTGGGCTCTCTTGGATGAACAGGGACCACATCGTGGGCCTTGGAAGGTTTCAACATACAGGAATTGTTTACCTCTGTGCAGTCCACTCGAGACTCCGATATGGCTCATTTTTCGGACCATGCATGGCCTAAAATCATCTGGAGAAGATGGTGGACAACGTGGATTAAACATATACATCAAGTTGGGGTATGTCTGCATGGCTGACATGAGGGATGCTCCCAGCCCCACCGTCGCCTCTGGTGTGGTCCATATGATGGTTAGATTGTCCTGATTTTTTGGCTCTATGGCTAACATGAGCCGATAGACATGGATGGTGTGGATCTAAGAAATACATCACATTGGGCCTATGAGTGGAAACCCACTCTCTCAACTCACGCAAAGGGTGTTAATGACGCTGGTCTTTTTAACCTGTTGGTTTGCTATGGTGTGGACCACCTGAGATTTGGGATCAGCTTAAGCTTTGAGCTCAATGGCTAAAATGGGATGAAGAATCTGATGGGCAGAGTGGATGAAACATACGCATCATGGCGAGGCCCACGAGTGGAGGCCCCATTCTTCCTATATGCATTGATGGCATCTAGACGCTGGATTGTTCCAGCGTCTTTGACGCTAAGAACGTCTAGCGTCTGGACGTCTGGACTTCTTTATTATATATATATATATATATATATATATATATATATATATATGGACATGTGGATGAGGTCCACGTGAGAGATCTGAACCGTCCATCGAATTGACCAACTCAAGGCGGCCTCAAGAAGCCTTGAATAAACTCAATCTTAGCGTTTTTTTCCATCATCCAAATATGTGTGATCTGATAAATAGGTTAGATGCAAAATAAACATCATGGTAGGCCACACAAGGTGGTTCACGTTGTGATAGGGTGCAGAGCACGCTCTCTAACAACGTGGCCCACTTGTGGGCCCCACAATATCATCAAAGGAAAAGAAAGGGAAAGTGAATGGAAAGAAGAAGCAAGGGACAGAGATCCGGCTATTGAGGTGGCCCCGGCCACTATAGGGTCCACTATACATACTATACATGATCAAGGTGTGTAATGCCCTTAAAATCGGGGGTCGAGCAAAGCTCAACTCCCAAGTTCCAACGCATCACTTATGCAACATAGATTATGATGATTATTATGAGTGCATTCAAACAAGAGTGGGATTATACTAAAACAACATTTCATACTCCAGGATAACTAAATTAAGCAAGTAGAAGACTGTGATAGATATATAAAGTATATAAGTGGTTTTAAATCCCCCGAGTATGAATATGTAACAGGGCTGAATCTATACATGTTTTATGTCAAATTATACAAAATACCAAAATGTAAATGTCTAACTAATCCATAAACCCCTGTAATCCCATCGAATTAGCACTAGGTCTACGTAAACCTGCCTGAGAGCTGGACGCAGGAGAACTCTTCCTCCTCGCCTATGAAGTCCATTTTAGCTATATAAACCCCGTCATTACCTGCTGTTCACTCCCCAAGTATAGGGTTGTGATGTAGTAATAAACTCGGTAAGATCGAGGTCGAATCCCACGAGGACTGGTTGTCACAATTCAAATCTATGATTCTTCTTAACTAATCCAATGAATAATGAACTAAACTATTAAGCACAATTTTAGGAAAAAATAATTAAGAATAGGGAAGAAAATTCAATCAGAGAGAGAGCACTAGGACTTTCGAATCCACCCCTAATTATCCTAACCCTTGTTTTGTCTGTTGATTCACCTTGATCTAGATTGATACCACTTAAATAGAGAAAGCACAATCTGTGTCCTAAATCGGGCATACAGACTGTCTAATTCCTTTGAGCAATGCCATGAATAACAAATTCCATGTCCTTGGTCGGGCACATGGAATGTACATTCATTAAAGCATCCTGTTTCTTCCTCTATAGGAAACCTGTTCTTGATCAGACAGAAGCACCTGTAATAAGCATCCAAACAACATCCATCTATATACTTTGATCAAGTTCATAGATGGAGAAGTATGGAATTTAAACCCATAAAACCCACTTAGAGAAAAAAAACAAATTAATTAAAATTCAAAGTAAATCAATCAATACAAGAGCTGATCAAATTAGGGGCTTCATCTCAGCCCTAGCTGAGAAATTAGTTACCCATAAAATCCATAAAAAAAAAATATTAAATAAAATTCATAAATTAAAACTCCAAACCGAACAATCTCTCTCTCTTTCTCCTTCTCTTTCTTCTCTCCCTGGCTCTGGATCTCCAATTCTCTGGATCTGAATGCCTCTCCCACGTCCAAAACTTCCCTTTTATAGTTGTTGGATGGTGGAATCGGTGGCAGTCGTGAGACGGACTCGAAGTGCAGATTTTCGCAACCGTGATCGGTGGGCCCCACAGAGGTATTTTCTGGAAAATCTACCCCGTCCATTGGATTCAGGACGAAATTTCAGTCAAGAATGGGTGGTTTTGAAGGTCCATTAACGTGGCCCACAGAAGAAATCTCAAAAAGATCAGATTTGAACGTCGCCGGGTAGCCCTTTTGTGGCCTCTGTACCGCATACGTGTGTACGCATGGGAGTGGAATATCAGCATGGGTTTGTAGTGCTCGCGGCTCTCTTCAAGATGAACGGTTTGGATCGGCCGTACAGGCCATGGGTGGGGCCCACAACGCCTCGCAAAAACGGCCAGCGGCCGGTCCTCGCTGCCACGTAACAGGGACGCGGCTCTTTTCCGCTGCGAAAATGGTGGGGTCTACCGTGATGTTTTGTTGGGAAATCCACTCCGTCCATTGCTTCCCTCTCGAAAAATCGGTCAGACCTGGTGAGATTGGAGTGATTTCGGTGTGGTCCATCTGATCTCTTGATTCACCGTCCGAATTGTTTTCAACAGCTTGGATTTCACTCATGATGATCGTTCACGATTCGGACACCTAGGCATTGAAGAGGACCTTCATTTGGACCTGATGGACGGTCCGGATTGGCGGTCTGATGGACGGTGTGGACCCACAACTCAAAACCCAACTCACCAGCGTCCGTCCGCTGGACGCTGGTGCGTGAGAAGGAGGGAGGCTGCGGGTCAGCGTCCCGCTGACCGCCTTAGCCGGTCCGGTGCACGGCAGCCATCATGAGTGCATGGTGCACATGCACCACACATGGGGCCCACTTATGATGTTTATGAGAAATCTGCACCGTCCATCCTCTTTCCCATCTTCATTAAACCATTGGGACTAAAATTGAGGCAGTTCCAGATATCAGGGGGGTCCAGAATCGAAGATTAATGGGCTGATTTGTCTATTGGACCACTTCCCGAGATCTTCAAGGGCTGAAATTTAATATGTACGGTTGATTTACGGCCCCCATCACATGTATGAAGTTTCGAGTCAATTGGATGGTGGAAAATACGTGATCTTACAGTTTTCACCGGTTTCGGGCCTCTTTGGTTTGCTTTCCTCATATCCCAGGCGTGTAAAATCTTCACTATTGGTATTCTGGAGTCCATCCTGAGCTCTGGTAATTTCAGAGCGTTAAATTCACGCTTTTATTTCATCCTGCAGCAAAACACAATTAATTATGACATTAGGCGTTATTATTTACATAAAATTGTGCAATAACTGGGGTCTGATATGCAATATTTGACCCTCATCACCTGCATCTAAACCAGAGTCTAGGTGGTGGTGGGAATGAGTAGTTAATTCAGTGGAAATATAAAGTAAAGGTTAACATGTTATCGACTCAGTCAAGCAGTAATGATAAAGCAATACAATAATCATGTCATAAGTACTCTTATTAATGCAAGGATGGTATGCTATAATGAGGCATGCCCTTGCCTGCACTGCCTCAGTGACATCATCTCAGGATCGCGGCATGCAACACTCCCATTAAACGTGCGCTTCCTCGCCAAAGCACCGTGCAATGCGATGCATGATCGTGTTAGCCAAGTTCTTAATTAGGTCTATTCATACAGCAGGTTCGGAAAGCTAAGGTACCTCCCTTTATATCATTGAACCAAACAATGATCCATCTAAGGTCGTCAATCCTAGTTAATCGCATACGATAGGCAAGTTCGCTAGTTTATACTAATGGTTGCTACGGGAGGCTCGTCACCTCAACGTAGACTTGATTCAAACTCGAGGCCACACCACTAACACCCTACCAACTGGTAGTCTATTTTCGAAGGCTCGTCACCAACCTGACTGGGAACCACAATCAGGCTACACCGGGGTAGGCCTGTTTTATACTCGAGGTCACTATAGGAAGGCTCGTCACCTTGGCGTAGTTCTAGAGTATACTCGAGGTTACTACGAGAGGCTCGTCACCTGATCATAGGCCGACAGCTCGAATACAGTGTCCCATACCACCGTATTCGGCTCACGAGTTTGGGTTACTCACTGGTCACTACGGAGAGGCTCGTCGCCCCAACGTAGGTCGACAGCTCGACCACGGTGTCCCATACCACCATGCCTGGCTTATGAGTCTTAGCGGATCGAGGTATCATGGTTGAAACGGGTCTTTACATTGGTAAGGGTACCTTAGGTTCAAGCAATAGCGTCCATACATGGTGAACAGACATTGGGTCAATTGGGTTACTTGACAAGCTCGACTGGTACGAGCGTACGTTGAATTTATCGACATGGAGTGCATATGCACTCCTCGTAGCCTAGCCACTGTTGATAATCAGCGTATGACTCAGATTCCTCGAACGTATCCGTCGTGGCTAAAACAATTCGGCCACCGATCGTAAACTATTACCAATTGCCTGGACTACATCGTAGCCCCAATTACACTAGACATTCGTATGTGCTAGTCAAAACAGCATGTAGCAACCAATTCAATTATAAATCTCATTAGGCCATTTTAACAAACACATAGCACATGTTATCATACATAGGCATTTCATCCATAAATAACGTAGTAGCAAGTTAGGTTACATGAAGGAAACTTAAACTACACATATGAGAATCCTATCTCGACACCCTCATTAAATACATTTCAACGAGCATTTTCTCATTCAGGCATTTTACCGAACACTTAAACTACACATATCAACACACATATAATAAATCAGTTATAACGGATATTACAGCGATTCCTTTCACAAGGGAGTTGCCATACGTACAAGAATCATGTATTCTTAAACATCAATCATAACGAGTACAAATCATAATTCCATATTCATTCAAACATTTCAACAAACACGTAGAATGCATTAAAAATCAACATAGTTTATATATATATATATATATATATATAGAGTCATGCTCCCCTGCGCACCTACGCACGTGCGCACCTTTGCACAAGTGCCATGGGTGTCTAATCTAAACGGTCCATGTGATGAGGAATCCCATGAAACCTCATGTGACAAATTTTCACCCCGATCTAAAATTCTGGTGTGCCATAGCAAAGAGAAATGCAAATCAAGGGAGGAAACTGTTTTCATTTTTGATGGCCCATTAAAGTTTTACATCAAAGTAAAACTTGGGCTTGGGGGGTTTCACGAGGTGCTGCTTCACATGAACGGTTCAGATTTTGGATCCACATCACGTATGATGGATTCTAAAAAAAGTTCGTACGTATTACGTACGAACTGGTTCGCAGGTGAGCGTTTCCCTATATATATATATATATATATATATATATATATATATATATATATAGTGCGTGTGTGTGTAATATATGAAAGACATCGTATCTAAATACATGTAATAGTAATCAAGTCAGTCATAAATCATTAACTGACATTGAAAACCTTAAAAACCATAACCTAAATGTTTATAGTCTACACCTTTCGTCGGTAAACTTGTAACAAATTCAGTTTAAACACTAAGTCCTCGTCTGCGACACAATGGCAACCTATAGCATGGAATAGGTTAGCTGTTTCACCATTTACTCTATTTAAATCCCTAAAACAGATTAGGATTAGGATTTCTTACCCGAAAAGGGAATCGGAATCACCGGTATAACAACACGGAAGCGGTGGTTAAGCACGTGGAGTGATGGAATCGAATCCCAAGAACGATCCCTAACTCTCTCTCTCTCTCTCTTCTCCTCACTTTCTCCTTCTCTTTTCTCTCTCTTCTCTCTCCTAGGGTTTGGAATTCGTATGGAATGAGAGAGGAGTGGGTAAAGGCCCTTATATAGGCCCAGAATTGATCGGAATGGCCCTAGGGCCATGATATACTTAAGTTATAGCCAAAAGTCGCCTATTTCGAGCCAACGGAGCACATTTGGAGGACCCTTTTTCTGCATACAATTCGGGAAAAGTTCCCTGACCGTGGATCGACATTAGGTTAAGGTTTTGGTTCGATCGGATTTATAGATCAACCGTGGCGGACCAGTTTCAGTTCAACGGTCATCGTCACTCGATCAGGGTCACAAGTACACTGACCTATGTTGGAAAATTTTCCTGATCCGAGGGTGTAATTGGGTCATAATCTGATGGTTTAAAACCTTAAATTTGGCCCACAAGCGAATGGCCCAATTCACTTAAGTTTGAGTTCATTTTCTAAAGATATTCGAGTTTCTCACACACTTTGTTCTGAGCTCAAGTTGTGCATTTCTGAATACTATTAGGACTTCGTTTTCGAGGTAGTTGTCAAGCCTAGCAAGGCGGTCATAACTGTATAGTTTATCGGTTATCGGACTTTCGACGCGCGGTCCAGGTCCGATACGAAGTTTCAATGCACTCCCGAGAGCAACTGGGTTTAGAGATCGATCCTAGGTTTCTAGGTAAGGTAGCGTGAGCGATTCTACTGATTTTGGGTCTTGCAGTTCGTATTTAAAGCGGTTCAAGTTAATTCGATAGGTGATTTTGTTTAGCACTTAATTAATTTTCACGTAATTTCTAAAGGATTCGGTCCTTAGTGATTTCTGCCTGAGGTGGTACTCGAGTCTTTGTATGGATTTTTCTGGGATGTTACAAGGTGAGTCCCACCCTTGTGGGCCCACCAAAAATAGATAAATCACAAAGAAAAGGAGGGTTTTGATCCTCCCATACACTCACAACAAAGGATGAACGGTTAGATTGAATCGGATCAATGATCGGATGGCCCACCAAGCACCTCTCCACCCCTAATCTCCTCTAATCTTTCTTTTCTTCTCTCTTTCTCTCTTAATCTCTCCATAATAATCTTTTTTCTTTCTTCTCTCTCTATTTTCTGAAATTCTTAGAAAAAAAAAAAAAAAAAAGGAATGAAAATATCCATATGCAGGGAGGTTTTTGTGGTAGAGAATTTAGGATAGGAATGGGATTTTAGAAAGGGAGATAGGGTAAAAGGGGGAGGAAAAAATAAGAGGAATGATGAGTGTTGACCTTTGGAGCTTCCTTTTCATGGGGAAGGGAATGTGATGGGGTAGGTGGTGATGGATTGATGGGATGATTGATGGATTGATGGGTGATTGATGGATTTGATTGATTTGACAACATTAGGATTTGTGCAAATGGAGCCAACGTGCGTTGTGTGGCCCACCTCGGATTGTGCCAAAACTGCAACTCCAAATTTATAGATCGCAATGAGGCATGCCACATGGCGTTAGAATTGTAGCCCCCACGCGGTCACTAGGGTACAAGTCTCGGGGCGTTGTGGTACTAAAATAGGGTCGCGATGAAAACTCGTCAATCTGGTCCGCCAAGAACATGCCGGTGCCAAAGTTAAAGCGTACGTAAGATCTCACGAGGTTATGGGTCTTACATCTCAGTTACAAGAAAGGAAGGGATTAGACACCCTCTCTTGCCCGCAGTGCGGTCTCTATTTAAAGGAAGTGTGACTATTAGGAGAGTTATGGTACCTGCAAATATGTTAATCATATAGTCATGCTTCACGTTACCACACGAGAGGGTCGAGCAAGCAAAAAGAAAAATAAAAGAGATTCTAGCCTTGCTTTGCAAAGTCAAAAAAAAAAAAAAGGGCAAGCAAATAGAATGAAATTAAGGCAATAGAAAATACATGCAGTAAAAGAACAAGAATAGAGGTTTACTATAATGGAATGTGCATAATGCACCACGTTTTGAGTTTGATTGAGATATGAGAAAGAAAAATGGAGGTCAAATACCTTTTTTAAGTAAAAAAGAGATAGTCAAACATCCTTAATCCCGACTCTACTCTTGAGTTGACTAGCTTGATTCACTGGATGAATTTTTTAGTAATTAGAAGAATCTAGGCTTTTGTCCGTATCAGGGCTCTCTTCAAAATGAACTGGGCATGTTGGGTCCTATGCCAACCCTTAAATTCTTTGCACTTTCCCCACTGTCTTTGTCTGTCCCTAGGTAGGGGTCTGAGGCTAAATTTACAAGAGAAACCCATCATTCAGCGGTTGACCGACGGTGAACACTTTTCAAGAGTTTTCCATGTAGGTGGGCCGAAAGGGTGCGAAGTGTCCGTTAGCCAATGGTTGGTCGACGGTTTGGTGTACATCGGCCAAGCATTGGCTGACAGTTTAGGTGTCTACAGCCCTGAAATGGCATGGAAAAAGGGATGGACACGAGGATAAGTCACATATATATCAAGGTGGGGCCACAAAACTTTTCAAACACCGATTACTACCTACCGAGGCTGACTCCGTCTCCGGTGCCCATTGAAGAAAAAGAAAAGAAAAGAAAGAAACAAACAAATTGTTGTATTTGATGTCTTAAATCTAATCAGATTCTGCGTAGATTTTTTTCACAAAACTACAAAAGTACGGGATTTGTTTCTGATTTTGTTTAGGATTCTTTCCGATTTTGTTTAGGATTCTTTCTACAACTATATATGGGTGTAAACGGGATTGGGAGGCATTCTAATGGATTCTAAGGCTTCTAAAAGGGTTATAGGGTTTCTAAAAGGGTGGAGCAAGGGAGAGATTTGAGGATTGCTCAAGTCTGGTAATGAAAAGGCTGAGCTATATGTCCTGGGGGGGGGGGGGGGGGGGGGGGGGGGGGAAATAAAAATTAATAAGAGGAATATAAACAATAGATAGCCAAATGAAATGCAAATAACCAAAGGAAATAACAGCCTCAAAAATTAAGTATTGAGAGGTTGAAACAAACTAGGTTCTAAGGACAACCTAACACCAAAAACCAATGGTTTATGGCAGGACAACCTTACTAGAACGTGGGTGAGTATCAAAAACTAAAACTGAAGAGAAAATGAAAGAAATAGAAACTAATCTATTACAACATTCACCACACAATGCTGAAATTTAAAGATTACAACATTCACATTGACCGACTCTTCTTCTCACAAATTCAAAAACGGCAGTTACCGTTTTCTATTTTTAAATAGAGACTTGGGTCTTCTGTTGTGGGCCACCATCATAAGTCGAAGATCCAATCCGGACCGTCCATTAGACCATAATGGCACACAGTACCATCGCCTAGGGGGCGATATTTCAAATTACAGCAGAGATCGGTTTTTAACCGTTCAAACTCGGAATGGACGGCAACAAGAATATTCCATGGGTCGCATCAACAGACAGTATAAACCGTCCATGCCCGACCGAAATTTCATCTTGCATCCAATGGATGGCTTGGATTTATCAAAATAGCAACAAAGTGGACCCCACCAACATCACAGTGCGATCAGTGCAAGTCCCTGTTCCGCGGCCGGATGCAACCCGACTTTTGTGAGCTGTGGTGTGGTCACGATGATGATCAAACGGCTGATCTGGACCGTCCATCGTATAGACCAGCCAAAAACGTCCTAGGGGACATTAACCTTTTGGAAAGAAAGCACGAAAAAGAAGAGTTGGGATACTTCTATTTTGGTTGCGTAAAGGTTATACACGCCACCGACTTTCCAGTTTCGCAGAGTGTTGTGCGTAAAGATGTTACACACTCCACCGCCCAGGCCATCTGACCACCTTCTTATCTCTATAAAAGAAAGGAAAGAGAAGGGAGAGGGGATCCAAGTCTTTGTGGACGTAGAGCATTGAGGAGCTGGTCACAGAGGATTTATTCCAGCCAGGTTGTGGACGTGAGTGAAAAGAGAAAGAGAGGAAGAAAAAAAGAGTGGTGTAAGGGATGTGTCTATTTTCAGTTCTATGTTTCTTCTTTCTAGCTGAATCTACGTTCCTCCCCATGAATTTCTAATTTCTTAGCTAGAGCTGAGATAAAGCCCCTAATTTGAATGACTCTTGTTATGAATTGATTTCATCTGAATTGATTGATTTATATCTTTCTCTAGTGTGCTTAAATGAAACTCCATACTTCTCCATTCTATGAGCTTAACCAAAGTCTAGATGTGGATGTTGTTTGGAATCTTATTCTAGGTGCTTATATCTAACCATGAACAGGTTTTCCTATAGAGAGAGAGAGAGAGAGGAATTTACATCTATTCATGTCTGACCATTGATGGAAAGATATGATCCTTATGCTTTAAGGGATTATACATTCTGTGTGCTCGACCAAGGACATAAAGTGTGCTTTATTTATTAAATTTATATCAATCTGAACTAGTGTGAATCAATAAGTAAAACAAGGGTTAAGATAATTAGGGGTGGATTCAAAAGTCCTAGTGTTCTCCTAGATTGAATTTTTCTTCCTGTTCTCAGTTACTTTTTCATTGATTTTTGTTAGTTTACTTAATCACTAGCTAAAATATTTGTTGGATTAGTTAAGAGGAATCATAAATTTTGAATTATGACAACTAGTCCTCATGGGAACGATCTTGTAATACGTACCGTGTCTACATCTGATTAATATACTTGCAAGTTTAAAATCATTTAAATCAGGTTGGTTTAAATAAAACATCAGGTTAGTTTAAATAAATCATTTAAATCAGGTTCGTATACTTGATGTTTTATTTAAACCAACCTGATTTAAATGATTTTAAACTCACAAGTATACGAATCAGGTGTAGATATGGTACGTATTACGAGATCATTCCCACGAGGATTAGTTGTCACAATTTGAATTTTAGGATTCCTCTTAACTAATCCAACAAATATTTTAGCTAGTGATTAAGTAAACTAACAAAAATCAATGAAAAAGCAGCTGAGAACAATAAGGAAAATTCAATATAGGAGAACACTAGGACTTTTGAATCCACCCCTAATTATCTTAACCCTTATTTTACTTGTTGATTCACCCTAATTCAGATTGATATAAATTTAATAAATAAAGCACACTCTATGTCCTTGGTCGAGCACACAGAATGTATAATCCCTTAAAGCATAAGGATCACATCTTTCCATCCATGGTCAGGCATGAATAGATGTAAATTTCTGTCTCTTTCTCTATAGGAAAACCTGTTCATGGTCAGACACAAGCACTTAAAATAAGATTCCAAACAACATCCACATCTAGACTTTGGTTAAGCTCATAGAATGGAGAAGTACAGAATTTTCATTTAAGCACACTAGAGAAAGAAATAAATCAATCAATTCAGATGAAATCAACACATAACAAGAGTCATTCAAATTAGGGGCTTCATCTCAGCCCTAGGTAAGAAATTAAAAATTCATGGGGAGGAACGTAAATTCAAATAGAAAGAAGAAACATAGAACTGAAAATAGACACATCCCTTACACCACTCTTTTTTTCTTCCTCTCTCTCTTTTCACTCACGCCCACAACCTGGCTGGAATAAATCCTCGGTGATCAGCTCCTCAATGCTCCACGTCCACAAAGACTTGGATCCCCTCTCCCTTCTCTTTCCTTTCTTTTATAGAGGTAAGAAGGTCAGTCAGAAGGCCTAGGCGGTGGAGTGTGTAACATCTTTACGCACAGCACTCTGCGAAACTGGAAGTCGGTGGCGTGTATAACCTTTACATAACCAAAATAAAAGCATCCCAACTCTTCTTTTCCGTGCTTTCTTTCCAAAAGGTCAACATCCCCTGTGACGTTTTTGGCTGGTCTATACGATGGACAGTCCAGATCAGCCGTCTGATCATCACCGTGACCACACCACAGCCCGTAAAAGTCAGGCTGCGTCCAGCCGTGGAACAGGGACTTGCGCTGATCTCGCTGCGACGTTGGTGGACCCACTTCGTTGCTATTTTGATAAATCCAAGCCGTCCATTGGATGCAGGATGAAATTTTGGTCGAGCATGGACGGTTTATATTGTTTGTTGATGCGGCCCATGAAATATTCTTGATGCCGTCTATTCTGAGTTTGAATGGTTAAAAACCGATCTCTACTGTTATTTGAAATATCGCCCCATAGGCGATGGTACTATGGGCCATTATGGTCTAATGGACGGTCTGGATTGGATCTTCGACTCGTGATGGTGGCCCACAATAGAAGACCGCAAGTCTCTGTTTAAAAATAGAAAACGGCAATAGTCGGTTTTGAATTTGTGAGAAGAAGAGTCGATCAGCGCATGCTGACCGAGTTTTGTATTTTTGGTGCACGTCCGGTGCACCTATGCACTATACACATGCCACCATAGGTGGAGTCCACTGCAATGTTTCTGAGAAATCTAATCCGACCATCTGTTTTGTCTCCTCATATAATGGGTTGAGACCAAATTTGAGGCATATCCAGAGACTAGGTGGGCTCCAAATTAATGGTTTTGGGGCTGATCTGTTTGTTAGGCCACTTTCTCAATGATCCAATAGATGAAATTTAATATGTACGGTTAATTTATGGCCCCTAGGCCATGTATGAAGTTTCGTGCCGAATGGATGGTTGGAACCATGTGATCTTGAATCTTGGACAACTTTAGGGCCTGTTTAACGGGAACGGCTTGATTTCCTCGGATCTCTATCATGTAAATCCATCAATCTTGGTCCTCTGGAATTCCGTCCATTGCCTTGGTTACTTCAAAGTGTCAATTTCATGCATGTAGTATCCTTTTTCAGTCCAAGCTCCTGATTGCATCCTACATCAAAAACACGATTAAAATACAACGTTAAGCATTAACATGTACGTAAAATCAGGTACTAATCAGGGTCTAATATGCAATATTTGACCCTCATCACAACCCCCAACCAGCATTTTGCTAGTCCCGAGCAAAGTATGCGAAAAATAAGTTGAGAATTACAGGGCAATTTCTATGAAACCAGGTGATATTTTGAAAAATGATTCAAATACGAGAAATCTAAGATTCATGGATGTTGGGCATTATTCTCTCCTAGGCTCAAGCACACGGTAAACTTCATAATCATATTCAAAGTATTAATCTATTAATTAGAACAATTCTAAATATTGAGTTCCATGAGTGTATAGCGTAATCTCGGCTTCTCACTATTAAGAGGTCCAATCGTCAATTTCATGATATCATTGGCAACCAACAAAGGAATTCAAGACAACCAGCCTAAACCAAAACCTGCCTCACAGATCATTCTTTCATTCTACCAACCTTTGATTTTTTCATTAGATATATGCCAAGAAGGGGAATTAAATCCTCACCTATAGGGAGCAAACCCATGGTGAAAACTAGTCGCCTAATTCTTTCCAAATGTCAACCATGGGGAGTCGAATCTACACCTATAGGGAGCAAACCTATGGTGAAGTTCGATCGCCCAACCCTTTCCGCAGGCAACTATCTTGTAGCTGGGTATTTCCTTTTTCTTTCATTCTTCTTATTAAACATGATGGACAATTTCCCCAGGTTGGTTCCTTCCATGCTTAGTGATCACTAAGTTACAATTCAATATCAAACTGAAACCTTAATGTGTAAGCGAGATGTGTCCTGTGAAATCATGACTCAATCAATGTTTAAAACTTCTAATCATGGGTTAACAATTCAAACTTAACTGCGAAATCTAATAAATGGCTGAATCCAATAGTCATAAATTACCAACATTCTGTATCGTGTAATTCTAAAATCACGACTATCCGTCAAAATCACTTCGAATTCACAAGAAATTCTAGAAAATTGTTTTAAAATTTTCACAAAATTTTCACAAATTTTGCTCAAGACCAAGAAAATACTGATTAGTAACCTAATCTCCCACCCTAAACCTAAAATTTACATTGTCCTCAATGTAAAAGAAATGAGCATACAATGCACATGGGACAACGAAAGTAAAGGAGAAGTGATGGAAAGATAGTACCTGGAAAGAAATCGAGAGGCTTGTCCAAATATATCAGCGTGAGAGCGGGTCAGTACAAGAGAGCAACCAACAAAAGCAAACTAACCGAATATAGGGTTAGTTTTCTAGTCCTCAAGCAAAATAAAAATAACAATAAAATAAAAATAAAAATAAAATAAAATCCTACCTATACCACTTTCGCAGGTGCTCTCGATTGCATTTAGCGTATGCAACAAGCCTTTAAACCCCTAGGTTGCCCCTAGTGGACGAGTTGTAGTCTCGTGAGGGTTTGCAGCAATGTTACCTACAAACATTGAACTAACTAACTAGGAAAAAGAAATGAAATGAAAGGTTGGGTTGCCTCTCAGAAGCGCTAAGTTTAACGTCTTCAGCCAGACAAGCAATGCAAGTAACCATGGATCATGAATCAATCAATATAAGTCAACCATGGTCAAGTTCGGGTGGTTTCTCAATAAACGGGACCAGTTTAGACTCGAATGGTGGAAGAAGTCCACTTTAGCTTTCCATTTTGTAGTATCCATGATAGAATTAGAGTCAAGCAATGCATTGACTTCTTGGATGGAACAAGTCTCAAGAGTGTCTTCGAAATATTTAAGGAAAGAGTCATGCACTAGACTCTCAATCATGTTCACTTCAAATATATCATCCAAGTCTGCCGGTTGTTTTCCAGCATTGAAAACATTGAGTTTAATCTTCATGTTACCAAAAGACAATTTCATAACTCCATTCCTACAATTTATGATAGCATTGGATGTGGCCAAGAATGGACGTCCCAGGATAATCGAGATTTGACTAGTAGGATTCTGGGTAGGCTGAGTATCTAGAACGATGAAATCCACTAGAAAATAAAACTTATCAACTTGAATAAGCACATCCTCAATAATACCATGGGGCACCTTGATAGATCTATTAGCTAGTTGTAGTGTTATTTTGGTTAATTTCAGCTCACCAAGTCCTAGTTGCTCATATACAGAATATGGCAACAAATTAACACTCGCCCCTAAATCAAGCAATGCCTTCTCAATCTTATGATCTCCTATGACACAAGAAATAGTGAGAGCTCCTGGATCCTTAAATTTAGGAGGGGTGTTGTGTTGAATCATGGAGCTGAGTTGCTCCGCAAGGAAGACCTTCTTTTAGACTTTCAGCTTACGCTTTTGAGTGCATAAATCTTTAAGAAACTTAGCATAAGCAGGGACCTACTTGATAGCATCAAGCAATGGAATGTTAATTCGCACTTGCTTAAACATGTCCAATATATCATTAAAGTTGTTTCCTTTCTTAACTGGTGCCAAATGTTGAGGAAAATGTGCTTTAGGCACATAGGATGGCACATGAGTGGTTCCCTGAGACTCAGAGTGCTTTTGGACTTTGGATGCACTAGTGTGTCTCTCCTCTTCATTTTGGTCTTCCGATTTGAAATTTAATTCTTCCCTAAGCATCTCTACTTTGTTCTCGATTTGTTTGTCAGACCTAAGGGTAATGATTGATTTGGCTTGCTCATGATATTGTTCTTGGTTTAAATTAGAGTCAATCTCATACTGTCCCTTTGGATTTGCCACAAGTTGGCTAGGGAACTTGCCTTCTCTCTCTCACTCAATGTGGCAGCAAGTTGACCCAACTGTACTTTCAGCTTGGCAATGGATTGCGCATTTGCATGTAACCTTTGCTGGTTAGCTTGTAGAGTTTGTTGGGTGTCTTTTTGAAATTGGAGAGAACTCTGCATAAAAAGATTGAGTGTATCTTCAAGAGATGGTTTCCATAATTGTGAAGGAAGTTGTTTATATTGCGGAAATTGTTAATGTTGTTGACTACCAACTTGGGGGTAAGGTTGCATAGGAGGATTTCCAGATGGTCCTCCTTGTTGTGGTCCTTTTACCCAAGAGAAGTTTGGATGTCTAGCCCACCCTGGGTTGTAGGTGTCTGGGTAAGGATCATTCCCAGTTCTCCGATAGGTATTCATAGCATGCACTTGTTCAGAGAGAAATTCTGGAAATGCTGCACCAGATGGACAAGACTACGTAGGATGGGCGGAACTGGAACATATGGCACATGACTCGATTTGAGTTGTTTGTGGAGGTCCATTATTTAACACCAAAGCATCAACTTTCTTTGTCAGGCTATCAATCTTGGCATAAAAATCTGGCGTGACTCCTATCTCATATATACCACCTTTCTTTTGTGGTTGGGGACTTCTTTCACCTCTATTTGAATAGTCTCATTGCTTGGAGTTTTCATACAAGGTTTCAAAGAAATTCCAAGCTTCGACATCACTTTTGGTCATGAATGACCCTCCACTGGTGGCATCAACCATGCGACGGTTTTGAAGTATCAAACTATCATAGAAGTATTGAACCTGTTGCCACTTCTCAAAACCATAGTGTGGACATTTAAGAAGCATGTCCTTCCATCTTTCCCAACATTCATGAAAGTGTTCACCCTCTTTTTATGTGAAATTAGTAATTTCTCTACGGAGAGCATTAGTTTTGTGAATAGGGAAGAATTTGTTTAAGAAATTTTTAGACAGTTGGTCCCTTATAGCGTTAAACCCAACATTTAGAGAATTCAACCATGCTTTCGCCTTATTCTTCAAAGAAAAAGGGAAAAAGGCACAAACGGATTGAATCATCTGAAAAGTTTTGGAACCTAAAGGTAGAGCAGATGTCTAGGAATTCTTTCACATGAAGATATGGATCCTCCTTATCTAAACCATAGAAGGAGGGCAACAATTGTATAACCCCAGGTTTAAGTTCAAAGTGTGTTGTCGTAGTGGTTGGCAGCACTATGCAAGAAGGTGCATTAAATTGTACAGGAGCTGAATAATCCATAAGAGCTTTAACTCCATTCTCATCCGCCATTTCAAATGGAATGTTTCTCAATCTTCTACAAAATATTCTTTCTATTTCAAGATCAAAAGGTGTTAGTTCTATGTTCAGAGATCTACGTCCTAGCATAAACTAAGTTATTGCAATCTAGGAAAGAAAGTTAAACTAAACTAAACTAAGATGCAACCTAAGATAAATAAAACTAGAGATAAAAAATTATGAATTCCTAAAAACAAAATGAAACTATGCAAACAAGAGTTGGAAGAAAGAACCTGAAATAGAAGATGATTGATTTCCGAAGATTTGGGATCTCCTCCTTCACTATGAAGATAGTTTTTTTTTCAGCTTCTTTCCTTAATTCCTATAGAAAATAATGTAACGTCTCGGAAAAATCCGTACAAAGACCCGAGTACTACCTCAGGCAGAAATCACTCAAGACCAAATCCTTTAGAAATTAGACAAAATTAACTAAGTGTTAAACTAGATTAGCTGTGAAATTCACTTGAACCACTTTAAATACGAACCGCAAGACCCAAAACTTGCAGAATCATCGATGCTACATTACCCTATAATCTAGGATCAATCTC
The DNA here is from genome assembly GCA_030180095.1 of Magnolia changhungtana. Classification (NCBI taxonomy): domain Eukaryota; kingdom Viridiplantae; phylum Streptophyta; class Magnoliopsida; order Magnoliales; family Magnoliaceae; genus Magnolia; species Magnolia changhungtana. The sequence continues at coordinate 1,066,757 of JASAUF010000638.1, forward strand.
ATTACCCAGTTGCTCTCAGAAGCATCACAAAACTCCGTATCGGACCTAGACCGCACGTCGAAAGTCCGATTACAGCGAAACTAACCGATTATCACCGCCTTGCTGGGCTTGACAACCATCTCAGAAATCAAGTCCTGACTGTGACCAGAAATGCACAACTTGAGCCTGGAATATAGTGTATGAGGAGCGTGAGTATCTTTCGAAAAAAAAATCCAAACTTAAGTAAACTGAGATGTGTCGCTTACAAGCCAAATATAAGGATTCAGACCGTCAGAATCTGACCCAAATATGCCCTCAGATCAGGTGAAATTTTTCACACATGTCAGTGCACTTGTGACCCTGATCGAGTACCGGTGACCGTTGAACTGAAACTGGTCCGCCACGGTCGATTTGTAAATCCGATCTGACCGAAAACTTAAGTCGACCTAGATCCAATACCAGGGAGTTTAAGTCTGACCGCACGCAGAAAAAGGGGCCTCCAGAAGTGCTCTGTTGGATCGAAACAACCCCCATTTGACTGTAACCTAAGTATACCATGGCCCTAGGGCAATTTCGGTCAGTTCTGGGCCTATATAAGTGCTTTAAACCCTCTCTCTCCCTTCACATACGATTTTGCAAATGCTAGAGAGAGAAGAGAGAGAAAAGAGAAGGAAAGAAAGAGAAAGTGAGGGAGAGTGTGGGAGATTGTACTCGGGACTCAATCTTGTCGTTCCACGTGCTTATCCACCATTCCTGTATCGTTATTCAGGCGATTCTGATCCCGTTCTTAAGTAAGAAAATCTAACCCTAATCTGTTTTAGGGTTTAAGATAGTGTAAGTGATGAAATAGCTAACCTAATTCATGCTATAGGTTACCATTCTACCGTTGACAAAGACTTAGTGTCTAAACTGAATTCGTTATGCGTTTACCGGTGAAAGGTGTGGACTATAAACGTATAGGTTATGGTTTTCAAGGCTTTTAATATTGGTTAATAATTTATTACTGACGTGGGTGTCATTTCACATGTCAAATGCGTTGTTTGTTTCGCGATACAGATATACATGAACTATGTTGAATATATTGTATTCCAGGTGTTGGTAGAAATGATCGTATACGTATGGAATTTGAAATTATGTTTGTCATGATAAATTACCGCGAATATATACTAGTTGTATATGTAACAACTCCTAGGTGAAAGGATTCACCCTAATACATGTTATGCCAACATACGTCGTATATGTTATAATGTGTAGCCTAGGTGTTTGTGAAAATGTCTGAATGAGTATAGAATTTGTATTCGTGCTCGTCATGACTAACTGTCATGGATATATGATTGTCGTGTAGGCGACGACTCCTTGACGAAAGGATTTGCCCTAATTCATATTATAACCAACATACGTCATGTATGTTGGAATGTGTAGACTAAGTATTTGTAAAAATGCCTCGATGAACTAGTAGTTAGTAATTTGTACTTTGTATGAATGTTGAGATATGATTCTCAACTATCTTAACTATGTGTATGATTTCCTCCATGTATTTTATATTATAGTGTTTGTTTAGGTATAGAATGCATATGTGTGAATTCATGTTTAAGTTGTAATCAATAAAATGCTCAAATGCTTATATGATTGGAATTATTGATCCATTACTGCTCTAATTATCTCATATGATTTTCTGTTATAATTGAATGTGGTTGGGGCTATTATATAGTCCAGGCAATCGGTAACGGACCTCGAATTGGTGGCTGAGGTTGTCTCACCACACAGGACGTGGTCGATGAATCCGAGTTGTAGTTGGGATGTCGGCAGTGGTTAGACCACACGATGTGCTTACACACTTCATATCGATCAACTCAATGTGCACTCGTGCTACTCGAGCTCGTCAAGTAACCCGATTGGCCCGATGTATGTTCACCATGTTTGGACACTACTGCTTGAACCTAGGGTATCAAACTCACCAGTGAAAACCCCGTTAACCTGGGTACCTCGATCCGCTAAGACTCATGAGCCGAACATGGTGGTATGGGACACCGTGGTAGAGCTGTCGGCCTACGCCGGGGCGACGAGTCCACCCGTAGTGACCAGTGAGCAACATAAGCTCGTGAACCGAATACGGTGGTATGGGACGCTGTATTCGAGCTGTCGGCCTACACTGATCAGGTGACGAGCCCTTTATAGTGACCTCGAGCATACTCTGAGACTGTGATGAGGCGACGAGCCTTTCGGTAGCAACTAGAGTATAAACTAGGCCTACACTGATCAGGTGACGAGCCCTTTGCAGTAACCTAGAACCGCAACTTCGTATGAGATTTACTAGGACTGATGACCCTAGAATGGATCATTGTTTAGGTATTGATATAAGGGAGGTACCTTAGTTTCCCAATCCTGTTGTATGAAAATGACTAATAAGAACTTGGTAATCACGCTCATGTACCGCACTGCATGTGTCGTTTGGCATTGAGTAGAGAGCACTGAGAAAGTGACTGACATGCGCGACCGTTAGATGAAGATCGCAGAGGGAGTGCAAGCGAGGGCATACATCATTTATACATACCATTCCTACATTAATCAGAGTACTTAGGGATATTTGATTTTATTGTTTTATCATTACTACTTGACTGAATTGATAACATGTTAACCTTTGCGTTATTGTTCCATTGAGTTGATCACTCACTCCCACGTTCTGGGACGGTGTTTTAAACACCAACTAGACTCTATCTTAGTTGCAAACGGAGACCCGACTGATGAGGCGAAGCCAGACTTCGCAAACGATGAGGATGCTTTCTCATATATGCAGTATTCAGGTGAGTTTATATAGACTGTTCTAATCGACGGGGCTTCAGGGTTATACTTGTAGTAGACTATCACATTTTTTTTGACATTTTGTATTTTGAAACAATATTTGTAATTATTGACCTGGCAACGCATACATACTTTGGGGACCTATACTGGTTTATAAAGTTATACATATTCGTTTCGATCTTCCGCTTACGTATTACAACTGTCCCTAGATTATGTTTTGCTGATTTGGCTTAATCTCATTCATGTTTTATGAATTAATACAGATAACAAACAATCATCATTAAATATTTTGCATAAGTGATATGTTGGAACTCGGGAGTTGGGTTTCTACTCGACTCCTGAATTTCAGGGCGTTACAAATAAAGACAAAAATAAATTAAGTTTCCTAAAATTTGTTAAACATATAAAAAAAAATCCTAGTGCTATGAATTATGATAAGAGAGAATCATAAATCCAATTGGACTGAAACAGTCCCTAGCAACGGCACCAAAAACTTGATGTTTTATTTAAACCAACCTGATTTAAATGATTTTAAACTCGCAAGTATACGAATCAGGTGTAGATATGGTACGTATTACGAGATCGTTCCCACGAGGACTGGTTGTCACAATTTGAATTTTATGATTCCTCTTAACTAATCCAACAAATATTTTAGCTAGTGATTAAGTAAACTAACAAAAATCAATGAAAAAGCAGCTGAGAACAAGAAGGAAAGTTCAATCTAGGAGAACACTAGGACTTTTGAATCCACCCCTAATTATCCTAACTCTTGTTTTACTTGTTGATTTACTCTAATTCAGATTGATATAAATTTAATAAATAAAGCACACTCTATGTCCTTGGTCGGGCACACAGAATGTATAATCCCTTAAAGCATAAGAATTACATCTTTCCATCCATGGTCAGGCATGAATAGATGTAAATTCCTATCTCTTTCTCTATAGGAAAACCTGTTCATGGTCAGACACAAGCACCTAGAATAAGATTCCAAACAACATCCACATCTAGACTTTGGTTAAGCTCATAGAATGGAGAAGTACGGAGTTTTCATTTAAGCACACTAGAGAAAGAAATAAATCAATCAATTCAGATGAAATTAACACATAACAAGAGTCATTCAAATTAGGGGCTTCATCTCAGCCCTAGCTAAGAAATTAGAAATTCATGGGGTGGAATGTAGATTCAAATAAAAAGAAGAAACATAGAACTAAAAATAGACACATCCCTTACACCACTCTTTTTTTCTTCCTGTCTTTCTCTTTTCACTCACGTCCACAACCTGGCTGGAATGAATCCTCTGTGATCAGCTCCTCAATGCTCCACGTCCACAAAGACTTAGATCCCCTCTCCCTTCTCTTTCCTTTCTTTTATAGAGGTAAGAAGGTCGGTCAGATGGCCTGGGCGGTGGAGTGTGTAACATCTTTACACACAGCACTGCGAAACTGGAAAGTCGGTGGCCTGTATAACATTTACGCAACCAAAATAGAAGCATCCCAACTCTTCTTTCCCGTGCTTTCATTCCAAAAGGTCAATGTCCCCTGGGACGTTGATGGATGGTCCAGATAAGTCGTCTGATCATCACCGTGACCACACCACAGTCCACAAAAGTCGGGCTGCGTCCGACCACGGAATAGGGACTTGCGCTGATCGCGTTGCAACGTTGGTGGGGTCCACTTTGTTGCTATTTTGATAAATCCAAGCCGTCCATTGGATGCAGGACAAAATTTCGGTCGAGCATGGACAGTTTATACTGTCTGTTGATGCGGCCCATGAAATATTCTTACTGCCGTCCATTCCGAGTTTGAACGGTTAAAAACCGATCTCTGCTGTTATTTGAAATATCGCCCCGTAGGCGATGGTACTTTGGCCCATTATGGTCTAATGGACGGTCCGGATTGGATCTTCAACTCGTGATGGTGGCCCACAACAAAAGACCGCAAGTCTCTGTTTAAAAACAGAAAATGGCAACTACCGTTTTTGAATTTGTGAGAAGAAGAGTCGGTCAGCGCATGCTGACCGACTTTTGTATTTTTGGTGCACGTCCGATGCACCTGTGCACTATACGCATGCCACCCTGGTGGGGTCCACTGCAATGTTTCTGAGAAATCTAATTCGATCATCTGTTTTGTCTCCTCATATAATGGGTTGAGACCAAATTTGAGGCATATCCGGAGACTAGGTGGGCCCCAAATTAATGGTTTAGGGGCTGATCTATCTGTTGGGTCACTTCCTCAGTGATCCAATGGATGAAATTAATATGTACGGTTAATTTATGGCCCCCAGGCCATGTATGGAGTTTCGGGCCGAACGGATGGTTGGAACCATGTGATCTTGAATCTTGGACAACTTTTGGGCCTCTTTAACGTGAACGGCTTAATTTCGTCGGATCTCTATCATGTAAATCCATCAATCTTGGTCCTCTGGAATTCCGTCCATTGCCTTGGTTACTTCAAAGCGTCAATTCCATGCTTATAGTATCCTTTTTCAGTCCAAGCTGCTGATTGCATCCTACATAAAAAACACGATTAAAATACAACGTTAAGCATTCCCATGTACGTAAAATCAGGTACTAATCGGGGTCTAATATGCAATATTCGACCCTCATCACACATCCACAAATACATCCCACAATCTTAAATCATAAAAGATAAAGAAATAAACCACACATCCACCAAACATAAAGAATTATAGTGATTCACTTGTGTATACACCAACTGTTAAACAACAGCCACACAACTACTCCACTCCTAATATCCACTCCCTCGGGATATTAGCGTTCACTAATCAAAATAGGTTTTTCACGGTTCACCTAAAACCTTCACAATTGTGTCTTTCAAGTGGGCTTACATAATTCAAAAACCCCACATTCTGAGTTTTCTGGATCACCTCAGACAAACCAAAAATGAGATTTTCTGGAACAATCTCACAAACCAAAAAAGAATTGAATTACAGAAAAAGTAAAAACTTATCTGTATGACGATTCTGAAGCAGTCCGATAGAACCAACTTGATGATGACGTAAATGTTCAACGTTCAGTCTCACAAGTGTATAAGGTTCTAAGTCTAGATGATTTTTAATTAAATCAGCAAGGGCTTTGTATTGATTTTGATCTCAAGGAAGGGTAAATTGAATATCCTTTTTCAATATAAGAATGGAATATATAATCAAAATAAAAAACAAGAGCTACTTTAAAGAATCTTAAATATGCATAAAATAACTTAGAATGTACTCAAAATAAACTTAGAGTGATTGCTTAAGAATGATAAGAATTGAATAGAAAACTCTGAAATTCGAGCACTATTTATAGGTGAAAAATCGGTTCGCATGACTGGCCTTTGGTTAGCTACGACTGGCCTTATCCAAACAGTTTTTCAAAAATTCTGGCTCGATAAGATTTTTCAATTGCACGACTGTCCTTGTGGGTCCCTCGACTGGTCGAGTGGCCTACTCAACTGGTCGTGTGAGTCCAAATTACTCGCTGAAAAATGAGTCGAGCACTACACGACTGGTCGAGCACTATTCACACGACTAGTCGAACAGTTTCCAAGACTGGTCGTAGACCAATAGAAAATTTTCAAAAATTCATAACAAATCCTGGTCTGGTCAATGAAATACTAGGACTGGTCGAGCCAATGCTAGGGCTAGTCGAAAGAACATAATTTTACACTTATAAAATGACAAAAATGACCAACCGAAAGTATGAAATGATCTAATCATGATCTAAGGTCAATTTAGGTCAATCATAGCTTACTTGTGAGATAGAACATATGAACACTTAAGATATCGATCACTTCAGTAGCTTTAATTCTTGCGATCTTCAAAGTTTGAACTCGACATACTAAACATGATCTTCAACTAGGTCTTGAGTTCTTGGACTTTTCTGGTTCCAGATCTTGAACCACAATGTTCTTAAAAACTAAGTCTTCGCTCAATATATGAGTCTTCACTTTCTTCCAATTTGAAGATCTCGGTAAGTTCGTCGTAGATATAGGCAAGATAGATTCAGCACGAACGAAACGAACAACGAAGATTCAATGTGAAAAGATGTACAAGCAATTAAGATACAAACTTGAATTGGTTTGGCACACTAAAATTTGACAATACTTAGGGTTTATCATCATAGCACTTTCAGGTAAGTCCTTTCTCTTTGTAATTTCTACTTTCATAGTGAAGATCTGTCGCTTTATGCCATGGTTTTTTCCGGAAAGGGTTTTCCACGTTAAATATTTGTGTTCTCTTGTGTTTGCTTGGTCCTCTTGGATTGTTATCCTAGATCCATCTCTGTGTGATTCCGCAATCCAAAACCCAACAAGTGGTATCAGAGCAATCGTTGGGCACAGATTTGAATCTACAGGATTAGCATCAATGGGAAACACCAAGTTTGATATTAAGAAGTATTCAGACAAAAATAATTTTGAGTTATGGAAGATCAAGATAATTAGTCTATTAACCAAGCAAGGCGAAGTTAAGGCTCTTGAGGAGCGGAAATCGACTATGAATGACGAAGACTAGAATACTCTTGACATGAATGCTTTAGCTTCCATCCGTTTATGTCTCATGGATGAGGTTCTCTACAATGTTTTGAGGGAGAAAACTGTAGCTAGTTTATGGGCAAAGTTAGAGAATATTTATGCAAAAAAATCCTCTGAAAATCGCCTACACTTCAAGCTACAGTGGTATGCCTTTAAGATGACAAATGGTGGAGAACTGGAGGCCCACATCAGCAACTTTAATAAATTAGTTTACAAACTGTTAGATGTGGAGGAAGTGATCAAAGATGAGGAACAAGCAAGTATGTTGTTGAATTCTCTTCCGGCATCGTATGAGTCATTCAGGGACTCAATGTGCATCACAAATAAAACCATGAGTGTCGACACTGTTATCTCAGCTCTTCAAGGGAAGGTCATAAGAAAGCAAAACACCTGCATGGGGACATCTTCCAATGCACTGTTTACGAGGAGAAGAAATACTGATCGAGGTACAAGATCTTCAACACCTAGATCTAAATCCAAGGGCAAAGGTAAAAGAAAACTAAAGTGTTGGAACTGTAGGATGACTGGACACATGAAGAAAGATTGTACCAATCCTAAAGCAAAGAAAAAAAATTCAACGGTTTCTTCCAAGGAGACCAATGTTGTCACATCTGATGAAGAAACAAGTGGTGGTGATGTTCTGTCTGTGTCTATGATTGGTCCCTTGCATGACAATCTTAGAGATGAGTGAATCATTGACACAGGATCATCATATCACATGACTTCTCATCGGAGTTGGTTCCCAGTTACAAGGAATGTGATGGTGGATAGGTTTTTATGGGCAATGACAATGCCTAGAACGTTGTGGCTATTGGTACTATGAGTATCAAGATGTTTGATGGGATGGAGCGTACCTTGACTGATGTCAAGAACGTTCCTGATATAAAGAAAAGTTTGATTTCTCTCAGTGCACTCAAGACTATAGGGTACAAGTTCACTGGTATTGATGGTGTCATTAAAATTTAAAAAGGGGCACTCGTAGTTATGAGAGCACAAAGGTACGGAAACCTTAACAGGTTGATCGGGAGCACTTCAGCAAGTGGAGCAGCAACAGCTATTGCAGATTCCACGTCTATACGTATGTAGCATGCTCGTCTGGGCCACATGAGCGAGCGGGGCTTGAAGGTACTATTTGATCGTTGTTTGATTGTAGCTTTTAAGAATTTTAATTTACATATATGCGAGCATTTTATATATGGTAAACAAACTAAATTATCTTTTAAAACTGGAAAACATATATGTAAGGGAGTGCTTGATTATGTGCACTCTGATGTATGGGGGTCATCGCCAGAGGTTTCCATTAAGGGGTCGTCATGGTTTGTTTCATTCATTAATGACTACTCCATGAAAGTTTGGGTTTACTTCATGAAACATAAATCCGAAGCTTTCACGATATTCAAACAATGGAAGGCAATGGTAGAAAAACAGACAGGGCGAAAAATAAAGATTCTAAGGACCGACAATGGTGGAGAATTCACTTCCACTGAATTTAATGAATATCGCAAGGATGAAGGGATCATTAGACACAACACAGTGCATCACACGTCCGAATAAAATGGTGTGGCTGAGCGGATGAATCAGACTCTCTTGGAGAGGGCTCGATGCATGTTAAATAATGCCACGTTGGGTGAGGACTTATTGTAACACCCCGAATTTTGAGGGTCGAGCAAAGGCCCAACTCCCGAGATCCGTCGCATCACTTATGCAACATAAATAATGATGATTAAATGTTGTCCGGTTTAGTGTATTTAAGCATGAATGGGATTATACTAAATCAACGTATCATACTCCAGAGATGATTAATTTCAGCAAGCGGAAGACTGTGATAGATATATAAAGCATATAAGTGGTTGTAAGTCCCCATAGTATGAACGTGTTACCAGGTTAAATAATTACATGTGTAACTTCAAATTTTACAAAATGATAAAGTGTAATGTCATCTAATCCATATCCTTGTAGCCCCAGTGACACAACTCCAGATATACATAGACCCGTCAGAGAGTTGCAGATAGGAGAACTCCTCGTCGTTATAGAAGGCAGGCTCCATCTCGTAAGCCTCGCCGCCATCTGAAACTACAACAGCGTCTGGTTGATGTTTTAAAACACCGTCCCAGAGTGGGAGTGAGTGATCAACTCAGTGGAGCTGTAAGGCAAAGGTTAATATGTTATAAATTCAGTCGAGCAGTAATGATAAAGCAGTACAACAATCATGTCCTAAGTACTCTTGTTAATGCAAGAATGGTATGCGAGAATGATGTATGCCCTCGTCTGCACTCCCTCAGCGACATCATTCACGATCGCGCATGCAACACTCCCGGTAAACATGCGCTTCCTCACCAAAGCACATGCAATGCGGTACATGATCGTATTAGCCAAGTTCTTATTTAAGCTTATTCATACAGTAGTTGCGTCCATACATGGTAAACACACATTTAGGCCAATCGGGTTACTTGACAAGTTTGATTGGTACGAGCGTATGCTGAATTAGTCGACATGGAGCGCGTAAGCACTCCACGTGGCTTAACCACTGTCGACAAATCATCGTACGACTCGAATTCCTCGAACGTATCCAATGTGGCAAATCTAGTCCGGCCACTCAACCGGGATACATTACAGATTGCCTGGACTACATAGTAGTCCCAATCATACTCAAGTACACTAGGTAATCACATGTGATAGTCAAAACAGTATTTAACAAACCATCTAAATATAAATCTCATTCGAGCATTTTAACAAACACATAGTGAGCATATTACCATACATATGTATTTCATCCACAGATTACGCAGTAGTAAGGTAAATTACATAAAAGAATTTATACACGTAGATAAGGTAGTGGAGAATTCTATCTCAACACTCTTAATAATTACAATTCAACAAACAATTACTCATTCAGGCATTTTATCATACACTTAGCCTACACATTACTACGTACATACCCTAATTTAGTTATAGCTTATATTATAGCAAATCCTTTCACAAAGGAGTTGTTATACATACAACAAACATGTATTCAAGATTAATAGTTATGACAAGTACAAATCATGATAATAATTCCATTCAAACATTTCAACAAACACATGGAATATATTATATTCAACATAGTTCATATATATATGTATTACATGGAAAACATCGTATCTAAGCACATGTGACAGCAATCAAGTCAGACATAAATCATTAACTGACATTGAAAGCCTTGAAAACCATAACCTAAACATTTATAGTCTGCACCTTTCGTCGGTAAACTCGTATCGAACTCAATTTGAATACTATGCCTTTGTTTATAGCACAACGGCAACCTATAGCATGAAATAGGTTAGCTATTTCACCATTTACTCTATTTGAATACCTAAAACAGATTAGGGTTAGGATTTCTTACCCAAGAACGGAGTCAAAATCGCCGGTATAGCGATATAGGCAGGATGATTTGGCACGTGAAGCGATGGGATTGAATCCCAGCAACTATCCCTCACTCTCTCTCTTCTCCTCACTTTTTCCTTCTCTTTTCTCTCTTCTCTCTCTTAGAGTTTTGTAAATTCTTATGGAATGAGAGAGGGGTGGGTTTAGGGCTTTATATAGGCTCAGAAGTGATGTCAATGGCCCCAGGGCCATGGAATACTTAGGATACAGCCAAAAGTCATCTGTTTCAGGCCAACGAAGCTCATCCGGAGGTCCATTACCTGCGTACAGTCTGGAAAAAGTCCCCATCTACGCCAGGTTAAGATCTCGGTCCGATCAGATTTACAGATCGACCGTAGAGGACCAGTTTTAGTTCAACGGTTGTCATCACTCGATCAGGGCCACAAGTACACTGACCTGTGTAGGAAAATTTCCTTGATCTGAGGGTGTATTTGAGTCAGATTCTGACGGTCTGAATCCTTAAATTCGACCTGCAAGTGAATGGCCTAAATCACTTAAATCTGAGTTCATTTTCTAAAGGTATTTGCATTTCTCACAAACTTTACTCAGGGCTCTAATTGTGCGTTTCTGGATACTATTCGGGCTTGATTCCCGCGATGGTTGTCAAGCCCAGTAAGGCGGTCATAACCGTATAGTTTCACGGTAATCGGACTTTCGACGCGCGGTTCAGGTCCGATACGGAGTTTCAAGATACACCCGAGAGCAACTGGGTTTTGAGATTGATCTTGGTTTTTTAGGTAAGGTAGGATTAGCGATTCTACTAATTTTGGGTCTTGCAGTTCGTATAGAAAGTGGTTCAAGCTAATCTATCGATTAATTTAGTTTAGCACTTAATTAATTTTCGTCTAATTTCTAAAGGATTCGGTCCTTAGTGATTTCTGCCTGAGGTGGTACTTGGGTCTTCGTACGGATTTTTCCGAGATGTTACACTTATTGTTCGAGGCCGTTAACACGGCTTGCTATTTGATGAACTGGTCTCCTTCTACGGCAATTAAATGAAAAATCCTAGAGGAAGTATGGAGTGGTTATAAGCTGGACTACTCAGATTTGTGCATATTTTGGTTATGAGATTTACTCTCATGTACCATCAGTTGAGAGAGATAAGCTAGACCATAGAGCTAAAAAAAGTATATTTTTGTTGACTATGGTGTTGGTGTGAAAGGTTACAAGTTATTCGACAAGGTCACACGCAAGGTCATCACTAGTCGTGACGTCAGATTCGATGAAAGCTCCAAATTCTGTAAGAATGATCAAGAGAAGCAAGAGGAACCAGAAAGGTTGATCGTAGACGTCTCGATTGACACAAATGATACTCAGGCAGGGACAGATGCGCAGACAGAGGTACAAGATCAGGTGAAGCAGCCACCTGTGAGAAGAAACTCACTGCATGATCGCAGGTTACCGGCAAGATACAGGGACGACTCTAATATTGCATATGCCCTCATTACAGATGAGGGGGACCCGTCTACTATTCAGAAAGTTCTTAATAAGCCTGATACAGAAAGGTGGAAGGCGGCTATGGACCATGAGATGGACTCGTTACACAAAAATCACACATGGGAGATGGTGGAGCTTTCAGTTGGCCGAAAAACGATCGGATGCAAGCGGTTATTCAAAAGAAAACAAGATAGATACAAAGCGAGGTTAATAGCGAAGGGTTATGCTCAAAGAGAAGGAATCGACTTCACAGAGATATTCACGCTGATGGTTAAGCAAGTATCCATCATATTCGTGTTGGCGTTGGTTGCCCAATACGATCTCGAGCTGGAACAGATGGATGTCAAGACTGCATTCCTACACAGGGAGTTGGAAGAGCAAATCTACATGAAGCAATCAGAGGGCTACGAAGTTAAAGGGGCAGAGAAAAAAGTTTGCAGGTTAATGAGGTCGTTGTATGGCCTGAAACAGTCACCTAGGTAGTGGTATAAAAAATTTGATTCTTTCATGTTGAGTCAGAAATTTACTCGGAGTGAATAGGATCACTATGTCTATTACAAGACACTGAGTAATGAAAAATTCATCATCTTAGTATTGTATGTTGATGATATTTTGATCGTCTGTCATGATATATCTGAAATCAACGTAATGAAGACTCAGTTATCAGGGACATTCAAGATGAAAGATTTGGACGCTGCAAAGAGGGTTCTCGGCATAGATATTCATAGAGACAGGAAGAGGAGCAGGCTTTGGTTATCACAGGCAGAATACCTTCAAAAGGTGTTGATTAAGTATGAAATGGACCAAGCAAAGCCAGTGAGCGTTCCCCACGCGGCTCACTTCAAGCTTTCCTCAGAACAATGTCCTAAATCAAATAAGAAAAAACATGTTGTCTCATGTGCCTTATTCGAATGCGGTTGGCAGTTTAATGTATGTCATGGTCTGTACAAGACCAGATATTTCACAGACAGTCAGTGTTATGAGAAGATACATGTCAAGCCCAGGCAAGCAACATCCGGAAGTGGTGAAATGGCTACTTCAATACATTCGATGTACAAAAGACTACGTCTTAACTTTTGAGAAGATGGGCAAAGTTTTTTTTTTTTTGTTAGTTTATTAGTACACACCCATTGTCAGTACACATTACACTGTTAGCCACCCCTATTAGGGATTGATACCAAGACCTCAAGTGTTGAAACGAGGTATCTCCACTCAGTTTACCAGTTGAGCTATGGATCAGGGTGTATGGATTCAGACTACGCAAGCAATGTGGATTCCAAAAAGTCGACTTTAAGATACTCGTTTGTACTAGCAGGTGGGGTAATTAGTTGGATGTCGAAGCTTCAGTCCGTGGTGGCACTTTCCACGACCGAAGCAGAATATATGGCGGTGATGGAAGCGTTTAAGGAAGGTGTTTGGTTAAGAGACATGATAAATTAGTTGGGACTTCAGCATGAGGCCGTGCCGATTAATTGTGATAGCGAGAGTGCTATCAATTTAGCTAAAAATTTTGTTTATCACTCTCGTACTAAATACATTGATGTTTATCACCATTTTATCCGACAGGTGCTCGAGGAAAGAGGCGTAACTCTAGAGTAGATTCACACCAGCGTGAATCTAGCAGACATGCTCACCAAGGTCGTTCCTACGGAGAAGTTCAAGTTCTGTGCAACTTCTCTGGGCTTGGCAATGGCGTAATAGGAGGACGGAGTATACACGAAAAGCATTGATGAAGTTATGATGAGAGACGGAGATAAAAGAAGACGACAAGAAGCTACATATTTGAAGATTGAAAACATGGTGGAGATTGTTGTATTTGATGTCTTAAATCTAATCAGATTCTGCACAGATTTTTTCGTAAAACTATGAAATTGCGAAATTTATTTCCGATTTTGTTTAGGATTCTTTCCGATTTTGTTTAGGATTCTTTCTACAACTATATATGTAGGTGTAAACGGGATTGTGAGACATTCTAAGGGATTCTAAAGCTTTCTAAAAGGGTTCTAGGATTTCTAAAAGGGTGGAGTAATAGAGAGATTTGAGGATTGCTCAAGTCTGGTAAGTCCTTTCTCTTTGTAATTTCTACTTTCATAACGATGATTTATCACTTTGTGCTGTGGTTTTTTCCCAAAAAGGTTTTTCCTCGTTAAATCTGTGTTCTTTTGTATTTGCTTGATGCTCTTGGATTGTCATCCTAGATCCATCTCTATGTGATTCCGCAGCACAATTCCCAACACAAACATGCCTCACCAGCAGAGAGAGTTCAATGGTGGAGAGCCGGTGGAGAGAGATCTCACTGGTAGAGAGCCGTTGACGGAAGGATCACCAATGGTATGAACCTCACTAGAAAGGAGGCCGGTACTGAGATCAAACACCGTCGGAAAGAGAGAGAGCCGTTGGATTTCAACGACGTTCGAGAAAGGGAGGTGAATCTCCCCTAAATAGCAAATCCTTCACAAAAAAAAAAATAGCCGTCAGAAGTTGGCAGCTTATAAATCAGGAACCTAGAAATGAAATCTGAACTTTTGACTTGTAGATTGGGGTAAATGTTGCAAATCATTTACACCCTTTAAATCACTACTACTTGACCCCTTAGGTTTTGTCATCCCACTGCTTTGATACTTTGTTAGAGAATAGATAACTAAAAAAATGTATTGTTAAGGTTTAATCCCACTCCCTCTCCTTCGTTTGTAAAGACAAAATGATTCTTTAATTCAAAGAAGTAAGTGAAAAACAATCACTCTTAACACTAGGGTAGACGGTAATAGCAAAAAGACTTTATAATTTATTTTTAAAAATAATAAATAAAAAAAAAAAGTTTGATGAAAATAAGGCGAAGGTCATACTAGAGTGGCCAATGCCCAGGAACATGTATGAAGTTGGTAACTTTCATGGACTTTCTGCCTCACATCAACACTTGATACAAAACTCCACCACCTTTAGTTGCATCAATAAGTGATTACATGAAGAAACGATCTTCCAACTGGACATAGTCAGTGGAGAATGAATAGTATCCAATTCATCAAGCAAAATTTATCTGAAACACTAGTGCTATCCATGCCTAATTTCAATACTGGAGCCATTGGTGAAGAAGGTGGACTAGCCAGTTGATTTCTTTAGCGAGAAACTCAATGAGTCCAATGTTAAATAATTACTTCAAAAGAAATTTGATAATAGTTAACACTACTCGGAAGGCTACTGTGCTTGCAACGATGCATGATGCCATTACTAGAATCTGTGTGTTAAACGCCACCCACTTTGGGGCCACTGCTAGATGATACTCTCTCCCATTTCAATCGCAACAAAAGGGACCATTAGAAAAGTGGGCACAGTTAAAGTTTATAATGTTGATTGATAATTTGTTCACACTACCGAATATGAAATGTCAAAAAGTAAACAGACACAATGCCAGGTTGTACAAGCCATTGCAAATGATTGTATTGGGTTTACCAAAAGGACTCAGGCTTAGATTCTATTCAGTACTCAGTAAGCCATTGCAAATGATTGTATTGGGAAGGATTAGATTCTATTCACTAACAATGGAATGGATGCCTCTAACATAGCTAATCTCTATTTCAAAAATTAAAAATAAAAATGTGAATAAATTGGGTTAAAAAAATTATTAAATCTGATTGGATTCCAACTTGTCAAGTAGCCGACTTTAAACCATTGTGCACCACCAGTAAATGGATGATCAGATTGAAGCCGTTAATTGGAGTAAATAGATCTCCACTTTCCTGTCTTTCAATCTTTTTATTTCCCCCCATTACTAATAAAAAAGAAGAAGCAAATGAAAGGCGTTCTTAAGCAACTAAAATTTACAATCATAGAAGCAAATTATCAGCCAAGATTGAAAATGCTCTTCAAAACAATGTGGTAATGGGGTTTGCTGATCTGAACTGCTAACATAGCCCAGCCCTCTCTACATCCTGGCTGGCACATGTGTGAAATATCAAAGCCCCACCATGCAGAATCCATGGAACTAACATCAGGGAGATCCCCTGATCAGTTTTGGAATAAATGAACAGCTAAAAAGAGTTTCTTCTAGCCACTAGTTTGTTTCCTACAATGTGGCCTACCCGATGGTTGGACTGGCCTGATCATGAAGACCACAAACCTACAATGGAGCCCACTAGATGGATGGCTCGGACCATCTTATGTGCACCAGAAAGTAAAGGGGCTGGGGCATACATTCGTATTAGGTTATTAACAAACCTCCAAAACAATACAAGCAGCAGTAATATCTGCTTTCCACAGAAAAAAAAAAAAAAAAAAATCTATGGTATGTAGAAGCAGACCTTTCAGCCTTCAGCGTGCAAGTTCTCCATTCCAGAGAGCATTGTTTGGACAGCCAAAGAACGAGAATAAGATTTCCATCTGATCCTATTTCTGGTGACCCTGGACCTGGTATGTCAATTTCTTTTCCTTTTTCCAGCACGATTCTTGAATTTGCAATCAGTTATTGCAAATTCAGGGCCCACTAGAATCCTAGAATGTTGATTCTTCATCCAAACATAGTCTAGAATATGAAACTCCATGAAGCAGAACCAAAGCGTTAATTGCAGCTAGCCTCCCCTTGTCTTTGAGCCTCTACAACCAGAACTTCAGTGCAAACAGTAGGAGCACTGGTAGCAGGAGTGGCAGTGGTAGGATCGGCAGCACTCGGAATGTCCACAGGAATCTGAAGAGGCTCCAACGTGTCGACAATATCTCTCATAAGTGGCCTTGCCTTTGGATTGCGATTCAAACAATGAAAAGCTAACATGGCTGCCTTATGTACACCTTTGATTGGATAGTCACCTCCCAGTCTTGGGTCTATAATGTTAGGCAGTTTCTTCTTCTCACAGAGCAAAGGTGGGGCCCACTCGGTGAGGTTTTGCTCTCGAGGTGGGCGAGACTTGTCTAGTGATTTCCGGCCAGTGAGCAGTTCAAGAAGGACGACACCAAAGCTGTATACATCACTCCGAGCAGTCAGATGGCCTGTTAGAAAGAGTTGTGTATTAGATAAGTAAATATCTTCACAGCTTATAATTCAGAGAAGTGAATAATTAAAAAAAAAAAAAAAAAAAGATGGCTAAACCTACCATTTGGACAAAAATGACAAAGAAGTTGTGAAGAAAGCAGTGTCAATCAGAAAAAATCTCAGGCATTTGGTAAGGATTCTGAAAGGATGGTTTAAGCAATTTCTAGTTACGAATTCTCAAAGAGTCCATTCAATCTTCTCATCTCCCTTCATTCGTCTATGATTTCTAGTTGCAACACACTGATTTAAGCATGTATTTGCATCTAAGCACCTGGTTTCGGATCTAAACAGAGGTCCAACATACGAAGAAATGGATGGTTTAAAGAAACTGTCGAAGTCACACATTCAAGGCACCCTTGTGGCACACATGATCAATGGACCAACCTGATTTTTAGCCACATGAAAACAAAGGGGGCCACCTATGCTTTGGCTTGAAAGTCCCAGACACATGCCAGGCGGTGCATGTAGAGGTGCACATGGTTTATCCCAACTCATATCTTCAAAACATAGAAATGATCAAAGTAGAATGTTAAATCAGGGATTTGTAAGAGGATCTAACCATTAGCATATGGGTAGGAGTTCATGAAATCAGATCATCTTCCATAAAGTGTTTGTTCAAGCATTCTTGATTCCAAAAGAACATTTAAACAAAAAGAACAAAGAGAAGCATCTAATATCCATGCATGTTGTACGCATATACAAGACTGGGCCCTACCATTTATGGGCTACTCCGAAAATCATGCCTTTCAAGTGATCCTGACCATTGAGTAGATTACTTTTGAGAATTAAAAAATGGCTAGTCCAGAAAAACTACAGCCAATGTTTTTGAGAGTAATCACGCTAAAGAATTAGGGTTTCTATGAGTATTTGTGTACGCTAAAAATCATGCCATTCTGGTGATCTATCCATTGATTGGATAACTTGAAAAAGTTCAAAATGGGTATTCAGGAAAAACTACAAACAATGTGTTTTAGAATATTTGCACGTGCAAATGAGGGTGTCCTGGGTACTTTTTATTTATTTATTTATTTATTTATTTATTTTTATTTCCTTCCATTGGCAGGTTTATATTTTCGATAATTAAAATTAGGTAGTCACGAAAACTAGAACAGAATGTGCTCATGAGCATTTATGAACATGCAAATAAGGGGTCTATGGGCATTTCCATGCTTTTCTTGTATGAACAGGTCAACATTGAGCTAAAAACAAAAATCCTCAATTTGGTGGCTAGGATCATCTAACTAATATGATTTTTGGAGTATAACACATCCACGGTAGGGCACACAAAGATGAACATACAACTGTGCCATGAGAAGGACATTTGACTCCTTGGTGACAAAAAAATTTACAGCTGAGCACTGGGAACTTTCTTAACAACAAGTGAAAAGATGAAGAGATATGAAGCTCTACCTGTCATAATGTATTCTGGGGCTGCATATCCATATGTGCCCATAATGCGAGTAGAGACATGAGACTGATCTCCCACTGGTCCATCTTTCGCAAGTCCAAAGTCAGAAAGTTTGGCATTATACTCCTGAATAAGATATAAGTACAATCAACAAAAATGGTCAATAATATATGTAATGATGAGAAATACCTTCCAAGTTGATGAAAATGTTGAACTAAAATCCCTCCCTCCCTCCCTCCCTTTTTTCTTTTTTCGTTGTTGTTGTCAATATAGTGATAATCCATAAGTTTTGATACATCCAAAACCAAAAATATTTTGGAAAAGTTAAATACTCATTTGCAAGGAAGAACTTTAGGCAGTTCTATCTTATAAAAGCTACAATGACCTCGAAGAAAGTTATTGTCTTTGGCTTTTTTTTCTTTTTTTTGGGGGGGGGGGGGTTGTCTTTGCGTATTCTTCTGAAGCATATGCAAAATTGGGATGAGTTAATTTGTAATAAGGTACATTTGAAAATCTACATATTGTAATAATCATCATCATAGCCTTTTCCTAAGTATCGGCGGTCAGCTTTAGAAATCCTATTTCACTAATCATTCATATCTAAAGCCCAAAATGATCACTTCCGAATTAGTTAAGATTGCTGACCAAGAAGTTCCCCAAATGGTCACTTTCAATATATTAGGTAGATAATTCCTGAGAGTGGACAGAACTGAGAAGATGTTGCCCATAAAATTCAAGTTGGGTAAAAAGAAATGGAGATGTGCCTTTGGAGTTTTATATGATTGTCATGTACCACTCAAACTGAAAGGGAAACATTATAGGATAGCTATAAGACTGGCCATGCTTTATGGACAGAATGTTGGGCAGTTAAGGAACAACATGTTCACAAGATTAGTGCAACTGAAATGAGGATGCTAAGATGGATGAGTTGCAGAGAAGAAGGATAGATTTATAAAATGAATGCACCTGAGGGAGCTTAGGAGTAGCACCAATAGGTAATAACATGAGGAGAAGTAGAATTGATGGTTTCGTCATGTGCAACAGATACTAAGAATTGCACCAATTAGAAGGTGCGAGTTGGAATGAGTTGAAGGCTCTAAAAGGGCAAGGGAAGGCCCAAAGGGACATAGGTGGAAGTAGTAAGAAAGGACTTGATGACTTATGGTCTAACTGAAGTTATGGCCTTTTATAGAGTGGCATGGCGGAACAAGATTCATATAGCCAATCCCAATTAATTGGGATAAGACTTAGATGATGATGATTCTTCATATCTAATGCCCGAATAAGCATTCATATCCCTTCTCAGCACTTTGACCCCAAGTCCATTTCGGCTTTCCTCTCATCCCATTTTCAAGCCTTCAACCCTAAATCAATGTTTCCCTCATCAAAGCACTCTCTGGTCACCATTGCAAATGATTGAACCACCTAAATCTCATCTACATATTTTAGTCAATATGTGCAACACATTACCATCCAATGGTACCATGATTGATTTTAAGTAGTCAACACTTTCAGCATATGAACAGCATCCTGAAATTTCATAACGGTAACGGTGGTCATAATGGCCACCACCGTATCTTTACAATACGGGGTGTAATGGCTGTTACGAGGGTTGTAACAGTCATTATGGTCTCTCTTTTCTTTTATTAAAAAAAAAAAAAAACCTGAAAAACCTTTACAGGTCTTCTTCTTCTTTTTGTAACGGCCGTTACGGCCTTTACGACCCCATAACATTTGCCACAATTACCTTTACGCAACTGCCTTTACAACACACCATGATCCTGATGAATCAGCATGTACAATGGATTCGTGTATTGGTGATCCAGAGTGCTGATGAGTCCCACCATGGATGGTAATGTTGCCACAAAATTGTTCAGAATGGAAGGTCCTGACCATTTCATCACTTGCCTTGAAGTTCATGGTAAGGGAAAGATACATCAAAGAAAAAAAAAAAAAAAAAGACAAAGATTGGATGGTTAGGATCTTCCAACCTAAAAGACCAGTGGGGGCATTCTCCATCCATTGTGGGACCTAACTGGGCAACACCCAATATGGAACCGAGGGTTCCATTCATACAAACTGGAGCATCAAGAGACTAATCAAGTCCTAATGCATCCGCCCTATAATTCCTCATTTATTAAAATAAAAAATAAAAAAAGAACAACGAGACACTTGAAAGTATCTTCATAAAGAGATCAACATCTAGCAACAAGACATGTTTAGCAATCATCAATCATCATGACCATGGCTTCTAACGGGTGTTCTGTAACGGTAACGGTGGCAGTAACGGCCACCACCGTTACCTTTACGATATGAGTTGTAACGGCTGTTATGGCCCCCATAATGGCCATTACGGTCTTTTTTTTTATTGAAAAAAAATATACTGAGTAAATGTTGATTAAAAAGTATGGAAAACATGTACTGCCCCATAACAGACAATTACAGGGCTGTTATGGACTTTATAGGGGGGACGTAACGTGCCATTAATGGCAATTACGAGTCATTTTTTTCCATAATAGCCGTTACGACCCCGTAACATGTAACGGTTGCCATCGTTACCTTTACATAACGGCCTTTACGGCACACCATGGGCTTGTCTGAGATACTAAGGGACAACTTTATGAATCATATTTCGCATAAAAGTTCCCAAAGCCCCTTCTTTGGCAAGTGAAAATGCCTTCATATTCCTTCTTGTCACCTCTATCCAAGTTCCCCTAGGTCTACCTTTCACCCTCCTTTCAAGCACTACAGCCCTAATCAAGGTTCCCTTCCTTACCAAGGCTCTCTATGGCTTTACTAGAGCAAATTCTGAACCATCTCAATTGACTCCCCATCATTTCATCTCCAATAAGGGCATACTCACAAAGTTGCTTCAGATGACCTCATTCTTAATTATGTTTGTCTTACATCAATCTAAAGGACCTTACTGTAAGATTTCTATAAGGTGGGCCAATTGATCAATGGTTTGGATCTACCTAAAGATTAGATAGTAGATTGAGCATACCAGTGGGCCCCACTAGAGTTGTAATCATCTCAAATTCCTATAATGGGTGGTGTGCTTGGACTGTGACACACACACACACACACACACACACACAGTATTTGGATAGACTTGGAAACCTACTAATGTGTGGAGTCTGGGAGGAGTTTCGATGGGTTTTAAACCCCTCCATCCCACATCTATAAAATAGAGGCTAGGTCCCCAAACCTACACACATCTAACGCTATTCTCCCCCATCCCTGCTTCTAAAGGTGTAAGGCGTGGAAGGTCCGATTTAACAATTCCCCAACGGTGATGCAAGACACATGATTTAATGCTAGCATGCAACGTGGAGATTATGAAAGAGTCCATAAAGTAATTCAATTAACAAAAGATGCTAATCCACCAAGTAATTAAGAGTAAACAATAGGAAATAAAATCTGATTTAACCTAAATCACATGCCTACATGCTAAGAAATCACATAAATCAATTAAAACTAGGCTCGATGGAAGGATAGAACTTCCAATTTAGCATAGGCACGTTCCACACTCAAGGGACAAATTTGTAGGTTTTATAATTAGGGTTAAAAAAGGAAAAATCTGAAATTTGGAAATTTTGGATTCATGGGAATTGGGGATTTTGGAATTAGGGTTTTTTTAGAAAATTGAAGATCTAGGGTTTAGAATGTTGTAATGGAAAGGAAAAGAGGAAGACAAGAGAAGAAGAAGAATACCTTTAGAAGAATAAGTTAAGGAAAGATGTACCTTGGGGAATCCACCACCAAACAAGCTTCTACCCTTCCACAATATGATTGAAATGGAGGGTTTTTTTAATTTTTTTTTTTTAAAAAAAAAAAAACCTTGAAAATAAGGAGGAAATTTCCTTCACAGAATAGAGTTTCTCTCTTCTTTTTCTTCTCAAATCTTTACTAGAGTTGGAACTCCACCCACCCTGTGCTTTTATAATTAAAAATTCGTAAGTAAAAATCCAGCATTATTACAACTATACCACTCACTTAAGTAGCCTATCGTCCAAAATAAGAAAACTAAAACAACATTTATTATCAATCGCAACCATCAAATAAATCCTAAAAATAACAAAAAAAACATAAAGAAAGCAAGATCAGAGTCCAAGAGGCCCCGATAGTCTAATCGACAAGATCCAACGGTCAGATCGACACGAAATAGAAATCCTAATACTAAAATGGTCTCCTAAGCAGCCCACATGCATCGTCCCAAAGTGGGGTCTTCCTAATGCACGTCCAATGCATGTGGAGTCTTCAAAATGGCCCGACATGCCCTATCTGGAACTCATCTCTCATCCACAAAGAAAGTTGCGCTGATGTGAGTGGTCGTCTCCGTCTCTGGTACACCAGAGTAGGTCCTCTGATGTCCCCATCAATTTTCCTCGACTGAGAAGATTTCGCCTCTGGCGAAATAAAGCTGCAGTGATGCTCGAGGAGATCCAGGTCTCATTGCTGAAGCTCTGCCTCTTTGATCCACGTACCGTCTGACTTTGGTCTACCCTTCCACTTGACAAGGTACTCCTAGTAACTGCCATGTCGTGTGGAAACAGCTTCTTCATTTAAGATATCCTCTATCTCTTCTCTTCTCATAGGTATGGATGGTACGGATGTTAAAAGTTGAGAAGAGGAGTCAGGTAATGGCCATGGGTTTTGGGACAGGTCAAGGGCATCATCATCAAAGTTCATATGAGGGTTAGAGGAAGGTCCATGAAACAGTACAAGGTCTTCCACATTAAATGTGGAACTGATCCCATGTTAGGTGGAAGATCTATGAAGTAAGCATTCGAACCCAGTCTTTTTCAAGATTTTATATGGTCCAGCGTTACAGGCTTGTAATTTTTTTATGGTTCTCTGTGGAAACCTTTTTCGACATTTTAATCACGACTTCATCACCCATAACAAACTCTTTAAACCTATGGTGTGAGTCAACAATCATTTTGTATGTTTCATTATTTATATTGATTCTTTTTCTAATCTCCACATGCAAGTCATACATATGTTGTGTAGATGCATGTGCATACTCTGAAGGCCTATGGAACTGTTTCGACCAGAAACGAAAAGCATTTGGTTTGGGGAATATCTTACTCAATATTAACAAAGATAAGACGAAGAGAATAATCATCAATTTCATTTATTCTAAGTTCATTTACATCCTTTTGGTCCTTTGATTCCAGAATAAAATCTCTTAGAAAAGTCAAAAATACAAGAGTTATATAAATTCAAAATATGAATTTCGGCAGCATTCCGGCTCATATTGATCATATCTCCAAGGGAGAGGAGTTGTGTGGGCTTCCTATGCTTGGATCACTTTGAAAACTTTGAAACATTTGGAATAGCCTGAGAATCTGACAAAATTTCAGCATGGCGGCTACCTCAAAGAGTACCCGCGCAACTCATTAGAGTTGCGCGGGCCGAGGAGTTGCGCAGGCCTACGCAACTTGCCAAGAGTGGAGCCGCCCGGGCCTTCTACCTTCTGCGCTTCCTTTCCTTCTCTCTGTCTCCAATACTTATTAGAGGCACTGGTCTTCTGAGCATCCGACCCTCCAAATGAGGGGGTAGGGGGGTATTTATAGGCTTTCACACGTGTGAGCCCTCGAATACTATGCCGTGGACCCCACTTCACATTCCCAATCCGTCTCTCTTTGAAGAGGGTTGCGCGGACCGGCGCAACTCAGCCCTCGCGCAACATAATCCCTACGCAACTCAAGTGCCACGCAACTCGCCTATCTTTCATCTCTATCCTTCACTTCCGTCACCAATTCTTCTTCTTGAGTTTCTCCCCATAACCAAATTTTGTACCCAAACAGATGCCCCCTTGATCCGAAATTTGACTTCTCTAAGTCAACTTGAAGGATCAACTTCTTCATGTAGAACCTGAGTTGCGCGGGTGCGCGCAACTCTCACCCGCGCAACTCTTCGGCGGCGCTCTTGGCCTATAAATACCAAGCCATTTAATCATTCTTCATTTCAAATTTTCTATCTCCTGGCGAACCCCTCTTGCGCGCAACTGTTCCGCACTACTTGCGCGCACAACTTGGCCGCGCAACTCATCCGCATTTAGTGCCAGAAATTCCTGTTCTGAAACTCCGCCGAAATTTCCAACTTTTTCCGGACTTAGCCAATTCCTCCGATCTTTCCAACCATGGCCCGTACTAAGAGAACCTTTCGTCTAATAGAAACGCCTATGGATCAACCCTCCCACGCAAGTCTTCCGGGCTCTCCTCAAGCTCCCAAACCCTTGCCAGCTCCTACAGCCCCCGTACCTTCATTTATGGCTCCAGTAGCCATATCTTCCCCTCCAACACATGAAGATCCTCCGCGAAAACGAGTCAAAGTAACCAAAAAATGCCCTGCATACATAAAGGAGCCAGTCTTGCTTGTTCTTGACTTCTCTGATAGAATCAAGACATTGTCTTGGCCGATATGTCAAGCGAACATTTCTGGAGCAATAGCAAATCCTCCAAAGCGAGGTCGGGAAGTCGAATGGGAAGCCTGGTTGAAGTTGACAGCCAATCTGCGGACTCGGACTCACATCGTCCGATCTCCGGTAAGAGAAGATACACCGCCACTAACAGTTATAAATTTAAAAAAAAAAAAAAAAAAAAAAAAAAAAAAAAAAAAAATTTAAATTAAATTAAATTAAATTAAATTAAATTTAAAAAAAAAAAATTTTTTTTTTTTTAGAAAGCAGAAGAAATCGAAGCGTCAAGAACTTCAAGAGAAGATCCAGGAGCATAAGAAGAGGAAGCTCCTGAATACTTGGGACACCGTGAAGGCTCAAGACGGCTACATAAAATTCAACAGCCCTTTCAGGAATGAATAAATAATGATCCCATTGAACATTCGGCAACATCAGTCTATTCTTCGAAGTGAGCCGACAGATCGAACAACATAGAGTCGTATGATGTATACTTCCCACTGGTTAATTCAAGAACCCAGAATGTTAGAGGGTATCCTTTCAAAGAGATGGTCAAAGCAACAAATTGGTGCAGTGCATCCAATGCGATTTCTGATTCCATGCCACAGTCCTCATGCACTGTTTTCTACAGTTTTCCATGAGACAATACGCCAACGCTTCAGAGAGAGAAGGTCATTGTGGGGGATTGAAGAATTCCGCATGCGCAGCTTCCTAACATCTCGCAAATATTATACTGACTGGGCCAAGACCATTCTCACCAAACATTCTACGACGTTGATGGAGGTTGGCCTTTATGGTGCAATTGACGCTACTTCTGAATTCTTCTGCAAAGATCATATGGTTTATAAGCGGTTCCTTAGTTACTGGTGCCCTACCATGAACTCTTTTCATCTACCTCTTGGCGAAGTCAGCATCACTCTGTGAGACCTTCATAAGATGGCAGGTCTTCCCCTAACAGATCGCTTCTATGACAAGTACGTTCCTACAAATGAGGAATTCTCTCATTTTTCTTCCTCAAAAAGACAGGCGCTAGTGTCGGACGCTTCTGTTGAACTATTCAGGGAGATATCCAAATTTCCCGATACTGGAAAGATTCCACATTTCCTTTGGCTGGCTCATTTCTCTCAAGAGTTGCGGTACGTTCTTCTTCCTCACATCGTAATTTTACACATTTACTAACATTGCTCTCATTTGTACTCTTCTTTATTTGACAGTTTTAAGAATAGTAATTCAGATGAACAGGAAAATGCCAGCCGCAGAATAAGGAACCCATCAGAATTCTCATCCAAAGGCGAGCTAGCGGCCTTTCTGGCATAGTGGCTGAGTATAGTAGTGCTTCCAAGTTCTAAGTGGGCGACTGGGCGGACGCTATCAGACCATCCGTATTTGTCGTCGCTGGCGGATTGGCAGAAGGGCGGAAATATTCATTAGCGCCTCCCGTACTTTATTCATTAGAGCCTCAAGAAGTGCCTTCACCTGTTCCACCGCCTCCTCCTCGCAGA
The DNA here is from genome assembly GCA_030180095.1 of Magnolia changhungtana. Taxonomy (NCBI): domain Eukaryota; kingdom Viridiplantae; phylum Streptophyta; class Magnoliopsida; order Magnoliales; family Magnoliaceae; genus Magnolia; species Magnolia changhungtana. Next base: position 1,093,287 of record JASAUF010000638.1, read on the forward strand.
GATTCTTCATCGCCCGTGACCAGATCACAGACACAGGCGAGATCTTCTATATCCCTGGTGACCACTACCGCAGAAGACCCTGCTTCTACTGGAAAGAGGCAGTCAATACAGAAAGGAAAACAAGTGGTTATCGAGGAATCTTCTCTGGAATCATCATCGTCTTCATCATCTGCTGAGGAAGACGGAGAGTCTACTTCTGGCAACTCCACTTCCACTAATCAGGAATCATCCTCTGGTGACTCAGAAGAAGAGGCTGAACTGAATGCATACACAGGGGAAGACAGAAGAGGAAGCAACGGAGGAAGCGGACATAGGCGAAGATGATGGGATTGGTGTAACAACTGAAATCGATGAAGAAATTCCACAAGAAGACATTACCCCAACCACTACTGCGGATGTTGACGAGGAAGAAGAACCCTTGGACTATGGGGAGTATGATGATACAGCTGGGGTTGACTTAACTATATCATTTAGCAACAACTATTCTCCTCTTCCGCATGCAACACCTTCAAATTCTCAGACCAACGTTGTAGCATCTCCAGAGACTCTTCCGGCTCCCACGAATGTAGCTCAGGCTGCCCTTCCGGCCTCTGCTTCTGGCAAGCGTTCTGCTAAGAAAATGAGGGAGCCCCTCAGATTTCTTATCAAGACTAGCAGAGTAGCTTATGGAATAATTTTCCAAACAGAGTTCGCTGATGTCACGACTCCAACTACCGTAACATCAAGTACTGAGACCAGAGCGCCGTCTTTCACCAATATGGTTCCAAATTTACCCGAACCATCCGCTCCCCCAGAAGAGAGACAATCTGCAGAAGCAGCAATTCTTGCTCCGGCACCTTCGGTAGCTGCAGGTATACTTTACTTTATTTCCTTGCTTTATACCAATTTACCTGAAATCCATACCTTAACTTGTGTATTTCATTTGCATTTCGCAGTCTGCGTGGCCTCTAGTGGCTCTACAAGTTCAAAGTTTGTCGCCACTGTGTCGAATATCATATCCCTGGAAGAGATCTCTCCTCCTACACTATCCCTATCGCAGATCTCAGTATCAGCAACCTTCTACATCTTTAAAGACCCATCCCAATGGCCCGATTTGGAGATAGTGTTGTCTTCTCTAGAGAATGCAGCACGAATTGCCAGGATTAATATTTCCCCTCTGCACGAGTCTTTATCCCATTTCTGTGAGACTTTCTGCAAACTTGGAGATATCCGAAATATGGTCGCCGCACCTGAAATTCTTGCTCGACAACAAGAATTATTGCAGCTTAAAGAAAAAGTTTCGAAAGCCACGACGACAATTTCTAGTTGTGATAAGGAATTTCATTCCCTGGAGGAGCAAAGGCTACTCAGCATTTCTCGACGACTATAACAGAGAAGATTGCCAACCTCAAGTAACAAATTTTGGACTTAAGAGGCTCAGCAGTGCAAAACTGATTCAAGAACTAGCCAACTCGAGGCTGATATTGAAGTCAATAAGCGAATAGCCAATTTGGAGCAGCTGGAGGTCTCAAAGGGGGAGGAAGCAATAACTTCCTTAGAGCAGGAGCTAACCGACACTCCAAACCAGGCTCGGCTTATTATTGATGCTAAAGTTGAAAATGCGACCGTTGAGGTCCAACTAAGAGATGACCTGCGCTGATATATGCTTGCTCTAGGAATTTCGGAAAACATATGAATTTTCTTTTGATATTTATCATGGCTTGTTTTCACATTTGTTACCCTTTTTGACATCATAAACGAATTTTGATAAATCATGAATGCTATGAATGAATGAATATCATGAATGAATATCATGCTTGATCAGTTAATTCTTCCAACTATATATTTGTTAGCATTGCTTTTTGTATTGGCGTTTGTGTTTTTTGTTTAATCATACAGTGTTGTTTATGTGGTGTTATCTCGTATGGGCGGTGCTAAGTTCCAGTTTCAGTTAGTAGCACACAGTTTAAGCTCGCAAGTAGTGAGCAATCACAGTTTAGACTCATAAGTAGTTAGAGTTGGTCTTACACGAATGGCCGCTGTAACTCTCTAGAGTTCGTGGGGCTTATCGTCGCAAGGGAGTTCACAAACCACGATCCATCAGAGGGGCCCAGTGAAGCTACCAGGGCTGTGAACTCAATAGAATTTACCCACAGGGTTGGCCACATTAACTCTCTAGAGTTCGTGAGGCGCGCAAGGCTACAGTCGGGTACCAAATCTAAGGTCGTCAGTCCATCAATGAGGGGTCATGCTTCAGAGACTTATCCTCACACGTTACTACTGAAATCAAACCAGGGATCTGGGAAGTCATCTTGCTTCAGAGACTCACTTTTCCTTCACCTGCAAGGTCAGACCCATTCACGAGGGGGCGCTCTCTGGCCGCCCACGTGACGCTGCCTAAAGCTGTATAGATGGCATAGGTCACTACCCGCATGGGTGCGCGTGATGCTCTTTCCGGGGTTTTTAAGGCCACAGGCATCACTACTACCCGTATAGTTTTGTCATATTGCCATCGTCAATAATGATAAGCCTTATGCGTATTCGGCTTCATGGCGGTATCTTTCCCGTTGTCATACATGATTAATCGTCATCACTGTTACGATCTGTTGCGATCCTTGTAACTGTTGCGGCGAGTAATAGATTGGCCAGGCAGAGATAATGAATCGAAATTAATATATATCGCTTGTTGTTGAGGGTCATATATTGCATATTAGACCCCAGTTATTACCTGATTTTACGAACATGATACTGTTTAACGGCCTATTTTAATCATGATTGTGCTACAAGGTGAATTCAGGAGCTTGGACTGAAAAAGGGTACTAAAAGCATGGATTTAACGCTCTAAAGTCACCATGGGAAGGGACGGACCCCAGGGGACCAAGATCGAGGAATTTACACGCCAAATATCCAAGAAAATTAAGTAATTGAAGTCCAAGAGGCCTGAAAATCGTCCAGAATGCAAGATCACAAGGTTCCCACCATCCGTTCGGCTCGAAACTTCATATATGGCCTGAGGACTATAAATTAACTGTACATGTCAAATTTCAGCCATTTGATCCTTGTGGAAGTGGCCCAACGGACAGATAAGCCCCTAAAATCCTGATTTGAGGCCCGCCTGAGATTCAATTTTAACCCCTTAAATGGGAGGATAAAAAGGATGGACGAAGTGGATTTCGTAATACACATCATAGTGGACCCCACTGGCAGTGCCAGCGCACAGTGCACAAGTGCACTCGACGTGCACTCGACCGAGACCACCAGTCAAAGGGCCCTGACCCTCCCTATCTCGCGTAGGAAGGCCAGCGACGGACGCTGGCCGATTGGGTTTCGATTATGGGCCCCAACCATCACAGGTTTTAATGATCCGAGCCGTCCATTACATCTCTGGGGTATGTGTGACCCTCGCCTAGGTGTCTTTTTGGACCCATGTAAACGTACACACGTGGATCGCCAAAAAACGCAGGATGAACGGTGAGTTGGTTTGATAAAGTGGACCGCATCAAAACTCGATAAAAACCACTCTTTCTCGACTGGTTTTTCACTAGGAATCCAATGAACGGGTCGGATTTCTCCGAAAACACCAATGTGGGGCCCACCAAACGTCTCAACATAAGAATCCTTTTACGCACGTCCGACGTTGCCGACTTCCGTGGCCCGTTGTGTGATCTTGATCGTGGCCGGATTCATGATCCGGACTGTCCAAAATGTCCATAGGGAGGCCATAACCCTGTCCAAGAAGTCTGTTTTGAGAGATCTTGACGGTTAGCCTCTCAAACTCGGCCCAAACGCAAGTATTTCTTGTGCATGCTACTGTTGCTGCGTAAAGAGAAGTTCCGCAAGCCCCACTCCACCGACTGCCTACTGCTATAAAAAGAGAGAATGGGACGTGGGAAAGCTATCCTTGGGGACGTGAAGAGAGAGAGAGAGAGAGAGAGAGAGAGAGAGAGAGGGCGTGGCAGCTCGGGCTCGAGTTCTTTCTTCCTTTTCTTCTTTCTTTGTGTTTTTGTCTTTCCTTTTTAGAGATGTTAGCATGACTATGTCAGGCTAAGCCTCTTAGCTAGGGCTAAGAGGTGAAGCTTGTAGTGAGATGAGAGACTTTTTGTTTATGCTTTTTGTTTCATGTTTAAACTGAACAGATTTTTATTCTAGTTTGATTATAAGGAATGCCTTTAGTTTTTAATGGTTTGTTGTGACTTCAATTACAATAGATCTACGATAACTTTGAGTATTTCCTTTTCATTATTTTGATTATGAAGTTAGGAAGCCATGTTGTTCACCATCGCCCCATGGACATGGTTGGATGATGGAATCCTTCCTAACATTCATATATCTCTCAGAATGGTTGTGGATTGGTTAATTTCTGTTGTTTACTTTGTCTCATGGACATGGTTTTGTGAAGGAAACCATTCTAATTTACATCCTTCTTATCTCTTGAAAACTAGATCACAAGATGTTCAAATTTGATTTTTAAAGTTATATCAAGCATAGATCTCCCTAATTTCTACAAGTGGATCCTTGGCACCCTAGTTTCCCACCTTTGAATTTCACAAGTCTTAGTTTAATATTTCACCATTACTCTCTTAAAAACCTCTGATTTAGATTTCATCTTCGCCTAGTTCTAGTTCGAGTTACTTTCAGATTACTTACAAGGTTCAGTCCCTGTGGATTCGACCTCGGTCTTACCGAGATTATTACTACATCACAACCCTATACTTGGGGTATGAACACTTGCTGATGGTATACAACAAAATCTCATGGTTAAAATAGTATATCAGCCTGGCGATGCTATTGATTTCAATAAATTTAAATAATAAAATGGCCTTGCATCAATATCATGATAATAATAACAATAGCTTTGGCAGCAACTCTTGCGATAGTCACTGATGCTTCGATAATAGTCATTTGGCGATAATCATTGGCAAACCTGAAAACCTACGTTTCATTCATATAGAAAGTGAAATACATTCTATGATGATTTTTCTTATTACCTATCTTGCCCCCTTTTGGTTTTGAAGGTATGGTGCCGATACCTTTTGAAACCAAAATTACTGTTGCTCCACAGATCGGCTTATCAACGATAACCCAAATATAAGCATGTTGGCAGGGGACGCTTTATGTTGCAATTCCATATCCTTCTCCCCATTCGTTTCTTTTATCGGGGTATTTGAGCTGCGATACCCCAATTTTGTCTATTATCAGGCATCTTCGAATGCAAATGCCCCCAGAATTTTCTTTCGGCTAATGAACTGTCCCACCGGTTTATTGTTTTGGCAGTTGACAGAAGATAGATTTCCTGAATCAATTTCTTTATCCAATGTTACTGACAATCCCCTTATGGACGTCAGATTCGTTGTCGCCTTTTGTCGTTGTTCATCATCTTTTTTCAGGACTATTTCTCCTTGCCTTATCATTCTTTGCAATATATTTTTTAGCGTGAAGCAATCTTCTGTTTGATGCCTCAAACAGCGATGATAATGACAATAATTCATTTCTTTCATCATTGCGGCTTCTTCTAGATATCTTAGTGAGGGCAACCTAATGGTTCTGGCAACAAATAACTACTCCATCATTGGCAATACGTCCTCTCTCTCGAATGCTTACTCTCTGTGTGAATCATATGGCCGCGGGCGCTTGTCGTTCCTATAATCCTTTCGCCTGTCTGAGTCTTCTCTTCCTTTCATTTCCCTCTTATCACGGAAGGTGTTTTTCTTTTTCTCCTAATCAACAGCATTTACTATTGCCGTGTTCGGCCCTCTTCTTTCGGTTCTAGCCTGGAAGGCTGGTATCTTTTTAGTTATCAACTCCAGCGCATGCGCTTTGGTCGCTAGATCTCGAAAAGTCCTTATATTGGCGCTAGTGAGTCCAAATGCAATCCCTGTGTCCATGGAGCTTAAACACATTTTCACCTACTCTCTCTCTCTTCGGGTAATTGTCGACATGATGCCCCTAAGATTTTCCACCTGCTGATGAATTTCTCCACAGACTCATTTTCCCTCTGTCTTATGGATGCTAATTCTACAATGCTAACATCACAGTCCGACGAAAAGAAATTTGACGTAAACGCATCCTGCATCTATTCCCAGGTCTGTATTGATTCCGGGGCCAGGCTTGAACACCACCGAAATGCTTTGCCCGTTAAGGAAGACCCGAATAGCCGTAGGCAATGTTGGGGAACAGCGGAGAAATTGAAATGCATCAAATGTTTGTCGAGGGATCCATCTCCGCTAAATTTTTGAAACTTGGGGTGTTTGAAATTAGCAGGGAAGGGTACATCTTCTACTTCCCTTGGATAATGCGTTCGATACCGGAACCTTCCTGTACTGTCATGTTCTCTTTCTATTTTGACGGCTTCCGCAACCACTTGGCGTTCTTCTTCCTGGGTTATAATTCTCATCGCAGGAATGGATCCATGAGATCCCACTCTAGGCAGTTGAGAACCTTCAAGTTGTTGTTCCTGTTCATTCGTAGTAGCCATCATTGGGGGTGATATTATTTGGGCTACATTGTGTGCAAGAGTAGCCAGAGCTTCCTGAAGATTCTTACACTCGTCCATCAATGTCTTTTGAGCTTGAGCTATTTCAACTAGTCTATCTTCGGTGATAGGTGGAGGATCTTTACTCGTTTTGGCCATACATACTGCAGCTTCTTTATTCCCTGATGAGGCCGTCATCGGGGTGGAGCAAGAATAAGATGGTGTGAAAGGACTTATTGAAAAAGGAGTTTTGTTTGACCCTTCCGTGCTTTTGTAAGATTCAACTGATTGTGTCATAATGTGAGGCAAAAGACTTCGAGGTGACACGTAGATCGGCGAACTCTCCATATGTGATTTACCTTTTTGTTTTTTAGTCCACCGAACATTTGTAGCCGGTAAGGCTGGGAGTTCTTGGCACGAAGGCGAAGATGAAGATTTTCCTGGATATATTACTGGAGGAGTGAGTTCGGGATTTTTCTTTGCTGCGTTTCGTGTAATGGGTCCGCTAGTTCTTGGTATTGACGGGCTTATCCTGACTGCGACTCTTGATCTCCGACGCGCCACCACTATCCAATCGTTCTCATTTTCTTGCGCTATTGGGGAGATTGTTACAACCCCTACAGTAGCTGAAAATTTGCTTTTCCTGCTCAATATAGGTTGCTTTTGCTGGGTCTGAGGCTGGTCAGAGGCATACTCGACTACAAATCCTGTCGATATGAAGTAGAAAACTATCTATTTTGCTAAGATCGCCATTTCTCCTGAAATCTAGAGCTTGAATGCGTATGTCCCTTGTAATTTTCTCTGTCAGAGAACACGTGCAATATTAGTCAGTATTTATCCATGAACGTATTCTATTCTAGAGATGAAAGGAAGGATGTTCCCACTGAGAGTTGCCATTTGGCGCCTTATAGGATGCCAAACAATGATGAAATTCTTTAAGTCATTCTTAAGTTAATACTAAGCAAGATAGTTCCCCAGCAAAGTCGCCATTTTGTTTCGACCGAAAACGAAAAGCATTTGGTTTGGGGAATATCTTACTCAATATTAACAAAGATAAGACGAAGAGAATAACCATCAATTTCATTTATTCTAAGTTCATTTAGATCCTTTTGGTCCTTTGATTCTAGAATAGAATCTCTTAGAAAAGTCAAAAATACAAGAGTTATATAAATTCAAAATATGAATTTCGGCAACATTTCGGCTCATATTGATCATTTCTCCAGGGGAGATGAGTTGTGTGGGCTTCCTATGCTTGGATCACTTTGAAAACTTTGAAACATCTGGAATAGCCTGAGAATCTGACAAAATTTCAGCATGGCGGCTGCCTCAAAGAGTACCCACGCAACTCATTGGAGTTGCGCGGGCCTGCGCAACTCGCCAAGAGTGGCGCGGCCCGGGCCTTCTACATTCTGCGCTCCCTCTCCTTCTCTGTCTCCAATACCTGTCAGATGCACTAGTCTTCTAAGCATCCGACCCTTCAAATGAGAGGGTAGGGGGGTATTTATAGGCTTTCGCACCTGTGAGCCCTCGAATACTGTGTTGTGGACCCCATTTCGCATTCCCAATCCGTCTCTCTTTGAAGAGAGTTGCGCGGCTTATCATGACCAAGGTCGAGTTGCACGGACCCGCACAACATAGTCCCCGGGCAACTCAGGTGTCGCGCAACTCGCCTGCCTTTCATCTCTCTATCCTTCACTTCCGTCACCAATTCTTCTTCTTGAAGTTTCTCCCCTTAACTAAATTTGGTATCCCAACAGGAACACAGAAATGGGTATGTAATCTATAGGAGTCCTAGGCTCATCTACTTGTCTTTCCAAATCCACTTCCTCCCCGAGATTCATTTGATCGTGATGAAGGTTTAGTGAAGTCAATTCGTGAATGTCCAACACGGGTGTAAGCTCATCCGGTATGTCCTCTGGAATAACAACTCTGGTCTTCTCCAATACCAGACTCACCTCAGATGGTGACTCTACACTACCCACGGGTGTAACCTCAGGTGACATCTCCATAATAACCTTAGGTGTGACCTCACTTGCCACGTGGGCATACAATGTCAAATCAGTTTGTCTCTCTTTCAGACTCTTCGGCATTAACTATAAGAAGAGACCCAAGCTGGAGTTTCGTCACACCTTTAGGACCACGTTTCTTGACGTCCTCCTTTTCCGGGATGCTTTTGGGCGAAAGAGGCTTCAAGACATTCCTTTTGCCTCCATACAGAAATGAACACGTATTCGAGCGACCGAATAGTGTTGCGTCCCTGCCATACAACCAAGGCCTACCCAAAATGATGTGGCCTATATCCATAAGCAAAACATCACACCACAACATGTCCGTATAGAAACCAAACTGGATGGGAATGGGACAACGCTGAGAAACCAGAATCGAAGATGCGTCAACCCATGAGACTCAATAGAACTGAGGGTGAGGAACAACTAGAATACCTAAGCGGCCCACGATGCTAGCAGAGACCACATTGATGCAACTGCCACTATCAATGATCACCTTGTAGTTTTTGCCACCACGCTTGGCATAAGTGTGGAAAATTGAATTCCTGCGCCAACCATCACTTTCTACAATCTGGCTTAAGGCGCAGCTAATTATTGCAAGTGGCACAATCTCAACTTGATCCCCGACTTGTGATTGAACATCTTCCCCAATGTCAAGGTTCGCCTGAAGGGAGGCTTCAAGCTGATTGACATGCGTATTGATCACAGTCAATTGAGTTGCGATGGTCCTATTGTACGCTTCAATAGCCGTCAAAAGGTTGTTGATAGCGTTAAGGGCTTGGCAATCTACTCTAAATTCATAGTGGGATGTAGACCAAAGCCACGTCCAGAACGAGTGGGCATAGACAAGGTAACTCTTAGGGGAAAACCTAGATCCTATGGTAATGTTATGACAAAGACAAAACCAACCTAGAGATCAAATTAGACACATTAGAAACTAATTTGAAAATTCAGCAAGCTGTTAACACGAAATACTATCTTGAAAATTCAGCAGAATGGCAATCTGAGAGTACCATGCTGAAAATTCAGCAAGAGTGTAATTTATAAATTACGAACTGAAAATTCAGCAAGGTGACACCCTGAGATTACTACGATGAGAATTCAGCGATGGTATAAGTGGAAAACACTAGCTGAAAATTCACTAGCTGAAAATTCAGCAATGGTATAAGTGGAAAACACTAGCTGAAAATTCAGTGATGGTATAAGTGGAAAACACTAGCTGAAAATTCAGCAATGGGACACTCCAAACTAGAAACAAAAATCTGCAATATGATCCTAGATTCTATATGCAATGTATGCTCTAATAACCCTAGATGTAACGCAAAATTCTTATGCTAAACATATGGCTTTGATACCAAATTTGATGCAAGACATATGATTTAATGCTAGCATGCAACATGGAGATTATGAAAAAATCCATAAAGTAATTCAATTAACAAAAGATGCTAATCCACCAAGTAATTAAAAGTAAACAATAGGAAATAAAATCTAATTTAACCTAAATCACATACCCGCATGCTAAGAAATCACATAAATCAATTAAAACTAGGCCCGATGGAAGGATAGAACTTTCAATTTAGCATAGGCACGTTCCACACTCAATGGACAGATTTGTAAGTTTTATAATTAGGGTTAGGAAGGGGAAATCTGAAATTTGAAAAATTAGGGATCATGGGAATTGGGGATTTTGGAATTATGGTTTTTTTAGAAATTGGAAAAAAAAAAAAAAAAATAGGAAATTGAAGATCTAAGGTTTAAAATGCTGTAATGGAAAGGAAAAGAGGAATACAAGAGAAGAATAATACCTTTCAAAGAAGAGAGAACCTTAGGAAATCCACCGCTAAACAAGCTTCTACCCTTCCACAATTTGATTGGAAGGGAGGATTTTAAAAAAAAAAAAAAAAAAAAAAAATTTAAAAAATAAAACAAAAACCTAAAAAATGAGGAAAATTCCTTCACACGAGAGCTTCTCTCTTCTTCTTTTTCTTCTCAAATCTCCACTAGGGTTAGAACTCCACCCACCCTGTGCTTTTATAATTAAAAATTCAGAATTAAAAATCCGGCATAATTACAACTATGCCGCTTACTTAAGTGGCCCATCGTCCAAAATAAGAAAACTAAAACATTTATTATTAATCACAACCATCAAATAAATCCTAAAAATAACGAAAAACATAAAGAAAACGAGATCAGAGTCCAAGGGCACCCAATGGTCTGATCGACAAGATCCAATGATCGAATCGACACGAAATAGAAATCTTATGACTAAAACGGTCTCCTAAACAGCCCACATGCATCATCCCAAAGTCTAATCTTCCTGATGCACGTCCAATGCATGTAGGGTCTTCAAAATGGCCAGGCGGGCCCCATCTGCAACTCATCTCCCAACCACGAAGAAAGTTGCGCTGATGTGGGTAGTCGTCTCCATCTCTGGTATACCCGAGTAGGTCCTCTGATGTCCCCATCAAACGACTTCTCAAACAGGCACGCAATTTTAGTCCAGTTATATTGATATCCATAATCAATGTAAGTTCAATCCTATTGTTCTACAATTCATATTACAGTTGCTATGAAAGCCAAATGCACAAGTTGTGGCGGATCTTTTGGGAATCCCTTGTAAATCCTTGGTCCAACCCACATGGAATCCATTGTCGACAAATGTGAACCGTTCGAGTTGACAATATGTGGATGGATTATGGCCGCCCTTATGGCACCTATCTCAATCCATTTTTAGAGGACGGGACCATCGCATCGTGGTTAGACGGGTGCCGGATTTTGGATCTTCCATGCATCCTATTCGATTAGTTCAATGGCTATGGGGTCTTCACATCAAATATTGGAAGTCGTGTAGGGCTCCGTCATAGTGTTACTCTCTGCCTAATCAACAATTGTGGCTCATGAAAATCATCACGGTTGACTCAAGTGAACTCTGTCACGCTCCAGAATGTAGAAGCAAGCATACACCAGCATTACGTTAAAAAATACAAAAAATAAAAATTTACTTCAAATTTGTTGCCAACAATCATGACCAATAACATCGCTCAACTTGATGTCGGAGAAGAGGAAGAAGATGAGTGACGGAGGCTCATTGCCATGTTCCATCACCAACAGTGGAGGTCTTCCGACCATTGCCATTGCCAGTGAGATCATGGAAGCCATTGGATTACAACAATAAAAAAAAAAAAAACAAAACAATAAAAAAAAAAAAGCCAAAACCCTTACCTATAGCTGTCCAATCCATCTCCGATCTGGTAGTTATGGGGTGCTTCAATCCGACGGTCAATGAAAATCAACAAATTATCTCATCTTCACCAAATCTCTAAAACAAAGAAACATATTGTGGGTGCATCGGTTGTGGGGTCATCACGGGTGTCACCAACCATAATCAATGGCAGCTATCTCACCTCCGGTGGGATTCTGATAGTCTCGTGTTGCAATGGGACCTCCATGGAAGCAGAACCGAGCTTTTGAGGAGGGCTAGGGTTTCTCCCCTCTTTACAGCAATGAGAGAGAGAGAGGGAGGGAGTTATTAGGGCCCTTTGGTTTTTGAACTGGGTTCACGCCCAAATACAGGCCCATCCAGCTAGTTCTTAATGAGCCAGTAAGCAAGACCTTTTCACACCTCTTGTGGACCCTATTTTGGGCATGTTAGCTGACCAGATATAGACCTTGTTTTGGACCCATACACTAATGTTGATGCAGGACATGAAATTCAAATATGATATGCAAGATTTTCGGGCTTTAGATCGCACTAGTTCAGAAACAATTACACAATTTCATATCCCACACAAAAGTTCAAGCACTCAATCAAGGAAAATCTTATATTGATCCAGGCCTACACATGCTAGGGCCGAATCAATCAAAATTATAGACCAAGCAACAATTAAATGAGGGTAAATTCATCCACACATGCACAGAAATAATTCCCCAATCCAAGGGATTCAGGGAACCCAAAAGTTGAAGAAAGGGCATAAAATGGGGGATTTGAGTAATTTAGGGTTAGGGTTAGGGATTTAGGGTGAAAGATGAGTGAAAGAGAGGAGAGAGACGAACCAGAGAAGTGCCACAAGTGTGGACAGCGGTGAAGGCCCAGGCGCACGTGCACTGGTGGTGTCCCACACGTGTGAGGCCCACAAATCAGAAAACGGCCAGCTTGGGCCTGGTCGGCCAGGGGTGGACCACAAAACCCCCAAGTTTCGCCACAATCCGACAATCGGTCTGTGCGCGGTGCTCCGCCGAAGTTTCAGCCCTCCTGCAGGGCCAGATTCCAGAAATCTGTTGTAGAAAAGAAAAACGACTGCAATAAAGAATGGATTTGAAGCGTAGATGATTGTAGGAGAAGATAAATATGGATGGTAGAAGGTAGGGGCGAATCGGGATAGGTGTGGCTTCGCACCACGGTAATCATCCCTTCAAAGAAGGGAGGGTTTCGCACCCATTAGGTTTTCACAACTCAAAGAGGAGCAGGAAAAACGCAGAAATTTTATTAATCTTCCATGAGAAAAAGACTACAAGGGGATCCTATTTATAATAAAACCCTATACTCCAAAACTCACGCCATGTGCGCAACCTATTACTTGTAGACGAAGTAATCAAAAATAACAATTAATCAAAGCAATCTAAACCGTCCATGATATTCCTAATAACAATAATAAGCAAAACCCAAAGTACTAGATTATTTAGAATAGTGGGCCATGATCATGAGAATCCATGGTGGGATTCACATGACTATCGGGTCCACTCCAACGAACCAAAATGCAGTCCTCTAACTAGGAGGCCCTCCCTGGACATCGTCATCGATCCAGATCGATGGTGGGGCTCTCCTCCTTGCGTACGTACGTTGGGGGGGCGGCGTGCATGTGCACGTGATGTCCCCATCAAATGCACCTCGACCCAATTTTGGGCTTGTTCATTGACCATCTTGGTCTCATCTTCAGAATTATTATTGCCTTGTTTGTTTTGAACATTTTGGGCCCTTTTGCAAATTAGTTCTAGGCCCTTCCTTTTGGACCTATTTATGAACATTAATCTTGAGATTTGGACCATCTATTACGTATATAATGAGCATGCAATCTGTATTGTTCATTAGGTAGATGATTATGCCCCCTAGATTTCCATCTTCTAAACACGTAGTATCAGATCTGAACCGTTCATTTTATAGATCCTAATGTAAGATCTAATCGTCCATTTGAATTAAATTAAGCATTCTACCTAAACCATCCATCCTATGAATGTTGAACCAAGATTTGGAATACCCATTACTAATGTACAAATCATGTAGAGTCACGATTAGGCTCGATTTGGGGCCCTTTACCCATTACTTCAGAAGCTGACATGAACCCTTTTTTTTAAGAAAAGGAAAAAGTGAAACCTAACTGAATGTTTCTTTTAAGATCCCTTGTCTTTCATCGATCAATGCCAGGTACTCTCTTGGCCAAATTAGAAAGAAAAATAAAAATAAAAATAAAAAAATCTTTAAATAATCCGTTGAGGGCAAGATTATATTGACAATCCAAAGTCTAAAACTCGTGGGATTGGAATCGGTTGTCTTAGCCACCACAGTGACCTCAATTGGTGAAGATTTTATGAATTTTGACTTCTGATTATGAGATATAGTAGTAGGATTGCATAGAGATGTATTTGGGTTTAATGCAGATAGTGATTAAAACATAAATTGACCACCGTTTGGCAAGGACAAAAGCTATGTGAAAGTAAATGGTGCTAGTGGTGTAAGGCTGAGAGATCCATCTCACCCACAAGTGTTGAGCGTCTCAAATTCATATCATTAGCATTGGTTCGCTTCATGTTCAGAAGAGCCACTTACATGTCATGGCTTCATCCCACAAGAAAAGTGATGATATGTTGGATTCTCGCAAGGATTGTTTGGTTGGGCACATCATCATCCGGGCCAATTCAATTGAAGGCCTCAATCAATTGAACGTTAATCATGAATTTTGCCTGATATCTAATTTATATTCATGAACAGTTTCAATTAAGTTTAACATCTTTACTGATGCGAGTGTATCTGTAATCAGTTAATATTCCAACTAAATACAATTTTGTTCCTCTTTTTACAGGGTCCAATTATCCCAAATGAAAAGAGTCTATAGAGATAGTCTTGGGAGTCCTGGGGTGCATGGAAATGGACCTTGTCTTGGAAAAGGAGGAACCTCCTAAACCAGTTGACAAGAGTACTGAGTAAGAAATTGCACGTTACAAGACATGGCCCAAATCTAATATGATGTGTCAGACAATCACGAAGCACTCGATTTCTGAGACAACGAATGGTGTCATGCCTAAAACCAATGTTTTAAATATCGTTGTCGCGTAATGTATCGCACCCTTGAGATACAAATACATATCGGTTATCGCATGGGATATATCGGTTGTATCGCGTAATGTATTGTTGTTGATGATAAACATGGGAATATTGGTAAATTGATTGAATTTTTCAATGAAATTTCAGGGATTGTCAAAAAAGACATCAATATACACTTAGAAATCAAAACATTATAAAAGAAAAGTGCACATAATAGGGGTTTCCTTTATATAGGGTCCTAATATATACGATGTCTAACTGAACTGATGCAAGCATATTTAAAGTCTATTCATATAATTTATAAACGTAAGAAGGCCTGTATGAAAACACAAGCAATACATTCAACAATAAAAGAAGAATCACTAGATCGGGTTACGTACATGTTTGGTTATGTGTTTGGATACTAAGATTGCAACTGATTTGCGAGAAATTAAGAAATTTTGATTTTTCCCAATTTTCCGCAACTTGGCCCATCTCCCTCAAATCTCGAAATCGAAGCTTCAAATCCATGATTTTTCATGGAAAACATGAAGAATCATAGATTTGTAACCATTTGACACTGATTTAACGTGATTTATAGCAAAATAATGGATCGAAAATCGAAAATGCTCACCAGATCGAATAGGTGAAATATATTGGTACTACCTGCGCATTTCGTATCGCACAAGTGGGATATAAGATATATCGTGGGATATATCGGTCGATATCATCAATACTTAAAACACTGCCTAAAACTAATAAGGCCAAGGTTTTCTTGACCGAAATAGGATATTGATTTAATAAAGCAGATAAGGTTGAAGTGAGTTCACTACTAAGTAAATTGACTCGTGCATCCTATAACGGCCATGAAAACATACAAGAGTAAATTGTAGAGCTAACTAAAATAGTCCATGAGATTTGCTCATTAGGCCTACAAAAAGAGGATGATCAATTAGTATACTTGATCATGAACTCCTTACCTCCTCAATTCAGTACGTTTCAAGTCAATTATAACAACCTAAAGTAGAAATTGACGTCGGACAAATTGATTTCTCAGTGCGTCCAAGGGGAGGAAAGGCTCACTAAGTAAGGCAAGGCATATAGTGTAAATCTTGTAACCACGACGAACGTAATGGGGGGGGGGGAGGAAATAAGGTTATGAAAAATGACCTTCACATTTTATCACCAGCAATTAGCATCAACTTGAAGATCAATCAAGGAAAAAGCGAGCAAAGACGGATAATTACTTCTTTTGCAAGAAGTTAGGCCATCGAAAGAAAGACCACATTAAGTTCAAGCAGTGGCTCATAAATAAAGGTAAGGATCATGTCTTGGTATGTATCAAAGCTAATTTGGCCAACATGTTGATAGATTCCTCATGGATAGATTCTACTACAACTATTTATATTTGTAATTCTATGTAGGATATGTTGCAAAGCTGGCCACCAACTAATGTGGAGCCAATCAGTCTACATGGGCAACGACGGCATTAAAGTGGACATAGAGGCAATTAGAGCCTACAGACTTAGGTTAGAGTCAAGTCATATACTAGATCTAGTAGATATTCTTTATGTGCCTTCTGTAATGTGTAATTTAGTTTCCATTTCTTGTTTAGACAAATATGGTTACTCATTTAAATTTAAAAATAAGAGTTTGTATTTGTTATGATTCGAATATTATTGGCACTGGCGCTATGGTTAATTACCTATACCAATTGGACTTGAATGTCTCGCACTTCTATAAAGTAAATTCTCTGCATAGAAATAAGGCAGGCATTAAACAAAAGAATAGATTATGAAAATTCTTTCATGTTGTGGCACGGATGATTAGGCTATATTTCTTGTGAGAGATTGGAAGGGCTAATGCAAAAACGAATTCTTCATTCTCTAGACTTCTTCAACTATAAAGTCTGCACAGATTGTATAGAAGGTAAGAAGACTAGAACCAAGAAGATATGTGCAATTAGAAGCATAGGACTCTTGGAAGTAATACATACAAACATTTGTGGACCATTCCCTATTGTATCTTGGAGTGACAAAATTATTTTAATACTTTTATGGACAACAACTCTTGTTTTGAGTACTTATTCCTTATAGATGATAAATCAGATGCCTTAGACAACTTTAAAATCTATAAGGTTGTAGTTGAAAATTGACTTGACGGAAAGATTCAAGTCATCATATCTAACCATGGTGGTGAGTATTGTGGCAGATATGACGAATCAGGGTGTAATCCAAGGCCCTTCGTTAAATACTTACATGATTGTGGCACATCCCCAATACACTGTGCTTAGGACTCCAAAGCAAAATGGTGTGGCAGAAATGTGCAATTACACCCTAATGGGCATGGTCCATAACATGATCAGTGATTCAACATTATCGGATCTCTACAAGAAAACTAGTCTCCATTATTTCCACATGAAGAGTTGTCCTGCAAAAGCCAAACCCTATAACCCGCTTAAAATAGAACTTGACCCTAGAACCATTAGCTATTTCTTTATTAGATACCCAGAAAGGTCAAAAGGTTTTAGATTTTTTCCTTCTCACTCCATGAGGATTTCAGAGATCAAAAATATTGTATTCGATGAAGAGCGGATTGTGATTCCCGTCACGGTCATTCCTAGTAACATGAGTATACATCCTACAATTGAGCCTGTAATCAGTGCAAATCATCACAATAAAACTCTTATACAACCCAATGAAAACATAAATCAAAACCCAATTAAAGATAATTAGCCATTAAGAAGGTCTTAGAGAGAGAGGAGGCCTGCGATTCATAACTATTACATCGTCTACTTGCAGGAGCATGAGTTTGACATAGGTATAGAAAAGATCCCGAATTCTTTACACAAGCCAAACAGAGTGCAAGCTCTTCTAGATAGTTTAATGCCATGAAGGATGAATTAAAATCTATGGAGGAAAACAAAGTCTAGTATCTTATAAAATAACCTAAAGGGATTAAGCCAATAGTTGTAAATGGGTGTTTAAAACCAAACAGAACTCTAAAGGTAATATCGAAAAATATAAAGTCAGATTAGTTGCTAGGAGATTTAATCAACGTGAAGGCATTGACTTTAAGGAGACTTTCTCACCAATATCCTAGAAAGACTCATTCAGAATCATAATGGCTTTTTTGGCTCATATGGATTTAGAGTTGTACTAAATGAATGTCAAAATTGTGTTCTTCAATGGAGATCTGGAAGAGAACGTATACATGATGCAACCATAAAGTTTTGCAGCAGATGGCTCAGAACATATGGTTTGCAAACTTAAGAAATCCATTCGCAGGTTGAAATAAGCATTATGATAGTGGTACCTAAAATTTCATGAAGTGATTTCCTTATATGGCTTTGTATAAAAAACATTGGAGGTGAGTATATCTACGTTAAAATCAGTGGAAGCAAGTTCATTATATTAGTTTTGTACAACAACGACATTTTGTTGGCTAGTAGTGACATTAGGATATTCTATGATACTAAGAAATTCTTGTCTTAAAGTTTTGAGATGAAGGATCTTGGTGACGCCTCCTTTGTCATCAACATCGAGATATACCGTGACAAATCACATTGACTATTTGGCTTGTCATAGAGGACCTATATTGATAGAATACTCAAAAGATATAGCATGCAAAATTGTGCTTTTGGCCAAACGCCTATTCTAAAGGGCGATAAATTCAGCCAATTCCAGTGTCCTAAAAATGATCTAAAAAACAATCATATGAAAAATTCCCCATACATGTCAGCAGTGGGGAGCATCATGTATGCTCAGTCTATACCAAGGTATCCCGTATCGGTATCAGTTGGCGTAGCGATGCCCTCCGAAACCGGATCTGGATACGTAATGGCGTCTGGTATACGGGGCGTAACGGCCCGTAAAGTAGCTTTTTTTTTTTTTTGCCAAAAAAATATGAAAAAATATGGATTAAATCCGGAATATTCTAAGCATTCCAAATATGCATTCATTTATAAATTGGAACATGTTTATGGTGGTGTAACGGTCCATTCTTTGGTGAGAAGTTGTATCGAACTGTCTGATGAATTTATGAACCAGTTAACCTGAATTTGACTACAAAATTCATATATTTAATTTTCTAAATATCTAATTTATATACTTAACTTGATATTATTTCTCCCAATAGTTCTTTAAAAAAATTAAATTAAATTCAGGTAGATGGCGTTGCCAATTTGGGGCTAACTTGGAGGACCAATCTATGCACCAAATCAGCCTCAAATTCATGCAATTTATTGTCATTATCCCACTTATGAATTGGTGGACGTTTATTGGATAGTGAATCATGAAAAAATTCAAAAGGCCTTATTTTAAAAAATAAAAAGTCCACAAATTAACAATTAAAACTATTCAAACAATTTGATTTTGGCATTGTGAGTTAGCAATTGCAGTCCATAATTTAATTGCTAAATTTTAAGTTAACATATGTCTCGTGTACAATTTTTTAAGGCTCGAATTAGGCGGGACTTGGATTGTGAAGTGTAGCACATGTGTCAAATTTTTTTGGGCCCCACCCGTGATGAATGTGTTATATCCACACCGTCCATTCATTTTGCCAAATAATTTTAGGGTATGAGCCCAAAAATGAGGCACATCTAAAGCTCAGGTGGACAGTACCATAAGAAACAACAATAATTAAACGTTCACCATTAAAAATTTATTGGGGGCTACAAAAGTTTTAAATCAAGCTGACATGTGTGTTTTCTCTTCATCCACGTCAGTATGACCCAATTAATAGGTTAGATTGAAAATAAACATTAAGGCGGACCTTAAAAAATTTTTAATGGTGAGCATTCTATAACCACTGTTTCCTATGGTGCGGTCCACCTGAGATTTGGATATTATTAATTTTTTAGATCCTTACCTAAAATGACGTGGAAAAATGGATGGACGACATGGATAAAATATATACATCATGGTGGGGCCCACTCGGGTTTGATCAAATCAAATTGGATGGAAAATAAACGTTACCGTGGGCCCTAAGAATTGTTTAACGGTGAAAATATTATCTCTGCTGCTATTTTTGGTGTGGTCCAGATGATCTTTGGATATAATTCAATTTTTGTGTAGTACTCTAAAATGATCTCTGAAAACAGATGAACGGTGTAGATGTAATAAATGCATCACTGTGGAGCCCATATAACTTTGATCTCCTTTGAACTGTTCGTACAACTCGGAGCTCGAGGAGTGTCAGCGCTCGTCTCAGCGTGACACATACCTATATACCCGGTGCGTAATACGCTGAAAAAAAAAAAAAAAAAAAAAAGGCCGAGAGAGGGAAACCGAAAAGAAAAAAGAGGGAAAGAAGAGAAGAAAAAAAGAGGGAAAAAAGAGAGAGAGAGAGAGAGAGAGAGAGAGAGAGAGAGAAGAAGAAGAAGAAGAAGAAGAAGAGGAAGATGGCCGCAGCCGCAGCTGCCTGAGAAGAAGAAGAAGAAGAAGAAGAAGAAGAAGAAAGGAAGAGGTACATTGTTTTTTTTTTTTTTTTTTTTTTTCAAGGCCCGTAACAGCCGTTACGGGTCAGTAACGGCCGTTATGCCCGTAACGGCCGTTACGGTTGCAAAATCGAGCATCGGCCGATACGACCTCATATCGCGTAACGGTTCCCACCGTTACCGTTATGTATCAGCCGTTACGGCCAATACGTAACCGATTTGGGACACCCTGGTCTATACACAACTGGATATCGCTTTTGTAGTTCGAATGTTGGGAAGGTTTTCCAACCCAGGAATGTGACATTGTATAGATGCAAATGTGTTCCACTACCTGTAGCAGACAAATGACTCGCGCTCATTCACAAATTTTGCTAACTATTTGGAGTGGGATATTCTGACACAGATTTTGCTAACTGCATCGACACTAAGAAGTCTACTTTGGCTATCTTTATGATGGTTGGTAGACTTGTCTTGAAAGAGAAGGAAACAAACAACAACCTCATCCACCATGAAAGCTGAGTAAGTTGCTTGTCATGAAGCTACAAATCAGGTAATATGACTACAGATCATCTTCTCTAGTTTGCGAGTAATGGAGCTAATCCCAAAATCATTGAGAATTTTTTGTGACAACTCAATTGTGGTAAATTTCTCAAACAACAAGCATTCGTCAATGCCGAAACACATCGACATTAAGCATCTTGTTGTGAAGAAAATGGTTTAGAATCTGCAGGTGTTTGTGGAGCTCAACAACACTAAGATGATGCTAGCAGATCCCCTCACTAAAGGGCTTCCCATCACACTATTTCAAGAGCATTCACTTCTATGGAAGTTATAGATCCCAAAGATGTATTTAGTTAGTGGGAGTTTAGTATGATCCATTATGCACAGACATTTATAAAGATCAAATTTATATAGCTTTGATGATTTTGTTATTAAGTTTATTTATACTTTTGCTTAAGTATTCGCAATTTTGTTCGAGTAAGTGGAATTTGAGCCTCATCTCATTATAGATATATAAAGCTCTCGGACCTCTTAAAGATAGACATATAATCTACATGTGCAATCTTCATACCATACTTCCATGTCCTTGATCTATGTCATTAAAGCTGGTGGTATTCGTGACCGTAATTCGTCACTTTGCGAAGATTAAATGCTATGATGACTACCACGATCCAATGCTAGTAGTCTTGGTGGACCAGATCGAAGAAGCGTTGCTCGTATTTTCCAACAAAGATACATTGGTTAACTATTAGGATTTTTTTTTTAAATAATAAAACATGTTTTGCAAAATGTTTTTTTTTCTTTTCAAAATAATTTTTTTGACATTGATCAATGTGGCTAAGTGGGATGAATGTAAGACTTTTATAAGGTGGGCCTACTTGATCAATGGTTTGGATATACCTAAAAGTTGGATATGATCAAGCATAACAATGGGCACCACTAGAGTTGTGATCATCTCAAATTTGTCTAAGGGGTGGTGCGTTTGGTCTATGATACACACATATTTGCATAGACTTGGAAACCTATTAATGAGTGGAGTTTGAGAGGAGTTTCGATGGGTTTTAAACTCCTCGATCCCACATCTATAAAATCGAGGCTAGGGCCTCAAACCTACACACATCTGAAGCTATTCTCTCTCATCCCTGCTTCTTCTAAAGGTGTAAGTTTAATTCCCTAATGGATTCCCAATCAGGTACGCAATTTTAATTCAGTTATATTGATCTACATAATCAATGTATAGTTCGGTCCTATTATTCTGCAATTCAGATTACACTTACCTCGGTAACATTTGCACTTTCTGCATGTAGCCTATTAATTGCCCAACAATCCGCCCCATATAGCATAACCGTCTAATAAATAGTATTCATATAGCATAACCGTCTAATAAATAGCATACAAAAATTTGAACTAAACACTTGGATCCACAACTATTCCTAAGGTACACCACTTCATCAGCTCTAATTCTATTCAAAGCATCTATTCAATCTCTCCGTGCTTTTGAATGATGAAACACATGAATTTGAGGAAGCTCCTGGCCATTAATTTGAACTAAAGCCTTGGATCCACAACTATTCCTACTAAAGTTGTATTCTAAAAACTTTGTCTTCGTTCCACTAGTTTTTAAATCTCTAGATTCTAGAACCTTCCTCTGAACCTCCAATTTAGCATTGGCCCACTCTCTAGTCTCATGGACCAGCGACATGTCGTCGGCAAACAATATATACTCCTAGACTTCATCCTGGATTCTAGTAGCCAATTCATCCATAAGACTATAATAAGAGTAAAAGTGGAAGGGCTTAATGCAAACCCGTAATAAAAACCCAGCACTACTGGAAACTCATATATTTCACCACAGTTGTTCTCACTCTTATAGCAACGCCCTGACATGTCTTTAATGACGTCAATATTTCTCACCGAGAACCCTTTCCTACTCATCATCCTAACATCCCTAGGCTTTCAATTATATCTTTCTTCAGGTAAATAAAACCATTT
Organism: Magnolia changhungtana; assembly: GCA_030180095.1. Classification (NCBI taxonomy): domain Eukaryota; kingdom Viridiplantae; phylum Streptophyta; class Magnoliopsida; order Magnoliales; family Magnoliaceae; genus Magnolia; species Magnolia changhungtana. The sequence goes on from JASAUF010000638.1 coordinate 1,115,975, forward strand.
CTAGATTCTTCACAGAGTTAAATCTATTTTGTTAGAAAAAGGTACAAATGGTTGGAAAAGCAAAATTAAGCACTATGTATTCTTCTCAGGTGTAAGTAAAATATATTAATGACTTAGCTGCCGCTGGGAAAGGCATTCAAATTGCAATTTCACCCTATTTAAAAGGCAGCCATCTTAAAATTTGAGAACAACGCATTCTTAGAAAGTGTAGGAATCCTATTAATGGAAGAAGTCCATCAAACTGGCTCCCATGACTGGTGAAATTGTTACTGAAAATAGAAGAAACGAGCATAGTGGTCATTTGGGTCAGTAGCCATTCCATAGCGACTTCAAAACTCACATTTAGATTTCCAAAGTATTGCAAAAACTATATATTCTTTCAATCAAGTATACCTTGCAAAATTTTAGCATGACTTTGACAATGCAATAGTACCCAAGCAATGACTTCCAATTTGGTTTTGTTTCAAAAATTTAGAATGCATGTTAGATTTTTCTTTTCTTTCTTTTACTTTTTTAAAGGGTCGGTGCATGTTAGATATCTGGCCTGCTTTACAGAATATGGCAAGAGATCATCATCAAATTTCGTGGCTCAAGACAACAGAAATCATGAATGCCACTATGCATTACAGTACTTAGACAATCGAGAGGTTTACAATTCTAACCGGATCCAACAAGATATTAGATGTCTTGAAGTCGCGATAGATGACTGGTTTTTCAGCTTCATGGAGAAAAGCAAGCCCTTTTGCAGCTCCAAACGCAATCTTCATTCTAATAGACCAAGGAAGGGGGAGCAATATTCCTGAGAAACCACAAAATAATCAATCATTAGGAATAGGATGCACCTTCATGAAAATATCCAAAGCGTAAAACATGAAGCTAATGATCCACTTCTATTTCTCGACATCAAGGAATGCATTTAACATAGCTTGAATTTACGATAGAAACAAAAGCGGAAGATATAGAATTTTTTTGAAAGATTGAAGAAGAAGAAGAAATACTATTGCAAGGAAGCTATGATGAAAGAGATGTTTGTATTGGAAATTAAAAAACTTGGGATCCAGTTGAGCTGCCCAAATGAAAACATATTGTTGGGTACAAATGGATGTTTACCTTAAATATAAAGCTGGTGGGTCTACATGGTGGAACAAGACATCTTGTGGCAAAATACTTAAATCAACAGTGTAGGGTTGATTTCCAATAAACAATTTTCCCATTTCCAAGGCTAAATTCTGTGTGAATCCTTTCATTCATTGCAGCTAATAGAAACTGTCATCTTCATCAGCTCAATGTTAAAAATGTTTTTCTCCAAGGTGATCTTTGAGAGGAAGTGAATGAGGAGCTCTTCTAGAGTTATTCCTAAATAGGTAAAGTTTGTCAATAGAAAAAGGCTATTTACAGCTTGAAGTAGTCACTCAGAGCATAGTTAGAAAATTCAGTATGACCATATCTCAGTTAGGTTTCAGAGAAGTTCATTAGATCATCTTGTATTTGTTAAAAGGGATCATGGGACTACCACTGTGGTGATTATATATGGTGATGACATTGTCCTTACAGTAGGCAATGATGAGGAGATACATAATGTTAATACGCATGAAAAATGTTTGACATCAAAGATCTTAAAGCTTTACTGATTCAAGGTAAGGAATATTCCTTTCTCAAGGAAAGTACATCCCTGATCTGCTTACTGATTCAAGCCTGCATAAATGCTCAATGATGACAGGTGTGTGATCTTAGCATTTAACAGCAACTTGTATGCAGATCAATTTACTTAACAATCACTTGTCCAGATATTGCTTATGCAATCAATTTGGTCAATCAGTTCATGCAAGCCCATCACGCGTGCCCCTCATGCTCATCACCTGCAGGCAGCACATCACATTCTTTCATATCAAAAGGTGGCACTAGGAAAAGGCCCCTATTCTCCAATCATGGTCATCTGAATTTTAGTGTTTTTGACGCAGATTGCGCACGATCTTCTATCATTAGAAGATCTACTACAGGGTTTTGTACTTTTGTAGGGGAGATTTAGTTGTCTTAGAGAAGTAAGAAACAAAATGCCGTTGCTCCGTCATCTAGAAGTAAGAACCAAAATGTCGTTGCTCGATCATCTGCATAAGCTCAATATATGGTGATGGCTAATGCTACTTGTAAGCTCATGTGGGTGTAAAGTCCCTTCTTGAGATGGGTTTTATAGTTGATGCTCCCATTCCTCTTCACTATGAAAATCAAGCTACATTGCTAATAATATTGTCCTTCATGAGAGGCTAAACATATTAAAGTGGACTGTCACTTTGTTAGAGAGAGAGTGATGGCAAGAGTGTTAACAATTCCATTTGTTCATTCTAACAATTAATTTGATGACATCATCATGAAAGCTTCATGTCGTCATCGAATAACAGATAATGTGGGAAGTACTTTAGTATAATGTGGGAAGTACTTTAGTAAGGGCTAACTTGTTTTAGTCCAAAACACACACACACACACGAACGCACGCACGCACGCACTTATATATATATATATATATAAGTGCGTGCGTGCGTGCGTTCGTGTGTGTGTGTGTGAGAGAGAAGGATGAGAAGGCTAGTCAGGGCTAACTTGTTTTAGTCCAAAAAAAGAATGCCAAATCAGCTGAATAAACCTATTTTCATTCATTTGATGTCTATAGAGTTTGCATTTTCATATACAAAATTGTAGCATAAATTAAAATAAGTAGGCACCGTAGCAAAGAAACAGATGATGAGGATTACTTGAAAAGAGATTGTTTTCCACGCTACCCCGAGCCATATACTCATAAACCAGCACTCGGTGTTCATCTTCGCAGCAGTATCCAACCAGTTTCACCAAATTTGGATGTGAAAGTTGCCCTAGAAATAAAACCTCGGCCTATAAAACAAAACAAAACAGAAAAAAAAAAAAAAAATCTTAATAAAATTGATGGAGAAGTGGCATCTCCAAACAATAAACCAGGAATAATAGGGTCCTAATGCCTTAGTATGTGTAGTATCCTAATGTCCTGAGTCCATACAGGAGGACCCACGGTTCAGTTACTCAGATCACTAATGTGATGGACCCAACATGGATGGAGGATGCCTAGAAATCATCTTGACTCCAGGATCCTAACCCTTCAATCAGTGGTCCACAAACATATTGTCAAATTCCTACAATTTAGAATTTATGATTTAAGTCAAATCTTAGGCAAAATTTATTATTAAAGTTGAATCTTAGGCAAAACTTATAATGTAAACCGAGTCTTAGGCAAAAAGATTTGAATCCCACTTTTTTTTTTTTAGAGAAGATGATATTATTAGAAGGGGGCAAAAAGCCCAAAAAACAATAGAAAGAAAAGATGAAAAACAGAAAAGCTAGATACAATCAGCCCAGCTGTTAGGAAACTAGGGTGGAGCTGAGAATTCATTTGCCCAACTCGACCTAATCGACAGCCAACTTACAAACCTCCAATGGGACACAATGCATGTTTCCGAAGCACCTGCAATTCCTTTCTGACCAAATTGCCCAAATCCCAGCTAGCAAACATAAGTACCAAACCTTTCTCCGTGTCTTTCCTTCGCCGCCACCATGCCATGAAAGTAGCATAGAATCAATAGAGGCTGGCATGACCCACTGAATGCCTCACTTAATGAGGAAGCACTCCCAAATCTTTGCAGTGAAAGAACAGCGGATGAAGAGATGATTCACTGCTTCCTCGTTCTGAAAACATAGAAGACATACATTTGGGAGAATCATTTGTCTCTTGCGTAGATTATCAATTGTGAGTACTCTATTATTAACCACTAGCCAGGCTAAAGCTGCCGCCTTAAGAGGGATGCCGTATTTCCACACAAAAGCAGTATGGCCCATCTCGTTGTTATTTGCTCCTCCACTGATCTTGATGTGGAAGGATTTAACTGAGAACTTACCAGACTTGTATGCTAGACATCTCAGGGAGTCCCTCTCTGATAGAGTTAGACGAGCTTTGCTTAGCAAGCGCAACAGTCTCAAGCAATCATCTATCTCACAAATTCCTCCTCCATGGAGGAGCCCAAACCACTTCTCCAATTACGAAGAAACATCTCGCCACCTTCAAATTAGCTTCCGCCGAAATCCTGGCTAGGCTAGGATATACCTTGCACAATCTCTGATTCCCTAACCAAATGTCATCCCAAAATCTGATGTCCACACCATTACCCAAAGAGAAACCAAACCCACTGCTTTCGAAACATTGTTCTTAAGAGCAGCCACCACTTTCCAAACAGTGGACGCCCTATATAGTGAAGATTCTTTTGTCCACCACAAGCCTTCTTGAACGTCGTATTTCCTTTCCACTACAACCCTGGTCCACTCCGAACCTCAAAACCCACTTGCCCAAAAGCGCTAGGCTCATGTCACCCAATAGACGAAGACTAGCTTCCCCTAATCTATAGCTTGCAAACTTCCTCCCACTTCATGAGGTGAAACTTGTGTTTATCATTCACCCCTTCCCACAATAAGTTCTGCCTTAATTTTTCTAGCCTAATACTGATTTTGAGCACGTCAATAGAGACATAAAATAGACTGGAAGACTTGACATTGCCACTTTGATTATTGTTAACCTGCCTCCCAGCGATAAGTGTCTTCTCCTCGAACATGATAATTTCCTTTGACATCTTTCTATGATTTTTTCCCAAATGACCTTAGGCGGTTTTCCTAGACATAGAGGAAGGCCTAGGTAAGTGGTTGGGAAAGAGCTCATTCCGCATCCAAAGGCACTAGCAAATAATCCAACCTCCTCACTTGACATGCCCAATCCCAATATTTCACTTTTGCCAATATTGACCTTAAGACCAGAGACCGCCTCAAAGCAAACTATAATCTTTTGAAAATTTAACACTTTGGCTTCCTCTTCCACACAAAAGAGCAGCAACATGTCCACATATTGAAGATGGTATATTTGAAATAGAGAGTTATCCACTCTAAAACCGCTCACTAGGCCCAACCACTGTGAATCCCTTTTTAGATGAATCCTATAATTCCATAATTTGAATCCTATGATTTACAATCAAACTATACTTGTTCTCTCCTTTTTAAAATTTTATTTGGCTTTCGTTTTATGTTTTTAAATTGGAAGGGGCTGTAAGTAACCTTTAAAATAGATCAATTAATTTTTATTCTTTATAAGAGATCAAATGATAAATTTTCTCTTCAACCTTAAATGGTTGGGCCCTGACTTCAACTTAAAAGACTTAAAACTTTTTTTTTGTCACGTGTTTTGAATCCAAAGCTTGCTTCCAATTCTAATGATTTTTCATTTATGATTCCTCTTATGGTGTTACAAACCAACCTGACTTTCAAAACATTGCCTACAAATAGTTGATTATGAAAATACTTGACAACCATCTTCAAAAGGAGTCAAAGATTGGATGACCAAGATTTTCTAATCTAGAAGAGAATTTGGGCAACCCCCACCCATGTTGGGTCCCATCCAATCAACTATCTGGATCTCCAAAATTTAGGCCCTATCTCTATGGCCTATGGACTGAGTTGATGCATTTAGGACAATATAAATGTCCTGAATCCGTATACGATCATGGATTTAAATAGGGATTTCTGAGTGCTACACACCGGGGGACCAAAACTGGTTTGACTTTCTCCAACTCGGTCGGGTTCAGCCCCATCCAGTCGGGTGGCTCATTTCTTTGCAGACTTAAACCAATATTACTTAGATGAAATAGAGTCATATCAGATTATATTTTAAACCAATGTTAGGACCCTAAAATTCCTCTATAGATATTTTAGATATTTTTTGGGTAGCTAATTCCCAATAGAAACCACCCCCAAATGAATAACTAAAGAGTAACAACAATATTGGAAAATATTGCATGCACATTGAATACACAAAGAGTCAACATGTCTCCCACCATTGAAAATGATAGGTGGGAATCCAACAAATGTACTTCGAAACACAATTTTGGAGAATCCAAACAATGTATTTCAAAATAAGATCCAAAATCCCATTTTGAAATATACTTTGAATTCCAACTCATATATATATATATATATATATATATATATATATATATATATATATAGAGAGAGAGAGAGAGAGAGGAATGCTCACCTGCACACCTTCTTAAGTGAGCACCCGTGCGCACTTATGCACACGTGTCATGGGCACAAAATCTGAACGGTCCACATGATGTGTCACCACTTGAAACCTCACAAGCCCAACTTTCCGCCCGATACAAAACTCTGGAAGGCCATGTCAAAAGGAAACAGTTTCCTCCCTTGATTTGCATTTCTATTTGCTATGGCCCAAGAAAGTTTTGGATCAGGCTAAAAATTGGGCCCATAGAGTTTCAAGGGGTGCCGCATCACGTGGACCATTCAGATTTTGTGCCCATGACATGTGTGCAAAGGTGCGCATAGGTTCTCACATAAGAAGGTGCACAGGTGAGCATTATATATATATATATATATATATATATATATATATGGTACTATGGGGTCGACCTCTAGGGGCCCCACCATGATGTGTTACAGACATCCATCCCATCAATCAGATGCACCCTTCCATGGTGAGCCATAGGCCTAAAAATCAGGCCAATCCGTGACTTAGGCGGGCCTCACTACAAACAACCTGTTAAGAGTGGATGCCAGCCCATTGAAACTTTCCTAGTTGTATATAGGGTCTAGTGAATGTGGTTTAGACATCCAACCCATCCATTATGTGTGTTCCAATTGGATGAGGAGTCACAACAAATTTCAAGCCATTCCAAAACTCAAGTGGACCCAACCAAGTGTTTTTAGATGTTTTAGACATGATTTCCCATGGTTTCAGATGGTGTAGCCCACTTGAGTTTTGGATATGGCTGCTTTTTGGCACATTCCATAACCTAGAGGGGACCTACCAAATGCACAGCGTGGACGTCCATTACACATCACAATGGGGCCCAAAGAGCTAAACCTCTTGGGAGGCAGCCATTCCCATGGTTTCAGATGGTGTAGCCCACTTGAGTTTTGGATATGGCTGCTTTTTGGCACATTCCATAACCTAGAGGGGACCTACCAAATGCATACATGATCCTAAGCTTCCAATCAATAACATGAAAATGGACAATCAAGATTTGACTAGAGAAACAAAATAGGTTCAGTCAACATCTTGAAGCATCTACTAGATAGATCCCACTGTATTTCTTATGACTTTAAAGAAACAGTTTGATTTGATGATTTTAACCATGTGACTTATGGCTCATAAACAACAGACAACTATAACAAATTGGCCCTACTCAAAGGGTTAGGATCATCCAATCGGGGTGATTCTTGCACAATGGCTTGCTCTCAATTGTGCGAATGAATGAATGGCCAGATCGACGATAGGCCACCTCATGTGCCATTTAAAAGGTTTTGGAACGTTGCTAACATCTCCGTGAAGGTGGGAATGTTAGCAAAACCATGTATGTGAGAGTTTCGGTCTCCTGCGGATTGTGGCTCACGAGACCGTTTTGTGCAAGCAAATGGGGGCTGGGGTTGGTGGCCACACCACGGACATGTATGTGAAGTTCACTCCGTCAATTAGATGTGTCAGCCCATGTTAGGCTCAAGGCAAAAAAAAACAGGTTGGTCCATAATTCAGGTTGGAAGAGGGACATCTACCCTTGATTTTTACCAGGCCCACCATGATCTGTATGTGAAATCCACTCCAACCATTAGATGAATCATCATAATTTAGGTTGTAGGCTGAAAAATAAGGCCAGTCCGTGATTCAAGTGGTCCATACCAAGGGAAACAGTTGGGAGATGGACGCCCACCCTTGATTTTTTATAGGGCCCATAGTGATGTTTATGTAAAATCTACTCCAACCATCAGGTGCATTCTTGCACATTGGGCCTTGGGCCATTCAAGTAGGCCACACCAAGGGAAATAGTTTCGTAGGTGGGCATCCTCATATACACTATTTACAATCACGTGGCCCACCTATAACAAGGAACACCCCGATTTTTGGGCCTTGGGCCTAAAATAGGGTGACACATCTAATTGTCAAAATGGATTCAACGTACACATCACAATGGCCAAAGCACCCTCGATTTTGCTCACACGTAAGTCCCATACTGCACGGCACGCAAGGGAGGGCCCTGTGTGTCTAAGGTGGCAATCTCCTACAACCAGACCATAGGAGACCTTACATGTGAGCAAAGTTGGGCCAGGCTCAAGTGGTCCCCATTGTGATGTGTTTTTGAAATCCACTCCAACAATTAGATGCATTAGCTCAAATTAGGCCTAAGGCCCAAAAATTAGCCACATTCATGATTCAACTGGAGCACACGAGTAAAAAATGTGTGTAAGGAAATACCCACCCTCGAAACTATTTCTCTTGGTGTGACCCATATAAATAACAGTTAGGCTAATTGTTGGAGTGGATTCACATAATCATCATAGTAGGCCCTGTAAACGATCAAGGGTGGGCATCCCTCTACCAACTTTTTTCCTTTGGTGTGGCCCACCTGAATCAATGGTCGACCTGCTTTTTGGGCCCTGGGCCTAACAATGGATGACACCACTAATGGTTAGAGTGGATTGTATTTGTACATACATATCACAGTGGACCCGTAAAAAATTAAGGTTGGGCGTCCCCCTCCCAACTATTCCCCTTGGTGTGAGCCTACTGAATCACAAATATACCTGGTTTTTATGCCCTACAAAAAATTTTCCATCATGCACCTGATGGTCGGAGTGGATTGGGGAAGCACATCGCAGTGGGGCCCACCCAAGCCGATCTTGTGATCAGGTTCACAAGAGACCGCCACATAGATATAAATAGAGAGTGAGAGAGAGAGAGAGAGAGAGTGTGTGTGTGTGTGTGTGTGTGTTTCGATCTCCTGCGCACCAGTCCGCAAGAGACCTTATCTATGGTCTTAATGTGTGGCCAAATAAAATGGGCCCTACCATGATGTTTAAGTGAAATCCACCCTGATCACCAGGTGAGTCACCCCATTTTAACCACAAGGCCCAAAAATCAACCCGGTCCATGATTTAGGCGGGCCATTCAAATAGAAACAATTTGGGAGAGGGACGCCCACACTTAAAACAATTGGAAGAAAAACGTCCACACTTGATTATTATTTTTTAGGGACCACCACGATGATTATATGAAATTCACTCCAACCATTACATGACGCAATAATATTTAGGCCCAAGGCCCAAAAATCAAACTTATTCGTGATGGGACACACCAAGGGAAACAATTTGGAGGGTAAGTGTCATCCTGTACATTGTCTCCAATCTTCCGGTCCATCTAAATCATAGTTGGGCTGGGTTTTCTACCCTAGGCCTAAAATTAAGTCACCCACCTAATGGTTGGAGTGGATTTTGGAAACACAAGACAATAGGGTCCACCCTAGCTGGACCACCCCCTTATGTTAAATTTTCGTAAATTGCTTTTACGTCATGTATGTGATAGGACGCTCATTGCAGTGAGACGCTCACCACCCTTAACGGTGGTGTTAAAACTCTATGGGGCCCACCTAATGTTTTATCCACATCACCCATCCATTTTTTCCCAGCTCATTTAAGGGCGTGAGCCCAAAATTGAAAGCATATCCGAAGCTCAACTAGACCATACCAAAGAAAACAATGAGAATAATGACGTCGGCCATTGAAACCTTCCTAGGGCCCACAGTGTTGTTTATTTGTCATCCAACTTGTTAATAATGTCACACAGACCTGGAAGAATGGAAAACATAAATATCAGCTTGAACTAATACTTGTGGCCCTCAAGAAGTTTCCAACAACAGGTGTTCAATTCATACTATTTCCTATGGTGTGGTCCACTTAAGCTATGGATATACTTTAATTTTGGGCTCATACCCTAAAATGAGCTAGAAAAAATGGATGGACGGTGTGGATAAAACATATACATCAAGGTGGGTCCCTCTAAGTCTTAACACTACCGTAAGGGGTGGTGAGTGCCTCACTACAAATCCACGTATGTAAATTTTAAGAAAACAGCTGTGTAGTTGGGGTGGGCCCCACCATCATATATTTTTAAAATCCACTCCAACCATTACAAGTCACACTAAAATTTAGGTTCAGAGCCAAAAAAAATCGGCCCTATCCATGACTCAGGCGAGCCACACGAAGAAAAACAGTTTGGAGTTTGGGCGTCCCCTTGACATTGTTTTCACTCATGTAGCCCACCTGAATCATGAATAGGGCCCGATTTTTGGGCCTTAGGCCTAATATGGGATAACGCATCTGACGTATGGAGTTGAATTTACATACACATCATGGTGGGGCCCACCTAAACCGGCCAAATGTCCAAACCATAAATAGCCATTTACGGTCCGGTGCATGTGGTCCACTCAATCAGTGGATGTGGTTGATTTTTGTTCTAGGTGATCCTCATGATGCGGATAAACCTATTGATGGGTTGGATGTTGCACCCCCATGATAGGTTGAAAGTTATCTGTTGAGTGGACGATAAGTTACCGTCCAACCGGTTGGACTTGGGACCCTACCTACATAGATACATACATCCATACATATGTACATATATAGACAGACACGTAGACACACCTACAGATGTAAAAAAAAAAAAAAAAGCTATCCAACCATACCAGCCATTCTCTATGGCCCTGAAAACTGTTATTGCCATCATGAACTTTAACTGCTACTTGAAAAGGCTGGAGCCCCTTTCGTAAATCTTCAGAAATGAAGCCTTTGTAAACACTTCCAAATCCCCCTCCACCCAAAATATTTTCTTTCCTGAAATTCCCTGTAATTATCTTCAGTTCGGTGTAAGTGAACGCTACCAATGGGTTAGCTGCTGAATCCCGGCGCAAATCCTCGACTTCTTCAGGATTTGATGGCAATTTAGCGGCACTCTTTTCTTCTTCTTTTAGTGATGGGCTCTGGATTTTCGGAGACTCTAAAATGAATATAGAAAGCAAATGAGTGTCAAAAAATAAACTCCAATTCCAAAAGTTTCTGAATTGTTTCGATAAAGAGAGCTAAAAGAGACAAACATCATATCCTGCAATACAACTTGCATTCACAAAAGAAAATGAATTATATATATATATATATACCAAAATTAGATACACCATATGCAGGACCTGTTTCAATCATGAGAGCACACCAACTCAAACATGAGTTCAAAGCCAGGTAATCAAAAGAAACTGAAATACAATTCATTCAATCGTTTCAATCACACAAAAATTGTGTCTAGATGCACAAGTGAATTGAATAGCAAACATGTAAGTTAAATCAAGACAAAATAACCAAAGTGCAATGACATTCCTAGCATTCATAATGAGGAGAAGCACTTGAGAGAGATGTGATTGCAATTTGAAGCCTAGAGTTATTTGTATGAGAATACCAAGTAATGTGATTACAGTTTGGTTATTGTCACTTTATTGAACTAGTCATTGCAACTCTTACATTTGATAGTGCATCAAAACGTTGCCTAAATCATAAAATGAAAGACTCATGTATCCAAAAAAAAAAATCGACTTAGCAAAATCCAATAAGCAACGAGATCACAAAATAATGAAAACTATAGCTGCCTTGTACTATAAAGAAGCAATAAAAAACAATTACATAACCTATTCTAATCTTAGAGAGACAAAACAAAATACCCATGCTCAAAATCACAAAAGATAATCAATTCTTTGGATTCATTTCAATCATAAAAATGAACATCCAAATACAATTTTCATCAACAAACAAAAACTATCTATAGAAAACCAACTGAAACCAAATTCCATTCAAAATCAATAGTCATTGAAACCTAATAAGAAAACAAAAAAGACAGAAGCAAACAAACCTAACCCCTCTTCACTAAATAATACACCCTAGCAAAAATCTTTGTAATCTGTGTGTGTGTGCGTGTGTGTGTGTGTGTGTGTGTGTGTGAGAGAGAGAGAGAGAGAGAGAGAGAGAGAGAGAGAAGGGGGGGATTAAAATACAAACACTGGTCGAAAACCATAAAAGAATTAATTTGTAACATCATGTAGACAGAAAAGCATAATAGACAAGACACCCAAACAAACCTAACTAGCAGAACTCGCAATGAAAGATCAACTTAAACAAATGAATAGGCAAAAAATATAAAATCTGATAGACTCATTTCAATCTCATACAGCATACCATCCAAGATCTATATCCAAAATTCTATTAGAAAAAAAATAAAATAAAAAAAAATCCCTCACTTACCAAAACCCACTCCACGCTGTAAACACACAAAAGATTACCTTTAATTTGGAAAAAAAAAAAAAAAAATCCAATTATATAACATATTTCTGGTCTTAGAGAGAATAATCTACATTCCCAGTTTCAAAACCATTAACAAAAGGAAAGAAGCAAAAGAAAAAAGAAAGAAAGATATTCAACAAGTAGAACCACTTACGAAAAGTCATTGAAACGAAAGGAAAATGCCACCTTTGCGTTAGATGATACTCTATAAACAGAAGCAATAATTCTATTTACTGAGTTATTCTAAATGAAAAAGAGAATGAAATATATATATATATATATATATATATATATATATATATATATAAAGAAGAAGAAGAAAACTAGCACCCGAAAATCACAAACATAACCACTTTTTTGGCTTTCTTCAACAATAAAGCATGTGACCAATGATCCAATTTCCAAATCCTATAACAAACAGAACCGACTTAAACAAATGTCCAATTCAAACCCCTAAAAAAGAAAAGTAAAAGAGAAATGCCTTTGCATTAGGTGATACTCTTTAAAAAGATTTTTTTAAAATCCAATTCTTCTAACTTAATTCTGATATGGGTGTGTGTGCGTGTGTGTGTGCGTGAGAGAGAGAGAGAGAGAGAGAGAGACCGGCTACAAATGGCAAATATTCGGCTTGTTATAATCATGGTTATTAGTATGGTCCGAACTCCGAAACCAGTACGTATTGCCATGTACATACCAGTATCGTCCTGGAAGATATAGCTGTACTGGCCCATCGGCGCAAAGCAGCCTGATAAAGTGCGATATGGGATGATAGGATCCCATGGCGATGGTGATGGATATGATACGCCAAAACCGATTTCGAAACCATGGTTGCATATAAACACAATCCAAATTCAAAATCCTACAACATGGTACCCACTTAAAGAACCAACCAATTACTTAGCTCTACTGAGAGAGAGAGAGAGAGAGAGAGAGAGAGAGAGAGAGACCCGGCTATTAATCACAAATATTCAGCTTGTTTCGATCACAAAAGCATATAAACACAAAACCCAAATTCAAAATCCTACAACAAACGGCACCCACTATAAGAAAAGACCAGTCCAATCATCAAAACCCTATATATATATATATATATTAGTTCCACTGAGAGAGAGAGAGAGAGAGAATATTGAATCATTTCAATCATATAAAGCCATAAAAACACAAACCCACATCCAGAATCCAACAAAAACCAAAACCCACTTACAGAAATCCAATCCAATCCACAAATAAATAAATAAATAAATAAATAAAAACAGAGCAAAAAGCTTCCTAACCTGACTTTATATTAGATGATACTCTGTACACAGATGGTTTCCACGTAAACCAGCAATTCCCCATCAAATCAGAAACCTCAAACCAACTTCAAATCAAATCCCATGCCACTTCATGCACTTTTGGAAGCTAAAACAGAGAGCTCTGTATCTGATAAAGGCTGTTTGGGAGAGAGGAGTTTTTTGGTGAGAGGATTTCTTAGGTGTAGGGTCTTCTGCTGTGGGTACAAGTGCTGGTCGTGGCTCTCTTTCCATTTCTTTTTCTTTTCTCGGTAACAATGATTTTCGCTTGTTTGTAAGGGCGCCCAGAGTTGGTAGCTCAGTGCTGGCGGCTTATTGGCTATGGTGAGATAGTGGGGCCCACTTTACCTGCGGTCCCAAAGGACTATTGGCGGTTGGGGTTGGTGATTCGGAATCGCATGTGATTCAAATCCGTTTCAATCTCGGCTCTCCACAGTTGCGCTGGTGGGGAGCAGTGCGTGTGACAAATGTTCGCTGAGTTGCTTTGTGGTGCCACGTGGGATTTGAAATGTAATCCAAGCTTCCATCTTGGATTTCAAATCTCCTCTGTGAGAGAGGATTTGAAATTCCATGTATCTTAACCCTAGGTATTCTATTGTGCCAAATATATTAGTACGAAATTTAAAATTCCCCGGAATCTCTTTAAATTTTTGGTACTAAAATGACTTTTAAAATAAGTAAATTTAGTTAAAAAGTAATTATAAGTTACTTTTTAATTGAAAATGTATTAAGCATTTTAATTATTTTTTTCCTTTTGAAAAATTAAAAGGCACCATGTAATGCCCCGAAATTTCCTCTTTTGTAGATATCACGAAAAGCCGAGTTTCTGGATATTAATTTGAATATGGCGGGAAATTAAAAAAAACCCTGCAAATTCCCTCTTGTTCTTGTAATCTTCACGTTTTCATGGTAACCATAATATAAATGATGGATAATAAATTCTTATTTCATTTAAATCACTAATTTAAGTTCTATTCACGAAATGTTCAATCAAACTAACGAATATAATACATGTCATATCATCCCACCGAGGACTTATTACAATTTCAAATTCAAATAACTAATCCTAAGAAAAGCAAAGTAAACAATGAAATAAATCTTATCTAAGCCGTCTCAACTTCATCATCCGTCATTTGCTGCCACGATCTTCATATTCCTTGCCTTAAAGCTTTTGCACATTTATTGGATCGTCACCTACATAGTCTACAGTTGTTTTCAATAAAAAGAATGAATTGCTTGCAATCAACTCGATAAGGGTATCCCTCTATGATTATCTCAATAATACCAAAATCAATTATGTCTATAAACAATTTAAAACAACCAAGAAAAAATCTTCATTAATATGATGCATGATATGCATGCTCTGATGAAGATATCCTGACATAATGAGATGATGAGCCTACCACTCTCATTAGCCACTAATCATCAGAGTTTACCGATCTCATTTGTGAGATGATGAGCCCATCACATGCTCTAAAAAATTCAAGTATAGCATGTCATTTTCATTAAATATTGTACAATTAGAAAATTGGAAATCACTGACACTTTCTCTATTGTAACACCCAGAGGGGTTGATCTAACTCCTACAGCCCAATAAAGGCATGAGATTAATCCAATCCTTTAATTTAATCTGATTTAACATCAAACCAGTTTAGTGATGCACACACTCTCCAAGTTACCCCCACATTCCAAACCTCGTGATCTACCATGCCTGAAGATAGTCGTTACCCTTCACATGACATTGATCGAATCCAAGGGTTGACAACCCCAAGTGTAAGGTTGCGATGTAGTAATAACTCAGTGGACAAAGATCGTTCCATAGGGATTTATGTGGTTAAGAACACAATTAGAACTAACCTACCTCGAGAATTAAGAATCCAGTGAATAGTTTGGGATAAAATCAATAATAATGTAACATTAAGGATGCATGGATCTACTTCTAGTAATCACAATGTATAATTCATCAATTCATCTTCTATAACTCAACAAGAACCGAATTTCAATTCGTTTTAATCAGAAGATTAAACTGTTAAATGTTCACAACCCCAAGTGCAGGGCTGCGCTGCAGTAATAACTCGTGAGACCAAGGTCAAATCCACAGGGACTTTCCTTGTACGATTTCTAGAATTAACTAGAACTAAAATTGGTAATCTAAAATCTGAAATTTTGGATAAAATTTGTTGCAAATTAAATTTATCAAAGTAATGGAAACCAGAGCGCTAAGGATCCACTTGTAGCTATTATGATGCTACCTTACTTGATTTAACAGGCACAACTGGAATCGGAGTCCTATCCTATCCAGTTGGATGATAGAGCAGTTAAAACATATTCTAAACTTTGTATCGGATTAGTTTCCTCATAAAACACCACTGCGATAATCACACGGAATTCAACCATCTACCATACCCAAGAGATAATGGTAAATCACGAATTTTACAGATCTTACGATTACAAAACAAGTAAAAATATATTAAAAGCTTTCTAAGCATCTATTGTAATTTGAGTCACAATAAACCATAAAAAACTGAAAATATTCCTTCATTCAAATTATAAATTAATGTAAGTTCAACATAAACGTGAATCAAAGTAAGATAAACATCTAAATAAACTACAAGCTTCACCTCTTAGCTCTAGCTAAGAGATTAGCCAACCAAAGACATGACTGAAACTAAAACTCTAAAACAAAATATGAAAAACTAACTAGAACTGAAGGATTCAATGACGATGGAAGACTCCTTAAAGTTCTCCAACACCTTAGCCTCTTCTTTCAACCTTAATTTGTACTTAAAAATAACTAATGAACTCCTATTTATAAGATTTGCTCGGACCAACTTTGAAACTGCCTCAAATTTACACAGCAGGTTATGCTTCAGTCACACCAAAGTTAACTTCGTTCAAATCAAAGTCGAGTTCGGATTGAATCTAAATTCTCTGCCTCCCTTCAATTGCCAGACTTCGGTCGCACCGAATTAAGGTTCGGTTGGACCAAAGATGGATTCAGTCTGACCGAATTAACTTTCGGTCAAACTGAATTAGCTTTGAAAATCAATATTGGTCGTTAAACTGTTTTGTGTTATTTTGGTTACATCGAAGATCGAATCGAACAGTCTACTTCTTCTACAGTTTTTTCAGTCTTTTCTTCCTCCTTTATACTTGGTTTTCTTAGATCTTTGGCATGTAATTTCTTAATTCTTAACCTCAAAATCTTTAAGCCTTACTTTACTAATCTTTTTAGCATTCTTTCATCGCTTTTAGTGTCCTTTTCTCTAAAGCTCTCGAAATCACCTCGTAAGAGAAAACAAGTAAAAATAGATCGATTAAACACTATCATATTTACAAAACCAAAGAATAAATAGGGAAAAATATGCAATATTTCTCACTCAACATTAAATTAATCACAAACATCCAACAAATTATTATTTCAATTCAACGATTCTCTCATGAAGCACTCAAATATCAATCGCAAGGAATTCAAAGCATCTTTGTGCCCAAGTCTACAATAGATCAATGAAATTTACAGATTGATTTATTCTCCAATCAAGCTAAGCAATTGCACTTCAAAGTATTTGATGTACCCAGAGTTCACAATGGATCCAAAAATAAAAAATTTAAAAGCTTTAAAGTAAAATCCAAATCAAATCAATTAAATAATCATTATTCAAATCCCGAGTAAGAATCAAATAAAATAAAATATTGCAATAAACTAGAAGTTTCACCCCTTAGCCTTAGTTAAGAGATTAGTTATACATAGTCATCTCTAAAAACAAAACAAAAAATAGAAAAACAAATTAAGAAAGAAAGAAGAATTCGAAGAAGGATCACTCCGACAAAGCTCCACTTTTGCCCTAACTCTGAAAGTGCACTTGTTTGTCAATTAACATGAAGGTTGAGTCTTAGAGTCAAGTGAGCCCATAATGAAGATTACAAGTTTGAAGACTTGCCAAGTTGAAGAGGTTCAAGTACATATCAAAGGTAAATTAAGACTCACGACCCTAACCAAACCCTCTCAGGTATTAAAACCCTAAATTATATTCCGTACTTAACCAAATTCATTTTAGCAAACCCCTTGGTAAGTATATTAAATACCTTAACTTGTAGCTTGTGGAGATTGAATCAAATTGAAAATTTATGGTAATGTCGATGTCATCGAAGTGACATCGAGACATCTTCGATGTCATCGAAGATTATTCGATGACATCGAAATCGAGGCCAGTTTGTCCAGCAAGAAATATTATTTATCTGGGGTGATACAAGAATCCATAAATAAAAGAACTGGGGTGATACAAGAATCCATAAATGTTGTTATTGGTGATCAAACTATCACACCCAAACTTGATTAAGATGATGAAATTACCATAGTTAATCAATCTGAACCATCGTCGAAATCAGATTTAACTAAGATAAGATTAATCAAGGATCATCCGAGTAATTAAATACTTGGTAACCCTCACACTGATCTTCAAACCAAAAGATAGTTAGAAAACATATGTAATCATGTTTGCTTTACTTCTTAGATAGAACCGTTTAATGTAAATGAAGCCCTAGCAGATGAAAGTTGGATTTTGGCCATGCAAGATGAACTAAATCAGTTTGTTGGAAATCATGTTTGGTATCTGGTTCCTAGACCTTCTGACAAACATGTGATTGGAACCAAATGAATTTTCAAAAATAAAACCGATAAACTGGGTAATATTATAAGAAACAAGGCATGACTGGTTGTGCAAGGTTACACTCAAATTGAAGGGATTGACTATGATGAAACTTTTGCACCAGTTGTTCATCTTGAATCTATCAGATTATTCATTTTCATCCTATGTCATAAAAATTTCAAAATATATCAAATGGATTTCAAAAGTGCCTTCTTAAACAACGACTTAAACGAGGAAGTTTATGTTGAACAACTTAAGGGCTTTGAAGATCCCAAACCTCCTGATAATGTATACTGTCTTAAAAAGGATTTTTATGGTTTAAAATAAGCCCCAAGAACATGGTATGAAAAAATGACTAAATTTCTACTTAGTCAAAATTTTAAAACGAGGAGTGTTAATAAAATCTTATTTATAAAAAAAAATGTAATGAAGATATGTTGATTGTTCAAATATATGTAGATGATACTATCTATGGATCAACTTGTACTGACCTCTCTTCTAAGTTTTCAGATTCGATGAAATTAAAATTTAAAATGATTATGGTTGGTGAGCTAAATTATTTCCTGAGTCTCCAAGCGGAACAGCTCAAAGATGGGATATTTATCTCTCAAACCAAATATGCTATGAACTTAGTGAAGAGATTTGGTTTTGAGAATGGTAAAAATTTTCAGACACCCATGGGTACAACACTCAAATTATCTAAAGATGAATCAAGTAAAAGTGTTGACTCTTATCTTTACCATAGCATGATTGGTAGTCTATTATTTTTAACTGCCAATAGACCTGATATTTCTTTCAGTGTAGGCATATGTTCTAGATATCAATCTAATCCTCAAGAATCTCATTTATCTATTATCAAGAGAATCATCAAATATATTTCAAGTACTGTTAACTTAGGTTTATGGTATCTACATGATATGCCTCTACAAATAGCTGGATACACTGATGCTGACTGGGCAGGTAATGTTGATGACAGAAAATCCACAAGTGATGGATGCTTTTATATTGGAAATTACCTTGTATCTTAGATGAGCAAGAAGTAAAATTCAGTGTTGTTATCCACCACAGAAGCTGAATATATTGCGGCAGGGAATGCATGCATGCAACTTATGTGGATGAAACGCATGTTAGCTGACTATGGTATTAATCAAGATACCATGAATCCATATTATGATAATACCAGTGCTATAAACATATCTAAAAATTATATTCAACATTTTCGTACAAAAGACATAGACATATGATATCATTATATTTGAGAATTAGTTGAAGATAAGACTGTCATGCTAGAATACATTCAAACTGAGAAGCAACTTGCAGATATTCTGACAAAAGCTCTAGACAATGTCAGATTTTGTAATTTAAAGCATGAGATTGGATTATGTTGTCATTAATTAATCTTTCTTTATTGCATTTTGTTAATTTTTATTTTTATTAAAATTTGCATAAAAGGAAAAATGAGAAAATTATATATATATATATATATATATATATTGGGATTTTCATCCAGCCCATAGCTGACCAACCAATTTGGCCAGCTGAATCGGGCATGGATTGGATAAAAAGGGGAAAACCCCCCAAATTTCTTCATTTCTAATTCTTCTTCTTTGGCCCGCCGGTGCTTCCTTCGGCTAACCCATCACTCTAACTTCTTTGTAAGTTGTTTGTTTTCATTTTTCTTCTAAATTTAAGTTTTTAGTTACATTTTATTTGTGTATCTTACATTTTTCTTGAATCTAGATTTCTCTTTTTGGTGGGTTTGCTCTAAAAATCTAATCTTCTAAAACCCATCTCCCATTTTACTATTTCTTGGATGTTTTATTCCATGGAACCTATATACAAATGCACCGTTCGTAGACCTCATTCTGGTTCCTCATCTCGCTCCGCTCCTTGGGTTGTGCGGTCCTTACACGCACTGGAGGATGATTCGAAAAATGTTCGGGATTTTTGCTCTCGGAGCATAATCATCGAGCGATCGGTTAACCTTGATCACATCGCTCAATATGGTCTCTTTAAACTTTCATCCGAGGTAGGATGGGAGAAAATTTTTAAATGTGGTGGAGTAGCTTACCGGTCCATTGCACAAGGGATGTATGCATCCATTAATAAATTTTCTTAAGATAAATTATCTTTTAATATTCAATTTTTGGAAGAAATTATCACAGTAACACCCTCCATTATATCGTCCGTAATGGACATTGAAATGGCGGATGATGGTGTACCAATTGCTACTCTTTCTGAAGATATGAACAATTTAAAAAGAACCTCTCTTACCCAGGTGTTATGTGGATTTAACGTTGAATGGTGGTCAGGTAACTCTCTCCCCAATTATAATTTACTTTCAAAATACCGCATCCTTCACCGCATCTTCAGGTTAAATGTATATCCCAAGGCAGAGAATAAGACCGATCTTACTCCCTTCATGATGCGAGTTATGCATGTTGTTGCTTCTGGTATACATATTTGTCTTCCATCTTTGATTTCTTTCCTGATTATTCAATATCGCCTCCATCCACGTCATGGCTCCATTCCTTTTACATTTCTTATGACTTCCCTTACTTTACGCTTTAATGTTCAAATTCCCATGATCAAAACACCAAAATCCGAACTCCCTTTTGGAAATGCAAATCTGAATATGATGAGGTTAAGTTTGCATCCTGAGCAAAAAGGCAATCAGGAAGAAGCTCATGAAGGCGACATCAACATGGATGATATTTTTGCTGATTTAGAAGAATTGGGAGATACAAATGATTCTGATTTCTAGCCTTCTCAATTTTCTGATAGGTTGGATAGTTTAGAGAAGAAGGTCGAAGCTTTATAAGTATCCTAGGACTTACTACTTCAAACTAAAAAACAACATATGAAGTACGTTAAAAAGTACTTTAATCGCTTTAACAGGAGTTTGAAGATTAATGATTCTGAGATGCCTGCATCGTTCTCTTCTGAATCAAAATGATATTACATTTATGGTTTGTAATAACTTTATATTACTCTTTGGATTGCCTGCACACTTACTTAATTTCACCTTAGGATATTCAGATAATTGTCTTTATGCACTTGAAGGATTTTATATAATTAATCTCTATGACACTATCTTTGATATTCATGCTTTCTATTATGCATATTTTTTATTTATTTCTTCCTTTGTCAACTTTTGACAAAAATGGGGAGAAATTGGATATGATATATTTATCTGATGCAAGATATGCTATATATGGAGGAATCGATATTTTTTCTGATGCATGATATGATAAGGGATTATATTTGTTTGCATTGGATTGCATGTGAAAAAGAATTGGATTGGATACATGTATTTCTTTTTGACTAAGTGCTCAGGGGGAGTTATTGATGCTTGTTCTAAGGGGGAGCACCAAGTTAGAACTTCAAGATATGGTACTACAGGTGGTGTATAAATGTTCTTTTGAATCGGAGCTCATTTTGGTATGATGAGTCTATGTTATGTTGTAATAAAATATGATGAGTTGTGTATGATAGTATTTTGTTAGGAAATTGACAATGGGGGAGATTGTAAGTGCTTATACATAAAAAACAGTTAGGAATGTCAAATTTTATAGTCCCGAATGGATCACAAGCACTCATGAAGATGTTCTTCGGCAACTCATGAACATTACGTAAAGTTTGGATCAACATCTCAAGGAAGACTCAACATCTTAAGCTTTAAAGGTTATGCGTGATTCAAAATTTTAAAGCACTCTGTATGTGTCAACCATCAAGTGGTATAACCTTAGAATGACCCTAGGTAGGTGTATTTCACATGGTGACATGATAATATATAATTCTACGTAAAATACACTAAAGTTAGGATAGCCCGACCTCTAGTTCGGCCAGCCTAACTACCTTCAGCCAACCCAATACAATTCGGGCAAGTATACAACAATATATGGTTTTTCTGTGTCAAGTTCCTTGTCCGATCGGTCAGCTTGAGTATGTTCTGTCAAGTTTCCAGCAAGGGCTGCATTTCGGATCTTAGGGAAATTCGGCCAGTCGAACCTTGTGTTCTTTTGGCTAACTGAATTTTGGCTTGGGCCAGCCGAATTTTTGAAAGATCTTATCCCGCGAAATTTGAGTGTCGCTGGAACGTAATTGTTGGAATTGGGCTAGCCAAACCAAAAATCAGGCCAGTCGAATTTCCAAATCCTTCGGGTATATATAAAGGCATTCTGTCATTCATTTCAACAACGAAAAATTGTGAGCAATATCCTCAAGCATAAAGAGAAAGTCAGGGCCTTCTTAGCTATTTGTGCGATAATTCTGATATTTATTTTAACTTATTCTATTCTCTTTCTCAAGTTAATTTTAATAATTTTTAATAGAGTAATCCATACTCTACTTAAGAAATTAAAGAATTGAATTTGCAGCATTAGACTTTTTGTTTATAACTTTGAAAATATATTAGATCCCTATACTATTTTTGGGTTGAACACATATACGGCTTCATCAAATATCCCAAGAAAGAAGATCATTGCAATCAAGCTACAGTTACCTCTTCGACTCAACTTTTGAAGATAAGTACTGTATTTACTTTTATTACTTTTGAATTTTTCTAAGATAGCCTGAAAATTTTAGTGGGTTGTTTTGTGGTAAGCCTGTGAAAATCACAAAGTGGGTTTTGTTATGATAGCCTGTGAAAATCACAAGAATTGTAAAAGGTTGTTAAGGTGAACCAGTGAAAACCTTGAAATAGTGACAGCCAAAATTGTGTGGGTAGTAATTTTGGGAGTGGAGTAGGTGTGGGATTAAGCACAGAACCACTATAACTCCTTGTTCATTTGTGGTGATTGATTATTTCTTTATTCCTTTCATTATGTTGATTGTCTCTTGATAAGTTTGATATTTTGATCTCAAAGACATTGTGAAATAAGGATGTCCTGCCTAAATATTTTTGGTGAAGGTTGTCCTATGAACTATTTGGAATCAAGATTTCAATACTCTAAACAATAGAGAGTATTTGTGTGAGACCCGTATCCTAGACCATACCGTTCCGTAGGCTTTTGCGGTCCTCCTGGTCAAATTCTGGCAACCCTCGACCTATATCCGACGTTTGCGCGCGATCCTAAGCCGATCCTGCATATCAAAGTCCGCTTGACCCGAATCTTGTACCCTAGCGACCGTGCCATCGCCGCGGTTCTAACGATGTGACTCGCGCACCGAACTGATTCCCGGGCCACGAGATGTGGGCTCACGTTCATTCCGAAGAAATGCTACGCATTGCGAATTTTGAGGGAATCTCTACAATATGTCCCATTAATCAATCAATCAATCAAGTCAAGTACACATCATACCTCAAGTACCAACACTCATCCCTCCTTTTTCCACAAGTTCTCTCTATCCCCTACCCATCCCTCTTTTACAAAAATTCAAACACACCCATCACTCCCCATCACCCCATCACCTCTCACCCATCCCTTATCAATCCATCTCATCTCTCTCTCATCTCTCTCTAATTTTTCCTAAGCAACCCAACATCCATGGGAGAGAAGCTTTGTGTGTGGCCCACCTCCCTACCTCCCATCTCCCCCATCTTAGCCATCCAATCCTCATCTTCCTCCATTAAAGTTGGAGCTTTGGAGCTAAGGAGTCCAAGGAGTCTAGATGAAGCGAGAACGGTGGGTGATCATGATGCTAAATCTTGATTTTTATTTGAGGCCCACATTCGATGGGACCCATTTGATGAATACATTGTAAGAAAGGGAGGGCCCATAGTAGTGGCGTCCCTCCCCTCCATCACGTTTCTCCCTCTCTCTTTCTATCTCCCTTTTATTCTTATGGTATTGATGGGGTGTGTGGCCCACCTAGTGGGTCCAACCGAAATCCAGGCCATCCAGACTTTTTTTGAGGCATCCAATTGGTGGAGCCTACCTCACTGTCCAATGATGGACAGGTCTGGATGAAGGAAACCACGAAAATCAACTTTACCCAAAGCTGGTGGGTCCCACACGTGCAGACCCACCTTGATGTACGTGTGACATCCACACCGTCTATCCATCTTGCTGTCCAAATGGTGGAAACCCACCGTGATATACTTTTTTTTAATGCACACCGTGCATCCAGGGAGCCAACGTGATATATATATTTTATACATCCACACTGTCCACACACACATGGATCCGACTTTGATGTATGTACCTGATCCACACCGCCCACCCTTTTTTCCAGCTCATTTTAGGCGTTGAGCCGAAAAATGAAGCCAATCCGAATCTCTGGTGGGCCATAATACAGAAAATAGCGGTTTTGGGTGATTTAAACGCTTAAGGCTGTGATGTTTCTATACGTCGAAAAATACTGTATATTGGACTCGTTAGATTTGTTACGAGCTGGGGGGACCAATGGTTGGTGTGGATTTTACTGATGTGGGCCCCACCTATGAAATATTTCTGGTAATAAAAAAAAGGGAAAGCAAGACGCTGATGCTGTCAGCGTCTGGAAGATGCTGCAGCAAGCAGCGTCCAGCGTCCTAGCAGAGTGGGACGATGGGCCCCACCACAAGCCCACTATAATGTATGTTGAACATCTACACCGTGAATTTGATGGGTCCCCTTTAATCAGTGGGTCACCCTAAAAATCAGCTGTTCACGGCACTTAGGTGGCCCACACCATCTTAAATCACGTGAAGACATGCTTGGCATATAAACGCACTTGCCGTGAGGGCCACTGTGATGTTTGAGTCTTATCCACACCGTCCAGATGGCTGGATGGTGGGAACCAACATTGATGTATTTATTTTATATCCACACTGTCTATCAGGTGGACCATTGTAAAAATCAGTGGAGATTGAACGTCCACCATTGAAACCATTTTTGGGCCACAGAAGTTTTGGGCCTATATGAAATTTATTTTTCCTCTTAGTCCAGGTCTCCGCGACCTTATGTACAGGAGGGATGGAAAATAAACGTTATGGTGGGCCCCACTTGGGACCCACCTGTTGAATGGAAACTGATTGGCTGGTGTATTGACGCAGCAACTTCATGGGACCCACCTCTAATGTGTCTGTCCCTCCACACCGTTCGTCTGGTGTGGGTCCCACGTAGCAGGCAGCTGCAGCTGGCGTCCATAGACTCCACTCACTGCATGTGTACAGTATCCAAATCGTCCATTTGCTCGGCCCCATTTACCGTGCTGCTATAGTTACGTCAACAAGATTCGGTGGGACCCACCTTAATGTATGTATTCTGTATCAGCCATCCATCTGGACGGGCTGTGTGAATCCCCAACCGTGATGTATATATATTTTTTTATATTCACACTGTCCGTCCATCTGGACCGTCGATCACACCATGATATATATGTTTCATTTGAGCCATCCGTACAGTGGGACCCACCTTACGCATGGGTTGTATATCCAGTCCGTCCATTAAATGGACGCCCCCTGGAACCACCATGATTTATGCATTTTATCCCAACCGTCCATCCACGACAGTGGACCCCATCCACGTGGGATTCCCTGATGTATGTGTCTTCCCGTGCGTGGGGTCCATATGATGTATATTCGTACCATCCATCCCCAATAAATGGGACTCACCTTAGTGTATATATTCTATATCCACCGTCCGTCCGGTTTGCTGGACAGTGGACTCCACTTTGATGTATGTGTTTTATACTATCCATCCATCTGCCCCAGGATGGTGGTAACCTACCTCATGTATATTCACGCTGTCCATTTGTTTTTCTGAGGTGGAACCCATCTTAATGAATGTATTGTATTTCAGCACCGTCTATCTGGATGTGCTGTGGGGCCAACTGCGATGTATATGTTTTGCCTGCACCATCCAGCTTGCTGGACGGTGGGCCCACCTACTGTGTATTCGCAAGGCCCACCATGTTGTACGTATTTCATCTATGCCGTCCACTTATGTGGCCCACCTTGATGTGGCAGGCACACTGTCCATCTGTTAGGGCCCATTTGATATGTGCAAGGCTCACCTTGATGTTTTGTATATGAGGTCCATTGGCACGACCCATTGATGCGACCCACTTGATGTATATGAGGTCCGTTGGCACAACCCATTGGTGCGGCCCACTTGATGTATTTGAGGCCTATGTGCAGGGCCCACCTATTGTGTATTTATGGCCCATTTAGCGAGGCCCATTGTGACATATTTTTGGCCCATATGCCGCGACCCATTGTAATGTAATTCTGGCCCATATGTCGTGGCCCATTGTGACATATTTTCGGCCCATATGCCATGGCCTATTGTGATGTGTTTTTAGTTCATATGACGTGGCCCATTGTGATGTATTTTCGGCCCATATGACGAGGCTCGATGTGATGTATGTGTAGCCTATGTGATGTGGCCCTTGAGTGAGGCCCATTGCAATGTATATTAGCCCTTTGTGAGGGGCCATCGGCCTACTATATGTTTTGGCTCTATATGTAGGCCACTCCTTGGGAGCAATGTTGATTAGATGTCCACATTGATGGGTAATGATGGTTGGATGTCCACATTGTGACCTTCCCTTAAGCTTTGTTAGGCACATTCTCACCGATTCTGATTTCGATTGACGAGGCTGGATATCGAGGACGATTGTCGAGGCCCAATGTGATGTATATGTGGCCCGTATTTGAGGCCCGTTGTGATGCGTATTCAGCCCATGTTTAAGGCCAAATGTGATGTATATAAGGCCTATGTGTAACGCCCTGAAAATCGGGAGTTGAGTAGTAACTCAACACCCGAGTTCCAAAACATCACTTATGCAACACAAATGCTTGTGATTGAATGTTGTCTGTGTTAGTGCAATAAACAGGAGTGAGATTATACCAAAACAATATTCCATACTCCAGATCAATGTATAAAACGTAAGCGGAAGACTGAAAAACATATATAGATGTGTATAAAAACAAAACGATCTTGATCTCAAGAGTATGAATACCAACTGAGTCACCATATACATGTATTTGTTCTTGAATCAAAATGTTAAAATGGTATAACTGTAATCATGAGCCCTGTAGTCCCGTAAATCTGGATAGCCTACGCGAAGCCACCGAATAACTGCATAAAGGAAAACTCATCCTAATCTTCATAATAATCAGGGTCAACCTCCTGTGGGTCGTCGGTACCTGCGTCTAAGATAGAGTCTGGTGGGTGTCCAGAACACCGTCTTGTAATGTGGGAGTGAGTAACTAACTCAGTGGAACAATAAAGCATAAGTTAACATGTTATCAAATCAGTCAAGCAGTAATGATAAAGCAGTACAAACAACATTCCTAAGTACTGTAATTAATGCAAGGATGAGATGTAATTATGATGCATGCCCTCGCCAACATACTCCCTCGTGCGGTACCATCTTACGTCCATGGCATGCTGGCACCCTCAGTGCTCCACATCTTCTAGGCACATGCAATGTGATGATGAGCATGATTACCGAGTTGTTATTAGTCCTTTTCATACAGCAATATTGGGAAACTAAGGTACCTTCCTTATATCATTCCCAAACAATGATCCATTCTAGGGTCGTCAATCCTAGATAATCTCATACGATAGTGTGATTCTAGGTCGCTGTAATGGCTGCTAGGGCTGTTACACGGAATCGGTACACCACTCCCCCATCACCTTATCAATACAGGCCTAGTTTATACTCTGTTACTATGGAAAGTCTCGTTGCCTCACCGCAGATTTAGAGTATGCTCAAGGTCACTACACCGGATAGGAGTGCGGTGGTGTCGTGGTACATTGCATTGCGGAATCGTTGCACCACTCCCCCATCACCCATCAAAGCAGTGTAAGCCGACAGCTCGAATATAGTGTCCCATACAATCATAATCGGCTTACGAGTTTGGTTGCTCACTGGTCACTACGGGGAGGCTCGTGGCCCTAGCATAGGCCGACAGCTTGACCACGGTATCCTATACCACCATGCCCGGCTCATGAGTCTTAGCGGATCGGGGTACCAAGGTTAACGGGGTTACACTGGTAAGTTTGGTACCCTAGGTTCAAGCAGTGGTGTCCAAACATGGTGAACATATATTAGATAGATCGGGTTACTCGACGAGCCAGACTAGCACGAGCGTACAACCAGCTGAACGACATGAAGTGCATAAGCGCTTTGTGTGGCCTAACCACTGCCGCCAACTTAAGTACGACTCGGGTTCGTCAGACACATCCTACGTGGCCAAATGAATCTCAACCACGAACTCAAGTCTGTTACCGATTGTCTGGACTATGATCATAACCCCAATCACAATCAATCCTTAACCAGAAGCTTGTAGAGTAAAGCATAATAAACAAAGTAATTCAAACATGTTAATAAACATGTCATAAAGCATGTTACCAGCACAATATAAACAAGAAATACAAACACATATATTTCATAATAAGTGGTTAGATTCAACAACCAACATGGAGGAAATCATACACATCTCTAAGGTAGTTGAGAATCCCATCTCAACACCTACCTAAAGCACAATTCTCTAAGTACTTACTCTCACAAGCATTTTCACAAACACTTAGAATACACTCTTTCAACATACATAGTGTATACTAGCAAAAACATGTATTAGGGTGAACCCTTTCACCAAGTATTATACACATATATAGCATGTTCATACTGTAATTAATCATGGCAAACACACTTTCAAAATTTATACATATACCGTACTTTCTACAAATACGAAGAATAAGTATATTCAACATAGTTAACATCTAATTGGAAAACGAAACGGATAACACTTTGTACATGCGCAATAACATACAGATCATGAATCTATCATTATCTAACATTAAAAGTGTTGAAAACCATAACCTATATGTCTAAAGTCCGCACCTTACACCGTAGAAGCGTAATGAACTTGGTAGAAACGCTAAGCTTTCTTCCACGACAGTATAATAACCTAAAACACAAGTAGTGTTAGCTATTTCACTAATTGAATCAGTTGAAACCCTAAATCAAATTAGGGTTAGAGTTTTCTTACCTAGAATGAAGTCGGAATCGCCGAGAAAGCGATTAGAATGGAGTGGTGAAGCTTGCAGAGTGGCAGGGTAAAGTAACAGGGAGGTTCTCCCAGTTCTCTCATACACTCTCTCTCTTTTCTCTCTTCTCTCTCCTAGGGTTTTTTCTCAAATTCGTATGGCTGAATGAGAGAGGGTTTAAGGTCCTTATATAGCCTAAAATCACACCGAAATAGACCTAAGGTCAAGGTATACTTAGGTTATATCTAAAGTGGACTTGTTTCAGCTCAACGGAGCACTTCTAGAGCCCCCCCTTGAGCCAAAGGTCGGACTTAAGCTCACAGACTATGGATCTAGGTGGAGTTAAGTTTTCGTTCTAGTCGGATTCTCAGATCACACGTGGTGAAGCAGTTTCAGTTCAACGGTCACCGAATCTCGATCAGGGTTGCAAGTACACGGACATATGCTAGGAACTATCCCTGATCTGAGGGTGTATTTGGGTCAGATTCTGAAGGTCTGATTGCATATATTTAGCCCGCAAACATCAAGTCTCAGATTACTTAAATTTAATTTAATTTCTAAAGAAAACCCGGTTTTCTCACACTCTTCACTCTGGGCTCAAGCGAATAGCCGTGGGACACTATCTGAATTTGATCTCCGAGATGGTTGTCAAGCCCAGCGAGGCGATCCTAGATCTATAACCTCGTATCCTTCAGACTTTTGATGTGCTGTCCAGATCTGATATGGAGTTTCAATGTGCTCCCGAGAGCAGTCAGGTAATGAGTTTGATCCTAGATTTTAGGGTAACCTAACGTCAATGATTCTACAAGTTTTAGGTCTTACAGATCGTATTTAAAGTGATCTAAGTGAATTTTATAGCTAATCTAGTTTAGCACTTAGTTAACTTTGTCTAATTTTTAAAGGATTTGATCCTAAGTGATTTCTGCCTGAGGTGGTACTCGGGCCATTGTACGAAATTTTTCGAGTCGTTACACTATCTGATGAGGCCCATTGTGATGCATTTGAGGGCCAGGCGATGGAGCCCATTGTGATGTATGTTAGGCTAAGCTCCTGAGTGAGGTACATGGTGTTGTATATTTGGCCCTTATGTGAGGCTTGGGTTCACTATATGTTAGGATCTATGTGGGCCATCCCTTGGGGGCAATGTTGGTTAAATGTCCACATTATCGAGGTCGATTGTCGATGCCGGTTATTGATACCAATTATAAGTATGTGATAGCATAGCATCATGATACATGCACATACGCATCATCTACATGTTTGTTATGAGATGTGGTTAACAATTGAATATGTCATTGGGCAGGTTGTTATGAGACTCCTTGATAGGCGGAGGTTATCTCACATGAGCGCACGGTATGCACAGGATTGTATGACTCATGCATCTTACATTGTGTGTTGTGATTACTGTACGCCCTAGCAACATCAGGGCCGTGGCCTCCACAGGCATGTCGTGGATGGCCAGATGGGACACCGAAAATCTGTTACTAGCATCGGACTGCCATAGATGGCCTTGAGTGAAAATTCCTAGACCCTCTTGGTACCAGAGGATGCCCCAACTCGAGACCGAGGGAATATATTAAGCGCATCAGGGCCATATACCAGCAGGCCGCTTCTCCTACTATGTCGCGGTTGGTTGGGAGGGGTGTGGCCTTACCTGCCTGAGGGAGTAAGTATAGCTAGGCTAAGTTTGACCAGCTCGTGAATGAGTCCGTTATCGACGTGTCGGGTAGATATTGGTTGACTGCTAGCCAGGCGGATAGTGAGGTCTCTTCCACTTACCCAGTTGTGCGCTTGATGAGGCGACAAGCTGGTGTCAAGTGTACTGGACCCCCGTGATGATCCCAGAGACGTACAGTACTGATATGTGGACTTATTGAGCAGGAATTGCATACTCATTCATTCATCCCTTCACTATCCACTCGGGTTGGTGGTGCGCAACTATTTGTTATATATACCTTCGCAATGACCAGGATTTAAGTTAGGGTGCACGACTAACCTGAGATTAGGAGTTTACTACATTGAGTCTGACTATCCAAATTTAGGTATAGTACTGGTTTGGATAGAAGTCCCTTGTGTGGACTCCGTAGCCTGCAATACTACGTACCATCATCTTGACTTCACACTCCAGCATGGTCACTCCGTTCGCATCGCATACTGCATTACACCAGCGGCATATGACATTTTTGGTTACTGTGTTTCTGCATTTATATGGTCTAGATACAGCTGACAGTATTCGTGAACTCATCAGGAATTATATATTGCATTGCATCCTCGACATCCGATATTTGGCTCTTTATGACTCCTCATTTGCATAGCTGATCTGTATTGCGTACTCTGATATTGATTGACTCATGAACTTGTCAGTATTTCTGCTTACTTTGATATCGTATGACTCATGATCTTACCATTATTTTTTATATTGTATGATTATGACATTGTATTAAATACTTGACACTTACTTTGTCCACATACTTACACCACCCTCTAAGCTTTCTATAAGCTTATGCACAATAGATGTGTGCAGGTGATGTTAGGTTGCAATAGCGTGGAGCTTGGAGCATGTAACTGACTTTTGGAGCTTTAATTTTGACATATGTATTTTTCTTTCAGCATTGTATTCAAATGTTTATATTAGTGGATATATGATGATGATGATGTTGCCTTTGTGATTTGGGTAAACTTGTGGTTATGCTTATTACGAGTAAATGTATATTAAAAAATCCTCCTTATAGGATCCCATGATTGGAATCTGGCATATGGACGCTGAGAGCCGAGAATGGGGTACTACGGAGGCTATCAGCATCGAAATATTTTGTATTGTCCAATTCACCCCCCCTCTTAGACATATATAGCTTGTCCTTTCACATATACATTAAGAAAACCATGCACATACCATTGAGTGTTGAGACTCAAATATTGTATATTTAACCCTTCAATTACATTAGTTTTCCTGACATTTAATTGATAATTTGATTTGATTATATATGTTTTTGTCATGAGAGGTGATTCGGAAGCTTATGATGAATATGCGCTTAAAAGGATGAATTTAGAGCTCAAAAGAAGATAATGAAGAATTGGAGATTTAGAAGTCATTAATGAAGAATTCATATGCCAAACATCCAACGAAATCAAGCGAGGAGTGAAGAGAATCAAAGATTTGAAGTGAAAATTCGGCTAGCCCGAGTTTTGGTTCGGCTAGCCCATGCTTGAAATTCAGCCAGCCCGAGAAAGTTCGGGTGAAATTCTAACAACATTTTCTTTTGAAAGATCGGGAATTTAGCCAGCCGAAGGACAAATTCGGCTAGCCCGAGTTTTGGTTCAGTTAGCAGAAGGTTACGCAAATTTTACGTGGAGTGCATAAATTTAAGGTGGTTTCTGGAATTTTCCAACTCAGTGCGAAAGTTGGAGTTCCCCAACTATAAATAGGAGTTCTTAGGATACTTCGAAGCATCTTCTAGGGTTTAGAAAGGGAGAGAAGGCCTAGGTAGAGCGCTGATAATGTTCTTCTACTTCAATTTCTTCACGGGTTGTAGTTGATTTTTTTTGTTTTTCTTCTAGGATGTTAGTCTTCTTAGGCTAATCTCTTAGCTAAGGCTAAGGGATGAAACCTATATTTTATTTTGATGTTTAGTTTGCTTTGATTCAAGTATATGTTGGACTTCCATTAAGTTTTGGTTTGCATTAAGATATATTTCCAGTTTTCTATGATTTATTGTGATTGAAATTATAGTAAATGCTGTGAAGGCTTTCGATATGATCTTATTGACTTTATAATTGTGTGATGTGTAGAAGTC
Organism: Magnolia changhungtana; assembly: GCA_030180095.1. Taxonomy (NCBI): domain Eukaryota; kingdom Viridiplantae; phylum Streptophyta; class Magnoliopsida; order Magnoliales; family Magnoliaceae; genus Magnolia; species Magnolia changhungtana. The sequence goes on from JASAUF010000638.1 coordinate 1,148,860, forward strand.
GTTGTTCACCATTGTCTCTTGGGAATGGTTGGATGATTGACTTCCCTACCACCACTGCAATTAGATGGATATTTGGGAACTAAATTAATGGAAAGTTCAAATTCCGTTTTAACTGCTCCATCATCTGATTGGATAGGATAGGACTCCAATTCCAATTGAGTTATCATTGAATCAATTAGATTAATGTTGAGATTGCTATAGGTGGATTCCCGGATCCTTAGTCTTTTATCTTTATATTCAAAACTCTTTTTATCTTACTGGATTAAAAACCTAGACCAACCAAGTTAGACTTAGATTAGTTTTAGACCGTGTTCCTCATTCCCTGTGGATTCAACCTCGGTCTCACTGAGTTATTACTATTTCATGACCCTACACTTGGGGTTGTGAATAAGTTTTTGGCATCGTTGCCGGGGAGTGGCGTTGAACACTATTAGGTTTATGTTTTTCTAGGTTTGATTTTTTATTTTAGGTTAGATTTTTCTTGTTTTCCGAATTTTTCTAATCTTGGGTTTTTAGGATTTTTCAGTTTTCAGAATTTTATTTTTAGGATTCACCTTATTTTTTTCTCTCCTCTTTTTTCTTCTAACATTAGTAACATAGTTTGATTGTTTTGATTTTGTAGGATCTTCAATTCTAATTCTTCTCTTTTGGTAACTTCTTCCCTCTACTTACTTTCATATTGCTGTAAGAATTTTTTATATAAGAATTTATTTTAGGATTAGATTCATAATTAGAGTTTTACCATGTAAATGTAAGAGTGGACACGTGAATACTCTAATCTACTTCTAGAAGACGAGAGATATTGTGAAGGGCTGTCAAATAATTATGTTAGGAAACAACCCATGTCTCAAAAATTTACTGAAACTATGATTGAGAATCGACCAAGATATGATACTCCACTTGTTAAGAAATTAACACGTGATCATATGAGGGAGAATAATTATCATCCATCAGTCAAGAAAAAAACAATGTGTGATTACATTATGGGTGGCAATACGTACCAACAACCATCAAACCCTCACACATATGATCCATATGACTATGATCAGTTGAAACATCAACATTCGAGAGATGAACTAACAATCAATTTTAATGATTATCCTCTTGGATCCCCTATCTTTAAGATCCAATTGAAAACAATTCAAGAGGAGTCAATATAGAAATTCATGGATGATCAAGAGTAAATTAACAAACACATCGTGCAATCATTCATAGAAAGTAGAACATCATGTGAATTGCTCGAATCCTCAATTCAAAGAATTCAGTCGTACCTCAATGAGGAGAAAGAGGTTAGTTTATCCTAGTCTCAACCCAATCTAGAAACACAACGTGAGAAGAGTGATTCCAACTTGCTTGTGGAGTATATTGAATTTGAGAATGATGAGTTGGATTGTGTTAATGAGTGTACGGTTCAATTTCCCAAAGAGTCGATCTCGATGACTGTCCAAGTTAATGATTAAGAGACACGGGTATTTTTTAAACATAGTGATGTTGGCTCACTCCACCTACATGACACATTTGATTCCAATGTGGAGGATGAACCCCTTTCAAGTGAACCTCACGACTTTTTTGAAGCGTGCTCGGCCCACTCCCCTAATTTAAATTATGATATGATTAGGGAGATGGAGGACTTGCTTAATATGACTCCGGTATTTGAAACTACCCAGTGGAGGCCACCATTTGAGCAGTCACCCCTTGACGATACAAAGCCTCTACTGATTAGTATCAAGGAACCGATTCCTCACATTAAATATTTGCCTACTAATCCTTAATCTATTTATGCAGGGCAAGGTGAAATATATTTGGTGATGATTTACTCTCACCAAGATGAAGAGCAAGAGATTATGCTTCCCTATATCCTCAAAAAAGATGAAGGAGTCCTTGGGCATATCATCACAGACCTCAATGTGGAAAATGAGTCCATCTCAATTGAATCTCTCGACTCTTTAGAATTTGCTTGGCACACTTTGAGAGTTCTAATGACTATATGATTAAAGACATAATGAATGCCCTGCGAGAAAATACCTTGGTAGTTTATACTGACCGAGAGAGTCATTTTCTGAAGCACCTCCTTCCACAGATCCCGAATGTTTACCATTAAAGGAGGAACTAAATTTGAACCGAAGTCTGAAACTTCAGAATGTGTTGAGACTACACTGCTTAATGAGAATTTTTCTGAATTTCACCTACTTGTGGTCTCTGATTCACCATGGTGTACCAACATTGAAAACTTTTCTGTCGCAGGTGAATCGTATGTACTTTGGATACCTCAGGGGATTAAAAAGAATTTTTTTGCTGAGGTTCATAAATTTCTCTGGACATTCATGCTCCAGAGTATCCAAGCCTACTGCAAAAATGGCTTTTGGATGATCTTATTGAGAAACCTACTAAGAAATTTATCAAGATACTGGCCGGAGGAGGAACCTTGCTGCATGATTTAGTAGTTTTCCCCTGCTTTCCTAGTTTAAGATTAGAATTTATTTGCTTTCTTAGGATTAGTTTGCTTTTCGCGATTTAGTTTAGTCACTATAACCACATTTTATTGGAGGATCGTATTCACTTCACAGGTACTTTTCATCTACTTCCCTTTATTTTTATTACTCTCAATTTTGCTCTTATTGCATATGTTTATACATTGAGGACAATGTAGATTTTAGGTTGGGAGGTAAGTTTCCTTTCAAAAAATTTTTGAATTTGAGCAAAATTGTTAAATTTTTGAGCTAAAATTCTTCAAAAGTCTTGAAATTTCTGTGAATTTAAGTGATTGTGAAATTATTCTATATATTAGAATTATAAGATACTTAATGTTGATGATTTATGACTCTTAGATTTTAGTTATTTGATAGATTTCAAAATTAAGTCGAGTTATTAATTCTTAATTAGAAGTTTTAAACATTGATTGATTCATGATTTCACATATCACATCTAGCTTACACATTAAAGTTTTAGTTTGATATTAAATTGTTAACTCGATGATTATTAAGAATGATATGAACTAAAACCAGGGGAATTTGTCCATCATGTTTAATGAAAAAAAAAAAGAAAAAAAGTGAGAAAAAGATAATACCCAGCAAAAAATAGTTGTTGGAAAAAAGGGCTACTTATCAAAGTTCATTAAGGACTGTTGAAAAGAAGAGAAAGAGTGAAAATAATGTGAAAGCCGTTGATGGAAAAATCAAAAGCTATAAGAATAGAACATTGAACTGTAAGACAAGTTTTAGTTTAGATTTTGATTATCTTGAACTCTTTTGATTATAATGTTATCATGAAAATAAAGAACTGAACCTTTGGTTGTGATAAGTCCAGACTTCACTATACACTCATGGAACTCAATATTTATAATTTTTCTAATTATAGGATTAATGCTTTGAACTTGATTAAGACATTTACTAAGTACTAGAGTTTAATAGAAAGTGGTACTTAACATTAATGTATTTTAGATTTCTATAATTTGGATTATTTTTAGAACCGCTTGAGCTTATGGAAATTATATATTGGTTTTTGAAATATCTTTCGCATGTTTTGCTCGGGACTAGAAAAATGCTGGTTGGGGGTGTGTTGAGACTCAAATATTGATATTTAACCCTTCAATTACATTAGTTTTCCTGACATTTAATTGATAATTTGATTTAATTATATACAGTTTTGTCGTGCTAGGTGATTCAGAAGCTTGTGATGAATATGCGCTTAAAAGGATGAATTTAGAGCTCAAAAGAAGATAATGAAGAATTGGAGATTTAAAAGTCATTAATGAAAAATTCACATGCCAAGGATCCAACGAAATCAAGTGAGGAGTGAAGAGAATCGAAGATTTGAAGTGAAAATTAGGCTAGCCCGAGTTTTGGTTCGGTTAGCCCAAGCTTGAAATTCGGCCAACCCGAGAAAGTTAGGGTGAAATTCCAACAAAATTTTCTTTTGGAAGGTCGAGAATTCGGCTAGCCGAAGGACAAATTCAGCTAGCCCGAGTTTTGGTTCGACTAGCCGAAGGTTGCGCAGATTTTACGTGGAGTGCATAAACTTGAGGTGGTTTCCCGAATTTTCCAACTCGGTGCGAAAGTTGGAGTTCCCCAATTATAAATAGGAGTTCCTAGGATGCTCCAAAGCATCTTCTAGGGTTTGGAAAGGGAGTGAAGGCCTAGGTGGAGCACCGACAATGTTCTTCTACTTCAATTTCTTCACGAGTTCTAGTTGATCTTTCTATTTTTTTCTAGGATGTTAGTCTTCTTAAGCTAATCTCTTAGTTAAGGCTAAGGGATGAAACCTATAGTTTATTTTGATATTTAATTTTCTTTGATTCAAGTATATGTTGGACTTCTATTAAGTTTTGGTTTGAATTAAGATATATTTTCAATTTTCTATGATTATTTCGAGTAAAATTACAGTAGATGCTGTGAAGCTTTTTGATTTGATCTTATTGACTTTAGAATTGTGTGATGTGTAGAAGTCGTCACCATAGTCTCCTGGGCATGGTTGGATGATTGAATTCCCTACCATCATTGTAATTAGATGGATATTTGGGAACTAAATTAATGGAAAGTTTAGATTTTGTTTTGACTACTCAATCATTCGATTGGATAGGATAAGACTCCGATTCCAATTGAGTTATTATTGAATCAAGTAAATTAATGTTGAGATTGCTATAGGTGGATTCTTAGATCCTTAGTCTTTTATCTTTATTATTGAAAACTCTTTTTTATCTTAGTGGATTAAAAACCCAGACCAACCAAGTTATACTTAGATTAGTTTTAGACCGTGTTCCCCATTCCTGGTGGATTCAACCTCGGCCTCATTGAGTTATTACTATATCGCGACCCTACACTTGGGGTTGTGAATATTTAGCCATCGAAAAGTTGAGATCTTCACTTAAGCTCCTGTATGTTGTCATGATTAGGTAACTGCAGACATTGATGTCCTTGTAGACATTGCTAAATATTCAACCTAGCATTCACAGTCTCAATGACTCTCATGAATAGGATGGACAATAGAATCTGAATCCTTTGGATCTTTCTGGGTATCCAATAAAGAAGCAACTAACCATTATAGGATCAAGCTTTCTTTCTTGCAGGTTATACGGTTTGGCTTCTGCAGGACAACCCCATACATGAAAGTATCGTAAACTAGGCTTTCGCCCTATCCACAATTCATATGGAGTTTTCATTACAGCCTTACTAGGGACTTTATTAAGGATATGCATAGTTGTTTTCAAAGCATCACCCCACAAAGATTCTGATAATGTTGAATTACTAATCATAGACTACAACATGTCCTTTAGGGTGTGATTACGCTTTTCCGCTACACCATTCTGCTTTGGAGTACCAGGCATGGTATACTGGGCGACGATGCCACATTCTTGTAGGTATCTAGCAAATGGCCCTGGATTACGCCCAGATTCGTCATACCTTCCGTAGTACTCGCCACCACGGTCGGATCTGACAACTTTGATCTTTCTATCGAGTTGATTCTCGACTTCAACCTTATATATCTTAAATGTATCCAGGGCATCTAATTTGTCGTTAATAAGGTATAAGTATCAATAACGGGAGTAGTCATCTATGAAAGTGATTCCTGGCGGACTAGATCAACGAGTTTTGATCACGACTCTAATTTAGTACTGCAACACCCCAAGACTTGTACATTAGCGATCGTGCACGCGCTATAATTCTGACGCCGTGCGGCATGGCCTATTGCGATTCGTAGATTAGAAGTTAGTGTTTTGGTATAATCCAAGGTGGGTGGCGCAACACACGTGGGCACGACTTGCACAAATCCCAATGTTATCAAATCAATCAATCCATCAATCAAGCCATCAATCAAGCCTTCCATCACTCATGTTTCTCTCTCTCCCCACTAGTCAAACAAACGCATGCCTTATTCATCCAACCCATGCCCATACCCATACTTAGCCATCATTCTTTGCTTCTTTTCCTCCCCATTTTATCCCTTCATCTTCTTCTTATTCCCTCCTTATACTAAAATTTCTACCACAAAACTCCTTAACTGTCTCTCATTTCTACCATTTTCTAGCAACAATATAGAGAGATTAAGAGAAAGAAAGAAAAAGATTAGAGAGAATTAGGAGAAATTAAGAGAGAAAGAGAGAAAAGAAAGAAAGATTAGGGAGAGATTAAGATAAAAGAGAGAGCTTGAGAGAGAATTAGGAGGGATCAAGGGGGTAAGAGAAAGAGAGAAGAGAAAAGAGAGATTAGAGGAGATTAAAGGTGGAGAGGAGCTTGGTGGACCATTTGATTGCTGATCCAAGCTGATCCAACCGTTCATCCTTTGGAGTGAGTGCATGGGAGGATCAAGACCCTCCCTTTCTTTCCACTTTGGTGGGCCCACAAGGGTGGTGGCCACTTTGATCATGTATAGATTTTATGGTGGACCCCATAGTGGTGGGGGCCCAGCCCGATGGGTAGATCTTTCCTTGCTTTTCTTTCCATTCCCTTTCCCTTTACTTTTCTTACTTTTAATGATGGCGTGAGGCCCATAAGTGGGCCATGCTGTTGGAGAATGTGCCCTGGATGCTATTACAGCGTGGACCACCTTGTGTGGCCCACCATGATGTTTATTTTCCATCTAACCTATTGAGTAGATTGCACATATTTGGATGGTGGGAACACACCAAAAATCAAATTGATGAAAAGCTCCTTGGCCCACCATGTGTTGAACCGCTTGATGGATGGAGTAGATTTGTCAAGGTGGACTCCACCACCCCCATACACAAGAGAGAAAGAGGGAAGGGCAGTAGCCATGCCTGTTGGATGCAGGCAATATCTTGGACACTGCTGCCAAGCAGCAGTTCCATCGGGAGGAGTGGCGTTCCTACTCGTGGACTCACGTTGGTGTATGTGTTCCATCCACTCCATCCATTTGCTTCATTAGATCATTTTCGCCATTGATCCCAAATTCCAAGCTGATCCACATCCCAGGTGGGCCACACCGTGGGCTGAATAGGAGGCTGGTAAGCCCGCGTCACTGATGCTTTTGCATGGGAGTTGTGGGGTGGGTTTCCACTCATGGGACCCAATGTGATGTATTTCTTAGATCCACACCTTCCATCTATTTTTCCGGCTTATAGTTGCCGTAGATCCCAAAAACCTGGCTGATCCAACCATCTAGTGGACCACACTACAAGGAACGGTGGGCTCGCCACCACCTTCATGTCATCTTCCAGCAAGGATGAGTGGTAGTGATGTCCCACTTGTGGACCCTAACTTGATGCATTTGTGAAATCCACACCGTCCACCTGTTTATTTAGATCATTTTAGGCCACGGGCCGAAAAGTGAGCCAGATTGAGTCTCGAGTGGACCGCATGGAGGGGAACAATTCTTGTATGTTGAAACCTTCTAAGGCCCATTGTTGGATCCCTGATCATCCAAACTATCCCAAGTAAGGGCCCATTGGGCTCTGTTTGAGCTGGCCAAGACTGTGGATGGAGTAGATCATCCTCAAGGGGCCCACCTTGATAGTGTATCCAAAACAAAGAAATATATAATAACATAAAAAAGGCCAAGCAACCATGCTGGGCGGAACATATACTGGCCAAATATGGGTCTCACACATGGGACCTATCATCTCATGTTTATGTGTAAACCGCGCCGTCTATCTGTTCACCATATCATTTTAGGCCATGGGCCGAAAGATAAGGAAGATTCGAATCTCAAATGGGCATCACTGCATGGATTAAACCCTATTGTTGAAACCTTTCAAGGCTTATTGTGGAGCTCTATTCATCCAAACTAGCCCAAGTCGGGGCCCATTGGACCTTGATCGAGTTGACCAATCCGGTGGACTAATTAAGATCATCCAAATGGGCCCCACCTAGATGGGGAAAGTAAAAAAGAAAAAGAAAAAAATTTGGGAAGGACATGCACCCATGTCCAGTGGGCGCTGCCCATATTGGCCAGAGAGTTGGATTCCACCTATGGGACCCACATTGACTCATGTGTTAAATCCATTCTGTACATATGCTTTACCATATCATCTTAGTCTATGGACTTTAAAAATGAGGCTGGTCCAGATCTCAGGTGGGCCGTGGCTAAGGAAACAATGAGGACAATGATGTCTATTGTTGGAACCTTCCTTAGGCTTCTGTGATGTTTATGTCCTGGCCCACCAAGGGTTGTGGGGCCCATTTTAGGGTCTCACCTACAGGGTTATGTTGTCTACCCTACCATCCATCTTAGTAGGGGTGGGAGGTTTGGATTTAAGTGGGCTGCATCATGAAAACAGAGTGGTTGAGTGTCTGCCATTGGAAATCTTCATAGGCTCACTGTAATATTTAATTGTTATCCAACTTAACTGAGGGGCCCTGTAAGTGCTATTATGTTAAGCACACATAGATTGTCAAATTTCGTAAGACAAACGTTCGTAGGACAAAATCGGTTTGAGATTAGTTCTCAAGTATGGATTCACAACAATTCTACATGCCTGAAGATCAGCTCAAGATCGACTTATGAGCTACTCAAGATCAAGTCGAGATCGGCCTATTATCAAGACAAGATCGGCACATCTTCTCATCTTCTCAAAGAAATGGTCGCCCATATTCAAGTCAAAATTCAAGACAAGGTGACTCAGATAATTGCTATAACACAGGTGGTATAACCCTAGAAAGACCTTAAGAATAGATGCTTTCAAAAATTCTTTATTTTGGATTTTTATATGTTTTTTTGCTTTGGAATTCGGTCAACCTAACTTCCTCAGCCAGCCCAACTTCAAGCTTAAGCTAAATAACAACTTCTGTTGAAAATTTGGCTGGCCTAAGTTTTAGTTCGGCTAGCCTAAGCTTAAAATTCGGTCAACCTAAGAAAGTTTGGGCGAAATTTCAGCAATGTAATCTTTTGGAATTCACGAGAATTCGCCCAGCCGAGTGGCAAATTCGACCAGGTGAATTATGAATATCGGCTAGCTGAATTTGACTTTGGGCCAGGTGAATTTTAGATAAATCTTATCCCGTGCAATCCGAAATCCATTGAACAGAATTTGGTGAACTCGGGCTAATCAAAGCCTATCTTAAACTAGCCGAAATTCTAACTTCCCTGCTTATAAATTGAGTCTTTCTCTCATTCTAAATTACAACGAAAATTTACTTTAATCATTCTACAAGAGAGAAAAGCTCAAGTCATCGACAAGCTATCTGTTGGTATCTATAAATTTTATTTTAATAACTTATTCAATTCCCTTTTTCTCAAGATCATTTTAGCCTTAATCTAATAGAGTAGACTATACTCTTCTTTGAGATCTAAGAGAATTGAATCAAGCAGTATTTGGGTTTTCTATTTTTAAAATCTATAGAAGCCTAAACTCTTTATCTCTGATTGAACATTGTGTCATCTACGTTCAAGAAAGAAGTCCTTCTGCTACAATCTTTTACTAGGTCTTCTACATTTGAAGATAAGTATACTTTCTGAAATTTTTTTTAGGTTTTTCTGAGATAGCCTGTGAAAATCTCGGTAAGGTTTTGTCTGAGATAGCCCGTGAAAATCTCAGTAGGGTTTTTATTGTGATAGCTCGTGAAAATCATAAGGAACTATATCAGGTTGTTAAAGTGACCCTGTGAAAACCTTTTTATAGTGAAAACCAAAATTACGAGGGTAGTAATTTTGGGAGTAGAGTAGGTGTGGTTATTTTAAGCACCGAACCACTATAACTCCTTGTGCCATGTGGTGAATGCTTTATTATTTTTAGTGATTGGATGTTATTTATTATTTCATTCTTATGGTGAATGTTGTAATCCTTTTATATACTCTTGGTAGTTTGAAATATTGATTTTAAAGACATTCATGAAATAAGGTTGTCCTGCCTAATATTTTAGGTGAAGGTTGTCCTATGAATTATTTGTAATCAAGGTTTCAATACTCAAGCGATTGAGATTTTTGTAATATTTACAAATTCTGCATTTATTTCAATTATTTGGCATTGTCCTATTCACCCCCCCTTTAGGACAATGCTAGCTCTCCATTTCAGGCCCGCCATGGTTCCACCTTGGTATATATGTTCTATCCAAACCGTACATCTACTTTGTTATCTCCTTTATGTGTGCAGGCCCAAGTATGGGGCCGATTATAGTCTCAAGTAGGCCATGCCACATAGACCTATACATTTCTAGTGGGGCCTGCTTTTTGGGTCTCACTCTTTATATATGATGTGCTAATTTCGGCTGATTATCCCCCGATATGTCTTATAACATGCTAGTGTACTTGACCGATAGGACACACTAATAACATGCTTAGTGTAATGAAATCATGCCCCATTATATGCCCATATGCATCATTTGTATATATGTTGTGGATGATAACTAATCATAACATACGCCTTTCGAGTTGAGATACTTAGGGAACCCTGTATGAGATAGGGTTTCCCCACATGATAGCACGGTACGCGCAAGTTTGGTGCATGATTTGGATGGTATGAATTATGCATTTCGCATCTCGTATGTCATGATCACCTTACACCATAGCGACATCAAGGTTGTGGCCTCGATAGGTATATCATGGATGGTTGGATTGGTTATCGAAAATATATGTTGTAGCATTAGGGCGTAATGGATGTCCTTTGGTGAAACTCCCTAAACCCTTGTGGTACCAGTAAGATGCTTTAACGTCGAAACTGAGTGGATAACATGATCGCCCAAGTGCTAAATATTAGTAAGCCACGTCTCCCATTATGTTGTTGTTGGTTGAAAAGGGGTGTGACCTTATCCCCTTGAGGGTGGGAAGCTGTAAGCTAGGTTAAGTCTGACTAGCTCATAAATGGGTTCGTTATCGGTGAGCCAGGTGGGCATTGGTATACCACTGACGAGGCGGATAGCAATGTCTAATATTCCACTCACTTGGTTATGCGCACGATGGGGCGGTAGTTAGTGTTAGAGTGTACTAGACACCGGTGATATTTCCAAATATGAACTGTATTGATATGTGGACTAGTTAATGATTGACAAGTTTTACGTTACAACCCTAGTATATGACATTCAGCGTATCTTAGACCGTACCATTTCATAGGCTTCCACGGTCCTCCCGCTCGAATTCCGGCAACCCGTGACCTGTAATCGGCATTTGCATTAACCCTGAGTCGTATCCCGTACTCCAGGGCTATCGCTGCATCTCGCATACCGATACGATACCCAGGCCAGGAGATGTCGGATCACATTCATTTCGAGGAAAACACCGCGTGTCGCAGATTTTGAGAGAATCTCTACCTAATGTCAAATCAATCAATCAATGTACAAGTCAAGTACATATCCCATCACACCCAACCCTCTCTCACCCAAAGTCAAAGTAACCCATTCTTAGCCCATTCCTTTCTTACCAAAAGTCAAGAGAACCCATCCCTTTTCATCCCATTACCACTCCTCCCTCTCTCATTTCTCATTCCAAGCAAATCCCAAAGGAGAGATCTAACGTCCAAGCTTTCCATGAGAGAGCTTAAAGTGTGACTCACCTTCCTACCCCAAGATCTTCCATTTCCACCCTCCAAACTTCGTCATCCTCCATCAAAATCGAAGCTTAGGAGCCAAGGAGTCCAAGGAGCTAAAGAAGAAGACAATCGGGAGGTGTGCATAACATTAGATAGTGATTTTGATTTAGGGCCCACATGATTTGGGACCCATATTGATGTATGTATTGATGCATGTGTTAGAGGGACCCATAGTGGTGGGGCCCCTCCATCGCTCGTCTCTCTCTCTCTCTCTCTCCCTCTTTCTCTCTCTCTCCCTCTCTCTTGCGGCCCACCTCGATGTATGGATTAGATCTACACCGTCCATGATAGCCACCTAGCTGTCCACCTTGTTGCCCAACTGGGGGAGGCCCTGTTTGAAGGGAAATTACAAATATCAGCTTAATTCACACATGTGTGGCCCACCCACGTGGGACCACCGTACTGCATGTGGTTCATCCACACCGTCCAGCCCCATGGACAGTGTAACCCACCTCAAATTGAGTTTGCATCCAGGCCATCCAGGGCCTGGATGCTTGATTGATATATATATATATATATATAATCATATATATATATACACACATACATGTACGTAGGTATATGTGGTGGCTCCAATGTGGAACCCACCTGCTGAAGTGTTTAGTTATCATCCAGGTCCCTGGACGTGGGGCCTGGCATGATGTGCGTGCACCGTCCAATAGCTGGACGATGGTTCCAAATGATGCATGTGTTATACCTACCGTTCATCTATGTGGACCCCATCCGCAGCACGTTAGTAAGCCCTGATGGCCCCACATGATTCATGCGTTGCATCTAGCCGTCCATCATTGATGCCGAGGACGTCAACAAGTTCTTTGGGTCCCATGCGATGCATGTGTTTCATCTATACCGTCCAACCAGTTGACGTGGACCCCACCGTGATATATGTGTTTCATCAATATCGTCCATCCAATTGGCAAGCTGGTCTTAGGCCTGAGACTAAAATGAGGCAGATCTATCAGGTGGACCACATTGTAAAAATCAGTGGGGATTGAACGCCCACTATTGAAGCTGTTTGGTGGTCACAGAAGTTCTGGATTAAAATGATATTTGTTTTTCCTCTTAAACCAGGTCTTTGTGACCTTATGAATAGACTGGATGGAAAATAAACGTGATGGTGGGCCCTGTGTAGTTTCAACAGTGGAAATCATTTATCTCCACTGTTGTTTGTGGTATAGTCCAGATGATCTTTCCATATGATTCATTTTTGGGAATTACTCTAAAATGATCTCTAGAATAGATGTATGGTGTAGATGGTGCGGCCCATGTGATGTGGCCCACTGTTGTATATGAGGCCCATTGGTGCGGCCCTTTAATGCGGCCCACCTGATGTTTATGAGGGCCATTATTACGGCCCTTTGATGCGGCCTACTTAATGTTTATGAGGGCCATTGCTGCCGCCCTTTAATACGGCCCACTTGATGTTTTTGAGGGTCATTGGTGAGGCCCATTAGTGCGGCCCTTTGATGCGGCCCACTTGATGTTTATGAGGGCCATTTGTGCGGCCCATTGATGTGACCCACTTGATGTATATGCGGCCCCTTTGGGTGAGGCCCGATGTACTATTATGTGGCCCTTGAGTGAGGCCCATTGTGATATATATGTTAGGCCCTTGTGTGAGGCCATGGGCCCACGATATGCTTGGCTATATGAGGACCATTCCTTGGGAGTAATGTTGGTTAAATGTCCACATTTATAGGCAATAATGGTTAAATGTCCACATCGTGACCTTCCCTTAGGCTTTATTGGGCCCATTCTCACCGATTCCGTTTATCGAGGCTGATTCTAATTATCGAGTCTGATTCTGATTGTCAAGGCTGATTCTGATTGTTGAGGCCAATTTTGATTGTCGAAGCCGATTACGATTATCGAGGTAGATTCCGATTGTCAAGGTCGATTCCGATTATCGAGGTCGATTCCGATTGTCGAGGCCGATTTCAATTGTCGAGGCCGATTTTGTTTAGCGAGGCCGATTCCGATTGTCGTCGGCGAGGCTAATTCCTTTTATCGAGGCTGATTATTGAGGCCGATTCTGATTATCGAGGTCGATTCCGATTATCGAGGTCAATTGTTGAGGCCAATTCTGATTGTTGAGGTCGATTCCGATTGTTTATCGAGGCCGATTCTGATTATTGAGGCCGATTGTTGAGGTCGATTCCGATTATTGAGGCCATTCTGATTATCGAGGCCGATTATTAAGGCCGATTCTAATTGTTTAGCCAATTCCGATTGTTGAGGCCGATTGTTTATCGCGAATGATTCTGATTATCGAGGCCGATTCTGATTGTCGAGGCCGATTCCGATTGTCGAGGCCGATTGTTGAGAACGATTCCGATTGTTTATCGAGGCCGATTCCGATTGTCGAGACTGATTGTTGAGGCCAATTCCGATTGTCGCGGCCGATTTCAATTGTTAAGGCCAATTGTATAGGCCGATTTTGATTATAGAGGCCAATTCTGGTTGTGGAGACCGATTCTGATTGTCGACGCCGATTTCAAATGTCGAGGCTGATTCTGATTGTCGAGGCCGATTGACAAGACCAGTGTGATGTATATACGGCCCGTATTTGAGGCCCATTGTGATGAGTTTTCAGCCCGTGTTGAAGGCCCGTTGTGATGTATATTAGGCCTATGTGATGAGGCCCATTGCGATGCATTTAAGGACCAGGCGATGGAGTCCATTGTGATGTATATTAGGCCTATGGGAGAGGCCCATCGTGATATGTATTAAGCCCTTGAGTGGGGCCCATGGTGTTGTATATTAGGCCCTTTGTGAGACCATGGGTCCACTATACGTTAGGCTTTATGTGGGCCACTCCTTGGGGGCAATGTTGGTTAAATGTCCACATTGTCGAGGTCGATTGTCGATGTTGATTATCGAGCTCGGTTATTGATACCAATTATGAGTATGTGACAACATAGCATCATGATACATGCCCATATGCATCATCTGCATGTTTGTTATGAGATGTGATTGACCATTGCATATGCCTTAGTGCAGGTGGTTTATGGGACTCGTTGATGGGCGAAGTTATCCCACATGAGCGCACGATATGCGCAGGATTAATGCATGATTGGACTGCGTGACTCATGCATCTCGCATTGTGTGATGGTGATTACTGTACGCCCTAGTGACATCAGGGTCGTAGCCTCTACAGCCATGTCGTGGATGAACAGATGAGACACCAGATATCTGTTACTAGCATCGGGCTGCCATAGATGACCCTGAGTGAAAATCCCTAAACCCTCTTGGTACCAGAGGATGCCCCAACGTCGAGATTGAGTGGATATATATGAGCGCGTGAGGGCCGTATACCAGTAGGTCGCGTCTCCCACTGTGTTGTGATTGGTTGGGAGGGGGTGCAGCCTTACCCGCCTGAGAGAGTAGGCATAGCTAGGCTGAGTCTGACCAGCTCCTAAATGGGTCCGCTATTGAAGAGCCGGGCCGATATTGGTAGGCGGGTAGTGAGGTCTCTTCCACTTACCCATTTGTATGTGCGCTTGATGAGGCGGCAAGCTGATGTAGAGTGTACTAGACCCCAGTGATGATCCTAGAGATGTATAGTGCTGATATATAGACTTATTGAGCAGGAGTTGCATACTCATTCATTCATTCATTCACTATCCACTCGGGCTGGTTGTGCATAACTATTTGTTACGTGTACCTTCGCAATGGCCAGGATTTCGGTTGGGGCGTGCGACTAATCTGAGATCAGGAGTTTATCACATTGAGTCTAACTATCCAAATTTAGGTATGGGACTGGTTTGGATAGAAGTCCCTTGTAGTGGACCCCGTAGCCTATGATACTATGTACTATCATCCCGACTTCACACTCCAGCTTGGTGATTTCATTCGCATTGCATATTGCATTACATCCGCTGGCATATGCATTTAGGGTTGCTATGTTTCTGCACTTATATGGCCTAGACAGACTTAGCAGGATTTATATATTGCATTGTATCCTTGGCATCTGATATTTGGCTCTCTATGACTCCTCATTTGTATAGTTGATCTGTATTGCGTACTCTGATATTGTATGATTTATAGACTTGCAATATTTCCGCTTACTCTGATATTGTATGATTTATAGACTTGCAGTATTTCCACTTACTCTAATATCGTATGATTCATGATCTTGCCAATAATTCTGATATTGTATGATTAAGGCATTATATTGAATACTTGGCAATTATCTTGTGCACACACTTACACCACCCTCTAAGCTTTTTATAAGCTTATGCCTGATAGATGCATGCAGGTGGCATTAGGTTGCAGTAGCATCGAGCTTGGAGCGTGCAATTGACTTCTGGTGCTTTGATTTTCGATATATGTATTTCCCTTTTAGCATTGTATTTAAATGTTTATATTAGTGGATATGTGATGATAATGTTGCCTTTGTGATTTGGGTAAACTTGTGGTTATGCTTCTTATGAGACAAATGAACGTTGAAAAATCCTCCTTGTAGAATCTCAGGATCAGAATCTGGCGTATGCGCGCTGGGAGCTGCGAACGGGGTACTATGGAGGTTGTCGGCACCGAATTCGACGATCGGAAATTTTGTGAGCCCAGTTTTCAAGTTTGGGGGGTGAAAGAAGTTGGTATTAGAGCATAACTTGGGAATACTTGAGGATAACATCACATATCTACCGATAGCTACCCTTCACTCAATGATTGTTGAGAACTTAGAATGATTAAATCCCTGAGTTCGAATAACTTAGAAACTTTCTGACATAGCTCCCTATCATTAAGATTGTGAGGCTGCATAGTATTCCAGTTTCAATTGTTTCTGACCAGGATTCGAAGATCAGTGGGGTCACCATTCTGTTGATGAGGCGTCTTGGGAGCGCGAGGCTGAGATTCGTGGGTATTATCTCCATCTCTTAGATGTTTGATTATGTTGGTATGGAGTGTTCTGATTATATCTATATTGATAGGTTTTCCCTCCCTTGGTGAGATTTGTATTGGTTGTCTTGTGGTTTAAATTTTGAGGACGAAATTTTTATTAGGAGGGGAGAGCTGTGAGACCCATATCCTAGACCGTACCGTTCCATAGGCTTCTGTAATTCTCCCTCTCAAATTTCGGCAACCCGCGACCTGTAATCGTCATTTACGCGCAACCCTAAGTCATATCTCATATTCCAGGGTCGGCTCGACCTAAGACTTGTATCCTTGCGACCGCGCCGTCGCCGCGTCTCCCACATCGATACAATACCCAGGCCAGGAGATGTAGGCCCACGTTCATTTTGAGGAAAACACCGCGCGTTACAGATTCCGAGAGAATCTCTACCTAATGTCAAATCAATCAATCAATGTATAAGTTAAGTACATATTCCATCACATCCATCCCTTTCTCACCTAAAGTCAAAGTAACCCATTCTTAGCCCATTCCTTTCTTACCAAAAGTTAAGAGAACCCATCCCTTTTCATCCTATTACCACTCCTCCCTCTCTCATTTCTCATTCCAAGCAAATCCCAAAGGAGAGATCCAACGTCCAAGCTTCCCATGAGAGAGCTTAGAGTGTGGCCCACCTTCCTACCCTAAGATCTTCCATCTCCACCCTCCAAACTTCATCATCCTCCATCAAAATCGAAGCTTAGGAGCTAAGGAGTCCAAGGAGCTAAAGAAGAAGATGATTGGTGGGTGTGCATAACATTCGATAGTGATTTTGATTTAGGGCCCACATGATTTGGGACCCATATTGATGTATGTATTGATGCATGTGTTAGAGGGACCCATAGTGGCGGGGCCCCTCCATTGCTCGTCTCTCTCTCTCTCTCTCTCTCTCTCTCTCTCTCTCTCTCCCTCTCTCTTGCGGCCCACCTCGATGTATGGATTAGATCTACACCATCCATGACAACCACCTAGTTGTCCACCTTGCTGCCCAACTGGGGGAGGCCCTGTTTGAAGGGAAATTACAAATATCAACTTAATCCAGACGTATGGCCCACCCACGTGGGACCACCGTACTGCATGTGGTTCATCCACACCGTCCAGCCCCATGGACGGTGTAACCCACCTCAAATTGAGTTTGTATCCAGGCCGTCTAGGGCCTGGACGCTTGATTGATATATATATATATATAATCATAATATATATATACATGTACGTAGGTATATGTGGTGGGTCCAATATGGGACCCACCTGCTGAAGTGTTTTAGTTATCATCCAGGTCCCTGGACGTGGGGCTTGGCTAGGGGTGCACACGGTTCGGTTCCGGTTTCGAAATTGGAACTGAATAGTTAAGGAGATAGATGAATTGGTTAAGATATAAGCGGTCCAGCTGTTAATATGGACCATTAATGTGAAGGGGGCCACCTTTAGTTCTCATCCCTTTTGAAACCGGAATCAAATCGTATACACCCCTTGTCACGCCCCAAACCCGGAAATCGGATTCACAGGAATCCCGATCGCCGAATCCGGTGCCAACAGCCTCCGTAGTACCCCATTCTCTGCTCCTAGCGTCCATACGCCAGATTCCGATCTGGAATTCTACAAGGAGGATTTTCCAACGTACATTTATCTTATAAGAAGCATAACCACAAGATTACCCAATTCACAAAGGCAACATCATCATCACATATCCACTAATATAATCATTTGAGTATAATGCTGAAAGAAAAATATATAAATAAAAAATCAAGCTCTAGAAGACCGCTGCACGCTCTAAGCTCAACACTGCTGCAACCTAACATCACCTGCACGCATCTATCATGCATAAGCTTATAAAAAGCTTAGAGGGTGGTGTAAGTGTGTGCACAATGTAAGTACCAAGTATTCAATGCAATGTCATAATCATACAATGTCGAAATAGGCGCAAGGTCATGAATCATACGTTATCAGAGTTAGCAAAAATACTAACAAGTCCATGAGTCAAACAATATCAGAATATGAGATACAAATCAACTATACAAATGATGAGTCATAAAGAGTCAAATACCAGATGCCGTATCTAAGCCATATAAATGTCATATGCCACGAATGGAATGCAATATGCGGTGCGAATGGAATGACCATGCTAGAGTGTGAAGTCGGGAAGATAGTACGTAGTATCGCAGGCTAAGGGGTCCATCACAAGGGACTTCTATCCAAACCAGTCCCATACCTAAATTTGGATAGTCAGACTCAATATGGTAAACTCCTAATCTCAGGTTGGTCCTGCGCCCAACCAAAATCCTGGCCAAGTGAAGGTACACGTAACAAACAGTTGCGCACCACTAGCCCGAGTGGATAGTGAATGAATGGGTATGCGATTCTTGCTTAATAAGTCCACATATCAGTATGGTTCCTCTCTAAGACCATCACCGGGGTTTAGTACACTCCAAATGGCACTGTCGCTCTCCTAGCCACACAGTCCAAGTGAGCATAAGAAACCTCACTATCCGCCTGGCCAATAGTCTGCCAATACCTATTCGGCACGTTAATAGCGGACCCATTCCTCGAGCTGGTCAAACTCAACCTAGCAATGCCTCCTACACTTGGGCGGGTAAGGCCACACCCCCTCCCAATTGACCACGACACAGTGGGAGACGTAACCTCCTAGTATTTGGCACTCGAGCGCTCATGTATCCATTCGGTCTGGACGTTTGGGCGTCCTCTGGTACCAAGAGGGTTTTAGGGATTTTCACCCAGGGCCATCTATGGCAACCGGATGCTAGAGCAAATTTTCGGTGCCCTGTCTGACCATCCACGATATGCCTGTGGAGGCTACCGCCCTAATGTCGTTAGGGCATATAGTAATCATAATGCAAGATGCATGAGTCATACAGTCCAGTCATGCATAAATCCTACACATACTGTGCATTCATGTGAGATAACCTCCACCTATCAGGGAGTCTCATAACAACATGCTCAATGACATATGCAATGATTGACCACATCTCATAACAAACATGCAGATGATGCGTATGGGCATGTATCATGTTGCTATACTGTCACGTACTCATAATCGGTATCAATAACCGGCATCGACAATCGACCTCGACCATGTAGACATTTAACCAACATTGCCCCTGAGAGATGACCCTCAAAGATCCTAACATATAGTGGACTCATGACCTCACACAAGGGCCAAATATACAATACTATGGGCCTCACTCAAGAGCTTAATACACATCACGATGAGCCTTTCACATGGGCTTAACCTACATCACAATGGGCCTCAACTACGAGTCGCATATACACCATATAGGTCTCGACAATCGGCCTCGACAATTGAAATCGACCTCGGCAATCAAAATCGACACTCGGAGTCGGCCTTCACAATCGGAGTTGGCCTTAATACTTGGCCTCGACAATCGGGATCAATCGATATTTAGAATCGGCAAATCGGTCACAACAATCGGGATCGATTGATAATCAGAGTCAGAAAATCGGTCACGTCAATTGAAATTGGTAATCGGCCACAATAATCGGGATCGATTGATAATCAGAATCGGCAAATCGATCACGTTAATCGGAATCGGCAATCGTCCACGACAATCGGGATCGATCAATAATCAGAATTGGCAAATAGGTCACGACAATTGGGATCGATCGACAATCAGAATCAACAAATCGGTCATGACAATTGGGATCGATCGATAATCAGAGTCGACAAATCGGTAACGACAATTGGGGTCGATCGATAATCAGAGTCGGTAAATCAGTTATGTCAATCGGCTGAACAAGACCCAAGGGAAGGTCATAATGTGGACAGTAAACCATCATTGCCCATAAATGCGTACTTTTAACCAACATTGCTCCCAAGGAGTGGCCCACATAGAGCTAAACGTATCGTGGGCCCATAGCCTCGCACAAAGGCCTAATATATATCGCAATGGGCCTCATACAAGGGCTACATACACATCACTATGGGCCGCATCACATGGACCTCGAATACATCACAACGGGCCTCACTCATGGGTCGAAAATATATCACAATGGGCCTAATCACATAGGCTGAAAATATATCATAATAAGCCACATTACATCAAGCGGGCCGCATCCACAGGCCACACCAATGGGCTTCACCAAACGGGCCATAACTACATAGCAATGGGCCTCGGCACATGGGACATAAATACAACAAGTGGGTCGCATCAATAAAACACATACATCATGGTAGGCCCACTGTCCCATGCTGGACGGTGCAGCAAATACATCGCCAAGGTGGGCCCCATGTCCAAGGATGGACGGTGTGGACACAATAAACACATCAAGGTGTGGCCCACGTCAAAATGGATGGACGGAGTAGATACAGCACATACAATATGTGGGGGCCACATGAATGGATGGTGTGAATATACAACATGTATATCACGGTGGGTCTTACTATGATGTGGGTGAGAGCTTGGACTACATCAAAAATCATTTCAATAGTTGCAAGTGCAACATGTGTATCACTGTACACAATCATATCATGGGGTACACGGCCCACCAATGATGATCAGCACTGTCTAAACATTTGTCCAGCACCGTCTAACACAATCTAGATGGTGTGGATGAAATAAATACATTACGGTGGAATCCCATGCTGGAAAAATAGGTGGATGGCTTGGATAAAAAAACACATCAAGGTGGGTCCACCACAAGAATCGTCCAGATGGATGGCTGAACACATGAATCGAGGTGGGGCCCAGCAAATCAGATGCACGACATGCAATACATACATCAAGCAGGGCCCATAGAAACTGCTGACGCAAGAGCAGCAACAGCTGCATGTGGGGTTCACATAGATGGACGGTCTAAATATAACACATGCCTCATGATTAGACCCTACAAAACTTGCGGCATCAAGGCAGCAGCTGGGTTCCCATCGTCCAACATCTAGATGGTGCGGATTGAAACAAATACATCAAAGTAGGTCCGACCCACCATCCCAAGTGGACGGTAGGGATGAAACACACATCAAGGTGACCCACCATCCAAGTAATGGACGGTGGATACAACACTTACATCCTTGTGGGAGCCACCGTCCATGGGCTGGATGGTGAATGCAACACATGTGTCAGGTGCGGTCCACGTCCCACGGACGGACGGACGGATAGTGTGGATGCAAGACACGCATCAATCAGGCCCACCGTCCAGAGAATGGACAGTGGAAGGGAGGGATGAAACCTATACATTAGGTGGGTCCACACGTGTGGCCCACCAAACTATATTTCATATTATATATTATACTATAATATATAATATATATAATATAAATATCCAGTCCAGTCTAGTGTGTCCAGCGTCCAGACGTTGGACGTTTAGATGGACGGGATTGGTAAATGCTGATGGACGACGTGGAAATAAAATAAATACATCAAGGTGGGTCCCACTGCCACACGTGTCACACGTGTGGGTGGCCCACGACCTGCCCAAAACGGATGGACGGTAAGGATATACAACATATACATCACGTGGCTGAGTCCACATGGCCCACCATTAAAGGGACGGGCGGTCTGAATCACGTCTGTGATCAGACCGTCAGCTAAAGCTGACGTGAATACATCAGCTATTGAGCTGGTGGAAGTACCTCCAGCCAATCCGTTCCATAGAGGTGGGTCTCATGTGGGGCCCACCATAACGTGTATTTTCCATCTAACCCGTTAATAAGGTCACAAGGATCGAATGAAGGGGAAAAACAAATTTCAAAATGATCCAAAACTTCTCTTAACCCCAACAAGGGTTTCAATGGCAGACGTTCAATCCACTATTTCCTATGATGTGGGCCGCCTGAGTTACAAATATGGCTGATTTTTGGGGGGCCCACTGTCCTCAGTGGGACCGAACAAATTCACGGTGTTGATGAACAACACACATCACGGTGGGGCCTACAAGTGGGACCATGTCCTTGACATTCACGCCCAACGCAAGAGAACGACAGGACGCTGTGCAGCGTCCTCTGGCGCTAGCAGCAGCACCTGCTGCCTCTTGCTCATTTTTATTTTTATTTTTTTTAAAATAGAGTTTTTCTTAGGTTGTTCCCATGTAGGGCCCGCATCAAATGAATCCACTCCATCCATTGTATTTCATGGCTTGATACCGTCCAAAAGAGCCCAATATCCAGTATGTTTTGGCGAGTAGCACATCAAGGTGGGTTTTCAACAGTAACAATATTGTTTTCTATGGTATGGCCCGCCAGGAAATCAGATTGGGCTCATATTTGGGGAATGAAATGGACGGCATGGATTACACCCATACTTCAAGGTGGGGCTTGCATGAGCAGCCCACCCAAAAGCTTCAAATGAAGCTGATATTTTTGTTTTCACATGGCACGTCTAGACGTGCATCCCACTGTCTGGTCACCCCTCACTACACGTCCAACATCCAGGGACGGTGGACGGTGTGAATAAAACTCATTCTAGGTGGGTCCCACATGGGCAACGTGGATCACCATCAAGGTGGGCCACACCTCATCAGCAACATAAAAAAAAATAATAAAAATAAAAGAAAGAGGGAGAAGGAGAAGCACCCACCTTCCTTATTCCTCCCTAATGCTCCAAAGCTCCAATGGAGCTCCTTCAACGGTGGAGATGAGTTTTGATGTAGGATATTGAGGATCTAAGGTGAGAAAGGGCTGAGAATCTTGGAGACATTGGGACATCCAAGGTCTTGCTATAATGGTGGAAATGGAGAATGAAAAAGGGAAGAGAGAGGTGAAGGAGAGAGAGTAATGATGATAGCTCTCTCTCTCTCTTAGCTATGTAATAAATGTTTTGGGGAAAAGGCAGTAATTATGGGCTAGGGTCATTATTGCTTTGACTAGTAATTATGGATGGCTTAGGGTGATGTCACCCTAGCCTTGGGAAAAGTGCCATTGTGATGGTGGGTCCCACCAAAACACAATCAATGGTCCAAATAGAGCGCGACCTATATCTTTTGATGTACAACTCGAATTGCCGCATGAGATGCGGTGTTGGAACCGCAGTATTGATGCGGTCGCAATGATATAGGTCTTAGGTCAAGCCGACTCGAAATTACAGGATGACACTCAAGGTCATGCGCAAATACTATCTATGCGTCGCAGGTCACCGGAATTCAACTGGGAGGACCATGGGAGCCTATGGAACGGTACAGGCTAGGCTACAGGTCTCACACCCCTAGGCCTGGCGTGATGTACGTGCACCGTCCAATAGCTAGATGGTGGTTCCAAATGATAAATGTGTTGTACCTACCGTCCATCTATGTGGACCCCATTCGCAGCATGTTAGCAAGCCATGATGGCCCCACATGATTCATGCATTGCATCCAACCATCCATCATTGATGTCGAGGACGTCAACAAGTTCTTTGGGTCCCATGCGATGTATGTGTTTCATCTATACCGTCCAACCAGTTGACGTGGACCCCACTGTGATATATGTGTTTCATCTATACCGTCCAACCAGTTGACGTGGACCTCACTGTGATATATGTGTTTCATCAATACCGTCCATCCAATTGGCAAGCTTATGTTAGGCCTGAGACTAAAATGAGGTAGATCTATCAGGTGGACCACACTATAAAAATCAGTGGGGATTGAACGCCCACTATTGAAGCTGTTTGGTGGTCATAGAAGTTCTGGATCAAAATGATATTTGTTTCTTCGCTTAAACCAGGTCTTTGTGACCTTATGAATAGACTGGATGGAAAATAAATGTGATGGTGGGCCCTCTGTAGTTTCAACAGTGGAAATCATTTATTTCCACTGTTATTTGTGGTATGGTCCAGATGATCTTTCCATATGATTCATTTTTGGGAATTGCTTTAGAATGATCTCTAGAACAGATGTATGGTGTAGATCGTGCGGCCCATGTGATGCGGCCCACTTGTGTATATGAGGCCTATTGGTATGGCCCTTTGATGCGGCCCACCTGATGTTTATGAGGGCCATTGGTACTACCCTTTGATGCAGCCCACTTGATGTTTATGAGGGTCATTGGTGTGGCCCTTTAATGCGGCCCACTTGATGTTTATGAGGGCCATTGGTGAGGCCCATTAGTGCGGCCCCTTAATGCGGCCCACTTGATGTTTATGAGGGCCATTGGTGAGGCCCATTGATGCGACCCACTTGATGTATATGCGGCCCCTTTGGTTGAGGCCCGATGTAATGTTATGTGGCCCTTGAGTGAGGCCCATTGTGATATATATGTTAGGCCCTTGTGTGAGGTTATGGGCTCATAATACGCTTAGCTCTATGAGGACCACTCCTTGGGAGCAAGGTTGGTTAAATGTCTACATTTATAGGCAATGATGGTTAAATGTCCACATTGTGACCTTCCCTTAGGCTTTGTTAGGCCCATTCTCAATGATTCCGTTTATCGAGGCCGATTCCGATTATCGAGGCCGATTCCAATTGTTGAGGCCGATTCCGATTGTTGAGGCCGATTCCGTTTATGGAGGCCGATTCCGATTGTCGAGGCCGATTGTTGAGGTCGATTTTGATTATCGAGGTCGATTCTGATTATCGAGGCCGATTCTGATTATCGAGGCCGATTCCAATTGTTGAGGCTGATTCTGATTATCGAGGCCGATTCCGATTGTTTAGGCTGATTTCGATTGTCGAGGTCGATTCCGTTTATCGAGGCCAATTCCGATTGTTGAGGCCGATTCCGATTGTCGAGGCCAATTTCGATTGTTGAGACCGATTCTGATTGTCGAAGCTGATTTTGATTGTCGAGGCCGATTGTTTATCGAGACCGATTCCGTTTATCGAGGCCAATTTCGACTGTCGAGGCCGATTTCGATTATCGAGGCTGATTCTGATTGTCGAGGCCGATTCTGATTGTTGAGGACGATTCTAATTGTCGAGGCCGATTGTTTATCGAGGCCGATTTCGTTTATCGAGGCCGATTCTAATTGTTGAGGCCGATTCTAATTATCGAGGCCGATCTGATTGTCGAGGCCGATTCTATTTATTTAGGCCGATTTTGATTGTCGAGGCCGATTGTTGAGGCCGATTTCGATTATCAAGGCCGATTTCGATTGTCGAGGTCGATTGTTGAGGCCGATTCCGATTATCAAGGCGATTTCGATTGTCGAGACCGATTGTTGAGGCCAATTCTGATTGTTGAGGCCGATTACAATTGTCAAGGCCGATTATTGAGGCCAATTCTGATTATCGAGGCGATTCCGATTGTCAAGTTTGATTGTTGAGGTCGATTCCAATTGTCGAGGTCGATTGTTTATCGAGGCCGATTCCATTTATCGAGGCCGATTTCGATTATCGAGGCCAATTTCGAATGTTGAGGTCGATTCTGATTATCGAGGCCGATTGTATATTGGGGCCGATTCAGTTTATCGAGGACGATTCCGATTGTCGAGGTCGATTGCTGAGGTCGATTCCGATTGTCGAGGTCGATTCCGATAGTCGAGGTCGATTGTTGAGGTCGATTCTGATTATCGTGGCCGATTTTGATTGTTGAGGCCGATTCCGATTGTTGAGGCTGATTCAGTTTGTCGAGGTCAATTGTTTATCGAAGTCGATTCCGTTTATCGAGGCCGATTCCGATTGTCGAGGACGATTCCGATTATCGAGGCTGATTTCGATTGTCGAGGCCGATTCTGATTATTGAGGCCGATTCGGTTTGTCGAGGCTGATTGTTTATCGAGGCTGATTCTGTTTATTGAGGCTGATTCTGATTGTCGAGGTCGATTCCGATTATCGAGGACGATTCCGATTGTCGAGGCCGATTCCGATTGTCGAGGCCGATTCTGTTTATCTAGGCCGATTCCGATTGTCGAGGCCAATTGTTGAGGCCGATTTCGATTATCGAGGTCGATTTCGATTGTCGAGGCCGATTGTTGAGGCTGCTTCCAATTTTCGAGGCCAATTGTTTATCGAGGCCGATTCCATTTATTGGGGCCGATTGTTGAGGCCGATTCCGATTATCAAGGCGATTTCAATTGTCTAGGCCAATTGTTGAGGCCATTCTGATTGTTGAGGTCAATTCTGATTGTCGAGGCCGATTCTGATTGTTAAGGTCGATTCCGTTTATCGAGGCTGATTCCGATTGTTGGGTTGATTGTTAAAATCGATTCCGATTGTCAAGGCTGATTCCATTTATCGAGGCCGATTCTGATTATCGAGGCCGATTCTGATTATCGAGGCCGATTCCGATTGTTGAGGCCAATTCTGATTGTCGAGGCTAATTGTATATCGAGGCCGATTCAGTTTATCGAGGTCGATTCTGATTGTCGAGGTCGATTGTTGAGGCCGATTCCGATTGTCAAGGCCGATTGTTTATCGAGGCCGATTCCAATTATCGAGGCCGATTCTGATTGTTGAGACAGATTCTAATTGTCGAGGCCGATTTCGAATGTCAAGGCCGATTCTGACTATTAAGGTCGACCACCGAGGCTGATTGACCAAACCCAATGTGATGTATATGCGACCCGTATTTGAGGCCCATTGTGATGAGTATTCAGCCCGTGTTGAAGGCCAATTGTGATATATATTAGGCCTATGTGATGAGGCCCATTGCGATGCATTTGAGGGTCAAGTGATGGAGTCCATTGTGATGTATATTACGCCCATGGGAGAGGCCCATCGTGATGTGTATTAAGCCCTTGAGTGGGGCCCATGGTGTTGTATATTAGGCCCTTTGTGAGGCCATGGGTCCACTATACGTTAGGCTTTATGTGGGCCACTCTTTGGGGGCAATGTTGGTTAAATGTCCACATTATCGAGGTCGATTGTCGATGCCGATTATCGAGCCCGGTTATTGATATCGATTATGAGTATGTGACAGCATAACATCATGATACATGACCATACACATCATTTGTATGTTTGTTATGAGATGTGATTGACCATTCCATATGCCTTAGTGCAGGTGGTTTATGGGACTCGTTGATAGGCGGAGTTATCCCACATGAGTGCATGGTATGCGCATGATTGATGCATGATTGGACTGTGTGACTCATGCATCTCGCATTGTGTGATGGTGATTACTGTACGCCTTAACGACATCAGGGCCGTAGCCTCCACAGTCATGTCTTGGATGGCCAGATGGGATACCGAAAATCTATTACTAACATCTGGCCGCCATAAATGACCCTGGGTGAAAATTCCTAAACCCTCTTGTTACCAGAGAACGCCCTAACGTCGAGACCGAGTGGATATATATGAACACGTGAGGGCCGTATACCAGTAGGCCGCGTCTCCCACTGTGTCATGGTCGGTTGGGAGGGAGTGTGGCTTTACCCACCTGAGGGAGTATGCATAGCTAGGCTGAGTCTGACCAGCTCCTAAATGGGTCCGCTATCGATGAGCCGGGCCGATATTGGTAGGCGGGTAGTGAGGTCTCTTCCACTTACCCAGTTGTATTGTGCGCTTGATGGGGCGACAAGTTGGCGTAGAGTGTACTAGACCCCGGTGATGATCTCAGAGATATACAGTACTGATATATGGACTTATTGAGTAGAAGTTGCATACTCATTTATTCATTCATTCACTATTCACTCGGGCTAGTGGTGCGTAACTATTTGTTACGTGTACCTTCGCAATGGCCAGGATTTCGGTTGGGGCGCGCGACTAACCTGAGATCGGGAGTTTACTACATTGAGTCTAACTATCCAAATTTAGGTATGAGACTAGTTTGGATAGAAGTCCTTTGTGGTGGACCCTGTAGCTTACGATACCACGTACTATCATCCCGACTTCACACTCCAGCTTGGTGATTTCATTCGCATTGCATATTGTATTACATCCGTTGGCATATGCATTTAGGGTTGCTATGTTTCTGCACTTATATGGCCTAGACAGACTTAGCAGGATTTATATATTACATTGTATCCTTGGCATCTGATATTTTCTCTCTATGACTCCTCGTTTGTATAGTTGATCTGTATTGCATACTCTGATATTGTATGATTTATAGACTTGCACTATTTCCGCTTACTCTAATATTGTATGATTTATAGACTTGCAGTATTTTCGCTTACTCTGATATCGTATGATTCTTGATCTTGTCAATAATTCCGATATTGTATGATTAAGGCATTGTATTGAATACTTGGCAATTATCTTGTGCACACACTTACACTACCCTCTAAGCTTTTTATAAGCTTATGCCTGATAGATGCGTGCAGGTGGTATTAGGTTGCAGTAGTGTCGAGCTTGGAGTGTGCAACTGACTTCTGAAGCTTTGATTTTCGATATATGTATTTTCCTTTTAGCATTGTATTCAAATGTTTATATTAGTGGATATGTGATGATGATGTTGCCTTTGTGATTTAGGTAAACTTGTGGTTATGCTTCTTATGAGACAAATGTACGTTGAAAAATTCTCCTTGTAGAATTCCAGGATCGGAATCTGGCGTAAGCGCTGGGAGTTGAGAACGGAATACTATGGAGGCTGTCGGCACCGGATTCGGCGATCGAAAATTTTGTGAGTTTGGTTCCTGAGTTTGGGCCGTGACAATGTAGGCCTTGCATTGTATTACCTTGTCATGGATTCATTGGATTTGGCAGTTTAGCCTTTTATCATCTTTTGTATACTTTGATATTTGTGTTATTGTCATATGCATTGTGCACGCACACGCGCACTCTATTGAGCTTTGTAGAAGCTTATGCGCATTTGTTTACGCTATAGGTGATGTTAGGGCGTATCGACAACAATGACTCTAGAGCACGAGCTTGTTCTTTTGATTTTTGATTATATATTGTATTTTATCTTCCAAAATTGTACTCAGAGATTATATTAGTGGATATGTGGTGATAATGTTTTGTGTCTTGGGTACACTTGTGGTTATGCTCCTTTACAAAAAAAAAAAATCACCATGAAAATCTTTCTTGTAGCATCACAGGATTGGAACCTGACATATGGGAGCTGAGAGTCGAGAATGAGATACTACGGAGGCTGTCGGCACAAGATTCGCTGGCCATGAATTTTGTGAGCACCGTTCTCGAGTTTGAAGTGTGACAGAAAAAGTTAGGGGTTTTTTCTTGGGGCTTTGCATCGGTACCTTTTTATTTCTTGTAAATTTGTTATTCATAGTGCATTATCACTTTGTGCTCGGCTTCTTCCATAAGAATTTTCCATGTAAATTCAAAGTGTTCTCTATTGGATTTATTTGTGCAATTATAATTACCTTTTTATTATTATGCTTTATATGTTCCTGCGAGTCCCAATAGCATTCTCCCCTCGTATAAATATAACTAGCTTTTGCCCATATGCATCTTGCCACTAGCCTTGTAAGTATGTACAATAATGATACAATTGCATTATCCAATCAATATTATAGTATGAGAAAAAGAAAGAAGAAGAAGAAATGCAAATCATCTTAAGTCTTCTTTGAGAAGGCTGCACAAGAGGATGGATGGGTGCATGCGTCCATAGTGAGAGGGTTGATGTGCACAAGCTACCTTATACTGATTTTTTTTTTTTTTTTTTGGGGGGACTCATCGAAGGAAATTACATATATGGGCATGAAAAGTACTCATGAGTGGAGTGCGAAGGACGTAAGTGAACTCCTTTTAATTAATCTGAATTCTATCAGAAGTAATCAATTCCATGAGAAAGAACAAAGGAAAGAAATTCGGTCACCAGTGGGAGAACTAGTGGATAGTGTCATGGTCACACAGATGCTAGCGAGGGACCGTAATAGAGCAGGGTAGAAGGTGGGCGCTGATGTTGGAATAGAGTATAGTAAAAGGTGGGCCCTGACATTGGGATGGAGCATGCTAGAGGACAAAGGACAATGTGTGTTGATAGTGACGAGACATCAGCTGACGTTGTGTGTCAATGTATGTTGTCCACATCCATCATTACCTACTAAAAGCAATGTTTACATTTTTAGGCTTCATTGGTGATTGATCTCGTCAACGAACGCTCCTACCATATTACTTTACTTGTCGCCGCAGTTGATTCATATTGGAGTTCATTCGGTGACGGAAGGCTCGTGTTGCATCAAAGTCGCACATCGGTTGCGGTTTTATCATTCATCAGAATTTAATCAACACCATGATCGGAAATGCATGCTTATAACAGTTATCAACTCAGAAATCACAAAAACCTTAGGGGTCGTTTGGCACCTTGGATTGGAGGGGATTGGAGGGGATTTCAAATCCCCTTGGTTGTTTGGCAGCATAAAGCAACTGGGGATTGCCAATCCCCTCTTTGAGGGGGTTTGTAATCCACGGTGAGAGCTTGGATTACACCTAAAATCATTTCAATAGTTGCAGGTATAAATGTATGTCACTGTACACTATCATTCTACTGGGCACATGGCCCACTAACGATGATCAGCACCGTCCAAACATTGTTCATGTAGATTAGCACCGTCCAAATATTATCCAGCATCGTCCAAACATTGTCTATATTAATCAACGATTAAAAATCGTTGGTTAGTCACTCAGACATGATCTTGTGCTTGCAGTCCATCTGAGACTTGGAATTTCATCATTTTTAGGCAAAACATATATTTTAGCGGGCTTATCACAACCATAGTGTCAAAAATTATATATCTCACTAATTGGGGATATTAAAATTAATTTAGTAATTAAATTCAAACCCTTGTAAATATGCCATGTATAGGTTTTTTTGAATTAAAGTTGATTCACATTGCGAATCGAGGGGGTTCCAAATCCACGCTCCCAAACAGGCCCTTAGGGCCGTAATATGCTGTAATGTGTTATGGTTAATGATCATCATTACCAACATAGTTATAATAAATCCGGATATTCCCTGTCGGTTTACGCCACTTGTTCTGACCATGGATATGCATGTAAACCACCGAATCATTATTACATATCCCCGTATCTAAATTCTTCAAAATGCTTTATATCCACACCGTCCGTCCATTTTACAATATCATTTTAAAGCAAGACTTAAAAAACTGAGACATATGGAAGCTCATGTGTATCACACAAGACCCCAAAAATAAGACAGATCCAAGGCTCAAGTGTGGACCACACCAAAGAAAGCAGCGGGGACAATGATGGCCACAATTGAAACCTTGACAAGGGCCACCATGAAGTTTATTTGCCATCCAACCTGTTCATTAGGACACGTACCGGGATGAAGGGAAAAAACAAATATTGGCTGATCCAACACTTTTGTGAACCCAATGAGTTTTTAATGGCTGGTGTGGTCCATTTCTGTGTTAGATCTACCTCATTTATATGTCTCATTCCATAAAAACATCTCCCAAGGTGGATGGACGGTGTAGATATATATAACACATACATCTTGGTAGGGCCCATGGAACTATACCAGGTCAACAAACTTCAGCTAATCCATGCTGCTGCAGTGATTCTGAAGGACTACTATGATTTAACAGCCTGCTCCGTCTAATCAAATGATGTGAGTTTTACACTATATTATTACTGTCATATTCAATGATCCAAACAGACCATTCATGCACACTCGTATCCAACTAAGCATTCATGCACACTCGTGTCTATCCATCTATGCGTACATGCAAACTTCTGTTTATCCATTCATGCATCTGTACACATATATATCTATCCATCTATGCGTACATGCAAACATCTGTTTTTCTATCCATC
This sequence comes from Magnolia changhungtana, assembly GCA_030180095.1. Classification (NCBI taxonomy): domain Eukaryota; kingdom Viridiplantae; phylum Streptophyta; class Magnoliopsida; order Magnoliales; family Magnoliaceae; genus Magnolia; species Magnolia changhungtana. Next base: position 1,180,794 of record JASAUF010000638.1, read on the forward strand.
CATCTATGCGTACATGCAAACATCTGTTTATCCATTCATCCATCTGTACATATATGCATACAATCATACATGACCAACTATGCATCTACCAATCTAGCTATACAAAGATGACCATTGATTTATTTATAGAATTACCTGATCTTCTTGATCATTGATTGTATATATTAAATTTGTCCAAAGTATAACCATTGATCTGTGTTAGATTTGTCTAATTTAAACCATTGATTTTTGTAAGAAATCAACTCACTTTTGACCATTGATTCACATGTTAAGTCTACCCAATTGTGATGACTGATCTATGCACCAAATCCATTCAACCATGATTGGTAATCACTGACTTAAATCTGTCGAAATAGGATCATTGATCAGTGTGTCAAACCTGCCCAAAGGTTACCATTGATCCAAGTGTTAAACTTCTCCAACTTTGATCATTAATCCATGTACCAAATTAGTTCAATTTTTATCATTTATTGTTGTAAATTTTTTTTCCCAAGTATTACAATTAGTTTACATCTTAAATCAGCTCAATTCATACAGTCAATTTGTGTGCTAATTAAATCTATCCACTTTTGATCGTTGATTTATGAACCAAAACTGTCTATTCATGATTGTTGGTCTACACATTGTATCTGCCTAATTATAACCATTGATCCATGTACTAAATCAACCCATTTAAAACCATAAAATTACGTTATATCTGCCCAATTCAGACCGTTAAATTGTGTCAAATCCATGTAATTTTGACCGTTAATTCACGTGATAAATCAGCACAATTACAGCTTTAAAACTACATGTTAAATCTGTTCAATATTGACCATTTAATTAAGTCTTAAACTTGCACATTTATGACCATTGATTGACACCTCGAAAATATGTTCGTTTATGATTATTTGATTTCATGCTAACACTAGACCAAAATCACTATTTAGGAACGGCCAGAGTTTTGGTTTAGGAACGGCTTCATACCGTTTGAAATTTAAAACTGTTTTACATGGAAAAGGAAACCCCGAACCACTCGTACCGCCTCATTTTTTATCCCCTTTTTATTCTCTCATTTCTTACAGATTTTTGTTCCTTTCCTCTCTCTCTCTCTCTCTCTCTCTCTCTCTCTCTTTGTAGATGCGAAACCAAATGCATTTTTCCCTCTTCAGAGAGAGAAACTGGGTGAGAGATTCGTTAATGGCAGATCTTAAGCAAGATCTAACCTTTTAGAAGGAAAACCCTATTTTTCAATCTATCTTTTCGTTGGGAGACGTTTCAATTTCGTTTCGGTTAGAAGCATCTCTCTCTATCCATACATCTGAGTGGAAATGGCCACAGAAATATCAGATTTCTTCTCAGATCTTGCATTTTCCTGCAATCGAGGTGTGTTTAAAACAAGAGATAGACGAATACCATGCTTTTTGATGGTTTTCCATACGAGTACGCTGCGGAATTGTTAATTTCAGGCTTTCTGAAGGTTCTTTTAATAGATTTGGTGATTTCCAAGTTTTTACCCTCAATTTGTAACAAATTCCAGGGTTCTTATGGCAGATTCATAGAATTAGGGTTTTCTGTGGTGTTTTTGTTTTGAATGATTTGGTGGTTTCTAGGGTTCGTTGTGAGCTTCTGTGGGTTTTGAAGGGTTTCAGGTATTCTTGTTATTTGCATAATTGAGGGCAGATTGGTACAATTAGGGTTTTCTGAGGTTTCCTTTTTTTTTTTCAAAAAAATTGTGGTTTCTCGTAAATCCTGCATGGGCAACCCGATGTAGCGGGTTGGTTAGTTAAAGTAGCTTCTCCTACCCCAAAATCATATATGATACGTCAAAAAACTTATTCTGGTTTGTGAGATTCGACTATTTTAAGGTTCTGACGGTCCTGATCACTTCCACCTCCGATCGGGCCTTCTTTATTCCATCTTTGCCATGAAAGTGTCTGCGACCCGCTCTACGTCACCCTGGTTGCTGCTTGTTATGCCGTGGGGGAGGAGATTGTGGCAGCTGGGATGATGTTCTCATAATTGGGGTAGATGTTCTGGTTTGCTGTTTGATACAATTGGGATATTTGTTTTGCTGTTTAATGCAATGTGACATTTGTTTTGCTGGTTGATGCAGATTATAGAAGATTTGTTTGATTGTGATTGCTTGAGCTGTTGTTTGCTATTTCAAGCAGTTGTGGTTGAGTTGCCATTTGCTAAGTCAAGTAGTTGTGGTTGAGTTGCCGTTTGCTAATTCAAGTAGTTGTGGCAGAGTAGTTTGATTGTGGCAGCTTGGTATGGTGGAACATGCAGGTCTGCTTGCTGCTGGTAGTTGCAGGAAAGGTGGATTTGTTATGGGTGCTTCAGCTGCAGGGGTGTCTTTTGGCTACCTGTTCAGATGAGGGATGGCTGATCTTGCTGGATGCCATATCAGGTGTTTGATAAAATGCCGCACAGGCTCGAACTCGGCTCAAATTGGCCCAAGTTGTTGACCGATCAGAGTCGAGCTGGCCAGATAGGCTCGAGGACCGAGCCGAGCCGAGTTCGAGCTGGGTTAGGTACTGGCCGAGTCGAGCGGAGCTGTGCCAAGCTCGATTTGGATCGACTCGTGTACAGCTCTATGAGCTATCATCAACTCACTGTTATTCTGTCTGGAATCCTAATGGGCAAATAAACAAAAGGGCAAGGACTGGTGCCCATTTCCTGTTGACATGGTTCACTATGGGCAATGGTGAGATACATCCATGGTGATTTTTTCAATGAAAAAATTGTCACAATTTGATTTAATACAAATTCTGAATGCATGCAACCTTCAGTATTAAGCTATAGGTGCATGTTTTTCTGTTCAATAGAATTTCTGGATGCATGCAGCCTTGAGTATTAACCTAAAGGTGTGTGTATATGTTTCTATTCTTTGAGCCATTGAAGGGTCATTCATGTACTGATGCATTATTTATATATTGTCCCTTTTGTTAATGTGTTTCATTATGATGTTAAGTGGAATTTGTATAATCAGAAGCTCTACCAAGTTGACTAGCATACCATTTCATCCTTTATTTTCATTATAAAAAAATTCATTACTGTCTGGAATTATCTCTTGACGGAATGGTTAAAAGGCTCGCCGATTCAGACCAACTTGTTCTGTCCTGAGTTGAGTTGGGGCTGAATTTGCCTGACTTGGCTGATTTGGAGGTAAATCATGATATCAAACTAGATTGGGTCTGACCTTATCTGAGTCAACTCTGATGAGTCACATCAAACTTGTTTGAGTCAATATTAGCTCCCTCTTGTTGTGCTCTAATAGCTGGATTGCCTTTCATGCAGGTGAATCTAGTTATGGGCTGATGCACCAGAATAGTAGTTGATAACTGCATATCCTTCAACAATCCCACACACAGTAAGCTCATTCTCAGTATGCGTCATTGTTTTTACTTTTTTTCCTCTTAAACTAATGGGTCTTAAATTCATAGGAAGTTTGGGGCCTCCAGCCTCCTGAAAAATTGTAAAGTAGAAAGTCAGTAATCCTTTTCAATCGTAAAATCTTTTCAGAGTAAACATCGCAAGTATACAACAGAGAAAGACCTCCACAGCTGTAGTGCTTGCCAATTGGAACAAGTCCGCATAAGTCACAGTCAAATATTTGTCCTTGATAGGTTGAAGAAGTTTTAATGCATTCACAAGACCTGAAACACAAAATTATTAGGCAAGTGTAACACCGACCCAAGAAACATTTTGTAGACTGGACTTCATTACCAGCATTGGTAGCATGCTTCAGCTCCATTTCGAATCTTAGACTGGACCTCCATTACCATCACTCCTCTGGCTAAAAACATCTGATAACAATTTCACCTCTCTTCCAACTTATGGAGAGACGCATTGCGATTCAGTCATCACTGTTAGTGTAAAAGCATTGTTTGTTGCTTTTATGTTGGTTTACACAGGATACTTTTTCTGGTTTATGTTGAGAAAATCGTGGTGTAAACCATTATCAAAGACCAGCATAGTATTGAAATTAGGTTGTCTTTGTATGTTATGGATATTGTGATTTCCTTGCAATCATTGCGGAAAAAAAATGAAATTCTCTTGTGCTATGTTTGAACGATAAGGACAACCAGAGTAGCATTAGTAGAATAACAAGAATATCATTCAAGGATGTTAATTTTCTTTTCTAAGCACCTCTAATTTCCCTTTTCTGTTCAACCATGATCTCCATTGACAGGTTATCTTGCCCCTCTCCCCAAACTTAGTGTCTCTAATCCATCGGCAAAATCCCTGGCCTATGCTCTCATGAGACGACGTTTTCAGTTTTGCATTCTGCATCAGCCAATTCATCCTAGAAAATTTTGAGATATCAATCCACATGAGACTAAGGATTGAAAACGGATTACGGTTTACAATATTGAAACTGGGTCATATTCCTCTTCAGGCTGTTTTGTGATTGTATTGGTATGGTACAGGTATCTCTTATGAACAAAACTGTTTGTATCTATCCAGCAATACACACTGGTCCGGAACCATAAATCTTGTACAGGATGCTTTATTGATAGTTGGAAGGATTTCACCTTTCAAAATTCTCTGATAGCTGGTACTTTTGGAGACATGCAGTTGATTATAGCATACAGAAATGCTGATTTATTGTGGGCCCTGTTGTCGATGGAGCATAAATCTAAAATCAAACTGATTGATCAATCTTTGTTATCCAATCAATCTTCTTCTTTGTTGTCTATGATCTTTCTAAGATTATGTTTTCTACAAAAGTTTTGGTTTCAGTTGATTGTGGCCTTTTTTGGGTCTTTTCTTATTTTTATATTTTTAGAGATTCATTTGTGTTTTTAATAGCTATTGGTTGAGCTAATCTAGTATGCTTCTCTCTCTTGTGGATCTTTAGCCAGACATGGGGCTGACTTAATATGAGATAATATGACAAATATTAATATGATATAGTGATTTAGCTATATGGGATTGAATTTTTTTTTTTTTTTTTTTTCCTTGTAAAGGATTGGAATTGTTTTTTTTTTTTTTTTTGGTTATCTTGAAATGCATAACATTTTTGGAGTTTGAATATCATGATCTTAATATCTTGCATTACTGTAACTGTTGTGGGGTTTGCTTGGTTTCTATAGATTATAATTGAGTTGTGAAGAATATGATTTTTTTTTTTCTTTCTCAAATTTGATTTGTGGAAATGTTGCTAATGTGATCTTTGGCTTGTTTGTGTTGATGCCCATGTTTCGATGTTTGAAGAATGTCGTTTTTTTTTTTTTTTTTTTTTTTTTTTTTTTTAATAAAATCTTTGGCTTGTTTGTGTTGATACCCATGTTTTTACTTTTGAAAAATGTATATGTTCTCATAATCTTTAGCTTGTTTGTGTTGATTCCCATGTTTTGATTTTTGAAGAATGTGTGTGCATGTGTTTACATCTTTGGCTTGTTTGTGTTCATGTCCATGTTTTGATTTTTGAAGAATGTGTGGTCTCGGATATCTTTGGCTGTTTGGCATGTTGTGTTATGCCATGTTCTGGTTTTTGAAGTGTTTGTTAAAGTTTGTACAGCATACCATTCAGGTTTTAAGGAGTTCTACATGTGGGGGCCATTGTTCAATTATCCAAACTGCTGATGGCTGCCTTTAGGGCCCACGAAAGAGCTTAAGATTCCTTGATTGCGGCCCTTCTATTTGTTGACCACCCACAGAAATGTTTGGAATTTAAAGCTTGTACAACATACATTTCAGGTTTTAAAGCTTTTACAGCATACCATTCAGGTTTGTACAACATACCATTCCTTAATATTTGTACAGCATACCATACAGATTTTAAAGCTTGTACAGCATACTCTGTATTGTTTATTTAGAATCAATACTCATGTTAGCTATAGGACATTATCCTGAAAATTAGGTCACGTCAAAGTTCAAGTGGGCCACACCATAGGGAAGGATGAAGATTTCCTACTAGGCAGTTTCACCAACAAAGGCATCATTTCATCAAATCATAATTTCTAAATAATTTTGACTTATTTATTTTTATGTAGGTTCTCAAGCCCTCATCCAGTATCAGTATCAGTCATGTAAGAGTACAGTAAGGCCCTGCATGTATAGATATTCGATGCACTGAATTCATTGGAGCTGAAATCACTTGAGGAGCCAATTTACCTTTTTAGACAATTCTTTAAAAGCCCTTGGAATGATTGACGCTTGGTAATCAGTCTTTATTCAATGGCATTCTTTATATTAACATGTAGTTAAACAGCATGATCTCTATGCTGAGGATCAAAGCAGAATTATATTTGTAATTGTTGGGTGCCAGCAACATATTATTTGCCTCAGAATGCAGAAGACATAGCATGAAAGTACATTCGAGATTAGCCTTCATAGATGCAGAGGTGTGAATGTTTGTAAGTTGATTGAAGAGGATTGTATGATCTTGTAGCCAAGGATATGCAGTGTACTTAGGTTTCCAGTTAGTCCAAGTGGAGCTCATGGTACAAAGCTCCAGCCTCCCTGGCCATCAGTCTGTTAGACTTGACAATGAATGGACCATGCCCTAAAAATCTCCCAGAATGGAATAATCCTGGCCACCAGTCCCGTGTTCTCTCAATTGAATGTGGACCACTGCTCTATTTCACTCATCAACCATCTATTTGAAGGCCACAGATTGAGAAGATTTTTGGAGCATGGTCCATCCACTGTTGAGGCCCAATGAGCAATTGGTGGTGTTGGTGGAATTGCGAAGGCGTTAGCCAAAGGCTTAGTAGATAAGGGCAGTAAAATACTCTATAAAGCTAATGTGACTAATATTATACTCGAGCATGGAAAGGCTGTAAGTGCTACCACCCACAAATAATGCTCACAATTTTTGGCTTTCTTACCATAATATTACCAGATTAATTTTTCCCTCACTATTGCTAATGCTGTCGTATAACTGCTTGAATCTTGCAGGTGAGAGTGAGGCTTTCAGATGGAAGGAAGTTTTTCTCCAAAACCATAATATCAAATGCAACTAGATGGGATACCTTTGGTAAGTTCTTGACCATAACACTGCAAAATGTGACCTTTGCCATGTCTTCTTGTCAATGTATTTGTATGCTAGATTTTGTGGGAACTTGTCTATTTTATTTTGAGAAGATGATGAATTCACTAAGATTCTCTTTGGTTTTCCAATTTCCTATTAAATGTGGTAACATTTTTTGTTTAAGGGTTGAAACTGTCTTGCAAATAGGAAAAAAATTCCAATGCATGTTCAAGGTATCCCATATCGGTATCGGTTGGCGTAACGGTGCCCTCTGAAACCGATACGGATACGGGGGCGTAACGGCGCAAATTTTTTTTTTTGCCAAAAAAATATGAAAAAATAAGGATTAAATCCAGAATATTCTAAGCATTCTAAATATGCATTCATTTATAAATTAGAACATGTTTATGGTGGTGTAACGGTCCACTCTTTGGTGAGAAGTTGTATTGGACTGTCTGATGAATTTATGAACTAGATAACCTGAATTTGACTACAAAATTCATATATTTAATTTTCTAACTATCTACTATCAATAATAGATATATTAGAATGAATGTAATATGAAAATATCTTACATTAGGTGTTTGCAATTATTTTTGAGGGATTTCTCGAACATACCTGTGTACGTGACTATGATTCCTTTTTATGACCTGTGATTCTCAAGTCAAGAATAATAAAAAAAATAAATTAGTAGTGTCTGATATACTCCCCTGCAACTTGATTAAGGATTACTCGATTGGTTGTCAGGGGAGCTATTTTAAATACAAGTTCGGCAGTGTCAAGTGTGTGCTTGGCTTCTTGTAATAATACTACTGTGAGTTGTTTGCTGCAAATACTTACCTTAATACAAATATATACTCACAATCACAAGTCACTACCAAAATGAAAATATGCTTTTTTGTGGTTGCTCGACCTCCACATCATTGTCATCGTCATCATTAGGCTGAGGCTGTCCAATAAGTGTAGGTGCTGCATATCCATAATATCCAGTGCCAGAAGGAAATACTAGATCAACGAAACCAGAGGATGACTGATCCTGACTAGGCAACGAATCTGACCCTGAGTAAGGATATTCACCAGTGCTCGTCGAATAGCCATACTGGTACCCATACTTAGGCTGTTGAGAATCTTGAGATTGGGAGTGTGTCTGCTGTGATGAGTAACTTGGATTTGGATCTAGATATCTATAATCTTATGGATATTGATCGGGAGGACTACTCCAACATGAATGTGATGGAACAGGCTCAGTATAACCACCATAATCATAATCTAATTGACTATAAGAATATCCATCAAAATAACCAAGATCATGAGCCTGCTGATGTTCCGGACCTCCCGGACCCGGTGCACCACTAGATGTACCCTTCTCTTGCTAGGTGTATCGTGACTCAGCACACTCATAAGTCCGCCTCATGTACTACCTCGTCGATGTTCATCGGCATTGTGATCTGTAGACAGCTGTATAGGGCGCTGAGCAACACTAGAAGTGCTAGCACCAGGGGCAGGGGGGTCATTGTCATTATCATCCGACATCGTCACGCTACTACTGCTCATACTCTTTCGTTGATCTTGAGCCGTACCCGTACTTGGCATAAACGTTGCCCCTCTTACTGGGTCCAATACATCTGCACGACTCTTTTGTTGTGCTTTGCGTATTTCTGGGTCATCAATTTCTAATTCTTCACTATCCTCTTCAATTTGCTTTTCTTTTGTTTCCAACCAAGGTAGAAGTGGGTCCTCATCATAAATATTGTCCAAGTTTATTGGACAGTAGTCTCCGTCATCGACAGCTGTAATGCTCCTATGATGTCGTCGCATTCATAGTTTTATATTGTAGTGCATGAAGATAAGTCTATCTAATGTTCTAGTGTGCAATCTATTCTTATTCTTTGAATGAATAAGCGTAAAATAACTCCAGTTTCTTTCGTAGCTAAAGGAAGATGTTGTTTGGAACAAAACTTTTACTACAATTTTTTGGAGAGCCTTCGTACTCTCTCTAAAATTAATCCACTATTCAGCCGGTTGCAACCTAGATACTATATGTTGTGCAACAGCATCTCCAAAGCTACCAAGGCAATTTTCAAATGTATCTAATTCATTTAACGCCTTTATTTGCAGATATAAATCAGGCTCTAATCTCTTTATCACATTTTTAGCTCGACACGAACTTCATCATCCGCAACAAATGATTGGGCATATCTATACCTAGGATTTAGATAGTAACCTGCTGCATGAAGATCGTGATGAAGTTGTCTTGTCCATTTCCTGTCGATGATCCTCCAATAAGACTCCCAACTTCTACAATCACGTTGAATTGCCAACTTTGCCTTATCCATGACATCGTATAGGAAACCCATGGTAGGTGCTTCGTCAGTTTCAACAAGACGGAGTACCCTCATTAGTGGCTCAATCACCTTTAGGATCGACTTGACCCTCTTCCAATATTTGTTGTCCCGTATGGTGTTCGCAACTTCAACCAGTCTCCCTGATGTCTTCTTTACATGTTTTGTGTTGAGCCATTCTCGGGAAGCGAACATCTCACTCAACTCTCCCCTATGCTGGAATAAACTCTCTAATGCTATAAAGTTTGTTGCGAATTTAGTCACCGCAAGGCTCAACAACTCTCGTCCTTTCGTGAACTTTCTCATTATTGCGACTACTTGATTATGGTTGTAAATAAACGTCGTCACTTCTTTTGCCCTTTCGACCATTTCCTTAACATTCTTCTTCTTCCCAATATCTTCCAATATAAGATCAATACAATAGGCAACATATGATGACCAAAAAAGATGTTTTCTCATATTCATCAACATATGTCCTGTAAGCTTATATGATGCTTCATTATCTGTCACAATCTGCACTACATTCTCCTCTCCAATCTCTTCCACAACTTTATCCATTAGTCCAGTAATATAATTAGAATATTTTGTTACCTCTGAGGCATCAAAGTTCCTAAGTGGTGGTACACCATGAAGTTGATCATGTTGCGTCTAGTTGGGCCAGTCTAACCATCACACATGATCGTGCATCCTCTGGCTTGCCATACAAGTTTAAAGGTAGCCACGTATGCTTTCACATCTGCATACTCTGCATCTGTCCATTTCTCCCTAGTCTCCTTAGCCATGAGAGCTTTTATTCATTCACCTGCTTCTGCTGCTGCATCAATTATCACCTGCCAATATGGAGAATTGACTGCGTTAGGAGGTATGTTGGCATGTATAAATAACTCTGCTGCTGCTCTACCTAATTTCTCAACGGAAGTTTTACTCCACATTTGTTTTATCTTCTTTTATTTAGTTGATTCTTTTCTAAACAGGATTGGATCAATAGAGGGTCTCCTAGGCTTATTTACTTCTTCATCCAAATGTATAGGGGCATCACGTGAAGATGTCTGTCGTCGGCTCCCAAACACACGTCGTAACCCACCAAACCTATCCCCTCACCCCCACCTACAGAAGTAGTTGCACTCCCACTCCCACTCCCACTGCCCCCCCTGTATCACGCACTGACCCATGCGTGCCAAACATGCGGTGACATTCTTCCTCTTCAGGAGCTAGACGTAAGCTCTCTCTCCTAACTATAGTTAATTCCCGATTTGAATCTTCGTCAGAATCAATAATATCTTCATCACGAACACCCATATATTCAGGACCAAACACCTCCTGTTAAGCTGCATCCAAAACATCATCTTTCTTCTTTCGTACAGCAGCACGTTTACCCTTCGACTTATCCAATTAACTTGCATTAAAAGCATTATTTCTTTTGGTACTCTAGTACATGCCGCAACTTGACCCTTTCGATGTGCCAAATGGTATTTGAGACGGATAATTCCACCAGTCACTAGTTATCACAATACTTGCATTCATTTGATGCCTAGTACCACCAACCCTCTCACAATGTTGCCATCCAATATCCTCACTTGTTGTTGGTCAGACCCAAACATTTCTTTAGGTTTAGGTAGATACCAGATAATTAGATATAGATTAGATATGAGTATGAGTGTATGATCTATGTCAATAAAGATGATTTTATGTTCTAACTAAACCCTAAGAAGCTCCAAAATCTGTCCAATATAAGCAAATAAAAACATAAAGTCACTAATTCGAAAATAGAAAAAAATTATAAAATGACACCACAAATCTATAAAACACACATTAACATGTTCTACTATAATTAACACATCAAATTCTATGATTAAATCAGCAAACCATTCATTAAAAAATGATTTTTCGAATTTTAAAAAAAGGGTCGAAATTAGTGCGTAAATAGAAAAAATTATAAAATGACACCACAAATATGTAAAATGCACATTAACATGTTCTACTATGATTAACACATCATATTCTATGATTAAAACAACAAACCATTCATTAAAAAATGAATTTTCAAATTAAAAAAAGGACCAAAATTAGTGCGTAAATAGAAAAAAATATAAAAAAATAAAATGACACCACAAATTTGTAAAATGCATATTAGCATGTTCTACTATGATTAACACATAATATTCTATGATTAAAACAACAAACCATTCATTGAAAAATGATTTTTTGAATTAAAAAAAAAAGGGCATAATTAGTGCCTAAATAGAAAAAAATATAACAAATATAAAATGACACCGTAAATCTGTAAAATGTATATTAATATGTTCTACTATGATTAATACATCTTATTCTATGATTAAAACAACAAGCCATTCATTAAAAAATGATTTTTCAAATTTTAAAAAAAAGGGCCAAAATTAGTGCGTAAATAGAAAAAAGAAATATATATAAAATAACACCATAAATCTGTATAATGTACATTAATATGTTCTACTATGATTAATACATCATATTCTATGATTAAAACAACAAAACATTCATTAAAAAATGATTTTTCAAAATTTAAAAAAAAGGGCGAAAATTAGTGCGTAAATAGAAAAAAATATAAAAATATATAAAATGACATCAAAAATCTATAAAATACACATTAATATGTTTTACTATGATTAACACATTATATTCTATGATTAAAATAGCAAAACATACAAAAAAAAGTATAAATACCTATTTTTGACGAATCTATGAAAAATGGCCCACAGAGCTTCGATTCAAGAAAATCTGTAATATAACATATTTTTATCTCAAATACCAAGCCAAGATTGGTCGAAAATAGTAGTAGAAGGATTGAGTGAGAGTTTGAAAATAAGTGGTTTAAAAAATAAATGAAAAAACAGAGCTTAAAAAGGTAAAAAAAAAAAATCTGACCGTTACTCGACCGTTACGGGCTAACCATTACGGGTCAGTAATGGCCGTTACGCTCGTAACGGTCCCATAACTGCTGTTATGGTCCAGTAACGGTTATTACGGTATCAAAATCGGGGCATCGCCCGTTATGCCCCCCGTATCGCGTAACGGGCTCGACCGTTACCGTTACGTATCGGCCGTTACGGCCGATACGTAATCGATTCGGGACACCTTGCGCATGCTGTGTCGTAAATGCCTATCATGGATTATTTATGATTCTCAATGTTTTAGACAGGCCTCATGACACTCGTTTTACTTTGTGAAATGAACAAGATTTCATATGGTTATGTTTCCATCCTATCAAATGTTTAGTAATGTTGTGCACATTTGGTTGTTTTCAGTATGTTGAGGTCTTGTTGATATTTGATTTCATCTATTTTGAGGAATTTCTCTAGGTTACACTATCATTTAGATCTTGTTCAATAACCATTGTGTTTCTATTTTTTTCTAGGTCATTTTTCAAAAGATCTTAACTTAACCAATTTTTGAAGTTAAACAGCCTGACCAATAGGTAAAAACATCCAAACATGGTGCTTACATGTTGAAGAGTTCGTGTTTTATACCTTTGCTCTATATTGGCATGTGTGGTTGCTTGATTTGGTGGTCGAAATTTTGAAGTGGGACCCAATTGATTCCATGGATTCTCAATTCTGACAAAGCCACAAAAATCTCCTTGATAGGACGATTATTCCGTTTCAATTTTAGCCAACAACATAAACCGTTATGTAATGGGTTGCGACAGAGCCTTGTTCAACTGAAAAAAGGTCCCAATAGCGGAGCATCCTGCAGGGATATTTCCATGCAGTTCTCCATCTGTAGTGGGTTGTGACAAATCAATGGTTTGGATTACTAAACCGTGGGCCACACCTGTTACGTGGTTTTGTTACAACTATAAAATTAGTGGGCTACCTGAGGCTCGGAATCACCTCATTTTTAGCTGAAGTATATCATTCAATGGGCTTATTGCATTGATTATCTAACATATCACACACGAATGTCATTTTGGGGTAGTAAAGATGATTTACTTTATCCAATTCATCATCCTGTGAATACATTACAGAATTCCCCTTAGCCAAAATCCAAGTCGCTGGATACAATTTTTGGATTCCACGGGATTTCAGTTACAGGCTGCCAAGCACAAATGAAGATTCCAAATAACTTTGATTCCGGTGTAGTTACGATTTGGATTCCAATTCATTAGCCAAACGAGCCCTACAAAATGTTGGTCAGGGTTCCTCAAAACACTACATTGCGTTGACTGGCAGAGTTATGGTCATTGACCAGTTTGTAGTGGTCCATTCATTGGACTTCTATTGCAAGACCATTCCTTGTATACATATTTTGAATCTTGGGGAGGGATTAGCCTGAAGAATCCATTGTTTTCTTTTTTCAGCTTGTTTTGTTTCTTGAAATGGTCCTTTGCATTTTTTTAAAGCAGGTGAAGGATTGGGTGTTATTGAGAAAAAAAGGTGACTCTGCAACGTACTGGAACTAGATCTGTTTGGTTCCCCATTTGTAGCAAATGACATCAGCTAGTGTGGTGACTGCGACTGGATTGAGAAACACAAGTGGAAATGCTACTAGCATGGATAGGTTGCCTGAAGAAATAAATGATATGAAGATTGAAATTGCGGTGAGGATCGCTTTAGTTGAAGTGGGAATAGGTCAAAGTATCCTAGAGGGGGGTGAATAGGACTTTATAAAATTTTATGCCTTATTTTAAATCTTATTACCTTAATCTTGATCTAATGTGTAACTATCAAGATATCCCCAATTTAATTCTAATGACTTTCAAGCCAAGTAGGGGATCCAATCACAAGACTACTCAATATTAAGCATGATTTAACAAATAATCTAAGATGGATGAAAAGCGTGAAAGTGTGTGGGATGTGATTCAAATCAAAGCATTAATACTATTAAGCTTGCGTGTAAAAGATTAACATAATAAAAGATCAAGCAAGTATCAATCCCAAACACAGTCATTTATAGTGGTTCGGCTATGTGCCTACTCCACTCCCGACGGCTGCACTTATCCCATGAGTGTACAGGATTTTACTAACGGAGGTTTTAAATCAGGTTCACCTTTAACCTTTACAACTTACACAAGGTTGACTCTAGGACCTACACAAGGTACCTAAACACGTGCCTACACATGATACAAGTTTATGCCTACACAAGAGTAAAGGTCAACACGAAACACCTAAGTTTTATGCCCTACACAAGAGCAAAGGATCCACACAAGGAACCTAGGTTTTAGGCCACACAGGCCATGAATCCACTTAAGCAACCTAATTTAGACCACAAAGGTCAAGGATTTACACAAGAACCCTAGTTTAGGCCACACAGGCCAAGGTCCTACATAAGAACCTAAGTTTATGCCCTACACAAGAGCAAGGGTCAACACATAACACCCAAAACGTATTCTCCCGTTGGAGGTCTCCTGCGAGGACTTGTAAGGGGTGAGATGTACCTGTGACCCAAACCTACACAAGGAATGATCAACATGGTCTCTGGACTCTATTAACTTATAGATAAGCAGATGAGCCCCATTCTTGCACGTTGATGAAGATCTTCTCCTTGTTGATGAAGATGCTTCAGTTTCCTTGATCCGCAACACTTAATGATGTTTTGATAAAGGTACTGGGTCGGGTCAAGGTTATGTTGGAATCCTACTTTAATAAATATTTTTCTATTTTAGAGAAGAGATGATTCCAAGCTTTTAAGCATCCAACTTAATGATTTACCATTAAGATAGTAGCTGTATGATCCTTGAATGGGGAAGTTCATTCTGATGGGGTTTTCCTCCTCAGTTCAGAGGAGTAGTGCAACCCGTTGAAAAAATGGGTGTCCTCGACTAGTCGAGTGGGCTGCTCGATTGGTCGAGTGGGCCACTCGACCAATCGTGTGGCGCTCGGCTCAAAGTCCAGTGAGTAATTGGTTTTGGAACTTCGTGGTGCTCGACCAGTCGAGGTTACATAGATTCAGTCCGGATTTGGTGCGGATTGCGTAAATTTGAGGCAGTTTTGCAAGAGGTGTGAAAGGGAGTTGCCTAAACTATAAATAGGGGTCCTAGGGTTGTTCTAGGGGAATGCAAGGGAGTTTCCTAAAGCTTTGCAAGGGTTTGCTAAAGGATTTAGGGTTATAAAGGTGTGTGTGTGTGTGTGTGTGTGAGAGAGAGAGAGAGAGAGAGAGAGAGAGAGCTTGTGGAAGGGAGGTTTTGCTTGTAGAGGTGATCTACTTCGCAGTCGACATCTCAGCGCTTCTACGTCCTTGTGATTGGTGAGATCTCTGCGTTTTTCTTTATTCTCTTATTGTGCATCCACTCCTATGTGAGTGAAGAAAGTTTGATCCAAGCTGTGTGTGCTTGTGATCGGTTGTAACGTTCTACTTCATAGTGGATTGTTGATCTAGACGAGGTCCCATGGTTTTCACCTCTTTGAGGGTTTTTCACGTAAAAATCTCTTGTGTCGTGTGGTTTATGGTTTGATTTATTTCATTGCTTTATTGTCCCATAATTCTGGTGTTTTTGGGAGGCTAGATCCTAAGGTTTTGTGCAACGGCCCCCAACAAAGTGGTATCAGAGTGTTTAGGTTGGTTGAACGGAGTGAGATCGGTTCTAAAATTTGAAAGGTGGCTCATCTAGGATGATCAGTCTCAATGGTTCTAATTGGACCATATGGAAGGCTAAGATGGAGGACTTGCTTTATTGTAAGGACTTGTATTCTCCAATTCAAGGCATATTAGCAAAGTCAAAGGATATGTCAGATGATGATTGGAAGAAGATGGACTAGAAGGCGGTGGGATTTATTAGACAATGGCTGGACGATTCCGTATTCCACCATGTGTCTACGGAGACCTCAGCTGCTAACCTATGGTTGAAACTGCAAGGGTTGTATGAGAGGAAGACAGCCGGTAATAAGATTTTTCTGATAAGACTTGTGAATCTCAAGTTCAAAGATGGTGGTTCTATTGATGAGCACATGAATGAAGTTAACAATATATTGAACCAGCTCTCCGTTATGAAGATGGTCCTGGACGATGAATTACAGGCTTTGCTATTGCTTAGCTCATTGCCTGATAGTTGGGAGACATTGGTGGTATCTTTGAGTAACTCCGCACCAGACGGAAATATGTCAATGGAACAGGTAATCAGTTGTCTCTTCAATGAGGAGATAAGAAGCAAGTCTTAGGGGTCTACTCAACAAGAGGCCCTTATAATACAAGATCGAGGGAGAGGAAAGAACAGAAAGGACGGGAAGGCCCGAGATAATTCAAGAGGTAAGTCGAGTACTAGGAAGGATGTTGAATGCAGGAATTGTGGTAAGAAGGGCCACTACAAGCATAAATGTCATAAGAAGAAGAATGAGAAGAAAGGAAAAGGAAAGGAGAAGGAAGATGAATCAGATTCCACTGCAGTCATTTCAGATGACGATGTTATAGTTATTCTTTTAGCAGATCATGATATTTGTCTTACAGCTACGAGTCATGACACAGATTGGGTGATAGACTCGGGAGCCTCATTTCATGCGACTCCACGTAGAGATTTCTTCACAAGCTACAAGTCAGGTGACTATGGGACCGTGAAGATGGAAAATTCTAGCGTATCGAAGATCGTAGAGGTCGATGATATTTGTGTGAAGACCGATGTGGGCTGCACATTGGTTCTCACGGATGTGAGCCACATTTCAGACCTTTGCCTCAACTTGATGTCGACGGGAATGTTAGATGATGATGGCTATAAAAGCCGATTTGTTGGTGAGTGTTTGAAGCTCATCAAGGGTTCATTGATGATTTTGAGAGGAAAGAAGTGTTACACCTTTTACAAGGCAAGTGTCAGTGTGTACAAGGATGGGTTGAATGCAGCAGAAGATTCAACTATTGACATGTGGCACAGGTGTCTAGGCCACATGAGTGAAAAATGGCTTCAACTACTAGCAAAGAAGCGGCTCCTTCCAGACGTGACAGATATACCTCTCAAAACCTGTATTGATTGTTTATTAGAGAAACAACATAGAGTTTCATTTGTTAAATCTGCTTCTCATGTTAATAAAGTGCATGCATTAGATTTGGTTTATTCTGATGTTTGTGGTCCTATGAGGACAAAAACCTTGGGTGGGGCATTGTATTTTGTTACTTTTATAGATGATGCATCTAGGAGGGTTTTTATGTTTTGAAATCCAAGGATGAGGTTTTTGGTGTATTTAAATTGTTTCATGCTATGGTCGAGAGAGAGACAGGTAGATCATTGAAGTGCATCCGCACTGACAATGGTAGTGAATACATTGGTGACTTTCATGAGTATTGTAATTCCCTGGGTATACAGCATGAACAGACTATTCCCAAGACCCCCCAGCATAATGGTGTGGCTGAGCGAATGAATCGCACCATTGTAGAGAGAATCAGATGCATGTTATCGTATGCGAAGTTGCCCAAGACATTCTAGGGAGAAGTAATGCACACGGCAGTGTATTTGATAAACAGGACTCCATCAGCCCCGTTGAATGGAGTACCCGAGAAGGTGTGGATTGGACAAGATCCACAGTACAGTCATCTCAAGATGTTTGGATGTAGGGCATCCGTTCACATACCAAAGAACTAGAGGTCCAAGCTTGATATGAAGATCATGTAATGTGTGTTCTTATGGTACGGTGATGAAAAATTTGGCTACAGATTGTGGGATCCGACCGAGAAGAAGTTCGTTAGAAGCAGAGATGTGGTTTTCTTTAAAGATCAATGTATTGACGACATTTGTAAACCAGAAAAGACATAGCCTAGTTCAGGAGAGCTAGAAGATATAAATTTAGTTATTCCTCCAGTGGTGCTTGATGACGGGGGAGTACAACAAGCTGTAGAGGATGAGAGAGTTCCTACAGAAGATGGATCGGGGGAGCAGCCGCCACCTAATCCACCTGTTGAGCCACATGTGAGGAGGTCATATAGGGACAGACAACCATCCAAGAGGTACTCGCCGCATGAGTACATTATGCTCACTGAGGGGGGAGAGCCAGAAGACTATTCTAAGGCCCTAGCCGACGAGCATAAGGGGGAGTGGTTGAAAGCTATGCAAGAGGAGATGAGATCCTTGCATAAGAATCATACCTATGATATGGTGAAATGGATACTACAGTATCTGAGAGGCTCATCCAGGTTGAGCCTATGCTATAGTGATAGAAAACCTATGTTAGAGGGCTACACAGATGCAAATATTACAGGTGACATAGACTCTAGGAAGTTTACATCGGGGTTAATGTTCACGTTTGCAGGGGAAGCTGTCTCTTGGTAGATCAAGCCATAGAAGGTCGCAGCATTGTCGACGACAAATGCCAAGTACATTGCAGTCACATAGGCACGTAAAGGGATGCTTCGGATGAAGAGGTTCCTACAGGAACTTAGCCTGAAGCAGGAGCAACACGTGGTCTATTTAGATTCAAAGTGCTATACACTTGAGCAAGAATCCAAGTTAGCACTCCAAGTTGAAGCACATAGAGATTCGGTATCACTGGATCAGGGATACTTTGGAATAGAAGGTGTTACCGCTTGACAAGGTCCACACGGACGATAATGGGTCAGACATGATGACCAAGGCATTGCTCAAGGGTAAGTTTAAGGTTTGTAGAAACCTGACTGGCTTGAAGAAGGTGAATTTCTCCTGAGTTGGAAAGGGGGAGATTTGATGGGGCTTTCTTCCTCAGTTCAAAGGAGAAATAGTGCAACCCGTTGAAAAAATGGATGTTTTTCCGCGGTGCTCGACTAGTTGAATGGGCTGCTCGACCGGTCAAGTGGGCTGCTTGACTAGTCGAGTGGCGCTTGACTCCAGCGAGCAATTGGTTTTGGAACTCCGTGGTGCTAGACCAATCGAGGGCTCTGCTCAACCAGTCGAGGTTACAGAGATTCAATCCGGATTTGGTGCGGACTGCGTAAATTTGAGGCGGTTTCGTAAGAGGTGCGAAAGGGAGTTGCCTAAACTATAAATAGGGGTCCTAGGGTTGTTCTAGGGGAATGCAAGAGAGTTTTCTAAACCTTTGCAAGGGTTTGCCAAAGGGTTTAGGGCTATCAAAGTTGAGAGAGAGAGAGAGAGAGAAAGAGAGAGGAAGCTTGTGGAAGGGAGGTTCTGCTTGTAGAGGTGATCTACTTTGCAGTCTACGTCTCAATGCTTTTACGTCCTCGTGATCGGTGAGATCTCTCTTTTTTTCTTTATTCTCTTATTGTGCATCCACTCCAGTCTGAGTTAAGAAGGTTTGATCCAAGCGGTGTGTGCTTGTGATCGGTTGTAACGTTCTACTTCATAGGGGATTGTTGATGTGGACGAGGTCCCATGGTTTTTACCTCTTTAAGGGTTTTCCACGTAAAAATCTCTTGTGTCGTGTGGTTTATGCGTTGATTTATTTCATTGCTTTATTATCCCATAATTCTGGTAATTTTGGGAGGCTAGATCTTAAGGTTTTGTGCAACGGCCCCCAACAGATTCATCAATCCACTCTATTAAATGTCAATGATGAGGGTGGATTGAGGGATGAACTTCCATGAGAAAAGGAGCTTGGGGTAGGTGATATGCAATTACTCTCTCAAAGCTCTTACTAATATTCCCTCCTCAGCAACCAAGAGCAAGCTATCTTTATATAGAAAAAAGTTCCAACGGTAATAAAGATGTTAGAGTTTGACTGAGTTCGATCTCATTGAGCCTGATTTGATGTCATCGAACGTATACTTTCGATGCCAACGAATCAGGGTTCGATGATATGAACTCAACTGAAGCACCTACCCAGAACTTTTTGACTAAGGATCACGTCATCAAACTTACTTCGATGTTATTAAAGTTTGTTTCGATCTCATCGACAACCGGTTCGATACATCTATCTTTTTTCAGGAATATTTTGAGAAAGCTTGCTGGACACTTTTTGACCCAATTCGATGACATCAATCCCATATCGATATCATCGATTTTTGAATTACGATAATATGGAGACTATATTGATTCCTCGATAATTTACATTTGATTTTCCTTCTTTAAGTTTGCTGGAACCGTTTTGTCCAGATTCGATCTCATCGAGGCAGTATCGATATCATTGTGATTTGAATTTCGATGACATCGAGTTGGGTTTCGATTCCTCGAACATTTTAGATGTTTTTCCTTTGAAGCTTGCTGGACATAACTTGTCCCAATTTGATGTCATCGATACCGTATCGATATAATCGAGTTTTAAGCCTTTGTTGGATAGTGCTCAGAGTCTTTCGATATCATCGATTATAGATGTTCGATATCCTTGAATGTATGTTCGATTTATCAAACATTTTGTCCAAAATACTTTGTGGTTACTGGACATAAAACGGCCTAATTTGATGTCATTGAACAAGAGTGTTCGATGATATTAACACAGACTCGATATCATTGAACTTACCTGAAAAACTTAGAAAATTTTCCTGTTTAAAACTTAAGTTTTCAGACATTTATACCTTATGTTGTTCGAAGTCTTTTAAGGCTTTTGTTTACCTGGGTGTTTTGGGATTTGGGATGTGAGGCTGATTTACCTGTGACGAGCTTGAAACACACATCCGGTTGAGCCGTGATAGCTTGATCAATCTTCATGTGAGGCTCACCTGACTCACGACTTAACTAACACGCTAATTGACAAACCAGGGCACTTTCAATCTCCCCCTTTGTCAATTATGTGACAAAACACAAAACACCTAGAACAATACCTTGAACACCATCCTAAATTATGTGTACATGAACTTTACACAATTTTACAAATGATCTATTTGGAGTTCATATACAATCACAGAGTCTTCATGTAGCTGCTCCCCCTATCTCCTTGTAGATGCTCCCCCTATCACCTGTACCACCATTCATATAGACAATACACGCAATTGTTCGTATGGTGGGATTTGTTCTCCCCCTTTTTGTCAGTCATTGGCAAAGGTTAGTATATACCAACAATAGAGAAATTGACTGAAGATGATCATGGACAACATGGGAGAATCAAAGATAGGGAACCACATACTTCAGACTTCATCTTAAAACCATATCTCAAGGATGTAGAACAAAGTCATCAGATTATACAGTACGTTATAAGAACCGTAGTAAACACAGATCCATTAACTTTTAGAATTTACCCTATTCAGCATATATGCACTGTAGATATGACTCATTTTCACAACTGATAATTATCAAGTTCAGAAGGAGTATCATTCATTAAACCTAGAGATTTCCCAAATGCGGTGGAATTAGCATTTAAACATCCAAAATACAGAAATCATCTGGTCCATCCATGGGCTCATATAAACCCTAAGGGTTTTGCTCCCGTTTATGGGCATTGTCAGATAGTATCCAAACCAATCCAACCATCCCACGCTTTAAGCATTTGTGGTCCTTCCAAGGACCCAACAAACATACCAAACTGTTAGACTATGCAAGTCAGTAGGACATCACATACACTCATAAGTACTCAGGATAATTAAAAAGATACCCATATCCCAAGAATGAGTGATAACTAAAGGTATGAGATGAGCCTTGTTAAGAATAAAAGGAGAGAAACTATGGTGTTGAGTTGGATGGAGCTATGTCATCTCGTCGGCAGGTTAGTAGGTCGACGATTTGCTAAGTAGTACATTGGAGTCCAGCTACCATCTGCTCTAGTCCTGAGAGTCGCTTCTCCTGTCGATCAAACCTTTCTCCAAGACGTGCCACTCCTCGTAGAGTTGCCCCAACTCGGTCCTGATGTCGCTTCTGTTTCTGGGTCTGGGCGGAGTCAGGTGTCGATGAAGTGACCCGTGGTCCTTGTCTCTTCCTCTGTTGGTGCTGCAGCCTCCCCTATGTCAGGTTCACCTTGAATCTCTTCTTCAGTCTGTCCTTCTATGACTAGATGGAATTTGAGGTCGATCTTGCGGATATTAACCTTGTTGAAATGTTGTAAAGGACACTCGGAGTCATCCGTCACAGGTAGTCCCAATTCATTGCTAAGTATATGAATGATGTGAGGAAATGGAAGGTGAGTTGCTCAAGAGGTGTGGATAACAGTAGCCAACTGATGTACTATAAGGGTAGGCAGACACAATTTGATACTTAAAGCAATGCTATACATAACGAGGACCATGAAGCTGGTAAGGTCGGCTCGATTAGTTCCCCTTGGATACACATTTGTTGAGAAGATCCCATGCAGAACCCGGTATTTTGGTTGCATATATTTAACTTTGAGTGCATTTCCTTGATACCAGGAAACATCTCTTCCATGGCACAAAAATTTGGTGACTCGGGATCACATAGTGGGATCTTCCATATTAAGATCAGACATACCAATTGGAGAAAGAGTAAGACCAAGTTATTTTGCGTAGTGATTTCAACATTCATCTCCCCAACTGTGACTGTAATCGATGGAGGCTCAAGAACAGGAGAATGACAATAGGCGAGGAAACGATAGGTCCTTTCATCGTGACATGGTCCTCAAAAATCCAAGATAGGTGACCAATCAACCGTGAATAGGAGGGATTCCAGATCAAAAGGTCGAATGCATTCCCTGTCTACTCGAAGTTCGTACACAAGATTCCTCCCCAAATGTTTTTCCAAAATATTGGCGTGTGGCGGAGGGATGTCAGCAGCTGGAGGGGGAGCATGCATAGTAGCTGTAGCCTCACTCCAAGCCGACTGTCTAGCAGTGGTTCCACGATGGCGAGTTGGCGATTCAGGAGCTCTGGCTCTTTCATACGGAGCCAGAGCCTTCTTCCAAGTAGGCTGCGAGGATTCTCCGATGATTGGAGCTTTTCCTTTATCTTTAGACATGGGGATGTTGGCAATCACAACTGTATGATGAAGAATGATGGAGATACCAAACGCTCAGCAGGAACGTAAAGGAAGAAAGAGGGAAAACAAAAAATCAACAACCTTAGAATACCTCAATCAAACGATGAATACCTTAAGTGACATGGACGAAAATGCCTAGGAGACTTTGGATCTAAGGTGCACACCGCTCCTTGCTTGTTAATGACGTTAGAGGACTCTTGGGAAGAAGAAACGCCAAAAAGGGGATGAGAGATAAAAAATTCCCACTCGCTCGCTTTTTATTGGGTGGGATTTTTCGATTTCATCAAATTCTATTTGATGACATAGACTGTCCTGAGTCGATGTTATCGAAATGGTGCTCAATGTCAGATTATTTTCTACGACGCTTTAGGTTCTAAGGGAGTTTCGATGATATCAATCTTAGTGCAATGTCATCGATGAGTCATTTGATTCATTAACTGACTCAATCGAAGAGTACAATATGACATTAATTTGAATACACTGATAGACTCTTAAGGATGTATATCATAGAATGTTTTTCTCATCAGCTTATATACACACCAAAATTTATACAAAAAGTTGTGCGGCACAAAATTCTGAACATTGATCATGTTCATTTTCAAAAAGAATTTAAGGTATAGAAACCTCTGATTTGTCATGAAAAATCATAGAGATATATCATTTCATTCATTCATTCAGGTTAGGATGTCATGACCTGGATTGGTTATCTATGCTTAGTATCAGGCAAATGATTCAACTTGATTATTGCCTTTGATGACATAGCAATTGTAAGGCCCGTATCTTAGTCTGTACCATTCCGTAGGTTCCCGCGGTCCTCCCGATCAAATTCTGGCAACCTTCGATCTTTATCAGATGTTTGCGCGCGATCCTAAGCCGAGTCCTACAAACCTGAGTCAACTCAACCTAAGACTTATACCCTAGCGACCGCGTCGTCGCCGCAGTTTTGATGCTGCGTCTCGCGTGTCGAGGCGATACCCAGGCCATGAGATATGGGCCCGCGTTCAGTTCGAGGAAAATGCCGCGCATTGCAAAACCCAAGAGAATCTCTAACCAATGTTGCATTAATCAATCAATCAATCCCATCAAGGGTCAAGTACATGTCAAGTACACATCACCTCACACCCCATCCCCAAGCAACCCCATAAGTCAACAATTTCTTACACAACCTATACCCCTCTTACACAAACTACCCCAAAAGTCAACAAAGTTCTTACACACCCATCACTCCATCACCCATCTCTCTCTCTCTCTCTCTCTCTCTCTCTCTCATTTCTCAAACTCACTTTCCAAGCAACCCAAGGAGTCACACGTCTAAGCTCTCCCAAATCTCTATGAGAGAGTTTTGTGTGTGGCCCACTTCCTACCCTTTCATCTCCCATCTCAACCATCAAAACTTCATCATCTTCCGTTGAAATCAAAGCCAAGGAGTTCGGCGTTCCATCGGACCAAGAAGGAGGCTAATAGGTGGGTGATCCACCGTTGATTTTCTATTAGAAGACCCACTTGTGATGGGACCCATTTTTTTATGTATGTATTGTAACCATGGAGGGCCCATAGTGGCGGGGTCCCTCCATCACCACCAATCTCTCCTTTCTCTCTCTCTCTCTCTCTCTCTCTCTCTCTCTCGTTTCCTTTTTGTATGGTAATGACGATGATGAGGTGTGTGGCCTACGATGATGTTTACATCCAAGCTGTCTACCGGTGGACCCCATCCATGTGGGACACACCATTAGGTTTATATATCATCTCAACCGTCCATCTAGGACGTGGCCCACCCCACATGTGTGGGTGGGGCCCTCCTTGATGTATTTATTCTAATCCACTCCGGTCATTCATCCCAAACGGTGTGGCCCACCTTAATTTATGTATTTTATCGATGCCGTCCATCTGTTTTATCCAGGCCATCTAGCGGGCCTGGATGATGAGAAAATACAAATACCAGACCGATTAGGTGGGCCACATCCATGTGGGACCCACCTTGAAGAGGTATTTATCCACACCGTCCGTCCAGCGTCCCTGGATGCTAGACATAGCAGGCAGTGGAGGTGGCTAATAGTGAAGTGTTAACTGACAGTGGGGTGTACTCGCCAGCTGCATCAGACAAAAAAAAAAAAATAATAATTTACATTATATATTTTATAAGGGGGGTAGCCCATTACGTGGGACCCACCTCTTTTTTTTTTTTTTTTTTTTTTAAAAAAATTTTTAAAGTCGCAACTCAGCAAAGTAACATTTCTTTGTGACAGCAGGGTCCATGGACCCATTCACATCGTCCATCCGTTGGATGGGCCACACCACATTCCATGTGGTGGTGGGACCCACCCCACGTGTGGGATATACCTTGATGTATATCACTGTCTAGGCCGTCTAGGGCTTGGACGTTGATATATATATATATATATATTATATCATATTATATATAGTATATATTGTATCATATATATTATATTATACTATATAATATATACATGATGGTGGACCCTACGTGGGACCCACCTCTGCCTTTCTAGTGCAGCAATTGCACATACAATAGCTATATAGCTGCCCCTTTTGACGGCAGCAAGCCCGTAGGCCCCACATTGATGTATGTATTTTTACACCGTTCTGTCTAGACGGCGGGGCCCACCATGATACACGTTGTATCCATACCATCCAAACATTTTGAGATATCAATTTATGGCATGAGTATAAGGATGAGTCAGATCTAATGTTCAAGTGGACCCCACCATTTAAATAGTGGACAGTGACATCCACCGTTCAACCTTTTAAGGGCCACAGTAGTTTCCAATTAAGCTGATATTTGTTTTCATTTCATCTATCTCTATGTTAACCTATGAATAGGTCGGATCTCAAAAATACATAAGGGTGGGCCCGAATGGATATACATGAGACCCATCGGTGCAGCCTATTTGATCTTTATGAAGCCCATTTGAATCAGCCCATTTGATTCGACCCATTTGATTCGGCCCATTTGACTTGGGCCATTTGATCGGCCCATTTGATTTGGCCCATTTGATTCGACCCATTTGATTCGGCCCATTTGAATCGACCCATTGGTGCGGCCCATATGATGTGGCCCAGTTGATGTATATGAGGCTCAATGAGACGTATGTGAGGCCTTTGTGTGGGCCGAATATGATGTATATAAGGCCCATTGCGATGTGAGATTCCACCAAGATGTATGTGATGATGTTTTTGGTGGTCATGCCTTGGGAGCAATGATGGTTTGACGTCCACATTGTAAGAGCAATGATGGTTAAATGTCCGCATTGTAACTCTCCCTAGGGCCCATTGTTAGGCCCATACTTGTAGTGCGTAGGCCGTCTAGGCCCATCTTTGTTATGAGTAGTGTCCATCACCATATAACATGTTTACTATAGTTCCATGATTCATGCTCATACGCATCATATGTATGCTTGATATGAGGAGTGACTGGTCATAGCATATGCCTTCGGGAAGATTGTTTATGGGCTCCCGGATAGGTAGAGTTGCCCACATGAGCGCGTGGTACACGCATGTTTGCTGTATGACTGGATTGCGTGATTTATGCATCTCGCATTGTGTGACATGTATACTGTACGCCCTAATAACATTAGGGCCGTAGCCTCCACAGGCATATCATGGTTAGAAGGATTGGACACCTGAAATCTTGTTCTACATAGGGTGCTATAGATATCCCTGGGTGAAAATCCCTAAACCCTTATGGTACCAGGAGGTTACTCTAACATCTAGACTTAGTGGATGCATGAGCGCTGAGTGCTGAATACTAAGAGGCCGCGCTTTCCACTGTGTTGTGGTCGGTTGGAAGGGGGTGGGTCTTTACCCGCCTAAGAGGAGGGGGTAAAGCTAGGCCGAGTTTGACCAGCTCGAGGAATGGGTTCGCTATCGACGAGTCTGGCCCGATATTAGTAGATGGATAGTGAGGTCTCTTCCACTCACCTTGTTGGCGCGATGGGGCGGCAATCTGGTTTGGAGTGTACTAGACCCCGGTGATATTCTAGAGTTGAGTTGTATTGATATGAGGATTGGTGTGCTTGAACTGCATCTTGCATCGTATGACCTTGGTATGGCCGACATCATTCATGCCTTGCATCGCATGGCCTTGGTATGACCAATAGTATTCATGGATTCATCAGTATTTTCCTCATTACTCTGATATTGCATAATTGTATTACTACATTACGCACACACTTTCACCACCCTCTAAGCTTTCCAAAAGCTTATGCACGACCATTGCGTGCAGGTGATGTTGGGCCGCGGCAGGGCTGAGGTAGGAGGGCATAACAGATCATCTTGGAGCTTTTTGTTCATCATCATTGTATTTCCCTTTTTCGTGCATTGTACTTATAAGTTTTGATCATAGTGGAAATGTAATGGAGTTGTTGGTTGCTGTTTGTGGGTTATGCTTTTGGTTATGTTTATTATGAATCAAACTGATGTTGAAAATCCTCCTTGTAGGATCCTAGGATTAGAACTTGGTAAATGGGTGCCAAGAGCCGACAATGGGGTACTACAGAGGCTGTCGGTGCCGGATTCGACGATCGAGAATTTTGTGAGCCCGGTTTCCGAGTTTGGGGAGTGACAACAATGATTACTAGTTCGAAGACCTTTTAAAACTATTTTTCCTGAGTGATTCAAGATCTTGCACTCTAGTTCGGTAAATGTTACCTCATCCTTGTTGTCACATATTTGAGAGATACTTAGAAGGTTGTGAGTCAGCCCTTTTACACAAAACACATTCTCCTTTTTGAGCATCTCCATTCTAACTATAGTTCCATGCCCCAATACCCTAGTGGTGCTTCCATCAAAGATGACCTTCCCTTCGTCAAGGTTTGAATAGTTGGAGAGAAGAGTTATGTCACTTGTGACATGTCTTGAGCACCCGCTATCTAAATACCACTCAACATTATTGTCTATTTCTCGACTAGTGTGAGTTACTAGACAATTTTTCTCAGGTTTTAGTACCCATGTTGTTACAGTTTTTCTAGTTTTTAATTCACTATGGGCTTGTTTGGGCATGTTGTGTCACACCCTAAACTAGGAAACTGGGCTCACAAAATTCCCGATCGCCGAATCCTGTGCCACAGCCTCCGTATTACGCCATTATCGGCTTCCAGCGTCCATATGCCAGATTCTGATCCTGGGATCCTACAAGGAGGATTTTTCAATGTACATTTAAATCGTAACAAGCATAACCACAAGTTTACCCAAATCACAAAGGCAACATCATCATCATATATCCACTAATATAAATATTTGAATACAATGCTGAAAGGGAAATACATAAATTGAAAATCAAAGCTCCACAGACCGCTGTGCGCTCCAAGCTCAATGCTGCTGCAACCTAACATCACCTGCACGCATCTATCATGCATAAGCTTATAGAAATCTTAGAGGGTGGTGTAAGTGTGTGAGAAGTATATGTCACGCCCTAAACTCGGAAACCGGGCTCACAAAATTCCCGATCGCCGAATCCGGAGCCGACAGCCTCCGTAGTACCCCATTCTCGGCTTCTAGCGCCCATACGCTAGATTCCGATCCTGGGATCCTACAAGGAGGATTTTCAGTATGAAATTTTTTTTTTTATAATGTAATGGAGCATAACCACAAGCATAACCAAGTCACAAAACAATATCACCACATATCCACTATATCGAAAACTTTTAAGTACAATGCGGAAAGGGAAATACAAGGTGATCAAAAAGCTCCAAAATAATCTGGTACGCCCTCCTGCCTCAGCGCTGCTGCTGTCCAACGCTACCTGCACGCAACGGTCGTGCATAAGCTTACAAAAGCTTAGAGGGTGGTGTAAGTGTGTGTACAAGGCAAACGCCAAGTATACAATATCAGAGTAATGCGAAAATATGCGGTAAGTCCATGAATGCTATCAGTTGTACCAGAGCTATGTAATGTAAGGCATGAATGATATCGGCCATACCAAGGCCATGCGATGTGAAACATGAATGCTATCGGCCATACCGACGCAATGCAAGGCCTATGTAGCCGAATGCCATATGCGAGATGCAATACAAGCATGTCAGTCCTCATCATGTACACATATCAGTACAGTTCTTCTCTGGATATCACCGGGGTCCAATGCACCTCACACTGGCTGCCTCCTCCCTAGCTGCACAGTCAAGCAAGTGGAAGAGACCACACTATCCGCCTGACCAGTAGTCTGCCAATACCTACCCGGCTCGTCGATAGTGGACACATTTGCGAGCTGGTCAAACTCAGCCTAGCTTATAGCCCCCTCACTCAGGCAGATAAGGCCACACCCCCTTCCAACCGACCACGACACAGTGGGAGACGCGACCTACTGGTATTCGGCACTTGGGTCCTCGTGTATCCACTCGGTCTAGACGTTGGAGCATCTCCTGGTACCAAAAAGGTTCTGGGACTTTCACCCAAGGACATCCTAAGTGCCCACAGTGCTAGAACAAAGTATTTCCGGTATCCGATACGGCCATCCACGATGTGCCTGTGGAGCCACGGCCCTGATGCTACTAGGGCGTGCAGTGATCAAGTCACACATATGCGAGATGTATGATTCACACCGTACAATCATGCAGCAATCTCACGCATACCACGCGATCATGTGGGGCACTCCGTCTCATAAGGAGTCCCGTAAATGTCTCAGCCCAATGACTTATGCTATGATCAAACATTTCTCATATCAAGCATACATATGATGCGTATGCGTATGAATCATGGAAGTGCACTAAGCATGTTATAAAGTGGTGGACTATCAACAAGTATGAGCCTACTAATGGGCCCTAAGGGTTATAATGCAGACATTTAACCAACATTATTCTTACAATGTGGACGTCAAATCAACATTGCTCCCAAGGCATAACCTGTCATCAAACATTATTACACACACTATGGAGGAATCACTCATTGCAATGGACCCTAAGGACATCCTGTTAGGCCTCGACCCATGGGCCTTATATTCATCAAATGGGCCGCATCATATGGGCCTTTTATAAATCAAGTGGGCCACATCAAAGGGGCCTTATGTACATTGCAATGGGCCATATTCCACCGGCCTTTGAATACATCACAATGGGCCTTGTAACATGGGCCTCAAATACATTGAATGGGCCCCATCACATGGGCCTTATAAATATTAAGGTGGGCCTCAACAACGGGCCACAAATACATCAAATGTGGGCCTCAACAATGGGCCATAAGCAGGACATAATGGGCCTGATCACCTGGGCCTTATATATACACCAAGGTGGGCTACACCAAAATATAAGTGGTGAGGATAATTTCCACCATTAAAATCCCTAAGGCCCACCAACAAATATATATTATATAATATAATATATAATATATACAATATATCATATATAATATATCATATATAATATAATATATATATATATAATATGATATATATATATACACACACACCACACGCACGCACGCACACAACACGCACGACACACACACCACACGCACGCACGCACACAGCACGCACGCAGCACGCACGCACACACGCGCACACTAATCACCGTCCACTGTCGTGGACGGTGAAACACATGCATCACTGTGGGTCCCACGTGGGGCCCACCATAATGGTTATCTTCCATCTAAACCGTTCATAAGGTCGGGGAGGTCTGGAAGAAGGGGAGAAACAAATTTCAGCTCGATCCAAAACTTCTGCGGTCCACAAAAAGAGTTTCAATGGCATACGTTCATTCACACTGTTTCCTATAATGTGGGCCACCTGAGTCATGGATGGGTCTGAAATTTGGAGGGGGACCACCTCAGGATGTGGCCCACCAAATGAACAGTGTGGATAAGATAAATACATCATGGTGGGGCCCACGGCTGAGGGCCGTGGGACCCTGTCCGCCCGCCTACGTGCAGGACTGCCAGCCCTCTGGCGGTGTCAGCGGCAGCAGCAGAAGCTGCTGCCTCGATTTCTAATTTTTTTTTCTTTGAAAATTACAAATTTGTTGTGGTTTTTCAGTGGTGGGTCCCGTATTAAGTGAATCCGATTCCGCCATTGGTCCCCATAGCTTGAGACAAGCCAAACGAGCCCAATATCTGATATTTTTCGGTGCATAGAAACGGCGGGGTGGTTTTCAACAGTAGAAACCACTGTTTTATATGCTATGGCCTGCCAGAAGATCTGATGGACTTCACTTTTGGGCTCAACGCCTAAAATGATACGGGTAAAATGATGGACGGCGTGGATTGAATACATACATCAACATGAGGCCTACACATGTGGCCCTCCTCAAATAGCCTTGAATCAAAGCAAATATTTGTGTTTTCAAACAACGTCCAGCGTCTCTGGACCTGGCGACTTGGGCACCCACGCATACAAGGTGGGCCCTGCCCAAGTGGGCCTCCAAATGGTGGATGGTGGGTGTACAACACATATATAAAGTGGGCCCCACTTATAGATGGCTTGGATAAAAGTCATGCCTTGTGGTGGTGTCCATCCAAGTGGGCCACATGGCCATTTCATCACACACAAAAATATCAAATAAATAAAAAGAGAGGGAGAGAGAGATAGAGAGAGACGAGACACACATGATGGAGGGCTCCGCCACTATGAGCCCTCCCTTACAAGCAATCATACATCGAGTGGGTCCCATTGCATGTGGGCCCATCAAATCCAAGATCAACGATAGAGATCCCTTCTCCACCAAAAATGAAAGGTCTAGATGACCCTTTACAAGCTAGAAAATAAACATCATGATGGGGTCCATGGAGAATGGCCCCATCACGGAATGATCATGAAGATCAAGGTGGGTCATCGACCACATCTTAAGGTCCCAAGTGAGATCCATACCATTGATCGGTAGGCCTCACTCGGTCCATCATCAAAACATGAAAAACCTATCCTATAAAGCACCCACCGTCGATCTTCTTGGTCCGTCGGAAAGCCAATCTCTTAGTGTCTCACTTTGATGGTGGAAGATGGGGTTTGAATGGTTAGGATGATGGTTAAAGGGATGGGAAAGGTGGGCCACCAAAATCACTCTTTTCTCTCCATGGGAAAGCTTGGACGAGAGCCTCTCCTCTTGCTTGGGAAAAGTGATGAGAAATGAGGGAGAGAGGGTGTAGTAAAGAGAGGGAGAGAGTAGCTTAGGTAGGCCATGATTATTTGTAAGAGAGGGTGGCTTGCAATAAATGATTGTAAGAGGGCTAAGGGTAGGGTGGCTAGTCATAAGTACTTGTAAGAAGGCTAGGGGGTAGGGTGGCTATAGCTTAGACTAGGGTGGCTATAGCTAGGCTAGAGTGGCTATAGCTTAGACTAGGGTGGCTATAGCTAGGGTGATGTCATCCATTACCCTCATAATTACCTAGGGATTTGTGCCACATGGGATGGGTGGGTCCCGCAATGTGCGGTCCATGGTTATTATAATGTATGGTCTACATCTTATGATCTAAGGGTCGGATTGGCGCATGAGACGCGGCGTTGGAATCGTGGTGACGGCGCGGTCGCAATGATACAAGTCTTGGATTAAGTCGACATGAATTTACAAGATACGACTTACGGTCGTGCGCAACGTCAATTATCGGTTGCGGACTGTCGCACTTCGACGGAAAGGATCGCGGGATTCGACGGAACAGTACGAACTAGGATATGGGTCTTACAGTATATGCGTGCTCAGAATGTAATATCGGAGTGAACGGAAATACTGGTAAGTCCACAAACCATATAATATCAGAGTAAGCAGAAATACTGACAAGTTCATAAAGATATCATCAACCTCATCCAGGATATGCGATGAAAAGACATAGCAAGCCAATGTCATATACTGATAAAGTAATGTAAATCGGCTATGTAATGCGAAAACATAATGAACCAGATATCAAATATCGAGGATGCAATACAATATGCAATTCGGAAGAGCTCCGAATACCATCGACCTCATTAGGTCATATAAATGTAGAAACATAGCAACCTAGAATGCCATATGCCGATGATGTAATGCAATATGCAATATGTGGTGTGAATGAAATGACTAAGCTGCAGTGTGAATTCGGGATGATAGTATATGGTATCGCAAGCTATGTGGCCTATCACAAAGGACTTCTATCCAAACCAGTCCCATACCTAAATTTGGATAGATAGACTTAATGTGGTAAGCTCTTGATCTCAAGTTAGTCGCACTCCCCAACCGATATCCTGGCCATTGTGAAAGTATACATAACAATTAGTTGCTCACCACCAGCCTGAGTGGATAGTGGATGAATGAATGAATATAATGCTGAGTATACAACTCCTGCTTCACAAATTAATACTATACATCTCTGGGATCATCACTGGAATCTAGTACACTCTACGCCACCTGCCGCCCCATCAAGCGTACAACTAGGTAAGTGGAAGAGACCTCACTATCCACCTGCTAATATTGGGCCCGGCTCGTCGATAGCTGACTCATTCCTTAAGCTGGTCAGACTTAGCCTAGCATTGCCTACTCCCTCAGGCGGGTAAGGCCACACCCCCTCCCAACCTACCACGACACAGTGGGAGATGTAACCTACTGGTATACGGCCCTCATGCGCTCATATATATCCACTCGGTCTTGACGTTGGAGCATCCTCTGGTACTAAGAGGGTTTAGGGATTTTCAACCAGGGCCATCTATGGTGGCCCGATGTTCGGTGTCCCATCTGGCCATTCACGACATGCCTGTGGAGGCTACGGCCCTGATGTCGCTAGGGCGTACAGTAATCACAACACAATGCAAGATGCATGAGTCATACAATCCAGTCATGCATCAATCATGCGCATACCGTGCGCTCATATAGAATAACTCCACCTATCAGAGAGTCCATAAACCATCTGTACTATGGCATATGCAATGGTCAATCACATCTCATAACAAACATGCAGATGATGTGTATGGGCATGTATCATAATGCTATGCTGTCACATACTCATAATTAGTATCAATAACCAGCACCGACAATCGACCTCGATAATCGGCATCAATAATCGTCCTCGACAATGTGGACATTTAACCAACATTGCCCCCAAGGAGTAGCCCACATAGAGCCTAACATATAGTGGACCCATGGCCTCACACAAGGGCTTATATCACGATGGGTCACATCTATAGGCCTCTCATACATTAGGTGGGCCGCATCATATGGGCCACATATACATCACAATGGGCCTCTGACATGGGCCTAATATACAGCACAAAGGGCTCTATGCCATGGGTCTCAAATATATCACAATGGGCCTCTGCCCATGGGCTTCAAATACATCACAATGGGCCTTAACCCATGGTCCCCAAATATATTACAATGGGCCTCAACTCATGGGCCCCGAATACATCACAATGGGCCTCAACCCATGGGCCCCAAATACATCATATTGGGCCTTAACGAATGGACCACAAATACATCATATTGGGCCTCATATATCACATCGGGCCTCACCAAATGGGCCCCAAGTACATCACATCGGGCCTCACCAAATGGACCCCGAATACATCAAATGGGCTGTATCAAATGGGCCATACCAACTACACCATTCATCCATCTATAGAGATCATTTTAGAGCATTATCCAAATAAATGAATCATATCAAAAGATCATCTAGACCATATCACAAATAACAGTGTGATAATGATTTCCATTGTTAAAATTTAGAGGGCCCACCATAGCATTTATTTTCCATCCAGTCAGTTCATAAGGTCACAAAGGCCTGAATTGAGAGGAAAAATAAATATCATATTGGTCCAAAACTTCTGTAACCCAAGGGGCTTCAATGGTGGGCATTCAATCCCACCGTTTATGCAGTGTTGTCCACTTGATAATTGGATCTGTCTTATTTTCAGTCTCAAGCCTTGAGCTAGCCAAATGGATGGATGGTTAGGATGTAGCCACATACATCAGGGTGTAGGTCCCACCGTCCAACGATCTGGATGGTGTGACTAAGACCCATTCATCACGGTGGTCCCCACGTCCACACCGTCCAACGGTCTGGATCAAGTGGCTAGACGTGGAGGATACACTACATACGTTAGGGTGGGTCCCACGTAGGTGGGCCACCCCACCATCTCTCCAAAACACATACGATATAATATTATATAATATATACTTATATATATATATTTATATTTATTTATTTATATATATTTTTTCAACTCAACATCCAACATCCAGATAAATGGATGGCTGGATGAAATGCATATGCTCAAGTGACCCACCGTCCAAGCAATGGACGGTGTGGATAATACAATACATGCCTTAAGGTGGGTCCCATGGAGTTTGCTGACGTGATTAGCTGGTGTGAGATACACCAGCCAATCCACTTCAGATGGGTGGGTCCCACGTAGGGCCCACCTCCCATACATACATACATACATATATATATATATTATATTTATGTACATATCTCATATAATATATATTAAATATGCTATTTATTTTATCACATATATCTATATTTTGCAAGGTAGACCAGCGCATGTGGGATTCCCACCATCCTAACAGTGGATGGTGTGGATGATCACATGAAATACGGTGGGCCACACCGTTAGATAGATGGAGTAGATATATCACATATATTGGTGGGGCCCACTCCATCATAAGGGAGAGAGAGAGAGAGAGAGAGAGAGAGAGAGAGAGAGAGAGAGAGAGAGAGGAACGTGAAGGGGAGGGACCCCGCCACTACTGGGCCCTCCCTAATACAATGCATACATCAAGTGGGTCCCACATCAGTAGGCCCTTAAAAATAAAATTAATGGTGGATCACCCATGTTAGGCCTCCTTCTTTAGCTCCTTGGACTCCTATGCTCCTTATCTTCAATTTTGATGGAGGTTGATGAAGAATGAATGGTTGAGATGGGAGATGAGAGGGTGGGAAAGTGGGCCACAGTTGTTGTTTTAGGAAGGCTTGGAGATCTTGGACGTTTGGGTGTTTCTCTTGGGGTTAGAGAGTGAAGATAGAAAGAGAGAGAGAGAGAGAGAGAGAGAGAGAGAGAGAGAGAGAGAGAGAGAGAGAAATGATGGATGCAAAGGGATGGATAGAGTGGTTGTTGTAAGGGATGGGAATGGGAAAGCATGGGTTGGGTTGAAATTTGTGTAAAGGAGGTATGGGTGTGGAGAGAGAGAGAGTTGACTTGTGAGGGGGTGAGGTGGCATGGGGTATGGGTGATGTACTTAAGATAGGGTGTGTACTTGATTGATTGCTTGATGGGACATGTTGTAGAGATTCTCTCGAAATTCGCAACATGCAGCATTTCTTCGGAATGAATACAGGCCCACATCTTTTGGCCTGGGTATCGGATCGGTATGCGAGTCATGGCGATGACACGGTCGTTAGGGTACAAGTTTCGAGTCAAGTCGTCTCCGACATGCAGGACTCAGCTTAGCATCAAACGCAAACGTCGGATACAGGTCGTGAGTTGCCGGAATTCGACCGGGAGGACTGGGGAAACCTACAGAATGGTACGGTCTAGGATACGGGCCTTACATGTTGGGTAACTGAGTCATATTTCCTTGCTTCATTAATTTTTCTATTTTCTGATTCAGTTGAGCCACTTGGCTTAAAAGTTCCTTCATCTCGTTTGTCATTTTGGGTGGAGACGGAAGTGTCTTTCCTTTAGCCTTGTATTTAGGTGGACTCACGATGTTTTGCATTGTTCTTCTAGTTGGTTTATATTTCCTGGTAATGCTTATCCCGGAATTGGGTTGAGTCCACCCAGAAGTGATGCATTCAAAATTATAATGACCTGAATCTCCACATGAATGACAAATAGGAGTTACCTTTACATTGCTTCCTGAGGCAGTACTTTTCTTAGGTATTTGTGCTAGGGAATTTGAATTAAGTTTCTTACACTCATATCCCAATCCCCGCCTGTCTTTTTGAGTTCTCCCCATTCCTAACAGTCTTTCAAAATTTTCACTACTTTGTGAGAACATGGAGTTTAATTCAAAAGATTTTGTAGATTTTTCTGCATCAAGAATTAGTGTATGATTTTCATTTCTCAGACACATGTTTTCATTTTTCAATAGTTCAAGCTGTTTGTTTAATTTCACAAACTTAGATTTCAGAAATGAGTTGATTCTTTCCAGCTAATCATTTTCTGAGTGGTGTTGTTGAAGATCATTAATTAAATGTCTATTGATCTCTGAGGTTTTATCCAAATCCATTTGCAGTAATTTGTTTTTGTTTTCAATGATGCGAAGTCTTTTAAAGATATTGATGCTGAGTCTGTAGAGTTGATTATAAGCATCATGTATGTTATCTTTTTCTTCCTCTTCTCCTTCTGTAATGTCCCAGATTTTTCCCAACTTGGCGATGGATGTCCTTGGGCAATGTGTCTATCAAAATACCATATTGACTTCTCAAAACTCAATCCCAAAGTTTCAAATCCCCTTTCAACCCATTTCCTTCAAAATCTCATCTTTCACCACCTTATTCTTCAAAATTTTTTAAATACCTTCATATTAGACACTAATCCTAAAGTTTAAATGATGAAGAACAATACTTAAAATAAAATTTACAATAAATAGTAAATAAATAAATAAAATGAGTTTTTGACCATTAACCTTATGGAATCTCACAAAATAAATAAGTTATTTGGATAGAGCAGCTTCTCCTATCCCAAAATCATATATTGCACGTCGAATAATTCATTCCGGTTTGCAAAATACAACTGTTGCAAAAGTCGCATGGCAGAACTACCATCAGACATAATAGAGGGGCACGACGCCACTGCCCGGTCGGCAGCACGCCGCCGGTCCACTGAATTTCGGTGGACCCTCGTTGCAATTTTCTACACTTTTCGACCGACTTCAAAAAATCATATCTCCCTCAATATAACTCCGATTTATGTGATTAAAAAGGTAGATTGAAGCTTGATAAGTCTAGTTTATATAAAAATAAGTAAAAAATAAAATAAAAATAGTTAAATCTAGGTTGATGTGACAACTGTCCAAAAATTATTAGTTCAAACAGCTGCTACTTCTAGAATTTTTAGAATTTTTCTAGAATACGAAATCTAATGAAATTTGGTGGAGATAAAGTAGACTTGATGATGAACTATTGAAAAAAATAATTAAAATAATAAAGTAACTAAAAGTGCCAAAAAAGGATATAGAACTACCCTAGGACCTTATTCTATCATAATTAGGGTGGAATTTAGTTAAGTACTAAACCAAATAATCGGTGGATTTAACTTGAACCACTATTTATACAAAGGACAAGACCTAAAACTATCAAAATCACTGACTCGACACTACTTAAAAACCTAGAAGAAATCCCGAAAGCCAGTTGCTCTCGGGAGCACATTGAAACTTCATATCGGATCTGGACTGCACGTCGAAAGTCTGATGATCGCGAAACTATAGGGTTATGACCATCTTATTGGGCTTGACAACCATCGCGGGAATCGAGACCAAATAATATCTAGAACCACATAACTTGAGCCTTGAGTAAAATGTGTGAGAAATGCGAATACCTTTTGAAAATGCATTGAAACTTAAGTGAATTGGACTATTCGCTTACGGGCAAAATTGAAGATTTCAGCCCGTTAGATTCTAACCAAACTTCACCCATGGATCATGAAAATTTCCCTGCATATATCTGTATACTTCTGGCCCTGATCGAGTGACAACGACCGTTGATTTGATATAGGTCCCTCACGGTTGATCGGCCTATCCAAATGTGCTGAAATCGTATCCTGGCCTAGATCCATTGTCAGGGAACTTACTCTATGACATAGACAGGTAATGGAACTCCCGATGGGCCCCATTCATCAGAAACAGTTGCCCTTTGGATGTAAGTTAGGTATACCATGGCCCTGGGGCCATTTGCATCAGTTTTAGACCTATATAATGCCCTTAAACTACCCCATTCCTATTCCATATGCATTTCTCTAACCCTGGGAGAGAGGAGAGAAAAGAGGAGAAAAGAGTGAGGAGAAAAGAGAGAGTTCGGGAGTCGTTGCTGTGATTCACTCCCATTACTCCATGTGTTGATTCGCCTCCCCACCATCGCTATACGAACCATTCCAACTACGATTTGGGTAAGAAATCTAAGCCCTAATGCTGTAGTTATGACCTAGAATGGTTGTTTGTCAACCTAGCTAACAAATTTCATGATTTAGGTACCCGTTATTTCATTTTCGGGAACGTAGGATTCGAACCGAGTTCGAAACAAGAATTCCGACAAAAGGTGCGGACTATAAACGTTTAGGTTATGATTTTCAAGGCTTTCAATGTCAGCTAATGATTTATGTCTGACTTGATTGCTGCCATATGATCTTAGTTACGATGTTTTCCATATGTTACACATGTATGAACTATGTTGAATATATTATGCATTCCACGTGTTTGTTGAAATGCTTGAATGAATATGAATTCATGATTTCTCCTTGCCATGACTATTAATCTAGGATTCATGTTTGTTGTATGTATGACAATCCCCTTATGAAAGGATTTGCCGTAATATATGTCATAACTAATTTAGTTTATGTATATAGTAATGTGTAGTCTAAGTGTTTGATAAAATGTCTGAATGAAAAATTGTTGGTGAATTGTATTTATTTAGGGTATTGAGATAGAGTTCTCAACTACCTTATTCATATTTATAGTTTCCTTCATGTAATGTAAATTTCTACTACATGATTTATGGATGGAATGCATATGTATAATAACATATTCAAGGTATTTGATAAAATGCTCAAATGAGAATTATATTTAAATTATTTGTTAAATGTTGTTATGATCATCACATGTGACTACCTATTGCATTTGAGTATGATTGGGACTACTACGTAGTCAAGGCAATCAGTAACGGTTCCCGATTGAGTGGCTGAACTAGCCTCACTACATTGCATACGTTCGATGAATCCGAGCTGTACGGCGATTGTCGACAGTGGTTAGACCACGTAAAGTGCTAATGTGCTCCATGTCGATTAATTCAGCGTGCGCTCGTACCAATCGAACTTGTCAAATAACCTGATTGGCCTATTGTGTGTTTACCATGTATGGACACTACTGCTTGAATCTAAGGTACCACTCACCAATGTAAAATCCGTTTCAACCATGGTACCACGATCCGTTAAGACTCATGAGCCGGACATGGTGGTATGGGACACCGTAGTCTAGCTGTCGGCCTATGCTGAAGTGACAAGCCTCCCCGTAGTGACCAGTGAGTAACCCAAACTTTTGAGCCGGACATGGTGGTATGGGACATCGTGTTTGAGCTGTCGGCCTACACCGACACAGCCTGACTGTGGTCCCAGCGTGGGTTTGGGTGAACCGTCTGATCCGGACCCCCTTTGAAAATAGCGCTCCAGTTGGTAGGGCGTTGGTAGTGTGACCTCGAGTATAAACTTTTGAATTTGCCTATCGACTGCTTTTCATTAGGGGTGATGCCCTACAACTTGCCTATCATATGTGGTTAACTAGGATTGATGACCCTAAATGGATCCTTCGTTTGGGTTAATGATATAAAAGGGAGGTGCTTTAGCTTTCCAAATCCGCTGTACGAATAAGCCTAATTAATTACTTGGCTAACATGACCATGTACTGCATTGCATATGCTTTAGCGAGGAAGTGCATGTTTAGGGAGTTTGCCATGCGTGACTGGTTGAGGAAGTCGCTTGAGGGAGTGTAGGCGAGGGCATGCATCATTACTGCATACCATCCCTGCATTAATAAGAGTAGTTAGAGATGTTTGTTGTATCACTTTATCACTACTGCTTGATTGAATTGATAACATGTTAACCTTTGCTTTATAATTCAACTGAATTAGCTACTCATTCCCACCTGGGATGGTATTTTAAAGCACTAACCAAACTCTGTTGTATATGTAGTTAATGACGGAGTCTATACAACTGAAATGGACTTCATGGACGAGGAGGAGGAATTCTCCGATGTTCAGCTATTAGGCGGGTCTTCGTAGACCTTGTTCTAATTCGATGGGATTACACCGATACATGGATTAGTTGGATGTTTTCATTTTGATATTTTGTAAAATTTGAACCAACACATATATAAATTTCAGCCCGGTTATATGATCATACTCTGGAGGTTGTGAAATACGTATATACCTTATATATCTATCTCAATCTTCCGCTTGCTTAATTTAATTATTTCTGGAGTATGATATGCTATTTTAGTGTAATCCCATTCATGTTTAAGACACTAATATGGACAACATTTAAACATCATTATCTATGTTGCATAAGTGATACGTTGGATCTCGGGAGTTAAGCTTTTCTCGACCCTCGAAATTCAGGGCGTTACAAGATGGTATCAGAGCATGATTTGGATTAAACTGGAGCTGGGTTATGGTAGCACGACGCACACTAACATACTCTGACTTAGGAGGGGGCGATAAAATGTAGAAATGATCGTAGGATCTCGAATTTTTACCGACGGGCAAAATCGACCGTTGAATGTAGCCTGTACGCGTCCGAGATCATGTAAAATGATCTCAATCCCCTTTTAGGCCGTCAATCGATGGGTTTAAGCTAAAAGTTAGCGAATCTCAAAATTGAAATACGCCAAAAGGCGCGAATATGCTCAAGATGGACCGAGAAAATACATCACACGTGCATAGGAACCCAAACCACAAAATATGGTGGGACCCAGGGGGTCCCCCGCACGTTTCCGATACCTCGGGAGGGGGTGGCCACCGTCCCCAGGCGGAACCACCGCCGGCAGTCTAGGGAAGGGGAGGCAGCACCACCCAGTCAAATTCTAGCGACCCGCGATCTACTATCAGCCTTTACACGCAATCCTAAGTTGAGTCCTGCATATCGGGGTCGGCTCGATCTGAGACTTGTACCAGTGCGAATGCGCCGTCGTTGCAGTTTCGACGCTGCGTCTCGCGCGCTGAGGCAATACCCAGGCTAGGAGATGTGGGCCCGCGTTCAGTTCAAGGAAAATGCCACACGTTATGAATTCTGAGATAATCTCCACGACATGTCCCATCAATCACATCAATCATAAGTCAAGTACATCCCATCACAAGCCATCACTCACCCATACCTCTCTCTTCACTAAGTCAACAACACCCATATCTAACCATTCCCTTCTTACCAAAAGTCAAAAGAAACCATATCCTCCATTTCATCTCCCTTACAACAACCTATCCTCTCTTTCATTTCTCACTCCATCCCAAGTACTAAAGGAGAGCCAACGTCCAAGCCTCCTATGAGAAAGTCAAGTGTGGCCCACTCCCTACCACCTTCCTACCTCCCATCCCCACCATCCAAAGTTCATCTTGACCATTGGAATCGTTCCATTGGAGCTTTAGAGGCTATAGGCAGAAGAAGGAAGAGGAGATCAAAGGTGGGTGTTCTTCTAAGGTTTGATTTGTGTGATTTTGATGATTTGAGGACCCACTTGTGGTGGGACCCATCTTGATGTATGTATTGTATAGGGAGGGCCCATAGTGGCAGGGTCCCTCCCCTTCTCTTCTCTCTCTCTCTCTCTCTCTCTCTCTCTCTCTTCTTTTTATATTTTTTTTCTTGTGTGATGGTCCACCTTGGTGGACGGTATTGTGGACCCATCTATGATGTATGTATTCTGAATCCACATCGTCCCTCTGCTGATCTGTTGGATGGAAGGAAAACACAAATAACACCTTGATCTAAAGCAGGTGGGTCACACTGACGTGGACCCCACCTGGATGCGAGAGTGCACAAATACCAGCTTGATTTAAAAATTCTGCACGTGTGTACCCACACCTTCCATCCGTTCTTCCAATCAGTGAGGTAGATTCAAATCTCAAGTGGAGAACACCGTCCACCTTCCAAATATGCTGGACGTGGACGCTCACCATGATGTAAGTGTTTTCATCCCCACCGTCCAGATAATCTGGACGTGGGACCACCTTGATGTACCGTCCATCAGTGGGGCCATGACGTCTGCAGATCCTGTGGGTCCCACCGTGAGGATGTGTTCATCCAGGCCGTCCATTCATGTAGAGCCTGCAATATTAGGTGGGCCCCTTTCGTCCTGGCCGTCTAGCGTCCCTAGACGCTGGACGCTGCCACTACACGGCTACACACGTGTATATATATATATATATATATATATATATATATATATATATATATATATATAATATTCTATATAATATAATGTATTATATAAATATTGTGGTGGGCCACTGATACGTGGGACCCACCTTTATCTTAACGTCCACACCGTCCAGATGAATTTGGACGGTGGATATGGACAGCCTCCTGCCACCATATATCATATATATAATATATGATATTATATTATATAATATATAATATATATTGATAACATTATGGGTGGGCCACTCCTACGTGGGACGCACCTTTAACCCATGTGGATCTGCACCGTCCAGATCTGGACGGTGGATCTAGGCAGGCACTCCCCTTATATATATATATATATATATATATATATATATATATATATATATATATATATAATATAATATAATATGTTATATTATATTAAAGTATATAATATATTATATTATATAATATGATATGTTATGGTGGGCTCCACGTGGGACCCACCAGATGTATATTTAATATACATATATATGTATGTTGCGGTGGGGCCACATCCACGTGGGAGCCCACCTTGTTGCAAATATTCAACCGTCCATCCCTTTTACATGCTGGGCCATGTATATGGACCCCACACTGATGTATATGATACATCTGATCCATCCATCCATTTGGCAAGCTCGTTTCAAGGCTTTGAGACTAAAAAAAAAGAGACAGATCCAGTATCAGGTGGACCACACTACAGAAAACAGTGGGTTTGAACGTTTACCATTGAAACCCCCTTTTTGGGATCACAGAAGTCATGAATCAATATGATATTTGTTTTTTTCTCTGTGACCTTATGAATAGACTGGATGGGAAATAAATGCTATGGTGGGCCCGCTGAAAATTTAATTGTGGAAATTATTATCACCATTGCCAATTGTGGTATGGTTCAGATGATCTCTGGATTGATTCAATCTTTTTGAATAATACTCTAAAATGATTTGTATCAATAGATGAATGATTTGTTGGTACCGATCCATTTGATTCGGCTCAATTGATTCGGCCCATTTGTACCGACCCAATTGACTCGGCCCATTTGATCGGCCCAATTGATTCGGCCCATTTGATCGGCCCATTTGATTCAACCTATTTGTACTGGCCCATTTGACTCGGCCCATTTGATCGGCCCAATTGATTCAGCCCATTAGTACCGGGTCATTTGATTCGGCCCATTTGGTTGGCTCATTTGATTTGACCCATTCAATTGGCTCATTTGATTGACTCATTTGATTCGGCCCATTTGATTCAGCCCATTGGATCGGCCCATTTGATCGGCCCACTTAAGGTATATGAGGCCTAATGAGACGTATGTGAGGTCTTTGTGTGGGCCGAATGTAATGTATATGAGGCCCGTTGCTAGGTGAGATTCCACCATGATGTATGTAATGATGTTTTTGGTGGTTGTACCTTAGGAGCAATGATGGTTTGACATCCACATTGGTGAGTGATGATGGTTAAATGTCCACATTGTGACCTTCCCTTCGGCTTTGTTAGGCCCATTCTCACC
Organism: Magnolia changhungtana; assembly: GCA_030180095.1. Lineage (NCBI taxonomy): Eukaryota > Viridiplantae > Streptophyta > Magnoliopsida > Magnoliales > Magnoliaceae > Magnolia > Magnolia changhungtana. The sequence continues at coordinate 1,225,386 of JASAUF010000638.1, forward strand.
GATTGTCGCGGCTGATTCCATTTATCGAGGCCGATTCCGATTGTCGAGGCCGATTCCGATTGTCGAGGCCGATTATCGATTCCGATTATCGAGGCCGATTCTCATTATTAAGACCGAATATCGAGGCCGATTGTCGAGGCCTAATATGATGTATATGTGGCCCGTATTTGAGGCCCATTGTAATGTGTATTCAGCCCGTGTTTAAGGCCCAATGTAATGTGTATGAGGCCTATGTGATGAGGCCCATTGTGGTGCAATTGAGGGCCAGGCGATGGAGCCCATTGTGATGTATATTAGGCCTATGTGAGAGGCCCATCGTGATGTGTTAAGCTCTTGAGTGAGGCTCATGTGAGAAGCCCATCGTGATGTGTGTTAAGCTCTTGAGTGAGGCCCATGGTGTTGTATATTAGGCCCTTGTGTGAGGCCATGGGTCCACTATATGATAGGCTCTATGTGGGCCATTCCTTGGGGGCAATGTTGGTTAAATGTCCACATTGTCGAGGCCGATTGTTGACGTCGGTTATTGATACCGATTATGAGTATGTGACAACATAGCATCATGATACATGTGCACACGTATCATCTGCATGTTTATTATGAGATGTAGTTGACCATTGCATATGTCATTGGGTAGGTTATTATGAGACTCCCTGATAGACAGAAATTGTCTCACATGAGCACATGGTATGTGTAGGATTGATGCATGAATGGACTACATGACTTGTGCATCTTGCATTGTGTAATTGTGATTATTGTACGCCCTAGCGACATCGGGGCTGTGACCTCCACAGGCATATTGTAGATGGCCAGATGAGACACCAGAAATATTTGGTTCGAGCATCTGGGCACTTTGGATGTCCGTGGGTGAAAGTCCCTAAACCTCCGAGGCCAGGAGACGTCCCAACGTTTAGACTGAGTGGATACATGAGCGCCCGAGTGTCAAATACCAATAGGCTGCATCTCCCATTGTGTCGTAGTCGGTTGGGAGGGGGTGTGGCCTTACTCGCCCAAGAGTAGGGGGCATAGCTAGGCTGAGTTTGACCAGCTCGTGAATGAGTCCGCTATCGACGTGTCGAGTAGATATTGGCTGACTACTGGCTAGGTGGATAGTAAGGTCTCTTCCACTTGCATGGTGGCCCGTCAGTGGGGGGCGATTTGTATGTAGAGTGTACTAGACCCCGGTGATGACCCCATAGATGTACAATACTGATTTGTGGACTGACTGAGCGGGAATTGTATACTCAGCATTATACTCATTCATTCACTATCCACTCAGGCTGGTGGTGCGCAACTAATTGTTATGTATACTTTCGCAATGGTCAGGATTTTGGTTGAGGCGCGTGACTAACTTGAGATCAGGAGCTTACCACATTGAGTCTATCTATTCAAATTTAGGTATGGGATTGGTTTAGATAAAAGTCCTTTGTAATAGGCCCCATAGCCTGCGATACCATGTACTATCATCCTGACTTCACACTGTAGCTTTGTCATTTTATTCGTACCAAAATTGCATATTCCATTACATCCTCGACATATGGCATTTTGGGTTGCTATGTTTCTGCATTCATATGACTTAGATAAGGCTGATAGTATTTGTAGCTCTTTAGAATTGCACATGGTATTGCATCATCTGTATCTGATATTTGACTCATTATGTCTTTTCATTTTATATTCCGGATAAGGTTGATGATATTTTTTATGGACTTATCAGTATTTCTGATTACTCTAATATTGTATGGTTCGTGGACTTACCAGTATTCCCGTTTACTCCGATATTACCTTATGAGCATGCATATACTGCTCACACACTTACACCACCCTCTAAGCTTTCTATAAGCTTGTGTACGATAAATGCGTGCAGGTGACGCTGGGACGTAGTCGTAGCTAAGCCGCAGTAGGAGCGTGCAGCCGAGCCTTGTAAAGATTTTATTATATGCATGTATTTTCCCTTTCAGCATTGTATTCAAATGATTATATTAGTGGATATGTGGTGATGATGTTATTCTTGTGATTTGGGTATACTTGTGGTTATGCTTCTTATGAGACAAATTCATATTAAAAAAATCCTCCTTGTATGATACCAAGATTGAAAACTGGCGTAGAGGTACTGGGAGCCGAGAATGGGGTGCTATGGAGGCTGTCGGCACCAGATCCGGCGATCAGAAATTTTGTGATCCCGGTTTCTGAGTTTGGGGCGTGACACGCTGTTCCGGCGGCCCACCGCCCTCCACACATGCATGTGGGCCCTGTTTTCATGTGGGGCCACTCTATTTCTTCCCCTTTGCCTCATTTTTTCCCATTTCAAGCTTCCAAACCCTCTAAACCCCTCTAAAATCACATTTTCTCTCTTAAATCTCCCTTCCATACACAAAACTTCTTCTTCTTCTACATTTCACACCCACCTCCACCTTGATTTCTTTTAAACCCCTCTCATACAACTCTCCATCTCCCTATTTCCACCTATTTGAGCACAAAAGCACTCTTTTGTGTCTCATATTCCTCTAAACTCGCAAATCCATCTCACCCTTTAAGCTTTGTCAACTCAATGGGTCTTTTGAGTTTGTTACCACTATTTTCTCCCTCTCCATACTCCTTTCCTTTATGGGAAAGAGGAGAGCGGCCCCGGGTGAGGCCGGGCCGAGCTGCCCAACCCGTTCAAGGAGGAAGACGAGCGCTGAGGCAAGCATAAGTGTCAATCGAGAGAGAAGATTAAAATGGGATCTTGACCCGCGGATCCCCATTGAAATATCTCTACCGTCGGGCATCGAACATGGTAAGTTCCGTGACTGTAAAGTTGTATTCGAGGCTCATGTTGATGAAAAGATTTTCGGGTTGTACCCGGTGATGGACATGCTCCTGGAAAATAGTTGAGGTCCCATATTTGAGGGAAATACTCATGCGAGTGAAGGCAGCGTACGAGCCTTCTACGCTCATATATGGAACCCACTATTGGAGCCTCTTCAGTTTACTATCCCTTTTGGGGAGAGAGGAGGCTATAGTCAATGATATGGTGGCTCGTATCATGGGAATGGAACGTGGACTTGTACATGCCAGCGAGAAAAACCTTACTAGTGAACGAGAAAGAAATCGCCGCACATGTTTCCTATGCGGCCAGCTTGAGTGGTGGAGGTAAGGAAATAGCCTTGCATCGACCAAAATGACAAATGATTTTCGCTTGCTCCACCACATATTCATGTACAACGTGTATCCAAGGTAGAGTAATCGCACGAAATTACACGACTCATGATGAATTTCTTATACAGAGCTGGTCAGGGAGACAAGTTATGCCTGCCTGCATTCGTCTTGTCTCAGATTGTGGGTACTGCACGATCTACAAGAGGAGATGTCTCGCTCCCTTTCGGTCGACTTATCTGTAAGATTGCCCAAAATTTCGGCTTCCGACTCCATATGGATAACCACACCCCGATCCATATCATCAGTGACGCTACGCTCAACAATATGGGCATAGGCCCTAGGCAACGACAAGCAAGGCTTGATGAGTCCGGGGATGAAATTGAAGAAGAGAGTGAAGAGGAAAGCACTGAGGAAAGAAATGATGAGGAAAGCAGAGAGGAAGAAGAGGAATCCCGAGATTCAGATGGGGGACCTCCTACTGCTACACATGATTTTGCCATGATCAGGCTGCCTTAGAAGCCCGCATGGCCAAGATTGAAGAGAACCAGGCCGCCCTGAGACAAGAGCTCAAGGAGAATTAGGCCTACCTAAAACAGAAATTTAAGAGGATGTCTCGTACTCTAAAGATGCCCCTGTGCTGTATGCAGGATAAGGGTTCGCCTCCACCTTCACCAGAGTCAGACGACTAGTCATGTGTTGTAGTCGTCTTTCGGTTTTCCTTGTTTCTTGCTTATCTTTGTAATAGCCTTGGTAGGCTTAGTTATATGTTAGAGTAGTTGGTATTAAAACTTTTACTAGATTAGCTCACATGCATCTTTTGTCATGATCCATGTAAGACTACATCTCATGTATTGTAACAATTTTTTGTTAAATGAAATGCATGAAGCTCTTTTGAATTGGAATGTGTAGAATGTTTGAGAAATTGAGTAATATTATTCTAAATCTCACACATGTTTCACCCTATGTTGTATATAGGGAATGCCTCTGAAAACTACTCGGAATATGACACGTCTTGCATTTGGTGGATTGATTGACGGGGCACCTCCCCTAGCGATAGCCATATGGACCCCAGTTTGGGCCCGGATAGTGACACAATGCTGGATTCACAGCCGGTCACTGGCCCCACCAATGGGCCAACACCTAGTGCACCACCGGTTCCGGAACAGAATCGTGTGTCGACACGACGCCACACATGCCTCAGGCGGCTCCTCCCCCTGATAGGTTGGAGTAGATGATGCTCCTAATACAGCTACAGCAGCAAGTTTGGGCCACATTGTGGGGGCCATTGCCTAAAACATGAACATGGTCCCGCCCATGCCACCTATATAGCCTGCTGGAGCCATGAACACTAGTGGCTTATTTAAACACTTTCAGTGTTTCCGTCCTCCTTCTTTCGCAGGAACTCACCGACCCGAGGAGGCTGAGTATTGGTTGGATCATATATCCAAGATGCTGAAGCTATTACACTGTACTAAGGCAGAGTAAGTGGAGCTTGTGACCTATATGTTCGAGAAGGAGGCTAGTCTATGGTGGGACAACATCCTACGAACAGTTCCTGCATGACATGTGTGGACGTGGGACGCATTTGAGACTCGCTTCCATGGAAAGTATTCCCCCTCATTTACCGTAATGAAAAGGAGGGTGAGTTTTTTTGCCTCCGACAGGGAGGAATGACCGTGTCAGAATATGAGAACAAATTCACAGAGCTAGCCAGATATGCTCCACTGATCCTAGCAGACGAGCTGATGAAAATGCAACATTTTTCAGATGGGAGTTGAGCTTTGCTCAACCCTCGAAATTCAGGGTGTTAAACATCATTATCTATGTTGCATAAGTAATGCGTTGGATCTTGGGAGTTGAGCTTTGCTCGACCCTCAAAATTCAGGGTGTTACACCTTCTTTCTCATCGTCTGATGATAATGTCTCCTCAGCATGTATTTTGTCAAATTCCTCAATTACCAAAGGGATGTCTGCAGGTGTGGAGACCATGAGTATTTTCAAGGATTCTTGATCTTCATCACCTTCTGACGTACTAAAATTTGAATTTGATTCTTCATTGTCATCCCAAGTAGCTGCCATAGGCTTCCCTTTGGTTTTCTTGTTAGGACATTCAGTGGACAAGTGTCCATATTTATGGCAAGTGTAACACTGTGGCGCTTTGAACTTCTTGATAGATTTACTCATATGGCGCTTGTTGTCCAGTTGTTTGCCATTAAATGGTCGACCACAGTTTTTGTGAAAGAATTTTTTAAACTATTGTGCCAACAGAGCCACTTCTTCATCTTTATTTTCTTTCTCGCTTACCTCTTCCTCATTAGTAGCAATATGTTTTGAGGGCATTATTTTTGGATTTGGGAGTTTGTTTGAAGTGTAGTTCAAATGTTTGTAGGGAATCTACTAGCTCTTCTACTTTCATCTCATCCATATTTATACATTCTTCAATGGTTGTAACTTTTGAGTTAAATCGTTCCGATAGGGATCTAAGTATTTTCCTACAAATTTTAGATGCCGAAACTCTCTCCTAATCCCCCCATGGAATTACAAATGATATTCAGTTTTGTAAAAAATTCCATGAATGTCTCATGCTCCTCCATTATGAGATGTTCAAATTGAGATGTCAGGAGTTGTAACTTGGACCTCTTTACCGTGTTTGTTCCCTCATGGGTTATTTGCAACAAATCCCATGCTTCTTTAGAGGTGTCACATATGCTTATTTGATTGAATACCTCTTGGGACACAGCACAATAGATTGCATTTATTGCTTTTGCTTCAGATGTCTATTTTTCCTTTTCAAATGTAGTCCACATTTCTTTGGATTTAGGTTTGGAGATGGTTGTGCCATTTTCAAGTACAGTTAGATCAGTCGGTGGCACATAACCAGTTTCAACTATATCCCAAACATCATGATCCAAGGATTTCAGAAAATAATGCATTCTAGCTTTCCAATATGCATAATTTGAACCATCAAATACTGGAGGTCTGGATACGGACGAACCTTCTCCCTTGACCATGATTCCCAACTTCAGTCAAGATCACTATCTAGGCGGTTAAGCCCTTAAGAGAGACCCACTTCGATACCAATTGAATTTGGGGTGAGGACCGCTTTAGTTGAAGTGGGAAAGGTCCAAGTGTCTTAGAGGGGGGTGAATAGGATTTTATAAAATTTTATGCCATATTTTAAATCCTATTACCTTAATCTTGATCTAATGTGCAACTATCAAGATATCCCCAATTTAACTCTAATGACTTCTAAGCCAAGTAGAGGATCCAATCACAAGACTACTCAATATTAAGCATGATTTAACAAATAGTCTAAGATGGATGAAAAGTGTGAAAGTATGTTGGATGTGATTCAAATCAAAGCATTCATACTATCAAGCTTGCATGTAAAAGATTAACATAATGAAAGATCAGGTAAGTATCAATCCGAAATACAGTCATTTATAGTTGTCACGCCCCAAACTCAGAAACCGGGCTCATAAATTCCCGATCGCCGAATCCGGTGCTGACAGCCTCCGTAGTACCCCATTCTCAGCTCTCAGCACCCATACACCAGGTTTTGATCCTGGGATTCTTCAAGGAGTTCAAACATGATTTTGATTCGTAATAAGCATAACCCACGAACAATAACCACAAGAACACCATCACAAAATCCACTATAATCAAAGCTTTGAGTACAATGCATATGAAGGGAAATACAAGATAATAACGGAAAACTCCTGAAGCTCGACTGCACGCTCCTACTGCGACTTAGCTACGGCTGTGTCTTGGCATCACCTGCACACATCAATCGTGCATAAGCTTATAGAAAGCTTAGAGGGTGGTGTATGTATGTGCACAATATGAGCGTGTTCAAATTACAATGTCAGAGTAATGTGAAATCATGTACATGAATGAAATCAGCCGTACCAAGGCTATGCGGTGCAAAACATGAATGCTATCGGCCATGTCAAGGCCATGCGATGCGAGATGCAATTCAAGCATACCAAACCTCATCCAAATCCACATATCAATGCAGCTCATCATTAGAGCATCAAATATCAGTACAGTTCTTAGTCTTGATAATCACCAGAGTCTAGTACACTTTATACCAGCTTGCCACCCCTATCCGAGCACACAACTGGGTGAGTAGAAGAGACCTCACTATTCGCCTGGCAATATCGGGCCTGACTCGTCAATAACGGACCTATTCCTCAAGCTGGTCAAACTCAACTTAGAAATTGCCCTCTCACTCAGGCGGTTAAGCTCACATCCCTTTCCAACCGACCACGACACAGTGGGAGACGCGGCCTACTGGTATACGGCCCTCGTGCGCTCATGTATCCACTCGGTCTGGACGTTGGAGTCATCCTCTAGTACCATCGGGTTTAGGAATTTTCACCCAGGGATATCTATGGCGCCTTGATGCTAGAAACAGTATTTTTGGTATTCAATCCGACCATCCACGATGTGTCTATGGAGGTTATGTCTCTAATGTCGCTAGGGGCATATAATAATCACAATCACACAATGCAAAGTGCATGAGTCATGCAGTCTAATCATACATCAATCCTGCGCATACCGTGCGCTCATGTGAGATAACTCCGCCTATCAGGGAGTCCCATAAACCACCTGCACTATGGCATATGCAATGGTCAACACATCTCATAACAAACATACAAATGATGTGCATGGGCATGTATCATGATGCTATGCTATCACAAACTCATAATCGGCAACGGTAGCCGGTATCGGCAATCGGCATTGATAATCTACCTCGACGCAAGGCGGAGTCTATAGATGGACGACCAATGATGGATCAATTAAAATCAATGGGGCCCAAGCGTTTGGGTTAACCCACTAGAGAATGATGAGAATGGGTCTAACGAGGCCTAAGGGAAGGTCACAATGTGGATGTCCAACTATCATTGCCCATCAATGTGGACCTTTAACTAACATTACTCCAAGGAATGACGCTCATAGGGCCAATCATAAAATGGGCCCACGACCTCATATAAGGGCCTAATATTGTTATTGTCATGTGTTTGATGTTTTTATTAATTGCACATGGTTTATCTGATAAACCTTGTTCATTTTGATGGCAGACAATAAGCTACATGGCCAAGCGTGTTGTAGGGCATGGATCATTTGGAATTGTTTTCCAGGTAAGCTTCTCCACTTTTAACCATGGATCATACAACAATGCTATATTCATGTAATATACCTATCAATCTATTATTTTCTTCAATAAAGAATCTAGTCTTTCCAGTTCATATTGATGCTCCCTCATTATGGTATCATGCTGCTGCAAAATTGTTTGAGTGAATTTTCTGATTGTGAATTGAGTGAAAATTGTCCATATCTTGATAAATTCTCTACACTATTGATGCTATTTTATATTTTATGCTGATTTTATTTCAATGAAAAACTTGTCACGTGTCTCTGCTTTGATTTGCTTTAATGCTTTTAGGAACATTGTAGAAATACATATCCCCAAGAAATTCTCACTTCGTATTAGTTGATGATTCCATGCACACTTTTATTTATTCTCATTTTTTTCTCATATGTTGATGGCAAAAATTTGGATTTTACCAAATAGACCTCAATGAACACATATTCACAGGCAATGAATGCTTTTTTGCATGAGATACATTACTTCCCTTTGCAATTTCATCTATCAAGAAGCACCTCCATGTAATTGGTAATCTATGTAACATCTATACATCCAAGCATTATTTGGTAAAATAAAACAGTGAGAAATGAATAAAGGGAAGGGCTGTTTACGTCTAAAGGATTTTTTGCTTTACTGTAATTACATGTAATGACCTCCTGTATATGCCATACCTGAAAATCTCACAGATATAAAATCTTATGCATCAACCCTCTTTCGTTAGACATGGAGTGTTCCTATTTTCTTTCTCAACTATCTATTTATCAACCACCAAGTAGGGTTAGGATTCTCCAAAATATTATAATTAATCTACAAATTTCATGGATATTGAATGATTGAAATTCCAACAACAAGCTCCATGGGGCATTTTTAGAAAAAAAACCCCAAAGCATCATGCTACAAATGTTCTGGTTCGTGAAATTGATATCAATCATATACCCTTAGAAAAGAAAAGAAAAACATATGTCAATTTTACTTCTTCCATCCTTTCTTTCCTTTTCATTCATATCTTCTCTCTCTGAAAACATATTTAAAGCTAGCTTGGTTGTCAGGGATGTAAACCTACTTCCTTTGCTTCTTGAAATGTTCAAATTATTTCTTCAACAATGAGATTTTTCTTTAGTTTTTCATTCTCTTGAAACAAATGAACTTGTCATTTATTTGCAAAAGCAAAAGTGCAAAGCTGGGTTAGACGTGTTTGCTGAGATGTTTGTTTCATGCCCTTTAACTTGCTTGTAATGTTATTTTTTGCAGAGCATCCTGAGCTGTACAGGATAGTAGTGTAGGACCCAAATCTTCAGATACCACTACCACAGATATGGTAGGGCGGAGGCAAGCTGCCACTGATGAGTTCATGCTTGAGCGTTTCTGCAAATGAGAACGCCTTCATGTCATGTGCAGATAACGCATGCCAGCCTATGATCTGGTCTCCAACCACCACTGAAATGGCACCACATGAGGTTTTCAGCTTCTTATCACCAGTTTCATGCAAATATTTTAGTGAAAAATGTGCTGCTACTCCGGGCATTCTTTTCTAGTAAAAAACTTGGACTCATTTCAAGTTTGAATAATTGTTGAATAGCCTTGCAATTCCTTTTTGTTGATGCCTTACGAAATAATACCACTGGTTTTCTTTGGGAGTTTGTTAGTTAGTTTTCTTCTATCGTATTTCCAGGAGTGATCCATTACTGACAAAAAAAGACAGTTCCCAAAAATTAAAAATTGGGCTAGAAATTGAAAATTTGTGATGGTTTTCAACCGTCCCTAATTTTTTTACAATGCCCTATTTCAGAAACGGTTCCAAACCGTTCCTAATTTTTTGCGACACCACGGTTGAAAACCATTCCTAAAGAGGGATTTTGGTGTAGTGTAAATATACTCTATTAGTGCACTTATTTGTGTACCTATTTGTCAATCATCTAAGTCCATATGTCACTAAGTTGGTTGAACCATTGAAAGCTATGAACCGAAGACACATGAAGACTTGGAGTATTAAGGAAGTGAAGAATATGTAAATTGTACCTTGGTGACCCTAATTGTAAATCTAAAACAACCTAGCCTCTAAATAATCTTAACATTAATAGGTAAACCTTATTTCATCATCCCATAGCCTTAGGAATCCAATTTGAACATGATAAGTTTGGCTAAAAGTAGTGCAAAACTGTTCTAAAATACATACTTAAAACAATAGTTTTCAAATGGTCCTCGATCCCATCGTTAGGCTATCAATGTGAATTGATGGAATTGAAAGGCCTCTCGATGCAATCGAAGAAACATTCCAATAACCCAACATAAAATTCTTGAATTTTCTCGATGGGATCTAAGGACAATTTGATCCTATCAAAGAACATTTGATCCTATCGAATGACCTTTCAATCCTATCGATAGAACCATTGACTAGCCATTGGAAACCTTTTTATATAAAATAAGTATTCAGTTCTTGAGCATGATGATAGATTTATAGTGCAATGGAAGCCTAGGTGATTCCCCACTCATATCCCTTATCCTAAGTCTCTAAATCAAGAAATTCAAGTCTTCTTCTTGAGTTTTATCACTCTAATGAGGATTCAAACCTTGATTATGAAGTTGAACTTGATCTCTTCCTTATTCTAAAGATTAGACATGAACTAATAATCAAATCATTATCAAAATCCCATAGAACACCCATCTAAGTGAATCCCTCTTGGAAAACAACTTTTCTTTTAGTTGTATGATATTCCACCATCCTCCCACCACCTTAGTCACCTCGTCGGGGCATCATATACAAGGCGGTTAATCGTAGAAGCTGAAGCATTGACATCAACGATTGATGGATCAATTGAGAACTGGTTAAAGCACGTGAGAGCATCGATTAAGCATCTCAAACAAGGTGATACAAATGTGCTCAATCCTAAAAATGTCAATTATAGAGTCCATTCACACTATTTCTTTATATAGGATTGAGTATAGAGTTTGTGACCCAAACTCGATAGGTTCTTGTGTGGGACCTAACCTCTTCTGCATGGCTGAATTCACAAGACACAGGTGCGTATGTGTTAAGTCTCTATGTGTAACACCCCGAACTTTTCAATACCCGAGTATTGAAAGTTCTTAAGTGTTACCATAAAATTTAACTTAATATGTACATGTGTACGATACCAATCTAGCTATCCTAACCTTACATATATTTTTCAACATGAATCTGACACTTGAGAATAATCTTCATCCATAGATCAAGACATCCGACCATTTATTTTAAGACAAGATCACCATATATCTAAGTATACCTACTTGCGATCATCTACTTACAAAACTAACCATACACCCACCTCCGTACATGGCTAGATTACTAACCATCAAGCTTCTTATTTTGAACATGTCATCTAACCATTCATCATGTGGTTTGATACATGTGTGTTCCCTTAATTAATTTGGTGAATAACTCTTTATTCATAATGATTTAGATATACATTCTTTTGTAAGAATTGCTTAGAAACATGTATATAACATCTACAACCATTAGATTTCCCAAAACTCTTAGATTATCAATAATTACAAAAATGCCACTAACTTAGACTTTTGAATTTCAGAACACATAGTTCCCATGATCCGTTTCATTTAAAATTTTATATAATTTTTAACTATTATAAATTAACGATACACGTCGAATTTCAGCGCTTAGATCATTGTATAAGTGCTCCAATTGACAAATCAGCCCATAACCATTGATTTTGGTATCCATCGAGTGAAGAAACCTCTTGGGTAGTCGTAGTAGGATATTTCCCTTCATATGAATGACTTAGATTATCCATCATACAGGCCAAGTGTGAAATATGAAGACCCCACATTGGTAGGCTTTTACTTAGCTGCCAAGTTATCCTTTTAGGGCTTACCAACTCTGTATAAACCTAAATCTTCAGATTTAGCCACTTCCTTCCATCCATTGCAACTCAAATTTGGACCACACCTTGGTCTCATATGACTACGATATCATAAAAAATTTAGGCCCCGATCCATGATCCTACACTGTTGAATGCAGAAGCCAATTCATTCTTTTTAACGCAAAAAGTGAAATTTCATATTAGACCTTTCCCACCATCAATCAACCAGTAAAATTTGTCTAATTGTCTACCTATCTTGGCTATAAATTTCCTCTAAGATTGGTCCCTGATCATTAAGTGTGGACCACTAATTGAGATTAAGTTCATTTCGACGCTGTTGGGAAAACTTTAAGATAAACTTATGTAATGCTCAAATCTAGCTTATAATTAAACCTATGGCATAACATGACCCTACTACACTAGTGAATAGAGTGGATCGCCCAAGAGACATCACAAGTGGACCCCACCTTCCTCGGTCTTTCACTAAACCAAGAAATGTAGCATAACCGACTTTCCACACGAGAGGTATTAGCGGTGAATGTTGTCTGATGGTATGGCCCACTCGGAACTCGAAATTACTTCACAATTTGGCAGATGACGTAACATTATCCTACAAAACTAATGGATCCTCTGAAAAGCATGATAGTGGACCCCACTAAGTCATGAAAATCAGCCCCTAATCGAAAGTTCAACCGCTATAACAGAGGCCGATGAAACCAGTTCGAAAGAGGGAGTTCCTTACTATGAAACTTCCCACGTTTGAGGAGATCTGGTGTTGAGTGTGAAATATTGTATATTTCCCCCTATTTATACCTTGGTTTTATAAACATGATAGTGCTTAATCGATTTAATTATGCAGGTTTTCATGTGCAAGGTGTTTCGAGAGCTTAAGGTGAAATTGATGCCAAAAGGAAGATTTATGCTCAAAAGATTACTCATTAAAGATTTAGAGATTAGGAAGTCATTAGTGAAGAATTCACATGCCAAAGATCCAAGAAAACCAAGTGAGGAATGAAGAGAATTAAAGATTTGAAGTGAAGAAAAGGAATCTTGAAATTGTCTTGAAAACAAACATATTTCTGAAATTGTCCTGAAAAAGCATATTCAGAAACTTCGAGTCTATTTTTGGAAACTACGCAGAGTGCCTAAATTTTAGAAGGTTTAAACTCCGAGAATATTTTAGAAAACTACGCAGAGTGCGTAAATTTGAGGAGGTTTCTAGATTTTTCCAAACTAGAGCGAAAGTTGGAGTTCCACAACTATAAATAAGACTCCCTAGGATGCTCCAAAGCATCTTATAGGGTTTGGAAAGGTCTCAAGGAGCATACAAAAGGGTGGAGTAGCCGCCAAAGAGTTTTTCGTCTTCCCTAGTTTATTTTTAATGATTTGTTTAAGAGATTTTGTTTCAATCATGTCTATGGTTGGCTAAACCTCTTAGCTAGGGCTATGAGGTGAAGCTTGTAGCGTGTTTGGATGTTTATTTTTCTTTGATTCTTATTCCTATTAAACTTCATTGATTTCTAGTTTGATATTAAGGGAATATTTTCAGTTTTCTATGATTTATTATGACTCAAATTACAATAGATGTTATGATAGCTTTAGATATCCTTTTTTTTTTTTTTTCGTGTTTTGAGATAGTGAGATTGGTAAATCCCGTTGTTCACCATCGTCTCCTGGGCATGGTTGGGTTATGGAATTCCTTCCAATCATCACAATTCTCCTCCATTGAGAATTAGGTCAATGAAAAGTTCAGATTTGATTTAAATTGCTTTATCTTTCAATTGGATAGGATAAGACTCAAATTCCAATTGTGTTCCTTGAATTAAGCAAGGTAGCATCTCGATAGCAACATGTGGATCCTTGGCACCCTAGTTCCCACCTTTAATTGATAGTTTAAACATTATTCACAATCACTCTCTTTTATTCCAGAATTCAGATTGAGATCATGTTCTAGTTCTAGTTCTTTTTCGAATACATACAAGTTTAGTCCCTATGGATTTGACCTCAGTCTCACAAATTATACTACATCGCGACCCTACACTTGGGGTTGTGAACAAGTTTTTGGTGCCCTTGTCAGGGATTACGGTTATGCTTTTCTGGAATTAATTGGTATTAGAATTAGGTTAAGATTAGAGTTTATTTTTTTACTATGTTTTTAGGTTTGGTTTTTTTTTTTTTTTTTTTTTTTTTTTTTTTTCTGAAATTATTTTTAGAAACTAACGTTGTTTTTTGTTTTGTAGGATCATAACATAGAAACTCTGAGTCGATAATTTGTTCCAACCCTCTCTCTTATCTTTTCTAGATCTCTTATTTGTTTTAGTTTTTCTACTTTTCTTTTTAGGCTTAGTTATTTAGTTACTTGAGGGTTGAGAGTTTTCATGCCCAAGTGGGTCCATGATAATACTCTACATCTTTTAAACGAAGGAGGATTAGTCGAAGGGTTGCCTATCCATCACAGGATTAGACACCACTTAAGACCCTCTGAGTCAATAGAAGTGATGGTTGCAAATCAACCTCAACCTCCAGTTAAGGAAGTTCAAGATGAAAATGATGTGCAGAATGCACCCTCGCCTCGTACTCTACAAGATTATTTATAACCGGCAGGGGTGAGTACACCTTCTTGCATGATATTTCCATTGAATGTAGGAACCGTGGATATTAAACCAGTGGTAATTCAACTCCTCCTTAAGTTTCATGGACTAAAATTTGAAAGTCCATACTTACATATGAAAGAGTTCGATGAAATCATATCTACATTACACTTCCCAAACGTGTCTGAGGACACAGTTAGACTAAAATTATTTCCTTTCTCTTTGAAAGAAAAGGTTAAGTCATGGTTACATTCCTTAAGACCAAGGTCCATTGGCACGTGGGCTGAGATGACAAGGGAGTTCCTTAAAAAGTTCTTCCGCTATCATAAAATAAATACTTTAAGAAA
Source organism: Magnolia changhungtana (assembly GCA_030180095.1). Lineage (NCBI taxonomy): Eukaryota > Viridiplantae > Streptophyta > Magnoliopsida > Magnoliales > Magnoliaceae > Magnolia > Magnolia changhungtana. The sequence continues at coordinate 1,240,468 of JASAUF010000638.1, forward strand.
AGTAATCATGAATTTTGTGCAAAAAGAGGATGAGACCTTCTTTCAATGTTAGGAGCGATTTAAGGATCTCATAAATTCATGTCCACAACGTGGATATGAAACATGGCGTATAACAAGCTTTTCTATGAGAGATTGACTTCACCCATGTGCCAATTTGTTGAGATGATGTATAATGGGGAATTTATGAATAAGGAAGCTGATGATACGTGGGATTATTTTGATAAACTTGCTGAAAATGTGCAATCATGGGATATATTTTCAAGAATTACCACTTCTAAGCCTACTCAATCAAAGGAAAAGGGAGGAATTTATGTTTTAAAAGAGGAAAATGATATAAATGCAAGAGTGGCCAAACTTATAAGAAAAGTCGAGGACATGGAACTTAAGAAAGTAGAACCCAAAAAGACTGTAGAAGTTGTTGTCGTATTTATGCTTGTAACATACATACAACTGAGAATTACCCAACAATTCCTGCTTTTCAAGAGATATTGAATGAACAATCAAATGCCATAAACAACTACCAAAAACCTTTTAGTGGATCCACCTCAAATACATATAACTCAAGCTAGAGGAACCATCCAAACTTCAGTTGGAGGAATGGACAAACGGCTACTCCTCAAGGGATCCTTAACCAATTTCTGAATCAAAGGAAACCTCAAGAGGTTCCGGTCTTAAAACATAAATAAAACCAAGAGGTTTTTAATCAGGGTATGCTGCAAGCATTTCAAGACCTTGCAAAGGCCATACAAGGGCTTGAAACAAAAAATTTGATTAAGGAGAAAGATATCCTTCCGACTTAGCCTCTCCCTAACCTAAAACAACAATATTAAATCAATGACCCAAGCTCTTCAAAATAGATGGTGAGGGTTGAAAAGCCTAAGGATCTGAAAATAGATGGTGAGGGAAGATAATTGACAAATATATTCTGGTGAGGGTTGAAAAGCCTAAGGATCTGAAAATAGATGAGAATGATAGACATAACAATGCTCCACATGGGTTAGAACCGGAACCTCAAAGTAAGCCGATTGCGTTGCACCAAAACCTCTCTCCAACTCTCAGGATATTCTAGAGGTGCTTAAGCAAGTGAATGTCAACATCCCTCTACTGGATGCCGGTAAACAAATCCCTTCATATGCTAAAATTTTGAAAGATTTATGTACAACCAAAAGACGGGAAAACATATAAAAGAAAATATTTTTGACATAAAAAGTGAGTGCCATCCTCGAGCAAGATGTGCCATAAAAATACGAAGATCTCGGTAGCCCAACCATCACTTGTGTAATTGGGAACCACCGGATTGAGCACACACTTCTTAACTTGGGGGCAAACATAAATCTGATCCCTTACTTGGTTTACAAACAATTGGGTCTAGGTGAATTAAAACCCACCTGGACCACATTACAACTCGTCGATCACTCACTTAGTGTATCGAGAGAAATAATTGAGGATGTGTTGGTCCAAGTTGATAAATTCTACTTCCAGTAGATTTTATTGTCTTGGATACTCAACCCATCATAGATGTGAGCACTCAAATACCCATCATTCTTGGTCGCCCATTCCTTGTTACATCAAATGCTATCATTAATTATAAGAATGGAATTATGAATTTATCTTTCAAAAATATGACATTGGAGCTCAACATCATTTTTAACATGAACCAACAGCCAGATGATGATGATGATACCCACGACATTAACATGATCGATTCTTTCGTGGAAGATAGAGCACTCCTAGCTCTATACTCTAACACTCTAGAGACGTGCTTAGCCCACTCCCCTGATTAAGATAATGACATGATTAGAGAGATGGATGCCTTGCTTGATGCTACGTCGATACTTGAAGTTAATTGGTGGAGGCCACAATTTGAAAATTTACCCCAAACCGATGCAGTGCCTTTTCCGTCTAACCTCAAAGTACCAAAGCTTGACCTAAAACCTTTGTCCACCGATCTTAAATATGTTTATTTAGGTCAAGATGAGACATACCCAATGGTGATCTCTTTTCACCTTGAGAAAGAACAAGAGAGTGTGCTCATTTTCACTCTCATTGAGCATAAAGGAGCCCTTGGATGGTTAATTACGGATCTCAAGGGAATTGATCATTTGATTTGTACTCACCGTATTCATCTTGAGGATAATATGAAAACCTCCTGACAACCACAACGTCAACTCAATCCAAATATGTAAGAAGTGGTTAAGTTGAGGTACTTAAGTTGTTGGACGTGGATATAATATACGCTATATTTGACAGTCAATGGGTGAGTCCAACTCAGTTGTTTCTTAAGAAGTCTAGAATCACCATCATAGCCAATGCCGATAATGAACTCATACCAACTAGAGTTACTACTAGTTGGAGAATGTGCATTGACTACAGAAAATTGAATACCGTCACAAGTAAGGACCACTTTCCTTTGCCCTTTATTGATAAATTTTTGAAAAGGCTAGCTAGTCACTCTTACTATTGCTTCCTTGATGGCTATTCGAGCTACAACCAGATTGAGATAGCCTTGAAGATAAAGAAAAGATAACGTTCACATGTCCATTTGACACCTTTGCTTACCGAATGATGCCATTCGGACTTTGTAATGCCCTCGCCACTTTTCAATGATGTATGTTGAGTATTTTTTCTAACATGGTGGGACAATATTTAGAGGTCTTCATAGACGACTTTTCTGTCTTTCGTCCATCTTTCAGCGAGTATTTGGAAAATCTTAAATGTGTGCTGAAGCGATGCGAGGAAAATAATTTGGTTCTGAATTGGGAGAAATGCTATTTCATGGTTCCCAAGGGAATTATTCTTGGACACATAATTTCGTCCAAGGGAATTGAGGTAGACAAGGAAAAAATTGATCTTATCTCTAACCTACCTCCACCCAAGAGCGTACGTGGCATGTAATCCTTCCTAGGACATGCTGGATTTTATAGATGATTCATAGAAGACTTTAGTAATCTCTCTCATCCTTTATGCAATCTACTTCAGAAGGATGTACCATACGAGTGGATTGAACAATGCCAATAAGCTTTCATTAAGCTTTAGGGCATGTTAACTACTGCACATATCATGCAACCACCCGATTGGAGCATCCCTTTTGAGATTATGTGCGATGCATCTGACTATGCTATTGGAGTGATGTTAGGCCAGAGAAAAGAAAAGAAGCCCTACGTTATTCACTATGCAAGTAGAACTCTAAATTTTTCCCAAGTGAACTACTCTACTATGGAGAAGGAACTCTTAGCCGTAATGTTCACTTTGGATAAATTTAGGTCCTACTTGATTAGATCCAAGATCATCATCTGCACGGACCATGCGGTGCTAAAGTATCTTCTTTCTAAGATGGATGCCAAGCCCCGCCTGATAAGATGGATCCTCTTACTCTAAGAATTTGATATTGAAATACAAGATAAAAAAAGGAGTAGAAAACGTAGTGGCTGACCACCTTTGTAACGCCCTGAAAATCAAGGGTCGAGCATAACTCAACTCCCAAGTTCCAACACATCACTTATGCAACATAGATAATGATGATTAAATGTTGTCTGTGTTAGAGCAATAAACATGAGTGGGATTATACCAAAACGGTAATTTATACTCCAGATTAATTGTATAAAGGTAAGCGGAAGACTAAACTGTATATATATGTATGTAAAAGAAACAAAATCATTTCATTCTCCAGAGTATGAACCCATCTGAGTCACCATATACATATATCTATTTTATGTTCAAAAAGTCAAAAATACAACTAAGGAAGTAATCCCTGCAAGTCTCGTCGATCCTGACAGTCTAGTTGAAGCCACCAGAATACTGCATAAATGAGAACTCATCCTGGTCCTCGTCATAGTCCGGCTCAGCCTCCTGAGTTGCCACCTCATCTATACCTGAGACAGAGTCTGGTTGGTGTGTACAACACCGTCCTGTAACGTGGGAGTGAGTAGCTAACTCGGTGGAATAATAAAGCATAGGTTAACATGTTATCAATGCAGTCAAGCAGTAATGATAAAGTAGTACAATCAAACACTCCTAACTACTCTTATTAATGCAAGTATGAATGCAATCATGATGTATGCCCTCACCACACACTCCCTCGTGTGACACCATCTTACGTTCGCGGCATGCTTGCATTCCTCAGTGCTCTACATCTTTCAGACACTTGCAATGCATGATGAGCATGATTACCGAGTTGTTATTAGTCCATTTCAAACAGCAAGATTGGGAAACTAAGGTACCTCCCTTATATCATTCCCAAACATGATCCATTCAAGGATCGTCAGTCCTAGTTAATCTCATATGATATTGTGTTTCTAGGTCACTGTAGAGGCTGTCAGGGCTATTACGCACAAAGGTTACACCACTCCCCCATCACCTTTTTAACGATTCATCACTATACAGATACAAGCCTAGTTCATACTCTATACACCGCGACAAAACTCGTCGCCTCACCGTGAATTCAGAGTATATTTGAGGTCACTACAAAGGGCTCGTCATCAATTAGTGTAGGCCGACAGCTCGAATATAGTATCCCATACCACTATAATTGGCTCACGAGTTTGATTGCTCACTGGTCACTACGGGGAGGCACGTGGCCCCAGCGTAGGCTGACAGCTCGACCGCGGTGTCCCATGCCACCATGCCCAGCTCATGAGTCTTAGCGGATCGAGGTACCATGGTTAACGGGATTCCACTGATAAGTTTGGTACCCTAGGTTCAAGCAGTAGCGTCCAAACATGGTGAACATACATTAGACATATCGGGTTACTTGACGAGCCTGACTAGCTCAAGCGCACAATCAACTGAACGACATGAAGTGCATAAGCACTTCGTGTGGCCTAACCACTGTCGCCAACCGAAGTACGACTCGGGTTCGTCAAACACATCTTACGTGGGGAAATGAATCTCAACCACGATCGCAAGTCTGGTACCAATTGTCTATACTATAAACATAGTCCCAAACTCAATCAATCCTCATAGCATGTGGTGTAAAGCATATTAAACAAAGTAATTCAAGCAAGTTAATAAGCATGTCATAAAGCATGTTATAAAGCATGTTATAAAACATGTTATAAAGCACTATATAAACAGGCAACACAAACACATATATATCATAAGTGAGCGGTTAAAGTAATCAACCACATGGAGGAAATCATATAGGTCTCTAAGGTAGTTGAGAATCCCATCTCAACACCTACCTAAGGCACCATCATCCAAACACTTACTCTCACAAGCATTTTCACAAACACTTAGAATACACAATTTTAACATGCATAGTGTATGTTAACAAAACATGTATTAGGGCGAGTCCGTTCACCAAGTAAGTATTTTACGCACATATTATATATTCATACAACAAATAATCATGGCAAACACATTTCCAAAATATATATGTATACGGTACTTTCTACAATACACTATTTCTACATGCATAGTGTATATTAGCAAAACATGTATTATGGCGAATCCTTTTGCCAAATAAGTATTTTATCCATATATCATATATTCATACAAAAAATAACCATGTCAAACACATTTCCAAAATATATACGTATACGGTATTTTTCATGAATACCTAGAATATGTAAAATTCCATATTCTATATCTTTAATCGAAATGGAAAACAGACGACACTTTATACATGTGCAATTGCATGCAGATCATGAATCTATCATTATCTGGCATTGAAAGCATTGAAAACCATAACCTATACACCTAAAGTCCTCACCTTACACCTTGGAATCGCAACGGATCAGCTAGGTTTGCTAGGCTTCCGTATTCGGTAATTTGGTGGCCTAAAGAATGAAATAGGTTAGCTATTTCATAACCTACACCCTTTACACCCCAAAATAGATCTAGGGTTAGGGTTTCTTATCTCAAAATGAAGTCGGTATTGCCGGAAAAGTGGCAAGATCGGAGTGGTGGAGCTAGGGTAGGGATAGGAAACAGCAACAGGGAGATTCTCCCACTTCTCTCACTCTTTCTCTCTCTTTTCTCACTTCTCTCTCTAAGGTTTTCTTCAAATTCGTATGGCTGTGAGAGAGGGTGTTCTAAGGCCCTTATATAGCCTAAAAAGTCTCCAAAGTAGACTTAAGGTTAAGGTATACTTGAGTTATAACCAAAATGGCATTAATTCAGCTCAAAGGAGGGTTTCTGGCGGGCCTCCTTGAGCCAAAGGTCGGACTTAAGCTCTTTAACCTTCGATCTACGTGGAGTTAAGTTTTCGTCTCAGTCGGATTCCCAGATCACGCGTGGCGGACCAGTTTCAGTTCAATGGTCAGTGGGCCTTGATCCGAAATTCCAAGTATATGTAAATGTTCCTGAAATTTTTCCTGATCCGAGGGTGTATTTGGGTCAGATTCTGACGGTCTGGTTTCTTATAAATTGACCGCAAGTTTCAAGTCTCAGATCACTATTCCAGATATTTGTTTTGTAAAGGAATTATGTGTTTTCACACTCCTTCGCTCCAGACTCAAGCGAACAGCCGTGGGACATTATCTGGGTCTGATTTCCGAGATGGTTGTCAAGCCCAGCGAGCAGACGGGTAATGAGTTTGATCCTAGGTTTTAGGGTAACCTAGCATCAATGATTCTACAAGTTTTGGGTCTTGCAGATCATATTTAAAGCGATTCAAATGGATTTTGTAGCTAATCTAGTTTAGCACTTAGTTACTTTGTCTCATTTCTAAAGGATTTAATCCTAAGTGATTTCTGGTCGAGGTGGTACTCTGGCCTTTATAGTTTGTATATAGAGTGATCCAAGTTGTACTACTTAGCTAGTGTCTAGGGTGAAAGTACTTAGGAAAAATTGAAAGATCAAGGTGGTGAAGGTGGGATTTGTGAAGGAAATGATTTTGAAAAGGGATTTAAGGCTTTTATTGAGTGTTTGAGAAGTTAAACCGGTGTTAGGATTGACCCATCGCCTAAGGACGTCTAATTCCAGGTTGAAAAAATCCAGGCTGTTACAACCTTGCTCGACTTGACCTCCCTGATTCCCTTGAGCCAACACTGATAAATGGTATTTTCCCTGAAGAGCAATTGTTTAAACTCTCCCAACTACCTTAGTTTGCTGACATTGTAAATTATCTGGCTACAAGTTTCACGCCAACATATTGGACTGCGCAAGATAAGAAAAAATTCTTCACCGAGGTACGCAAGTTTTTATTGGATGATCCTTATTTATATATTGTCCAGACCAAATTCTAAAGAGATGTGTGGCAGATAATGAATATCAAAGTGTCATCTCCTTTTGTCATTCTCACGCCTGTGGTGGTCACTTTTCTACTAAAAAGACCACGACCAAAATTCTATAGTGCGAATTTTACTGGCCCACGATGTTTAGAGATACTTATGAGTTTTGCAAAGCTTGTAAGCATTGTCAGAAATTGGGAGGGTTGTCTCGTCAAAATATGATGCCTTTGAACCTCATTCTTATCATTGAAGCATTTGATTGCTGGAGGTTCACACTTTTGTAATATGTCATTTGAGAAGTTAATGAAGAAATATGACATCTCTCATAAAGTGAGCACTCCATACCACTTGCAGACAAGCGAGCAAGCTAAAATTTTCAATATGAAAATTAAACAAAATGTAAAAAACGGTTAACCCCGACCATAAGGATTAGTCGATTCGCTTGACTGATGCCTTATGGGCTTACCATACAGCTTTTAAGAACCCCATTGGAATGTCTCCCCTTAGACTCGTCTATGGGAAAGCTTGCCACCTACCTGTGGAGTTAGAGCATAGAGCCACTAGACTATTAAAAATTTGAACTTTAATTTAGGCAATGCTAGCTCATTGCGTAAACTTCAATTGAATGAACTCGAAGAAATCTGGAACGACGCTTATGAGAACTCGAGAATTTACAAGGACATGATGAAGGTATTCCATGATAGGAACATCCTTCGAAAATCATTTATAACTGGTCAAAAAGTCCTGTACAATTCTCGGTTACATCTTTTTCCAGGTAAATTTCGATCTCGTTGGACCGGTCCCTTCATTGTTACTGATGTCTATCCTCGTGGGGCCGTCGAGATAAAGAATTCGACGAATGGAAATGTTTTCAAAATGAATGGACAACGTCTTAAGCCATTTGTTGAGAAGTTTGATTCAGAGGACATGTCCATGCCTCTGACTCATCCGGTGTACTAGGATTGACCTCCTAGTCTAACGGAGGTGTAGTTAGGTTTATTGCTTTCATAGGATTTAGGATTAGGATAATTTGATTTCAATTTTTGTAGTCTTCGTGCTAACCCATTTACATGTTAAGAACTTTGGAAAAGCTTCAATTCTCCTTTGTCAGGTATTACCTTCTCATCACTTTCCATTTCTTTTTGGTGTCTCATGTGCATCACATGCTCATATCTTTTAGATTGAGTACAATGTAGGTTTTAGGTTGGGGGGTATGGATTAGGTAAACTAATCAGTGTTTTCTTAGTTTTGAGCAAAAATTGTGAAAATTTTCAAAATTTCAAGTTAAAAACATGTATGAGAAATGATAATTTGTGGAATTAAGAATGCTTTGATTATGATGATAGGATGGAGATTGAACTTTGAATTGTTGGAGTTTGATCAATCGAGTAGACTATCGTCTAAATTCTTGCACTTAATTGATTAAGAGGAAGATTGAATATCATGTTAATCTAAGTCACATGACACTTCAATTTGCTTTCTGTGAATAGTACTAGAATTTCTTTTTGTTAGTATGTATATCATTGAAAGATATTGAGAATTAAGTCTGGAGAATTTTATCCACCTTAAAAAGATGAAAAGAACCAATTAAAAAATAGAGAGATTGATAAAAAGGTCATGTATGATGAAAAGACCAGAAAGGAATGAAAAGTCTGAAAAGAATGAATAATAAAAGGGACTGTCGACATAAAATAAAAAACTTGAAAAAGAAGGAAAGGGTGATAATTTTGGAATTAGTACTTGATTATTCAATAAAACTTTAGGTGATGAGCATGGATAACATTATGAAATAGTGTTTCGAACAAGAAACAAATGCATTTCGTTTAGGGGAAATTTCATTCATTTGAACATATTAAGAGAAGAAGACAAGAAAGACAATCACTTTATTTATATATTCTAGGTTCTTCACATCCTTTTCTCCTTTGATTCCAAATAGAATACCCATAAATTATAATATACAATCAAGATTTAGCACTCAAATTATGTATAAATGTATGAAACATTAAAACATAATATTAAACATTGTGCTGGAAGTCATTGTGCACTATTAGAAGCCATCGTGCGCTGATGGAAGCTGTCATGCGTTGGAGGAAACTGTTGTACACTGGCACCCTCACTGTGCACTGGTTTCCATTGTGCGCTAGCTCTTGTTGTGTGCTGGCACTCATTGTGCGCCAACAGTGTTATGTGCTGGCACTCATTATGTGCCAGCAGTGTTGCGCCGCACAACGCCTGTTCCGCACAATGGTTACAGACTCTACCTTTCTTCTCATGCAAATTCTTCTCTCTTCATGATTGGTTGCTAATGACCCCTTTAGAGGAGTCAAGGGGTATATATAGCCTTCTCACACATGCGAACGTGCCACGTCATTGTGCGGTCCCCTTTGCGCTAACCACCTTTGTGTGGATTCCATTGATCGAGTGATTTGGTGCGGATTCCATTGTGCGCTATCCTTTATGTGGAACTCAGTGTGCGCTATCCTTTTGTCTGCGCACAATGATTATTTCCGCATAATGACCACTTTTTCCGCACAATGCTTGCTTTTTCTGCATAATACTCTTTTTGACCATCCTGTTTGCGCACAATGCTTTTTCTGCTATCTTCCTCTCTTTTTATGCCTCAACAGATGCCCCCTTGATCCTGCATTTTTATTTTTATACCTACATAATAAACATGTAGGATCAATAACAATTCTTTTAAACACTTGTTTTGTTGATCTCCGTCATTGTGCACATATTTTCTTCATTGTGTGCTGGCCGATTTGTGCACAACGGATTTGGCACAATGCTTTTACACACAACCGTTAGCGCACAACATCTCTCCCCGCTACCTATAAATAGAGGACTCGTCTTTATTTGCACCACTTTCCTCTCTGTTCTTTACTGACTTTGCATCAGGTTTCTACCTTTGTGCACTAACCTCATTGTGTGCCGCACAACCATTGTTCCACACAAAGCCCTTTGCACACAACAGCTTATTTCGCACAACAAGACTTAGCACGCTAAACCCTTCTTGTACTTAGTCAAAAATCCAGTGCACAACAGGTAGCGCTCAATGACTTATGCAAAACACTTTGCACATTTCATTTTGCGCACATTAGCTGTTCCACACAACAGCCCTGTGCACAATACCTTGTGCACAACACTTTTAACATTTCATTTTGCGCACATCAGCTGTTCCGCACAACACCCCTGCGCACAACAGCCCCGCGCACAACACCTTGCGCACAGTGACTCATACTTATAGATTCGGACTTTAAATTTATTTATTCTTTCCTTTCAGCACTCCTCGGTACTTTCATTTCCACTTAATGAAGTTTTCTCCCTCCTGTGTAAGTTTCAAATGGCCAACTCAAAAATACCCCTTGCTTCCCCAAGTACCACAGGACCATCTGACCCACAATCTACTGAAACCCATAATCCGAAAAGGCCCCGCTTCGGCCAGAACTACAACTCCTTCAAAGAGCCGGCTCCTATCATTATAAATTTCACTGATCGTATTCAATGCTTGTCCGAGCACATCCGCATGGCCATAATTATGAAAGAGATAGAGGGACCAAGAGAGATTAGGACAATTGGTTAAAATGCACAGCTAACTATCGCATTGATGACATTCATCCTTCCACTGTAGAGGCTTCCCCTTCCCCATCCGTTCCGAAATGACCAAGAGAGAAGAGCCAAGATAAAGCTTTTTAGGAGAAGATTCGAGAACATAACCGAAGACGCTTTCAGAATGCTTAGGATTCAATCAAGCTGGCTATTGAAGCAATCAAATTTCGCAACCCGTACAAAGATGAGACCATCTCTCTTCCTCTACAACTTCAGCGTCACCAATCCATTCTTCAAAGCGAGCCAACAGACTATATGACACAGAAAAAGCTTTTATATGTCTCTAATTGGGTGATCAAGGAGCCACAAATTCTCGAGGGCTATGTCATAGATAAAGGCTTAACCCAAAAGACCGGACAAATACGATACATGCATTTTCTCACACCGTGCCATGACCCTCACTCCTTATATCACACCCATTTCTTCGAGACAATTCAGCAACCCTTTCATCACTGTGATTCTTTGTGGGGTAAAGATGAATTCCAGACATGAGGTATTTGGACCGTTCATTTGTATTACAGTGCTTGGACCAAAGCGATTTTGGAGAAGCATAAAGATGTCCCTACTGCGGCAAGGCTGTATCATGCCATAGAAGCCACTTCAGACTTCTTTCAAAAAGATACGATGATCTACGAAGGCTTTCTGAAGTACTGGTCTTCTACCATGAATTCTTTCCATCTCCCAGTAGGGGAAGTGAGTATTACTTTATGAAATTTATATAGGATGGCCGGCCTGCCCATCTCCGGATCCTTTCTTGATGAATATATTCTTTCAAACCAAGAGTTTGCCTATGTCGCACCCAATAGAGTGCCCAAGATTACAGCGACAACCATCGAGCTCTTTCGGGAAACATCTTACTTCGCTGATGTTCACAAGATTTTTCCCCTTCAATGGCTAGCCCATTTTTCCCGCTACTTGGTGTAAGCATTTTAACATTCTCTTTCCCTTTTAAGCAATGCTTTTCTAGAAACGTGAATTGTTCACTGACCTTTCCTTCCCCTTCTCTCTCTCTTTTTTTTTAAAGGTTCCCCGGCGGTCACTATGCTGAGTTAGAAGCTAATCGTAAGAAAATAAAGGGCTCAACCGAATTCACCGCCGAAACTAAGCTAGCTGCTTTTCTGGCTTACTGGTTGAGCTTAGTCGTGCTCCTCAACTCAAAAAGTTCTGACTCTATTCAACCAACTTTATTTGTGGCAGTGGGTGCGATGGCAGAAGGTAGAAAGAGATATTCCTTGGCCCCTCCTGTCTTGTGTTCATTATACAGAGCTTTCGGTCATGTCGCGACACATTGCTCAAGCCTGGCACTAGGAGTTTCATCTGCTTTCACTTCATGGCATTACTTCTCTAGATGGCTCGGCATTTATTTCCCCTGGACATACAATGATCCGGAGAAGGCCTATGTTCATCCTGATCATCTGCCCTGTGGCATTTTCTGAAGTGGAAAATGATAAGGAAGGGATACGAATGGATAGTGGATAAATTGATAATATGGAATCCATCGACTTCTTTCCTTTTTAATTAGATTATCAGGCCAAAGACAGATGTGTAGAGGATAACTAAGCCTTGGACCCTATTGAAAGGATTTTCTTTCTCTGCATTCGTTCTTGCAGTCTTCCATTACAAGAAGGGCTAGAGTTCTGGCGAGAACCATATTATCTGAGTGGATTCGCCAGACAGTTTGGGTATAATTAGGCCATGCCCCAAACAGGTGAGGAAGTCACCAGAACAATGAGGAGTTACGAAGTCGGTTCTTACAACTGGGCTCTGATATGGAAGCAGCTCCTAACTAGAAATTTTGGCTCTTTATTCATCCTCCGAGGGTATAATCATAGAGTAACAGCTTCATATACTTGGATGCGATGGTAGAGTCATCATTACTATTTAGTGTGCAATTGCTTTTTAGTGGATCACCCTATCTGGATTCCTTCCTCGCACTTGAGGAATTACAGACCGGAACAAGGGATCGGGTACTTTTACGAGAAAGATCAAGCCGTCGTCCCAAGGCAACTTCGTCGAAAAATTTCTGTGGAAGATCCTATTAGAGAGATAAAGCCCCCAAACACTCTTGAAGGCTGGATTGCTTTCGGTTCCCCTCTGGATATGATAAATCAGAGAGAAAGATCGGCCAGTCCTCACAATAAATTTGAAATTATAGGGGGTGTTCTGCCTTCCCCTACTCTCGTAGGAGAAAATCAACCTGCGAGTCCAGCTCCTGTTATTCCTTTGGTTACAGAACTTGTCCCTCCTGCAACTTCTCAACCTGTCGAACATGTGGCTGCCATGATTGTTCCTATCGTGGATCTTATAAAAACCATATCCAATCGTGCCATTGCCCCAACTTGTTCGGTTATACGTCGAATTGTCATTGCTACTTCCCCCATGACCCGCTCTCGCACCAAGTCACTGTCTCCCGAGGTTTTGGCCCAACCAATTCCTTCTCCCTCTTGAGGTGCACATCTTCTTCCTGTGAAGACTGCTTATAAAGGAAAACAAACCGTGTCGGAGGAAGATAGCTCGTCGGAATATTTTGTAAACACTGCAAGTGAAGATACATCTTCTCCCACAAGTCTCACTGATGAAGGAGATGCTTTCTAAATACAGATACTGATGTTGAGATAAACGTTGGAGAAGAGAGCGATACTGAAGTTAGGTCTTCTTTTCCTGATGCTCCCACTACCCATCCTGACACTTCCCATCCTATTCCAGAGACTTCTCTGGATAATGAAGAGAAACTTGATTATGGTGAATACGACGGTTCTCCTGGTGAGAATATCTTTCTTTCTTTTGATGCTTCGTATTCCCCTTATATCTTGGATAGTGGAACATCAACTTCAAGGGTTGCAGAGGCTCAACCGTCCGATATTCAGGCAATAATGGGGAACGTACTTCTTCTTGCTGGTCCAGAAGAAACTTTGCCATCAGTCCCTCAAACATCTGATGCCCCTGTTCAGATTACCAAGTCCCCTACTGCATGCCCTTCTCCTATTCAGCCGGTAGCTCGGAGTCTTGAATTTCTTTCTAATCCTGTTGATGTCCCCACTCCAAATGCTCTCGACTCAAGCACCGTAGGAGTTCAGGAACTTTTTTTCAATGCTGTTATCCCAGTTCTACAACACCCGTAACTCATTCTGTTCCAGTTGTCTCCACTGTCGTTCCTACTCCAGGTACATATTTTCTTTCCTTATTTTATATCAACATTGAATACACATATGTTTTGTTTTAAACTTATATCCCTCTCTTATCTTTTAGTTTCAGTCGTGCCAACTCCTAGTGGATTTAAAGGATCCAACTTAGTGATGGCAGCCTTCGATAAGTTCTCCTTGGAAAAAGTGCCACGCCTTATGTTGGGACTTTTCAAGAATGCGATTTCTGTCATTGTTGGCGCTTTTAAAGACCCAACTTAATGGCCCTTTCTGGATAGTGCTCTAGCAGTTCTTGCTCACTCAGCTCGCCTGGCACATGTGGATGTTAAGCCTCTTTACACTTCCTTATCACAATTTTATGACTCCACGAAGAACTTGGAAGTAACGCGGAGTATGGTCATTGCTCTCGAGATTCTCTATCATCGGAAGGAATTAACGCTTCTTAAGGAGAAGCTCTCTCAGGCAGATGATGTTCTTGCTAACTATAATGCTGTTAGTTAGTCACTCCATGAGAAGTTGAAGGTTTTCGACAGAAATAAGGTAGACATTGATGATCAAATTGCTTTTCTCGCGAGGGAGATTCTATCGCTTAAGAGTCAATGAGAAGCGGAAGACGCAACTATTTGTCAGATCAGAGCGGAACTTGAAACAAACAATTAATTAATTGATATGATACAAGCTGAGCGGACAAGGAATGGGGAAGCTGCTGCTTTTTTGGAATCTGAACTAGTTGGTGCTCCTGATCAGACCAGCATGATCCTCGAAGCTGAACACACAACTACTGTAGCACAATCTCAACTAAAAGAAGACTTGCAGCATTACTTAGAGATTTTGAACATAACTGAAGATTTGTAGGCATTGTATGTAAACATTCTTTTTGTGCTGTGATGTATAAACAACTTATAAAATTTTATCAGAGATATTTCAAGATATTCTACTCTTTCATCATTCTAAGCATATTCATTTGTTGTGCAGTTATCTTGGCATGATATTTCATCGAAGCACTATTAACCACCACATATCATGATTGTCAGTATGGGATTTTCCTATGTGATTTATGTTTTGATAGGTGGTGCTAGATTTCAGTTTACTTAGATAGTCACACACAGTTTAAGCTCTTAAGTAGTTGGAGCAATTACGGTCGTGAGTGGGATTTACGCATAGGGATGGACACAGTAGCTCTCTAGAGTTTGCGAGGCTTTACCAGGCTACCTCAGGTACCAAATCCAAGGTCGTCGGTCCATCAATGAGTAGGTTTATGCCCTTCCTCATGAGTTAATACCGAAATCAAACCATGGATATGGGTTTTCTTCGTCTGTGAGTTCGGATCCATTCCTAGGAGGGTATTTTCATCCTCGTCCATGACGCTGTCGAAAAGCTCACAAATGGCATTGGTCTCACGCGTGACTGGTTGTTTTATGAGTTTTTGGCCTTTTAAGGCTTTTAGTCGCTGGCTCTGTCTGCTGTCCGCATGGGTATGCACATGATGGCCTTCACAGGCTTTTTTAGGGCCAATGGCTTCTCACTACTGCCCGAATGGTGAAAGCGATAGGCTTATGCGTAGTTGGCCATGTAAGGCTTGGCTAGGCTACCTTAAGAAGTAAGCTACCATCACTGTCATCAACTTTATATGTGGTTGGCTGCACAGTCTGTTCTGCTGCCAAAATTGATAAATCAATAATTGATATTTTGCTATCGCTGATGATGTCTTAAGGACATTCGTATTATGTTTAACATAATGTATCGGCTTGGCGATGATAACAATTTTGATTAAAATGAGCTTATGTGAACGATTGATGATGACAGTAACAGTTGTTACTTTGGCGATAATCATTGATGCTTGGCGATCATCAACGCTTCGGCGGTAAAGTTTGCGCTTTTTATTCATTCTCGTGAGGGAGAGTACATGAATTTGTCCTTCGCAGCTCTCTTGCTCATGAAGATATAATATAAGGTTGTGCCTGTAAAGGCTATTTCATCATTTCATCTTTTTTTTTTTTTCATCTGTGATTGCCTCTTGATATAGAAGAATTATCTTAGTAATATTCTAAATCAGAATTTCTCCCACTGTCAAGAGTAATATTTCTTAATGAAGTGAGCATTGACCGGTATACTGATGCCTCGTTTGTCTTGACCTGTTACTTTGTATGCTCCATTGGAGTAAACTTCAGTTATTACATACGACCCGTCCCATTTGGGGTCAAACTTGCCCCTGTTTTTCGAGTGACTACTATCGGCCTTTTCAACATCACCAAATCCCCTTTCCTAAAAGATCGGTGTTTAACCTTTTTATCGAAGGTGGCAGACACTCTGGCTTAATATAATTATAAACTCTGTTGAGCTGCCAGCCTTTTTTCATCAAGCAAATCCAATTCTTTCAGCCGTACCTTTACATTTTTGTCATCTGTAATTGATTGATGCACTGCTACCCTTAGTGAAGCGACTTGTATCTCGATTGGCACGACAGCTTCCACACTATATACTAATGAATACGGGGTAGCCTGTATCGCTTTACGATGCGTTGTTCGATAGGCCCATAGAGCTTCCTGCAGTTTTTCATCCCAGTCACGCTTATTCCTGCTCACCGTCTTCTTCAGTATTTTTACAATCGTCTTATTGAATGCCTCAGCCAGCCCATTGGCTGGTGGATAATAGGGCGTTGAGAATGACTGATGAATCTTGAACTTTTGACATAACTTCTTCATGCCCTGTTCTTGAAAGGAGTGCCATTATCTGTAATGATTCTTTTTGGGATACCATAGTGATATATTATCACTTGCCGAATGAAACTAACAACATCTTTCTCTTTAACACTTCGTAGTGCGACCGCTTCTGTCCATTTGGAAAAGTAGTCCATTGCTGCTAGTATATACTGTTTCCCTCTAGACGACGGTGGGTTTATGGGGCCAATGACATCAAGTCCCCACGCGGCGAAAGGCCAAGAAGTAGCTGACTGATGAAGGTCTTAAGGAGGGATATGTATGATGTTTCCGTGGATTTGACACTCATGGCATTGTATCGCATAATCTATTGCATCTTTAAACATTGTCGGCCAATAATATCCCATCTGGTGCACTCGATAGAACAGATTCCTCCCGGCTTGATGCGCCCCGCATTCCCCAGAATGTGCCTTGCGTAGCACTTGGCTTGCCTCTTATTTGTTTAGATATCGCAGTAACATTTCATTATAACATCTTCTGTATAACTCCTCATTGCACAAAATGAGTCTTTTTACTTTCTGCTTAATTTGCGATTTTGCTTCTAGATCGTCTGGCAGGATGTCGTATTTGAGATAGTCAATGAAGGGCTGACACCAATCATCTATTGTCACTTCTAGGCATGATACGGGTAGGGCTTCCATTGTTTCATCAATTACCTCTGTTGAAGGCAAGAATATCCTTTCTTTGATTGTTACTTGCAGGGGGCATTGATCTGGGCAAGACAGCGCTGCTGCTAGGCTGGCCAGAGCATCGACCTTCGTATTTTCATTTCGTGGTATATGCTTGACTTCAACGTTTAAAAATTTCTCCAATAAATGTTGTGCTCTTCGGCAGTACGGCAGAAGTTTCGGTTTTCTTGTTTCAAATTCCATCGCCACCTGATTTATGACCAGCTTAGAATCCCCGTAAATTTGCTGGTGTTTTATTCTTAGTTCACTGGCTATCTCTTATCAGCATTATTTTCAGCTTCATTATTCGTACACGCCATACCTAACGTGAAAGAATAAGGCAACAAATCGCCCTATGGGGTAATGAATATTACTCCGGCACTTAACCCCATCACCCGAACCGCCTCATCAAAGAACATTTGCCACGCTTCAGGCAATTCTATCATCATGACTTGTTCATCTGGGAATTCACCGAAAATAGCTTTACAACCTGTCACAGGATGAGCCACTAGAAAATCTGCCACTGCTTGTCCTTTTACTGCTTTCACTGGCTCGTACGTGATCGCATACTCTGATAACAGTAACATCCACTTTGCCAACCTTCCTGACAATATTAGTCTTGTCATAAAAAACTTAATGGGATCTGCTCGAGATATCAGAGTTATGTCATGGAACAAACAATAATGTCTTAATTTCTGAACTACAAACACTAACGCCAGGCATATCTTCTCGATAGGCGTATAGTTACATTCTGCACCGATCAATGTTCGACTTAAATAATAAAGTGCTGCTTCTTTCCCATCATCATTCACTTGTGCCAGCAGGGCTCCTAGTGAATTCTCAGCTGCTGATATATACAAAATGAGGGGCCTTCCTTTCACGGGGGCTGTTAATACTGGAGGTTGTTTCAACAATTCTTTTATCGAATCGAAGACATTCTGGCAGGATTTATCCCATATGAATTCTTTTTCTTTCTTCATCAGATGAGAAAACGGCTGGCATCTTCCTACAAGGTTTGAGATAAAGTGGTAGATATATGCTAACTTGCCCTGCAAGCTTTTTAGCTCTTTCAACATTTTCGGAGGAGGCATATCTTGAATAACTCTAACTTTCTCTGGATCTATTTCGATACCCCTGTGTCTCACCACGAAACCCAAGAATTTTCCCGACAATACTCCAAACGTGCATTTAGCCGGGTTCATCTTCAACTGTTTCTTTCTGATTCGGCGGAAAACCGACGCTAGATGTTCACGATGCTCCTCATGATGATTCGACCTGACCACCAAGTTGTCCACATACACTCAACATGCTTGTGCATCATGTCTTGAAATATATTCTGCATTGCCCTTTGATACGTTGTTCTTGCATTCTTGAGACCGAATGGCACGACCTTATAACAATATATCCCCAATGGAGTTCTGAAAGTTGTCGCCTCCTCATCTTCAGGTGCCATTCGTATTTGATTGTAACCGGCGTAGCCATCCATAAAGGACATGACAGCATACTTCGTGGTGTTGTCAATTAACATTTCAGTTATCGGTAGTGGAAAATCATCTTTTGGACATGCTTCATTCAAATCTCCGAAGTCAGCGCAAACCTTAATCTGCCCATTCTTTTTATTTACTGGGACTATATTTGATATCCATTTGGTATATTTAACTTCTCTGACGAATCCTACCTTCATCAGTTTCCTTATTTCTTCTTCTATCTTGAGAACCAGATCTAGGTGAAACCGCCTCTGTGTTTGCTTAATGGGTCTTTTGTTATTAGAGATATTCAATCGATGCCTCACTACTGTCAGCTCTAAACCTAGCATTTTTGCATACGTCCAAGCAAAGACATCTTTATTTTCCTTTCAGAGACTAACGTAATGATCAGCTTCTTCTTCTGATAAACTGACACTTATGAAAGTATTTCACGGTTCTTCTTCTATTCCCAAATTTATCTCTTTCAAGCTGTCGATCGTCGGTTGCCCCCCATCCTCCATTTGCTTTGGAGTTGTCTCGAGCTTGCTGATCATATCAAGGTCTGTTTCTACTATTTGGTTGGCCGTCACCATATTCACGGAAGATTCTGCCCCCAGTCCTTGGAATTTTTCTCGCTTCTTTTGATTGGCCCTGACTGGAATCTGAATTCCTTTTCCATAATTTAAACCAACGGGTTCTTCGTGGTCAAAGCCTATTTCCTTCATGATTTTTCGACTTACCTAACTATATCTTTCCAGCTCTTTGGGCATTAACCTTCCATTTCCCACCCCACTGCTAACTGTTTCATCTTATTTTATTTCTGATGGGGCATAAAATTCGATCAATTCTGGATACCTTGCATTGGGTTAAACAAAAAACCTCTTCGGAATGAGGGGAAATGACCTACTCCTCTCAGCATCTGGGAGTGGTACTGTATAATTTGATTGTAGAATCTCCAACTGTTCAGGCGATAGCAACGTTAATGGCGGTTGCCCTGGCTGTTGCAGATGTTTCGGGACAAAATAGAACTTCTTCTTTGCTTTCTCTATTACAGGCGACTTCGTTCCCTTTTCTTTCACTATTTCCATGCAAGCATTTTTTTGGTTTTTATTCTCATCATTTTCTCTCTCTTCCTTGCTGGCAAATGCATCATAATAACTCGCATCTGCGAAGAAAGCTTCAGCTTCTGTATATGGTATCGCATCGGCTAACACTTTATGCTGTACCCCGTCTTTGCAGTATTTGAAACACTGGTGCAGGGTAGAATGTATGATGCCATACTGATGCATCCAGGGTCTTCCCAAAAGGAGATTATATGTAGTCACTGCATTTATAACATGGCAGACGACATTCGTATTTAGCTCTCCTATCTCCAGTGTTATCGTGATCTTCCCAAGCGCACGCTGTCCGTCTTGATTAAAGCCCTGTATCATCATTCCACTAGGGCGTAGGTTCGAGCGTCGATCACCAAATTTACTCAGCATTGTTAATGGCAACAGGTTTACAGCAAATCCGTTATCGAGCATTATCCATTTTACTTGCTTACCGCAAATATGACCCATTATCATCAACGACCTATTATGTTCCTCATCACAGGCCAAGTCTTCATCGGAGAAGGAGATAACCAGCAGACAATCTTCTTGTTTCACACTCTCTAATTTAGTCAATAACACTTCCCTTATACTTTCATCAGACAATGCTTTAATTAGGCTTTGTCGGGAGTCTTCTGACAACTTCAGAGCGTTGTAAACACTCAATTGGGCCAGAATGCCTTTCAAGTGACTTATTATGTCGTAAGTCACTTTTCCTATCTCCTTTCCCTTTTCCTCTTTACCACTGTTATCGTTGCTGTCGTGACTCTTGGCTGTTTCCGTCTTTTCTTTTTCATTTTTTGAACTTGGTGGGCTAGCCATCTTCTTCCTTGATCACAAGGTAGTTACGACAACTTTCCCTGTTGTTTTCTGATCATTCACCCTTGTCCTCTCTTGACAATTTTCTCATAAGGTGAGTACATTTACTGTTGCTCTTCTGTCCCTTTCTTTCTCCTTTCCGACTATTATTTCGCCCTTATTTATCATCCTTTGTATAATATACTTCAGTATATAATAGTTTTCTATCGGATGCCCTACCAGGCAGTGATAATGACAAAAGTCTCTTTCCTTTATTTTAGATGCCTCCTCGGGATGTTTTGATAGCGGCAATTTAATTGTTCCAGCTTTTAGCAACTGATTCATCATGGGGAGTACGTCGTCTTTTTCAAACGCGAAACCCTCGTGAGAATTCAACGATCGGGGTCTCTTGTCGTAAAACCTCCCTCTGGGGCAACTCGGCTCTTCTCTCCTTTCCGCCCTTTTGCCTTTCACTTCTCTTGATTCCTGGCTCCTTTTTTCATGATCAACCATATTTGTGATCAACCTCTGAGATCCTTTTCTAACCATTTCATAATTGAACACTGGCATCTTCTAAGTCATTAATTCTAGAGCAAGCGCTTTTGTAGCCAACTCGTGAAAGGTTCTGATGTCTGCACTGGTGAGACTGAATGTTATTCCGGTCTCCATAGAGTTCAGGCACATTTTCACATGTTCTTTCTCTTTAGGTAATTGCCTGCAAGAAGCTCCCAAGGTCTTCCATTTGTCTATAATTTTTTCCACCGGCTCTCCTTCCCTCTGTCGCACTGAAGCTAGTTCCGTGATACTGACATCACGTTCTGATGAGAAAAAAATTTGACATGAACGCGTCTTGCATCTGCTCCCATGTTCTTATCGACCCAGGCATTAAGCTAGCATACCACCTGAACGCTTTATTCGTTAAAGAAGACCCAAACAATCGGAGACAGTATTGGGGTACTGTGGAGAAGTTCCCCATGCTGGTGATGAAGTGCATCAGATGTTCTTCTGGTGATCCATCCCCATTGAACTTCTGAAAGTCCGAAAGTTTAAAACTGTTCAGGAAAGGGATATCCTTCACTTCTCTCGAGTATGGTGTCCGATATTTGAATCTTCATGTGCCCTCATGTTCTCTTTCCGACCTAACCGCTTCTTCAACGACTTGTCGTACTTCTTCCTGTGTCACTATTCTCATTATGGGAACAAATCCATGCGACTTAGTCCTTGACAGCTACGACCCTTCAGGTTGTTGCTCTCTTTCATTCACATCTCCAGCCATCGGGGATGCTGCCATTTCTGGCAACATTGTGTGTGAGGGTTGCTAAGGCTTCTTTGAGATTTCTGCATTCTTCCATTAGTGCTCTTTATGCTTCTGCCATTTCATTTACACGGTCCTTTGTAGTTGGCGTATTTTCCTGATTGGTTCCGGCCATGTGTGCTGCGGCTTCTCCACTCTTTGATGAAGCTAAGGTCAGAGTGGGATAAGAATACGTTGACGTGATAGGGCTCACGAAAAGAGGGGAGGATGGAGTTTCATTTGACTTCTCTGTGTGCCCGTTGCCGTTGATCGATCGGGGTGAAACAGATGCCTGTGAACTTACTAGCAGTGCTTTGCCCTTTTGTTCTTTCATCCATCTGGTTCTCGGGGTTATCAAGGCCGTGAAATCACGGGACGTTAGTTGTGGAACTGTTCGCCTGGGGTATATCGCAGGAGGGGCGAGTTCAGGATTTTTTCTGGCGGCATTTCGTGTCACCGGCCCCCTAACTCTTCTCAATGGCGAGTTTATTCTTGTTGCAGTTGCATTCTGGGCCCTTGTCCTTCTGCAAGTGATGATGATCCATTCATCTCTTTCTCCTTGTGCCACTGCGAAGCAGTCACGACTGTAATAGCCGCCCGTGATTCTGTTTGCTTGTTTGCTACTGCTTTACCCTCATTAAGTCCAGCTCATTTATCAGCATATTCCACAACAAATCCTATCGTGGTGAAGTAGAAAACTGTATTTCCTTGAACGGTTGCCATTGATTGGTTGGTTACAATATTCTTCTTCTCCTTTCATTCATATGCATGAAGTAAAGGAAAATTAATACTTATATTAAATTGTATTCTATTTTGGAGATGAAAGGTAGGATGTTCCCGTTGCGAGTCGCCATTTTGGTGCCTTAAAGATCCCAAACAGTTGTGATTATCTCCCTTGTAATTCTTAGGTTTATATTCAAATGAATATGAAAAATCCCCAGCAGAGTCGCCATTTTGTTTCGAATAAGAAACAAATGCATTTTGTTTAGGGGAAATTTCATTCATTTGAACAGATTACGAGAAGAAGACAAGAAAGACAATCACTTTATTTATGTATTCTAGGTTCTTCACATCCTTTTCTCCTTTGATTCCAAATAGAATACCCATGAATTATAATATATAATCAAGATTTAGCACACGAATTATGTATAAATGTATGAAACATTAAAATATAATATTGAACACTGTGCCGGAAGTCATCGTGCACTATTAAAAGCCATCGTGTGCTAACGGAAGCCGTCGTGCGCTGGAGGAAATTGTTGTGCACAGGCACCCTCATTGTGCGCTGGTTTCCATTATGCACTAGCTCTTGTTGTGCGCTGACACTTGTTGTGCGCCATCAGTGTTGTGTGTTGGCACTCGTTGTGCACCAGCAGTGTTGTGCGCCGCACAACTCCTGTTCCGCACAATGGTTGCAAACTCTACCTTTCTTCTTCTACAAATTCTTCTCTCTTCGCAATTGGTTGCAAATGACCCCTTTAGAGGGGTCAAGGGGTAGCCTTCTCACACGTGCGAACGTGCCACGTTGTTGTTGTGCGGTCCCCTTTACGCTAACCACTTTTGTGCGGATTCCATTGTGTGGGCGACTTGGCGCGGATTCCATTGTGCGTTATCCTTTGTACGGAACTCGGTGTGCGCTCTCCATTTGTCTGTGCACAATGATCATTTCTGCACAACGACCACTTTTTCCGCACAATGCTTGCTTTTTCCGCACAATACTCTTGTTAACCATCCTATTTAAGCACAATGCTTTTTCTGTTGTCTTCCTCTCTTTTTATGCCTCAACAAATAGTAGTATGTTATGGAAAGTAAAAAGAATTCACTATTAGAAAATTTTGATATATGAACTTATGCTCTTAAATGATTGATATAAAAACTTTTTGATTGATTACTCATGTGATTCAGCTCTAGGTTTTCAAAATTACACTCTCACTTCTTTAGATTGTACGCATTCATACTTGATTTCATAAAAGATTATTTTTTGAAAGTGATTTGAACATTGAAAATTGAAGATCACTTCATGCATGTTTTGCTCGAGACTAGCAAAATACTAGTTGAGGGGAGTGTTGAGTTTGAAATATTGCATATTTCCTCCTATTTATACCTTGGTTTTATAAACATGATAGTGCTTAATTGATTTAATTATGTGTGTTTTCATGTGCAAGGTGATCTCGAGAGCTTGAAGTGAAATTGATGCCAAAAGGAAGATTTATGCTCAAAAATTACTAAATGAAGATTTTGAGATTTGGAAGTCATTAATGAAGAATTCACATGCTAAAGATCCAAGAAAACCAAGTGAGGAATAAAGAGAATCAAAGATTTGAAGTGAAGAAAATGAACCCTGAAATTGTCTTGAAAACAAACATATTTATGAAATTGTCCTGAAAAAATATATTCTGAAACTTCGAGTCTATTTTTGGAAATTGCGTAGAGTGCCTAAATTTTAGGTGGTTTAAACTCCAAGCATATTTTGGAAAACTGCGCAGAGTGCGTAAATTTGAGGCGGTTTCTAGATTTTTCCAAACTAGTGCGAAAGTTGGAGTTCCACAACTATAAATAGGACTCCCATAGGATGCTCTAAAGCATCTTATAGGGTTTTGAAAGGTTTCAAGGAGCATACACAAGGGTGAAGTAGCCGCCAAAGATGTTTTCTTCTTCCCTAGTTTATTTTCATGATTTGCTTAAGAGATTTGGTTTCAATCATGTCTATGGTTGGCTAAACCTCTTAGCTAGGGCTAAGAGATGAAGCTTATAGTGTGTTTGAATGTTTATTTTACTTTGATTCTTGTTCTTATTGAACTTCATTGATTTCTAGTTTGATATTAAGGGAATATTTTCAGTTTTCTATAATTTATTGTGACTCAAATTACAATAGACGTTGTGATAGCTTTGGATATATTTTTTTCCTGTTTTGAGATAGTGAGATTGGTAAATCCCATTGTTCACCATCGTCTCCTGGGCATGGTAGGGTGATAGAATCCCTTCCAATCATCACAATTCTCCTCCATTGAGAATTAGGTCAATGAAAAGTTCAGATTTGATTTAAATTGCTTTATCTTTCAATTGGATAGGATAGGACTCAAATTTCAATTGTGTTCCTTGAATCAAGTAAGGTAGCATCTCGATAGCTACAAGTAGATCCTTAGCACCCTAGTTCCCACCTTTAATTGACAGTTTAAACATTATTCACAATTACTCTCTTTTATTCCAGAATTTAGATTGAGATCTTCTTTTAGTTCTTTTCAGAATACATACAAGTTTAGTCCATGTGGATTCAACCTTGTTCTCACGAGTTATTACTACATCGCGACCCTAGACTTGGGGTTGTGAACATCTGGACCATTGATCAGGGTCAAATATTGCATATTAGACCCCGAGTATTGCCCTATTTTATATACATGATAAGGCCTAATATCGGATTTTAATTATATTTTTTGTTACAGGAGGAAATTAGGAGCGTGTATTGAAAATTAATGTTAAAAGCATGGATTTGACGCTCCGAAATTATCAGAGCACGGGATGGACTCCAGAAAACTAATAATGAAAATTTTACACGCCTGGGATCTGAGGAAAGCACGATAAAGAGGCCTGAAAGGGTCCAGAATGCAAGATCACATGTTTCCCGCCATCCGATCAACTCGAAACTTCATACATGTGATGGGGACCATAAATCAACCGTACATATTAAATTTCAACCTCTGGATATCTCGGAAAGTGCCCCAATGGACAAATCAGCCCACAAACCATCGATTTTGGGCCCACCTGATATCTGGATATGCCCCAAATTTGGTCTCAACTGTCTAAATAAGATGATAAAAGAGATGGATGGAGTGGATGTCTCACATGCATCACAGTGGACCCCACGTGTACATGAGGGAG
Organism: Magnolia changhungtana; assembly: GCA_030180095.1. Lineage (NCBI taxonomy): Eukaryota > Viridiplantae > Streptophyta > Magnoliopsida > Magnoliales > Magnoliaceae > Magnolia > Magnolia changhungtana. The sequence continues at coordinate 1,266,308 of JASAUF010000638.1, forward strand.
TGCACAGGCGGTGCACTCTCGCACCGCACCGCACCGCTGCCTCGGTCAGCGAAAGCGCTGACCCGCGCTCGATCTCTCTCTTCTTCAACAGCGTCCCGCTGCCGACGTGCGTTCTTCGGTTGTGGGCCGCACACATCGCTCAAATGGACGATCCAATCCGTTCATTCGTTTCCTGGGTCAGCATTTTCCCTCGCCTATGTGAAATTTTGGTCCATGCACAGGGACGTGTGTAGATCTCAGCCGCACACAAGATGGACGGTGAGTTCAAAACTCTGTGGGCCACCACAAATATCACTCGAAAATATACATTCCCGACTGGTTTTCCGTTCCCATCTCAGTGGACGGAGTGGATTTGTCACTTGATCAAAGAAGTGGGACCCACCATCACCACGGAAGGAGTTTCGCGCCGCGAAACGCACGGACGCTGGTCCGTTTTGCGAAGAACAGTGGGCCCCACCCGTCAACCTTCTGGTCAATCTGAACCGACCATCGTGTAGAGGGCCACGAGAACTACAAAACCATGCTGAGATTCCACTCCCATGCATATACACGTGTGCGGTACAGAGGCCACAAAAGGGCTGCTCGGCGACGTTCAAAACCGATTTTTTCGAGATTTCTTCTGTGGGCCGCGCCAATGGACCTTCAAAACCACCCATTCTTGGTGAAATTTCGTCCGAATCCAATGGACGGGGTGGATTTTCCAAAACACCCTGTGGGGCCCACCGATCACGGCCTGCGAAAAATTACACTTCGAGTCCGCTCACGACTCGCCACCGATTCCAGCCATCCAGCAGCTATAAAAGGGAAGTTTTGGACGTGGGAGAGGTATTCAGATCCAAAGAATTGGAGATCCAAAGCCAGGGAGAGAAGAAAGAGAAGGAGAAAGAGAGAGATTTTTCGGTTTTGTGTTTTTATTTTATGAATTTTATTTAATATTTTTTTTTATGGATTTTATGGGTCACTAATCTCTCAGCTAGGGCTGAGATGAAACCCTTAAGTTGATTAACTCTTGTTTTAGTTGATTTACTTTGAATTTTAATTAATTTGTTCTTTCTCTGAGTGGGCTTTATGGGTTTAAATTCCATACTTCTCCATCTATGAACTTGATCAAAGTATATAGATGGATGTTGTTTGGATGCTTATTACAGGTGCTTGTGTCTGATCAAGAACAGGTTTCCTATAGAGGAAGGAACAGGGTGCTTTAATGAATTTTACATACCATGTGCCCGACCAAGGACATGGGATGTATTGTTCATGGCATTGCTTAAAGGAATTAGACAGTCTGTATGCCCGATTCAGGACACAGATTGTGCTTTCTCTATTTAAGTGGTATCAATCTAGATCGAGGTGAATCAACAAACAAAACAAGGGTTAGGATAGTTAGGGGTGGATTCGAAAGTCCTAGTGCTCTCTCTCTGACTGAATTTTCTTCCCTGTTCTTAATTGTTTTATTTTTTTAGAATTATGCTTAGTAGTTCATACCACTATTTGTTGGATTAGTTAAGGAGAGTCTTAGATTTGAGTTGTGACAACCAGTCCTCGTGGGATTCGACCTCGATCTTACCGAGTTTATTACTACATCACAACCCTATACTTGGGGAGTGAACAAGTTTTTGGCGCCGTTGCCGGGGACTGTTTCGTTCCAAATTGAATTTAGGATTCTCTCTTATCATAATTCATAGTCTTAGGATTTTACTAACTTTAGGTTAAAGTTTTTTTAGAAACTAACATATTTCTTGTTTTGTAGGATTCTGAGATAGAAACTTCTAATTTGGTGATATCTTCCTAATTTCTCTATTTTTTTTATTTTTTTTATTTTTATTTCTAGAATTAGGGTTTTTAGAAAATTTTCTAACCTTAGATGTACTATTTTTTAAAAAAAAAACTAACTTGTTTTGTTTTGTTTTGCAGGTTTTTAACATAGGAACTTCTACTCTGGTAACATCCTTCTAACTTCTTCCTTACCTTCTGTATTGCTGTAGGATTTTGCTTTCTTTTAGGATTAGTCTCAGAGTTAAGGTTCTACCATGGAATCGTGGGTAGATGCATATGCTGAGTTGGATAGGTTTTATTGGGACATGCCTGAAGGTTGTGGAATTCAACGTATACCTCAAGATTTTTCTCCATCAAGAACAGACATTGAGAACCGACTAGAACGTTATGTTCCATCGGTTAATAGGGCCGTATACGATCGTAATTATGGGAATGAAGATTATTATCAACCATCATATTCTCCCATGTATGATCAGTATGACTATAACCAGTGGAACCATCAAAATTTGGAAGTTGAACCAACAATATATTGTAATAATTATTCTCTTGGATCTCATACCTTTGAGATCCAACCAGAAACGATCCAAGAGGATTCATGTTTTGATCCAGAACAATTCAACCAGCATGTTGCGAAATTGATGAAATCATTAGAAGCACTCAATTCGCGCATTGAAAGGATAGAGGAAGCTCGCTCATTCCAACTACAATCCAATCCAGAAATACAATGCGAGGAAAGTGATCCTCACTCATTTTTAACGAAATCTGGAATTTGGAATGAGGAGTTGGATTCCATTAATGAGCACACGATTCAATTCCCTGATGAGTCGATCTCAATGACTGTTCAAAAGAATGATGGAGATACTTGGGTGTCTTTCAAATACAGTGATGATGACACACTTTCCTTACATGACACACAGGATTTCAATGATGAGGTAGAGGTTAGTTTATTCGAACCTCAACCAAATTTAGAATGTGAGGAAAGTGATCTCATCCCAAGTGCGCACTGCACAGAATTAGACAATGATGTGTATTGGGATGATGATCTTGGATGTTCCGCCCCAATTCCCTTGGAATCAATCTCAAGTTTGGTCCAAATCAATGATCAAGACGTACACGAAGTGGTTGGTCATAATGAGCCACTCCCCTCACCTAACATGTCTGATTTAAAGGTAGAGGACGGGCCCCTTACAACTGACCCTTCTAACTCTTGTGAAATGTGTTTGGACTACTACTCTGAATTACATGATGATATGATTCGGGAGATGGACGAGCTACTTGATATGACTCTTGAATTTGAAACCACCCAGTTGAGGCCACCGTCTGAACTGTTGAATAATGACGATTCATCGCCTCTTCTGAGTAGTATCGATGAACAGAGTCCATATATCAATGCTTCGTATACTGATCTTCAATCTGTCTGTGCAGGGCTAGAGCAAGAGGGCACACCTCCGTTTACCTTAAAAAATGATGGATTCCTTGGGCAGATCATTACGAGCTCTAATGTGGAAAATGAGTCACTCTCAGCTGAATGTCCCACCTCTTTGGATGATTGCTTGGCACACTTTGCAGATTCAAACGATCCCATGATAAGAGACATAGTGAATGCCTTGCAAAACAATATCTCGGTAGTCATCACTGACCGAGAGGACCCTTACTCTGAAGCCCCTCTTTCCACAGATCCCGAATGTTTACCATTAAGGGAGGAGGAGCTAACAATTGAACCGAAGTCTGCTACTTCGGAATGTGTTGAGACTACGTCACTTTCTGAGAATTTTTCAGACTTTCATCTATGTGTAGTCTCTGATTCACCATGGGATACTAACATCGAAACTTCTTCTGTCGCAGGTGAATCATATATACTCTGGATACATCAGGCGAATCAACGACAAATTTTTGATGAGGTACGTAAGTTTCTCTGGAATATTATGCTCCAGGACATCCAAGCCTATTGCAAGAATGGCTTTTGGATGATCTTGTTGAGAAATCTACTGAGAAACTTATCAAGATACTGGCCGAAAGAGGAACCTCGCAGCATGACTGAGTAGTTTTTCTCTGCTTTCTTAGGACTAGGGTAGTTTCCTTTATGCTGTTTTAGGATAGACAGTAAACTTAGCGCTCCTGGGAGGCAACCCAGTCTTTTGTTTTATGCTTTTTCCTAGTTGGTTACTTCAATGTTTGTGGGTAACATTACTACAAACCTTCACGAGACTACAACTCGTCCACTAGGGGTAACCTAGGGGTTTAAAGGCTTGTTGCATGCGCTAAATGCAATCGAGAGCACCTGCGAAAGTGGTATAGGTAGGATTTTCTGTTATTTTTTATTTTATTTTTATATTTGCTTATGTTGATTTCTCTCTTGAACTAACCTGTTTTACGATGATATTTTTTTTTTGAGAAAGCTTCTTGATTCTCCATCCAGGTATTGTCTTTCCATTACTCATCTTTTATTCTCATTGTCCCATGTGCATTGCATGCTTATTTCTTTTACATTGAGGACAATGTAGATTTTAGGTTGGGGGTGGGAGATTAGGTTACCTAATCAGTATTTTCTTGGTCTTGAGCAAAATTTGTGAAAATTTTAAAATTTTTTCTGGAATTTCTATTGAATTCAAGGTGATTTTGAAGGATAGTTGTGGTTTTAACATTATAAGATACGTGATGGGTAATTTATGACTCTTGGATTCGGCCATCTGCTTGATTTCACAGTCAATTTTGACTTGTTAATTCATGATTAGAAGTTGTAAACATTGATTGAGCCATGATTTCACATATCACATCTCGCTTACATATTAAGTTTTCGGTTCGATAACTGAATAATTAACTTGGTAAAAAGAAGAATTAAAAGGCTAAATCTTCACCATAGGTTTGCTCCCTATAGGTACAGATTTGATTTTCCATAGTTGACATATGAAAAAAAAAAAAAAAAAAAAGGAGAGAAGTTAGGCGACAAGTTTTCGCCATAGGTTTGCTCCCTATAGGTGAGAATTTGATTCTCCTCATTTGTGTTACTGCTCATAAAGAAAATCAAAGGCTGGTAAGATGAAAGGTTAATCTGTGAGATAAGTGTTGGTTTCAAGTTTTGATTGTCACGAATTATCATGAAATTGACAATTGGATCTCTTACTGATTGTAGGTCGAGATTATACTTTACACTCGTGGAACTCAATGTTTAGGAATGTTCTAATTGATGGATTGATATTTTGAACTTGATTATGAAGTTTATTGTAAGCTTGATTCCAAGAGAAAAATTCCACACACCAATCATGAATCTTAGAATTTTCACATCTCAGCTATCTGTTCACAAGTCACTTGAGTTTACAGGAATTGTCTTTATTTCTGAAATTATTTTTCGCATGTTTTGCTCGGGACTAGCAAAATGCTGGTTGGGGGTTGTGATCAGGGTCAAATATTGCATATTAGACCCCGAGTATTGCCCTATTTTATATACATGATAAGGCCTAATATCGGATTTTAATTATATTTTTTGTTACAGGAGGAAATTAGGAGCGTGTATTGAAAATTAATGTTAAAAGCATGGATTTGACGCTCCGAAATTATCAGAGCACGGGATGGACTCCAGAAAACTAATAATGAAAATTTTACACGCCTGGGATCTGAGGAAAGCACGATAAAGAGGCCTGAAAGGGTCCAGAATGCAAGATCACATGTTTCCCGCCATCCGATCAACTCGAAACTTCATACATGTGATGGGGACCATAAATCAACCGTACATATTAAATTTCAACCTCTGGATATCTCGGAAAGTGCCCCAATGGACAAATCAGCCCACAAACCATCGATTTTGGGCCCACCTGATATCTGGATATGCCCCAAATTTGGTCTCAACTGTCTAAATAAGATGATAAAAGAGATGGATGGAGTGGATGTCTCACATGCATCACAGTGGACCCCACGTGTACATGAGGGAGTGCACAGGCGGTGCACTCCCGCACCGCACCGCACCGCTGCCTCGGTCAGCGAAAGCGCTGACCCGCGCTCGATCTCTCTCTTCTTCAACAGCGTCCCGCTGCCGACGTGCGTTCTTCGGTTGTGGGCCCCACACATCGCTCAAATGGACGATCCAATCCGTTCATTCGTTTCCTGGGTCAGCATTTTCCCTCGCCTAGGTGAAATTTTGGTCCATGCACAGGGACGTGTGTAGATCTCAGCCGCACACAAGATGGACGGTGAGTTCAAAACTCTGTGGGCCACCACAAATATCACTCGAAAATATACATTCCCGACCGGTTTTCCGTTCCCATCTCAGTGGACGGAGTGGATTTGTCACTTGATCAAAGAAGTGGGACCCACCATCACCACGGAAGGAGTTTCGCGCCGCGAAACGCACGGACGCTGGTCCGTTTTGCGAAGAACAGTGGGCCCCACCCGTCAACCTTCTGGTCAATCTGAACCGACCATCGTGTAGAGGGCCACGAGAACTACAAAACCATGCTGAGATTCCACTCCCATGTATACACACGTGTGCGGTACAGAGGCCACAAAAGGGCTGCTCGGCGACGTTCAAAACTGATTTTTTCGAGATTTCTTCTGTGGGCCGCGCCAATGGACCTTCAAAACCACCCATTCTTGACTGAAATTTTGTCCTGAATCCAATGGACGGGGTGGATTTTCCAGAAAACACCTCTGTGGGGCCCACCGATCACGGCTGCGAAAAATTACACTTCGAGTCCGTCTACGACTCTGCCACCGATTCCAGCCATCCAGCAGCTATAAAAGGGAAGTTTTGGACGTGGGAGAGGTATTCAGATCCAAAGAATTGGAGATCCAGAGCCAGGGAGAGAAGAAAGAGAAGGAGAAAGAGAGAGATTTTTCAGTTTGGTGTTTTTATTTTATGAATTTTATTTAATATTTTTTTTTTATGGATTTTATGGGTCACTAATCTCTCAGCTAGGGCTGAGATGAAACCCTTAAGTTGATTAACTCTTGTTTTGGTTGATTTACTTTGAATTTTAATTAATTTGTTCTTTCTCTGAGTGGGCTTTATGGGTTTAAATTCCATACTTCTCCATCTATGAACTTGATCAAAGTATATAGATGGATGTTGTTTGGATGCTTATTACAGGTGCTTGTGTCTGATCAAGAACAGGTTTCCTATAGAGGAAGGAACAGGGTGCTTTAATGAATTTTACATACCATGTGCCCGACCAAGGACATGGGATGTATTGTTCATGGCATTGCTTAAAGGAATTAGACAGTCTGTATGCCCGATTCAGGACACAGATTGTGCTTTCTCTATTTAAGTGGTATCAATCTAGATCGAGGTGAATCAACAAACAAAACAAGGGTTAGGATAGTTAGGGGTGGATTCGAAAGTCCTAGCGCTCTCTCTCTGACTGAATTTTCTTCCCTGTTCTTAATTGTTTTATTTTTTTAGAATTATGCTTAGTAGTTCATACCACTATTTGTTGGATTAGTTAAGGAGAGTCTTAGATTTGAGTTGTGACAACCAGTCCTCGTGGGATTCGACCTCGATCTTACTGAGTTTATTACTACATCACAACCCTATACTTGGGGAGTGAACAACCATCCAACCCATGCCTGAGGGAAAACTGACTCCCTCCACAATGTTCAAAAGAAAGGAGTGTAAACGGTGAAGAACTCAACATCCAGCCATTTACTCACGCAAGGAAACAGCCCCGCTCCCCATAACGAAGCTTAGACGAACCATGTTTACAATAGTTTCACCATCAAAATTCCTGAGAACGACAATCCAAAAGGGATCGGAGCCGTTCAATCTCCACTGAACGAAGATCCGACTCCAACTAGGAGCACTAGAAAGTTGGAAAAGAATCCCACAATGATGGGATTTCTAAAGTTGAGGAATTAACAAGGAGCCAGTGTGCGTAAATATCAGATGCACCTTTTCACTGGACCCACCAACGAGAGCAATCTAAACCTTCAGTTTTAGAACACCTAAGCGTCCCTCGACCAACTCGAACCATGTAGAAGAGACAGCTCGGAGAAAGACGGAATGGAGGATGATCCGCCATTGAAACGAGGATTATCTTCCTCATTCAAAATAGGATCATGGATTAGAAAACTCTGCACCACTTCAAGATCCAAGATGTCCATCTAATGACCCCTTGAATACCCATCAATCCCTTAAGATGTTAGGGGAGATTAACCAAATGATCAGACTCCTGATCTTATTGAACAACCGCCTAAACAGCCATGCGCAATGACACCTGCACCTATGCAGCTTATTCATGCACGATGCAAGCAGGATTCAAACCCATACAACCTTATAAATTATCCTCTCTCTAATGTTGGAGAACATACACAATCTAACAAACATAGAGAGAGAGAGAGGAGAGAAATGTGAGGGAGAAAAGTGTGCGAAGGGCTAGAAATAGTGGCCAAATCTATCTAGTTCAACAAGAACTAGGAAACATGAAGGAGAGGGAGAAACTTGGTGTGTACGGTCACTGCCTCAAGTTCAGTTCAGGACCTTCTTTCGTTTCCTTTCAAACTTTTCCTTTTCAGCAATAGAGGTGGAGAATTCCACTGTGATGAACTGAGTCGACTCGATGGAACAATATACTTAGGACTTCAGAAAATTCTCAATTGAAACACATAATATACATAAACCATATCTTAATTAAGGTTTTCCCTAAATCCACCAAACCTAAAACAGTATAAATCTAATCTCAACCCTAACCATTTAAGTCTTTTGGTGAATTAGGATAAGACTAAACTCTAAGGCAGGTCACTTAGCATTTAACCTTAGTGGATGAGCAGACAACAAAGGTGAGTGTTTTATCCTTTAAGCTTATCTTAATTTAAGTTGGTATGATTTAATTTTCTCCTTGCATGTTTTTATGTTACTATGATTCTCTCCCTGCAATTATATAATTTATCACCATCAATTGTCTATGCTTTGAAAATTATGGTCTGACTCTAATTATGCGTGATTTTTATAAATTTATGTGGGGTGATGGATACAAGCCTTGCCATTGTCTTTACCAATTTTGTTGAATTAGCCCTTGCTACTCTTCTCTTTATTGAGTTGGCCAGTGCTACTCTCCTCTTTATTGAGTTGGCCATTGACACTTTTCTCTTTATTGAGTTAGCCATTTCTACTCTTCTCCATTATTATGTTAGCCTTGTGCTATCTACCTTTAAGGCTTGGACATGTGTCTTGAAATTCCAAATCTCCTATAATTTAATGAATTTCTCTCTTTGGTGCAAGTATTATGTTGGGTATCCCACTTCTATCAATCAAATAAATATCATGAACACAATGCGTTTTTGGTAGCGGCCCCTAGGGCGACACATAATTCCATGTTTCATGGGTAGTGGTGCACAAATCAATGTAAGTAATTCGCAATACGTGTTACATCACCTCCGGGATTGGATGTCACAAATAGTCACTCCATGAACAAATCATGTCACATAATTCATCCAGTCATGTGTTGTATTCGTCTTGAGATATCCGCATAAATCCAGGTTAAACGTGGGACACGCCGATGAATCTCTGTAAAATGGGATGTGGGGCGAGCCAAAAAACTCTAATCATTTTCCACAATGTGGCGATCGTTAAGTGTGATGAACTACATATACTTTACTAGGCATGCATTCATATAGATTGTTTGTGCATATTGATACCTCTCATAGTTGTGGAGTACAAGATGTATCAGAACCTTTATATTGCTTTTATGAATCTCTTGAATTATTGTTAATCTTGAAGGATAACCATCACCATGAGTAGGGCATTGACCTTTTCAACTGTACATATGATGCAGGTGACGTACAAATTAAAGACCTAAAGGACCATCTGCCTATAGAAGATTATATCAAAAGAATAAGAAGATAGTTTTATGATTTAGTTTTATAATTTTGTTGCGAACTTGATAATGTAATAAGCTCCCATTGAGAGGGCATTTGATAATTTGTTAAATTCTTTTACCCTAATGAAATAACAAATATAGTCGATTTTTTTCTCGTGAATGGTTACATTCATGAATGTAACTAGATATGATTTAAATGAAAAAAAAAAGATGATATTTTTAAAGCATCCAATTTATTCATTCATTAACACCTGGTTTTCGGGCACAAGTATGAACTCTAGCCGTGAAATTTCGGGATGTTATACTATGGGAGCCTTCGACAGGAGTGTAAATAGGGCATTGGTTAGGACCTCCATTGGTTGTTGTTTAGGCGACAGAAAACCAACTAAGGTCTCTTGTGAGAGCCACCAACATAGGTGGAAATATGCTCCTCCCACATGGGAGTGTATGTGCATTAGGTCTTTGTGTAGGTTGTAAATGTTAGGGGTGAGCATATTGAAAACTCTTACGATGGTGAATATCAGTACACTTGTGGAGATTGCATCTGCTACGAGTGGAGTAGGGAAACCAAACCACTATATATGCTTGTATTTGGGATTTTCTTTTGTAAATATTTCTATTTATGCTTGTGAGTATAATTCCTTAAATTATATGAATGCATAATTAGATGTATGCTAAGTGTTAAATAGTTAGAACATCCCACACACAAGATCACTATCTTCTTTTATAGACTAGTGGCTTAATTTTCACATCATTTGTAGTCTACGTGATTGGGCTCACTTGGCTTAGAAGCCAAAGTGTTATTTTTCTTATTAGTTTTAATTGGTAAATTAAATAATTAGGTAAAAAAATTTAAGTGGTCCTACTCCCCCTTATAGACCTTACCCATAATTTCAAGCCCCGCTAAGCTTTTGCACACACCATAGTAGACAATCCATGCAATTTCATACTCAACAATAGTCCATTGATGCATGTATGAAAGCCCTCTAAATTTGGTCGTTGATTGTGCAAGTCCAACCCTTGATTTATGTGTTTGTAAAACTAACCATCCAACTAACCCTCTTCCAACCCTCTAACTATCCATTAAGCTAGTAGTCCATCCACCCAATCTAATCTCTCTATCCACCCCACAATCTTACGAATCATCCATCTAATTCATCCGTCCACCTAACCCGTCGTCCACACATGTGTGAGAAGAGTTTAGAGGCACCATACATCAATCCTAATGAGTCTAGAAAAGTGTGAGTGACGCTTGCCATGTAAGTGCCTACCTTCCCTTCTGCTTATTAATTGCATAAATGAGGTATAAAATTAACTCATATGTAAAAACGTATTTGATTTTTGGAGTTGCCACTAGACGAATGAAGCTTAAAATCTACAACCGGCTAAAAAATGTAGAATCGCTTAGTGGTCGGGGAATCACAAAATTCCCCGACTCAAGTGACTCTTGTGATTGGTCTGCGATCGTGGATTCTGAGTAAGGGCCTCAATTATGGAAAAGGAAGGGGTTAGGCACTCCTTTTTGCACGCACGATGTGCGATCTCTACTATATGAGATTAAGATTTTTTGGGGATTCAATAGAGTTTCAACATTATTTTATCCACCCATGCTTTAAGGAGTTTAAAACTCTGGGCAGACAAAAAAGAGAAAATAACAATACCTAGCCTTACTCTATAGGGTTTGACCCCAAGTAGGCAAAATAAAGTAAAAAAGATGGATAGAGAGAGAGAGAGAGAGAGAGAGAGAGAGAGAGAGAGAGAGAGAGAGAGAGAGTTGTATAATAAAGATAAAAAAATGAGTGTGTGATTTTGATGTGTTTGGGATTTATGGACCATATGCAAGTTGATTTGAGATGTAAGAAGGAAAATGGGAGGCCTGACACAATTGTAAAAAGGATGATCAGATATCTCTAATCCCAACCCTACTCTTTCTCTTTAGATGGCTTCTTCTGATGAGTTGGCTTTTTTGTTCTTGGATTTCTGAGGGGAGCAGGGCCTAGCGTCAATTAAGAATCTCCGAAGACTTCGGAGAAGAGGACCCACCTGGATGTATCCCTCTCAGCTTCTCTATATTTTTCCTTGACACTGTGTTACTACCTTTTCTACCGAAGGCTGGGGTAGAATTATAGGGAAAGAGACCATTGGCCATTCAATGGCTGACGAACACTTGGTATAAAATTTCCATGCAAAATCTATTAGAGGGGATCTAAATCCTTGGTTCGTGCAAAGGTGGGAATGGTGTCCATCAACCAATGGTTAACTAATGATTTATCTAGGTCGAGTGTCTACAGATGCCCCCGTTTGGCAAAGGTTGCGGGAAATTGAGGACACCACACCTTCTGATTTAGATGTAGACGCATTTTGGTCTATTACAATCGGAGTGTCACTATTGAAAAGCTCATATGGTTGAAGAATAACCCAGGTGTCTCTAGATGGTTACGAAAAATGTTGCAATTTTTCCCTACTCTTTCCATTGCTTTACGGCCCATCAAATTACAACCTGAAATAGAGGTGAAGACCACTTGAGTTGAAGTAGGAATATGCCAATATATCCTAGAGGGGGGTGAATAGGACTTTTAAAGTTTTTATGGTTTATTTAAAATCCTATTTCACTAATCCTTATATATATATATATATATGCAATTATCAGGATTACTCAAATGTAACTTTACTAGTTTCCAAGCTCAGTAAAGGGTCCAATCATAAACTACACAAGATATAACAATATGCAACTTAGTCTATGTTGGATGTGACTGTGTGTGTGTGTGTGTGTGTGTGAGAGAGAGAGAGAGAGAGAGAGAGAGAGAGAGAGAGAGAGAGAGATGTGTTCAGATATATGAATATGAATGCATTGTCATGAATCACACATATAGAAAAGCAATCATAAACATAGTCATTTTTATAGTGGTTCGACTACTTGTCTACTTCACTCCCGGCTGTCGTACTCAACCCTTGAGTGTACCGGATTTCACTAAGGAGGTTTTTCAAGGTTCACCTCAAACCTAAGGTTTTAAATTAGGTTCACCTTCAACCTTTACAGAGGTTTTACGCGGTTCACCTCAAACCCAAAGTTTTACTGGTTCACTCCTAACCAGATGTTTATGCTCTCCATAGAGCAAGGGTCCACACAACGCACTCGGATTTTAGACTACACAGGTCAAGGACCTACATAAGGACCTAACAGTTTATGCCCTACACACGAGCAAGGGTCCACACTATGCACCCATTACGTACACTCCTATCGGAGGCCTCCTACGAGGGCTTCAAAGGGTGAGAACCACTTAAGATCAAGACCTAGAAAGGAATGATCACAAGTGTCCTCTGGACTCTAGATACTTACAAATAAGTTGATGAGTCCCGTTAAGCACAATGCCAAAGATCTCCTCCTTCTTGTTGACGAAGAGTCTTCGGCTCCCTTGATCCACTACGCAAGATGATATATCAATGCTTGGCTTCGGGTTGGGTCAAGGGTGAGATGGAATCCTATTCTCTAAAGATTTTCCTATAAGGAAGATAGTGTAGATCCTCTCTTATGAATTCAAGGCATCCCAGCATAAAGATTTTCCATTAAGGTAGTAGCTGGAGGATCCTTAAATGCGGAAGTTCATTCCCCAATCCACTCTATTGAATATCAATGGTGAGGGTGGATTAGAGGATGAACTCCCTTAAGAGAAAGGGCTTTAGGTATAGGATATAAGTTAAAACACTCAAAAGCTCTCTCTGCTTTCTCTCAGAGCAACAAAAGACAAGTCCTCTATAAATAGGCAAAAAGTTCCAACTGATATAAAACGGTCACATTTATGACAGAGTTCGATATCATCGAGCAGATTTGATATCATCGAGCGTATACTCTCGATGGCATCGATGGTCTGCTCGATGACTCAGACTCGATGTCATGAGCTTTTGAAACTCTTTGCCAATTGGTCGATGAATCGAAGCTATTGTCGATGTCATCGAATTTCGAACTCCGATTCCATCGATGACAGGCTCGATCCATCGACACTTGAAAAATGAGAGAGACTTGACTTTGAGATATTTCAGGTTTTCATGAATGATCGAGGGAACTGTCGAAGTCATTGGAATTTGAACGTCGATGATATCGAGATCAGAGTCGACGCACGATAAATCCAGCTGATTTATCTTTGAACTTGCTAGACAAATTATGGCTTAGTTCGATGCAATCGATCTGGTGTCGATATCATCGATATTTGAATATTGATTAAATCGAAGGGCCCCTGATCATAGTTAAAAACAACCTGAAATAATTGCTGTAAGAAATGTGCGCCCACTGTCGATATCATCGATGGACCTCCGATCTAATCGATATTTGATTTTAGATCATATCGGACGGTCATCAATATATTGAAGGAGTTTGAAATTTTCATTAAAAAACAGGGTCGCCAGAAATCTGCCTGTCGATCTTATCAAGCCACTCTCGATGGTCTCGAGATTTGAATATCGATGATATCGATATGTGTATCGATACATCGATAATTCATCCAGATATATTGTGAAGTTGTTGGACATATTTGTGCTTATATCGATGATATCGATAGGTGTATTGATACATCGATAAATCCGTCCAGTTGAATGTTTAGTTGCTGGACACTTTTGGTCCTCTTATTGATAATATCGTTAAGGTATCGAGGACATCGACAGTGTAGGTCGATCATATCAAGGGTGCTTCGATAGAATCGACAGGGCGAGAAAAACTTAGAGATTTTCCTATTTTGCCAAAAAGTTTTCTCACCATAAAACCCTAAGATGTCTATCTTATTTTAAGGGTTTTAATCACCTGGTGTTTTGGGACATGGGATGTGAGGCTATGATTTACCTATTACGAGCTTCCACACATCCGGTTGAGGTAGACACTTGAAATAATCTTCCTATCGAGTTTTATAGCCAGTCTGATTCACCACACACGTAATTTGACAAACCAGGGCATAAGCAGGTGCACTTTCAATCTCCTCCTTTGTCAATTACGTGACAAAATACCCAAAACACTCTAGAATACTTCTAGACACACCCTAAATTGTGTGTACATGCATTTACACAATTTTACAATTTTTTATAACCCATGTACACATTCTAGAAGGATCCGCTCCCCCTTAGTTCAAAAACTCCCCATTTCTTGATGCAGCTGCTCCCCCTAACACCTGCAACACATTAGATATACAATTTTCTGCTCGTGGTGTTTTAAATTGTTCTCCCCCTTTTTGTTAGTCATTGGCAAAGGTATAGCAAGTGATATTGACTGAAGCTTAAAATACTTGAGAGAACATGCATACAAGATGCAAATGAGTAATGATCAAAATATTATAAGAAGTCATCTGTGATCAGAACAAGTAGAAAGCAGTTAAGCATTAAACACAACATATGCATTCCATCAGACAAACTAGGGGAATAAAATATGGCATTAATGATAAGAATTCTATTCAGCCATAACAAATAAAACTACCCAAGATTGGTAGTTATATCCATATTTTCAAAAAGTGTATTGCTACAGACAACAGTAGCTTAACAATCATCCCAAATATTATAACCAGTATTTTAAGCCCAACCGTGGACATTCTTCAACAAACAAAAATATTTTCAGCCTAGCCAGTTAGAGAACTATCACATACACTCAATGGAGATAGAACATTAAAAAAGATACTAATGTTCGTACACTGAGTTAAAGGAGTGAGAATGTGTGACAGTATTCAGAGATCAGTACTACGGAGCAGAGTGAGACGGAGCTGTGTCATCTTGATGACAGGTCATTAGATCGACCAATTGTTGAACGGTCTGTTGTACTCCTTGTACCAGCCTTTCCAGAATAGTTAACCTTTCTTTGACGGAGTGGATGTCCTGCTGAATCGCCCCAATTCTATCCAACTTGAACCTTTTCCCATATCCAGCTGATGATGTGGACGGAGCTAGATCAGGTCCAGGAGGGGCATCTTCAGCCACTGCAGTTCCTTCCATGGGATCGCCGCCTTCTCCTCCTACATGTTCTGCCTGGATTCCTCCCACGGTTTCCTCCTTGTACTCGTGAAATTCCAAATCCATTTTCCGGATGTTCTTGACATTGAAGGTATAAATTGGAAGAACCGGATCAGTGGTTGTAGGAAAATCGATGACTTGACATATCCTGCTTATGATCTAGGGATATGGTAGGTGTAGATCCCTGGATGTATGTATAACATTTACCAACTGATTGACAAGCAGTGTTGGAAGGTAGACCTTCGTCCCTTTTGCAACAGAGTAAACAATCATGATCATAAGACTCGTGAGGTCAGATCGATTTGTACTCGGATACAGATTTGTAGTGAAGATTCCGTGCATAATCCAAAAATGAGGTTCCATGTACCTAGATTTTAAGGCATTCCCTTGATGCCAGGGAATGTCTCTATTATTGCATATGTATTTGGTAACCACAGAATGGTTGTCAGGATGATTAAGATCCAGGTTCGGGATGCCTTCTGGAGCCATTTGCAGATTAAGAATATGAGCTAATGTGGCAGGAGTAATAAACGCATCATCACCATCCAGAGAGACCATGAACGATGGATGATCAGACACAAGAGAGTGACATGCTGCAAGAAAGTTGCATGTCTGTTCAAGTTGGCAAGGTCCTCCAAAATCTAAGATGGGTAGCCACCCAATTTCAGCAAACAGAGGTTCTAGATTGTAAGGTGCCAAGCATCTTCTGTCAACTCTTCGTTCATGGATCAACTTCCGACAGGTATATTTTGCTGGGCATTGACTGGCCGGAGGCAGAGGAGGAGGTGCCTGTGGAGATGGTTGTGCCTCAGACGGGGGCCCACGTGATCTTGTGCGCTGCCTAGTGGGGGTCCCACGATCTGAGGCCTTTGCTCTTTCTTTAGGAGCAAGTACTTTTTGTCAGGACGATCGTGATGATTCGCCAGGGCCTGATACTTTCCCTTTGTCTTTTCCCATAACGACAAAAAAAATGGTTTTACGAATTTGGAAAGAGGACACGACCAGAATAGAATGCAGCAATACAAAAAAAATGGACTTACACAAATTAGTAAGGTATTACCAATTTCATTGTGTGATTTGTGTAGTCCTTCTAGGGCTCCAGTGGTTTGGTCGAGCGAATTGAGCAGAGGCGGGAACAAAAAGAACTTTGGGACAGAAATCCCTTTTTGCGCTCTGCAGACTTTTATTGGGCGACAATCGTCGATATGATCGATACTCTTTTTGATGATATCGAGAGTTCTTTATCGAGTTCATCTATCTTGCCTTTGATACCATTCCCGATCACTCACCTTTTCAACTTCTGAAGTGATATTGACTGATTATCGATTTGATCGAAAATTCATATAACAGTCAACTCAAGATTTTTCAACACTTTTACTTCAGACATACCTTCATGTATACTTGTAGTGTATCAATGATAGTCAGTATACAACAAAATTTTGTACAGTTTATGTACAATTCAAAAATTATATACATGACAATGTTTATATTCAAAAAGTTCGAGGTGTGTAACCTTAGATGCAACATTGATGGCTCAGCAAAATTTGCATCATTTCAGCAAATATCCAGGTCAGATGCATGACTTGGACTTGTCCTTCCACACTTAGAATTTTTAAGGTATGTGTAACATCCCGGATTTTTGCCAACCTGGAATTAGACGTCCTTAGGCAATGGGTCGATCCTAACACCTTATTAACTTGTCAGAACTCAATCCCACAGTCTAAAAATTGCTTTTTAACCCTTTTCTTTCACAAATCTCACCTTTCACTACCTTATCCTTCAAAAGTAACTAAGTGCTAAATTGGATTAGCTATGAATCCGCACTAATCACTTTAAATACGATCTGCAAGACCCAAAACTTGTAGAATCATTGACGCTAGGTTACCCTAAAATCTAGGATCAATCTCATTACCCAGCTGCTCTCGGGAGCACATTGAAACTCCGTATCAGATCTGGACCACACGTCGGAAGTCCGATTAATGCGAAGTTAAACGGTTAGGATCGCCTTGCTAGGCTTGACAACTATCTCGGAAATCAAATCCAGATAGTGTCCCAGTGCTATTTGCTTAAGCCTGGAGTGAAGTGTGTGAGAAACGTAGATATTTTAGAACTAAATATCTAAATTTAAGTAATCTGAGACTTGTCGTTTGCGAGCTTGATATAAGCAATCAGACCGTCAGAATCTTACCCAAATACACCCTTGGATCAGGGAAAATTTCATACACATGTCCATGTACTTGTAACCCTGATCGAGTTCCGGTGACCGTTGAACTGAAACTAGTCCGCCACGTGTGATCTGTAAATTCGATCAGACCAAAAATGTAAATTAACCTAGATCCAATGTCTGTGAGCTTAAGTCTGACCTTTGGCTCAAGGGGGGCTTCCAGAAGTGCTCCGTTGAGACAGAACTGTCCATATTTGGACATAACCTAAGTATACCTTGGCCCTGGGTCTAATTTGGTGAGTTTTGAGCCTATATAAGGACCTTAAACCCTCTCTCATTCTCACCATACGAATTTGAGAAAACCTCAGAGAGAGAAGTGAGAAAAGAGAGAGAAAGTGTGAGAGAAGTGGAAGAGTCTTCCTGCTATTCTACCCTGCTGCTATATGTGCTAAGCCATCACCTTCTAATCGCTTTTCCGGCGATTCCGGCTTCGTTCTTAGGTAAGAAAACCTAACCCTAATCTGTTCTAAGCTTTCTATTGTTGCAGGTAGCGAAATATCTAATCTATTTCGTGATTCAGGTTGTTATACCATCGTTGACAAATACCTAGAGTCTTTATCTAGTTCGTTACGATTCTACAATAAAAGGTGCAGACTTTAGATGTATAGGTTATGGTTTTCAACACTTTCAATGTTAAATAATGATAGATTCATGATCTGAGTGTTATTGTACATGCACAAACCGATGTTCGTTTTGCGTTTCGATTGCATATACAAATTAAGGTATATTGTGTATTCTATATAATTGTGGAAAATACTGTATACGTACAAATTTTGAAAGTATGTTAGTCATGATTAATTACAGTATGAACATGCTATATATATGTATAATACTCACTCGGCGAAAGGATTTGCCCTAATACATGTTTTTGCTAGTATACGTTATGTATGTTAAAAGAGTGTATTCTAAGTGTTTGTGAGAATGATCGAATGAGTATAGAATTCACATTCGTGCTCGCCATGACTAATTGTCATGGATATATGATTGTTGTATAGGTGATACCCCTTTGACGAAAGAATTTTCTCTAAATCATGCCACGACCAATATACACTATATATGTTAAAATGTGTAGCCCAAGTGTTTATGGAAATGACTGAATAATATGGAACTTGGATTCCTACTTGCCATAACTATCCGTCATGGGTGCACGCGTGTTATAAATGGGACAGCTCCCTAGTGAAAGGATTTGGCCTAATACCCATGTGATCAACATACGTCATGTATATTGATGTATGTAGTCTAAAGTGTTTGTTAAAATGTCTGAATGAGTAGTAGTTAGTAAATTGTAATGTATAAGGGTGTTGAGATAGGATTCTCAACTACCTTATTGATGTGTATGATTTCCTTCATGTAAGTATTTAGTTTAACCACTTACTGGTTTATGAAATGTATATGTTTGGATTTTCTGTTTGCACTGTGTTTTATAACATGCTCATTAATATGTTTGAATTACTTGTTTATTTAATTCTGCTCTGACTACTTCACATGTTTAAGTTGTATTCCATAAAATCAGTGAAGGGTGATGGGGGAGTGGTGTAACGATTCCGTGCAATAGCCCTGACAGCCTTAAGCGAACAATATTGGATATTTGATTGTATGAGTTGAAATCTTGATCCATTACTGCTTTAACTGTTCCGTAATTGAATGTGATTAGGGCTGTTGTATAGTCCAGGCAATCGGTGACGGGATTGAATTCGTGGTTGAGATTCACTCGCCACGTGAGATGTGTTCGACGAACCCGAGTTGTACTTCGGTTAGCGATAATGGTTGGCCATGGGAAGTGCTTATGCACTTCATGTCGTTCAACTTGTCGTGTGCTCGAGCTAGCCGAGCTCGTCAAGTAACCCGATATGTCTAATGTATGTTCACCATGTTTGGACGCTATTGCTTGAACCTAAGGTACCGAACTTACCAGTGCAACCCCGTTAACCTTGGTACCTAAATCCACTAAGACTCATGAGCCGGGCATGGTGGTATGGGACACCGTGGTCGAGCTGTCAGCCTACGCTGGGGCCATGTGCCTCCCCGTAGTGACCAGTGAGCAACCAGACTCGTGAGTCGAATATGGTGGTATGAGACACTATATTCGAGCTGTCGGCCTACACTGTTTTGATGGGTGATAGGGGAGTGGTGTAATGATTTTGTGTAATAGCCTTGACAGCCCTGATCGTACCCGGTGTAGTGACCTCGAGCATACTCTGAATCTGCGGAGAGGCGACGAGCGTTCCCATAGTAAACTGAGTATAAACTAGGCCTGTATTGATAAGGTGATGGGGGAGTGGTGCAACGATTCCGTGTAATAGCCCTGAAAGCCCTTGCAGCGACCTAGAAACACACCATCATATAAGATTATTTAGGATTGATGACCCTAGAATGGATCATTGTTTGGGAATGATATAAGGGAGGTACCTTAGTTTCCTAATACTGTTGTATGAAAAAGACTAATAACAACTCGGTAATCATGCTCATCATAGCACTGCATGTGCCTGGAAGATGTGGAGCACTGAAGGATGAACGCATGCTGCGAACGTAAGATGGTGTCGCACGAGGGAGTATGTTGGCGAGGGCATACATCATGACTACATTTCATCCTTGCATTAATAAGAGTAGTTAAGATTGTTTGATTGTATTGCTTTATCATTACTGCTTGACTGAATTGATAACATGTTAACCTATGCTTTATTGTTCCACTGAGTTGATCACTCACTCCCACGTTACGGGACGGTGTTGTACACACCAACCAGACCCTGTTGTAGCTGCAGGTGGTGGTGATGCTTATGAGGGGGAGCCAGACTTTTGCGACGACGAGGATGCCTTCTTGTATATGCTGTATTCTGGCGGCTTCATGCGAGTCGTGTCTTGATCGACGGGGTTACAGGGTTGCTGATTAGATGTTATTACATTTTTTTTTTTGTATATTTTAGACTTGCACATATAATTATTTAACCTGGCAATGTTATCACACTCTGGAGACTCACCACAGTCTATATATTTTATATATCTATCATAGTCTTCCGCTTGCAATTTAACTGTCTCTGGAGTATGATATGTTGTTTTGGTATAATCCCATTCATGTTTCAATGCTCTCATCATAATCATCATTATCTATGTTGCATAAGTGATGCATTGGAACTCGGGAGCTGAGCTTTGCTCGACCCCCGATTTTCAGGGCGTTACAGTATGTGAAGATTAGTCATAAGATAATTTTATTTTTCTTTTTCTACCCATTTTAAAATAAACTTCTTTCTCCTGTCTTGCATCGTAGGTGGTGATAGATGAGTGTTTTCCCTAGATGAACTCTTGACATTATGTGTTTCTCTAATCGGTTTGAATTTTCTAATGTGATTTTGTTCAGAGTTATGTGAAGTCTGTCTAGATGTTAGGTATTCAGCCTCATAATGACCCGTATCACTACATAAATGACATACTGGAGAGATTCTTTCATTGCTTCCTGAAGCAGCCGATGATTTAGTTGTTGGTGCTGCATTTCCTGTTTTCTTCTTGGTTTTCTCATACCCTAGGCCACTCTTGTCCTTTCCGGGCCTTCCCATCCCTAACATTCTTTCAAGCTTTTCACCACGCTGAGAAAATTTATAGTTTATTTCAGTAAATTTTCTAGATTTCTCTAAGTCATAGCTGAGTGTGTGATACTCATTTTTGAGATGCCAATTTTCATCTTCTAACAATTCAATTTGTTTGGTAAGTTTAGATGATTCAGTTTTTATGGATAGGTTGATTCTTTCCAACTTGTCATTGTCTGCATAATATTGTTGTAGATCATTAATCAGGTGTGAATTGATCTCCAGTGTTTTATCCAGATCTTTTTGTAGTAGTACCTTCTTGTTTTTCGAGATTCCAAGTCTCTTAAGAATGTTGATGCTATGAGTATAAAGTTGATTGTAAGCATCTTTCAACTTATCTTTTTCTATTTCTTCTTCATTTTCAGTTTCTTCATCATCAGATTGAGATGATTCTGTGGCTTGTTGTTCTTTTTTGTTCTCAGATTTAGTGGGAATGATCGAAGCAGTGGAGACCATGAGAATTTTCAATGATTTCTGATCTTCATTGCTTTCTGAGTCACTAGATTCTGAATTTGACTCTTCTGTATCAGCCCAAGTGGCGGTCATTGCCTTTCCTTTGGTTTTTCCATTTGATCATTTAGTAGATAGGTGTCCATACCCTTGACAGGCGTATCATTGTGGTTCTTTGGTCTTTTTACCAAATTTGCCTACAGAAGGTTTGTTATCCACCTTTCTACCTTTAGAGGGACGATCGCGATTCTTTTGAAAGAATCTCCTAAATTTTTGTGCCAGCAGCGCCACTTCCTCATCTTCATCCTCTCTTTCACTTTCACTGTCCTCTTTTAGTGTTTTCTTAGAGGCTTTTAGGACAGTTGTTTTGGATTTAGGGGTGGTTTGAGTAAAGTGTAGTTCAAAAGTTTGTAGGGAACCTACTAGTTCTTCTACTTTCATCTCATCTATATTCCTACACTCCTCAATTATTGTTACTTTGGGATTAAACCGTTCCGGTATGGATCTTAGAATTTTCCTACAAATTTTTGGTGCCGGAACTTTCTCTCCCAATCCACCCATGGAGTTGCAAATGATGTTTAGCTTTGTAAAGAACTCCATAAATGTCTCATGCTCTTCCATTCTGATACTTTCGAACTGTGAAGTCAGGAGTTGAAGTTTGGATCGCTTCATAGTGCTTGTGCCTTCATGGGTTGTTTCTAGTAAATCCCATGTTTCTTTTGATGTCCCACACATGCTTATTTGATTGAAGATATCTTGGGACACGACACAGTAGATAGCATTCATAGCCTTGGCTTCATATGTTTGTTTTTCTTTGTCGAATGTTGTCCACTTTTCTTTGGGTTTGGGCTTTGTAATTGTTGTGCCACTGTCAAGTACGATTTATTCCGTTGGTGGCACATATCCATTCTCAACTATATTGCAAACGTCATGATCCAAAGATCTCAGAAAGTAGTGCATCCTAGCCTTCCAGTACGCATAATTTGATCCGTTAAATACTGGAGGTCTAGCGACCGATGAGCCCTCTCCTTTGGCCATATTCCTAACTTCAGTCAAGATCACTCTCTAGGCGGTGAAGCCCTTAAAGAGAGACCCGCTTTGATACCAATTGAAATAGCGGTGAATACCGATTGAGTTGAAGTAGGAATATGCCAATATGTCCTAGAAGGGGGTGAATAGGACTTTTAAAGTTTTTATGGTTTATTTAAAATCCTATTTCACTAATCCTCATATATATAGGCAATTATCAGGATTACTCAAATGTAACTTTACTGGCTTCCAAGCTCAGTAAAGGGTCCAATCATAAACTACACAAGATATAATAATATGCAGCTTAGTCTATGTTGGATGTGACTGTGTGTGTGTGAGATGTGTTCAGATATATGAATATGAATGCATTGTCATGAATCACACATATAGAAAAGCAATTACAAACACAGTCATTTTTATAGTGGTTCGACTACTTGTCTACTCTACTCCCGGCTGTCGCACTCAACCCTTGAGTGTACCAGATTTCACTAAGGAGGTTTCCCAGGGTTCACCCCAAACCTAATGTTTTAAATCAGGTTCACCTTAAACCTTTACGGAGGTTTTACGTGGTTTACCTCAAACCCAGAGTTTTACTGGTTCACTCCTAACCAGATGTTTATGCTCTTCATAGAGCAAGGGTCCACACAACGCACCCAGATTTTAGACCATACAGGTCAAGGACCTACACAAGGACCTAACAGTTTATGCCTTACACAAGAGTAAGGGTCCACACTATGCACCCATTACGTACACTCCCGCCGGAGGCCTCCTACGAGGGCTTCAAAGGGTGAGAACCACTTAAGATTAAGACCTAGAAAGGAATGATCACAAGTGTCCTCTAGACTCTAGATACTAACAAATAAGTTGATGAGTCTCGTTAAGCACAACGCCAAAGATCTCCTCTTTCTTGTTGACGAAGAGTCTTCTGCTCCCTTGATCCGCTACGTAAGATGATATATCAATGCTTGACTTCGGGTTAGGTCAAGGGTGAGATGGAATCCTACTCTCTAAAGATTTTCCTATAAGGAAGATAGAGTAGATCCTCTCTTATGCATTCAAGGCATCCCAGCATAAAGATTTTCCATTAAGGTAGTAGCTAGAGGATCCTTGAATGCGGAAGTTCATTCCCCAATCCACTCTATTGAATATCAATGGTGAGGGTGGATTAGAGGATGAACTCCCTTAAGAGAAAGGGCTTTAGGTATAGGATATAAGTTAAAACACTCAAAAGCTCTCTCTGCTTTCTCTCAGAGCAACAAAAGACAAGTCCTCTATAAATAGGCAAAAAGTTCCAACGGATATAAAACGGTCACATTTATGACAGAGTTTGATATCATCGAGCAGATTCGATATCATCGAGCATATACTCTCGATGACATCGATGGTCTGCTCGATGACTCAGACTCAATGTCATGCGCTTTTGAAACTTTTTACCAATTGGTCGATGAATCGAAGCTATTGTCGATGTCATCAGATTTCGAACTTCGATTCCATCGATGACAGGCTCAATCCATCGACACTTGAAAAATGAGAGAGACTTGACTTTGAGATATTTCAGGTTTTCATGAATGATCGAGGAAATCGTCGAGGTCATCGGAATTTGAATGTCGATGATATCAAGATCAGAGTCGATGCATCGATAAATCCAGTTGATTTATCTTTGAACTTGCTGGACAGATTATGGCTTAGTTTGATGCAATCGATCTGGTGTCGATATCATCGATATTTGAATATCGATTAAATCGAAGGGCCCTTGATCATAGTTAAAAACAACCTTAAATAACTGCTGTAAGAAATCCGTGCTTACTGTTGATATCATTGATGGACCTCCGATCTTATCGATATTTGATTTTAGATCATATCGGACGGTCATCGATATATTGAAGGAGTTTGAAATTTTCATTAAAAATAGGGGTGCCGAAAATTTGCCTGTCGATCTTATCAAGCCACTCTCGATGGTCTCGAGATTTGAATATCGATGATATCGATATGTGTATCGATACATCGATAATTCGTCCAGATATATTGTGAAGTTGCTGGACATATTTGTGCTTATATCGATGATATCGATAGGTGTATTGATACATCGATAAATCCGTCTAGATAAATATTTAGTTGCTGGACACTTTTGGTCATCTTATCGATAATATCGTTAAGGTATCGAGGACATCGACAGTGCAGGTCGATCATATCAAGGGTGCTTCGATAGAATCGATAAGGCTAGAAAAACTTAGAGATTTTCCTATTTTGCCAAAAAGTTTTCTCACCATAAAACCCTAAGATGTCTATCTTGTTTTAAGGGTTTTAATCACCTGGTGTTTTGGGACATGGGATATGAGGCTATGATTTACCTATTACGAGCTTCCACACATCCGATTGAGGCAGAAGCTTGAAATAATCTTCCTATCGAGTTCTACAGCCAATCTGACTCACCACACATGTAACTTGACAAACCAGGGCACAAGCAGGTGCACTTTCACAACCCTTTCATGCCGTGATTAAATTGCAACCCTTATTTCCTTGCACATTATGTGGTCTTACAATGGTAAATTGCTTGGATCTTGGAAAGGTAGTTTGTTTCGATCTGAATACATTTTGGAGATTAGAATATGTATAATATAAAATTATAAGAAAATTTAGATAAAAGAACACTCATCATCAATCATTTATTAATCCAGATTCCTGTTACGTTCCTCATATTGCCCTTGCTTCTAAAACATAGTACATCTAATTGTGATAATTTTAAGTGATAATTGAAAATAATCCAATAGCAATTTCAGAAGCACTTCGGCTTATAGAGTGTCGAGTGTCAAATATTGCATATATCCCCCTATCTATACCTTGATTTTATGCACATGATAACACTTAATCGATATATTTATGCATGTTTGTCTTATGAGGTGATTTCGAGAGCTTAAGGTAAAAGGGATGTTAAAAGTGTAGAAATTAATGCTCAAGAATTACCAAGGAAAGGATGGATCTTTGGAGACCAAGATTGAAGATTTCAAGAGTCTAAGATCCAAGAAAACCAAGCGAAGAAGGAAGAAAATTGATTTTGCAAAGTGCAAAATTGAGAAGTTGCTGAACTCGACCTGTCGATGACATCGATAACACTTCGATGTCATCGAAGTTAAGTGTTCGATGCCATCCAAGGAGGATCAATCACATCAGATATTTTCAAAAAATCAAGTTTGTTTGCTAGACTATTGGGTGCAATTCTCGATTCCATCGAAGACCCTTCAATTCCATCGAAGTTAAGTGTTTGATGCCATCGAAGCCAGTTTGATGACATCGACAATTCAAGGATTTTAAGCCCCACTCGTTGGACTGTTTTGGATGATTTGCGATGATATCGAGGAGTTATTTGATGATATTGAAGCCTGTTCGATGCCATCGAAGGTTGGGCGATGACATCGACAACTTATTGTTCACAACCCTAAGTGTAGGGTCACGATGTAGTAATAACTCAGTAAGACCGAGGTCAAATCCACAGGGACTAAACTTGTACGTATTTTGAAATAACTAGAACTAGAACTAGAAAAAGATCTAAATCTAAGTCTGGAATAAAAGAGAGTAATTGTGAATGATGTTGATTAAAACTTGTGATTAAAAGGTGGGACTAGGGTGCCAAGGATCCACTTGGAGCTATTAGGATACTACCTTACTTGATTCAAGAAACACAATTGGAATTGTAGTCCTATCTTATCCAATTGAAAGATAAAGAAATTAAATCAAATCTAAACTTTTCATTGACCTAATGCTTAATGGAGGAGAAATGTGAATATTGAAAGGGATTCCATCACCCTACCATGCCCAGGAGATGATGGTGAACAGCAGGATTTACCAACTCACAATCTCAAAATAGGAAAAGAAGATATCAAAAGCTATCGCAGCATCTATTGTAATTTGAGTCATAATAAATCATAGAAAACTAAAAATATTCCTTTAAAATCAAACTAGAAATCAATGAAGTTCAACAAGAACAGGAATTAAAGCAAGAAAATCATCCTAACACGCTACAAGCTTCACCTCCTAGCCCTAGCTAAGAGGTTTAACCAACTATAGACATGATTATATCTAAAAGCCTAAAAGAAAGTATTAAAAATAAATAAGGAAGAAAAACTCTTGGAAGGCTGCTCCACCCTTTAGCTCTATTCCTTGTCCCTTAAGATATCCCTAGAAGTCCTTAGAAAATCCATATTTATAGCCTTATCCGTCTAATTTTGGAAAATCGCCTCAAATTTACGCACTCCGCGTAATTCTGCGTAACGCGTTCGATATCATCAAACTTACTTAAATTCGGAAGTCGCGCCTTTTCATCTTTTGCACTACATAACTTTTCATGTCATCGACCATACCTTCGATGTCATCGAAGGGTGTTCGAGTAATCGAGAATGTTTCCAGAGTGTTCCAGCGAGTTGTTCTAAAAATTCACAAAATTATTGATGTCATCGAACATGTCTTCGAGCCATCGAACACGTCTTCGAGCCATCAAGAAATGTATCCAATTTTTCCAGCAACCAATTCAATTTTTATGTAAATATTCGATGTCATCTACCCATGTTCAATGCCATCGAACACTAGCTTCGATGTCATCAAATGGTGGTCAATGACACAGATAGTGTGAGTTTATGCACTTTGCAATTTCAACTTCCTTCTTTTTCCACATGGTTTCCTTGAATCTTGAGGTCTTGAAATCTTCAGTCTTGGTCTCCTAAGATCCATCCCTTGCCTTGGTGTTTCTTTAGCATTAAATTTATGCTTTTAACATTCTTTTCAATCCAAGCTCTCAAATTCACCTTGCAATACAAACATGTATAAAATCTACCTATTAAGCATTATCATGTTCATAAAACCAAGATATAAACAGGGGGAAATATACAATATTTGACACTCAACATATCCCAACCAGCATTTTGCTAGTCCCAAGCAAAACATGTGTGACATAATCTTCGATTCTCAATGTTTAAACCTCTTAATCTTTTGTGCAAACAAGTATGAATGAGTGTAATCTAAAGAAGTAAGAGTGAAAATTTAAAAACCTGGAGCTAAATCACATGAGTAATAAATCAAATAGGTTCTTTATCAATCATTTAGGAGCATAAGTTCATGTATCAAGTTTTTCTAATGTGCTTAGTGAATTCCAACTTACTTTCTATAAAGATACTATTATTTCATAATGTTAGCCATGCTCATCATCTCAAGATTAATTGAATAATCAAGTGCTGATTCCGAACTTATCCCCTTTTCCTTCTTTTTCCAGTTTTTGATTTTATATCGACAGTCACTTTTATTTATTCATTCTTTTTAATCTTTTCATCATCATTCTTTTTAGACTTTTCATCATACATGACCTTTTTGTCGATCTCATTGTTTTTTATAGCTGGTTCTTTTCATCTTTTTAAGGTGGATAAAATTCTCCAGACTTAATTCTCAACATCTATCAATGATTCACATATAAACAATAAGAAATTCTAGCACAATTTATAGGAAATAAATTGAATGTGTCTTGTGACTTAGATCAACATGATATTCAAACTTACTCTCAGTCAATTAAATAAGAGAACTTAAGTGATATGCTACTCAAATGATTAAACTCTAACAATTCAAAATTCAATCTCTAACTTATCATCATACTTAAGGCATTCTTAATTGCATAAACTATCGCTTTCCAACTAGGTTTGTAATTTAAAAAATTGAAAATTTTTAAAATTTTTGCTCAAAGACTAAGACAACTACTAATTAGTTTACCTAATCCACACCCCAACATAAAATCTACATTATCCTCAATGTAAAAGATATGAGCATGCAATGCACATGAGATAACGAAAATAAATGTGAAGTGATAAGACAATAATACCCGACGAAGAAGAATTAAAGTTTTTCCAAAGTTCTTAACATATAAATAGGTTGGTACGAAGACTAAACTTATTGAAAAATAAACTATCCTAATCCTAAATTCTATGAAAGTAATAAACCTAACTACACATCCATCAAACTAGGAGGTCAATCCTGATATACAAGATCAATCAGAGGTATGAATATATCCTCTGAATCAAACTTCTCAACAAATGGCTTTAGACGATGTCCATTCACTTTGAAAACATTGCCATTTGCTTGATCCTTTATCTCGATGGCTCCATGAGGATAAACAGTAGTAACAATGAAAGGACCGGTCTAACGAGATTGAAGTTTACCCAGAAAAAGATGTAACCAAGAATTGTATAGAAGGACTTTTTGATTTGGTGTAAATGATTTTCGAAGGATGTTCTGGTCATGGAATACCTTCATTTTATCCTTGTAAATTCTCAAGTTCTTGTGTGCATCATTCTGAATTTCTTCGAGTTCATTTAATTGAAGTTTGTACAGTGAGCCAACGTTATCCAAATTGAAGTTCAAATTTTTGATAGCCCAATAGGCTCTATGTTCCAACTCTATAGGCAAGTGGAAAGCTTTTTCATAGACGAGTTTAAAGGGAGACATTTTGATGAGGGTCTTAAAAGTTGTACGGTAAGCCCATAAAGTATCGGTCAAGCGGATTGACCAATCCTTACGATCAGGGTTAATCATTTTTTTAAAATTTGTTTAATTTCCTTGTTGGAAATCTCAGCTTGCCCACTTGTCTACGGGTGGTATGGAGTGCTCACTTTGTGAGAGATGTCATATTTCTTCATTAAGTTCTCAAATGGCTTATTACAAAAGTGTGAACCTCCATCACTAATGTTGGATCGAGGTGTTCCGAACTGGAAAAGTATATTTTCTTTTAAGAATAAAATTACTATTTTATGATCGTTATTCCGGCACAAGATCGCTTTGACCCACTTAGTGACATAGTCTACTGCTAACAATATGTAAACATTTCTAAAGGATTGGGGGAATGACCCCATGAAATCGATGCCCCAGCAATCGAATGCTTCAATGGTAAGAATTGGGTTTAGTGGCATCATATTTCAACGGGACAATCCTCCCAATTTCTAACAACACTCACAAACTTTGCAGAACTCATGAGTATCTATGAATATAGTGAGCCAGTAAAAGCCACACTGTAGAATTTTAATCGTGGTCTTTTTAGCAAAAAAGTGACCACCACAGGCCTGAGAGTGACAAAAGGAGATGACACTCTGATGTTCATTATCTAACACACATCTCCTTAGAATTTGGTCTGGGTAATATTTAAACAAATAAGGAT
The DNA here is from genome assembly GCA_030180095.1 of Magnolia changhungtana. Lineage (NCBI taxonomy): Eukaryota > Viridiplantae > Streptophyta > Magnoliopsida > Magnoliales > Magnoliaceae > Magnolia > Magnolia changhungtana. Next base: position 1,296,347 of record JASAUF010000638.1, read on the forward strand.
CATCCCAGAAAAACTTACGTACCTCGGCGAAGAATTGTTTCTTATCTTGTGCAGTCCAATGTGTCGGCGTGAAACCTGTGGCAAGATAATTCACAATGTCAGCAAACCAAGGTAATTGAGAGAGTTTAAATAATTGTTCATCAGGGAACATGTTATTTATCAGTGTCGGTTCAAGTGAATCGGGAAGATCAAGCTTAAAGAGATGGTTAGCCACTAATTCTCTACTCCCTTTTTGTCTTGTATTTCTATGTCGAACTCTTGGAGTAGAAGGATCCATCTTATCAAGCGTGGCTTAGCATCGTTCTTAGAAGAAGATACTTCAGTGTTGCATGATTAGTGTAGATAATGATCTTGAATTCGATCAAGTAGGACCTAAATTTGTCCAAAGCGAACACTACGACTAAAAGTTCCTTCTCCGTAGTAGAGTAGTTTACTTGGGCAGAAATTAGAGTTCTACTCACATAGTGAATCATATATGGCTTCTTCTCTTTTCTCTGGCCTAACACTACCCCAATAGCATATTTAGATGCTCACAACCCTAAGTATAGGCTCGCGATGTAGTAATAATCTCAGTAAGACCAAGGTCAAATCCACAAGGACTAATCTCGTACGTTTCTGAATAAATGGAAAGAGTAATTATGAATGATGTAATTGAAACTTATGAATTTAAAGGTGGGAACTAGGGTGTCAAGGATCCACTTGTAGCTCTTGAGATGCTACCTTACTTGATTCAAGAGATCCAACTGGAATCAGAGTCCTATCTTATCCAATTGGAAAGAGAGATAGTCAAATCTTTGAACTTCTCATTGATCTAGCTTTAATAGAAGAAGATTGTGGGGATTGGATTGGAAGAGATTCCATCACCCAACCATGCCCAGGAGACTATGGTAAATAACAGGATTTACCAATCCAACAATCTTAGATAAGAAAAGAAGATATTCAAAGCTATCGCAGATTCAGTTGTAATTTGAGTCACAATAAACCATCGAAAATTGAAAATATTCCTTAAAATCAACTAGAAATCAATGAAGTTCAATATAAACATGAATCAAAGCAAAATAAACATCCCAATCACGCTATAAGCTTCACCTCTTAACGCTAACTAAGAGGTTTAACTAACCATAGACATGATTAAACCAAAATCTCTTAAATAAAACATAAAAATCAACTAAGGAAGAAGAAGAAAAACTCCCGGACGGCGGCTCCACCCTTTTGCTCCACTCCTCAAACCCTAGAAGATGCCTTGGAGCATCCTAGGAACTTTTATATATAGTTGGGGAACTCCAACTTTCACATCGAGTTGGAAAAGTCCAGAAACCGCTTCAAATTTACGCAGTCTGCGCCAAATCTGCATAACCTTCGACTAGTTGAGGGAAATCCTCGATTGGTCGAGGGTCACCTTTGATTGGTCAAAGATCGCTGGAATTTAAAAGATAATGTCGCTAGAGTTCGAGCCGAAGTTTCTTAGACTAGTCAAGCCAATGCCAGGGTAAGTCAAGTCAGAGCTTAGGCTAGTCGAGCATCATGCAAATTCATTTCAAATCTTCAATTTTCTTCACTTGGTTTCCTTGGATCTTTGACTTGTGAATTCTTCAATCTTGGTCTCCTAAGATCCATCCTTTGCTTTGGTGATTCTTGAGCATCAAATCCATGCTTTTAACATTCTTTTCAATCTAAGCTCTTAGATTCACCTTGCAACAGAAACTTGTATAAAATATACCATTATGCAGTATCATGTTCATAAAACTAAGATATAAATAGGAGAAAATATGCAATATTTGATACTCAACATCAGACGCATCGCACATAATTTTAAAAGGGATGCTCCAATCGGGTGGCTGCATGATAGGTGTGGTTCTCAACATAGCTTTGAGCTTAGTGAAAGCTTCTTGGCATTGTTCAGTCCACTAGTATGGTGCATCCTTTTGAAGTAGATTACGTAAAGGATGAGAGAGATAACTAAAATCCTTTATGAATTGTCGATAAAATCCAATGTGTCTTAAGAAGGATTACACGTCACATATGCTCTTAGGTGGAAGTAGGTTAGAGATAAGATCAATTTTCGCCTTATCTACCTCAATTCCTTTGGACAAATTTATATGTCCAAGAACGATTCCCGTAGGAACCATGAAATGACATTTTTCCCAATTTAGAACCAAATTCTTTTTCTCACATTGCTTTAGCACATTTTAAAGATTTTTCAAACACTCGCTAAAGGATGGACCAAAGACAGAGAAGTCGTCCATAAAGACCTCTAAATATTGCCCCACCATGTCAATAAAAATACTCAACATGCATTGGTAAAAAGTGGCGGGGATATTACACAATCCGAATGACATCCTTTGGTAAGCAAAGGTGCCAAAGGGACATGTGAATGTTGTTTTTTCTTGATCTTCAACGGTAATCTCAATCTGGTTGTAGCCCGAATAGCCATCAAGGAAGCAATAGTAAAAGTGACCAGCTAGCCCTTCTAAAATTTGATTAATAAAGGGCAAAGGAAAGTGGTCCATGTGACGGTATTCAATTTTTTATAGTCAATGCACATTCTCCAACCAGTAGTAACTCTAGTTGGCACGAGTTCATTGTCAAAATTGGCTACGATGGTGATTCCAGACTTCTTAGGAACCACCTGAGTTGGACTCACCCATTAACTGTTGGATATAGGGAATATGATAATCACATCCAACAACTTAAGGACCTCTCCTTTAACCACTTCCTTCATATTTTGATTTAGCCGACGTTGTGGTTGTCGGGAGGTCTTCGCATTATCCTTTAGATGAATGCGCTGAGTACAAATAAAAGGGTCAATTCCCTTGAGGTCTACAAGCGACCATCCAAGGGCTCCTTTATGCTTAATAAGAGAGGAGATAAGAACACTCTCTTGTTCTTTCTTAAGGTGGGTAGAAATCACTACCGAGTATATCTCATCTTGACCTAAGTAGACATATTTAAGATCAGCGGGGAAAGGTTTTCGGTCAAACTTGAAAAGGCCGAACTATATGTCCTAGAAGGGGCGTGAATATGACTATGCCAAATTTAAAAAATAACAGCAGAATTTAAATAAATTAAATACAGATAGCAATAGACAATCCCACAATGCTGAATTTAAAGATAACCTCAAATGAACGAGTATTGAGAGGTTGATACAGATGTTGTTCTAAGGACAAACTTACACCATAAAAACCAAGGGTTTATGGCAGGACAACCTTACTAGAACGGTTTGTGTATCAAAAACTCAAACTGATACAAAGGAATAAAGAAATAAATAGCAAGAAAAGAAATCTAAGCTATTACAACATTCTCTACGCTTGTATAAAAGAAATTACAACATTCTCCACAATGCAAAAAGGGAAATTACAACCATCCACAAAAAGAAATAAACATTCAATCCATAAGACCAAAAATTATAGTGGTTCGCTTGTGTGTACACCAACTATATAGAAAAACCGTCACACAACTACTCCACTCCTAATATCCTCACATAGTGGATTTTAGCGTTCACTATGAAATTAGGTTTTTCCAGGATCACCTAAAACCCTCACAATCGTGTCTTTCAAATGGGCTTAAACAATTCAAAAACCCCACACTCTGAGTTTTCTGGATCACCTTAAATAAACCAAAACAGAGATTTTTCTGGCACAATCTCAATGAAACCAAAAACAAAGGAATTTACAATAAAGTAAAATACCTGGATATTCTCTTTTTGATGCAGCCCGGAAAAACCAAACTGGAGTAAAAGTTCAACGTAGAGGTTCAATGTCCAAACTCACTTATTAAATGGTTCTAGGTTCTAAATTGATTTTAAATTAAATTAAGTTGGGCTAACTCTATTTGATTTTGATTCTAAGAAAAGGGCAAGTCTCAATCACTTTTTCACATATGATTGGAATATAAAATAGAAAATCAAATATAGTAAATCTAAAATAAGAGAATATTAAATGAGCACAATATAACTTGAAAAGATGACTAACTTATCTCTTAGAGAGGTATATTGACTTAGCTTGAATTGCATTATGAAACTCTGAAATTCGTGCTCTATTTATAAGTGAAGAAATCGCGTTCACGACTGGTTGTAGGACCAATAGATTTTTAAAATTTTGAGCGTGATAAGATAAAGCCATTCCACGACTGGTCGTAGAACTTACACAACCTGTCGAGGGACCTCCACGACTGGTCATGACCTGTCCACGACTAGTCGTGTGGAACCAGATTTAGTTACTAGACTTTGAGTTGAGGCTATAGGACTGGTCGAGAACGAGTCGAACACTGTTCACACAACCGGTCGAGCAGTCTCCAGGACTGGTCGAGGCTTAACAAAAAATTTTAAAAATTTGTAACAAACTTAGGATTGGTCGAGGAATTTCTTGGACTAGTCGAACAGAGTCTAAGACTAGTTGAGAAATAGTCTATTCACTTATAAAATGATCTAATCAAATTATGTATTCAAAATGACCTACCCTATGGTGTCATTCATACCTTATACATGAAGTATGAACATTGAAACTTCTTTTCCTTCGGTTGATAGATGGTCTTTGAAGTTCATGAAGCTTGAGATCTTGACACATGATGAAGCTTAAACTTGAGACCTTTTGAAGTATATTCAAACTTGAATTTGTAACCTTAAGAAGCTTGAACTTGAGACCTTTTGAAGTATATTCAAACTTGAATTTGTAAACTTAAGAAGCTTGAACTTGAAATATCTTGAATCTTGAACTTGAGGTTCAAAGTAAAAGACTTTGTCTTGACTTGGAGCTTGAACTATGAATCTTGAACATTGAACACTCACTTGATGTTGTACTCGAACATGACCATGTAATCTTGCATTTCTTGAAGTAAAGATCTTTATTCTTGAGTGATGCACAGTCTTCATTATGTAGATAAGCTACATAAGACATAGATTCCAAGAGAGGTTTTGGTACTACCAAATTTGACAATTATAGGAGCTAGAAACCCTAGCACTTACAAAACTTCGGTGCTTTGAGGCTAGACGGTAGAGTTCGTAAAAAAAAAGTTAGACGGTAGAGGTACTACATTAGTTTGGAGAAATTTCTCAAATTGTGGCCTCCATCGGTTAACTTCAAGTACCGGTGTAGCATCAAGCAAGGCGTCCATCTCCCTAATCATATCATCATCTAAATCAGGGGACTGGGCTAAGCACGACTCTAGAGTGTCAGAATATAGAGTCAAAAGTGCTCTATCTTCTACAAAAGAATCGATCATGTTAATGTCGTCGGTATCATCATCATCTTCTGACTGTTTGTTCATATTGAAAAAGATGTTGAGCTTCAATGTCATATTTTTGAAAGATAAATTCATTATTCCATTCCTACAATTAATGATAGCATTTGAAGTAGCAAGGAATGGGTGACCAAGAATGACAGGTATTTGAGTGCTCACATCTATGATGGGTTGAGTATCTAGGATAATAAAATTTACTGGATAGTAGAATTTATCAACTTGGACCAACACATCCTCAATCATCCCTCTTGGTACAAGAACTAATCGATCAACAAGTTGTAACGTGGTCCGGGTGGGTTTTAATTCACCAAGACCCAGTTGTTCATAGACCGAGTAAGGGATCAAGTTAACACTCGCCCCTAAGTCAAGAAGTGTTTGCTCAATCCGATGGTTCCTAATTACACAAGTAATGGTTGGGCTACCGGAATCTTTGTATTTTTGTGGCACATCTTACTTGAGGATGACACTCACTTTTTCTGTCAAAAAGATTTTCTTTTGTATGTTTTGCCGTCTTTTGGTAGTGCATAGATCTTTCGAAAATTTAGCATATGAAGGGATTTGTTTAATGACATCCAGTAGAGGAATATTGACATTTACTTGCTTAAGCACATCTAGAAATGTCCTATGAGTTAGCTAGAGGTTTTGGTACAATCAATTATTAAGGGAATGACGTAATCAACTTACTTTGAGGTTCCAGTTCTAACCCATGTGGAGCAATGCTAGGTCTATCATTCTTATTTATTTTCTGGTCCTTAAGCTTTTCAAGCTTCACTGGAATAAAATTTTCAATTATCTTCCCACTCCTAAGAGTAGTGATAGACTTAGCTTGCTCCATTTGATTTGAAGAGCTTGGGTTACTAATTTCATATTGCTGTTTTCGGTTTGGGAGAGGTTGAGCCGGAAGGATCCCTTTCTCCCCAATTAATTTTTTTTTTTAATTTCAAGCCCTTGTATGGCCTTCGTAAAGTCTTAAAAGAGTTGTAGTATACCCTGATTAAAAAGCTCTTGATTTTGAATATGTTTTAAGACCGGATCCTTTTGAGGTTTCCTTTTATTCAGAAATTGGTTAAGGATCCCTTGAGGAGTACCCGTTTGTCCGTTCCTCCAACTGAAATTTGGATGGTTTCTCCAACTTGAGTTATATGTATTTGAGATGGGTCCACTGAAAGGTCTTTGGTATTTGTTTATGACATTTGATTGCTCATTCAATATCTCTTGAAAAGCAGGAATTGTTGGGCAATTCTCAGTTGCATGTATGTTACAAGCACAAATACCACAAACAACTTCCGCAGCCTTTTCAGGTTCTACCTTCTTAAATTCTATGGCCTCAACTTTTCTTGTGAGTTTGGTTATCCTTGCATTTATATCATCTTCCTCTTTTAAAAGATAAATTCCTCCACTTTCCTTTGATTGAGTAGGCTTAGAAGTGGTAGTTCTTGAGGAGGTATCCTATGATTGCACATTTTTAGCAAGTTTATCAAAATAATCCCACACATCATCGGCTTCCTTATTCATGAATTCCCCATTACACATCATCTCCATAAATTGGCATATGGGTGAGGTCAATCCCTTATAGAAAAAGCTTGTTATACGCCATGTCTCGTAGCCATGTTGTGGACATAAACTTATGAGATCCTTAAATCGCTCCCAACATTGGAAGAATGTCTCATCCTCTTTTCGTGCAAAATTCATGATTGCTTTCCTTAAGGTATTTATTTTATGATAGGGGTACAACTTTTTAAGGAACTCCCTTATTATCTCAGCCCATGTGTCTTAAGGAATGTAACCAAGCCTTAATCTTTTCTTTCAAAGAGAAAGGAAACAATTTCAGTCTGATTGTGTCCTCTGACACATTTGGGAAGTGTAATGTAGATATTATCTCATCAAACTCTTTCAGATGTAAGTATGGACTTTCAGATTCTAGTCCATGAAACTTAGGAAGGAGTTGAATTACCCTCGGTTTAATATCCACAGTTCCTGTATTCAATGGAAATATCATGTAGGAAGGTGTACTCACCCCCGTTGGTTGTAAATAATCTCACAGAGTATGAGGCAGGGGTGCATTATGCACCTCATTTTCATCTTGAACTTTCTCAACTGGAGGTTAAGGTTAATTTGCAGCCATCACTTCTATTGACTCGGAGGATCTCAGGTGGTATTTAATCCTGTGATGGATAGGCAATGTTCACAACCCCAAGTGTAGGGTCACGATGTAGTAATAACTCGTGAAAACGAGGTCGAATCCACGGGGACTAAACTTGTACGTATTCTAAAAAAATTGCAACTAGAACTAGAAGAAGATCGAAATTTAAATTTTGAAATAAAATAGAGTAATTATAAATAATGTTTAAACTATCAATTAAAGTGGGAACTAGGGTGCCAAGGATCCACTTGTAGCTATTAAGATGCTACCTTGCTTGATTCAATAAACACAATTGGAATTGGAGTCCTATCCTACCCAATTAGAAGATAAAGTAATTTAAATCAAATTTAAACTTTTCATTGACCTAATTCTCAATGGAGGAGATTTGTGATGATTGGAAGGGATTCCATCATCGTACCATGCCCAGGAGACGATAGTGAACAATGGGATTTACCAATCTCACTATTTCAAAATAGGAAAAGAAGATATCCAAAACTATCACAACATCTATTGTAATTTAAGTCACAATAAATCATAGAAAATGAAAAATATTCTTTTAATATCAAACTAGAAATCAATGAAGTTCAATAAGAACAAGAATCAAAGCAAAATAAAAATCCCAACACGCTACAAGCTTCACCTCTTAGCCCCAGCTAAGAGGTTTTGCCAACCATAGACATGATTAAAACCAAATCTCTTAGACAAAGCATGAAAAATAAACTAGAGAAGAAGAAAAACTCTTTGGCGGCTGCTCCACCCTTGTATTATGCTCCTTGTGACCTTTCTAAACCCTAGAAGATTCTTTGGAGCATCCTATGGAGCCCTAATTATAGTTGTGGAACTCCAACTTTCGCACTAATTTAGAAAATTTTAGAATCGCCTCAAATTTACGCACTATGCGCAGTTTCCTAAAATAGACTCAGGGTTTAAACTACCTCAAATTTAGCACTCTGCGTAGTTTTCCAAAATATACTTGAAGTTTCAGAATATGCTTTTTAGGACAATTTCAGGAATATGTTTGTTTTCAGGGTAATTTTAGAATTCCTTTTCTTCACTTCAAATCTTTGATTCTCTTCATTCCTCACTTAGTTTTCTTAGATCTTTGGCATGTGAATTCTTCATTAATGACTTTCAAATCTCCAAATCTTTATTTAGTAATCTTTTGAGCATAAATCTTCTTTTTGGCATCAATTTCACCTTAAGCTCTCGAAATCACCTCGCACGTGAAAACATGCATAATTAAATCGATTAAGCACCATCATGTTTATAAAACCAAGGTATAAATAGGGAGAAATATGCAATATTTCACACTCAACACACCCCCCAACTAGCATTTTGCTAATCCTGAGCAAAACATGCGTGAAGTAATTCTCAAATCTCATTGTTTAAATCCTTTTTCAGAAATCAATCCTTTGTGCAATCAAGTATGGATGAGTAGAATTAAGACGAGAAAGTGGGATTTTGAAAACCTAGAGTTGAATCATATAAGCAACCCATCAAATAGGCTCTTTATCGATTAAATCAGAGCATAAGTTCATATATCAAGTTTTTCTAACGTGCTTAATGAATTCCAGCTTACTTTTCACAAAAATATACTATCATTACATAATATTAGCCATGATCATCACCTCAAGATTAATTGAATAATCAAGTACTGATTCCGAACTTATCCCCTTTTCCTTCTTTTTTCACCTTTTGATTTTATATTGACGGTCTCTTTTTATTTATTCATTCTTTTCAGACTCTCCATTCTTTTTCATTCTTTTCATCATATATGACCTTTTTGTCGATTTCACTATTTTTTTAACTGGTTCTTTTCATCTTTTAAGGTGGATAAAATTCTCCAGACTTAATTCACAATCATCTATCAATGTTTCACATACTAACATTCAGAAATTCTAGCATAATTCACAGAAAGCAACTTGAACGTGTGTTGTGACTTAGATTAACATGATATTCAAACTTCCTATTAATCAATTGAGTGCAAGAACTGTAGGTAATAGACTACTTAGTTGATTAAACTCCAACAATTCAAAATTCAATCTCAATCTTATCATCATACTCAAAACATTCTTTACATACACAATTTATCATTTTCCAAATAGATTTCGACTTAAAACATTGAAAATTTCAAAAACAAATTGCTTAAAATTAAGAACACATTGATTAGTTTACCTAATCCACACCCCAACCTAAAATCTACATTGTCCTTAATGTAAATATATATATATATATATATATATATATATATATATATATATATATGAGACAACGAAAAGAAATGAGAAGTAATGGAATGGTAGTACTTGAAGAAAGGGGATTGAAGCTTTTCCAAGGTTCTCAATTTGAAGATGGGTTAGCACAAAGACTAAAAAAAATGAAAGCAAATTATCTTAATCCTAAATCCTAAGAAAGCAATAAAAGCTAACTACACCTCCATCAGACTAGGAGATTAATCCTGGTCCACAGGATCAGTCAGAAGCATGGACATGTCCTCTGAGTCAAATTTCTTAATAAATGGCTTTAAACGATGTCCGTTCACTTTAAAAACATGGCCATTCATTGGATTCTTTATATTAATGGCCTCATGTGGATAAACATTAGTAACAGTGAAAGGGCTTTAGGGTTTAGGGTTCTTGTTGTGGAACACCGAGAAGAAGGTGTAACCGAGAATTGTACATAAGGACTTTTTGACAGGTTATGAATGATTTCTGAAGGATGTTCCTATTGTGGAACACCTTCATCCTGTCCTTGTAAATTCTCAAGTTCTTATATGGGTCGTTCCGGATTTTCACAAGTTCACATAACTGTAGTTTGCGTAGTGAACCAGCGTTGTTCAAATTGAAGTTCAAATTTTTGATAGCCCAGTAGGCTCTATGTTCTAACTCTACAGGCAAGTGACAAGCTTTCCCATAGATGAGTCTAAAGGGAAACATTCTAATGGGGGTCTTAAAAGCTCTACGGTATGCCCATAAAGCATCGGTCAAATGGATTGACCAATCCTTACGGTCAGGGTTAACCGTTTTCTTCTGAATCTGTTTAATTTCCCTATTAGAAATCTCAACTTGCCCACTTGTCTACGTGTGGTATGGAGTGCTCACTTTATGAGAGATGCCATATTTCTTCATTAAGTTTTCAAATGGCCTATTACGGAAGTGTGAACCTCCGTCACTAACGATGGCCCGAGGCGTTCTAAACCGGGAAATGATATTTTCTTTTAAAAATTGAATAACCGTACGAAGGTCATTGTTCTGGCATGGAATCGCTTCGACCCACTTAGTGACATAGTCCACTGCTAGCGAAATGTACAAATTCCCAAAAGATTGGGGGAATGGCCCCATGAAATCGATGCCCCAACAATCAAATGTTTCAATGATAAGAATGGGGTTCAGAGGCATCATATTTCGATGGGACAATGCACCCAATTTCTAACAACGCTCACAAGCTTTGTAAAACTCATGAGTGTCCTTGAACATAGTGGGCCAATAAAAGCCACACTGTAGAATTTTGGCCGTGGTTTTTTAGCAGAAAAGTGACCACCGCAGGCTTACGAATGATAGAAGGAGATGACACTTTGGTGTTTATTGTCTAGCACACATCTCCTTAGAATTCGGTCTGGGCAATATTTGAATAGGTCATCTCAGAAGACCTTACGAACCTCGGTGAAGAATTTTTTCTTATCTTGCCCATTCCAATGAGTCGGTGTGAAACTTGTGGCAAGATAATTAGCAATGTCAGCAAACTAAGGTAATTGGGAGAGTTTAAACAATTATTCATTAGGGAACATATCATTTATAGGTGGCATTTTAAGGGAATCGGGGAGATCAAGTCTCTAAAGATGGTCAGCCACTATGTTCTCTACTCCCTTATTGTCCCATATTTCCAAATCAAATTCCTAGAGTAGGAGGATCCATCTTATCAAGAGGGGCTTAGCATCATTCTTAGAGAAAAGGTACTTCAACGCCGCATGATCAATGTAGATGATGATCTTGGATCTGATCAAGTATGTCCTAAATTTGTCTAAAGCGAACACTATGGCTAAGTGTTCCTTCTCCGTAGTAGAGTAGTTCACTTGGGTAGGATTTAGAGTTTTACTTGCATAGTGAATAACGTAGGGTTTCTTTTATTTTCTTTAGCCTAACATCACCCCGATAGCATAGTCAGACACATCACACATAATCTCAAAAGGAATGCTCCAATCGGGTGGCTGCATGATAGGTGCAGCAGTTAACATGCCCTTGAAGTTAGTGAAAGCTTCATGTCATTAATTAGTCCACTCCTATGGTACATCCTTTTGAAGTAGATTGCATAAAGGACGAGAGAGGTGACTAAATTCCTTTATGAATTATCTGTAAAATCCAGCATATCCTAAGAAGGATCGTATGTCTCATATGCTCTTGGGTGGAGGTAGGTTAGAAATAAGATCAATTTTAGCCTTATCTACCTCAATTCCCTTGGACGAGATGATATGTCCAAGAAAAATTCCCTTACGAACCATGAAATGACACTTTTTCTAATTTAGTACCAAATTCTTTTCCTCACATCGCTTCAACACATTTTTCAGATTTTTTAAACACTCATTGAAGGATGGACCAAAGACAAAGAAGTCGTTCATGAAGACTTCTAAATATTTCCCCACCACATGAGAAAATATACTCAACATGCATCATTGAAAAGTGGTGGGGACATTACACAGTCCGAATGACATCCTTCGGTAAGCAAAGGTGCCAAAGGGGCATGTGAAAGTGATCTTTTCTTTATATTCAAGGGCTATCTCTATTGGATTGTAGCCCGAATATCCACTAAGGAAGCAATAGTAAGAGTGACTAGTTAGCCTTTCCAAGATTTGATCAATGAAGGACAAAGGAAAGTGGTCCTTCCTCGTGACGGTATTCAACTTTCTGTAGTCAATGCACATTCTCCAACTAGTAGTAACTCTAGTTTTCATGAGTTCATTGTCAGCATTGGCTATGATGGTGATTCCGGACTTCTTAAGAGCCACCTGAGTTGGACTCACCGATTGGCTATCGGATATGGGGTATATGATACCCACATCCAACAACTTAAGTACCTCGGCCTTAACCACTTCCTTCACGTTTGGATTTAATCGGTGTTGTGATTGTCGAGAGGTCTTCGCATTATCCTCAAGATGAATGCGGTGAGTACAAATCAAAAGGTCAATTCCCTTGAGGTCTGCAATCGACCATCAAAGGACTCATTTATACTCAATGAGAGTAGAGATAAGCATACTCTCCTATTATTGCTCAAGGTGGAAAGAAATCACTACTAGGGATGTCTCATCTTGACCTAAATAGACATATCTAAGATCAGAGGGCAAAGGTTTTAGGTCAAGCTTTGGTGTGTTGAGGCTAGATGGTAAAGGCACTACATTAGTTTGGGGTAATTCTTCAAATTGTGGCCTCCACTAGTTAACTTCAAGTACCGGCATATCATGAAGCATGACATCATCTCCCTAATCGTATCATTTAAATCAGGGGAGTGGACCAAGCACGTCTCTAGAGTGTCAGAGTATAGAGTCAGGATTACTCTATCTTCCATGAAAGAATTTATCAAGTTAATGTCATGTATATCATCAACATCCTCTGACTATTTGCTCATGTTGAAAAAAGATATTGAGCTCCAATGTCATATTTTTGAAAGATAAATTCATAATTCCATTCCTACAATTAATAATTGCATTTGATGTAGCAAGGAATGAGCGACCAAGAATGATGGGAATTTGAGTGCTCACATTTATGATAGGTTGAGTATCCAGGACAATAAAATTAACTAGATAGTAGAATTTATTGACTTGGACCAACACATCCTTAATCATCCCTCTCGGTACATGAACTGAGTGATCAGCAAGTTATAATGTGGTCCGGGTGAGTTTTAATTCACCTAGACGTAATTGTTCATAAACTGAGTAAGGGATCAAGTCACACTTGCCCCCAAGTCAAGAAGTGCGTGCTCAATCTGATAGTTCCCAGTAACACAAGTGATGGTCGAGCTATCGAGATCTTTGTATTTTTATAACACATCTTGCTTGAGGATGACACTCACTTTTTCTGTCAATTTTTTTTCTTTTGTATGTTTTATCGTCTATTAGTAGTGCATAGATCTTTTAAAAATTTGGCATATGAAGGGATTTTTTTAACGTCATCCAGTAGAGGGATGTTGACCTTCACTTGTTTAAGCACCTCTAGAATATCCTGAGAATTATATAGAGGTTTTGGTGCAATTAACCATTAAGGGAATGACGTAATTGACTTACTTTGAGGTTCCGGTTCTAACTCATGTGGAGTAATGCTAGTTCTATCATTATTATCTTTTTCAGGGTCCTTAGGCTTTTCAGCCCTTACCGGAATAGATTTGTCGATTGTCTTTCCACTCCTAAGAGTGGTGATAGACTTGGCTTGCTCCATTTGATTTGAAGAGTTTAAGTTACTAATTTCACATTGTGGCTTTGGATTGGGGAGAGGTTGGGTTGGAAGCATCTCTTTCTCCCCACTCACTAAGTGTGACTCAATCCTTTGAATGGACGATGCAAACATTCCTACTATTATTTTGATATCCTGGAATGCTTGTACCATATTCTGGTTGAATAGCTCTTGGTTTTGCGTGAATTTTTAAACCGTATCCTCTTGAGGCCTTTTCTGATTTAAAAATTGAGTAAGGGCCTCTCGTGGGTTAGTTGTTTGTCCATTCCTCCAACTAAAATTTGGATGGTTTCTCTAGTTGGAATTGTATGTATTTGAGGTGGGTCTCTTGAAAGGTCTTTGGTAGTTATTCATGACATTCGATTGCTCATTCAATATCTCTTAAAAAGCAGAAATTGTTAGGTAATTCTCAGTTGTATGTATGTTACAAGCACAAATACCACAAACAACTTCCATAGCCTTATAAATTTGATAGGTTCTGCCTTCTTAAGTTCTATGGCCTTGACTTTTCTTATGAGATTGGCCACTCTTGCACTCATATCATCTTCCTCTTTTAGAACATAAATTCCTCCCCTTTCCTTTGATTGAATAGGCTTAGAAGTGGTGAGTCTTGGAGAGGTGTCCCATGATTGCACATTTTTTGCCAATTAATCAAGGTAATCCCATGCATCATCGGCCTCTTTGTTCATGAATTCACCATTACACATCATCTGTACGAACTGGCGCATTGGTGAAGTTAATCCGTTATAGAAAAAACTTATTATTCACCATAATTCGTTGCCATGATGTGGACAGGAATTTGCGAGATCTTTGAACCTTTCCCAGCATTGGAAGAAGGTCTCTTCCTCATTTTGGGCAAAGTTCATAATTGCCTTCCTTAAAGTGTTAGTTTTATGAAATGGGAAAACTTTTTGAGAAATTCCCGGGTTATCTCGGCCCATGTGCTGATGGATCTTGGCTTTAAGTAGTGCATCCACGTCTTAGTCTTCTCTTTCAATGAAAAAGGAAACAATTTAAGTCGCATTGTGTCCTTAGACATGTTTGGAAAGTGTAATGTGGTTACTATCTCATCAAACTCCTTGGTATGCAAATATGGACTTTCAGAATCTAGTCCATGAAACTTAAGGAGTTGTATCACTCCAGGTTTGATATCCACATTTCTAAACAAATAAACCTAAAAAGAAAACTAGAAAAACTAAAAAAAATAAGAAATCTAAAAAAAATAAGAGAGAGGGTTGGAACAAAATTACCGAATAAGAGTTGCTATGTTAGGAATCTTACAAAACAGAAAATAATGTTAGTTTCTAAAACTAATTTCAGAAAAAATCCTAACCTAAAAACATAGCAGGAAAATAAATCATAATCTTAACCTAATTCTAATACCAATTAATTCCAGAAAAACTTAGTTTTAGTCCTTGGCAACGGTGCCAAAAACTTGCTCACAACCCCAAGTGTAGGGTCATGATGTAGTAATAACTCATGAGAACGAGGTTGAATCCACAGGAACTAAACTTGTACATTTTTGAAAAGAACTAGAACTAGAACTAAAAGAAGATCTAAATATGAATTCTGGAATAAAATAGAGTAATTGTGAATAATGTTTAAACTATCAATTAAAGATAGGAACTAGGGTGCCAAGGATCTACTTGTAGCTATTAAGATGCTACCTTGGTTGATTCAATAAACACAATTGAAATTGGAGTCATATCTTATCTAATTGGAAGATAAAGCAATTTAAATCAAATCTGAACTTTTCATTGACCTAATTCTCAATGGAGGAGAATTATGAAGATTAGAAGGGATTCCATCACCCTACCATGCCCAAGAGATGATGGTGAATAATGAGATTTACCAATCTCACTATCTCGAAACAGGAAAAGAAGATATTCAAAGCTATCACAGCATCTATTGTAATTTGAGTCACAATAAACATAGAAAACTGAAAATATTTCTTTAATATTAAACTAAAAATCAATGAAGTTCAATAAGAACAAGAATCAAAGCAAAATAAACACCCCAACATGCTACAAACTTCACCTCTTAACCCTAGCTAAGAGGTTTAACAACCATAGACATGATTGAAACCAAATCTCTTAAACGAAGCATGAAAAATAAACTAAGGAAGAAGAAAAACTCTTTAGCGGCTGCTCCACCCTTGTGTTATGCTCCTTGAGACCTTTCCAAACCCTAAAAAAATGCTTTGGAGCATCCTAGGGAGTCCTATTTATAGTTGTGGAACTTCAACTTTCGCACCGAGTTAGAAAAATCTATAAACCGCCTCAAATTTATGCACTCAGTGCAGTTTTCCAAAATAGACTCAAGGTTTAAACCACCTCAAATTTAGCACTCTGAGCAGTTTTCCAAAATATACTTAGATTTTCAGAATATGCTTTTCAAGATAATTTCAGGAATATGTTTGTTTTCAGGACAATTTTAAGATTCCTTTTCTTCACTTGAAATCTTTGATTCTCTTCTTGGATCTTTGGCATGTGAATTCTTCATTAATGACTTCCAAATCTCAAAATCTTCATTTAGTAATCTTTTAAGCATAAATCTTTCTTTTGGCATCAATTTCACCTTGAGCTCTCGAAATCACCTCGCACATGAAAACATGCATAATTAAATCGATTAAGCACCATCATGTTTAACAAACCAATGTATAAATAGGGAGAAATATGTAATATTTCATACTCAACAAGCAACCCTTTGACTAATCCCCATTCCCTCAAAAGACATAGAGTGTTATCACAAACCCATTTGGGCATGAAACATCTCAGCCCTCAAGTAACTAAATGATTAAACTTAAAAAGAAAACTAGAATAACTGAAACAAATAAGAGATCTAAAAAAGATAGGAGAGAGGGTTAGAACAAAATTACCAGATAAGAGTTCCTAGGTTAGGATCCTACAAAACAGAAAATAATGTTAATTTTTAAAATAAATTTCAGAAAAAATCCTAACCTAAAAACATAGCAGAAAAATAAACCCTAATCTTAACCTAATTCTAATACCAATTAATTCCAAAAAAATGTAGTTGTAGTCCTCGGCAACAGCGCCGAAAACTTGTTCACAACCCCAAGTGTAAGGTCGCGATGTAGTAATAACTCAGTAAGACCGAGGTTGAATCCACATGACTAAACTTGTATGTATTCTGAAATAACTAGAACTAGAACTAGAAAAAGATCTAAATCTAAATCTGGAATAAAAGAGAGTAATTATGAATGATGTCGATTAAAACTTGTGAATTAAAAGGTGGGGATTAGGGTGCCAAAGATCCACTTGTAGTTATTAGGATGCTACCTTGATTCAAGGAACATAATTGGAATTGTAGTCCTATCCTATCCAATTGGAAAATAAAGCAATTAAATCAAATATGAACTTTTCATTGACCTAATTCTCAATGGAGGAGAATTATGAAGATTGGAAGAGATTCCATCACCCTACCATGCCCAGGAGATGATGGTAAACAACAGAATTTACCAATCTCACAATCTCAAAATAGGAAAAGAAGATATCCAAAGCTATTGTAACATCTATTATAATTTGAGTCACAATAAATAATAGAAAACTGAAAATATTCCTTTAATATCAAACTAGAAATCAATGAGGGTCAACAAGAAAAAGAATCAAAGAAAGAAAACTATCCCAACATGATACAAGCTTCACCTCTTACCCCTAGCTAAGAGGTTTAGCCAACCATAGACATGATTAGATCTAAAACCCTAAAAGAAAGCATTAAAAATAAATAAGTAAGTAAGAAAAACTCTTGGGAGACTGCTCCACCCTTTGGCTTTACTCCTTGTAACCTAAGATATCCCTAGAAGTCCTTGAAAAACCCATATTTATAGCCTTGTTCGTCTAATTTCAGAAAACTACCTCAAATTTACGCACTCCACGTAACTCTGCGTAATGCATTTGATGTCATCGAACGTACTTGAATTCAGAAGTCACGCCTTTTCATCTTTCGCACTGCATAACTTTTCATGTCATCAAACATACCTTTGATATCATCGATCTGCCTTCGATGTCATTGAAGGGTGTTCGAGTAATCGAGAATGTGTCCAGAGTGTTCCAACGAGTTATTCAAAAAATCCACACAATTATTGATGTTGTTGAGGCACAAAATAAAGGATTAAGATTAAATCAGAGAGATGGAAGTTATGAAGGACGAAAGAAGAGAATGAAGAAAAGTGAAAATATTGGTATTGCGACGACCTGCGCAAAAAGTGTCAGTTACGTGGGTCCGCGCAAAAGACTTTATCTCAAAATAGTGCTTAAATAAGTGGCTAGATCAAGGCTTCTATGCTGGGCCACGCAACATGATAGTGTTGCGTGGTTCCACGCAAATGGTGTTAGGCTTTACGCGGACAGGCCCAGATGAAGAAATAGGTATGCTTATGTGGAAGGTTAAGATTTGATGAAAGGTGGGCCCACGACACGAGTTTCAAGGGTTCGGACATGTGGAGGCCTATAAATACCCCCCTTCCCCTCTCATTTGAAGACATTCAAGATTTTGAGGAAGGTCAAAGCCCCCAGAGAAGAGAGAGATCTGAAGGTATTCAGAAGAAGGGAGGAAGGAGAAAGAAAGTGTGTTGTGCCAAGTCGCGCAAACATCATGTTGTTGCGCGACCATTAGTGTTCAAAGACCAAAATGCTGCTGAAATTGTTGATTTGGAGATTGAAGCTTTGTAATCTTCAGCTTCTTAAGGAGGAGAGATCAGATGATCGAATCCGCACAACATTCCTCTTAATGAGATTATCAATTCGCAAACTGAAATGCTGCTGGATTTGATATTCAAACTCTTACAATTGTTTATATTTTAAGTAATCTATCTTAAAATCAAAGGATCAAAGGATGTAAAAGAACTCAATATGAATAAAATGATGATTGGTCCTCCATACTCTCTTTTTGTTATGATTGAATAAGATAATCCCCCAAATCAAATGCATTTGTTTCTTGTCGAAACAAAATGGCGACTTTGCTAGAGAATTTCGTTATCTCATTTAAGATTAACATTGAGAAAGTAACATGAACTTTCATTGTAGTTGGTGTCTTTTCGACGCAAAAATGGCGACTCTCAACGGGAACATCCTCCCCTTCATCTCTAAGATAGAATACTTCACTATCTGAATACTAATTGTAATTTTATATTTTATCTGAAGGTAAGAGGATATCATTGCAAGTTATGATCAATGACAAACCTGACAAAGAAAGTGAATTTCTACTTCACCGCGACTAGATTCATGGTGGAATATGCAATGACTAAGCTTGCAGTCTATAAACCTCAATTCCTTGTAAGCAAAGACAATAAGCGGTAAGTTATGGCCGGTGTCATATTTGCATCGCCATTGGCGCCAGAAAAGGATGATGGTTGGGTTGTTGTATCATCTCGAAAGACGAGAACTCGGAATGTAGCAACCACCGGAGTGAATGCATTATCAAGGAGAGTAAAAGACCAATAACGCGAAATACGGCAAGAAACAATCCCGAACTCGTTCCTCTGGCTCTGTACCCAGGGAGATCTCTTCCCTCTTTGATACCCAAGACTTCCCAGTATTGCCTGTCACAAAAACTAGATTGACAAGGAAAGAAAAGGGTAAATCTCCAATGCATGATTCAGTTTTCGCTTCATCTCAAAATACACCCTAGAAAAGAACACCTCACTTCTTGAATTTTACAAAAGTAGAGAAAATTTGAATGACGTTTTTATCCAAATGAGTCCCATCATGTTTGGAGATTCTACCCCTACGACTGTCTCCTCAGACAATGTTGAAGCCACTGTATGCATGGTAGGAACCGATCAAGGGTCACCGCCAACAACCGAAGACCGCATTGCTGAAATGGCCGAAGCACAAAGAAATCTCATGGAAGAATGTAAAAGTCTTCGAGAAGCTTTAGCCACTTTAGCACATAATGTGGCTCGGATTGTAACCCCTCCAGTGATAGCTGCCATGAATGAGCAAGAACAGCAAACAGAAAGTTCTCAACCACCATGAGTGGGGTCACTTGGGTTTACTTTTGCAGCAAGAGCAATAACCCAGGAGGAAATAAGATAGGTGGTCGCAGAAGCTGTTAGAACAGAAAAAGAACGGGAGAATGTCAGATGATTTAGATACCAAACTCCATACCTGAGAGAGGTGGAGGATATTCCTTTTCCAGTCAACTTCAAATATCCTAATTTTCAAAAGTTCAATGGAGACGGATCGCCAGAGGAACATCTCATGCACTTCATCACAAGCATGGGGAGCTTTTCTACAATACTGCAATATTGCCTTAGATTATTTAGGTCATCTTTGATTGGTAAAGCATTTAGATGGTACTCCAGCCTAACAGCAAGATTGATGCGAACCTGGGAACAGATGCAGGACGCGTTTATATCCAACTTCTTTTCATCAGAACGTGATATTAGTGTTACGGAATTGGCTTCCGTCAGGCAAAGAGAGAACAAACTCGTAGAGAAATTCATCGACAGGTGGAAGACTTTGGGGGCTTCATGCAGATTGTTACCTGAAGAGAAGGATCAAGTAAGCATGTGTTTAAATTTTGTGGAGCCGGGAATTATTTTTGGACTCACAAGCGTTAATATAAAAACTTTTCGAGAATTAGTGACAAAAGCGCATGCTTTGGAATTAAGGGCCAGGAAGATGCCAGCATTTCAAACTAGGGCAGATAGAAGAGGATCAAATAGATTGTTAGTAAATACTATTACTCAAGAAAGAAAGAAAAATACTTTTTATAACAAGCGAGAGAAAGAAAGAGAGAACATTCAGATCGGCATAAAGATCGAGTAAATGATAAGCGAACTCGGTCAAATGATTATCATATGGAGTATGATTTCAAAAAAAAGGATGTCATACCAATAATGGAACAACTGCTGGCCACCGGAACCATTCAATTACCTTATCTAAGACGTTCAGAAGAAGTCAAAATGACTAAAGATGAGATATTATCGTTATCATCGTTATGTTGGGCATCTGACAGAAAATTGTTTTTTGTTAAAAGATATGTTGCTGAGAATGATAAGACAAGGTGAAATAGTAATGAAAAAGGATGATAAGCTAGATAAGAAATCGACTGTGAATGCCACATTTATAGGGAATTCGTTGAAAACTGGGAAAGATAAAGGAAGGCCGTTGCAACAAGAGAATGGCCGGCAACAATGGATTCGCTTAGGAATTCTCATTTTGATTCACAGTTTGTGGAATTGTTCTCCGAAGAAGTCAGTCATCGTTTAGCCTCTATTCACCAAAGAGAGAATGAACCGGTCGAAGAATTCATTAATCG
The DNA here is from genome assembly GCA_030180095.1 of Magnolia changhungtana. NCBI lineage: Eukaryota > Viridiplantae > Streptophyta > Magnoliopsida > Magnoliales > Magnoliaceae > Magnolia > Magnolia changhungtana. The sequence continues at coordinate 1,317,452 of JASAUF010000638.1, forward strand.
ATGGAGAGTCCTGGGGCCATCATGCTTGCAATTGGTGAATGAAGAAAAAGAACAAGTTAAATTATGCTTGGAATGCGTAAAACCAAGTGTTGCATTAAGTCTTGAGGGTCTAACCATATAGATATTTCAAGAATTGATTAAAGAGGCTTGCAGTTTAGAGATGATTATTGCAAGGGTGGCTGATTTTTATATAAGCCAGTTGATTCTGAACTTTGAGAAAAATCCAACTGATGCGATTAGGGAAAAAGAAGAAATGAAGAATCGACAGAATGAGAAGGGAAGTTCAGATACAAGATATAAATGCTATCTTGTAAATCTAGTGCCCAGAGTTGTCAAATTTTTTTGTGCCAAAGTACTTAGAATCTGTATCTTGTTTCGATGGGATGGATAGATCAACTTTATGCATTGTGAGTCATCTTCATCATCGCCAAACTTTTTTACGTATTCAAGTTGAAGAACGTTGTCAAAGTTCAAGGATTACAAGTTCAAGTGCAAGAACAAAAGTTCAAGGCTCAAGTTCAAGTTGAAAGCTCATTGTTACTACTTTAAAGAATCAAGAACTCAAGCCCTAGCACAAGCTCAAGTTCAAGATTTAGAACACAAGCTTCATGTATTTCATGTGAATGAGTTACCGAAGCGATTGATGTTTCAGTGGTTCCAACTAACAAACAAGGTATGGATGACCCTAGATTGACCATAGGTTAGGTCATATTCATTGCATATTTTATTTGGGTCATTACATAAGTTTATAGGTCATTTCCTCGACTAGTCCTAGTCTTTGTTCGACTAGTCCAAGCACTGGCTTGACCAGTGTTGAGGCACAAAAAAATATTCCATTGCAGTGGTCAGAGAATTCCATGGTGCAGATCTTTCCCAGGGTCACTCACTCCGTATTTTAGTAAAAATCCATGTCCGGGGATATTTTAGGTATTTTAGCAAAAATTCATGTCTGGGGGTATTTTAAGTATTTTGGTAAAAATCCATGTCCGGGGGTATTTTAGGTATTTTGGTAAAAATCCATGTCCGAGGGTATTTTAGGTATTTTAGTAAAAATCCATGTCTGGGGGTATTTTAGGTATTTTAGTAAAAGTCAATGTCCAGGGGTAGTTTAGGTATTTCAGTAAAAGGCAGTAAAGAGGGTGTTTTGGTAAAAAAGGGTGCACAGGTGTCATTTTTATGAAGAAGTGGTTGTACACCACCATTTAAAGGAGAGCTTGGTGGACACCGTTGTTTAAGAGAGGGAGATAGATATTATGTGAAGGGAAAAGTGGTGGTGATCACCACTATGTAAGAGAGTGGGGCTTATAAATACCCCTCCCTTGCCTCATTTAAAAGGTTGATCAGTTAGTGGGCCAGAAAGGGAGAGAGAAGCAAGGTGAGAGAGGGATAGAAGAAAGTCCCTGCGCGGACCTGCCCAACGGAAGTTGCTTGCGCAGACCCGTGAAACTGAGCTTGCTTGCACACAGCCGCACAACTGAAGTAAAGAGGGCCTTTGCGCCACTTATCACGGGGAATTGGAGAATGAAATAGCGGTGAAGATCACTTGAGTAGAAGTTGGAATATGTCAATATGTCCTGGGGGGGGGGGGGGGGGTGGTGAATAGGATTTTTTTAAAAGTTTTACAGTTTATTCAACATCCTATCACTCTAATCCTATTATGTATGCAATTCTCAGGATTACTCAAATTAACTCTACTGGCTTCCAAGCCTTGTAGAGGATCCAATCACAACCTACTTGTAAGATAAACAAGTTGCAGATAAGATTGTGAAGGATATGACTGTGTATGTGTATAAGGTGTGATCTCAGATAATCAGATATAAAGGCATGCAAGGAAATCACATAACTGAAAGACAATAATCATTTCAAACACAGTGATTTTTATAGTGATTCGACTACTTGTCTACTCTACTCTCGGCTGTCGTACTCAACCCTTGAGTGTACCAGATTTCACTAAGGAGGTTTCCCAGGGTTTACCTCAAACCTAAGGTTTTAAATTAGGTTCACCTTCAACCTTTACAGAGGTTTTACATGGTTCACCTCAAACCCAGAGTTTTACTGGTTCACTCCTAACCAGATGTTTATGCTCTCCATAGAGCAAGGGTCCACACAACACACTCGGATTCTAGACCACACAGGTCAAGGACCTACACAAGGACGTAACAGTTTATGCCCTACACAAGATCAAGGGTCCACACTATGCACCCATAGCGTACACTCCCGCCGGAGGCCTCCTACGAGGGCTTCAAAGGGTGAGAACCACTTAAGACCCAATCGTAGAAAGGAATGATCACAAGTGGCCTCTTGGACTCTAGATACTTACAGATAAGTTGATGAGTCTCATTAAGCACAACGCCGAAGATCTCCTCCTCGTTGACGAAAAGTCTTCTGCTCCCTTGATCCGCAACTCAAAAGATATACCAAGACTAGGCTTAAGGTTGGGTCAAGGTAGAGATTAAATCCTACTCTCTAAAGGTTTACCTATAAGGAAGGTAAAGTAGTTCCACTCTTATGCATTCAAGGCATCCCAGCATAATGATTTGCCATTAAGGTAGTAGCTGGAGGATCCTTGAATGCGAAAGTTTATTCCCCAATCCACTCTATTGAATATCAATGGTCAGAGTGGATTGGAGGATGAACTCCCTTGAGAGAAAGGGCTTAGGATATATGATCTAAGGTTAAACACTCAAAAGCTCTCTCTTCTTTCTCTCACAGCAATAAAAGACAAGTCCTCTATAAATAGGCAAAAAGTTCTAATGGATATAAAACAGTCACATTTATGACAGAGTTCGATATCATTGAGCGTATACTCTCGATAGCATCGATGGTTTGCTCGATGACTCGGACTCAATGTCATATGCTTTTGAAACTCTTTGCCAGATGGTCAATGAATCGAAACTATTGTCGATGTCATCAGATTTCGAACTCCGATTCCATCGATGACATGTTCGATCCATCGACACTTGAAAAATGAGAGAGACTTGACTTTAAGATATTTCAGGTTTTCATGAATGATCGGGGAAACCGTCGAGGTCATCGAAATTTGAATGTCAATGACATCGAGATCAGAGTCGAGGCATCGATAAATCCAGCTGATTTATCTTTGAACTTGCTGGACTGATTATGGCATCGTTCGATGCAATCGATCTGGTGTCGATATCATCGATATTTGAATATCGATTAAATCGAAGGGCCCCCGATCATAGTTAAAAACAACCTGAAATAAATGTTGTAAGAAATGCGCGCACACTGTCGATATCATCGATGGACCTCCGATCTTATCGATATTTGAATTCAGATCATATCAGACGGTCATCGATATATCGAAGAATTTTGAGATTTTCATTAAAAAACAGGGGTGTCAAAAATCTACCTGTCGATCTTATCGAGCCACTCTCGATAGGCTCGAGATTTGAATATCGATGATATCGATATGTGTATTAATACATCAATAATTCGTCCAGATATTTTGTGAAGTTGCTGGACATATTTAGTACTTTTATCGATGATATCGATAGGTGTATTGATATATCAATAAATCCATCCAGATGAATGTATAGTCGCTGGACATTTTGGTCCTCTTATCGATAGTATCGTTAAGGTTTCAAGGACATCGACAGTGCAGGTCGATCATATCGAGGGTGCTTCGATAAAATCGACAGAGCGAGAAAAACTTAGAGATTTTCCTATTTTACCAAAAGTTTTCTCACCATAAATCTCTAAGATGTCTATCTTATTTTAAGGGTTTTAACACCTGGTGTTTGGGGATATGGGATGTGAGGCTATGATTTACCTATTGCGAGCTTCCACACATCCGGTTGAGGCAGACGCTTGAAATAATCTTCCAATCGAGTTTTGCAGCTAGTCTGACTCACCACACACGTAACTTGACAAACCAGGGTATTAGCAGGTGCACTTTCAATCTCTCCCTTTGTCAATTACGTGACAAAATACCCAAAACACCCTAGAACACTTCTAGACACACCCTAAATTGTGTGTACATGCATTTACACAATTTTATAATGTTTTTCTAACCCATGTACACATTTTAGAAGTATCTGATCCCCCTTACTTTAAAATTCCCCCTTTCTTGGTGCAACTGCTCCCCCTAACACCTGCAACACATTAGATATACAATTTTCTGTTCGGGGTGTTTTGAATTGTTCTCCCCCTTTTTGTCAGTCATTGGCAAAGGTATAGCAAGTGATATTGACAGAAGCTTAAAGTAGTGAGAGAACATGCATACAAGATACAAATGAGTAATGATCAAAATATTATAAGAAGTCATCTGTGTCAAAACAGGTGGAAAGTAGTGATAACAGTAAAGCAATTAAGCATTAAACACATCATATGCATTCCATCAGACAAACTAGGGGAATCAAAAGCAGAATTATGGCATTAAAGATAAGAGTTCTGTTCAGCCATCCAAAAAAGAAAAAAAAAATTTAACAATCCAACACATATACTACCACAGACAGCAATAATCAACCAATTATCCAAAAATTCACCATACACATGTAAGTTATGACACAATTCGGATATCGTCAAGATTGTCATAATCTGGCTTCCAAAAATGTTCATGGTTAATACAACGAGTTTAGACATGTGACTGACATATAACCATAAATGTCCCAGTGTGGAGATTTGCCTTTGTGGCACATGTTTACTGGGATATGTTCTTAGTGAGTGCAGACACCAATGGATTTCTGAAGATCACTAAACCTATTTGTATCAAGAGGTTTGGTGAGGATATCTGCGAGTTACTTTTCTGTAGAAACATAATCCAATGTAATAATCTTATTTTCAACAAGTTCTCGAATAAAATGATATGGATATCAATGTGCTTAGTCCGAGAATGTTGAACAGGATTCTTTGAAATATTGATTGCGCTTATATTATCACAGAAAAGACTCATCGTGGGTTGTTCAATCCCGTAGTCTAACAACATCTGCTTCATCCAAAGGAGTTGTGCACAACAACTTCTAGCGGCAATGTATTCAGCCTCGGCAGTGGATAATGATATTGAATTTTGTTTCTTGCTCTGCCAGGAGACCAGACAGTTTCCAACATAGAAACATCCTCCACTTGTTAATTTTCGATCGTCCAAATTTCCTGCTCAGTCGGCATCAGAGTACCCAGCGATGATGGTAGATGTTTCAAATGGATACCATAGTTCATAGGAGGAAGTTCCTGCTATATATTTGATGATCCTCTTAACAGCCGTTAAATGAGATTCCTTAGGATCTGCTTGATATCGAGCACATACCCCAACACTGAAAGATATATCGGGACGACTAGCTGTGAGATATAGTAGACTACCTATCATACTCCGGTAAAGATGTTGATCCACGCTCTTGCCATTTGTATCTTTGGAGAGTTTGAGTATGGTGCTCATGGGAGTGTGATAGGAACGACCAAATTCAAGACCAAACCTTTTTACCAAATCGTTTGCATGCTTGGTTTAATAGATAAAGATCCCATCATGTAGCTGTTTGACCTGCAAACTTAGAAAGAAGTTTAGTTCACCAACCATACTCATTTCGAATTCTGATTTTATGAGATCGGCAAACTTATATGCGATATCTTCACATGTTGAACCAAAGACTATATCATCCACATAAATTTGTACAATGAGCAGTGAGTCTTTTGTTCTTTGGGTAAACAGGGTTTTATCAACACTCCCTCTATAGAATTTATGGTCCAAAAGAAATTTTGTCAATCGTTTATACCAAGCTCGTGGTGCCTGTTTAAGACCATAGAGGGCTTTGTTTAGACGATATACGTATTGAGGACACTTAGGATCTGAAAATCCCTTGGGTTGTTCCACTTAAACTTCTTCAGCCAGATCCCCATTCAGAAAAGCACTCTTACCATCAATTTGAAATAGTTTAAATTTTAATGTACATGCAATAGACAAAAGAATTCTGATAGACTCAAGGCGTGCTACAGGAGCAAATGTTTCATTAAAATCAATGCCTTCTACCTGTGAGTATCCTTGAGCTACAAGCCTTGCTTTGTTTCTAATTACATTTCCTGATTCATCAGATTTATTCTTGAAGACCCATTTGGTTGCAATGACATTTGTATCGAGTGGTCTAGGAACCAATTTTCATACCTCATTTCTTTGAAATTGTTGAAGTTCTTCTTGCATAGCATTTATCCAGTGTTCGTCTTGAAGAGCTTTAACAATGTTCTCGGGCTCAATCTTTAAGGTAAAGCAAAAATGACTATAGATATTTTCTATCTGTCGTCAAGTTTTTACACCAGCATTAAGGTCTCCAATAATTTGCTCTCGAGGGTGATCCTTTATAATGGGAATGTCAGATGATGGTTGAGGATCACTGGGTGATAAAGTTTTGCTTTCAGGTTTTTCCAGTATGCATGAATCTACATCATCTTCTAATTCATTCACAGGTGCATCTTCTTCATGAAGTTGATCATCGATTACCACATTGACTGATTCTTGAATAGTGAGAGTTCTTAGATTGTATACTCTATACGCACGACTATTCATGGCATATCCCAAGAAGATTCCTTCATCACTTTTAGACTCAAATTTCCCTAGGTGATCTCTATCTCTTAAGATATAACATTTGCTACCAAAAACTCGAAAATACTTCACACTAGGCAGTTTCCCATACCATAGTTCGTATGGAGTTTTGTTCAGACCTGATCTAAGGTATACTCTATTTATGATGTAACAAGCAGTATTGACAGCTTCAGCCTAAAAAATTTTCGCCATATCCTTTCCATTTAACATAACTGACCCCATTTCCTGTAATACACGATTTTTCCTTTCAATGACTCCATTTTGCTGTGGGGTTTTTGGAGCTGAGAATTCATGATGAATTCCTTTCTCATTGTAATATTTTTAAAATTTTTCATTTTCAAATTTCCCACCATGATCACTTCTGATGCGATTGATCCTGTATCCTTTTTCATTTTGGAGTCGCTTCGTCAGGATCACAAATTTCTCAAATGCATCTGATTTTTCTCGAAGAAATGCGACCCAAGTAAATCTGGTGTACTACCACCAGGAAGTATCTTTTCTTACTATGGCTTTCCACTTTAGCTGGCCCAACTAGATCCATATGTAGTAGATCCAAAGGTTTTGTAGTTGCTATGGAGGTTGTCTTCTTGTGTCCAACCTTTATCTGTTTTCCTTTTAGATATTCTCCATAGACAACTTTTTCTTCTTTTCTAATCTTGGGAAGTCCCCTAACCAAATTCTTGGAACTAAGTTTTGCTAAATTTCAGTAGTGGACATGTCCCAGCCTTTGGTGCCACAATTTGGATTCACTCTTTACAGCCATATTACATTTTACGGCTACCTCATTCTCACTTGTACTCTCAATGACATAACAATTATCGTTAGTGCGTAAACCTTTTATGAGAGATTTCCCTGTATGATCTATAGAATTCTACACACATCTTTTGAGAAAGTGACAAGATGTTCTTTATCACAGATTTGAGAGATACTCAGGAGATTATGTTTTAGACCTTCTACACGAAGAACATGTTTAATTTTAGGAAGGCCTGGTATAGCTATTGTTCATTGTCTAACAATTTTGGCTGAGCTACCATCACCAAATGTGATAGATCCTCCATCAAAGTTTGAGTATTCACAAAAGTGAGTTAGATCACCAGTCATGTGTCTGGAGCATCCACTATCAAGATACCACTTCAAACTATTACCGACTTTCAAAACAGTGTGAATCACAAGGCAATAGTTCTAGTTTGTCACCTCCTCTTAAACTCTTTTGACCATGATACCTTATTCAGTCAAGATCACTCTCTAGGCGATGAAGCCCTTAAAGAGAGACCTGCTTTGATACCAATTGAAATAGCGGTGAAGACCGCTTGAGTAAAAGTTGGAATATGTCAATATGTCCTAGAGGGGGGGTGAATAGGATTTTTTTTTAAAGTTTTTACACTTTATTCAACATCCTATCACTCTAATCCTATTATGTATGCAATTCTCAGGATTACTCAAATTAACTCTACTAGCTTCCAAACCTTGTAGAGGATCCAATCACAACCTACTTGTAAGATAAACAAGTTGCAGACAAGATTGTGAAGGATATGACTGTGTGTGTGTATAAGGTGTGATCTCAGATAATCAGATATAATGGCATGCAAGGAAATGACGTAACTGAAAGACAATAATCATCTCAAACACAGTCATTTTTATAGTGGTTCGACTACTTGTCTACTTCACTCTCGGCTGTCGCACTCAACCCTTGAGTGTACTGGATTTCACTAAGGAGGTTTCCCAGGGTTCACCTCAAACCTAAGGTTTTAAATTAGGTTCACCTTCAACCTTTAAAGAGGTTTTACGCGGTTCACCTCAAACCCAGAGTTTTACTGTTCACTCTCAACCAGATGTTTATGCTCTCCATAGAGCAAGGGTCCACGCAATGCACCCGAATTTTAGACCACATAAGTCAAGGACCTACACAAGGACCTAACAATTTATGCCCTACATAAGAGCAAGGGTCCACACTATGCACCCACAGCGTACACTCCTGCCGGAGGCCTCCTACGAGGGCTTCAAAGGGTGAGAACCACTTAAGACCCAATCGTAGAAAGGAATAATCACAAGTGTCCTCTTAGACTCTAGATACTTACAGATAAGTTGATGAGTCCCGTTAAGCACAATGCCGAAGATCTCCTCCTCCTTGTTGATGAAGATTCTTCTGCTCCCTTGATCTGTAACACAAAAGATATACCAAGACTAGGCTTAAGGTTGGGTCAAGGTAGAGATGGAATCCTACTCTCTAAAGGTTTACCTATAAGGAAGGTAAAGTAGTTCCACTCTCATGCATTCAAGGCATCCAGCATAATGATTTGCCATTAAGGTAGTAGCTGGAGGATCCTTGAATGCGGAAGTTCATTCCCCAATCCACTCTATTGAATATCAATGGTGAAGGTGGATTGGAGGATGAACTCCCTTAAGAGAAAGGGCTTAGGATATATTATCTAAGGTTAAACACTCAAAAGCTCTCTCTTCTTTCTCTCACAGCAACAAAAGACAAGTCCTCTATAAATAGGCAAAAAGTTCCAACGGATATAAAACAGTCACATTTATGACAGAGTTCGATATCATCGAGCAGGTTTGATATCATTGAGTGTATACTCTCGATAGCATCGATGGTCTGCTATATGACTCGGACTCAATGTCATACGCTTTTGAAACTCTTTGCCAGATGGTCGATGAATCGAAACTATTATCGATGTCATCGGATTTCGAACTCCGATTCCATTGATGACAGGTTCGATCCATCGACACTTGAAAAATGAGAGAGACTTGACTTTGAGATATTTCAGGTTTTCATGAATGATCGGGGAAACTGTCGAGGTCATCAGAATTTGAATGTTGATGACATCGAGATCATAGTCGAGGCATCGATAAATCCAGCTGATTTATCTTTAAACTTGTTGGACTGATTATGGCATCGTTCGATGCAATCGATCTGGTGTCGATATCATCGATATTTGAATATCGATTAAATCGAAGGGCCCCCGATCATAGTTAAAAATAACCTGAAATAAATGCTGTAAGAAATGCGCGCCCACTGTCGATATCATCGTTGGACCTCCGATCTTATCGATATTTGAATTCAGATCATATTGGATGGTCATCGATATATCGAAGAATTTTTAGATTTTCATTAAAAAACAAGGGCGCCAGAAATCTGCCTGTCAATCTTATCGAGCCACTCTCGATGGGCTCGAGATTTGAATATCGATGATATCGATATGTGTATCGATACATCGATAATTCATCCAGATATATTGTGAAGTTGCTGGACATATTTAGTGCTTTTATCGATGATATCAATAGGTGTATCGATATATCGATAAATCCGTCCAGATGAATGTATAGTTGCTGGACATTTTGGTCATCTTATCGATAGTATCGTTAAGGTTTCAAGGACATCGACAGTACATGTCGATCATATCGAGGGTGCTTCGATAAAATCGACAGAGCGAGAAAAACTTAGAGATTTTCCTATTTTACCAAAAATTTTCTCACCATAAAACCCTAAGATGTCTATCTTATTTTAAGAGTTTAAATCACCTGGTGTTTTGGGACATGGGATGTGAGGCTATGATTTACCTATTGCAAGCTTCCACACATTCGGTTGAGGCAGACGCTTGAAATAATCTTCCAATCGAGTTCTGCAGCCAGTCTGACTCACCACACACGTAACTTGACAAACCAGGGCATTAGTAGGTGCACTTTCAGAGAAGACCCTTTGCGCTGAACTACGCAACAAGAATGAGAGATTTCCCATAAGCCATATGTCCGAAAATGCTGTCCGAGGAAAGGTTTCCTTGCGCGGACCCGCGCAACAGGAAGTCGTTGCGCAGATCCGCGCAATGGAAGTGGAGAAAAAACTCCTCTGCGCCACTTTGCATGGGGAGTTTGTCTTGATGCTTGGCTTCTAGCGTCATCTCTTGTGCACTCTACATTCCCTGTCTAGGCCCGCGCACTCCTACCCTCGGACAGATGGCCTCCACATTTCAAGGGGTGATGGTCGCTCCACATTTCAAGGGTTTCAAGGAAGAATGACCGAAAGGATGATCAGAACTGATCTCAACGGTCAGATCAAGGAATGATGAACGGAAAGATGATCAGAAATGATCTCAACGGTCAGATCAAGGGTTTCAAGCCCGCACAACCCATCTCCCCTGGAGATGTGATAAAAAAGCGTCGAAATGCTGCCGAAATTACCATCAGGCTATCTTATCTTCATTGCATTGATTGATTATACTTTGTTTTTAGAATCAAGGGAATCCGAGGATGTAAATGAACTCAGAATAAATGTGATCATTATTCTCTCTTGCTTTCTTTGTTATCATTGAATAAATCTTACAAATCAAACGCATTTGTTTTCTTGTCAAAACAACCAGTCTAAGTAGTTTCTCGACCAGTCCAAGATTTGTTGTGAATTTTTAAAAATTTTGTTTGGACCCTCGACTAGTCGTGGAGACTGCTCGACCAGTCTAGTGAACAGTGCTTGACCAGTCGTGCAGTGCTCGACTCAAAGTCCAATAAGGTTTTTTGGTCCCACTCGACCAGTCGAGTGCATTGCTCGACCAATCAAGCAAGCCACTCGATCAGTCGAGTAACGATCTTATCTTATCACGCCAGAAATTTTGAAATGTGGTTGGTCCTTTGACCAGTCGAACCGACCCTTAGACCAGTCGAGTGAACAGTGTTTTCACTTATAAATAGAGGACAAATCTAAGAGTTTTTCATTCATTCCAAGTATAATCAAGCCATCACTCTGAGAGATAAGTTCCTACATTTCTTAAGCTATATTGTGTTCATTTTAGATTATCTTAAATAGCCTTTTGTATTTGATTTTGTGATCTCCATTCAACTCTATTTCATTGAAGAAGGGAATTATGATTTTACCCCTTTTGAGATCAAAATTAAATCAAGCTAGCCTAGGTTGATTTAATCTAAAAATCATTTAGACCTAGAATCTTTCATTTGTGAGACTGGATATTGAATATCTTCGTCTACATTGGATTGGTTCTACTAGGCTTCATCAGAAGGAGAATCTTCAGATAAGTATAATTTAATTTTGTGTATCTTTTGTGGTTTGTGAGATTCTGCCAAGAAAATCTTATTTTTGGTTTCGTCTGAGATAAGCCAGAAATTCTCAGAGTGTGGGGTTTTTGTAATTGTGTAAGCCCATCTAAAAACACAGTTGTGAAGGTTTTAAGGTGAACCTTGGAAAACCTTATTTGATAGTGAAAGCCAATATCTTGTGAGAGAGGATATTGGGAGTGGAGTAGTTGTGTGGCTATTTTTCAAACAGTTGGTGTACACACACGAACCATTATAATTCTCGGTGTTTGGTGGATGCTTATGGTGATGTATGTGTGGTGCTGAATGTTGTAATTTCCTTTTATGCACTTTTGGTGAATGTTATAATAATTTGGATTATTTCCTTTGCCTCCTTCTAAGTTTGATTTTTTGATACTTACAAACATTCTAGAAATCAGGTTGTCCTTGAAAAGGCCAAGCTAAATGTCCTAGAGGGGGGGGTGAATAGGACTATGCCAAATTTAAAAATAAATCAGCGGAACAAAAGTAAATCAATACTCTTAAAATAATGAATCAATTCACAATGCTAAATATAAATCACCTTGATAAATAATTATTGAGAGATTGATACAAATTCAGTTCTAAGGACAACCTTACACCATAATAAACAAGGGCTTATGGTAGGACAACCTTATTTCTAGAACCTCTTTTGAATCAAGAACTCAATGTTAATATAAGTAAATGAAATAGCAAGGAATTGAAAATAAATGCAGAAGTAAAGATCTAAATTATTACAACAATCCCCACACTTGCTTGAAAATGTAAATAGTTACAACATTCACATCCACTTGTACATTCCACACAATCGAATGATAAAAGATATGAAAATTAATCAAGCATTCAATCCACAAGACAAAGAGTTATAGTGGTTCGCTTTGTGTGTACACCAACTATTTTACAACAATGACCACAATGAGAATGCTACTCCACTCCTAATATCCTCACACACGGGGGATATTAGCGTTCACTATCAAATAGGTTTTCTCAGGTTCACCAAAACCTTTACAATTGTGTCTTTTTCACTTGGGCTTACACAATTCAAAACCCCTTTTTTCGAAGTTTTTGGTTTTCCTCAGACAACCAATACAATGAGATTTTTCTGGCTCAATCTCAAACAAAACCAATACAATGAGATTTTTCTGGCTCAATCTCAAACAAAACCAATAACAAATGAATTTTACAGAATTGTAAAATACTTGGATTTCTCCTTTAGCAGCCCGGTAGAACCAATCGGAGTAGATGATTGAATATCAAAGTTCAATTTCCAATACTCACATTCATAGGGTTCTAAATTCTAATAGATTTTAGATTTTGACTTGTTGGGCGTAGCTATATTTGATTTTGATTCCAAGAAGAAGGAATAATATAATTCCTCTTTTCAAATAAGATTGGAATAGAGAAACAAAATCAAATTAAATAAGCTAGCAAAAAGGAATATTAAATAAGCACAATTTAGCTTAAAATAAACACAGACTTATCTCAGAGTGATTACTTGAAAATTCTTGAATGGAATGGAGTTCTGGATGTAAAAACTCTGAATTTCGTGTTCAATTTATAGAAGAAAAAATCGTTCCTACGACTGGTCTTAGAAACCTAGGACTGGTCGTAGCTCTAACAGATTTTTGAAAATTTGAGCGCGATCTTTGAAAACCGTTCTACGACTGGTCGTGTGTACCCTACGACTGGTCGTGGGACACCTACGACTGGTCGTGGGACACCTACGACTGGTCGTAGGACCATGAAATAGGTTGCTGGAATTTCAGTCGTAGCTCCACGACTGATCGTGGACAGTCGAAGCCAACCTACGACCGGTCGAAGGACCTCCAGGACTGGTCGTGGGCGTTCCAAAAAATCCGAAAAATCTTCAACAAATTAGGACTGGTCGTGGAATTTCTTGGACTAGTCGAACCAATGCTAGGACTGGTCGAACAAGAGCTAGGACTGGTCTTGGAACAGACTAAGCTTATGTAGAATAAACATTTGATTTATGTATCCAAAATGACCTACTTAAAGGGTCAACCTAAGGTCATTCAAACCTGAAACATGTCGTATGGACATTGAACTTCAACCATTCAACGAATGTAGATTGTTTGAACCAATATCAGGCTTGAAATCTTGAACAATATCAGGCTTGAAGTCTTGAACAATATCAGGCTTGAACCTTGAGATCTTCATCAACATAAATCAACTTTGAGATCTTCAACATCTTGAGCTTCATCTTGTAGCTTTTTGAACTTTAACATCTTGTGCTTCAACTTGTAGCATCTTGAAGTATAAAATCATCATACCAAAGACAAGACATGATAGATGTTTTGACACATCAAAATTTGACAACCAAAGGAGTATGAGACCATAACCCTTACAATCTCCCCCTTTGTCAAATTTGTGACAAAACACCACACCAAGTAATAATTCTTCCAATAGACATAAGAGAAGTACAAAGCAAGCACAGATGTACAGATGATAAGCAATGTATAGACATGTGTACAGATGATAAGCAATGTATAGACATGTATAGACATGATAAGCAATAATCATTTTCCCATAACTCATGAGAAGTTTAACTCCCCCTGAGTAATAGCACAACAACAAAATTTATAACATTCACCAAACTTCTTCACCTTTTTGACACAAAATGACAAAGGAAGAAAAGCAGTTAATGTGCATAACCAAGTTGGAGTTAAAGCAAAAAAAAATAGTCCATAACCAACAAAAAGGTTTGAGATGCAAGCTAATATCAGTAAATATTACAGACCAAAAAAATTCAAATCAGAACCGTAAGAGGGTGCAGGATTAGATGGATCGATTTTGTATAAACCCTTAGCAATTCGCCTCATATATTTACGCATATAGGAAAATTGTGTGTCTTGAGTAACACAATTTGAGCCACCGCTCTTGAAGAGAATTCAACCTTTCATCAAAATCGAAGGTGAAAATCGGGATCATCACCGAGTCCGACTCAAGTTCTTCAAATAAGTCATCCATATTCACGTCCTCGGGAAGATCACTAGCTTCAAAGCATTACCGCTTCACCACCATCGCTACCAAAGATCCACTTGGCCTCTAGCCAAATCTAAAGTCATCTTATTAAGATTTGAGTTATTAAAAGGAGATGGTGGATGGGTTTTTCTCTAGTAGGCATGGCTATGAGCATATGATTTGCTAACCTAGTCAAGATAAATAACCAAAGGGTATATCACTATGTCCAGGATGGTGACGTGATGAATAATGGAATGACAGATTAAAGAAGGGAGGCATATATTAACACCAGAGACAACAGAATGCAAAACACGAACCATAAAAGAAGTGAGTTCGGTTTGTTACCGTAACGTGGATAAAGATTTGAAATGAATATCTTATGAAGTACTCGTGTCCGGGTAACAAATACCTTGAGGGAAGTACATGACTTTTATGAGTCCAATGAACATCCATATTACATAAATCTCTAGTAAGCATTCGTCGTTCGATTCTCGAGAGACTATCATGTAAAATATTAATTGGAATGCTTTCATCATTGATAGGTATTTCCATAATATCTCGCAATCAAATGTCGATCTACAACAAACAAACCTTCTTGAGTATCAACTTTAAATGTTAAATTCTCAAGAGAAAAATCGCAGATACATGCAAACATGGATTGGGCAATGGACTGGTATGCGGCTCCACCCCAATGTAGGATGTTATCCCATCCCACGATTCCAACAAAGAAGGAATACCAAAAGAAGCAATGTGATTGACATTAACATGACGTTCAACAATTACATTACGCATACGCAAATCTCGAGCATCAAGTAGGATCATTTTCAGAGAACGAAGATGACGTTGAACAATAGAAGTTGATCTAGAAGAAGATGGACCTCGAGTAGTTTTCTTTTTACCTCTAGGATCCATTTTCAAAGAAAGATTTTAAGGGAACAATAAGATGCAAGATAGTAGAAATGAGATTTAGATAGAACAGATTTTTCAAGAGAAAAACCCCAAATCCTCGCAATCAATGATCAAATAGATTCCACAAACATGAGTTTTGAAGCACTAAAAGTAAGAATCTACAAGAAAAATGTAAAAGAATCACTAACCTTGAAGAACAATGAAGATGGGTTGGGGCGTAGTAGCTAGGGCGGTTGGAAAGAAAAGAAGAAATGAAGAAGAAGACTAAAATCCCCAATTTTAAGTGAAATCCGTGCTTTTTACGACAAGTCGTAGGTACGTGTTCGACCGTCGTGTAGTAATACGACCGTCGTGTATTCTCACGACAGGTCGAGTATGACAAAAAAATTTGCAATTTTTTTATAAATAATTTCAAGCAAATAAAACATCAAACTTATGCTACACAAAATCATGCAAACTCAATTTAAATTGCACATACCGAGATCAAATTTTAATTTATTAAACCGCTTTTGTCGAGCGGTTTAGTGAAAATGTCCGCAAGTTGAATCTCGGTTGGAATGTAATCCAAATTTATTAATTTTTCTTCCACTAATTCACGAATGTAATGAAATCTAATGTCAATATGCTTAGTACGTGAATGCCGAATCTGGATTTTTAGAGATATTTATCAGAATCGAATTATCACAAAATAAAATCATAGAATCTTGAGTAATTCCATAATCGCTAACATTCGTTTCATCTAAACAAGTTGAGTACATGCATTTCAAAGAAGAATGTATTCCTTTCAGATTGATAGCGATATAGAACTTTGCTTCTTGCTAAACTAAGAAACAAGACAATTTCCAATGTAGAAACAACCACCATTGGTTGATTTCCTATCATCAATGTTTCACCAGTCAAGATCTGCGTGCAGAGCTAATTGAACATTAGTCTCATGTGGATACCAGAGACCCAATTTAGTAGAACTTGCGACATAACGCATAATCCGCTTAACGGCCAGTTAAGTGAGATTCTTTAGGATTTGATTGATAACGAGCACAAATACCAACACTCAAAGCAATATCAGTCTACTAGCAGTTAGATAAAGTAAACTACCAATTAAACTACGATACAATTTAGGATCCACATCATTACCTGTAGAGTCTTTTGAGAGTCTTACAGTTGTACTCATTGGAGTATCAAAATTTTTACCTTTCTCAAATCCAAATTTTTTAATTAAACTCGAGCATATTTGGTTTGTGAAATAAATATTCCATCAAAGTTGTTGTTTTACTTGCAATCCTAGGAAATAGTTTAATTCTCTAACCATGCTCATTTCGAATTTAGACTTCATCAAATCTGCAAACTCAACATGATCATGTTAGTACAGTTGATCCATAAATAATATCACAACATATATTTGAACCATTAGAATATCATCGTTATATTTCTTAACAAAGAGTGTCTTATCAACACATCCCATCTGAAAGTTATGACTCAGTAAAAACTTAGTCAATTTTTCGTACCATGCTCTGGGAGCTTGTTTCAGACCATAGAGAGCTTTCTTAAGACGATACACATGATCAGTAAATTTAGGATCTTCAAACCCTGTAGGTTGTTCAACATATACCTCTTCATGTAAATCACCATTCAGAAAGGCACTCTTTACATCCATTTGATAAATTTTAATTTTCTTAAAACATGCTATGGAGATAAAAAGTCTGATCGATTCAAGACGAGCTACTGAGGGCAAATGTTTCATTATAGTCAATACCTTCGATTTGTGTATATCCCTGTACAACTAGTCTTGCTTTATTTCGAATAATATTTCCAAGCTCATCAGATTTGTTTTTGAAAATCCATTTTGTTCCAATAATATGTTTATCTTTAGGTCTAGGAACAAGTTGCCAGACATCATTTCTGACAAACCGATTAAGTTCTTCTTGCAACGCAAGAATCCAATTTTCATCGAAAGTGCTTCTTTTACGTTATCCTGGTTCAACTGGGATGTAAAGCATACGTAGTTACATATGTCCTCTAATTGTCTACGAGTGCGCACACAGTGAGAGGGTTTCCAAGTATTTGAGAGGTTGGATGATCTTTACGGTCCTTAATTCAGGATTAGTTTCACTTGATGAAGTTTCTTGTTTTTCAAGTATAAGAACTTCATCATTATCTAAACTAGGGACAGTGTCTTCAAAAGATCGTCAATCACAACATTTATTGACTCTTGAATCACACCGGTCCTGTTGTTCAGAACACGATAAGCACGACTGTTTAAAGAATAACCTAAAAAGATCCCTTCATCACTTTTAGTGTCGAATTTTCCCAAATTGTCACGGTCACGCAAAATATAGCACTTGCTGCCAAAAATTCGAAAATATTTGACAGAAGGCTTTTTCTCAAACCACATTTCATAAGCCATTTTATTATTAGATTTACAAATATAAACACGGTTAATAATGTAACAGGCTGTATTCACTGCTTCAGCCCAGAGATTCCTAGGTAGCTTCATGCTATTTAACATAACACTTCCCATTTCTTGAAGCACTCTATTCTTCCTCTCGACAATTCCATTTTGTTGAGGAGTTTTAGGTGCAGAGAATTCATGCGATATTCCCTGATCGCTACAAAATTTCTCAAAACCGCTATTTTCAAATTCAGATCCATGATCACTACGGATCTTGCTGACTTGAGAACATTTTTCAGTTTGAATCCGTTTTATAATCTTTTTCACTTCATCAAGGGTTTCTGATTTATCTTTCAAGAATGAAACCCAAGTGTATCTTGTATAATCATCTACAATAACTAAGATGTACTTTTTGCCACCTCGACTTTCCGTTCTTGTTGGTCCTATAAGATCCATATGGAGAAGCTTGAGTGGTCTTGTGGTGATATTGGAGTTCACCTTTTTGTGAGAGCTCCTAGTTTGTTTACCATACTGGCATTCACCACAGATCTTGTCTACTTTTCGCATTTTAGGTAGACCTTTTATTAGTTCACTTTTGCTCAATCTGTATAAATTTCGGTAGTGTACATGTCCAAGGCGTTTATGCCATAAATCTGTCTCATCGGTATGGACCATGTAGCACGTTTGATTAGATGAGCTACCATTGCTTACTATATAGCGATTTTTGAAGTTATGCGACAGTTAATATTACTGAGAACCCTTTTCATTTGTAATTTCACAACCTTGATTAGAAAATTTAACATTATGGTTGTTATCGCATATTTGAGATATGCTCAACAAGTTGTGTTTTAAACCCTCAACATATAACACATTTTTAAATAAGGGAAGGTTATAGAGTTGGACCGTACCTTTGCCAATTATCTTACTGATTCTTTGCCATCACCAAATGTGAGTGACCCATCAGTCATATCTTTAAGATCGGTGAATAGAGCTTTGTCGCTGTCATATGTCCTGGAGCATCCACTGCCTAGGTACCATTTTGAATGGCTTGTAGCTTTGAAAGCAAGTGTGAGCAACCAAACAAGTAACCTTGGGAACCCATTTCAAGATCTTGTTTTGGGTTTAGGAGAATAATTGGTCTTCTTTTGTTTATAGTTATTAGAGTGACCTCTTGAGTTAGATTTTAATAGCTCCTTAAGTAAATCAATAATTTTTTCACTTAGCGGGTTTCGAATCGATTTTGAAATTTATATAGTCGCTTTTGTGTTTTTGAAAGGTTTTTGTATTTTTAGAAAAAACTTGATTAGTACCTTTTCCTTTTGAGTTAGAAGTCTCTCCTTTCACAAAAATGGAAGGAGCATTCTTGTTTAGGAGATGTGTTTTGTCAAAGCCCAACCCGGATCGATCACCACATTTTCTTGATCCAGGATAATAATTTTTCTAATTTTGGATCACCTTGGGCATATCTCCATGTGTCCTTCAAACTGAAGAGAGGATACTTCATTTTTAAGTTTCTCATTTTCAGATTTTAAATTTTCAATTAGGGAGGTTTTGAATTCTAAATCACACTTTGATTTTTCAAAACAATCTGAAATTTGAGATTTTTCTAAAACAAGGGTTTCAAAACATTCTTTTAGTTTAAAGAACTTTTCTTTTTGAAGTTTAAGTTTGACAGCAATTTTACAACTTTCTTTATATAAGGCATTGTAAGCATCTTGTAGATCTTCATCATTTTCATGATCACTATCCAAATTTTCTTCACTTGTTAAATCATCGTGATCTGAAAAGGTAAACTTGGCTAGAGTCATAAGGGCCTTAAGTTCACTGCTCGACTCGGTTTCGAATTTTTCGATTCGAGAAGAGGCTTAATCAGACGATTCATCCCAAGTAGCCAACATACCCTTCCTTTTGGATCTGTCCTTTTAGGACATTTGTTTGCTAAATGCCCATATTCTTGATGAGTTGTAACATTGACTATCTTTCAATGATTTCCAAGTTTTAGACTTAGGTTTAGAACGTTTCTTTTCATTTGCCTTTTGAAAGTCGACTCTTTTCTTACTTTTGAAAATCTTATAAAACTTTTTCGCTAAAATGGCCATATCATCTTCGAGACTTTTCGAATCTGAATTTTCTTGAGTAATACTTTTAGATGACTTCAAAGCAATAGACTTACCTTTAGGAGCTTTAAAACTTAATTCATAGGTTTGCAAAGAACCAACTAATTCTTCTACCTTCATATTGTCCGTATCACGAAGTTCTGGATTGCGGTTACCTTTGAATTGAACCGTTCGGGAAGAGAGCGTAGTATTTTTGCACACACTTTACTTTTTCGAGATCTTTTCACCAAGACCCCACATAGAGTTTACAATGTCATTCAATCTAGTGTAAAAGTCCATAAACATTTCATTTTCCTCCATATGAATTTCTTCAAATTTAGTTGTGAGGAGTTGGACTTTAGATTTCTTGACAATTGTAGTACCTTCGTGTGTCATTTCTAAAATATCCCAGGCTTGCTTTTTGCAGTATCACAGATATGATTCTTTTGAACTCATCCGGTGATAGTGCGCAAGTGATTGCATTTAGTGCTTTAACATTAGCACTACTCTCATTTTTCTGAAGTGTGGTCCATTGAAAAAATGGTGTAATTTTCATAGATTTTGAACCATCAACACCAGTTACTTCCATGGTAGGAGGATTCCATTCGATCACTTGTGGCTAGCCACACACTTTCATCCATTGATCGAGGAAGATTCTCATTCGGCTTTCCAATAGGCATAGTTGGAGCCATCAAAAGGTGGAGGCCTAGTAACTGAAAGGCTATCAAAATTTGACATCTTTTTAAATAGCTTAGATCGTTAGCTCAGGAAATAAATCCAAATAAAAAGTAACAAGAAATGAGCTATTAGGCTCTGATACCACTTGAAAAGGCCAAGCTAAATGTCCTAGAGGGGGGGGGGGGGGGTGAATAGGACTATGCCAAATTTAAAAATAAATCAGCGGAACAAAAGTAAATCAATACTCTTAAAATAATGAATCAATTCACAATGCTAAATATAAATCACCTTGATAAATAATTATTGAGAGATTGATACAAATTCAGTTCTAAGGACAACCTTACACCATAATAAACAAGGGCTTATGGTAGGACAACCTTATTTCTAGAACCTCTTTTGAATCAAGAACTCAATGTTAATATAAGTAAATGAAATAGCAAGGAATTGAAAATAAATGCGTATAAAGATCTAAATTATTACAACAATCCCCACACTTGCTTGAAAATGTAAATAGTTACAACATTCACATCCACTTGTACATTCCACACAATCGAATGATAAAAGATATGAAAATTAATCAAGCATTCAATCCACAAGACAAAGAGTTATAGTGGTTCGCTGTGTGTACACCAACCTGTTTTACAACACACACAGAATGCTACTCCACTCTAATATCCTCACACGGGGGATATTAGCGTTCACTATCAAATAGGTTTTCTCGGGTTCACCAAAAACCTTTACAATTGTGTCTTTTTCACTTGGGCTTACACAATTCAAAAACCCCTTTTTTCGAGTTTTTCGGTTTTCCTCGGACAACCAATACAATGAGATTTTTCTGGCTCAATCTCAAACAAAACCAATACAATGAGATTTTTCTGGCTCAATCTCAAACAAAACCAATAACAAATGAATTTTACTGTAATTGTAAAATACACGGATTTCTCCTTTGTGCCGGTAGAACCAATCGGAGTAGATGATTGAATATCAAAGTTCAATTTCCAATACTCACATTCATAGGGTTCTAAATTCTAATAGATTTTAGATTTTGACTTGTTGGGCGTAGCTATATTTGATTTTGATTCCAAGAAGAAGGAATAATATAATTCCTCTTTTCAAATAAGATTGGAATAGAGAAACAAAATCAAATTAAATAAGCTAGCAAAAAGGAATATTAAATAAGCACAATTTAGCTTAAAATAAACACAGACTTATCTCAGAGTGATTACTTGAAAATTCTTGAATGGAATGGAGTTCTGGATGTAAAAACTCTGAATTTCGTGTTCAATTTATAGAAGAAAAAAATCGTTCCTACGACTGGTCTTAGAAACCTAGGACTGGTCGTAGCTCTAACAGATTTTTGAAAATTTGAGCGCGATCTTTGAAAACCGTTCTACGACCGGGTCGTGTGTACCCTACGACCGGTCGTGGGACACCTACGACCCGGTCGTGGGACACCTACGACCGGGTCGTAGGACCATGAAATAGGTTCTTTGGAATTTCGGTCGTAGCTCCACGACCGATCGTGGACGAAGTCGAAGCCAACCTACGACCGGTCGAAGGACCTCGGGGATCGGTCGTGGGCGTTCCAAAAATCCGAAAAATCTTCAACAAATTAGGACTGGTCGTGGAATTTCTTAGACTAGTCGAACCAATGCTAGGACTGGTCGAACAAGAACTAGGACTGGTCTTGGAACAGACTAAGCTTATGTAGAATAAACATTTGATTTATGTATCCAAAATGACCTACTTAAAGGGTCAACTAAGGTCATTCAAACCTGAAACATGTCGTATGGACATTGAACTTCAACCATTCAACGAATGTAGATTGTTTGAACCAATATCAGGCTTGAAATCTTGAACAATATCAGGCTTGAAGTCTTGAACAATATCAGGCTTGAACCTTGAGATCTTCATCAACATAAATCAACTTTGAGATCTTCAACATCTTGAGCTTCATCTTGTAGCTTTTTGAACTTTAACATCTTGTGCTTCAACTTGTAGCATCTTGAAGTATAAAATCATCATACCAGCACAAGACACAGATAGATGTTTTGACACATCAAAATTTGACAACCAAAGGAGTATGAGACCATAACCCTTACAGTCCTACCATAAACCTTGGTTTTTGGTATAAGGTTGTCCTTAGAACTCAGTTTGTATTAACCTCTCAATACTTGTGCATTTGAGGTTGCTTATAATTGTGCTATCTATCATTATTTGTCTTTGTAATTTCGCATTTATTTTTTAATTTGGCATAGTCCTATTCACCCCCCCCCCCCTCTAGGACTTTAAGCTTGGCCTTTTCACAAGAAATATGAATAAAGACAAGACCAAGAAAATAAAGAAAGAATTTGTGTAGCTCAAGGTTTATAAAGAATATTCATTCAAAAAGGATGATATGCTCCCTATGTTGAACAAATTGTTAGCAACCGGAAAGATCATATTGCCACGCCCAAAACATCCAAGAGAAATGAAGAAAATGAGTGAAGGTGATTATTGTTATTATCATCGTTTCCTTGGACATCGAATTGAAAATTGTTTCAGCTTGAAGAACAAGTTGCAGAAAACGATTGATAAAGGTAAAATCGTCATAAGGAAAGTGTATGAAATAAAAGAGGAGATAAGAGTACACAAGCCTGATTAGATTAAGACTAGGGGCAATGCTAATCTTGGGCAAACGGTATGAGGTGATGTAGTCTCAATATATTTGTTAAAGGACGCAACATCGTGATTTTGATTACAAAGATTCTCAGAGACATACTTCTTAATCTAAAGGGGGCATAACAAGTAGAAGGATGAAAGGGCTGCAAAAGATAAAGTCATCTAGTCCTCTTCATGTGAATGAATAAAAGGCACAAATTTTCAAGTAAAGCTTCTCAAACGTATCAGAGGCATTGATGATTGTTACCAAGCATTGACGATTGCCACCGATGTCAATGATTTTTGTCAAATTCACTAAGTGTCGATGATTATCGCCAAAATTAGCAACTATCGTTGTCATCATCAATCACTCATATAAACTCATTTTATCAAAATTTCTACCATCGCTAAGCTGATACACTATTTTAAACATAATATCAATGTTCTCAGAACATTATCAGCGGCGGCGAAATATTAATTATTAATTCACCAATTTTGGCAGTGAAATGAAATATATAGCCAACCACATATAAAGTTGATGACAATGATGGTAGTTTATCATTTAAGGCAGCCTAGCCAAGCCCTTAACAACCAACTACACATAAGACCTATCATCATCAACGCTATATATATGTTATTCGAGCAGCAGTGAGAAGCCAGTGGCCTTAAAAAGCCTGTGGGTCATCACATGCATACCCATACGAGCAGCGGATGGAGCCAATGACTAAAGTCCCTAATTGCCAGTCACGCGTGAGACCAATGCCACCTGTAGAGCTTCTGACAGCGTCACGGGGAAGGATGAAAATACCCTCCTGTGAATGGGTCCGACCATGCAGGCAAAGAAAAAGTGGGCTGCAGTATGTGCTCTGTGGCTTTGACCATAAATAGGCCAACCATGCATAAGACCCCCCAAATTCATGGTTTGTTTTCAGCAGTAGCTCATGAGAAAAGGTTTTTTTTTTTTTTTTTTTTAGCCTACTCATTGATGGATTGGCGACCTTGGATTTGATACCCAAAGGTAGCACTTGTGTACCTCGTGAACTCCAGAGAGTTACTGTGGCTAACCTTATGTGTAAATCCCACCGAGTTCACCCCACGGTGGCTTCATTGGGCCCCTCTGATGGATCGCAGTTTGTGAACTCCCCGACCGCGATAAGTCCTGTGAACTCTAGAGAGTTACAGTGGCCATTCATGTAAGACCCGACTCTAATTACTTATAAGTCTAAAAACTGTGTTGCTCCATTACTCGAGACCTTAAACAGTGTGGCTATCTGACTAAATTGAAACTTAGTTCTGCCTACCAAGACAGAAATCATATAGGAAATCCCATACTAAAAATCATGATAAACTATTATTTTTATCTCAAGCCCCCGTTAAATATCATGTTAGACAATTGCATAAATAAACATGCTTGAAATGAATTATGATTTGGAAATTTATGAGGAGACAAATTATCTCAAAACATCACTATGCCTTCATTGATATGTGCTGAATATCAAAAGAAGCTACATGTGATCACAAAACAACAAACAAAATAATTTATTTTTTTTACAATTCATCTGTAACCCCCATTGCTCCCAAATATTTATGTAAATCTTCCTTCAACTGAACTTGAGCCGCGATATGTTGTTATCTTGCTTCAAGAATAATCTTTGTTCGATTAGGAACGCCGCCTAACTTGTTCTCTAAAGGTGTAACTATCACCTCATTCTTGATTAATTTAGATCTTTCAGCATCAGCAGATTGAATATTGATTCACGTTTTCTCCTGGATTTCCCTCATAGTCGATTCTTCTGCATGATCTTTCAACTCCAATTGCAAGATTTCCTCCTTCAAAAGAGCAATGCGGTTTTGAATGACTATCCTGCTGTTAGTACAAGCCTTCAACTGTTCCTGAAGAGTTAATTGCTCTTGGTTGAATTCAGAAATAGCAAAAGTGATAAGGGAAACCTTCTCTTTGGAAGAAACTAGTTGTCTTCCATATTCTAATATCTCCGGGGTGATGGTGACATTTTTTGCCGATTTCAAAGAAATTATCGAATCACGAAATTTGAGAAGAGAATCGCGTATGACAGAAATACTAATCTTCGCCATTCTTGCAGTGCTGTCCAAGATTTCTATGGCAACATCTAGATCCGACCACTGATCAGGACTTTAAATATGTGAACTATTACTGATACAGAATTCCTCATCAAAATCAATTTATGTGCAGGAACCTTCTTGAAAGATAATAGATCAAACACAGTGGTTACAGAATCAGAGCTGGCCGTACCACTACGAGGAGGAATTCATGTAAGAAAAAAAGGGAAAAGAAATTAGAATATTAATAATAAGGCTAAGGAATATGAAAATACCAGAAAAACAAATGATATACATACCTGCTATAGAACTATGGGCAACAGGGGGTCGAGTTTCCTTTACAGAAGAAGGGCCAGCTCCCAACATAGCAACAAAGGAAGGTGCTCTAGCTTCAATGCTAGAATCGATAGTGGCAGGAGTGGCTAAGTCTGTCAGTTCTGTTGAAAAAATGATCCCGCGGGCCACTGCCCTTGGTATGACCAGGGGAGCTAAAGGAGTTCCTGAAGAAACCGGCTACGTAATATAATGGGAGGGACATCTTCGATAGGAATGTCACTTGCATTGTTACCCATAGCTAAAGATAATGACAAAGAAGATAATAATGAGAAGATAATGATAATAAATATATTTTTAAGTGAAGATTAAATGATTTCAGGAAATTTCTTACTTGGGGAATATCCATACAAACCATAGTCTAGTGGTTCCTCTTCATCTTCCATTGTTGTTGGAATCATCGCAGGGATAGGTGCTTCATGTTGGATATTAGTCTCCATATCTTCAGGGGCCGAGGAAGGAGGTTCTCTACTAGTAGAAGTACCTTCAACAGCAGCTTCATCCTCATCATCGTCTATATGCACCTCACCCTCTTCATAAGCATCGTCCTCATCAGTCTCTTCATCCTCTCCCTCGATATCGGATCCTGAGTAAGAACCACTACTAGATAATGAGGATGATGTATTTTCTTCCAACTCTTTGTCTACTTCTTCAATTATTATCTACTTTCCTTTTCAAGGAGAAATGATATCACTCTCCGAACGACGACGTTCTGTACTAGCTGGCATTGGGGAAATCCAAGGGACAGGTCTTTCCTAAGGAATAGACGGCGAAGCTTGTAAGCGCGTCCGAGATCTGGTCATGGGAGAGGATGAGCTGGGAGGAGTAAGCTGTGTATGAGGAGTTGGTTCATCTCGAACTGCAGTAGTATCTGCTAGAATAGGGGAGGATGTTCTTTTAATATCATCAACAACCTTGTTAGTAAAGTCACGAGGAATCTTTTCAAAATCCATCATAACTCCATGTGTGATCCAACCTTCCAAGGTATTGACAGCCTTCCTTTCACGGATTGGCTCTTCTAAGGATATTTGTCTGAAAATATGGCCGTGAAAGGGTGCACGACTCTTCTCTAGTATATAACCAATTCCGTCTTTAAGCTTCCGACCTTTCAGCTTAGGTGCGGAGATCCAAATAGGTTCAGTTACTAGCAAGCATTTGTTGACCAGATATGATTGTTGAACCCACCATCGCATTCAGCTATATGAAGTCTGAACTATACGATTACAGCCATGGATCATGAAGGTAGAGTCAATGCGGCTGCCTAGTAGCTGTTTCCATATCATGGCCCAATTATAGGGACCAGTGCCATAACAATGCATTCTCCTAGTGACTAACCAGTAGTCTTCTAGAACGGTTTGGTCAAAACCAAACTGACGAGCAAAGCGACTGGGATAGTATAGTTCTCTCCAAAACTCTGTCCCTTCCCATCGTGGCAAGCTACAAGATCGGATGAAAAGGAAAAATTCTCTTTCCCCTATAGTGAGTGCCGCAGTATCTACTATATTAGTGTCTTCTATGTAGCTATAAAGGCGGAATTGAAAGAAGTCAATTTTATCAGTGGCCAAAATTTTGTTGACTACCCAATTGTACGACCTTTTTGCCATAGCTCTCTTTTGAAAAAACCAGAATGGAAGATGCGAGGGATGGACATATGCCTTCTCTGGAGCTTCAAAAGTCCAAGGAAATAAACTCCCATCAAACCAATGACATAGTGTTAGGGAGTATATGTCGAAGAAGCCCTAACAACAAAACTTTTTACATGAGTGGCTATTTCTCCAAGAGCTCTATAAATAGAGCATAAGATTGGGGGTGCAAGAGAATGCTTGTGGGATTTTTCCATGGCACCAGCAACAGCGAAGACTGTAGGGCGAATATCGTCTACCCATTTCAAACTAGGAAGCACCACCACACTTAACCAGTAAACCAAGAAGGCCGCGAGCTCCCCATAAAGACTGTATTCTGCTCGATCTTTGATATTGGCATGAAGGTTCATTAGTTCTGAAGAGTGATAGCCATGGAATCTGCAAAAGGAACAAAAATGATAGGTAAGAATAAGCACAAGTAAGAAAAATGGTTGATTTATGAATATGAAATTACTTGAAGGCCCTGGTAAAGTGTGCAAGCCACTGCAGAGGGGAGATCTTATGGATATTCGGATATTTTGACATTTCCTTAAAAAGCTCTATTGTGGTTTCTGAAATAAAAGCCCTTTCGGTCGGGCAAAGAAATGAACGTCAACTCCTCATTGGTTGGAACGAATTCATCATAAAACTTTCCTGTTAGCAGGAGATCTGCAATTCGGTGGTGGTCCCAGAGTGTAATGCTCATCTCTCCCACCGAAAAATGGAAAGAGTTGGTGGTAGGGGACCAGTAATCAAGGAAACCTTTTATCACGGAAGGCTCTTTGTAGAAGTACTGGGAAGTAACTTCTATTGCATTATATAGACCAATTTTGATTAGCATTTTCGAATGTTTCGTCAAGATTACTTTTCCCCAATCCTAGTAGTAAGGGCGCGAAGTCAGGAGACCCCTGGTCCGGAACTCTTCTTGTCCCCAGAACGATTTGTGATCTCGAAAACGTCGTTGGACCGTTTTGTAGAAGCAGGTGGGGAATAAAGTGTGGGGATCATGAGAAGGAATAAGGAAGTTCATCAGGTGAACATCGCCTATTTTTTGTCGCAGATTGTGTGCTAACAAAATTACTTTAAGGATGCATGGTTCTTTTAACACCCAAGAGGAGGTGTATATCAGCTTCTCTTCGCTCATTTGGTCTATTGGCTCACAGTTGAGCATGGATTGATGGAGGTGTAGACTCAACGGGATCACGATCATACTCTTCGTGTTCGGGTTGTCAAATTTCATGATGCCCTCGACAACCCTGACCATCTCTGACGAGTTCTGGAGCCTCTTTTTGTTAGGTTCCTTTATCTTCTCTTGCAATTCTTTAGCCTTGTTGCGGCAAGGTTTCTTTGATAGAGATACAGGAGGAGCATCTTCTCGAGT
Organism: Magnolia changhungtana; assembly: GCA_030180095.1. Classification (NCBI taxonomy): domain Eukaryota; kingdom Viridiplantae; phylum Streptophyta; class Magnoliopsida; order Magnoliales; family Magnoliaceae; genus Magnolia; species Magnolia changhungtana. The sequence goes on from JASAUF010000638.1 coordinate 1,346,178, forward strand.
GGGTGGTTTTTAGCTAATAGTGGGTATATAGGCAGTCGACTTCAGCCATTCATCCCAGTCATATTCACGACTGTGTCTTGGAGGCCGTTCAACATTGCCCATTAAGATTGCCCGATGGATGGGAGATGATAATGTAGAGATCCGTTCTGCGAAATTAAAAGTAGGGAGTACAGGCTCCTTGATATAGGAAAGGTGCCTAGCAGTGGTCTTCATGCATTTGATCAGGGGAAGGAGAAGGTTCAGGGGCATGTGAAGAGGACGGATTCAGTAAATCCTGGTGGGAAGGTTGAGCGATAGGAGGTTCGACGAGTAGTAAGTTCTCTTGGTGCGGGCCATAGTGGAAAGAAGACAAATGATCGAAGGGTGAGAGGTTCAAGTTCTAAGTGTTGAAAAATTGCAAAGGAGACCTTTACGTGGGGTCGCGCAGATGTATGCAATTGTGCGGAGTAGTGCAAAGTGAAGAAACCTTGCATGAACAGTAAGCTGTTGTGCGGGTAGGCGCAAAGCCGACGACGTTGAGCGGGTGCGTTCAAAGCGTAGGTCATTGCGCGAAGGATCTTCGGTGAGGCAGAGCCTCCGCATGAAAAATGGAAAGTGAAGAATTAAGAAGGGCTTCTGGTATTTATAGAGGATAGGACCTGACAGACTGGACCTAGGGACTTTGCGCGGTCCTGCACAAAAGGGTCATTGAGAAAATGAATTTTGATCCTATTTCTTCATCGAATGGAGGGTGAATAAAAAGGATTAAGGGGGCATCTGTTGAGGCACAAAATAAAGGATTAAGATTGAATCAGAGAGAAGATGGAAGTTATGAAGGAAGAAAGAAGAGAATGAAGAAAACTGAAGATTATTAGTATTTTGCTGACCCGCGCAAAAGGTGTCAGTTGCGTAGGTCTGCGCAAAAGACTTTTTCTCAAAACAATGCTTAAATAAGAAGGTAGATCAAGCTTTTGTGTCGGGCTGCGCAACATGATAGTGTTGCACGGTTCTGCATAAATGGTGTGAGGCATTGCGCGGACAAGCGCATATGAAGAAATAGGTATGCTTACGTGGAAGGTTAAGATTTGATGAAAGGTGGGCCCACAACACGAGTTTCAAGCTTATAAATACCCCCCTTTCCCCTCTCATTAAAGGACATTCAAGATTTCGAGGAAGGTCAGAGCCCCCAGAGAAGAGAGAGATCTGGAAGGTATTAAGAAGAAGGGAGGAAGGAGAAAGAAAGTGTGTTGTGCCAAGTCGCGCAAACAACATGCTATTGCGCGGCCATCAGTGTTCAAAGACCAAAATTTTGCTAAAATTGTTGATTTGGAGATTGAATCTTTGTAATCTTTAGCTTCTCAAGGAGGAGAGCTCAGATGATCGAATCCACATAACATTCCTCTTAATGAGATGATCAATTCGCAAACCGAAATGCTGCTGGATTTGATATCCAGATTTGATATTCAAACTCTTACAATTGTTAATATTTTAGGTAATATATCTTAGAATTATGGGATCAAAGGATGTAAACGAATCCAATATGAATACAATGATGAGTGTTCCTCCATACTCTCTTTCTATTATGATTGAATAAGATAATTCCCCAAATCAAATGCATTTGTTTCTTGTCAAAACAGATGTCATTGAACTGACTTCGATGTCATCGAACATGTCTTCGAGCCATCAAACAGGTCTTCGAGCCATCGAGAAATGTATCAAATTTATCTAGCAACTAACTCAATTTTTATGTAAATCTTCGATGTCATCTACCCGTGTTCAATGTCATCGAACATTGGCTTTGATGTCATCAAACGGTGGTCGATAACACAGACAGTGTGAATTTCTGTACTTTGAACTTTCGACTTCCTTCCTTCTCCACTTGGTTTTCTTAAATATTGGGGTCTTGAAATCTTCAATCTTAGTCTCCTAAGATCCATCCCTTACCTTGATTATTCTTGAGGATCAAATCCATGCTTTTAATATTCTTTTCAATCGAGCGCTCAGATTCACCTCGCAATATAAACATGTATAAAATATACCCATTAAGCATTATCATGTTCATAAAACCAAGATATACATAGGTGGAAATATGCAATATTTGACACTCAACACTTATGCTATGCAAAAAAGTGCAGTTTCTGAATTCAAATCCAACTGTGTTTTGGACCTTTAATGACATCGAAGTGTCATCGAAGGTGACGTAATGTGTAAAATTGAGGTGGTTTTCAAAGTCAATTGGATAAAGCCTATATATTTGGGTTCTCCAAGAGATTCTAAGCACGAATTAGGGTTAGAGGAGTAGAGCAAGGTTTGTAGCTACTTCTAAGGAGTTCTCTCTTCTTTTCTAGTTAGTTTTTTTTTTTTTTATATATGTTTTGTTTAAGACTTTTAGCTTAATCATGTCTTTGGTTGGGTAATCTCTTAGCTAGAGTTAAGAGGTAAAGTTTGTAGTTTATTTTAATGTTTTTCCTATTTTAATTCACGTTCATGATCTTGATGTTGGATATTTAATAGCTTATGGTTTGATTTAAGAAGTATTTTGATTATTACTTTGATCTATCGTCGACTTCAGGCACGGTGGATGCTCAAGAACTTCCATGAATATTTTCTTTCTCTTTTTGTGATTGTTTGATTTGTGAAATTCCTTGATCTACCATTGGCTACGAGCATGGTAGATGCTTTGAACTCTCTAAAATCAAAACAACAAGATGGTTTTATATAGAAACCATTTCTATGAATGTTTAAAATCTACTTGGAACTGTTTATGGTGTTTTAACCACTCTATCATCCAACTGGATAGATTAGGACTTCGATTCCAGTTGAAGTATTGAGTGAATTAAGCAGGGATGCATGGAGATGATTACAAATGGATCCTTGATGCTCTAGTGTTTCTTTTATTGATAGTTCACTTCACAACAATATCTCTTCAATTACAATTTTTAATTTTAGTTTCCAGTTCTAATTCTTAATTTGTTCAGTAAAGTTACACATATTCAGTGCCTGTGGGTACGACCTCGGTCTCACCGAGATTATTACTACATCACAACCCTGCATTTGGGGTACAAGCAAATAAGTTTTTGGCACCGTTGTCAGGGATTGCAATGTGTTGTATGTTTCTGAATTATTCAAGTTTTAGAATTAGTCAGGATTAGGACTAACTTTTTGCCTGTTTTTCTTAGATTTTTTTGAATTTGTTTCAAGTACTTAATTTGTTTTCTATTTTGTAGCATCTAACTTAGCGGTTCTTCTTTGGTAATATCCTTCTAACTTTTTCTTCTTTTAAAATTTCTAGTTTCTGAATTTCTGTTGGTAGGAGTAGTTTTAGAACTTGAAAGATGTGAGTGTTTTATACCCAAGTGGGTTCGTGACAACACTCTACGTCTATTGAGCGAATGAGGATTGGTTGAGGGATTGCCTATCCATCACTGGATTAGACACTGCTTAAGATCCTCTGAGTTAGTTGAAGTGATGGCTGCAAATCAGCCTCAACACCCAGTTAAGGAGGTTTAAGATGAGAATGAGGTGCATCTTGCTCCCCCAACTCGAACATTACTGTAAGTACAATTGTTATTTACCCCTTTGGTTGTCAAATTTTGTGGTCCCAAAAACACAATCTATGTCTTGTGTAGCATATTGTTTTGTATGTTCAAGGCACTGCATCACAATGCTTCAAAGTTGAGAATGAAGATCTACTTCAAGAAATTCAAGTTCAAGTTCTTTAACTACTTCTGCAAGTTTTACAAGAGCTACATCAAAAGGCATGTTCTTATTCAAGTCTCAAGTACAACTCAAGTTTAAGTACAACTCAAGACTAAAATACAAGATAAAGTCCAAGCTTAAAGAAGATCTAAAGTTCTAGCTACATCAGAGATCTCAAGCTTCACAATCTTCAAAGGTCAACCATTATTATAAGAAGTGAAGACTTGATGTCCATACTTCACATTTAAGGTTTACATGACCTTAGTTTGACTTTACGGTAGGTCATTTTGAATATATAATTCATATAGAAATTTTTATAAGTGTTTAGTCTATTCTAAGACTAGTCCTGGACCTTGTTCGACTAGTCCTAGAACTGACTTGACCAGTCTAAGAAATTCCAAGACCAGTCCTAAGTTGTTGCAAAATTTTAGAATTTTTTGGTTGAGCTTCGACCAGTCCTGGAGTTTTCTCGACTGGTCGTAGGAATAGTGCCGACTCGTTCACGACTAGTCCTACAGCTACGAGTCAAACTCCTGCAACCATTCTTGGTTTCTCACGACCAGTCATGGGTTGGTCACGACTAGTCATGGAGGCCTCACGACCAGTTGTGGACACCCTAAGACCAGTCGTGGAACGGTTTATCCGATCGTGCTTAAAATTTTAAAATGCAGTTCGACCTAGGACCAGTCATGATGGCCACATGGCCAGTTGTAGACGCGATTTATGCATCTATAAATTGAACACGAATTTCAGAGTTTTTCATGAATTCAATTCACGTATAAACAAGGCATCACTCTGAGATAAGTTTGGGTTTTTTAAGCTACGTTGTGCATATTTAATATTCTCTTTTGTTAGCTTCATTTATTTGATTTTGTTTCTACATTCCAATCTGAATTGAAAAGAGGAATTGCTGTATTCCTACTTCTGGGAGTCAAAATCAAATATAGCTAGCCCAACTAGTTTAATTTAAAATCAATTAGAACCTAGAACAATTTTAAAGTGAGTATTGGACAATCGAACTTCTATATTCAAACTTCTACTATGATTAGTTCTTCTGGGCTACAACGAAAGGAGAAATCCAGGTATTTTACTTTATTGTAAATTTTCTTGTTATTGGTTTTTGTTTGAGATTAAGCCAGAAAAATCTCAATTTAGTGGATATCTGAGGAGAGCCAGAAAACTCAGAAAGTGGGGTTTTTGAATTGTGTAAGCCCATTTGAAAGACACAATTGTGAAGGTTTTAGGTGAACCTGTGAAACCTATTTTCATAGTGAATGCTGATATCCCCTGTATGAGGATATTAGGAGTGGAGTAGCAATCTGTGTGGCTGTTGTTTAATAGTTGGTGTACACATAGGCAAACCACTATAATTCTCTGTGTTTTGTGGTTTGAATGTTTATTTAATTTCTATCTTTTATCATTCAAAGTTGTGGAATGTATATGTGGATGTGAATGTTGTAATCTTTTACATTTCAAGTATTGTGGGAATGTTGTAGTAGTTTGGAATTTCAATTCTTGCTATTTCCTTTATTCCTCTTCAGTTTGAGATATTGATACTTATACCGTTCTAGTAAGGTTGTCCTGCCATAAACCCTTGGTTTTTATGGTGCAAGGTTGTCCTTGGAACATCATTCGTATCAACCTCTCAATACTAGTATATTGAGGTTGCTTTACATTTCAGTACTATGATTTGTTTATGGTTCTATCTTTCTTTTTGTTTATAAGGCTATCTTATTCATTTAAATTTCGTTATTAAAGTTTTAATTTGGCATAGTCCTATTCACCCCCCCTCTAAGACATATAGCTAGGCCTTTTCAAGTGGTATCAAAGCCTAATAGCTCGTTTTAATTGTTATTATTTGGATTTATTTCCTGAGCTAATCGATCTAAGCTATTGATAAGATGTCAAATTTTGATAGCCTTTCAGTCACTAGGCCTCCACCATTTGATGGCTCCAACTATGCCTATTGGAAAGCCAGAATGAGGATTTTTCTCAAATCAATGGATGAGAGTGTGTGGCAAGCCACAGTGACTGAATAGATCCTTCCTACCACTGAAGTTACTGGTATCGATGGATCAAAATTAATGAGAATATCACCTTATTTTTCTTGGACCACACTTCAGAAAAGTGAGAGTAGTGTCAATGCAAAAGCACTAAATGCAATCACTTGCGCACTATCACCGGATGAGTTTAAAAGAATTATATCCTGTGATATTGTAAAGCAAGCTTAGGATATTTTAGAAATGACACATGAGGGTACATCAATTGTTAAGAAGTCTAAAGTCCAAATCCTCACAACTAAATTTGAGGAAATACATATGGAGGAAAATGAAATGTTCACGGACTTTTATACTAGACTAAATGACATTGTAAACTCTATGTGAGGTCTTGGCGATAAAATCCCAGAAAGTAAAGTATGTGCAAAGATACTACACTCACTACCTGAACGGTTCAACTCAAAGGTGACTGCGATATAGGAACTTCGTAATACGGACAATATGAGGGTAGAAGAATTAGTTGGGTCTTTACAAACTTATGAGTTAAACTTTAAAGCTCCTAAAGGTAAATCTATAGCCCTTAAGTCTTCCAAATGTATTTCTCAGGAAAACTCTGATTTTGAAAACTCTGAAGATGATATGGCTCTCTTAGCGAAAAAGTTTTACAAGATTTTTAAAAGTAAAAAGAGGGTTGACTTTTAAAAATTAAATGATAGCAAGAGATCTAAATCTAGATCTAAATCTTGGAAATCTTTGAAAGATAGTCAATGTTACAACTGCCAAGAATATGGGCATTTAGCAAACAAGTGTCCTAAAAAGGATAAACCTAAAAAGAAAGGAATGTTGGCTACTTGGGATGAATCTTCTGGCACTGAAGACTCTTCTGAATTAGAAGATTCTGAAACCGAGTCAGCCAATGAAGTCAAAGCCCTTATGACTCTAGCCAAGTTCACTTTTTCAGATCATGATGATTCAACCAGTGAAGAAAATCTGAATAATAATTATGATAATGAAGAAGATCTTCAAGATGCTTACAATGCCCTATACAAGGAAAGTTGTAAGATTGTGGTAAAACTAAAGCTAAAAAAAAAGGTTTTTAGGGCTTAGAGAAAGATTTGAGTCTCTTATTTTAGAAAAATCTCATCTTTCAGATTGTTTTGAAAAATGCAAATGTGATCTAGAATTTAAAACCACCCATATTAAAAATCTGAAATCTGAAAATGATAAACTTAAACTTGAAGTCTCTTCCCTTTGGAGTGAAAGGATACATGGACGTATGCCCAAAGTGATCCAAAATTAGAAAAACTTTTAACTGGATCAAGAAAATGTGGCGACCGATTCGGTTTGGGCTACACTAAAAATATTCCTCCTAAATAGAAGAATATCTCTCCTAAGTTTGTAAAAGGAGAATCCTCTAACTCAAAAGAGAAAAGTTCTAGTCAAAAGTTTTCTAAAAATGTTAAAACTTTTGAACCTTTCAAAACTAAAGGTAACCATATCAATTACAAAAATCAAAACTGAAACCCTTTAGCTGAGAAAAAGTCGATCTACTTAAGGAGCTCTTAAAATCTAACTCAGTGGGTCGGTCTTACAATAACTACAAACATAAGAAGACCAACTATTCTCCTAAACTCAAAATAGTTATGAAATGGGTTCCTAAGGTTACCTGCTTGGTTGCCCACACTGCATTCAAAGCTTCAAGCCATACAAAGTGGTACCTAGATAGTGGATGCTCTAGGCATATGACAGGGGACAAGGCTTTATTCACTGACCTTAAAGATATGACTGATGGACATTTGGTGATGGTAGCAACTGTAAGATTATAGTCTAAGGTATGATTCAACTCTATAACCTTCCCTTATTTAAGAATGTTTTATATGTTGAGGGGCTAAAACACAACCTGTTAAGCATATCTCAAATATACGATAACAATCAAAGTGTGAACTTTTCTAATCGAGGTTGTGAAATTTTAAACAAAAAGGGTTCTGTAATATTAACTGGTCACAGGACTTCTGAAAACTGCTATATTGTAAGCGATGGTAGCTCATCTAATCAATCGTGCTACATGGTCCATACTAATGAGACAAAATTATGGCATAAACGCCTTGGACATGTACACTACCATAATCTATACAGATTGAGCAAAGGAAAACTAATAAGAGGTCTACCTAAACTTCAAAAAGTAGACAAAATATGTGGCAAATGCTAAATTGGCAAACAAACTAGGAGTTCTCACAAAAAAGTTAACTCTAATGTCACATCTAAACCTCTTGAACTTCTTCACATGGATCTAGTAGGACCTACCAGGACGAAGAGTTGAGGTGGTAAAAAATACATACTGGTAATCATGGATGATTTTACCAGATTCACTTGGGTAACCTTTTTAAAGGATAAATTAGAAACCCTTGATGAAGTAAAGAGGATTCTCAAACGGATCCAAACTGAAAAAGGTTCTCAAGTTTGTAAGATCCGTAGTGATCATGGATTTGAGTTCGAGAATAGCAGTTTTGAGAAATTTTGTAGCGATCAGGAAATATCACATGAATTCTCTTCGCCCAAAATACCATAACAAAATGGAATTATGGAGAGGAAAAATAGAGTGCTTCAAGAAATGGGAAATGTAATGTTGAATAGTATGAAGCTCCATAGAAACCTTTGGGCTGAAGCCGTAAATACTGCCTGCTATATTATCAACCGAGTTTGTAGTAGTAAATCTAATAATAAAACTACTTATGAACTTTGGTTTTATAAGAAGCCTACTGTCAAATACTTTTGAGTTTTTGGTAGCAAGTGCTATATTTTACGTGACTGTGAAAATTTAGGAAAGTTTAATACTAAAAGTGATGAAGGTATCTTTTTAGGGTATTCTTTAAACAGTCATGCATATCGAGTATTGAACAAAGGGACCGATGTTATTCAAGAATCCATCAATGTGGTCATTGACGATCACTTGAATACACCTGCCACAAGTTCAGATAATGATGAAGTTCTTTTAATTGACAAACTAGATACTTCATCAAATCAAACTAATTCTGAACTGAGGACTGTTAAAGATCATCCAACCACTCAAATTCTTGGAAACCCTCTCACTAGTGTGCGCACTCGTAGACAAATAGAAGACATATGTAATTACGTGTGCTTTACATCCCAGATTGAACCGGCTAACGTAAAAGAAGTGCTTTCTGACGAAAACTGGATAGTTGTTTGCAGGAAGAACTTAACCAATTTTTGAGAAATGATGTTTGGTATCTTGTTCCTAGATCTAAAAATAAACACATTATAGGAACTAAGTGGATTTTCAAAAATAAGTCTGATGAACTTGGTAATATTATTCGAAACAAGGAAAGACTGGTTGTACAAGGGTACACTCAAATAGAAGGCATTGACTATAATGAGACCTTTGCCCCAGTAGCTCATCTTGAATCAATTAGACTATTCATATCCATTACGTGCTTTAGAAAATTCAAATTTATCAAATGGATGTAAAGAGTGCCTTCTTAAATGGAGATCTACATGAAGAAGTCTATGTTGAACAACCAACGGGTTTTGAAGACCCTAAGAACACTGATCATGTCTATCGCCTTAAAAGGGCTCTCTACGGTTTGAAACAAGCTCCCAGGGCATGGTACGAAAAATCGACTAAGTTTTTACTAAGTCATAGTTTTCTAATGGGAAGTGTTGGTAAAACTCTATTTGTTAAGAAACATAACGATCATATCTTAATAGTACAAATCTATGTTGATAATATTATTTATGGATCTACCTGTACTAACATGACTGTTAAGTTTGTAGATTTAATGAAATCTAAGTTCGAAATGAGCATAGTTGGGGAATTGAATTATTTCCTAGGGTTGCAAATAAAACAACCTGATGGTATTCTTATTTCTTAAACTAAATATGCTTTGAACTTGACTAAAAAGTTCGGATTTGAGAATGGTAAGAATTTTGATACTCCTATGAGTACAACCTTAAGACTCTTAAAAGACTCTACAGGTAAAAATGTAGATCCTAAACTATATCGCAGCATGATTGGTAGTTTACTTTACTTAACTGCAGGTAGACCTGATATTGCCTTAAGTGTTTGTGTTTGTGCTAGATATCAGTCTAGCCCTAAAAGATTTCATCTAACTGCTGTTAAGCAGATTATGCGATATGTCACAAGTTGTAACGCCCTAAAAATCAGGCGTCGAGTAGCAACTCAACTCCCGAGTTCCGAAACCGTTAATCATGAGTAGGATTATACCAAATAGTAATTCATACTCCAGATCAATTAATATAATGCAAGCAGAAGATTAAAAGATGAATATATAGACGTGTATGAGACAAAAGTTCACGATCGGTCTCTAGAGTATGAATACATCACTGAGTCACCATATACATGTAATAGTTCAAAAATCAAAATGTCATAAGTAGTTCAACTACAATAATAAGCCCTGTAGCCCCATTGATCCGGATGGCCTAAGCAAAACCGCCGGAGAACTGCATATACGAGAACTCGTTCTGATCGTCATAGTAATCAGGCTCTGCCACTTGAGTTGCATCGTCATCTGCAACTAAGACAGGATCTGGTGGGTGTTCAGAACACCATACCAGAACGTGGGAGTGAGTGATCAACTCAGTGGAATCATAGAGCAAAGGTTAACATGTTATTAACTCAGTCAAGCAGTAATAATAAAGTCGACATATCAGACATTCCTAGATACTCTTATTAATGCAAGGATGAAATGTATTTATGATGCATGCCCTCGCCTACACTCCCTCGTGCGACACCATCTTACGGTTGCGACATGCTTTCATCCCTCTGTGCTCTTCAACCCGGGGCACATGTAGTGCGATGTTATGAGCGTGATTACCGAGTTATTATTAGTTCCTTTCATACAGCAGGATTGGAAACCTAAGGTACCTCCCTTATCATTCCCAAACATGGAACCATTCTAGGGTCGTCAGTCCTAGTAAATCTCATACGATGTTGTGGTTCTAGGTCACTGCAATGGGCTCGTCACCTGATCAGTGCAAGCCTAGTTTATACTCTTGTTGCTACGGAAGGGTCGTCGCCTCCCCGTAGACTCAGAGTACGCTCGAGGTCACTACAAAGGGCTCGTCACCTGATCAGTGTAGGCCGATAGATCGAATACAGTATCCCATACCACCGTATTTGGCTCACGAGTCTGGGTTACTCACTGGTCACTACGAGGAGGCTCATTGCCCCAGCGTAGGCCGACAGCTTGACCACGGTGTCCCACACCACCATGTTCGGCTCATGAGTCTTAGCGGATCGAGGTACCAAGGTTTAACGGGATTTCACTGGTGAGTTTGGTACCTTAAGTTCAGGTAGTGGTGTCCATACATGGTGAACATACATCGGGTCAATCGGGTTACTTGACAAGCTCGACTAGCCCGAGCGCACGATAAGTTGAACGACATGAAGTGCGTAAGCACTCCGCGTGGCCTAACCATTGTCGCCAACTGAAGTATGGTCCGGATTCGCTAAGCATGTCTCGTGTGGTGAAACAACATCAATCACCAAATCAGGGACGGTTACCGATTGCCTGGACTATATCATAGTCCCAACCTCATTCCATTTCAACATGTAATCAAAGGAGATAGTCACAACAGTAATGAACGAATAATTCAATTCTTGCAATCATATGAGCATGTTGTGAAGTGCAACACAAACATGATTTCACACACATTCATTCTGTAAATAAAACAAATATCACAATGTAAACATACATGGAGGAAATCATACACATAATTAAGGTAACCGAGAATCATATCTCAATCCTCATATAGGGTATTCCTTAGTAACAGCTAGCTTATTCAGACATTTCTACAATCACTTTGACTACACACATCTTCATACATGTTGTATATTGGTTATACATGTATTAGGCCAAATCCTTTTACTAGGGAGTTGCCCCGTATACCACACGCCCATACCCAAGGCGGATAATCATGGCATGCACAAATCTGGGTTCTATACTCATTTGATCATTTCTACAACCATGTGGGCTACACACTTTAACATATATAACGTATATTGGCCGTGGCATGATTTAGGGCAAGTCCTTTCACTAGGGAGTTGTCGCATACATAATAAGAATATAACCACAGAAATAATCATGTTAGACACAAATCCAAATTCCATACATATTCAAACATTTCAATACGTACATAGAATATACTATATGCAACATATCTCATATATAATCGTAAAGCGAAACAAACGACACATTTTGCATGTGAAATAGCACCCAAGTCAAGAATAAATCATTAACCGACATTGAAAGCCTTGAAAACCATAACCTCTACGTCTATAGTCTGCACCCTATATCGTATAAGCGTAACGAATTCGATAGAGACTCTAAGTCTTCGTTAATGATGAAATGACAACCTATAGCACGAGTTGAGTCAGCTATTTCACTACTAGTGACAATTGAAACCCTAGAACAGATTAGCGTTAGGTTTTCTTACCTAAGAATGAAGTCAGAATCGCGGGAAGAGCGATTTGGTAGTAATGGATAGGTATGTAGAATAGCAGGATAGAATCTCAGGAATAAACTCCTAGTTGCTCACTCACTTCTCTCTCTCTTTCCTTCTCTTTCTTCTTTCTTCTCCCTCTAGGTTTTCTCAAATTCGTATGGGATGAGAGAGAGGGGGTTTAAGGTCCTTATATAGGCCTAAAACTGATGGGAATGACCCCAGGGCCAAGGTATACTTAGGTTATGTCCAAATAACGTCTGTTTCAGCTCAACGGAGCACTTCCAGAGTCCCCTTTTCTGCATGCGGTCGGACTTAAGCTCACTGACCTTGGATCTAGGTCGAGTTAAGTTTTCATTCCAAACGGGTTTCCAAATCGCATGTGGCGCACCAGTTTCAGTTCAACGGTTACTGAAACTTAATCAGGATTACAAGTACACTGCCATGTATGGAAAATTTCTCTTGATCTGAGGGTGTATTTAGGTCAGATTCTGACGGTCTGAATCCTTATATTCGGCCCGCCAGCGACAAGTCTCAGATCACTTTTATTTCTAAAGATACCCACATTTCTCACACACTTCACTCCGGGCTCAAGTGAATAGCATCAGAATACTATCTGGACTTGATTTCTGAGGTGGTTGTCAAGCCCAGTAAGGCGGTCGTAATCGTATGGTTTCGTAGTAATCGAACTTTCGACGTGCAGTCTAGATCCGATACGGAGTTTCAATGTGCTCCCAAGAGCAACCGAGAATAGAGCTTGATCCTAAATTTTAGGGTAACCGAGAATAGAGCTTGATCCTAAATTTTAGGGTAACCTAGCGTTAATGATTCTATAAGTTTTGGGTCTTGCATATTGTATTTAAAGTGATTAGTGCTGATTTCACATGTAATCTAGTTTAGCACTTTATTAATTTCGTTTAATTCGTAAAGGATTTGATCCTGAGTGATTTCTGCTTGAGGTGGTACTCGGGTCTTTGTACGAATTTTTTCGAGATGTTACAATCTACCCCCCTTAAAGAAAAATTTCGTCCTCGAAATTAATACCTTTTCGTACTCCTGGAGAATCTGAGGGTAGTTCTTTCGAACTTCAGCTTCTGTCTCCCAAGTAACCTCTTCCTCAGTATGATGTGTCCATAACACTTTCACAAGTGAAATAACCTTGCTACGCAGCACCTGCTCCTTCGTGTCTAGGATACGCGTCAGTCGCAGTATATATGTAGCATTCTCACTCAATTGTACCTGCTCCCATCTGATAATGTGTGAAGGATCAGGAATGTATTTCTTTAGCATAAATACGTGAAATACGTTGTGCACACCCGTAAGTGGTATGGGCAAAGTAAGACAGTATGCCACCACACCCACTCGATCTAATATCTGGAATGGGCCAATGAATCGCGCCGTAAGTTTTCTCTTCTTGCCAAACTGAAGAACTCCCTTCATAGGGGAAACTTTAAGAAACACATGATCTCCAACCTCGAACTCCAGCTGTCGTCGCCTCGTATCGGTGTAGCTCTTCTGTCTGCTCTGCACCGTAAGAAGTCGACACCTGATAATGTCGATCTTCTCTGAGGTCACCTGTACTAACTCTGGGCCAATCAAACTGCACTCACCAACCTCTGCCCAGTAATGTGGTGCTCGGCAAGGGCAACTGTACAAGGCCTCGTAAGGAGTCATGCCGATACTCACCTAAAAGCTGTTATTGTAGGTGAACTCTGCATACGGGAAACAGTCATCCCAACTGTCCTTTAAGTCCAAAACACAAGCCCGCAGCGTATCCTCTAAAATCTGATTCACCCACTCCGTCTGCCCGTCAGTCTGTGGGTGGAACGCGGTACTGAACTTCAACTTCACACCCATCGCTTCCTAGATACGAGTCCAGAAGATGGATGTGAATCGCGTGTCTCGGTCCAATACGATCTCCAGAGGAACTCCATGTAAACGCACTATTTCTTTGATGTACAATCTGGCCAAGTCTTCTGCCGAGTTTGAAACTTTAATAGAGAGGAAATGGGCCGATTTCGTTAACCGGTCCACAATCACCCAAATGAAATCATGTCCCTTCCTCGTCTTCGGTAGCCCTAAGATGAAATCCATGGAAATGAAATCCCATTTTCATTTTGTTATGGGCATGGGCTGAAGCAGTCCAGGAGGTTGGTGATGCTCTGCCTTGACCTACTGGCAGGTGAGACAACGGGACACTTAATCTGCTATGTGGAGCTTCATGTTGTCCCACCAGTACGATCTCTTCATATCTCGATACATCTTCGTGCTTCCAGGATGCATTGCCAATTTTGAACTATGTGCAGCCTCGAGGACTTCCTGTCTTAAATCATGAAGATTTGGGACGCATAGGCGGCCACGGTAATGTAAGCCCCCATCCCTACCAATTCTCCACTCGGCGTCCTCATTGTCGCTAGTCTGCTCTCGAAGCTCAGACAATCGTTCATCGTCCTTTTAGGCCTCAATGATCCTATCATCAATAAGTGACTGCACACAAATGTGTGCGACGCTCTCGAACGGCTCCTCTACAGTGAGTTTCTGCTTAAAGTCTCGCATGAACTCTACCATATGCCATTCTGCTATCATCAGCGGAGCCACAAATGTTATAGCCTTCTTGCAGCTTAACGCGTTTGCCACAAGGTTGGCCTTGCCAGGATGGTAGGAAACCCCGAACTTAAAGTCCTTCAAGGTCTTCATCCATCGCCGCTGCCTCATATTTAGGTCCCTTTGAGTGAATATATAGCGGAGGCTCATGTGGTCGTAGAAAAGCTTGAACTCCTCTCCATAGATGTAACGCCCCGAAAATCGGGGGTCGAGCATAAACTCAACTCCCGAGTTACAGAACATCACTTATGCAACAAAATGAATGATGATTGAATGTTGACTGTATTCGTGCATTGAACATGAGTGAGATTAAGCCAAAACAACATATCATACTCCAGAGACAGTTAAATTTGTAAGCGAAAGACTATGATAGATAGATAAAATATATAAACTATGATGAGTCTCCAGAGTGTGATAACATTACCAGGTTAAATAATTACAAGTACAGTTCTAAAATATACCAAATGTGTAAGTGTAATGTCTTCTATCCCAAGTATCATAGCCCCGTCAATACAGTACCAGGTCTTCAGAGACCCATAAGAGAGTTACATGATAGGAGAACTCCTCATCACCATAGAAGTAGTCCGGCTCTGCTTCATAAGCATCGCCATCATCTGAAACTCAACAAAACTGGTTCGTGTGTACAACATCATCCCGTAACGTGGGAGTGAGTAGCTAACTCAGTGGAACAATAAAGCATAGGTTAACATGTTATCGACTCAGTCAAGCAGTAATGATAAAGTAGTACAATCAAACACTCCTAACTACTCTTATTAATGCAAGTATGAATGTCATGATGTATGCCCTCACCGACATACTCCCTCATGCGACACCATCTCATGCTTGCGGCATGCTTTCATCCCACAGTGCTCCACATCTTCCAGGCACATGCAATGCATGATGAGCATGATTACCGAGTTTTTAATTAGTCCATTTCAAACAGCAGGATTGGGAAACTAAGGTACCTCCCTTGTATCATTCCCAAACATGATCCATTCTAGGGTCGTCAGTCTAGTTAATATCGACGATGGTGTGTTTTCTAGGTCACCTGCAGAGAGGTCCCAGTGGCACATTACGCACAAAGGTTACACACTCCCCCATCACCCCTTAAACGATTCATCACTATACAGAAACAGGCCTAGTTCATACTCTATATGTCGCGGTGAACCCTAAGGCGCACTGCAATTTCAGAGTATGCTCGAGGTCACTACAAATTTACGCTGTGGTCGTTGCTCGCATACGTTGCACCACTCCCCCATCACCTTATCAATGTAGGCCGATAGCAAGAATATAGTGTCCCATACCACTATAATCGACTCACGAGTTTGGTTGCTCACTGGTCACTACGGGGAGGCACGTGGCCCCAGCGTAGGCCGACAGCTCGACCACGGTGTCCCATACCACCATGTCCGGCTCATGAGTCTTAGCGGATCGAGGTACCATGGTTAAAAGGGTTTTCACTGGTAAGTTTGGTACCCTAGGTTCAAGCATTAGCGACCAAACATGGTGAACATACATAAGACACACGGGTTACTTGACGTGCTCGGCTGGCTCGAGCGCACAACAAGTTGGGCGATGTGAAGCACAGAAGTACCTCGTGTGGCCAACCACTATCGCCAACCGAAGTACAACACGGGTTCACCAACACATCATGTGTGGCGAAACGAATCTCAACCACAATTCCAAGTCTGATACCGGATGCCTGGACTATGAACATAGTCCCAAGCTCAATCAATTCCTAACCATAACATGTGAAGTACAGTATGATAAACAAGGTAATTCAGGAACGCTAGCAATCATGTTATAAAGCATGTCATAAAGCATGTTAATAAACAAGTTACAAGCATGTTCAAAAGCATGTTGTAAAGCACTATACAAATAGGGATACAAATACATATATTTCATAGGTGAGTGGTTAGAGTAAATAACCACATGGAGGGTATCATATGTGGCTCTAAGGTAGTTGAGAATCCCATCTCAGCACCTACCTAAGGTTCTAACACTTAAGCACTTACATTCACAAGCAATTTTTACAAACACTTGGAATGCACTTTTTCAACATACATGACGTATGTTAGAGGAAAGTGCACTAGGGCTGTCCCTTTACCAAACTAGTATTTTATATGTATACATCATATTCATACAAAGAAATAATCATGACAATTTCATCAGCAAATTTTATACGTATAGGGTATTTTCTAGGATACCCAATTTCAACATACATAGTGTTTACAAGGGAACTTGTAATACGGCGATTCTTTTCGCCAAGCAATTAATTTTTACGCACATAATATATTTATACAACAATTAATCATGACAAACACATCGCTAAAATATACACGTATACGGTACTTCTTACAATACCATATTTCTACATACATGGTGTATATTAGTAAACATGTATTTAGGCGAACCCTTTCGCCAAATGAGTATTTTATCCATACATCATATATCCATACGACAATTAAACATATCAAACACATTTCCATAAAAAATACGTATACGGTATTTTATACGAATACCTAGAGTATGTGAAATTCCAAATTCTACAATTCTAATCGAAACAGAAAACGAAAAGCACTTTGTACATGTGCAATTGCATGCAGATCATGAATCTACCATTATCTGACACTGAAAGCGTTGAAAATCGCAACCTATACACCTAAAGTCCTCACCTTTAGTCGTAGAATCGAAACGGAGTCGATAGGTTCGCTAAGCTTCCGTATATGGGAGTTTGGCAACCTATGAAACGAAATACGTTAGCTATTTCATATCCTACAACCTATACAACCCTAAAATAGGTTAGGGTTAGGGTTTCTTACCTAGAAACGACACCGGAATCGCCGGGAAAGCGATGAGAATCAGGCGGTGGAGCCCGAATAGCGGCAGGGAACAACAGCAGGGAGTTCCTCCCACATCTCCCACACTTTCTCTCTCTTTTCTCTCTCTCAATCTCAAATTCCTATGGCTGCCATGAGAGAGGGTTTAAGGTCCTTATATAGCCTAAAAATTTATCGAAATAGACTCCTGTTCAAAGTATACTTAGGTTATAACCAAAGCGGGACTTTTTCAGCCCAACGGATGACTTCTGGCGAGCCTCCTTGAGCCAAAGGTCGGACTTAAGCTCACTAACGCTGGATCTATATTCTATTAAGTTTTCGTTTCGGTCGGGATTCCAGATCACGCGTGGCGGACCAGTTTCAGTTCAACGGTCAGCGGATCTCGATCGGAGATTCCGAGTACATGTAAATGTGTATGAAATTTTTCCTGATCCGAGGGTGTAATTTGGTCAGATTCTGACGGTCTGGTTGCTTAAAACTGATCCGCAAGCAACGAGTCTCGGACATTATTCAAGATATTTATTTTTAAAGAAAACAAGTGTTTTCACACTCTCTCGCTCAGGACTCAAGCGAACACCGTGGAACACTGTTTGGATTTAATTTTCGAGATGGTTGTTAAGCCCAGCAAGGCGGTCCTAGTTCCTTAACTTCGTGTTAATCGGACTTCCGACGTGCGGTCCAGATCCGATATGGAGTTTCGAGATGCTCCCGAGAGCAGCCGGGTAATGAGATTGATCCTAGATTTTAAGGTAACCTAGCGTCAATGATTCTATAACTTTTGGGTCTTGCAGATCGTATTTAAAGCGATTCAAACGGATTTCGTAGCTAATCTGGTTTCGCACTTAGTTACTTTATCTCATTTCTAAAGGATTTAGTCCTAAGTGATTTCTGTCTGAGGTGGTACCTGGGCCTTTGTAGTTTGTATATAAAGTGATCCAAGTTTTACTACTTAGCTAGTTTAAGATAGTGTCTAGGGCGAAAGTGCTTTGAGAAATTGAAAGCACGAGGTAGTGAAGGGTGGGATTTGTGAAGAAAATGGTTTGAAAAGGGATTTGAGGATTTAATTGAGCGTTTAAGAAGTTAAACCTGTGTTAGGATTGATATTGCCTAAGAACGTCTAATCCCAGGTTGGCAAAAATCCGGGATGTTACAATAGAGGTAATGTCTCCATAGCTTTAATACAAATATGACCGCTGCTAACTCGAGGTCGTGCGTAGGGTAATTCTCCTCGTGTTTCCTCAACTGTCTCGAGGCATATGTAATAACCTTGTCCTTCTGCATAAGGACACATCCCAAACCAACTCGAGATGTGTCGGTGTAAATCGTATACTTGACCCCTGCTCTGTCAATACTAGCACAGGGGCGGACGTCAGTCTGTCCTTCAGCTCCTGAAAAGCTGTTTCCGCCTTCTCATTCCAGGTAAACTTCAGATCCTTTCTAGTTAACTGAGACAAAGGTCTGGCTATCTTTGAGAAGTCCCAAATGAAGCGTCGGTAATAGCCTGTCAGGCCCAGAAAACTCATCACCTCAGTAACCGAACCAGGCTGCTTCCAGTCCTAAACTGCGGCTACATTAGTAAGGTCCACCGCTATCCCTTCCTTGGACACCACATGTCCCAAGAACTTGACTTCCTCTTTCCAGAAGTCACACTTCTTATACTGTGCGAACAACTAGTTCTTCTTCAGAGTACCTAAGACTGCTGGCAGGTGTCCCTCATGCTCTTCCCGACTCTTGGAGTATATCAAAATGTCATCTATAAATATGATGATGAATCGGAAAAGAAATGGTCGAAATACCCTGTTCATCAAGTTCATGAATACGACTGGAGCGTTCGTAAGGCCGAATGACATCACGAGAAACTCATTGTCCAAAACTGGTCCTGAAGGTCATCTTCTGCATGTCCTCATCCCTGACGTGTAACTGATGATACCCTGACTGTAGATCGATCTTTGAAAAATAGTGTGCCCCCTTCAACTGATCAAACAGGTCATCAATCCTGGGCAAGGGATACTTGTTCTTCACCGTCACCTAGTTCAGTATACGATAATCGATACACAATCGCAGTGACCCATCCTTCTTCTTTATGAACAACACTGGTGCTCCCCAAGGGGACACACTAGGTCGTATGAAACCGGCCTCCAACAGACCATTGCTCTGCTTCCTCAGCTCCTCCATCTCACATGGAGGCATGCGATAAGTCGGCAATGAAATTAGTGTTGCACCAGGCGTAAGGTATATGGTAAAGTCGATTTCACGCCGAGGAGGCAATCCAGGAATCGTCTCAAACACATCCGCAAAATCCTGAACTAGAGGCATGTCTACAAACATCGGACTATCAATACTCTTCAACGAAGAAGCATAATACCTCAACTGGAAAGTGTGACTGACCTGAACAGGGAAAGAAAAGGTTGTGCCCTCAGATCCATGGGTTGTCACCACCCTAGTCTCACAATCGATCTCTGCTCGCACCCAGTGAGCCAGTCCATACTGAAAATAACATCGTAATGAAATAGGGGAATGATGATCAGGTCGACTAATATCGTCCTGCCCCCTAAGTCTATCGGGCAGCCCTCGCACATCCTGGTAACGTCAGAGAAGGTCCCTGTGGCGGTATGCCCCTTACTCCCTTCATAGGAGCAGTGTCTAACCCCAGTCGCTTGACTGCTGTACATGATATCATAGAGGTAGTGGACCTAGTGCCCACCAGTAAGAAGATTGAAGTACCTTGGATCTGTGCCGTGATCTCAAAAGCCACCAGCGCCGCATCTACTGTCTCGGATGTCTCAGCTGTAAGTGAGTGCACACGAGCCTGCTGCAAACGGTTCGGCTGCGGAACCATGGGCCGTTGAGGCAGCCTAAATCAAGGTCTCGGTGGTCGAAACGAGGGGTGTGCAGGTGCAATCCGTAGGGGTGGAGTCGATAGAACCTGAGGGCGAGGGCGGTCGATTCTCTGCGGCCTCGAAAACCCATTGTCTCTCATACGTGTGAAACAGCTCTCCGCAGCGTGACCTGGTCTCCCACAATACGTACAGGTCACACGAGGTCACCTCATCGGAACTAGTGACACCGCGATCTTGGGAGGAGACTCGGTATGGGACCTCTTGCCAAGGAATGGCCTGCTCGACATATCTGATCGTGGCCTAGGGATCATAGGCCTACGAGAACGTGACAATCGATCCCCATCCTGCTCTGCTCGCATAGACATGTGTACTAGATCAGCATAGGAAGGTATGCTAGCACAACACATCTTCGAGCGAATATCAGGTCGCAGGCCCTCGAAAAAATGTCGCATTCGCATCTATGTGTCAATAAGTATAGTAGGGACGTATCGGCCCAACTCCATAAACCGGTGCTCGTACTCTGTCACTGACATGCCTCCCTGTCTGAGGTGTAAGAATTCATTCTCCTTCTCGTGCCGGTACGTAAGGGGATAGTACTTCTCATGGAAGCAGTTCTCAAATGCTGCCCACGTCCATACATAGTCAACTGCAACGGTCCGTAGGACATTATCTCACCATAAGCTAGCCTCCTTCTCAAACATGAAGGTAACCAACTCGACCTGTTCCGGCTCTGTATAGTGTAGCATCCTCAGCATCTTGGAGACGCGGTCCAGCTAATATTCGGCCTCCTCGGGTCTGTGAAAACCCGTAAAGGTAAGGGGCGCAAGCGCTGGAATCGCTCAAGAAGGCCACTAGTTCCCAAATTCCCCGTAGGGTATACAGCAGGAGCAGGTAAAGTCACATCCTCATCCTGAGCGGAAGGCCCTGCAGTCTTAGCAGGGTGTACAAATGGTGAAGGTGAAGTCGCACTCCCACCCTAAGCTAAGGCCCCTACAATAGTGGCCAAAAGTTGCTGCTGTTACTGATGTTGCATCTGCTGCTGCTGGTGCATCATCATCAATAACTGTTCTAACCTATCCATAGGTGGGGCTGCCTAAGGCACGTACTGCGCGAAGAAGACGCGCGATTCTACTCACGAACTGGTGGTTGTAAGGTGGCGGCCCAGCTGTAGGACCAGTAGATGACTGAGACTCAGGCAGATTCTTACGAACAGGGCCCAAACTAGGGTCCATATGACCATCACTTTGGGGAAGTGCCTGGGCCATCGAATCAGTAAGTGTGAGGCGTACCGTGCTCCGCGTGACCTTAGGTGGCATTCCCTATATGACATAGGGTGTAACTTGTGTAAGATGTAGCATAGCAATACGCAATCCTTTAAGCATTCACACACTTCATAGCATAAGAGACTGCATGCATTTCATTAACCAAAATTTGTCATAATACATGAGACACAGTGTTAAATGAATCATGACAAAAGATGCATGTGAGCTAATACAACTAAGACTTCAAACATTTAAAATACTCTACCAACAACTACACTACTGGGCCTATCAACCTGAAAACACAAAGATCTTAATACAGCAACAAAATAAACACATAGGGCGATGACGTGGATGACTAGGCATCTGAGTCTGGTGAAGGAGGAGGGGCACCCTTATCTTACAGACAGCACAGGATAGTTTTCAAGGTGCGAGTCACCTTCTTGAACTTGTATTTCACGAGGCCCCAAAGATCCATCATATCCTGTCGTAGGACAGCCTGACCCTCCTCAAGTCGAGCTAAACGGGCATCCTTAGTAGCCCGATCAGTGTCCTACTCCGGTGTTGTAGGAGGGGAGCTCTCCTCCATGTCCTAGGCCTCCTCTTTTTCCTCGTTCTCTTCCTCTTCTATTTCGGCTCCACCTTCTTCCTCACTCTCTTCCTCTTCACTCTTCGTCTCATCCTCAGTCTCCTCAAGTCGGGCTTGTCGTTGTCGTGGCCCGATTTTCATCTGATTGAGAGTAGTTTCATTGATGAAATGTTGCAGCACTGGGAGTTTTGTGCTAAGTCTGTAGCCGAACTCACGTGCAATCTTGTATATGAGGTGGCCGAAGGAAAGTGAGTCAGTTCTTCTATTGGAGCGTGCGGTAAGAACTATTTGTCGCAACACGAACGTAGGCATGCACAACTTCTCCCCCTGCCCCACTTGATACAGGAAATCTACCATCAGCTATGTACACTCGTTGCGATTGCTCCACCTGTGGTAGACGTTAAACGTGCAAATATGGTGGAGTAGGCGAAAATCATCCGTCATGCTTGACGCCAAGAGGTTATTGTTTGGATGCCATTAAACCAGTTGACCACAAAGGAAACGCGTATGGTGATCCCTTTCACGTGCACTCTTTCGATTCTTCTCACTCGCGTGGACTTGGCCAAGCGGTATTCCCATGAGTTGAACTATCAGGCCAGCGTCAATTGTGGCCTCCTGAACTCTTCCCTCGAGAATCTTGAACTGCAAGGGCTCCAGTGTAGGCTCTTGAATATGGGCACTGAATGCTCGGACAGTGCCCACATTTGCATGATATTTTCCTTCAAACACAGGGCCCTAACCGGCCTCACCCAGGCACTCTAATAACAGATACTCCCCAAAGAGCCTCTCATCTACGTGTGCTTCAAAAAGGACCCTACGGTCCACATATCTTCCATGGGACAAATTCGCCAGTAGAGCTCTTGGGGAGAGGAACCTAGAGATCAAGGTCCCGCTTAGTCCGTATCTCACGTTCAACACCCGTGCTTGCGGTGACGCCTTTCTTTTTCCTTGGACGAGTAGGGCAACTAGGCCCAGCTTCATCCACGACACCCTTTTTCTTTCCTATAAGAGAGAGAAAGGTGAAAATCGAAAATACGGCCGTAATAAGCTCGAATAGAGCCATGGAAAAGCGAAGAAAAGGGAGGAAAGGGTTGGGGTCTTTAGGTCTCCACGGATTTGAGCCTCCAAAAGGTGTGTCAAAGCTCAAATGACAGGGGTTAAAGAAGGAAAATGAAGAGATGGGATGGGTTAGTGGGTTTACACAAATTTGAGACTCAAATGGGGGGTTTAAGAGCTCAAATGAGAGAGAATGGAAATGGTAGGTAGCAATGGAGAAGGTTTTATAGCAGGGTAGTGGAGAGGGTGCACAAAAATGGAAAAGAGAACTCTTGGTGGGGTGATTTGAGTGAGGGATATGGGGTTTTTGAAGAAAAGGAGAGCTTGGAGTGGTGGTTTGTAAAGGAGGGGCAACCTAGGAAGGCTTTTAATCAAAAACCTGTGCATAAGTGGGCCACACAACGCCTTAGGAACAATCAGCCCGATTGGCCCGCCTGGCCAGGCCCGTTAAGCGGCGAGGCCTCGCCAAACCGACGAGGTCCTCGCTGGTCTCTAGACTTTCTGGCGAGGGCTCACCCTTTGGGCAAGGTCCTCCCCCCCCTTAGGTCCAAAAACATGTGGGGCCCACCTTGGGTCCCCCTGGACTTGTTCAATTTGGCCCCCGACTCCGATTCGAGTCGTTTCGCGTCCTTTCAGGTATGTTTCTGATGTACAGCTGCACATGGAGATTTTTGAAGGCTAGGATGGGGTCAACCATGGTCTAAACCTGTCGCTTGATAGTCTAAGGAAGATCCAGGGTTGTCTCAAGCGATGACGGAGGTGAACGGACTTGATCTCAGCGATCGATATTGATGAACTTCACCAATTAGCGAAATCGGGGAAACCTAAGCTTGTTTTTACATTTTTCTCGCACCCACCTATGTTGAAAAATGTCAGCGTATGTCGTGAGACCATAACCTAGGTCCGGTTTAATCCAAATCATGCTCTGATACCAACTTGTAACGCCTTAAAAATTGGGGGTCGAGTAGCAACTCAACTCCCAAGTTCCAAAACATCACTTATGCAACATATATGCTTATGATTGAATGTTGTCCATGTTAGTGCATTAATCATGAGTGGGATTATACCAAACAATAATTTATACTACAGATCAATTAATATAATGCAAGTGGAAGACTAAAAGATGCATATATAGACGTGTATAAGCCAAAAGTTCATGATCGGTCTCCAAAGTATGAATATATATCTGAGTCACCATATACATGTAATAGTTCAAAAATCAAAATGTTATAAGTAGTTCAACTACAATGATGAGCCCTGTAGCCCCGTTGATCCAGATGACCTAAGCGAAACCGCCGGAGAACTGCATATACGAGAACTCGTCCTGATCATCATAGTAATCAGGCTCCGCCTCCTGAGTCGCATCGTCATCTGCAATTAAGACAGGATCTGGTGGGTGTTCAGAACACCATCCCAGAATGTGGGAGTGAGTGATCAACTCAGTGGAATCATAGAGCAAAGGTTAATATGTTATCAACTCAGTCAAGCAGTAATGATAAAGCAGACATATCAGACATTCCTAAATACTCTTATTAATGCAAGGATGAAATGTATTCATGATGCATGCCCTCACCTACACTCCCTCGTGCGACACCATCTTACGGTCGCGGCATGCTTTCATCCCTCTGTGCTCTTCAACCTGGGGCACATGCAGTGCGATGTTATGAGCGTGATTACTGAGTTATTATTAGTTCCTTTCATACAGCAGGATTGGGAATCTAAGGTACCTCCCTTATATCATTCCCAAACAAGGATCCATTCTAGGGTCGTCAGTCCTAGTAAATCTCATACGATGTTGTGGTTATAGGTCGCTGCAATGGGCTCGTCGCCTTATCAGTGCAGGCCTAGTTTATACTCTTGTTGATACAAAAGGGTCATCGCCTCCCCGTAGACTCAGAGTATGCTCGAGGTCACTACAAAGGGCTCGTCACCTGATCAGTGTAGGCCGACAGCTCGAATACAGTGTCCCATACCATTGTATTCGGCTCACGAGTCTGGGTTGCTCACTGGTCACTACGGGGAGGCTCATCACCCCAGCGTAGGCCGACAGCTCGACCACGGTGTCCCATACCACCATGTTCGGCTCATAAGTCTTAGCGGATCGAGGTACCAAGGTTCAACGGGATTTCACTGGTGAGTTTGGTACCTTAGTTTCAGGTAGTGGCGTCCATATATGGTGAACATACATCGGGTCAATCGGGTTACTTGACGAGCTTGACTAGCCCGTGCACACGACAAGTTGAACGACATGAAGTACGTAAGCACTCCGCGTGGCCTAACCACTGTCGCCAACCGAAGTACGGTCCGGATTCGCTAAGCATGTCTCATGTGGTAAAACAACCTCAACCACCAAATCAGGGTCGGTTACCGATTGCCTGGACTATATCATAGTCCCAACCTCATTCCATTTCAACAGGTAATCATAGGAGATAGTCATAGCAGTAATGAACGAATAATTCAATTCTTGCAATCATATGAGCATGTTGTGAAGTGCAACACAAACATGATTTCACACACATTCATTCCATTAATAAAATAGATATCATAATGTAAACATACATGGAGGAAATCATACACATAATTAAGGTAACCGAGAAGCATATCTCAATCCTCATACAGGGTATTCCTTAGTAACAACTAGCTTATTCAGACATTTCTATAGTCACTTAGACTACACACATCTTCATACATGTTGTATATTGGTTATACATGTATTAGGCCAAATCCTTTTACTAGGGAGTTGCCCCATATACCACATGCCTATACCCAAGGCGGATAATCATGGCATGCACGAATCTGGGTTCCATACTCATTTGATCATTTCCACAAACACGTGGGCTACACACTTTAACATATATAGCGTATATTGGTCGTGGTGTGATTTAGGGTAAGTTCTTTCTCTAGGGAGTTGTCGCATACATAACAAGCATATAGTCACGGCAAATAATCATGTTAGACATAAATCCAAATTCCATACATATTCAAACATTTCAATACGTACATAGAATACACTATATGCAACATAGCTCATATATAATCGTAAAGCGAAATAAACGACACATTTTGCATGTGAAATAGCACCCAAGTCAAGAATAAATCATTAACCGGCATTGAAAGCCTTAAAAATCATAACCTATACGTCTATAGTCCGCACCTTACGCCGTAGAAGTGTAACGAATTCGATAGAGACTCTAAGTCTTCGTCAACAATGGAATGACAACCTATAGCATGAGTTGAGTCAGCAATTTCGCTACTAGCGATAATTGAAACCCTAGAACAGATTAGAGTTAGGTTTTCTTACCTAAGAACGAAGTTAGAATCGCGGGAAGAGCGATTTGGTAGTGATGGATAGGCACGTAGAATAGTGGGATAGAATCCCAGAATAAACTCCTAGTTGCTCACTCACTCTCTCTCTTTCCTTCTCTTTCTTCTTTCTTCTCCCTCTAGGTTTTCTCAAATTCGTATGGGATGAGAGAGAGGGGGTTTAAGGTCCTTATATAGGCCTAAAACTGATGGGAATGACCCCAGGGCCAAGGTATACTTAGGCTATGTCCAAAGAACATCTGTTTCAGCTCAGCGAAGCACTTCCAGAGCCCTTTTTTCTGCGTGCAATCAGACTTAAGCTCACTGACCTTGGATCTAGGTCGAGTTAAGTTTTTGTTTTAATCGAGTTTCCAGATTGCATGTGGCGGACCAATTTCAGTTTAATGGTCATCGAAACTCGGTCAAGGTTACAAGTACACTGCCATGTATGGAAAATTTCTCCTGATCCGAGGGTGTATTTAAGTCAGATTCTAACGGTCTGAATCCTTATATTCGGCCCGCCAGTGACAAGTCTCAGATTACTTTTATTTCTAAAGATACCCACATTTCTCACACACTTCACTCCGAGCTCAAGCGAGTAGCTTCAGAATACTATCTGGACTTAATTTCTGAGGTGGTTGTCAAGCCCATTAAGGCAGTCATAATCGTATGGTTTTGTAGTAATCGGACTTTCGACATGCAGTCTAGATCCAATACAGAGTTTCAATGTGCTCCCAAGAGCAACCGAGAATAGAGTTTAATCCTAGATTTTAGGGTAACCTAGCGTCAATGATTTTACAAGTTTTGGGACTTGCAGATTGTATTTAAAGTGATTAGTGCTGATTTCGTATGTAATCTAGTTTAGCACTTAGTTAATTTCGTCTAATTCCTAAAGGATTTGATCCTGAGTGATTTCTTCTTGAGGTGGTACTCGGGTCTTTGTGTGGATTTTTTCGAGACATTACACAAGTTCTGCTAATTTGGGTCTCTGGTATCCATATGATACTAGTGTTCAATTGGCTGGGTATTCATATGCGGATTGGGCTGGTAATATCGATGATAGAAAGTCAACCAGTGGTGGTTATTTCTATATAAAAAATTGTTTAGTTTCTTAGTTTAGCAAGAAGAAAAGTTCTATATCGCTCTCTACTACTGAGGCTGAATACATCACAGCTGGAAATGCATGTACTCAGCTTGTTTGGATGAATCGTATGTTAAGCGATTATGGAATTGCACAGGAATCAATGATATTATATTGTGATAATTCCAGTGATATAAATATTTTAAAAAATCCTACTCAGCATTCATGTACCAAGTACATTAACATTAGGTATCATTATATTCGTGAATTAGTGGAAGAAAAATTAATCTCTTTAGATTACATTTCGACTGAGACTCAACTTGCTGACATTTTCACTAAACCGCTTGATAAAAGTAGGTTTAATAAATTGAAATTTGATCTTGATATGTTTAATTAAAATTGATTATTCATGTATTTGTGTATCATAGTGTATATATATTTGATAATTTATTGGTTTAAATTTCAAAATTTTATGAAAAATGTATATTCTTGTCGGTACTCGACCAGTCGAGGAAGTGCTCGACCAGTCGTGGTACAACCGGTCGAGAACGATCCTCGACCAGTCGTGTAGTACGCTGGACCTTTTTAATTTGGGGGAAAAGCTCATCTTCCTCATTTCCTATTTCTTCTTCAACGGGCATAAGCACGACCGGTCGTACCCAACCGTTTGATTCATCAAGCTTAGTGCATTTTTTTGTCAATCTTGTAGATTGAAGTTCTATTCTCTTCATTTTTGTCATTTGAGTACTTGATTTCAAGCTTTGTTGAGATTTTGGGATTTTTCTTCTTCATTTGCTGATCTTAGAAAACCCATCTCTACTTTATGATTTCTTGTTGATTTGGTTTTCTTCAAGTAAATGGCTGCTAGAGGGAAAAAGAAAACTGTTCGTGGTCCATCATCCTTAAAATCTGCACTTATCTCTCGGTGCCATGTTCAATCACTCGAAGATGATCCCACGCATGTACGGGATTTGCGTATGCGCAATGTCATTATTGAAAAAGCTGTTGATCTTAACCACATTACTCCTTTTGGTATCCTTTCTCTTCTCCAATCTGTAGATTGGGATAACATCCTACATTGGGGAGTGCTTGCATACCAATCCATTGCACGGGTTATGTGTGTATGTATCTCTAAATTTTCATATAATAATTTAGCTTTTAATATTGATACTAGAGAAGGTCCATTTATAGTAGACTCTAATGGAAAAACCTTTAGAATCAGAAAAACGGATGTTAACCAAAGATTTATGTAATATGGACGTTCGATGGACTCATAAAGGGAATGCGCTCCCCGCAAAGTATTTGTTACCCAAATACAGAGTTCTCCATAAACTTTTTATTTCAAATCTTTATCCTCGCTCTGGTAACAAAACAGAACTGACTTCCTTTATGGTTCGAGCTTTGCATTCTATTGTCACTGGTACTAAAGTCTATTTGCCTTCTTTCATATGTAATTTCATCATTCAATTTCGTCTCCATTCAGGACACAGTAATATTCCATTTGCTTACCTTATGACTATGTTAACTACTCACATGTTAGTTGCTATGCTTGTCGGAGAGGCTCCTATTCATCATCTTTTGTTTAACAATTCTAATTTAAATAAGACGAATTTAGAACTGGCACCTGGCCAAAGAGATGTGGGTAGTGGTGGTGTTGAAGCAGGGAATGATGAAGAAGGTGGAGATCTTCCTCCTGATGATACCAATATGGATGATATTTTTTATGAAATTGAATCAGATTCTACAAATGATCCTGATTATGAGTCATCTGAGTTTGATGCTAGTCTTCGTGCTCTTGAGGAGAAGGTAGAGAATATGAATGTTACCCGTGATTTGCAATTTAAATATACGTGCAAGTATCTTAGGCGTTTAAACAAGGGCCTTCATCAAATTGATACTACCATACCTGCTCCTTCCTCAGGATCTGATTAAGTGTTTCAATCTTTGGTTTGTAATAACTTTTATACAATTTTTGTTGGTGTGTGGACTGATTAAGTGTTGATTTTTTATTTTATTTTATTTTATTTTATTTTTTACTGAAGTTTGTTTCAGCTGGTTAATGATATGTGAACGTTGAATTTACTTACATATCTTACCTAGTTATTTCTTTCTTTACTCTCTTATTGGTCTTCCACTTCCATTTCTTCCCTTTCTTCCTTTGTCAGATTTTGATAAAAAGGGGGAGAATAATTTAATGGATATATGGGGGAGATGAATATGGATTGTGGGGGAGTAGAGTAAGCATCATTTTTTATGTAGGATCTATGTATGCTACTCAGGGGGAATAAGTAATGAAAGTATGTGTGAATGACAACTGGTGCACAACTGGTGCATGATTCTTTAATCATGTGAATGACAACTGGTGCATGATTCTTTAATCATGATATTCTTTATGATTCTTTGTGTTCGTAACGATCATATTCTTGTTAAGTGTGTTTTGTCACAAATTTGACAAAGGGGGAGATTGTAAGTGCAATTGTTATTTGCCCCTTTGGTTGTCAAATTTTGTGGTGCCAAAAACACAATCTATGTCTTGTGTAGCATGTTGTTTTGTATATTCAAGGCACTGCACCACAATGCTTCAAAGTTGAGAATGAAGATCTACTTCAAGAAATTCAAGTTCAAGTTCTTTGACTACTTTTACAAGTTTCACAAGAGCTACATCAAAAGGCATGTTCTTGTTCAAGTCTTAAGTACAACTCAAGTTCAAGTACAACTCAAGACTAAAATACAAGATGAAGTCCAAGCTTAAAGATGATCTCAAGTTCTAGCTACCTTAGAGATCTCAAGTTTCACAATCTTCAAAGGTCAACCATTATTATTAGAAGTGAAGACTCGATGTCCATACTTCACATTTAAGGTTTGCATAACCTTAGTTTGACCTTAGGGTAGGTCATTTTGAATACATAATTCATATAGAATATTTTTATAAGTGTTTAGTCTATTCTAAGACTAGTCCTGGACCTTATTCGACTAGTCCTAGAACTGGCTTGACCAGTCCAAGAAATTACAAGACTAGTCCTAAGTTGTTGCAAAATTTTAGAATTTTTTGGTTAAGCTTCGACCAGTCCTGGAGTCTGCTCGACCGGTCGTAGGAATAGTGCCGACTTGTTCACGACCAGTCCTACTGCTATGACTCAAACTCTAGCAACCATTCTTGGTTCCGCATGACCAGTCGTGGGTTGGTCACGACCAGTCATGGAGGCCTCACGACTAGTCGTGGACACCCTAAGACCAGTCGTGGAACGGTTTATCCGATCGCGTTGAAAATTTCAAAATGCAGTTCGACCTAGGACCAGTCATGGTGGCTACACGACCAGTCGTAGATGCGATTTCTGCATCTATAAATTAAACACGAATTTCAGAGTTTTTCATGAATTCAATTCACGTATAATCAAGGCATCACTCTGAGATAAGTTTGTATTTTTTAAGCTACATTGTGCATATTTAATATTCTCTTTTGTTAGCTTCATTTATTTGATTTTGTTTCTACATTCCAATCTGAATTGAAAAGAGGAATTGCTATATTCGAACTTCTGGGAGTCAAAATCAAATATAGCTAGACCAAATAGTTTAATTTAAAATCAATTAGAACCTATAACCATTTCAAAGTGAGTATTGGACAATTGAACTTCTATATTCGAACTTCTACTCCGATTGGTTCTTCCAGGCTACAACGAAAGCAGAAATCCAGGTATTTTACTTTATTGTAAATTTTTTTGTTATTGGTTTTTGTTTGAGATTAAGCCAGAAAATCTCAATTTAGCAGTTATTTGAGGAGAGCGAGAAATCTTAGAAAGTGAGGTTTTTGAATTGTGTAAGCCCATTTGAAAGACACAATTGTGAAGGTTTTAGGTGAACCTGTGAAACCTATTTTCATAATGAACGCTGATATCCCCTGTATGAGGATATTAGGAGTGGAGTAGCAATCTGTGTGGCTGTTGTTTAACAGTTGGTGTACACACAGGCGAACCACTATAATTCTTTGTGTTTTGTGGTTTGCATGTTTATTTAATTTCTATCTTTTATCATTCAAAGCTGTGGAATGTATATGTGGATGTGAATGTTGTAATCTTTTACATTTCAAGCATTGTGGGAATGTTGTAATAGTTTAGAATTTCAATTCTTGCTATTCCTTTATTCCTATTCAGTTTGAGATATTGATACTTATACCGTTCTAGTAAGGTTGTCCTGTCATAAACCCTTGGTTTTTATGGTGCAAGGTTGTCCTTAGAACATCATTCGTATCAGCCTCCCAATACTAGAATATTGAGGTTGCTTTACATTTCAGTATTGTGATTTGTTTATAGTTTTATCTTTCTTTTTGTTTATAAGGCTATCTTATTAATTTAAATTCCATTGTTAAAGTTTTAATTTGGCATAGTCTTATTCACCCCCCCTCTAGGAAATATAGCTAGGCCTTTTCAGTTACAAGATTACTTAGAACCGGCAGGGGTAAGTACACCTTCATGTATGGTATTCCCACTTAATATAGGAAACATGGATTTTAACCTGGGAGTCGTACTAATCCTTCTTAAATTTCATGGATTAGACTCTAAAAGTCCATACTTGCATATAAAAGAATTCGACGAGATAGTCGGTCCATTGCACTTTCCAAACGTGTCTGAAGACATGGTAAGATTGAAAATCTTTCCCTTCTCAATGAAGGAGAAGGCTAAGTCATGGTTGCACTCTTAAAGCCGTGATCTATCGACACATGGGTCGAGATGACCCATGAGTTCCTTAAAAAGTTCTTCCCGGTGCACAAAACAAACACTCTAAGGAGAGTGATCATGAATTTCTCCCAAAAAGAGGAAGAGACATTCTTCCAATGTTGGGAGAGATTCAAGGATCTCATAAATTTGAGTTCGCATCATGGCTACGAAATATGGCAGGTAATAAACTTTTTCTATAATGGATTGACTTCGCCCATGCACCAATTTGTAGAGATGATGTGTAACAGAGAATTCATGAACAAGGAGGCTGATGATCCATGGGATTACTTTGATCTATTCACTTTAAATGCGCAATCATGGGACACCTCCCCAAGACCCACCACTTCTAAGCCTACTTAGTTAAAAGAAAAGGGAGGAATTTACATCTTAAAGGAAGAAGATGACATGAGTATAAGGGTAACCAATCTCACTAGGAAATTTGAGGCCATGGAACTTAAGAAGGTGGAAACCATCAAACCCAATGAGGTTGTGAAAGTTATTTGCGGTATTTGTGCTAGCAACATACATGTAACTCAGGATTGTCATATAATTCCTGCATTTTAAGAGTTATTGAATGAACAATTAAACACCGTAAACAACTACCAACGATTATTCAATGGTCCCACCTCAAATACTTATAGTCCTAGCTGGAGGAACCATCCAAACTTCATTTGGAGGAATGGACAAATAGTCAATCCTCAAGAGGTCCTTACTCAACTTCTCAATCAAAGGAAACCTCGAGAGGATCCAGTCCTAAAGCACCTTCAAAATCAAGAGCTCTTCAATCAAGGCACATCACAAGCATTCTAAGAACTTACTAATGCCATATAAAGGATTGAGTCACACTTAGCGATTGGAGAAAAGGGGACCTTTCCAGCCCAACCTCTACCCAATCTGAAACTGCAATGTGAAATAAGTAACCCGAGCACTTCTCATCACATAGAGCAAACTAAATCCATCACCACCCTTAGAAGTGGAAAAAAAATCGATAAGACTAGCATTACTCCACAGGAGAAAGAGCCGGAAAGAGAATACAAGACGGTTGCGCCATTCCCCCAACGGTTGATTGCACCCAAACCTCTATTTAACTCTCAGGATATTTTGGAGGTTCTAGAACAAGTGAAGATCAACATTCCTCTCTTGGATGCCATTAAACAAATACCATCATATGCCAAATTCCTGAAAGACCTTTGCACAGCCAAAAGACGACAAAGCATACAAAAGAAAATTCTGTTAACTGAAAAAGTGAGTGCCATTTTAAAGTAAGATATGCCATAAAATACAAAGATCCGAGTAGCCTAACTGTCTCTTGTGTAATTAGGGACCACCGGATTGAACACGCACTTCTTGATTTAGGAGCGAGTGTAAATCTAATTCCTTAGTCGGTCTATGAACAACTTGGCCTTGGTGAATTAAAACCCACCAGAACCACACTTCAATTAGTTAATCAATCGCTTCGTATACCGAGAGGAATAATAGAGGATGTGCTTATCCAAGTTGACAAATTCTACTACCTAGTAGACTTTATCATTTTGGATACATAACCTATCATATATATGAGCACTCAGATTCTATTCATCTTAAGCTACCCATTCCTAGCCACATCAAATGAAATCATCAGTTGCAGAAATGGAGTTATGAAATTAATTTTCAGAAACATGACATTAGAACTAAATATTTTTAATATGTGAAAATAACTCGAGGAATTTAACGATGTCCACGAAATCAATCCGATTGACTCATTTGTGGAAGATAGAGCTATCCTGACTCAATACTCTGATGCTCTGCAAACATGCTTGGCCCACTCCCTCTATTTGGATGATGACATGATTACGGAGATGGATACCTTGATTGATGCAACGCCGGTACTTGAAGTTGACCAGTGGAGGTCACAATTTGAACAATTGCCCCCAAATGAGACAAAGCCTCTGCCGTTAAGCATCAAGGCAATGAAGCTTGACCTAAAACCATTGTCGGCTGATCTTAAATATGAATACTTAGGTTAAGATGTGTGACGCCCCATCACTGTGGCCAAAAGTGGGCAGGCACACGTGGGCGGGCCCCAAGGTGGCTGGTAGGCTACTGTGTGGCTGACAAGCTACTGTGCTGGCAGGATACTGTACACACAGTGAAGGTGAAACTTTGTCCCACATCAAAAATGTCATCTAAAGTTGTGGTGGTTATATGTAGAGTTATCACCCTATACTGTATGAGGCCTTTTAGGAGAAACCCCCAGAACAAAACCGTGCGGGCTGTGCCTAGAGTAGACAATATCATATAGTGTGGGCATGGGTTGTTACAAATGGTATCAGAGCCGAGGACGACTCTGCCCTCAGTGGGGGATATTGTGACGCCCCATCACTATGGCCACATGTGGGCAGGCACACGTGGGCGAGCATACATGTGGGCGGGCTCCAAGGTGGCTGGCAGGCTACTATGTAGCTGACAGGCTACTTTGCTGGCAGGCTACTGTACACACACTAAAGGTGAAACTTTGTCCCACATTGGAATTATCGTCTGAAGTTGTAGTGGTTATATGTGGAGTTGCCACCATATACTGTAGAAGGCCTTTTAGGGGAAATCCTGAGAACAAAACCATGTGGGTCGTGCTCAGAGCGGATAATATCATATAGTGTGGGTGTGGGATGTTACAGGATGTGATATATCCATGGTTATTTCTGCCCACTTGGATGAAAAACATGAGAGTATGATCCTAGCTACTCTAAAATAACACAAAGGAGCCCTTGAATGGACCATCGCAGACCTCAAGGGAATAAATCCTTTGATTTGTACTCACTGCATTCACCTTGAGAAATATGAAAAAAAATTATAAACAACCACAACGAAGATTAAATCTGAACATGAGAGAAGTGGTTAAAGCCAAGGTGCTTAAGTGATTGAATGTGGGTTTCATATACCCTATATCCAATAGCCAATGGATAAGTCTAACTCATGTGGTTCCGAAGAAGTCCGGGATCACCATCGTAGCTGATGACGACAATGAACTCGTGCTAACTAGAGTCACAACTGGTTGGAATATGTGCATTAACTATCGAAAATTGAACACCGTCATTAGGAAAGACCACTTTCCTTTGCCTTTCGTTGATCACATCCTAGAAAGGTTAGGTGGTCATTCCTATTACTATTTTCTAGATGGTTATTTAGGCTATAACTAAATAGAGATAACCCCTGAAGTCCAAGAGAAGATGACGTTTACATGTCCCTTTGGCACTTTCACATACCGAAGGATGCCATTTAGACTATGTAATGCCCTCCCACATTCTAGCGATGCAATTGAGTATCTTCTCAAACATGGTGGGGCAATTTTTAGAGGTTTTCATGGATGACTTCTCTGTATTTAGTTCATCTTTTAGCAATAGCATTGAAAATCTAAATTGAGTACTGAAAAGATGTGAGGAAAAGAACCTTATGCTCAACTGGGAGAAATGTCATTTCATAGTTCACAAGGGAATTGTACTTGGACATGTTATTTCGTCCAATGAAATTGAAGTGGACAAAGAAAAAATTGATCTTATCTCTGACCTACCTCCTCCCAAAAGCATTCACGATGTGTGTTCCTTTTTAGGACACGCCGGCTTCTATAGGAGATTTATAAAGGACTTCAGTCATATATCTTATCCTTTATGCAATCTATTTCAAAAGGAAATCACATTCGAGTGTTTTGAAGGATGCGACAAAGCTTTCTCCAAGCTTAAGGGCATGTTGACTAGGACTCCAATCATGCAGTTATTCACTACCCCAAGTGCAGGGCTGCATTATAGTAATAATTTGGTGAGACCGAGGTCGAATCCATAGGGAATGAGGAACACAGCTTAGAACTAATCTAAGTCTAATGGTTTTTTTTTTTGGGGTTTTTAATCCAACGATTTAAAAAAGGGTAGAAACGAATAAATAAAAACCTAAAGATCCAGGAATCCACTCACAATAATCTCAATATTCAATTTACTTGATTTAATGGATAACTCGATTGGAATCGAAGTACTATCATATCCAATTAGATGATGGAGCAGTTAAAACATAATGGAATTACGAACTTTCATCAAATTAGTTCCCTCATGAAACACCATTGTAATGATTGTGGGGAATTCATGTATCTACCATGCCCATAGACAATGGTGGATTACAAATTTTATAGATCACATAATTACAAAATTGATAAGAAGATATCTAAAGTTTCCCCAACATCTACTATAATTGTAGTCACAAAAAATCATAGAAAACTGAAAATATTCCTTTATTAAAACTATAAACCATAAATTGTTCAACATGAAATCCAAATAAGTTGAATTAAAGCAAATTAAACATTAAGAAGAACTACAAGCTTCATCCCTTATGCGTATCTAAGAGATTAGCTAGTTGTAAGTGCTATATTGAAAAAGCACACCTCTATTTGTTAAATTTCGTTTAGACAAAATAGCTTATGAAGTGGTCTATCTAATGTGGATCAAGATGGAAAGTTCAAGCCTATACTTCAAGACAAGTAGTGGATCAAGATGGAAAGTTCAACACACTACTGAAGTTCAAGTCAAGAAATGGATCAAGATGGAAAGTTAAAGACTCTACTGAAGTTCAAGATGACTGAGTTCAAGTTCTACTACACTTTTACTAGAAGATCACGCTTCATCTTCAACTTCAAGCTCTATTGAAGATTTAAGTAGAAGAACAAGTTCTGTGAAGTTCAAGCTACTTCAAAGATCAATCATTTCATGTATAACAGACCCTAGAAAGACCTTAAGCTTAGGTTCTTTCAAAATATAAACTTAAATGGGTTTTTATACTGACGTTATGCTAAATTTCGACTAGTCTAAGCTAAGATTCAACTAGTCTAAGCTGTAGCTCGACCAATCTAAGGAATCTTCGACTAGTCCTAGTTTAAATTAGAAAAAAAATGGATTTTTTTGTTACTTCTTCAACCAGTCGAAGAGGGGCCTTCGACCAGCCGAGGATTGCTCGACTCGAAGTCCAGCAACAGATTTTTGGCACCCTCGACCAATCGAACAGGGCCCTCGACTAGTCAAGCTGGGCCTTTGACCAGTCGAAGTTCTGTTTTATCTGATCGCACTCAAAATTTGAAAATTGGTTGGATCTTAGATGAGTTGAAGAATGTCTTAGACAAGTCGAAGCAAAAGTTTTTCTACCTATAAATAGAGGCCTTCTCTCAATCTGAAAATACAATTCAAGCACATCAAATCCAACATCAAGAGAGATAGAAGCCCCTATTATACTTAAGCTATTGCACAGTATTTATAACTTTATAAATAGCTTGTTTGTTTTAATTCCTAGATCTCTTATTCTTTAAATTTCATATTATAAAGAGAGTAGATACTCTTCTTTGAGATCTCGAGGAATTCAAACAAGTAGCCTTTGGTTTGAGTCTATTTAAAATCAATTTAAAACCTTGAACCCTCATCTACATGACTGAACTTTAAATAATCAACGACAAGATAACCTGTTTTACGACTACATCGACTGATACATCTTCAAAGGTGAATATAAGTATATTCAGTCTTTTGTATTTTGGTTTTATTGAGATAGGTATATTCAGTCTTTTGTATTTTGGTTTTATTGAGATAGCTAGAAAATCTCATTTGTTAGTTTTCCTGATATAGCCAGAAAATCTCAATGAGGGGTTTTTTTTTGTTTGTGATAGCCCTTTAAAATCGCGACTGTATCAGGTTTTAAGGTGACCCTGTGAAAACCTTGTTTATAGTGAAAGCCAATATCACGTGGATGGTGATTATTGAGAGTGGAGTAGGTGTGGCTGTTTGAGAACAATTGTTGTACATACCAAACCACTATAATTTTTGATGTTGTAGTGAATGTTTACTTTTTTGCATTTATATAGAATGGTTGTATTTTATTTATGCAAAAGTGGTGAATGTTTGTAATAGATAGCTTTATTTTCTCTTGCTTGGTTTGAGATCTTGATTTTTACAATTGTTCGTGAAATAAGGTTGTCCTACCTAAACTTTGTTTTGGGTGAAGGTTGTCCTACGAACTAATTTGAATCAATTTTTCAATACTAGTGCTATTGAGTTTTCTGATTTATTTATTATTTTAGCACTTTAATTTTTATTTGGCATAGTCCTATTCACTCCCCCACTAGGACTTCTTAAGCTCACCTTTTTAAGTGGTATCAGAGCTAAGTTGCTCATTTTTTGGATTAAATTCCTTGAGTTAAAAAATCTAAAGCTTTCATAATGTCAAATTTCAATAGCTTGTTTATTACCAGGCTACCACCTTTTGATGGCTCTAACTATGCATACTGGAAAGCCAGAATGAGGATTTTTCTAAAATCATTAGATGAGAGCATCTGGTAAGCCACTGTAACAATATGGAAACCTCCTATGACTGAGGTAGTAGCCGAAGATGGAACCAAGTCCCTGAAAGAAATTGCAGTCTACTTATGGACTGGATCTAAGAAAAGTGAAAGTAGTGCAAATGTTAAGGCCTTAAATGCCATAACTTGCACTCTATCGCCTGATGAATTCAAGAGAATTATTTCATGTGATATAGCTAAACAAGCCTGGGACATTTTGGAAATGACACGTGAAGGAACTATTATAGTCAATAAATCAAAAGCTCAACTCCTCACTACTAGATTTAAGGAGATTCGTATGGAAGAAAATGAAACTTTCGTGGACTTCTATACGAAACTAAATGATATAGTAAATTTCATGTGGGTCTAGGAGATGGAATCCCAGAAAGCAAGGTCTGTGCAAAAATACTGTAATCTCTTCCTAATAGATTCAAATCTAAGGTCACTGCCATTCAGGAATTAAGGGATACTTACAATATGAGTGTTGAGGAGTTAGTTGGCTCTCTCCAAACATATGAGTTAAATTTTAAAGCTCCTAAAGGTAAGTTCATTGCTCTTAAATCGTTTAAATCTATTTCAAAAGAAAATTGTGTTAATTCTAATTTTGAAGATACAGAAGATGATATGGCATTGTTAGTTAAGAAATTTTATAGAATTTTTAAAAACAAGAAAAGATCAAATTTTCAAAAATCATCTAATAAAAGAAAAGAAAAATCTAAGTCTTGAAAATCTATAAAGGATAGTCAATGTTTCAATTGTCATGAATACGGGCACTAGGCTAATAAATGTCCTAAAAGGGATAAGTAAAAAAAGAAAGGGCATGATAGCTACTTGGGATGAATCATCTGGCTTTGAAAGTTCTTCTGAGTCTGATGAATCAGATTAAGAAAAATCAAATGATGTAAAAGCCTTTATGACTATAGCCAGAGTCACCTCCTCAGATAGCTGTAACATATCTGATTATGAAAATTTTAGGAGTGACCTTGAAAATGAAAATAAAGATGATCTTTAAGACGCCTACAATGCCCTATACAAGGAAAGTTGCAAAATTACTGTCAAATTGAAAATTCAAAGAGAAAAATATCTTAAGTTAAAAGAAGAACTTGAAAACAATGTTTTAGAAAAATCTCATCTTTCAGATTGTTTTGAAAAAACAAAACTAGACTTAAATTTCAACACTTCAAAATTACAAAAACTCAGAACTGAAAATGAGAAACTAAAACTTGAAGTTTCTTCCCTTTTGAGTTTTAAAAATACTTGGAGATATACCCATGGAGACTCAAAACTGGAAAAATTGTTAACCTCGTTTAGAAAATGTGGTGAGAAATTAGGTCTGGGCTATATCAAAAATGATTCTCAGAAAGTCAAGAATTCACCTCCTATATTTGTAAAAGGAGAATCCTCAAACTCTAAAGGTAAGAATTTGAGAAATTTTGGTCGAAATAATTCAAAAAATTCAAAACCTCTTCAAGTTCCTAAAATTAACTCTAATGTCATTAGTTATAGAAATCAAAGATATAATAAACCATCTTTAGCTGAAAAAATCATGAACTTACTCAAAGAGCTTCTAAAATCTAACTCAGATGGAATCAGAGTTAATAGAAAGTGGAGAAATTCCAACTCCCAAAAACAGAGAAAATCACTCCTAAACTCAGAACCATAATGAAATGGGTTCCAAAGGTTACATGTCTTATTATCCACACAGCCTTCAAAGCCACTAGCCATTTAAAATGGTACATAGATAGTGGATGTTTAAGACATATGACAGGTGATAAAGCGATATTCACCAACTTCAAAGAAGTAAATGACAGGTCAGTTACTTTCGGTGATGGAAGCAACTACAAAAATTACAAATGTTGAAGGACAAGGTATTGTTCAACTCTCTAATCTTCGTTCCTTTGAGAATGTACTATATGTTGAAGGTATAAAACATAACCTCCTAAGTATATCTTAAATCTGTGATAACAAACATAATGTAAAATTTACAAATCACAGATGTGAGATTACAAATGAGAAGGGAAGTGTGATATTAAATGGTCGTAGTACTTCTGAAAATTGCTACATTATTAATGACTCATGCTATTCTAACTTTTCATGTTACATGGTCCAAACAGACGAAATAGAATTATGGCATAAACACCTTGAACATGTTAACTTTAGAGATCTTTATAGATTGAGCAAGAGAGATCATATTCGCGGCTTACCCAAATTAAAAATGGTAGAAAAAATTTGTGGCGCATGTCAGATTAGCAAGTAAATTAGGAGTAGTCACAAGAAAGTGAATTCCTTAGCCTCAGCCAAACCTCTTCAATTACTCCATATGGACTTGGTGGGACCAATGAGAACAGAGAGTAGAGGTGGAAAGAAGTATTTTCTGGTTATTGTTGATGATTTTACTAGATATACTTGGGTAGCCTTCTTAAGAGAGAAATTAGAGACTCTCGATGAAGTCAAAAAAAAATTCTAAAACGAATTCAAACTAAAAAAAAGTAAATGTGATCAAAATCAGAAGTGATCATGGTACTGAGTTTGAAAATAACAATTTTGAGAAGTACTGTTCTGACCATGGTATATCACATGAGTTCTTTGCTCCTAAAACACCTCAACAGAATGGAATTGTTGAAAGAAAGAACATAGTGTTACAGGAAATGGCCAATGTAATGTTAAATAGCATGAACTTACCAAAAAACTTATGGGTTGAAGCTGTTAATACTACTTGTTACATTATAAATCGTGTGTATGTTAGAAAAGCCAAAGATAAAACAGCCTATGAGTTATGGTTCAACAAGAAGCCGACAGTCAAATACTTTCAAACTTTTGGAAGTAAATGTTTCATTTTACGTGACCGAAAAAATTTAGAAAAGTTCGAAGCCAAGACTGATGAGGGAATATTCTTGGGTTATGCTCTAAATAGTCGAGCATATCGTGTTCTTAACAAAAGAATAGGAGTGGTTCAGGAATTTATTAACGTGGTAATTAACTGTCACACCCCGAAATCTAGTACCTGGGTATATCCGATCCTGATTCCGTATCCGAAGGCATGACTTATATTTTGTATATTTACATTTCATAATCCACGCATACATTAACAAAATGATTCTCATTCAAAAAATATAACAATCTAAAAATTAAATTATCAAATATTTATTTAAAGAATAATAAAATGTCCATGTTCCGACTATTCGAGATTATCATCAAACACATGTCATCGTCATGCTATCATACTATACTTAATGTTCATTACACTTATTTAGAAAATGGTAAAGAAACAAAAATAAATAAAAGAAAATCTCTTTAAGCTCCTCCATAAGATCCCGATCCTGAAATTTTAAAATCCTAACAGGGTAAGCTGCGAAGCGTAGTAAGTAATCTCAACATAGGTTTCAAAATAACCTCATATAACATGAATAAAAATGTATTAAAAGATACAATACCTATTTAGGTAAAACAAAAAATGAGGAGATTAAATAAATAAGAATTTTTAATGTAAATTTAAAGAAAAATGAATGAATGAAATCAACATATGTTATACTCCATAATAACATGTGCAGATTATTCTTTTTAACACTAGGGCTAGTTTACACCGGTTGGCGAACACCCGCGCCAATACAACACCGAGCTTGGCAATGGAAAACACTCGCATGACATGCTCACCCATCCAAAGGGCACTTGATGAGGGACCCATTTGTACGTTAGCTGGTCAGACTACTACCCTATCGAACCTGACAGTGGGAACCTTTTGCAATCCTGACATGCTCACCCAGTCAAAGAGTATGGTAGAGGTTCCAAAAGGTACCAGTTGGGTTTCTGGGACTTTCAACCCAAGGGTCTTGATCGCCCCACCTATTTACGCTTGAGGGATTTTCAACCCAGAGGACTTGATCGCCCCACTTATTTTCTGGCATTCTAAAAACTGTTCGGAGGATACATATAATTTTAATATTTCATGAGCAAAATATTTTTAATGACAAATTATTTCTAATCATTGTAGACTGTTCATGCACGATTCAAAATATATTTATGCAATGCAATCCATCAGATCCTATCTGATAGTCTAGAAAAGTATATTGAACTTGAAGTTTCTAAAAAAAAAGATGCTCTAAATTTTGATTTTCTTAAAATTACTAAAAATAATAATAAAAGAATTATTAATGCATGGGTAAACAATAATCTAAATTTAAAGTTTATTCAAGGCTTGGTATTTATAATAAAG
This sequence comes from Magnolia changhungtana, assembly GCA_030180095.1. NCBI lineage: Eukaryota > Viridiplantae > Streptophyta > Magnoliopsida > Magnoliales > Magnoliaceae > Magnolia > Magnolia changhungtana. The sequence goes on from JASAUF010000638.1 coordinate 1,389,173, forward strand.
AGAACTACAAAAAAATCATGTTAAATAAACACAACAAACTATGAATCAAATGAATAAATCAATAAGAGAAAAATGCACATTTATTGAATTATTTGCATGATAATAAAAACAAAGGAAAACATGTGGAATTTATTATAAGTATAAAAATAATAAAGAAAAATTATCAAGTGAGAGAAAACTCACTTTTTCTTAAAAAAGTATTTTCTTTTCTTTTCTTCCTCTCTCTTCCTTTTTCTCTCTCCTCCTTTTCTTTCTTCCTTTTTCTCTCTTCTTTCTCTCCCTCTTTCCAACGTAAATAACCAGCAACTCTTTTTTTTTTGTTTTCTCTCTCTCTCTCTCTCTCTCTCTTCTCTCTCTCTCTCTCTCTCTCTCTCTCTCTCTCTCTCTCTTCTCTCTCTCCTCACTCTTCTCATGTCACAGCACATCCCACTTCTCCTCCTTTGCTCCTTATTTATAAGGAACACAACAACACGTGTGATGTTTTAATGTTAGTAAGTTTTCTTCTAAATTTCAGTTTTTCTTTTTAAAGCTTTGTGTGTCACGTTTTTTTTTTTTCTTTGCATTGATTTACACCACGTGCACTAATCTAGTGTAAGGTCGTGCACACATGTTCCATGCATTGCACACATGCCACATGTGTGGTATATGTATGTGAGGTGTGGTTATGGCAGGTGTGCATAGTGTATGGTTGGTGATGCATTCAATGGTGCATAAGTGCATAAGTGTATGACCGATGGCTAGACTCCAAGATGTACCTATGGATGGACGGGTAAGATTGTGGGTGGCCACATGACCAATATGATGGATGGTCAGTTCAGATGCAAGGGCAAGTGTTTTGATGATTTTCAACATATGGACGGTTAGATGGTTGTATCATTGGATGATGGTTAAATGTATGGTTGGATTCATTAGTTATTGAACAGTTGGATTGGATATGTCCAAATCAATGGTTGAGATTAGACCAGTTGATCCTGTAGATCGATGGTCATATCGAACTAATTAGGTACGTCGATCAATGGTTAAAATTACAAGATCAATATTTATTTAGGTTATTACATTCTACCCTCCTTAAAAGAAATTCCATCCTCGAAATTTACATACCTATATGTGAACAGTTGAGGGTATTTCTCTTTGATCTCGATCTCTTGTTCCCAAGAAGCCTCTTCCTTAGTATGGTGACTCCACTGAACCTTTACTAATGGCATAAATCAAAATCGAAGCACTTGGTCTTTCATGTCAAGAATACGCATTGGTTGTTCGATATATGAAGCGTCTTCCCGGATCTCTAATGGTTTCCAGTCTATAACATGAGAAACGTCCTGCTCACATTTCTTTAACATCGACACATGGAAAACATCATGAATACCAGACAACTGAGGCAGTAGAGTAAACCTATATGTGACAACACCAACCCTCTCTAGAATCTCAAACGGACCTATATACCTTGGAGCCAACTTTCCCTTTATACCGAACCTCATAACGCCCTTCATAGGAGAAATCTTTAAGAAGACGTGATCTTCAACTGCAAGCTCTATATCTGTAACACCCCGGATTTTGCCAACCTAGGATTAGACGTCCTTAGGCAATGGATCAATCCTAATACAGGTTTAACTTCTTAAACGCTCAATTAAAGCTTCAAATCTCTTTTCAAACCATTTTCTTCACAAATCCCACCCTTCACTACCTTGTGCTTTCAATTTCTCAAAGCACCTTCACCCTAGACACTATCTTAAACTAGCTAAGTAGTATAACTTGGATCACTTTAGATACAAACTGCAAAGGACTAAATACTACCTCGCATTTAAATCACTTAGATTAAATCCTTTAGAAATTTGACAAAGTTAACTAAAGTGCTAAACTAGATTAGCCATGAAATCCATTTGAATCGCTTTAAATACGATCTGCAAGACCTAAAACTTGTAGAATCATTGACACTAGGTTACCCAAAAATCTAAGATCAAACTCATTACCCTATTTGCTCACGGAGCATCTCAAACTCAGATCGATCTGGACCGCACATCGGGAGTCCGAACAATACGAAGTTAAGGACTTAGGACCGCCTCGCTGGGCTTGACAACCATCTCGGAAATCAAATCCAGCCGATGTCCCACGGCTGTTCGCTTGAGTCCGAAGTGAGAGTGTGTGAAAAACACTATTCCTTTTACAAAATAAATATCTGGAATAGTGATCTGCACCATTCACATGCGCATCAAGATAAGCAACCAACCGACCGTCGAATCAAACTAAATTACACCCTCGGATTAAGAAAAATTTCAGAACATTTACATGTGCTTGGAATTTCGGATCACGGCCCACCGACCGTTGAATCGAAAGTGGTCCGCCACGTGCGATCCGGGGAATCGATCGAGTCGAAAACGTAATCCCACATAGATCCATGTGTGGTGAGCTTAAGTCCGACGTTTGGCTCAAGGGGGCCACCGTAAATACTCTTTTGAGTGGAACATCGCCGAAATGCTTATAATAGCAGTAACCCTTGAACCTGAGTCTATTTTGGGAAGGTTTTAGGCTATAAAAGGACCTTAAACCCTCTCCTATTCCAGCCATATGAATTTGGATTTGAGAGAGAGAAAAGAGAGAGAAAGTGAGGGAGATGTGGGAGGAACTCCCCGCTGTTCCTCATCTGCCGCTATTCGGGCTCCACCGCCTGATTCTCATCGCTTTCCCGGCGATTCCGGCGTCGTTTCTAGGTAAGAAACCCTAACCCTAATCTGTTTTAGGGTTGTATAGGTTGTAGGTTATGAAATAGCTAACCTATTTCATTCTCTAGGTTGCCAAACTCCCGTATACGGAAGCTTAGCGAACCTATCGACTCCGTTACGATTCTACGACAAAAGGTGCGGACTTTAGGTGTATAGGTTATGGTTTTCAATGCTTTCAATGTCAGATAATGATAGATTCATGATCTGCATGCAATTGCACATGTACAAAGTGCTTTCCATTTTCAGTTTCGATTAGAATTGTAGAATTTGAAATTTCACATACTCTAGGTATTCGTATAAAATACCGTATACGTATTTTTTATGGAAATGTGTTTAACATATTTATTTGTCGTATGGATATATGACGTATGGATAAAATACTTATTTGGCGAAAGGATTCGCCTAAATACATGTTTACTAATAAACACTATGTATGTAGAAATACGGTATTGTAAGAAGTACCGTATACATGTATATTTTAGCGATGTATTTGTCATGATTAATCGTCGTATAAATATATTATGTGCGTATAAAATAATTGCTTGGCGAAGGGAATCGCCGTAATACATGTTTGCTTGTATACAGTATGTATGTTGAAAATGCGTATTCTAGAAAATACTGTATACGTATAAATTTTAGAGATGCATTTATCATGATTATTTGCTGTAGTAATATATTATACATGGGTAAAATACTCACTTGGCTAAAGGATAGCCCTAATACATGTTTTGCTAACATACACCATGTATGTTGTATTAGTGTATTCTAAGTGTTTGTGAAAATGACTGAATGAGTATAGAATCCTCATTCGTGCTCGCCATGACTAATTGTTATGGATTCATGATTGTTGTATTGGCGATACCCTTTTGACGAAAGGATTTGCCCTAAATCACACCACGGCCAATAGACACCATATATGCTAAAATGTGTGGCCCAAGTGTTTGTGGAAATGACTGAATGAATATGGAACTTGGATTCCTGCTTGCCATGACTATCCGTCGTGGGTGTACGCGTGTTATGATTGGGGCAACTCCCTAGTGAAAGGATTTGGCCTAATGCCTATGTGATCGACATATGTCATGCATGTTGATGCATATTTGTTTAAGTGTTTCTTGAAATGTCTGAATGAGTAGTAGTTAGCAAATTGTAATGTATAAGGGTGTTGAGATATGATTCTCAACCTCTTTTAACTATGTGTATGATCTCCTTGGATTGTTGTGTGATTAGGAATTGAACATGTATAAACTCATGCTTGTGTTGTGATTCATAACATGCTCAACTGCTTTCTGATTATAACTATGTAATGCATATGTTTAAATTTATATTTACGTTGTATATGATCCGTCATGGGTGATGGGGAGCGAGCAACGAGTGCGTGCACAATGTTCGCAAAGCCCTAAACGGATAATACCATACCTTGATTGTATGAGTTGAATCTTGATCCATTACTACTTTATCTATCTGCAAGTTATCATGTTTGGGGCTATGATTATAGTCCAGACAATCGGTACCAGAATTGAATTCGTGGCTGCGATTCATTTGCCACGTGAGATGTTTCGACGAACCCGAGTCGTACTTCGGTTGGCGATAGTGGTTGGCCACGCGAAGTGCTTATGCACTTCATGTCGTTCAACTTGTTGTGCGCTCGAGCTAGCCGAGCTCGTCAAGTAACCCGATCTGTCTTATGTATGTTCACCATGTTTGGTCGCCATCGCTTGAACCTAGGGTACCAAACTTACCAGTGAAATCCCTTTTTAACCATGGTACCTCGATCCGCTAAGACTCATGAGCCGGGCATGGTGGTATGGGGCACCGTGGTCGAGCTGTCGGCCTACGTTAGGGCCACGTGCCTCCCCGTAGTGACCAGTGAGCAACCAGACTCGTGAGCCGATTATGGTGGTATGGGACACTATATTCGAGCTGTCAATACTTACGGCGAGAGCCGAGTATGGTGAGACCGTACTCGTGTGACGGCGACGAGTCCTCTCGTAGTATCTTCGAGTATACTCCAAGGTCTGTGATTGGCGACGAGTCTTTCACAGCAACTGGAGTATGAGTTGAGCCGAGTACGGTGAGACCTGTATTCGAGCTGACGGCTAGTGATTGAGCCGAATACGGTGAGACCTGTACTCGAGCTGACGGTCAGCAATTGAGCCGCATACGGTGAGATCTGTATCCGTGCTGACGGGTGACGAGCCCTTTGTGATGCCTTCGCTATGCCTCTCAAACCATAATATCGTATGAGATTAACTAGGACTGACGACCCTAGAATGGATCATGTTTGGGAATGATACAAGGGAGGTACCTTAGTTTCCCAATACTGCTATTTGAAATGGACTAATAATAACTCGGTAATCATAATCATCATCGCACCGCATGTGCTTAGTAGATGTGGCGCACTGAGGGAGTTAAGCATTCGCGAACGTAAGATGATGTCGCATGAGGGTGGTTTGACAAGGGCATACAGCATCATGTCATTTCATTCTCGCACTTAATAAGAGTAGTTAGAATTGTTTGATTTGTACTGCTTTATCATTACTGCTTGATTGAATTGATAACATGTTAACCTATACTTTACTGTTCCACTGAGTTGATCACTCACTCCCACGTTACGGGATGGTGTTGTGCACACCAACCAGATTTGTTGAATTTCAGATGATGGTGATGCGTATGAAGCAGAGCCGGACTACTTCTATGGTGATGAGGAGGAGTTCTCCTATCATGTAACTCTCTGACGGGTCTCTGAAGACCTGGTACTGCATTGACGGGGCTACGGTACTTAGGATAGAAGATATTACACTTACACATTTGGTATATTTTAGAACTGTACTTGTAATTATTTAACCTGGTAACATTATCACACTCTGGAGACTCATTATAGTTTATATATTTTATCTATCTATCACAGTCTTCCGCTTGCAAATTTAATTGTCTCTGGAGTATGATATGTTGTTTTGGCTTAATCTCACTCATGATCACTACTCTAATACAGCCAACATTCAATCATCATTCATTTTGTTGCATAAGTGATGTTCTGGAACTCGAGAGTTGAGTTACTACTCGACCCTCGATTTTCAGGACGTTACAAGTTGGTATCAGAGCATGATTTGGATTAAACCGGACCTGGGTTATGGTCACACGACGCACACTGACGCACTCTGACTTAGGAGGGAGCGACGGAATGTAGAAACAGTCTTAGACATCCCTGCTCCGTCCAACGGCTAGTTCGCTGAAAGCAAACGCCGAAATCGAGTACGTATTAACCCTTGGTCACACGGGTCGACCTTATAATATTCCTAGGCCGTCTATTAAAGAGTCTAGATTACAATCCACCTCACCCCAACCGTTGAAAATAGATAGAATACGGGATAAACATGATGAGGATAACTACTCCGAATCCTCGGAGCTTCTCTGGACTCCTCACAGAGACTTATTAAATCCACGAGAAAAGAAAAGCAGAAAGTAGAAATAAATTCTAATAAATTCGAATTGATTAATGAATGATTACAAAAATCGAGTTCACAACCCTTTAAATAGGAATACCAAGCAATGGTAAAGAAATCAGAAACAAACTACAACTAAAACTCCTAGAATTCACGACTTACCATAAGGTGGTGATGTCTACCAGTGCGCAAAGTTTTTAGCCAAGAATAATAAGTGTCCTATTTGGCTTCACCAAACCATTCTCCTAATTATTCTAAGCTCTTTACGCGATGAGCGCAACTCCTAAAGCCCAATGGATGAAGAGTAATTAAACTAAAAATTACTATTTTAGTAAAACGAAATTAAAACGGGGAAATGACTGTCAATCGGAGGTTTTTTTCGCAATTTCGGGCTGCGCAACTTGGCGTTGCCAAGTTGGTTGGCTTCATTAGCTCGTTCTACCCCAAATTCATATATTTTACATCAGATAACTCATTCCGGATTGCAAGTTACGTCCGATTATCCCGAAACTACCCGAAATGGAGCGAATCGGATTCGGGGGCCTCCCCACTTAGATCCGATGGGACCCAGGGTCGAACCAGGGTGTATTTGGCACCTTGGGACCACAGAGAACACGGCCCCACCACGGCGGCGCGGTTCCGGCCAAGGCGGACAGCGGTCCGGTGGCCCATCTGAGGTGGCTCCAAGGCTGGGATTGGTCGGCCCGACCTCCCCTACCCCCTGGTACGTACGGTTTTGGCAAATGATTGGGATTTTGGGGGCTAGAGCACCCCACTCTCTCATTTCACCCTTCCAAGCCCTCCAACTTGTTGTTTCTCTCTCCAATCTTCCTCTCAATCCTACATTCCACCTTTTTCGACCACCATCCATCCTTCCACAATGTTTACAGTAATACCTACCTTTTCCCCCTCTTCATTCTCTCTCAATTGAGCTCCTACACCCCCCATTTGAGGCTCAAATTCCTGTAAACTCTCAAACCAGCCCATCTCTTCACTTCCTTTCTTTAAACCCAGTCTGTTGAGACCCCAATCCGTGGAGAACCAAACCTCCAGCCCTATCTCTCTCTCTCTATCACTTTCCATTCGCTTTTCCATGGCTCTATCCGAGCATGTACGCCATTCTCGTGGATGTCTAATCATCCATACTGTTGCCTCGTGGTTCACGTGGGTTACTGTCTTAGGGTGCTTATGATTTCATGTTGATGGTTGTAGTTATTGGTAGAATCTTTTAGATATTTGAGGGCGTTTAGGGCCCGTTCGGCCAATTGCATTAGGTGAGTTTAGGGTGGATAGAATTGAAAAGGTAACAATAAAGGTATGTGTAAGGTATGGCCTTAGATTGGTTGTATCCCATGTTTTCTAATACCATGTTTGGATTGTATGCCATTAAACGTAAACTCTGTTGTCCTTTCAAATTACACTTAAGAATTCATTATCTTGGGATTTGGAAATCCCAACTCACACTTTCCAATACAATCCTCATTTTCCAAAGCCTATAAAGTAAATTTTAATCTCCGCCCACCCTCTTGCCAAATATGTCATTCCCAATCCTGAAGTGGGATTAGCAATACAGTCCCATTTTAATACAACTTAAGATCATTGGCCAAGTAGTGATGCAGTGATAAAGTCCCTTGATATACAATAACCCACCACACTCTGACAGCTTGATTAGGCTGGAGCAAGACTCCATTCCTTCGTTGAATCCCCTTAATACTTTAGGCTTCCTTAGTAACTCTTAGGGAGCTTGTTTGGCGTAGAAACTATTCACGATTAGAGAAAACCTATATATCCCTTGGATTCAATGTTAGGTCCAACCAATACATCCCTTAGAATTTCCTTCTCAAGGACTTAGTACAATCGGGAACACGGAGTAGAGAAACTACATATAAGCGAGGTATTCGCGGTTTGAATCGCATTCTCAAATCCTGGTAGTGACCAATGAACCCTATGATCTGATCAAGCAGAAGGCCGGGATCGACTAGGATTAAGGAATGATATGACAACTTTCTGTTTTAGCTAGGCAGGAGGTCCATGTATCCGACTCCGACCCACTACACAACATTCCTTCCGCGTTGGCCCAACCACTTACAACTAAAAGTTTATAACTTCGTCTTCAAGAAGTGTTAAGAACATATAGCCAATAGAGATTTTCTTTTAGGACCCAAGGAATTACTCAAATGGGCAACAATTAGTTAGGAATTAGGTCTCAAATCGCATGCCATGTCGGCATACATATTGTGCTTATGAATGTAGAAAGATAGCCTGCCTGTTAAGCTGGACATCATTAAATAGGATAAGTCTGGACCGCGACAAAAACCCCTTGGTAGAATTAGGCATCTTGCCTCAAACTCACACCCATCCGTGATAGCCCCTTTCTATAATCCTAGGTACCAAGACTGATGTAATGGGAGACCGCATCTTATTTCATGTCAAGGATAGGTTATAAATTACACCTTGTTCCGATGTACGGAGCAGGACATAAATCTTAAGCCTTGAGGGTGAAAATAAAATTTTAAGGGGGGTAGAACATTATGAGCCCAATCTAGTTAGGTCACCTATTGCATCTCTTTGATCTGGGTGGCGCAGCGGAAACGCGGTGGACCCTACCCCACTGGCCCAGGATCGAAACGGTGCTCGTCGAATACGAACATTATAGAAGCCCTAGCCTGCCCTACTATGAGAAAATGTTTTAGGATGATCTAGTAAGATTTGATTCCCCATTTCCTTTAACATAGATAATAACGAAGACTCTCTTAGACTAAGACCTAAAGGGCAACCTTAGAATAAACAATTTGAACCTTTCAATGATGGACATTCCCTACGTTTCTAGAGTGATCGGACTACGGAGTTACTGAAATATACAACTGCGAAACATTCGCGGCTTGACCCAATTCTCAATCCTGGGCGACTACCAATGGACTCACCGCTTGGCCGAGCAGAAGACCAGGATCCACCAGGATTCGGAAGTGATACGATGACCTTCCTACCCTGGCCTGGTAGATGATCGATGTATCGGTATCGAGCCCACTATTACCGTCTCTCCGTATTGGTCAAATAATGAAAACGACTATCTTACTCTAAATGGTTGGGAGTTGTCGTCAAGACTCCAAAAAGGTAAAGAAATAAATTGTAGCAAATCATCAGGGTATAAGCAATGGATAAAGAAATATGTTTTAAGGGGGGTAGACTAAAATGAACCAGGCTAGTATATACCCTACCACGTGTAGAAACTCGAAATCAAGAAGTCTTAGGCAAATGAAATAATAGAAATCTTTCCTTATTACCCTTAGGCAATTTTGGAGATGAAATTTTGTTTTAAGGGGGGTATATTGTAACACCCCGGATTTTGCCAACCTGGGATTAGATGTCCTTAGGCAATGGATCAATCCTAATACGGGTTTAACTTCTTAAACGCTCAATTAAAGCCTCAAATCTCTTTTCAAACCATTTTCTTCACAAATCCCACCCTTCACTACCTTGTGCTTTCAATTTCTCAAAGCACCTTCACCCTAGACACTATCTTAAACTAGCTAAGTAGTATAACTTAGATCACTTTAGATACAAACTGCAAAGGACTAAATACTACCTCAGACGGAAATCACTTAGGATTAAATCCTTTAGAAATTTGACAAAGTTAACTAAAGTGCTAAACTAGATTAGCCATGAAATCCATTTGAATCGCTTTAAATACGATCTGCAAGACCCAAAACTTGTAGAATCATTGACGCTAGGTTACCCAAAAATCTAGGATCAAACTCATTACCCTACGCTCACGGGAGCATCTCGAAACTCAGATCTCGATCTGGATCGCACATCGGGAGTCCGAACAATACGGGTTAAGGACTTAGGACCGCCTGGGGCTTGACAACCATCTCTTTGAAATCAAATCCACTAATGTCCCACTGTGTTAGCTTGAGTCCCGGAGCGAGAGTGTGTGAAAAACACTATTCCCTTTACAAAATAAATATCCGGAATAGTGATCCGCACCATTCCCTTGCGCATCAAGATAAGCAACCAGACCGTCGAATCGACTAAATTACACCCTCGGATTAAGAAAAATTTCAGAACATTTACATGTGCTTAGAATTTTCGGATCGTGGCCCACCGACCGTTGAATCGAAAGTGGTCCGCCACGTGCGATCTGGGAACCGATCGAGTCGAAAACGTAATCCCACATAGATCCATGTGTGGTGAGCTTAAGTCTCGACGTTTGGCTCAAGGGGGCCACAGTAAATACTCTTTTGAGTGGAACATCGCCGAAATGCTTATAATAGCAAGTAACCCTTGAACCTGAGTCTATTTTGGGAAGGTTTTAGGCTATAAAAGGACCTTAAACCCTCTCCTATTCCAGCCATACGAATTTGGATTTGAGAGAGAGAAAAGAGAGAGAAAGTGAGGGAGATGTGGAGGAACTCCCCCGCTGTTTCCTCGCCGCTATTCGGGCTCCACCGCCCTGAATCTCATCGCTTTCGGCGATTCCGGCGTCATTTCTAGGTAAGAAACCCTAACCCTAACTGTTTTAGGTTGTATAGGTTGTAGGTTATGAAATAGCTAACCTATTTCATTCTCTAGGTTGCCAAACTCCCGTATACTAAGCTTAGCGAACCTATCGACTCCGTTACGATTCTACGACAAAAGGTGCGGACTTTAGGTGTATAGGTTATGGTTTTCAATGCTTTCAATGTCAGATAATGATAGATTCATGATCTGCATACAATTGCACATGTACAAAGTGCTTTCTGTTTTCAGTTTCGATTAGAATTGTAGAATTTGAAATTTCACATACTCTAGGTATTCGTATAAAATACCGTATACGTATTTTTTATGGAAATGTGTTTGACATGTTTATTTGTCGTATGGATATATGACGTATGGATAAAATACTTATTTGGCGAAAGAATTCGCCTAAATACATATTTACTAATAAACACTATGTATGTAGAAATACGGTATTGTAAGAAGTACCGTATACATGTATATTTTAGCGATGTGTTTGTCATGATTAATCGTCGTATAAATATATTATGTGCGTATAAAATAATTGCTTGGCTAAGGGAATCGCCGTAATACATGTTTGCTTGTATACAGTATGTATGTTGAAAATGCGTATTCTAGAAAATACTGTATACGTATAAATTTTGGAGATGCATTTATCATGATTATTTGCTGTAGTAATATATTATACATGGGTAAAATACTCACTTGGCTAAAGGATAGCCCTAATACATGTTTTGCTAACATACACCATGTATGTTGTATTAGTGTATTCTAAGTGTTTGTGAAAATGACTGAATGAGTATAGAATCCTCATTCGTGCTCGTCATGACTAATTGTCATGGATTCATGATTGTTGTATTGGCGATACCCTTTTGACGAAAGGATTTGCCCTAAATCACGCCACGGCCAATAGACATCATATATGCTAAAATGTGTGGCCCAAGTGTTTGTGGAAATGACTGAATGAATATGGAACTTGGATTCCTGCTTGCCATGACTATCCGTCGTGGGTGTACACGTGTTATGATTGGGGTAACTCCCTAGTGAAAGGATTTGGCCTAATGCCTATGTGATCGACATATGTCATGCATGTTGATGCATGTTTGTTTAAGTGTTTCTTGAAATGTCTGAATGAGTAGTAGTTAGCAAATTGTAATGTATAAGGGTGTTGAGATATGATTCTCAACCTCTTTTAACTATGTGTATGATCTCCTTGGATTGTTGTGTGATTAGGAATTGAACATGTATAAACTCATGCTTGTGTTGTGATTCATAACATGCTCAACTGCTTTATGATTATAACTATGTAATGCATATGTTTAAATTTATATTTACGTTGTATGATCCGTCATGGGTGATGGGGGAGCAGAGCAACGAGTGCGCATAATGTACCGCAGAAATTTCTAAACGGATAATACCATACCTTGATTGTATGAGTTGAATCTTGATCCATTACTGCTTTATCTATCTGCAAGTTATCATGTTTGGGGCTATGATTATAGTCCAGACAATCGGTACCAGAATTGAATTCGTGGCTGCGATTCATTTGCCACGTGAGATGTGTTCGACGAACTCGAGTCGTACTTTGGTTGGCGATAGTGGTTGGCCACGCGAAGTGCTTATGCACTTCATGTCGTTCAACTTGTTGTGTGCTCGAGCTAGCCGAGCTCGTCAAGTAACCCGATCTGTCTTATGTATGTTCACCATGTTTGGTCGCTACTGCCTGAACCTAGGGTACCAAACTTACCAGTGAAATCCCTTTTTAACCATGGTACCTCGATCCGCTAAGACTCATGAGCCGGGCATGGTGGTATGGGACACCGTGGTCGAGCTGTCGGCCTACGTTAGGGCCACGTGCCTCCCCGTAGTGACCAGTGAGCAACCAGACTCGTGAGCCGATTATGGTGGTATGAGACACTATATTCGATCTGTCAATACTTACGGCGAGAGCTGAGTATGGTGAGACCTGTACTCGTGCTGACGGGCGACGAGTCCTCTGTAGTATCTTGGAGTATACTCCAAGGTCTGTGATTGGCGACGAGTCTTTCACAGCAACTGGAGTATGAGTTGAGCCGAGTACGGTGAGACTTGTATTCGAGCTGACGGCTAGTGATTGAGCCGAATACGGTGAGACCTGTACTCGAGCTGACAGTTAGCAGTTGAGCCGCATACGGTGAGATCTGTATCCGTGCTGACGGTGACGAGCCCTTTGTAATGCCTTCGCTATGCCTCTCAAACCATAATATCGTATGAGATTAACTAGGACTGACGACCCTAGAATGGATCATGTTTGGGAATAATACAAGGGAGGTACCTTAGTTTCCCAATATTGCTGTTTGAAATGGACTAATAATAACTCGGTAATCATGATCATCATCGCACCGCATGTGCTTAGTAGATGTGGCGCACTGAGGGAGTTAAGCATTCGCGAACGTAAGATGATGTCGCATGAGAGTGGTTTGGCAAGGGCATACAGCATCATGTCATTTCATTCTCGCACTTAATAAGAGTAGTTAGAATTGTTTGATTTGTACTGCTTTATCATTACTGCTTGATTGAATTGATAACATGTTAACCTATACTTTACTGTTCCACTGAGTTGATCACTCACTCCCATGTTACGGGACCGTGTTATGCACACTAACCAGATTTGTTGAATTTCAGATGATGGCGATGCGTATGAAGCAGAGCCGGACTACTTCTATGGTAATGAAGAGGAGTTCTCCTATCATGTAACTCTCTGACGGGTCTCTGAAGACCCGGTACTGCATTGACGGGGCTACGGTACTTGGGATAGAAGATATTACACTTACACATTTGGTATATTTTAGAACTGTACTTGTAATTATTTAACCTGGTAACATTATCACACTCTGGAGACTCATTATAGTTTATATATTTTATCTATCTATCACAGTCTTCCGCTTGCAAATTTAATTGTCTCTGGAGTATGATATGTTGTTTTGGCTTAATCTCACTCATGTTCACTACTCTAATACAGTCAACATTCAATCATCATTCATTTTGTTGCATAAGTGATGTTCTGGAACTCGAGAGTTGAGTTACTACTCGACCCTCGATTTTCAGGGCGTTACAATATCTCTTCCGCGATTGTCTACATAACTCTTCTGAAGACTTTGGGCTACAAATAAATGGTTTCAAATGGTAAAAATCTTATCTGTTGCCTCTTGCAAAATCTCTGGTCCAAGCAATCTACCTTCTCCAACTTCTGCCCAAAAATTTAGAAATTATAAGGCCTCTATAAGTGTTATGGTCTCATACTCCTTTGGTTGTCAAATTTTGATGTGTCAAAACATCTATTTGTGTCTCGTGCTTGTATGATGATTTATATGAATTCAAGACACTGCATAAACACTTCAAGAAGCTGCAAGTTGAACTTTTCAAGAAGCTACATGTTGAAGTCTCAAGAAGCTACAATGTTGATGTTCAAGTCTTAAGAAACAACTCATGATTTCAAGACTAATAAGCAATGCATGAAGTAGTTGTTATGCTGATGAAGATCTCAAGTTTGAAGCTACAACAAGTTCAAGATCTCAAGCCTGATATGGTTCAAACAATCTACATTCGTTGAATGGTTGAAGTTCAATGTCCATACGACATGATTCAGGTTTGAATGACCTTAGGTTGACCCTTTAAGTAGGTCATTTTGGATACATAAATTAAATATTTATTTTACATAAGTTTGGTCTATTCTACGACCAGTCCTAGCTCTTGCTCGACCAGTCCTGGCATTGGTTCGACTAGTCTAAGAAATTTCACGACCAGTCCTAAGTAGTTGAAGAATTTTTCGAAATTTTTGGTACGCCCACGACCAGTCCTGGAGGTCCTTCGACCGGTCGTAGGTGTGGCTTCGACTCGTCCACGACCAGTCGTGGATCTACAACTCAAAGTCCAGCAATGTTATCCTTGGTCCTACGACCAGTCGTTGGGATCTACGACCAGTCGTAGGTGACCCACGACCAGTTGTAGGATACTCACGACCAGTCGTGGAACGACTTTCAAAGATCGCGCTCAATTTTTCAAAAATCTGTTAGAGCTACGACCAGTCCAAGGTTTCTAAGATCAGTCGTAGGAACGATTTTTACTTCTATAAATTGAACACGAAATTCAGAGTTTACACACTTCAACTCTATTCTATTCAAGAATTTTCAAGTGATCACTCTGAGATAAGTCTGTGTTTATTTTAAGCTACATTGTGCTTATTTAATATTCCTTTTTGCTAGCTTATTTAATTTGATTTTGTTTCTATATTCCAATCTTATTTGAAAAGAGGAATTATCTTATTCCTTCTTCTTGGAATCAAAATCAAATATAGCTACGCCCAACAAGTTAAATCTGAAATCTATTAGAATTTAGAACCTTATGAATGAGAGTATTGGAAATTGAACTTTGACATTCAATCATCTACTCCGATTGGTTCTACCGGGCTGCTAAGAAAAGGAGATATCCAGGTATTTTACAATTCTGTAAAATTTATTTACTTTTGGTTTTGTTTGAGGTTAAGCCAGAAAAATCTCATTGTACTGGTTTTGTTTAAGGTTGAGCCAGAAAAATCTCATTGTATTGGTTGTCTGAGGAAAACCAGAAAACTCAGAAAAGAGAGGTTTTTGAATTGTGTAAGCCCAAGTGAAAAAGACACAATTGTAAAGGTTTTTGGTGAACCTGTGAAAACCTATTTGATAGTGAACGCTAATATCCCCTGTGTGAGGATATTAGAGTGGAGTAAGTCTGTGTGGTTGTTGGAAAACAGTTGGTGTACACACAGGTGAACCACTATAACTCTTTGTCTTGTGGATTGAATGCTTGCTTAATTTTCATATCTTTTATCATTCGATTGTGTGGAATGTACAAGTGGATGTGAATGTTGTAACTATTTACATTTCAAGCAAGTGTGGGGATTGTTGTAATAATTTAGATCTATATTTCTGCATTTAATTTCAATTCCTTGCTATTTCATTTACTTATATTAAAATTGAGTCCTTGATTCAAAAGAGGTTCTAGAAATAAGGTTGTCTTACCATAAGCCCTTGTTTATTATGGTGTAAGGTTGTCCTTAGAACTGAATTTGTATCAATCTCTCAATACTTATTTATCAAGGTGATTTAAAATTTAGCATTGTGAATTGATTCATATTGTAAGGCTATTGGTTTAATTTATTTCCGCTAATTTTATTTTAAATTTGGCATAGTCCTATTCACCCTCCCCCCTCTAGGACATATAGCTTGGCCTTTTCAGCCTCCCATACAAAGCCTCATATGGTGCCATGCCGATACTTGTTTGGTAGCTATTATTATAAGCGAACTCAATTAATGGTAAATGGTCATACCAACTCCCTTTGAAATCAAGCACGCAAGCTCGAAGCATGTCCTCAAAGATCTGATTCACTCGTTCAGTTTGCCCGTCAGTCTGAGGGTGGAAAGTGGTGTTGAAATCAAGAGTGGTTCCTATTGCCTTTTGTAAAATTCTCCAAAAATGGGCGTGAACTTGGAATCTCGATCGGATACGATAGATACAGGCACTCTATGCAGTCTATCTATTTTTTAAATATAGAGTTTACATAATTCCTCTAGGGGATAGGTATTAAGTATAAGAAGAAAATGTGCGGACTTAGTTAATCAGTCGATGATGACCCAAACTGCATCATGATTATTACGTGTCCGTGACAATCCCATAATGAAATCCATGGATATGTGCTCCCACTTCCACTCATAAATCAACAGTGACTGTAACATCCCTGATGGCTTCCGATGCTCTGCTTTCACCGATTGACACGTGAGACATTTGGCCACAAAATCAGCGATCTCCCTCTTCATATTATTCCACCAATATTGCCTACGCATATCGAGATACATCTTTGTACCTCCAGGGTGGATTGTGAACTTAGTGCGGTGTGCCTCATCCATAATTTTCTTCTTTAATTCAGCCACGTTTGGTATACATAATCTTCTAAGGAACTTTAATTCACCATCGATGTCAACTTTCCATTCCGACTAACCACCTTTTTTAGCTTCTATTACATTGGCTTGCAACCTCGCGTCTTGTTGTTGAGCTTCTATAACCTTACTAATTAAGGAAGGTTGAACGGCTAGGTTAATGAGACAAGCTACAAATGTTTGCGGATTTAATTAAACGTCAAAATTCTTCACTGTATCTAACATTGTCCACCGCTGAATCATGAGGTAAGTGATTACTCTGTGTGGTTATGACTTAAGGCATTTCCTAAGGTGCCTGATAATGTGGTTTGTGAGGCAGTCATCAACAAAAATGAGCCGAGTGACCCTCCATTCCGTAGTTATTTGTAAATCGGTTTGTTGACTGAGCTGGAGTTAAAGTGTTTGTTACCATCATCTTCTACTTCTTGGAGGCATCGCCTTGTCCTTGAGATGTATTTGGTGCAACTCTAACATTTCTCATGGCTTCTCTCTTCCGGTTGTAACTTTTTCAGAATTCTTCGTTGTCTCGCTCTATCATTAGGGCCCGTTCTACTACATCGGCATACAATCTAAGCTTAAGTGGAGTTAACTTGTTACAAATTGACCCTCTCAGACCTCGCTCAAACTTCTTAGCTTTATGAGCTTCATCTTGAATAATATATGGAGCAAAACAAGATAATTCAATAAATTTGGACTCATATTGGTCTACGGTCATCTCCCCCGTTCTAAGCTTATGAATTCTTCTGCTTTATGCTCCCTTACACACTCAGAAAAGTATTTCTCATTGAACTTTTCACAAAACATATCCCACATCCATGCGGTATCTCCTTCAATTGTTCTAGCAATTGTCTCCCACCAGTGGTCGGCCTTTCGCTCTAACATGAAAAATGCAAGTGTGACCTTCTGCTCCTCATCACATCCTAAAATGTTAAATATCTTCTCTATTTGCTTTTTTCACTTTTCTGCCTCCATAGGGTCCGACAAACCCTCGAAAGAAGGCGGCTTCAATCTCTTAAATTTCTCTACTAAGCCCCCAACGCCATCCTACATAATTGAGGTGGTACCTCCATCATCGCGACGAATGTGCTGTCCAAGAATGGCCGCCATGTCGCCTAAAGCACGGAAGACCCCATCAAGGACTAGCTAGTTTCGTTAAACCCCAGTGTGGCCACCACAGGACTAGCTCTACCTCTATCTCTATCTTTACACCGACACTTGGACTTATTTTAAATCAAACAATAAGGTTTAGAAGTCACATAAGGTCGGATACTAAAATACAATACTACAAGTTAAGTTTTGATCACAACTACTCTCGCAGGGGATATATCCTAATTTTTTCAAAGTGACTAAGTTTTCAAGTAAAATCCTAGGTCCTCAATGATTCTAAACCTAAGCTTTGTTACCAATCTGTCACACCTTAACATCTGGTACCTAGTATATCCGATCCTGATTCCGTATCCGAAGGCATGATTTATATTTTGTATATTTACATTTCATAATCCACGCATATATTAACAAAATGATTCTCATACATGAAATATAACAATCCAAAAATTAAATAATCAAATATTTATTTAAAGAATAATAAAATTTCCACGTTCCAACTATTTAAGATTATCATCAAACACATGTCATGGTCATGCTATCATATTATACTTAATGTTCATTACACTTATTTAGAAAATGGTAAAGAAATAAAAATAAATAAAAGAAAATCTCTTTAAGCTCCTCTAAGAGATCCCGATCCTAAAATTTTAAAATCCCAACAGGGTAAGCTGCGAAGCCTAGTGAGTAATCTCAACATAGGTTTCAAAATAACCTCATATAACATGAATAAAAATGTATTAAAAGATACAATACCTATTAAGGTAAAACAACAAATGAGGAGATTTAATAAACATGATTTTTCAATGTAAATTTAAAGAAAAATGAATGAATGAAATCAACATATGCTATACTCCATACTAACATGTGCAGATTATTCTTTTTAACACGAGGGTCAGTTTACACCGTTTGGCCTACACTCACACCAATACAACACCTAGCCTGGCAATGGGAACCTCTCGCATGACACGCTCACCCATCCAAAGGGCACTTGATGAGGGACCTATTTGTATGTTAGCTGGTCAGACTACTACCCTACCGAACCTAACAGTGGGAACCTTTTGCAATATTGACATGTTCACCCACTCAAAGAGTACAGTATAGGTTCCAAAAGGTACCAGATGAGTTTCTGGGACTTTCAACCCAAGGGTCTTGATCGCCCCACTTATTTACACTTTAGGGATTTTCAACCCAGAGGACTTGATTGCCCCACCTATTTTCTGGCGTTCTAAAAACTGTTCGGAGGATACATATAATTTTAATATTTCGTGAGCAAAATATTTTTAATGACAAATTATTTCTAATCATTGTAGACTGTTCGTACATGATTTAAAATATATTTATGCAATGCAATCCATCAGATCCTATTCGATAGTTTGGAAAAGTATATTTAACTTGAAGTTTCTTTAAAAAAAAAAAAGATGCTCTAAATTTTGATTTTCTTAAAATTACCAAAAATAATAATAAAAGAATTATTAATCCATGGGTAAACAATAATCTAAATTTAAAGTTGATTCAAGGCTTAGTAATTAAAATAAAGAGAACTACAGAAAAATCATGTTAAATAAACACAACAAACTATGAATCAAAGAATAAATCAATAAGAGAAAAATGCACATTTATTGAAGTATTTGCATGATAATAAAAATAAAAGGAAAACATGTGGAATTTATTATAAGTATAAAATAATAATAATAATTTATCAAGTGACAGAAAACTCAATTTTTCTTAAAAAAGTATTTTCTTTTCTTTTCTTCCTCTCTTCCTTTTTCTCTCTCCTCCTTTTCTTTCTTCCTTTTTCTCTCTCTTCTTTCTCTCCCTCTTTCCTATGTAAATAACCAGCAACTCTCTCTCTCTCTCTTTCTCTCTTCCCTCTCTCTCTTCTCTCTCTCCTCACTCTTCTCACGTCACGGCACATCCCACTTCTCCTCCTTTGCTCCTTACTTATAAGGAACACAATAGCACGTGTGATGTTTTAACATTAGTAAGTTTTCTTTTAAATTTTAGTTTTTCTTTTTAAAGCTTTGTGTGTCACATTTTTTTTCTTTGTGTTGATTTACACCACGTGCACTAATCTAGTGTAAGGTCGTGCACACATGTTCCATTCATTTTACACATGCCACGTGTGTGGTACATGTATGCGAGGTGTGGTTATGGTAGGTGTGCATAGCGTATGGTTGGTGATGCATTCAATGGTGCATAAGTGTATGATGTAGATGGATGGACAGATAGATATATGGTTAGATGAGTTGTTGTATGATCGATGGCTAGACTCCGAGATATACCTATGGATGGACGGGTAGGATTGTGGGTGGCCACACGACCAATATGATGGATGGTCAGTTTAGATGTAAGGGCAAGTGTTTTGATGATTTTCAACATATGGACAGTTAGATGGTTGTATCGTTGAATGATGGTTAAATGTATGGTTGGATTCATTAGTTAATGAACAGTTGGATTGGATATGTCCAAATCAATGGTTGAGATTAAACTAGTTGATCCTGTAGATCGACAGTCATATCAGGCTAATTAGGTACGTCGATCAATGGTTAAAATTAGACGATCAATATTTATTTGGGTTATTACATTGACAATCACCTGATCACACCCACACTGAGTCAAGATGATGATGAAGTCAACATTATCGATAAACTTGATTCTTCATCTAAATCAGATAATACTGAATTAAGATCAGTCAAAGAACATCCGACTGATCAGATATTAGGTAACTCTCATACTGGTGTTTAGACAAGAAGACAGTTAGAAAATATCTGTAATTACATCTGCTTCACTTCTCAAATTGAACCGGTAAATGTAAAAGAAACACTCGCCAATGAAAGTTGGATATTGGCTATGCAAGATGAGTTAAATCAATTCGTCAGAAACGATGTTTGGTATTTGGTTCTTAGACCTTCTGATAAACATATAATCGGAACCAAATGGATTTTTAAGAATAAATCAGAAATTAGAAATATCATTAGAAACAAGGCATGACTAGTTGTATAAGGCTACACTTAGATAGAAGGAATTGACTATGATGAAACTTTTGCACCAGTTGTGCGCCTTGAATCCATTAGATTATTTATTTCAATTGCTTGTTATAAGAAATTCAAAATATATCGAATGGATGTTAAAAGTGCATTTCTAAACGGTGATCTACATGAAGAAGTATATGTTCAACAACCTAAGGGTTTTGAGGATCCTAAACTTTTAGATCATATGTACCATCTTAGAAAGACACTTTATGGTTTGAAACAAGCTCCCAGGGCATGGTATAAAAAGTTGACTAAATTCTTATTGAGTCACAACTTTATCATGGGAAGGGTTAATAAAACCTTATTCATAAAAAATATAATGAACATATATTGATAGTACAGATCTACTTTGACGATATTATTTACAGATCTATGTGCACTAAGTTATCTATTGAGTTTGCAGATCTGATGAAATCTATGTTTGAAATGAGTATGGTTGGAGAACTAAATTACTTTTTTAGATTACAAGTAAAACAACAGGAAGATGGTATATTCATCTCATAAACCAAGTATGCTTTGAATCTAGTAAAGAAGTTTTGGTTTGAAAATGGAAAAAAGTTTGATACTCCTATGAGTACAACTCTCAAACTTTCTAAGGATAAATCAGGTAAAAGTATAGACTCCCGTCTATATTAGAGTATGATTGGTAGTCTTCTATAATTAACTGCTAGTAGACCTGATATTGCTTTTAACATTGGAATATGTGCTAGATATTAATCTGATCCTAAGGACTCACATCTAATCGTTGTCAAACGGATAATTAGATATGTCACAAGTACTGCTAATTTCAGTTTATGGTATCCACATGATACAACTATACAACTTGTCGGATATACTGATGTAGATTGGGCAAGAAACATCGACGATAGAAAATCTACCAGTGGTGGATGTTTCTACGTAGGGAATTGTTTAGTTTTCTGGCTCAATAAGAAACAAAATTTTGTATCACTTTCAACAACTGAAGCCGAATATGTTACAGCTGGTAATGCTAGTACCCAGCTGATCTAGATGAAAAGGATGTTAGCTGATTATGAGAGTGTGCAAGATACAATGATATTATATTGTGATAACTCAAGCACAATTAATATTTCAAAGAATCCTATTCAACATTCTCGCACGAAACATATTAACATTCAATATCATTATATTTGAGAATTAGTTGAGGACAAGAGTATTAAATTAGAATATATTCCGACTGAAAAGCAGCTTGCAGACATAATGACTAAACCAATCAACAAGAATAGATATTCCAAATTAAAGTATGATATCGGTTTGTGTACTTTTAATTAATTAAATCATGTTATTTATGCATTTTTATTTTTTCTTAAATGTAAAACTCATAAATAAATTTTAAAAATATTTTTTTTAGCTGCTCGACGAGTCGAGAGTATCCTCGGCCAGTCGACCTTTGACAGGTCGAGCTGCGCGGGTGTGCTCATTAAAAGGAGGAAAACTCATTTCTATTTCATTTTTTTCTTTCTTTCTCGACTAGCTTTGGCTTCACTCGTCGAACCCATCTCCAAATCTTCATTGTAAGTGGTCTATTTACAATTTCTTTCTAGATTTGGGTTCCTCTTTGTTAGTTTATTTTCCATTTGTGGTTTATTTTTATTTACAACCTTTCTTTAGTGGGTTTTGAGAAAAAATCTGATCTAAGCTAAACCCATTTATCCTCTTTAATATTCTCTTTTGCGATCTCTACATGAAGCATCGTACTAAGAGGAAGGCTACTCGTAAGGGCCCTAGCGGTTCCTCCTCCAGGTCGACTCCAGTTAGGGTGAGAACCCTAAGATCTCCTGAACAAGAATCAAAGCATGTTAGGGATTTCCGCTCTAGGGAAATTATCATTGAAAGGACTGTAAATGTAGACCACATTGCACCATTCCATCTTTTGCCTATCCTTACTACTATTGTTTGGGAAAATATTCTCGATTGGGGCAAAACGGCTTACTGCTCCATAGCGCAAGGCATGTATGCTTCTATAGGCGATTTATCCCTTGAAAATCTAACATTTTCTATTAATTTTTGAGAAGGGACAATCCCTATTGATCGCCACCTGATTTTAGGTTTACTTGATGTAAATGTCAATGATGATGTCATTCCCATTGCCTCTATTGTTGAGAAAATGACTGAAATAGAGTGACGGGCAATCACTAGCAAATTATATAGATTTAATGTTGAATGGAGTTCTGGTGATGCCCTCTGTGCCAACTAGATAATTCCTAAATATAGAGCCCTACATTACACTTACTCCCTTCATGACTCATGTCCTTCATGCTACTATGTCTGGTATTCCTATTTGTCTTCCTTCTTTGATGTGTTATTTAATTATCCAATTCTATATCCATCTTGGTCATGGGTCGATACCTTTTGCCTATCTCATGACAAGCCTTGATATTTATTGCAATGTTGTCATTCCATCGACCGAGGCACTGGAGTCAGCTTTACCATTTGATAATATAAATATACATAAAATAAACCTAATATTCCTTCCCAGCCAGAGAGATGACAGAGAAAAAGAGGAAGAAGACGCACCTTTACCAGAGGACACATCTATGGATGACATCTTTGCCGAGCTTGATGAAGCTGATCCAGACTATTAACCTTCTCAGGTTGATGATCGGTTCAAGTCATTGGAAGAGAAGGTTGTTGAGTTAAAGGTATCCCAAGATAATCTGGCAAAAATTCACAAAGCATCTATGAAATATATGCGAAAATTTTTTCATCGCATTACCAAAGGACTTCACCAGATTGATCCTTTCATACCTCCTCCATCTTCCTCTGGATCCGATTAGGCTGATTTACATTTATCTTTAGGTTGTATAACTTTAACTTTGTGCGTGCTTGCTTATAACTCTCAAATTCTACTCTCTTAATGCTTCTTGATGACATTTTGATAACTCCTTTAAATGATATGTTTATATGCATTTTCTTCTTTTTATTATACTATTTTTTTGTGGTTTATTGATTATAATTACATGAGTGTTCTTCCCTTTGTCATTTTGTGACAAAAAGGAGGAGAGGATTGATAATTATTAATTGAATAGAATAAATGAAGATGTGCATTATATGAATGTTGATATATGCTTGGAGTTTTGCATTAGAATGGAAAATGTATGTGTCATAATTAGAGCTGTACACGAGCAGCAAAAGCTTGGTAACTCGCTTGACTCTACTAAAAAAGGCTCGACTCGACTCGGAACTCGCTCGACTCGAGCCGAGTTCGAGCTGATTTTTGGAGCTCGAAACAAGTTTGAGCTTGCCCTTGCTCGACTCGACTCGACTCGAATACTGCTCAAACTCGGTAACTCGGTACAGGGTATATATACCCTTTTAAAATTAAAACCCTAGTCCCATTCCCAGCTCAGGCGCTCGTTCTGATGCTCCTCTTCTTCTCCATCTCAAGACTAACCTTTTCAAGATTTCAATAAAAATACTAATAATTAGAACTACACCTTTCTGATGATCCTCTTCTTCTACATCTTAAGACTAACCTTTTCAAGATTTCAACAGCTTATTTAAATATAGGCAAAGCTCTGTTTTTCTCATCTTTCTCTATAGTGCTTGTCTTTCTTTCAAACCATTCCTGTCGATCTGTTTGGGCCACCAACATGCTCAACACAATCGAAGTGGAGTCTTTCGTAATCGAATCGAACCGTCTCTCCCTATCTTTCTTCTCTTCCAATAGTCCATCCCGCTCACTCCTCATCTCCCGAAGCTCTACCAGATTCTCGTCTTTGCTCCTTTCTAGCTTCTCAATCTCCAAAAATAGCCCATCTACTTCCTCTTTCCTCAATTCAACTCGGTTCGAACTCGGCTCGAAATCTTCTCGAACTCGGTTAGAACTTGGGCGAGCCAAGTATGAGCTGCTTCTCCGAGCTCGAAGCCCGAGCTGAGCCAAGTATGAGCTACTTCTCCAAGCTCGAAGCCCAAGCTGAGCTAAGTACGAGCTGGGGCTCAAGCAGACCGAGTCGAACACAAGTTAGGTAAAGCTCGGCTCGGCTCGTATACACCTCTAGTCATAATACAGGGAAAGGTCACATTCAGGGGGAGTAGTAAAGTTTTTGTACACTCATTAAAGCTGCACCAAATCTTCTACAACATGGAATTCAAGATGTTGTTGTAATAATAAGTGTTTTGTCACGAATTTGACAAAGGGGGAGATTGTAAGTGCTATATTGAAAAAACACGCCTTTGTTTGTCAAATTTTGTTTAGATGAAACAACTTATAAAGTGGTCCGTCTAATGTGGATCAAGATGGAAAGTTCAAGCTTATACTTCAAGACAAGTAGTGGATAAAAATGGAAAGTTCAAGACACTGTTGAAGTTCAAGTCAAGAAGTGGATTAAGATGGAAAGTTCAAGACTCTACTGAAGTTCAAGATTACTGAGTTCAAGTTCTACTATACTTCTAGTAGAAGATCAAGCTCCATCTTCAACCTCAAGCTCTATTGAAGATTTAAGTAGAAGAAAAAGTTCTGTGAAGTTCAAGCTACTTCAAAGATCAGTCATTTCAGGTATAACAGACCCTAGAAAGACCTTAGGCTTAGGTTCTTTCAAAACATAAACTTAAATGGGCTTTTATACTTATGTTAGGCTAAATTTCGACTAGTTAAGGCTAAGGTTCGATTAGTCTAAGCTATGGCTCGAATAGTCTAAGGAATCTTCGACCAGTCCTAGTTTAAATTTAGAAAAAAAATGGATTTTTCCATTACTTCTTCGACCAGTCGAGCAGGATGCTCGACCAGTCGAAGAGGGGCTTTCGACCAATTGAAGGTTGCTCGACTCGAAGTCCAGCAACTGATTTTTGGCACCCTCGACCAGTCGAAGACCATGTTCGACCAGTCGAGCAGGGCCTTTGAGCAGTTGAAGTTCTGTTTTATCAAATCACACTCCAAATTTGAAAATTGGTTGGATCGTAGACGAGTCGAAAAATGTCTTAGACGAGTCAAAGCAACAACTTTCTGCTATAAATAGAGGCCTTCTCTCAATCCGAAAATATAATTCAAGCACATTAAATCCATTATCAAGAGAGATAGAAGCCCCTATTATTCTCAAGCTATTGTACGGTATTTATAAATTTATAAATAGCTTATTTATTTTAATTCCTAGATCTCTTATTCTTTAAATTTCATATTATAAAGAGAATAGATACTCTTCTTTGAGATCTTGAGGAATTCAAACAAGTAGCCTTTGGTTTAAATCTATTTAAAATCAATTTAGAACCTTGAACCCTTGTCTATATGACTGAACTTTAAACAATCTACGACAAGAGAAGCAGTTCTACGACTACATCGACTGATACATCTTCAAAGTTGAAGATAAGTATATTCTGTCTTTTGTATTTTGGTTTTATTGAGATAGCTAGAAAATCTCATTTGTTAGTTTTCCTAACATAGCTAGAAAATCTCAGTGAGGGTTTTTTTTTAATTTGTGATAGCCCTTTAAAATCACAATTGTATCAGGTTATAAGGTGACCATGTGAAAATCTTGTTTATAGTAAAAGCCAATATCCAGTGGAAAGTGATTATTGGGAGTGGAGTAGGTGTGGCTGTTTGAGAACATATGTTATACACACCGAACCACTATAATTCTTGGTGTTGTGGTGAATGTTTACTTTTTGAATTTGTGGAGAATAGTTAAAATTTTATTTATGCAAAAGTGATGAATGTTTGTAATAGATAGCTTTATATTCTCTTGCTTAGTTTAAGATCTTGATTCTTACAATCGTTCGTGAAATAATGTTGTCTACCTAAACTTTGTTTTAGGTGAAGGTTGTCCTACGAACTAGTTTGAATTAATTTTTTGATACTAGTGCGATTGAGTTTTCTGATTTATTTATTATTTTAGCACTTTAATTTTTATTTAGCATAGTTCTATTCAACCCCCCTCTAGGACTTCTTAAGCTCATTTTTTCACTAGTCATAACTAACTCAAAAGCAAAAGAAAAACTAAAAAGATCTACTAGAACCCGTGAAGAAATTGAAGTAGAAGAATATTATCGGCGTTCCACCTAGGCCTTTTCTCCCTTTCCAAACTATCAAAGATGATTTGGAATAGCCTAAGGACTCCTTTAAATAGTTTTAGAACTCAATCTTTCACACCACATTGGTAAAGTTCGTAAACTGCCTTTGAATTTACGCAGTTACCACAGCTTCGATGACACCTTTGATGACATTAAAGCTCCTTCAATGACATCGAAGCTCCCTCAATAACATCCAAGGATGCATGAATCTGTCAACCAAAAACTGAGAAAATTCATGATTTTCTTGATGGGATCGAAGTGGGTTCGATGAAATTGAAGTTAGCTTCGATGTCATCGAAACTTACTTCGATGACGTTGAAGTTTATTTCTGTAATTTTTCATAACTATGTTTTCCTGGCCCCAGAATTTCATTATATGATTTTTTTTTTGCCCTGAATTTTCAGGATTCCTTTTCCTTGGTTTCTTCACTTCAAACTTTTGATTCCCTTCATTCCTCACTTGGTTTCATTGGATCTTTGGCATATGAATTCTCCTCTTTTATTGTTGTTATGTCATATTGTTTTGATTATTCATATCTTTTACATTGAGGACAATGTAGATTTTAGGTTGGGGATGAGATTAGATAGTGTAATCTGTATTTTTCATAGTTGTGTTGTTGAGAGAAAATCTGTGGAATTTTTCAAAAATTTTCATTTAAAAACTCTTTTTGAAATTGATATTCTATGTAGTTGAGTATGTTTTAAGTACTATGATAAGATCTAGAATTGAAAATTTGAAATTTAGAACTTGATTGACTAAGTAAACCATTAAATAAGTTCTCTTAAAGAATTAATTAATAGAAAGTTTGAACATCAATTGAGTCTAGCTCACAAATTTACACTTGATTCAATTTTGTGAAGAATACTTGAATTTTTTATTTTAGCATGATATTACTAAAAAGTGCTAGGAACTAAGTCTAGAGATCCTCATCTTCCTTAAAAATAATGGAAACGAAGAAACAACCAGCTAGAAAATAGTAAATTCAAAAAAAGGCTATCATATCAATAAAAGAAGAAAAAGACCGAAATAATATGAAAGCCATCGATGTAAAATTAAAAAGCTGGAAAATAAGTGAAAAAGGAGGTAGGTTCGAAATTAATAATTTGTGTTGATCTTCCACCTTGAAGTAATGGACATGGCTAACATTATGGAACAAAAGTTATCTTTTATGGAAACATGAGTTGGTATCATTGAAAAGTGAAAACACTAGAAACTTGATGCTTGAATCCATTCTATTTGTTAGTTAATGAAGGAGGTCTTAGTTCATTTATTTACTCATGAGATTAGGTTTTAGATTATCAAGTTTCATTCTTTCATCTTTGAATTATACTCATCCATACATAATTGCACGGAACGTTGTTTTTCTGAAGATGTTTGAAACTTGAAACTGAAAGATTGCTTCATGCATGTTTTGCTCAAGACTATCAAAATGCTGGTTGGGGGTGTGTTGAGTGTGAAATATTGCATAATTTTCCCATGTTATAACTTGGTTTTAAGAGGATTGATGTGCTTAATTAAACTTATTATGCTCGTTTTCTGTTGCGAGGTGATTTCGAGAGTTTAAGATAGAAAGGATGCTAAAAGCATGGATTTGATGCTCAATAATTGCCAAAGCAAGGATTGGATATTTGGTGGTTAAGATTGAAGAATTTAAGAGTCCGAGATCCAAGAAAACTAAGTTAAGAAGGAAGAAAATCGAGATTGTAAAGTGAAGAAAACTGTAATTGTTGAACTTGACAATTCGATGACATCGAACACAGCTTTGATGCTACCAAAGTAAGTGTTCGATGCCATCGAAGGAGGCTCAATCTCATCGTAAGGAAAATCAAGTTTGCTTACTGGATAAAAAGATGCAATTCTCAAATCCATCAAAGACCCTTTCTATCCCATCAAAGCTCAGTTTGATGCCATCTAAGTCAGTTCGATGACATCGAAATTATCGTGAATTTTGGGATAAACTCGTTGGACTGTTTCGAATGATTCTCAATCTCATTGAGCACATGTTCGATGACATCGAAGCCAGTTTGATGTCATCGAGGGTCAAGCGATCTCATCGAAAGACTTGCACAGATAGTTACTGTCAGTTTCCAAATTCGAATTGAACTCGAAGACAGGGCTTTAATGTCATCGAAGTCACATCGAAGGTCCTATCAAAGCTACATAAATTGAAGTCAGTTTTCAAAGTCGGTCGGACAAAGTCTATATAAAGGAGTTTTTAAAGATCTTCTAAGCAATAATTAGGGTTAGAAGAGTAGAGAAAAGGGTGGTGTTGTCTCCAAAGAATTCTTCTTCCTTTTCTAGTTAGTTTTTATGTTTTTCTTTAAGAGTTTTAGCTTAATCATGTCTTTGGTTGGCTAATCTCTTAGCTAGATCTAAGAGGTAAAGCTTGTAGTTTATTTTAATTTCTTTCTTACTTTGATTCACATTTTATGATTTTCATGTTGGATATTTCATAGTTCATGATTCAATATATAGGTATTTTGAATTTACTTTGATCTATCGTTGACTCTGGGCAGGGTGGATGCTTAGGAACTTCGTGAATGCTTTCTTCTCTATTTGTGATTGTTTGATATATAGGATTCCTTGATCTACCATTGGCTACGGGCATGGTAGATGCTTTGAACTATCTACAAATAATTCAATAAGACGGTTATATGTGGAACTGTTACTATGAATATTCATAATTTGCTTTAAACATGCTTATGATGTTTTAACCGCTCTATCATCAAACCGGATAGATTAGCACTTCGATTCTAGTGGAGGTATTAATTGAATCAAGGAAGGATAAATCAAGATGACCGCAAGTGGATCATTGGAGCTCTAGTTTTTCCATTACATTGATAGTTTTATCTCAACATTTTCTTAAATTTCCAGATTTAGTTACAGATTCTAATTCTAAAGTAACTCATAAAATCATAAGTATTCAACCCTTGTGGGTTCGACCTCGGTCTCACCAAGATTATTACTACATTGCAGCCCTTCACTTGGGGTACAGGAGAACATGGCTCCCATAAGCTTGGACACAACTAGGCAATGTGCAAATGCACATTACCAGCAGTGTGCTGTTAGGCTTAGGGATCTAGCTGATATTTGTGTTTTCCCTTTATCCTTAGCACGTGGCCCTCCGACAGGATGGATGGAAAATAAGCCTCATGGTGGCGTTAAGAATGTTTCAACAGTGGACATCATTTTCCTCACTGCTTTAAATGATGTGGCCCACCTACAATCTGGATCTGCCTTAGATTTGGTCCCATGGGCTAAAATGATCTGGGAAGAAGGATAGACAATGTGGATTAAATACATGCATCAAGGTGGGTCCCGCAAGTGGGACACCACTCCCCATGCTATACGTTGTAATAGGTGCAACTTCTTTGATGTTGGGGGGGGGGGGGGGGTTCCAGCCCCAACTGTTCCCTATGGTGTGGTCCACCTAAGAAATGGATTGGCCTCATAATTGGGCCATGGTCCTAAAATAATATGGAAATATAGATGGATGGTGTTCACAACCCCAAGTGTAGGGTCGTGATGTAGTAATAACTCGGTGAGACTAAGGTCGAATCCACAGGGACTAAACTTATACGCATTCTAAAAATAATTAGAACTAGAATAAGATCTAAACCTAAATCTGGAATAAAAGAGAGTAATTGTGAATGATGTTGATTAAAACTTATTAAATGAAAGATGGGAACTAGGGTGCCAAGTATCCGCTTGTAGCTATCAAAATGCTACCTTACTTGATTCAAGGAACACAATTGGAATTGGAGTCTTATCCTATCAAATTGGAAGATAAAGCAATTAAATCAAATCTCTGAACTTTTCATTGACCTAGTTCTCAATGAAGGAGTATTGTGATGATTGGAAGGGATTTCATCATCCTACCATACCCAGGAGACGATGGTGAACAACAGGATTTACCAATCTCACAATCTCAAAACTGGAAAAGAAGATATCCAAATCTATCATAACATTTATTGTAATTTGAGTCACAATAAATCATATAAAACTAAAAATATTCTTTTAATATCAAATTAAAAATCAATGAGGTTCAACAAAAATAAGAATCAAAGTAAGATAATCATCCCAACAAGCTACAAGCTTCACCTCTTAGCCCTAGCTAAAAGGTTTAGCCAACCATAGACATGATTGAAACTAAAACCCTAAAAGAAAGCATTAAAAATAGAAAAGGAAAGAAGAAAAACTCTTGGGAGGTTGCTCCACCCTTTGGCTCTACTCCTTGTAACCTAATTCATGTTTAGAACTCTTAAACAACCCATATTTATAGCCTTAGTCTGACCGTCTTTGAAAACTGCCTCAAATTTACGCACTCTGTGTAACACCTTTATTGTCATCGAACAGCCTTCGATGTCATCGAGTGTAAGTTGAATCCGAAAGTTGCGCCTTTTCGCATTACATAATGCCTTTCGAACTATGTAACTCTTCATGTCATTGAACCTTCCTTCGATGTCATCGAGCAGTCCTTCGATGTCATCGGAGGGTGTTCAATCAATTGAGAATGTGTCCAGAGTGTTCCAGCGAGTTTCTCCAAAAATCCATAAAAATCTCGATGTCATCGAACTGCCTTCGATGTCATCAAACAGGTCTTCAAGCAATTAAACTGGGCTTCGATGTCATCAAGAAATGCATCCAATTTGTCTAGCAACAAAACTCAATTTTCATATAATTCTTCGATGTCATCTACCCATGTTCGATGACATAGACAATGAAGTTCAGATTCTATGAATTTCTACACTTTACACTTTCAACTTCCTTCTTCACTTGGTTTCCTTGAATCTTGGGGTCTTGAAATCTTCAATCTTGATCTCCTAAGATCTATCCCTTGCCTTGGTGATTCATGAGCATCAAATTCATGCTTTAATAATTCTTTTCAATCCAAGCTCTCAAATTCACAAACATGTATAAAATATACCCATTAAACACTATCATGTTCATAAAACCAAGTTATAAACAGGGGAAAATATGCAAGATTTGACACTCAACACACCCCCAAACCAGCATTTTGCTAGTCTCGAGCAAAACATGTGTGACGTAATCTTCATTTCTCAATATTTAAACCTCTTTCAGAAAATAATATTTTGTGCAAATAAGTATGAATGAGTGTAATCCAAAGAAGCAAGAGTGAAAATTTGAAAACCTAGAGCCAAATCACATGAGCAATCAATCAAATAGGCTCTTTATCAATCATTTAGGAGCATAAGTTCATGTATCAAGTTTTTCTAATGTGCTTAGTGAATTCCAACTTCTTACGGTCGTACTTCCAAGCCCATACCATCATCATTCCAACAAATCAACCTCTCCACCAAGTGCTACAAAAGCCTGAAGTGGCAGAGAGACTAAAGAAATGGGTGATCGCGCTTAGTGAGTTCGACATTAAATATCAACCCCGGACAACAATCAAAGGACAAGCAGTGGCTGATTTCAATGAAGAGTTGGCTCCTTTTGAGCTTGTTCCTCCCAAGCTGGTCCCTCCTGAGCTAGGTTTACTGAGCTTGAGTACATGAAATAGCGGTGAAGACCGCTTGAGTTGAAGTCGGAATATGCCAATATCTCCTAGAGGGGGTGAATAGGACTTTTTAAAGATTTATGAGTTATATTAAAAATCCTATCACTCTAATCCTATCATATATGCAATTTTCAGGATTACACAAATGTAACTCTACTAGCTTCCAAGCCAGGTAGAGGATCCAATCATAAACTAATCAAGATGTAGCAATATGCAACTTAGTCTATGTTGGATGTGACTGTGTATGTGTGTGAGATGAGATCATATATATGAATATGAATGCATTGTCATGAATCACACATATAGAAAAGCAATCACAAGCACAGTCATTTTATAGTGGTTCGACGATAAGTCTACTCCATTGTCGGTTGTCGTACTCAACCCTTGAGTGTACCAGATTTCACTAAGGAGGTTTCTCAGGGTTCACCTCAAACCTAAGGTTTTAAATCAGGTTCACCTTCAACCTTTACATTGAGGTTTCTACTCGATTCACCTCTAACCCTGGAGTTTTACTGGTTCACTCCTAACTAGATGTTTATACTATCCACAGAGCAAGGGTCCACACAATGCACCCGAGAGTTTTACTGGTTCACTCCTAACCAGATGTTTATGCTCTTTACAGAGCAAGGGTCCACACAACGCACCCACCATGTACACTCTAGCCGGAGGCCTCCTTGAAGACTTCAAAGGGTGAGAACCACTTAAGACCCAATCCTAGAAAGGAATGATCGCAAGTGTCCTCTTGGACTCTAGATACTTACAGATAAGTTGATGAGTCCTATTAAGCACAACGCTGAAGATCTCCTCCTCCTTATTGACGAAGAGTCTTCTGTTTCCTTGATCTACAACACAAAAGATATACCAAGACTAGGCTTAGGGTTGGGTCAAGGTTAAGATGGAATCCTACTCTCTAAAGGTTTTCCTATAAGGAAGGTAGAGTGGTTCCAATCGTATGCATTCAAGGCATCCCAGCTTAATGATTTGCCATTCAGGTAGTAGCTGGAGGATCCTTGAATGCGGAAGTTCATTCCCCAATCCACTCTACTGAATGTTGATGGTGAGAGTGGATTGGAGGATGAACTCCCTCGAGAGAAAGGCTTTGGATGTAAGATGCAAGTTAGAATACACAGAAGCTCTCTCTTTTCTCTCTTACAGCAACAAAAGACAAGTCCTCTATATATAGGCAAAAAGTTCCAACAGATATAAAACGGTCATATTTATGAAAGAATTAGATATCATTGAGCAAGTTCGATATCATTGAGCGTATACTCTCGATAGCATCGATGGTCTGCTCGATGACTCGGACTCGATGTCATACACTTTTGAAACTTCTTGCCAATTGGTTGATGAATCGAAGCTATTGTCAATGTCATCGGATTTCGAACTCTGATTCCATTGATGACAGGTTCGATCCATCGACACTTGAAAAATGAGAGAGACTTAACTTTGAAATATTTCAGGATTTCAAGATTGATCGAGGAACCATCAAGATTATCAGAATTTGAATGTCGATGATATCGAGATCAGAGTCGAGGCATCGATAAATCCATCTTATTTATCTTGAGCTTGCTGGACAATTTATGGCTTTGTTCGATGCAATCGATCTGGTATCGATATCATCGATATTTGAATATCGATTCTATCGAAGGGCCCCCCATTATAGTTAAGAACAACCTGAAATATCTGCTGTAAGATATGCGCACCCACGATCGATATCATCGATGGACTTCCGATGTTATTGATATTTGAATTCAGATCATATCGGAAGAGCATTGATGCTTTTGAAGACTTTTAAGATTTTCTTTAAAAAATAGGGGTGTCGAAAAACTGTTTGTCGATCTTATCGAGCCACTCTCGATGGACTCGAGATTTGAATATCAATGATATCGATAGGTGTATCGATACATTGATAATTCGTCCAAATATGTTATGAAGTTGCTGGACATATTTGTACTTATATCAATGATATCGATATGTGTATCGATACATCGATAAATCCGTCCAGATGAATATTTAGTTACTGGACACTTTTGGTCCTGTCATTGATAATATCGTTAAGGTATCGAGGACATCGATAGAATAGGTCGACCATATCAATGGTGTTTTGATAAGATCGACAAGGCGAGAAAGACAGAGATTTTCCTATTTTGAAAAAGTTTTCTCACCTCAAAAACTCTAAGATGTTTATCTTATTTTAAGGGTTTTAATCACCTGGTGTTTTGGGACATGGGATGTGAGGTTATGATTTACCTATTACGAGCTTTCACACATCCGATTGAGGCAGACGCTTGAAATAATCTTCCTATCAAGTTCTGTAACCAGTCTGACTTACCATTCATGTAACTTGACAAACCAGGGCACTAGCAGGTGCACTTTCAATCTCCCCCTTTGTCAATTACATGACAAAATACCCAAAACACCCTAAAACACTTCTAGATACACCCTAAATTGTGTGTACATGCATTTACACAAATTTATAATTTTTCTACCTCACGTACACATTCTATAAGTATCTGCTCCCCCTTACTTCAAAACTCCCCCTTTCTTGGTGCAGCTGCTCCCCCTCTCGCCGGCAAAAACATTAGATATACAATTTTCTACTTGGGGTGTTTTGAACTGTTCTCCCCCTTTTTGTCAGTCATTGGCAAAGGTATAGCAAGTGATATTGACTGAAGAGTGAATTGCATGGGAGAACCAAGCAGGTAGAAGCAGAGCATTGATGGATAAAAGTTAACTCAATTCAATCAAACATTAATTTCAGAATTCATGAATGCATGTAGGATAGGATAGAGCAGTTGTAAAGCAGTTGAAATGTTCATTCAGGACATCATATGCATTCTATAACTTGATAAACCAGGGGGAAAAAAACTTAATTATGGCATTAAAAATGTGAATTCTATTCAGCCATATCCAAAATATCCAACTCTATACTGCCACAGATAGCAGTAAAAATCTAAAATGTTCAACTATCCAACTATCAGCACACATACTGTCACAGATAGCAGTAGATTAATAGTTTATCGTAACAATGCATTTTCAAGTTTTCTTCAATTTTGTTGATGTTGAATATTGGTATCATAGATCTGACCCTGTTCAAATGTTACCGATATTGTCATAACTTTGCATTCAAAATAACATGGTTAACACAGAAGTTGTTGACTTGTGTCTGACTTATAACCACGAATGTCTCAGTGTGAAGTTTTACCAGTATGGCCTATGTTCATTGAGATTTAGTGAGAGTAGACACCAATGGATTTTTGCAAATCACTAAACCTATTTGTATCAAGAGGTTTAGTGAGAATGTCTGCAAGTTGCTTTTCTGTGGAAGCATAATCCAGTGTAAGAATCTTGTCCTCAACAAGTTCTCGGATAAAGTGATGACGGATGTCAATATGTTTAGTCCGAGAGTGTTGAACAGGATTCTTTGAAATGTTGATTGCGCTTATGTTATCACAGAAGAGACTCATCGTGAGTTGTTCAATCCCATAATCCAACAACATCTGTTTCATCCAAAGGAGTTGTGCACAGCAACTACCAGCAGCAATGTATTCAGCCTCAGCAGTAGATAATGATATTGAATTTTACTTCTTGCTCTGTCAGGAGACCAGGCAGTTTCCAACATAGAAACATCCTCCGCTAGTTGATTTTTAATCATCCAAATTCCCTGCCTAGTCGACATCAGAGTACCCAGCGATGATCGTGGATGTTTCAAATGGATACCACAGACCGTAGGCGGTAGTTCCTACTATGTATTTAATTATCCTTTTAATGGCTATTAGGTGAGATTCTTTAGGATCAACTTGATATCGAGCACATACACCCACACTAAAAGATATGTCGGGACGACTAGCTATGAGATATAGTAAACTTCCTATCATACTCCTGTAGAGATGTTGATCCACACTTTTGCCATTTGTATCTTTGGAGATTTTGAATGTGGTGCTCATGGGAGTGTGATAGGAATGACCAAATTCAAGACCAAACCTTTTTAACAAATCGTTCACATACTTGGTTTGACAGATAAAGATTCCATCATGTAGCTGCTTGACCTGCAAACATAAAAAGAAGTTTAATTCACCAACCATACTCATTTCAAATTCCAATTTCATGAGGTTAGCAAATTTATATGCAATATCTTCACATGTTGAACTAAAGACTATATCGTCCACATAAATTTGTGCAATAAGCAGTGAGTCTTTTGTTCTTTGGGTAAACAAGGTTTTATCAACACTCCCTCTACAGAATTTATGGTCCAAAAGAAATTTTGTCAAACGTTCATACCAAGCACGTGGTGCCTGTTTAAGACCATAGAGAGCTTTGTTTAGATGATATACGTATTGAGGGCACTTAGGATCTGAAAATCACTTGGGTTGTTCCACATAAACTTATTCAGCGAGATCTCCATTCAGAAAAGCACTCTTAACATCCATATGAAATAGTTTAAATTTTAACGCACATGCAATGGATAAAAGAATTTTGATAGACTTGAGGTGAGCTACAGGGGCAAATGTCTCATCAAAATCAATGCCTTCTATCTGCGAGTACCCTTGAGCTACAAGTCTTACTTTGTTTCTAATAACATTTCCTGATTCATCAGATTTATTCTTGAAGACCTATTTGGTTCCAATGAAATTAGTATCGAGTGGTTTGGGAACCAAATTCCATACCTCATTTCTTTGAAATTGTTGAAGTTCTTCTTGCATTGCATTTATCCAGTGTTCGTCTTATAGGGCGTCAACAATGTTCTTAGGCTCAATCTTTGAGGTAAAGCAGAAATGACTATAGATATTTTCTATCTGTCATCGAGTTCTTACACCAGCATTAGGATCTCCAATGATTTGCTCTCAAGGATGATCTTTTATAATGGGAATGTTAGATGATGGTTGAGGTTTACTGGGTGATAAAGTTTTGCTTTCAGGTTTTTCTAGTATACATGAATCTACATCATCTTCTAATTCATTCATAGGTGCTTCTTCTTCATGAGGTTGATCATCGATTACCACATTTACTGATTCCTAAATAGTGAGTGTTCTTAGATTGTATACTCTATACGCACGACTATTCATGGCATACTCCAAGAAGATTCCTACATCACTTTTAGACTCAAATTTCCTTAGGTGATCTTTATCTCTCAAGTTATAACTTTTGCTACCAAAGACTCGAAAATATTTCACACTAGGCAGTTTTCCATACCATAGTTCGTATGGGGTTTTGTTTAGGCCTGCTTTAAGATATACTCTATTTATGATATAACAAGCAATGTTGACAGCTTCTGCCCAAAAACTTTTAGCCATATCCTTCCCATTTAGCATAACTAACCCCATCTCCTACAGTACTCGATTTTTTCTTTCAACGACTCCATTTTGCTGTGGGGTTTTTGGAGCTGAGAATTCATGATGAATCCCTTTCTCATTGCAGTATTTTTTGAATTTTTCATTTTCAAATTTCCCACCATGAGCACTTCTGATGCGATTGATCCTGTATCCTTTTTCATTTTAGAGTCGTTTTGCCAGAATAAAAAATTCCTCAAAAGCATTTGATTTTTCTCGAAGAAATGCAACCTAAGTAAATCTGGTGTAGTCATCTACTACCACCAAGAAATATCTTTTCTTCCCATGACTTTCCACTTTAGTTAGTCCAACTAGATCCATATGTAGCAGATCCAAAGGTTTTATTGTTGCTATGGAGGTTGTTTTCTTGTGTCCGGCCTTTATATGTTTTCCTTTTAGATATTCTCCACAGACAACTTTTTCTTCTTTTCTAATCTTGGGAAGTCCCCTAACCAGATTCTTTGAACTGAGCTTTGCTAAATTTCAGTAGTGGACATGTCCCAACCTTTGGTGCCATAATTTGGATTCATTTTTCACAGTCATGTTACACTTTGTAGATAACCCCTTCTCACTCGTACTTTCAATGACATAACAATTATCACTAGTACGTAAACCTTTTATGAGAGAATTTCATATATGATCAAAATTCTACACACATCCTTTGAGAAAGTGACAAGATGTTCTTTGTCGCAGATTTGAGAGATACTCAGGAGATTATGTTTTAGGCCTTCTACACAGAGTACATGTTTGATCTTTGGAAGGCCTGGTAATGTTATAGTTCCTTGTCCAACTATCTTGGCTGAGCTTCCATCACCAAATGTGACAAATCCCCCATCAAAGTTTGAGTACTCACAAAAGTGTGTTTGGTCACTAGTCATGTGTCTGGAGCATCCACTGTCCAGATACCACTTTAAAATATTTCTGACTTTCAGGGCTGTATGGATTACTAGACAACTATTCTGGTTTGTTACACCCTCTTGGACATTTTTTAACATGATTCCAACTTCAGTCAAGATCACTCTCTAGGCGGTGAAGCCCTTAAGGAGAGACCCGCTTTGATACCAATTGAAATAGCAGTGAAGACCGCTTGAGTTGAAGTCGGAATATGCCAATATCTCCTAGAGGGGGGTGAATAGAACTTTTTAAAGATTTATGAGTTATATTAAAAATCTTATCACTCTAATCCTATCATGTATGCAACTTTCAGGATTACTCAAATGTAACTCTACTAGCTTCCAAGCCAGGTAGAGGATCCAATCACAAACTAATCAAGATATAGCAATATGCAACTTAGTCTATGTTGGATGTGACTGTGTATGTGTGTGAGATGTGATCATATATATGAATATGAATGCATTGTCATGAATCACACATATAGAAAAGCAATCACAAACACAGTCATTTTATAGTGGTTCGACGATAAGTCTACTCCACTCCCGACTGCCGCACTCAACCCTTAAGTGTACTGGATTTCACCGAGGAGGTTTCCCAAGGTTCACCTCAAACCTAAGGTTTTAAATCAGGTTCACCTTTAACCTTTACATGGAGGTTTCTACTCGGTTCACCTCTAACCCTAGAGTTTTACTGGTTCACTCCTAACCAGATGTTTATGCTCTCCATAGAGTAAGGGTCCACACAACGCACTCGAGAGTTTTACTGGTTCACTCCTAACCAGATATTTATGCTCTCCACAGAGCAAGGGTCCACACAACGCACCCACCACGTACACTCCCGCTGGAGGCCTCCTTGAGGACTTCAAAGGGTGAGAACCACTTAAGACCCAATCCTAGAAAGGAATGATTGCAAGTGTCCTCTTGGACTCTAGATACTTACAGATAAGTTGATGAGTCCCGTTAAGCACAACGCTGAAGATCTCCTCCTTGTTGATGAAGAGTCTTCTGCTTTCTTAATCCGCAACACAATAGATATACCAAGACTAGGCTTAGGGTTGGGTCAAGGTTAAGATAGAATCCTACTCTTTAAAGGTTTTCCTATAAGGAAGGTAGAGTGGTTCCAATCTTATGCATTCAAGGTATCCCAGCTTAATGATTTATCATTCAGGTAGTGGCTGGAGGATCCTTGAATGTGGAAGTTCATTCCCCAATCCACTCTATTGAATGTCGATGGTGAGAGTGGATTGGAGGATGAACTCCCTCGAGAGAAAGGCTTTGGATATAAGATGTAAGTTGGAACACACAAAAGCTCTCTCTTTTCTCTCTTACAGCAACAAAAGACAAGTCCTCTATATATAGGCAAAAAGTTCCAATGGATATAAAACAGTCATATTTATGATAGAGTTCGATATCATCGAGCGAGTTCGATATCATCGAGCGTATACTCTCAATAGCATCGATGGTCTGCTCGATGACTCGGACTCGATGTCATACACTTTTGAAACTTCTTGCCAATTGGTCGATGAATCGAAGCTATTGTCGATGTCATCGAATTTCGAACTCCGATTCCATTGATGACAGGTTCGATCCATCGACACTTGAAAAATGAGAGAGACTTGACTTTGAAATATTTTAGGATTTCAAGATTGATCGGGGAACTATCGAGATCATCAGAATTTGAATGTTGATGATATCGAGA
The DNA here is from genome assembly GCA_030180095.1 of Magnolia changhungtana. Lineage (NCBI taxonomy): Eukaryota > Viridiplantae > Streptophyta > Magnoliopsida > Magnoliales > Magnoliaceae > Magnolia > Magnolia changhungtana. Next base: position 1,429,393 of record JASAUF010000638.1, read on the forward strand.
TCAGAGTCAAGGCATCGATAAATCCAACTGATTTATCTTGAGCTTGCTGGACAATTTATGGCTTTGTTCGATGCAATCGATCTGGTGTCGATATCATCGATATTTGAATATCGATTTTATCGAAGGGCCCCCCATTATAGTTAAGAACAACCTGAAATATCTGCTGTAAGATATGCGCACCCACGATCGATATCATCGATGGACTTCCGATGTTATCGATATTTGAATTCAGATCATATCTGAAGAGCATTAATGCTATCGAAGACTTTTGAGATTTTCTTTTAAAAACATGAGCGCCAGAAAACTGTCTGTCGATCTTATCGAGCCACTCTCGATGGACTCGAGATTTGAATATCGATGATATCGATAGGTGTATCGATACATCGATAATTCGTCCAGATATGTTATGAAGTTGCTGGACATATTTGTACTTATATCGATGATATCGATATATGTATCAATACATTGATAAATCCGTTCAGATGAATATTTAGTTGCTGGACACTTTTGGTCCTCTCATCGATAATATCATTAAGGTATCGAAGACATCGAGAGAACAGGTCTATCATATCGATGGTGTTTCGATAAAATCGCAAGGCGATAAAGACAGAGATTTTCCTATTTTGAAAAAGTTTTCTCACCTCAAAAACCCTAAGATGTGTATCTTGTTTTAAGGGTTTTAATCACCTGGTGTTTTGGGACATGGGATGTGAGGCTATGATTTAACTATTGCGAGCTTCCACACATCCAGTTGAGACAGATGCTTGAAATAATCTTCCTATCAAGTTCTGTATCCAGTCTGACTCACCATTCATGTAACTTCACAAACCAGGGCTCTAGAAGGTGCACTTTCAGTCCAGTCTCGACATTGAGCCCGCCCGGACCGAGCATCAACTGGCTGACCCAGACCTGTTGACGTGGATGTTGTACGTCGATGACTCATCCAATTTTAAAGGCATCGAGGTCGGTATAGACCTAGAAGCCCCAGACCAGACATGTGTAGGATACGCCTTAAGATTTGGATTTCAAGCATCGAACAATGGAGCAAAGTATGAAGTGCTACTGGCCAGGCTCAAGTTAGCAGCTGTTATGGGAGCCCTGAATCTTAAAGTTCACAGCGACTCACAATCCGTCTAAAGGCGGGCCAACTCCCAGTGCACATGAAGCAAGAGGGGAGCATGCTACAAAAAAATGAGGAATAATGGTTAGAATGAAGAAGGAATAAAATGACGAGTCATCTCAAGGAACGTAATCCAACCTTAAAAAATAGCTTCACCAACTAGCCAATAACTCCATATGACGGCATGTCCATCACATAAACGAACTCAACATCAGGAATATGCCGTTATACCTGGAGCAGGAGGCTCTCTAGTGTGGCCCGAGATTACTTAGGAGACCTCTGACTCCTCCGCCTTGGCCGCTAGAGGAGCCCCACGCTTGATGCATGGGAAGCTCAACAGACATTGCCGCAACTACCTGGGCCTCAGCCGAACTAGCCTTAGCGAGCGAAACTGACCCACCGAACTCCTCCGCCACCTCGATAATAATAGGGCCAGGAGCCGAGCTTAACACATCCTCCACCACCCTCTGAGTCGCAGAAGGTAGAGGTCCAACCTTCCCCTTACTCTTAGAGGTCGACTTCTTCTTCTTTTGAGCCAGCTTGGTAGGAGGGGATGTGGCCTTGCGTTTCGACGACCTTGCCTCTGGCATATATGCACAACTGAAAAGGTTAGCGACAAATTTGTAAAATATATTAAGTCTCAAAACATGCAAAAACTATACCAGTTAAGGCAGAATTAAGACCTGATTTAAGTAGGAGCTCAGGCATGAGAAGCTCCCTCTAAGATCTCAAGTTGGCCTCCACTAACCTCATTTCAGCTATTTGAGCGAGAGCTTCCGGACCCAACACGATAGGGTACTTGGGGAGAACTACCAAAAAGAACACGAGTTAGAAGAAGAATAGCGACCGAGTGAAACGAGAAAGAAGATATATAAAAATATAAAAAATCTAAGTCCGGATATACTGACCTAGCTCAGTGAAGGAGGTCAGAACCCACGAACACAGCCCAGCTATCCACGGAGTCTCCCACTCTCCCGATGCCCAAAACCACTTATTCTTCGAGTTTTTGTTTGAGGTCGGGACGTCAGTTGAAAAGGGCGAGCTTAACAGTCTTAGAGGGGGGTGAATAGGACTGCCAAATAAAAATAAACTTGCTGAAATAATAAATAAATCAGGAACTATACTCTCACTAGTATTAAAAAATTGATTCGAACTTAGTTCGTAGGACAACCTACACCCAAAACAAAGTTTAGGTAGGACAACCTTATTTCACGAACAATCGTAAGGATCAAGATCTCAAACCAAGAAATAAACAATAAAGTTATCTATTACAAGCATTCACCACATTTGCATAAATAAAATTACAACCATTCTTCACATATGGAAAAAGTAAACATTCACCACAAACACCAAGAGTTATAGTGGTTCGATGTGTACAACAACTATTATCAAACAACCACACCTACTCCACTCCCAATAATCACAATCCACGTGATATTGCCTTTCACTATAAACAAGGTTTTCACAAGGTCACCTTAAAACCTGATACAGTTGTGATTTTAAAAGGGTTATCACAAACAAAAATCCCACACTGATATATTATGGCTATCTCAGACAAATCAACAATTGAGATTTTCTGGCTATCTCAAAGAAACTAAAATGCGAAAGATAGGAATATACTTATCTTCACCTTGAAGACTATAGAACCACTTCTCTTGTAGTAGAATTTCAATGTCCAATCACATAAACAAGGGTTCTAGGTTCTAGATTGATTTTAAATCGATTTAAACCAAAGACTACTTGTTTGAATTCCTCAAGATCTCAAAGAAGAGTATTTACTCTCTTTAAAGAATAATATTCATAAAAAGAGATCAAGGAATTAAAACAAAATGCTATTAAAGAAATATTAAAAATTTCATGCAATAGCTTGATGCTAATGAGGACTTCTTTCTGTCTTGATGTAGGGTTTTACTAGTTTGGATTGGTAATTTCGAATTGAGAGAAATCCTCTATTTATAGGCAGAAAAGTTGTTGCTTCGACTCGTCTAAGATCTCCTTTGACTCGTCTAAGATCTAACAAAATTTTAAATTTTAAGTGCGATCGGATAAAACGGTTCTTCGACTGGTCGAAGGCCCTGCTCAACTAGTTGAGGGTGCCAGATTTTAGTTGCTGGACTTTGAGTCGAAAAACCCTCGACTGATTGAAGGTCCCTCTTCGACTAGTTGAGCATTCTGCTCGACTGGTGGAGGAAACAACAGAAAAATCCATTTTTTGGAATTTAAACTTGGACTGGTCAAAGATTTTCTTAGACCGGTCGAGCCACAACTTAGACTAGTCGAACCTAAGCCTAACCTAGTCGAACATAAGCCTAACAAAAGTATAAAAACCCATATAAGTTTGTCGTTTGAAAGCACTTAAGTCTAAGGTATTTCTAGGGTCTGTTATACTTGAAAAGATTGAACATTGAAGTTTAAAACTTGTTTTTCTGCTTAATTCTTCAATAGAACGTGTAGTTGAAGATGGAGCTTGATCTTCTACAAGAAGTGTAGTAGAACTTGAACTTAGTAAAGTCTGAACTTTCCATCTTGATCTACTTCATGGCTTGAACTTCAATAAGGTCTTGAATCATAGTAGATGTTGAACTTGTTTGACTTGAAGTGAGGACTTGAACTCTCCATCTTGATCCACATTAGACGGACCACTACATAAGCTATTTTATCTAAATGAAATTTGATAAACAAAGGTATTCATTATACAATATAGCACTTACATTAGTGACAATGACCTTGTTGGACCCCAGTTAGGAGGAAAAAAATACCAACCCTCGTGGAGAGGGTTAGACTTCACTTGGTATAGGTGGAGGAATTCCTCCATAGTCAGCTCAGGTTGGTGGAGCTTTGATCAGAGGACAAATGACCCCACCAGTTCCCTCCATGCGTTCAAAATTAACTGCCCAGGAGCTAACCCCAAGTTCGCCAGCATTCGCCTCATTATTTGCTGGAAAGGGAGCCTGAGGCCACACTGGAGGGCGACCTGGTAAATGGCCACCTCTCCTTCAGGGGGTTTGTTGGGAAGCTCGCTCGGTGAGGGAGCTCGGAGAACCACGAACTCTGGGATATGGTACCCCGACCTAATCCTCACAAGGTCGGCCTCCTTCAAAATGGACTCCATAGGCCCCTTTTCCTCCTTCAACGGGGACTCCCAGTCCTCTTCCACCTCAGTGGGCTGCTCCGCCGGGGACCGTTCAAGCACCCACGAAGCTTGTGACGTTCAAAAATCGATGTCGGTCATCATCATTAGGGGTGATGGCAGGTTCGACATGGGGTGTAGATTCTCTGCCCCGCCATCACTGCCTGGGGTCCCCTCCCATGAGCTCGAAGATTCTGGCATAGCCGTGGGCCCAAGAATGCCGAAAATAAGGAAGAAAAAGAAAGAAAATTAAAGGGAAGGGAGGGGAAGATGAAAATGGAGCTCACCGAGGGGTAGTGTCGCCTGAGATGCTCGTCAAAGATGGAATCATTGGGATTCGCCTGAAACCAAGGAAGAAGAAATAGTTCAACAAAGAGGGGAGGCAAATGACCCCGCCCGACGATTAGGGCATCCCCTTTTATAGGGGAGCCACGTGTATGAGCTTTTATTACTCCCGATCAATGCACGACTAAAAAGTGGCCCCTCGGCTCTCCCGTTTCAACATATGGCGCGTTCCCACTCGCCTCACGACTCCACGACCAAGGTCGGGCCACGAGTCACTGCCTCATTCGCCCGACGCTAAAAAGGTGCCTTGACAGCTCACATGACCTCGAGCCATAGCACGCCACCTCGATAGCGTCATACCATGATTAAGGATACGTCTCAATACTTGGACCTACCGCCTTATTCAGCATTAATGACGGGACAACCCGACACCCGAGCAATAATAATCTGACCTGACCAGGTCTAACCTATTTCTCAAGTTTGTTCTACCGACTTAGAAGTAAGGGGCTTACTGTTATGAGGAAAATGGACCAACCCACAAAGGAAAGGTTAGGTTAGAAACCCATGTATCCAACTCAACAAACAATTCCAAAGCCCAAGGGGTGAGATCAAGTTCGATAGCATAGGTACTAAAAACCCCGAGGAAGCCCAGCCACCCGACTAAGGAGGTAGGTCGGTACGACCTAAGTCAGCACGACCCAGATCCCCTACTTCTTTCTGTATTGAAAGACCAGTGTAAACCCATGTATAAGCAATGGGAAGAGGCTATCAAGACTCATGAAGAAGTTAAAGGTTACAGAAATTGGACATTGTAAAGACCTTCTTTATAAATGGAAGGTCATCACTTTGTTCGGCATATGTGGATATGCTCCCTCATGTTCCCGAACAATACTCAACACATCCCCAGTGCGCGACCATTTCCTTGGTCCAACCTCAAGGGGAGGTCAGTCCAATTAAGCTCAGTCTCTAACTATATCTCTACATCAATTCTGGATGGTCCGACTTATTTAAGGAAAATATGCCTAAAATCTTCTCCGGATATCACGGGATTCATCCGTGACACAATCGTGATCCTGAGATCCTCTCTGGGGATTTTCGGGGATCCTCCTACTTAACAGGAAGGTCTCATCTACGCCACCGTCTTTCCTCTACTATAAATAGGAGCATCTATAACGATGAAAGGTGCGCACTATCGTTAGCCCTAAACCCTTGATGTTCAAGTAGACCTAGATTTTGTCCCTGACTTAGGCATCGAAGGATCCCCTGCTCTAGTCAGGGTCTTCCTTGTCTGTTCCTTGTGTAGGTAAATAGGTCAAGAAAGGGGATAACTAGATTTCTGCATCAACAATAGTCATTTATCAAATTGTGTACAATGTAATCCAAAGCTGTTTCATGTGGTCCGTACATTTGGTGTTTCAGCTCATTTCAGTTGAGCTGAAAATTGAACCATATCCAAAGCTGAAGTGGACCCCATCACATGAAACAATGGGGATAATGATGTCCACCGTGAAAACCTTTCTGGGCATAAGTACCCAAGCTGATATTTGTGTTTTTCCATTATTTATGTCTGTATGACCTTATGTTGGATGAGAAATAAACATTAATGTGGGCCCTTGGATGGTTTTGACAGTGGGCATAATTATCCTCATTATATCCTTTGGTGGAGTTAATTTGAGCTCCAGATATGCTTCAATTTTCGGCTCAAATTCTAAAATGAGCTGAAGAAACGATGGACAGTGGGGATAAACCATGCACATTTGGTGGCGCAACAGAGTTTACTTTGTACGATAAAGTATATTGGGTTACCCAGCACATAGTCTCATTTCCCTCTTTGAATAGGGAGTTGATGGCATGTCGCAACACCACTAACCATCACCAAGTTCTCTAGGACCTACTATGATATATGTGTTATATCCAAACCATTCATCCATTTGGATAGATCCTTTTAGGGCTTTATTCCAAAAATAAGATAAATATAATGATCAAGTAGACCACACCAAATATGGTGGGGGACAAAGCGTCTACCGTTGAAGACTTCTTGGGAGTCATAGAAGTTTTGGATCAATTTGATATTTGTTTTTCCCTTCTTCGAGGCCTATGTGATCTTATGAACAGGTTGGATGGAAAATAAGCATCATGGTGGACCCTAAGAAGGTTTTAACGGTGAAAATCATTATCCCCACTTCTTTCTTTGGTATGGACCACTTGAACTTTGGATCCGCCTCATTTTCGGGATCATGCCTATGAACACCTCCCCCCCCCCCCCAAACATGCGCGCACGAGCATGGTGGCGCCCTCACTTTGTTGGCTTTCGTATTGATTTTGTTACTATGAGCGATGTGTGTTATTGACTCAGGTGTAAAAATGCATTTGATTTGGAGTCGCCACGAGCCAAATAAGTCATAAAATCTATGGCAGGCTAGGAACCATAGAATCGTTTAGGAGTTAGGGAATCTCACAATTTCCTAATTCAAGTGACTCATGTGGTTGGTCTACGGCCGTAGATTCTGAATAAGGGCCTCAGTGACAGAAAAGGAAGGGATTAGCACCCTTTTGTGCCTGCACAATGTGTAGTATCTACTTCACAATATTTGTAATTTTTGGGGATTTAATGAAATTTTGGCATTTTATATCTGGTCGTACTTCACATAACCCATGTGGGTCGGGTAGGAAGAAATAGAGAAAAAAATTATCTAGCATTACATCACAGAGCCGAATGGCCCTAGGTAGGTGAATGAAGTAAAATGCATGAATAAGATAAAATGCGAACTAGTCTTCATAGGATTTAAGATCTTGGGTATGCAAATAAAGTGAAAAATGGAAGATGGAGAATAATGCAAAATAAAATGTGGATGTAATTAATACAATTGAAACGTGTGGAGTGAAATATAAATTAAATAGAGATGGACAAATTCTTAGCTTTTTTTACTCCTTTGATGGCCATTTTTGTCTCCTGTGTTGGGCAGCATGTCGACACATTGGAAATTTTTAAGACACTTTGGATAGTACCTCCAGGCAAACTCCAACCCTCAGACCCTCTCTGTACATATTTTTCTATCTTTCTTTCCACTCTCTATTTTTTCTCACTCTCACTCTGTGTTTCTTTCTCTTTTCCTTTCTCTCTGTTTCTTTGTCTCTCTATTTTAATCTCTCTATCTTAATCCCCCTATGTGTGAGTGTCCCAAAGGCCTTATTTGGCCTATGTTTCCAACAACTCGATGCATTAGGCAATGTTATGGGCGTCTGCCCTTGGTTGTGGGCGTCCATCTTCTGTATGTGTATATATATATATATATATATATATATATATATATAGATAAGTTAAACGATAATCATTACTTTTTTATTTTTATATATAAATACATATTACGTATATATATATAAAACGTAATTATTACTTTTTATTTTTTTCTGCCAAATATTCAAATGCTTATATCTTCCTCGTTATTTGTCCATTTTTGGTAATCTTTATCTTGCTGAAAAGATAATCAAATAAGCTTTTTAACAAGACTAGAATTACTTCAATCGGACATCATTTGATGTACCAAAAATATGTCTACCCAATATATAAAATCGGTTGTTTATAATTTGACCAATAATTTACTTTTGATGATTTTAGGATCATTAGAAAGGTCGTGATCAGGGTCGAATATTGCATATCAAACCCAGTAATTACCTGATTTTACATACATGATCATGTCTAATGCCGGATTTTAATTATATTTTTATTACAGGACGAAATTAGGAGCGTTAATTGGAATTTGATGATAAAAGCGTGAATTTGACGCTCCGAAATTACCAGAGCTCAGGATGGACTCCAGAGAACCAATGGTGAAGATTTTACACACCTGGGATCTGAGGAAAGCACGCCAAAGGGACCCTAAAAGGGTCCAGAATGCAAGATCACATGGTTCCCGCCATCTGATCAGTTCAAAACTTCATACATGGGATGAGGGCCATAAATCAACCGTACATATTAAATTTCAGCCCTTGATGATCTCAGGAAGTGCTCCAACTGACAGATCAGCCCATAGACTATTGATTCTGGGCCCACCTGCTGTCTGGATATGCTTCATCTTCGGTCCCCATGGTTTAAATGATATGACAGAATGGATGGACGGATTTGATTTCATATATACGTCATGGTGGACCCCACAAGGGGCGTGCGAGTGTATAGGCGGTGCCTTCCCGCGGTGCACCGAATCTATACAACGGGTCAGCAACCGCTGACCCGACCGTCTTTGCGAAAGGAACAGCGTCCGCAGAGGCGGACGCTGATCTCTGTTGTGGGTCCCACACATCTTCCAAATCTACAATCCAAGCCGTCCATCCGCTTCGTAGGGCAGACACAACCTACACCTAGCTGGCAGAATTGGAAAACATCCAGCGCTTATTTTCCTAGCCGTTCAAAAGCAGAATGGACGGCGAAGCAGAAATCGGGTGGACTGCATCAATGGACACCCCAAAACTGTCCATTTCCAAACGGTTTTTCGAGAGGGAAGCAATGGACGGAGTGGATTTCCCAAAAAAACATCACGGTGGACCCCACCATCACGTCAGCGCCGGTTGGCGTCCGCGTAACGCACGGCCGCTGGCCGATTTTCCGGAATTTAGTGGGCCCCGCTCGTCAACCTTCTGGAAGATCTGATCCGTCCATCGTGTAGATGGGTTCGAGAACTACAAAACCATGCTGATCTTCCACTCCCATGCGTACACACGTGCGAGATACAGAGGCCACAAAAGGGCTGCTCGGCGACGTTCAAAACTGATCTTTTCGAGATTTCTTCTGTGGGCCGCGCCAATGGACCTTCAAAACCACCCATTCTTGACTGAAATTTCGTCCTGAATCCAATGGACGGGGTGGATTTTCCAGAAAAATACCTCCGTGGGGCCCACCGATCACGGCTGCGAAAAATTACACTTCGAGTCCGTCTACGACTCGCCACCGTTTCCAACCATCCAGCCTATAAAGGGAAGTTTTGGACGTGGGAGAGGGATTGAGATCCAGAGAATTGGAGATCCAGAGCCAGGGAGAGAAGAAAGAGAAGGAGAAAGAGAGAGAGATTTTTCGGTTTGGAATTTTAATTTATGAATTTTATTTAATATTTATTTTTTTTATATGGATTTTATGAGTAACTAATCTCTCAACTAGGGCTGAGATGAAGCCCCTAATTTGATTAACTCTTGTATAGGTTGATTTACTTTGAATTTTAATTAATTTGTTTCTTTCTTTCGAGTGGGCTTTATGGGTTTAAATTTATATTTCTCCATCTATCAACTTGACTAAAGTATATAGATGGACGTTGTATGGATGCTTATTACAGTGCTTGGGTCCGATCAAGAATGTGTTTCCTATAGAGGAAGAAACAGGTGCTTTAATGAATTTTGCAGATACCATGTGCCCGACCAAGGACATGGGATGTATTGTTCATGGCATTGCTTAAAGGAATTGACAACAGATGTCCGATTCAGGACACAGATTGTGCTTTCTCTATTTAAGTGGTATCAATCAAGGTCAAGGTGAATCAACAAACAAAACAAGGGTTAGGATAGTTAGGGGTGGATTCGAAAGTCCTGGTGCTTTCTCTCTGATTGAATTTTCTTCCCTGTTCTTAATTGTTTTTCCTAAAATTGTGTTTAGCAGTTCATACCATTATTTGTTGGATTAGTTAAGAAGAATCATAGATTTGAATTGTGACAACCAGTCCTCGTGGGATTCGACCTCGATCTTACCGAGTTTATTACTACATCACAACCCTATACTTGGGGAGTGAACAAGTTTTAAGCGCGTTAATTTTGGGACTCCATTCGTTTCAAATTGAATTTAGGATTCTCTCTTATCATAATTCATAGTTTTAGGATTTTACTAACTTTAGGTTTAAGTTTTTCTGATTTATAGAAACTAACCTATTTTCTTGTTTTGTAGGATTCTAATGTGGTGATATCTTCCTAATTTCTTTAATTTTTCTATTTTTAGAATTAGGATTTTATTTTTAGAAATTTCTAACCGTAGACTTACTATTCTTAAAAACTAACTTGTATTGTTTTGTTTTGTTTTTGTGTTTTTAACATAGAACTTCTACTCTGGTAACATCTCTCTAACTTCTCCTTTACTTTCTGTATTGCTTGTAGGATTTTGATTTCTTTTAGGATTAGTCTCAGAGTTAAGGTTCTACCATGGAATCGTGGGTAGATGCATATGCTGAGTTGGATAGGTTTTATTGGGAAATGCCCAAGGTTGTGGAATTCAACATATACCTCAAGATTTCTCTCCATCGAGAACAGACATTGAGAACCGACTAGAACGTTATGTTCCATCGGTTAATAGGGCCGTATACGATCGTAATTATGGGAATGAGGACTATTATCAAGCATCATATTCTCCCATGTATGATCAAGTATGACTATAACCAGTGGAACCATCAAAATTGGGAAGTTGAACCAACAACATATTGTAATAATTATTCCTCGATCCCATACCTTGAGATCCAACCAGAAACGATCCAAGAGGATTCATGTTTTGATCCAGAACAAGTAAACCAGCATGTTGCGAAATTGATGAAATCATTAGAAGCACTCAATTCGCGCATTGAAAGGATAGAGGAAGCTCGCTCATCCCAACTACAATCCAATCCAGAAATACAATGCGAGGAAAGTGATCCTCACTCGCTTTTAACGAAATCTGAATTTGGAATGAGGAGTTGATTCCATTAATGAGCGGTTCAATTCCCGATGAGTCGATCTCAATGACTGCTCAAAAGAATGATGGAGATACTTGGGTGTCTTTCAAATACAGTGATGATGACACACTTTCCTTACATGACACACAGATCTCAATGATGAGGTTGAGGTTAGTTTATTCGAACCTCAACCGAATTTAGAATGTGAGGAAAGTGATCCCATCCCAAGTGCGCACTGCACAGAATTAGACAATGATGCGTATTGGGATGATGATCATGGATGTTCAACCCCAATCCCCTTGGAATCAATTTCAAGTTTGGTCCAAGTCAATGATCAGGACGTACACGAAGTGGTTGGTCATAATGAGCCACTCCCCTCACCTAACATGTCTGATTTTAAGGTGGAGGACGGGCCCCTTACAACCGACCCTTCTAACTCTTGTGAAACGTATTCGGACCACTCCTCTGAATTACATGATGATATGATTCGGGAGATGGATGATTTACTCGATATGACTCTTGAATTTGAAACCACCCAGTTGAGGCCACCATCTAAACTGTTAAATAATGACGATTCGTCGCCTCTTCTGAGTAGTATCGATGAACGAGTTCATACATTAATGCTTCGTGTATGATCTTCAATGCCTGTCGCATGTGGAAATTCGGAGCAAGAGAGCACACCTCTGTTTACCTTAAAAAACGATGTATTCCTTGGGCAGATCATCACGACCTCTAATGTGGATAATGAGTCACTCTCAGCTGAATGTCCCAACTCTTTGGATGATTGCTTGGCACACTTTGCAGATTCAGACGATCCCATGTTAAGAGACATAGTGAATGCCTTGCAAAACAATATCTCGGTAGTCATCACTGACCGAGAGGACCCTTACTCTGAAGCCCCTCCTTCCACAGATCCTCACTATATACCATTAAGGGAGGAGGAGCTAACGATTGAACCGAAGTCTGCTACTTCGGAATGTGTTGAGACTACGTCAATTTCTGAGAATTTTTCAGACTATCATCTATGTGTAGTCTCTGATTCACCATGGGATACTAACATTGAAACTTCTTCTGTCGCAGGTGAATTGTATATACTCCGAATACCTCAGGCGAATCAACGAAAAATTTCTTATGAGGTACATAAATTTCTCTGGAATGTCATGCTCCAGGGCATCCAAGCCTATTGCAAAAAGGGCTTTTGGATGATCCTGTTAAGAAACCTACTGAGAAATTTATCACGATACTGGCCGGAAGAGGAACCTTGCAGCATGACTGAGTAGTTTTTCCCTGCTTTCTTAGGACTAGGGTAGTTTCCTTTATGCTATTTTAGGTTAGACGGTAAACTTAGTGCTCCTGGGAGGCAACCCAATTCTTTTTATTTTATTTCATTTCTTTTCATTTTTCTAGTTAGTTATTTAAATGTTTGTGGGTAACATTACTGCAAACCCTCACGAGACTACAACTCGTCCACTAGGGGTAACCTAGGGGTTTAAAGGCTTGTTGCATGCGCTAAATGCAATCGAGAGCACCTGCGAAAGTGGTATAGGTAGGATTTTCTTTTGTTTTTCTTTTTGTTATTTTTACTTCTGTTGATCTCTCTCTTGTGCCAACTCGCTTTTATGATGATATCTTTTGAGGAAGCTTCTTGATTCTTCGTCCAGGTACTATCTTTCCCTCATTCCTCTTTTATTCTCGTTGTCCCATGTGCATTATATGCTTATTTCTTTTACCTTGAGGACAATGTAGATTTTAGGTTGGGGGTGGGAGATTAGGTTACCTAATCAGTATTTTTTTGATCTTGAGCAAAATTTGTGAAAATTTTAAAATTTTTTCTGGAATTTCTATTGAATTCAAAGTGATTTTGAAGGATAGTTGTGATTTTAACATTATAAGATACGTGATAGGTAACTTATGACTCTTGGATTCGGCCATCTGCTTGATTTCACAGTTAATTTTGAATTCTTAATCCATGATTAGAAGTTGTAAACACTGATTGAGCCATGATTTCACATATCACATCTCGCTTACACATTAAGTGTTGGTTCGATAACTGAATGATTAACTTGGTAAAAAGAAGAATTAAAAGGCTAAATCTTCACCATAGGTTTGCTCCCTATAGGTGTGGATTTGATTCTCCATAGTTGACATATGAAAAAAAAAAAAATTAAGCGACAAGTTTTTGCCATAGGTTTGCTCCCTATAGGTGAGAATTTGATTCCCTCAAATATGCTTATCGTCAGAAGAAAATCAAAAGATGGTAACATGAAAAGTTAATCTGTGAGATAAGTGTTGGTTTCAAGTTTTGATTGTCACTTAATTATCATAATTGACAAATTGGATCTCTTATTGATTGTAAGTCGAGATTATACTTTACACTCGTGGAACTCAATGTTTAGGAATGCTCTAATTGATGGACTAATATTTTGAACTTGATTATGAAGTTTGCTGTAAGCTTGATTCCAAGAGAAAAATTCCACACACCGATCATGAATCTTAGAATTTTCACATCTCAGCTATCTGTTCACTTGTCACTTGAATTTACAGGAATTGTCTTTTATTTTTGAAATTATTTTTCGCATGTTTTGCTCGGGACTAGCAAAATGCTGGTTGGGGGTTGTGATCAGGGTCGAATATTGCATATCAAACCCAGTAATTACCTGATTTTACATACATGATCATGTCTAATGCCGGATTTTAATTATATTTTTATTACAGGACGAAATTAGGAGCGTTAATTGGAATTTGATGATAAAAGCGTGAATTTGACGCTCCGAAATTACCGAGCTCAGGATGGACTCCAGAGAACCAATGGTGAAGATTTTTACACACGGGATCCGAGGAAAGCACGCCAAAGGGACCCTAAAAGGGTCCAGTAATGCAAGATCACATGGTTCCCGCCATCCGATCGCTCAAAACTTCATACATGGGATGAGGGCCATAAATCAACCGTACATATTAAATTTCAGCCCTTGATGATCTCAGGAAGTGCTCCAACTGACAGATCAGCCCATAGACTATTGATTCTGGGCCCACCTGCTGTCTGGATATGCTTCATCTTCGGTCCCCATGGTTTAAATGATATGACAGAATGGATGGACGGATTTGATTTCATATATACGTCATGGTGGACCCCACAAGGGGCGTGCGAGTGTATAGGCGGTGCCTTCCCGCGGTGCACCGAATCTATACAACGGGTCAGCAACCGCTGACCCGACCGTCTTTGCGAAAGGAACAGCGTCCGCAGAGGCGGACGCTGATCTCTGTTGTGGGTCCCACACATCTTCCAAATCTACAATCCAAGCCGTCCATCCGCTTCGTAGGGCAGACACAACCCACACCTAGCTGGCAGAATTGGAAAACATCCAGCGGTTATTTTCCTAGCCGTTCAAAAGCAGAATGGACGGCGAAGCAGAAATCGGGTGGACTGCATCAATGGACACCCCAAAACTGTCCATTTCCAAACGGTTTTTCGAGAGGGAAGCAATGGACGGAGTGGATTTCCCAAAAAAACATCACGGTGGACCCCACCATCACGTCAGCGCCGGTTGGCGTCCGCGTAACGCACGGCCGCTGGCCGATTTTCCGGAATTTAGTGGGCCCCGCTCGTCAACCTTCTGGAAGATCTGATCCGTCCATCGTGTAGATGGGTTCGAGAACTACAAAACCATGCTGATCTTCCACTCCCATGCGTACACACGTGCGAGACATGAGGCCACAAAAGGGTCGTTTCGCGACGTTCAAACCGATCTTTTCGAGATTTCTTCGTGGGCCGCGCCAATGGACCTTCAAAACCACCCATTCCCGATCGAAATTTCGTCCCGAATCCAATGGACGGGGTGGATTTTCCGAAAATACCTCTCGTGGGGCCCACCGATCACGGCCTGCGAAAAATTACACTTCGAGTCCGCTCACGACTCGCCACCGTTTCCACCATCCAACAGCCTATAAAAGGGAAGTTTTGGACGTGGGAGAGGGATTGAGATCCGTAGAATTGGAGATCCAGAGCCTGTGGAGAGAAGAAAGAGAAGGAGAAAGAGAGAGAGATTTTTCGGTTTGGAATTTTAATTTATGAATTTTATTTAATATTTATTTTTTTTATATGGATTTTATGAGTAACTAATCTCTCAGCTAGGGCTGAGATGAAGCCCCTAATTTGATTAACTCTTGTATAGGTTGATTTACTTTGAATTTTAATTAATTTGTTTCTTTCTTTCGAGTGGGCTTTATGGGTTTAAATTTATATTTCTCCATCTATCAACTTGACTAAAGTATATAGATGGACGTTGTATGGATGCTTATTACAGTGCTTGGGTCCGATCAAGAACAGTTTCTATAGAGGAAGAAACAGGTGCTTTAATGAATTTTGCATACCATGTGCCCGAC
The DNA here is from genome assembly GCA_030180095.1 of Magnolia changhungtana. Taxonomy (NCBI): domain Eukaryota; kingdom Viridiplantae; phylum Streptophyta; class Magnoliopsida; order Magnoliales; family Magnoliaceae; genus Magnolia; species Magnolia changhungtana. The sequence continues at coordinate 1,444,991 of JASAUF010000638.1, forward strand.
CAAGGACATGGATGTATTGTTCATGGCATTGCTTAAAGGAATTAGATACCTGATGCCCGATTCAGACACATGATTGTGCTTTTCTATTTAAGTGGTATCAATCAAGGTCAAGGTGAATCAACAAACAAAACAAGGGTTAGGATAGTTAGGGGTGGATTCGAAAGTCCTGGTGCTTTCTCTCTGATTGAATTTTCTTCCCTGTTCTTAATTGTTTTTCCTAAAATTGTGTTTAGCAGTTCATACCATTATTTGTTGGATTAGTTAAGAAGAATCATAGATTTGAATTGTGACAACCAGTCCTCGTGGGATTCGACCTCGATCTTACCGAGTTTATTACTACATCACAACCCTATACTTGGGGAGTGAACAGGTCGCAAGATAAGGTTTTCATTACAACTAGAATAACTTCAATCGGGTTCCATTTGACTAGTTTAAAGTGCTGTCAAAGTTTTTTCGATTTTAGAAACTCGACAATGCATGATTTTGATAAACGGGCAAGATCTTCCTCATTGTAACTCGGATTGGAGGAAACTCAGGTTTGTTAAGAAGATCATTTGACCACCTTTCCAATGAACTATAAATCATCCCGATCGATCATAATTTGTCCCCCAATAATATTATGACCATTTTGTATATAAGGACAACTGTACTTTTCCATGATTTTGAATATATGACCTCTCACACCTCAACACAACGCTATTCGGAAGGAATAAATGATATGGAGAGTGATCCATGGGTAGAGAGTATTCGTTTTATCTATTTTTGCATCTCAGTTATGTCATAAAGGGAGTTTAAGGGATTTTGGAGTTTAGATGCTCGGTCGTGACTAAATCACTACTAGATTTGGTGTTAGCCAATCAGGTATGTTGGTTGTCTCTGGCACGTGCTAAGTATGCTCCCAGCTTGATCCATTTGTATTTTCAATGATTTCCAAGTCAGTAAGAGACAATTCATTGAAGTCAAGTTGAAGCTCAAAGAGTAGCGTCTCCTTGTTTTAAGTAGGGTGTCTACAATGCCCTAAAATGATCTCGCAACATGGACGGATGGTGTGGATATAACATATACATCATTGTGGGCCCACAGAACTTGGTGACGTCAACACACCACCCAAGTCAGTGGGTGGTGTGTGGCACATCACGCATTCCGCTTAGCTCAGATGACCTGAGCATCTTAAATCATTTAACATCTATACTGGGACCCACCTGATGGGCTACCCCCATTGAAATATTATAAGCCTGATCAAAGTTTTGAAAATGATATCCAATAACATTGTGACACGTGGCTCATTTTAGAGATTTTTGTTGGACACGGATTTCTTGTGAAAGCCTTCCACATGAAGTTCCTAGGTTGAAAACCTGGATGGGCCCACCGTGATGTTTGTGAGAAATCTTCTCCGTCCATCCATTTTTTGAGATCATTTTAGGACATGGAACAAAAAATGACCTGAATCGAATACTCAAGTGGGCTGCGTAGGGAAATTCCTACCATTAAAACCTTCCTAAGGTCGAAAGTGATGTTTACATGCCATCCATATCGTTCGAAACATCATTCCTACTGAGATGAGCTAAAAACACAAATATCAGCCTGATTCAAAACTTCTACGGCCTCACAAATATTTCAATTGTGGATGTTCAATACTCACGTTTTCGGCCCACTTGAGTACTGGATCCGGGTCATTTTTGTGTATATGTCCTAAAATGATCTCAAAAAATGAATGGAAGGGGTAGATTTCTCACAAACATCACAGTGGCCCCATTAGGTTTCTAGCTTAGTAACTTCATGCGAAAGCATTTCAAAGGAAATTCGCGTCTTGTTAATTTCCCTCCAATGGCACGGCGAAACGGATTGGTTACTTCCCTGCCACTATGTCAATGGCTAATGGTTGGTGCTTTGTGGACCCCACCGTGATGTATGTGTTTCATCCATGCCATTTGTTGATGTAAAAATCCAGTTCGTCCTCACCGAGCTCCGAGCACCTGCACAGATGAACGATAATAGAGACCCTGGCTAGAGCAGGAGACCCTCCAATGCCAAAGTCAGGCATGAAATTTGGGTCTAAGTTGTTTGGATAGGGTTTTGGGTGTGAGATTTTGCGTACCTGTTCCTATAAACGAGTCCTTTATTTATACCATTTGATTAAAGTGAACGTGTCTGTCATTCTTGGCATGATTTCTACCATTAACCAGTAACTGTGTGTGCGTTGATGTCATCAGTTACTCTATGATCGTGGTATGATGGTTAATGTTATCGTGCCTTACTGGAATCGGTTTCTGCGCGTGGTTGTAGATTACCTCTCATCCGGGCCGATCCTATAGTCTGAGCAACTTAAAACAGACCGAGCCTACAAGTGGGCTGAGTCCACTTGCTCGCTAACAAGGATCTGGTTGGGTTTAATGGTAGAGCAAACATGTGTAATAGCTTCTTCTGGGTTTCAGGTTGATGTGAAAGCTCTACAAAAAACTTGGCAGCTAGGCATTATCTCAACTGGTCGTCTGGACTTAGGCAGAGTAGATGAGCCAAGCACAACTATCCCTGACTGGGCTCGGATCACAATACGTGTCGAGGGTCAAATATTGCATATTATCCCCCATTTATTACTTGGTTTTATGAGCATGACAATGCTTAATGTTCTATTTTAATCATGTTTATGTTGCAAGGTGAATTCAAGGATGCTAAAAGCATGGATTTAACGCTTAAGAATCACCAAAGCCAAGGATGGATCTTATGAGACCAAGAATGAAGAATTCACATGCTAAAGATCCAAGAAAACCAAGTGAGGAATGAAGAGAATTGAAGACTTGAAGTGAAGAAAAGGAACCCTAAAAATCTTCCTGCTTTGACTAGTCTAAGCCCTCCCTCAACCAGTATAAGGCTCCTGCTTGACTAGTCGAAGAATTCTCGAATCGAACTCCAGTAATGAAATCCTCTAAATTCCCGTCATCCTCGACCAGTTAAAGGAGACCCTCGACCAATTGAAGGTTGTCCTCGACCAGTCTAAGGATACGTAAATTCTGCGTGGATTGCGTAAATTTGAGGCAGTTTCCAAAATTTTCCAACTCGGTGCAAAAGTTGGAGTTCCAAAACTATAAATAGGAGTCCTTAAGATGTTCCTAAGCATCTTCTAGAGTTTGAAGAGTGAAGCAAAAGGGTGGAGAAGCCATTGTCAAGTGCTTTTCTTCCTTTTCCTTATTAGTTTTTTTGCTTTTCTTAAGAGATTTTAGTTCAATCATGCCTATGGTTGGATAAACCTCTTAGTTAGGGCTAAGAGGTGAAGCTTATAGCGTGAACTTTGATTCATGTTTATATTAAACCTTCTTTGATTCTAGTTTGATTTTAAACGAATACTTTCAGTTCTTAATGGTTTATTGTGACTCAAATTACAGTAGATCTGCAATAGCTTTGAGTATCTTCTTTTCCTGATTTTGAGATTGTGGGATTAGTAAATCCTATTGTTAGCCATCGTCCCATGGGCATGGTTTGGTGATGGAATCTCTTCCAATTATCACAATTCTCCTCCATTGAGAATTAGGTAAGGGAAAGTTCAGATTGATCTTAATTGTATATCTTCCAATTAGATAGGATAGGACTCCAATTCTAATCGTGTGACTTGAATCAAGTAAGAGGGCTCCTTGATCTCTACAAGTTGATCCTTGGAAACCCTACCTTTGAATTTGTTAGTTTTAATCACTTTAATCACAATTACTCTCTCAATTAATTCATATTTAAATTCACATCTTCTTCTAGTTCTACTTGTACTTACTTTCAGAAACGTACAAGATTAGTCCTAATGGATTCGACCTCAGTCTCACCGAGATTATTACTACATTGTGACCCTACACTTGGGGTTGTGAACATTAGGTCAGTTGTAGATAGGAACGCCTTGGTCACTGGTCAGACCTTTGTAGCTTCGCTATCTTGCCTGATGAAGTATATGACGTGGCCGCTCAGTTGGCCGAGCAAATCTTGAATGAAGCTCAGTTGACCCATCCAAAGATGTAACCGAGCTGAGCCGACTTCAATTGGGGTCGGCCCAGATTCTCCCATAACAAAAGCCCCCCACTCCTTGAGTTTACAATGCAAGCTCAGGGAGTGTATTCACTTTGGAAGACGAGTGGACGGTGCAGGTCTTATTATCCAATTACGTCAGGAACTGTTCCATAATCATAATGTCTAGTCTCATTATTGAGGCGTCAGGTTCCCTACAGTGGGCGGTTCGCTTCCTGGCAAGTGGTTGAAGGGTACGTGTCATAGGTTGAGGAAATAAGATGACCGAATCGCCTAGGAATCCATCATGAGCATCACAATAGAGAAAAAGGTGGGTGGCTCTTCACATACCACATTAATTGCCATTAGCTGTAGGTGGGGCTCGGCCATGGAAGGCATGATGCTCTGACTAATGAGGCGTTACCACATATGGATTAGTGCTCAACAACGACTGTCTGTCTTCAGCAATAACAGCTTGTCATGATTGCTTTATGACTGAGAACAGTATAAGAACCACTACTCCACTCATTTGGTTCATCATTTGCTAGCCATCATTCTACCGTTGTGACTTTTGGAGTGAGCGAATTCATGTGAATCTCTCTGTTCTTTACTTCTTACTTTCCCAATCTTTTCTTTTCGCCTCTCCATCAATCTCAATGTTAAACGGTCTAGATGATGTCCGCGAGGGCTATGCCTTTGAGGGCAACAGTGAGCTAGAGAGTACAGACACCAGGCTTTGGCAATCAACAAAAATTCCAACTGCTATACCCCTAACTCCTCGGGTTAAAAAGGCTAAGATTAAGAAGGATGCTACTCGAGATACAGGCAAGAAGAGAATTTGTTGAGCACCCGGTTCAAGGATGAACGCTGGACCCGAGGGCGGACGGGGAGCTGAGGTTGTCTCAGGGGGGGGGGGTCGGTCCTGGGCGAGTCCCAAATGGCAACTATCCGAGCAGAGTACCAAATCTTAGACTCTATGAATATCCGAGCCCCAGCTCCATTCGATGCCCCTAGGAACCCAGCCGAGGGCAAAATAACTATCTTCATCTATGCTCTCCAGTGTAGATTGCAGTTCCCGCTCCATCCATTTGTGTAGTCGATAATGGCGTACTTGAAGCTGGCTCCTGGTCAGCTCGCCCCAAACTCTTGGAGGTTGTTGGTCGCTGCCTTCATCATCTGGCATCAACTCAAGAACAAAGATCTGATGTCATATGAGTTTATGTACCTTTACCAAGCTAAGCACAATCCACAAGAGATGTGCTGGTACCACTTGTCGACAAGGCAAAATCATGGTAAAGGCCTCATCACTGGGCTTTCGACCTCCAACAAGGATTGGAAGAATAAGTGGTTTTGGGCTCCGGGGAATGGGAGGCGCCTGCCTCTGAGCTCGGCAGTCTTCGGGATAAAGTGCCCATGAAATTTTCTAGGCCAGGTCGAATATTGCAATGGAATTTGCATTTTCGCTTTCAGGTACTTAGTTTTGTAGTGTAATGATGTAACGCCCTGAGTTTCGAGGGTTGAGCAAAGCTCTACTCCCAAGATCCAGCACATCACTTATGCAATATGGATAATGATTGTTCAGATTTTGCCCATATTAATGAGTTAAACATGAATGGGATTATACTAAAATAGCATATCATACTCCGGATATAATTAAATTAAGCAAGCGGAAGTCTGAAACATATATACTTAAGCATATAAGTGTTTCACTACCTCCAGAGTATGAGTATGTAATCGGGCTAAATATATATACATGTATTGTTTCAAAATAAACAAAATGTGAAAAAGTAGATGTGTCCAACTAAGCCAAATATCCCTGTAGTCCCTATGCATTGACACGAGGTCTATATTGACCCGCTCAAGAGCTGAAAATAAGAGAACTCCTCATCTATAAAGTCTCACTCCATTGAATAGACTTCACCAGCACCTGCATCTAAACCAGAGTCTAGTTGGTGTTTTAAAACACCATCCCATAGTGGGAATGAGTGGTTGTAAGTGCTATAGTTTATATCAGTCTATATCCCCGTCGGCTGTCAAATTTGTGATGATAAAATCACTGTTATATAACTTGTATAAGTGAAGCTCTTTCCAAGATCAACTTTCTTAAACTAGCAAAGTTCACAACAAGCAAAGATCACAAGTACAAAGATCAACCTTGACTTCAAGTATTGCTCACAAGACAAGACTCAAGAATGCAAGACTTCAAGAAGAGTACAAGGCAGTTCGTAAAGAACTCAAGACACTTTCAAGGTTGAGCTACATCAAGACTTCAAGGCTTAAACTTCAAGGTCACTTGTTCCTAATGTTTTCAATGTCCTTACTTCTTGATTGGGGTTTGATTGACCATAGGTTGACCTTAGAAGTAGGCCATTTTGGATACATAAGTCATATGTATATGACACATGTGTTTGGGCAGTTTGGGGACTTGTTTTAGGCTTTCTTCGACTAGTCCTAGCTTTGCTTCGACCAGTCCAAGAAATTCCTTGATCAGTAGTAAGTTTGTTACAAAATTCGGATAATTTCTGTTAGGCTTCGACCAGTCCTAGAATTTGTTCGACCAGTCGAAGGAACAGTGTCGACTGCTTCTACGACTAGTCGAACATCTTCGATTCAAAGTCCAGCGATAATTTACAAGGTCTTCGACCAGTCGAAGGTGACCTTCGACCAGTCGAAGATGACCTTCAACCAGTCGTAGAACGGTCAAAGCTTATCGCGCCCGATTTTTTTCAAATCTGTTATTTCTTCGACTAGTCGAAGAGCTCCCTAGACTAGTCAAAGATGCAATCTGCTCACTTATAAATAGAGCACGAATCTCAGAAGAATTTAAGCAATTAATTAATCCATTTAAGCCAATCTTCGTCAAACTTCTGAGAGATAATTTTGTGCTCCATCTAAGCTAAGTGTGCTTATTTTATACTCTCTTTCTTTAGCTTTATTTAATTGATTTTATTTTTGCTATTCCAATCTAATTTGAAAAGAGGAATTGTTATTCCCTTTCTTTGGAATCAAAATCAATTAAGGCAAGTCCTATTTAGTTTAATTTAAAATCTATTAGAACTAGAACCATTGTAATTGAGTACTGGACATTGAACTTGAACATTCAATCATTTACTCTGATTTGGTTCTACCGGGCTGCTACAACGAAGGAGATAATCAGGTATTTTACATTTTATTGTAAATTCCTTTCTGTTTTTTGTTTCTTTCAAGATTTGTCAGAAAAATCTTGTTGTTTTGGTTATCTGAGGAGAGCCAGGAAAACTCAGAAGTGGGGTTTTTTTTAATTGTGTAAGCCCACAGACAAAGACACAATTGTAAAGGTTTTGGGTGAACCTATGAAAACCTAATTTGTTAGTGAACGCTAATATCCCTTGTGTGAGGATATTAGGAGTGGAGTAGCATTTTGTGTGGCTGTTGTTTAACAATTGGTGAACACACAGGCGAATCACTATAATCCCTTGTGTTGTGGTTGAATGATTTACATTTCTAATCTTTAATATTCATTTGTGGGATGTATGTGTGGTGGTGAATGTTGTAATCATTTAATTCAAGCATTGTGGGAATTTTGTAATAATTTAGAATTTACTTTCTGCTATTCCTCTATCTGCTTGAAATTCAATTTCCTTTAAAGTTGTTCCAGAAAGGTTGCCCTGCCATTTTTATGGTGTATGGCTGTCCCTAGAACAACACATTTGTGATTACAACTTAATTCAGTTTGTGCTTATTTCTGCATTCCTCTTTGGTTTGAGATTTGATACAAAGATCTTTCTAGAAATAAGGTTGTCCTACCATAAACTCTGATTTTTGGTGTAAGGTTGTCCTTAGAACAACATTTGTATCAACCTCTCAAATTCAGATATTTAAGGTTGTTTTACTTTTTTGCATTGTAATTTATTTTGGCTAGCATATTTGTTTTAATTTCGCTGTTATAAGATTTATTTGGCATTGTCCTATTCACCCCCCCTCCCCCCTTCCTGGACATATAGCTAGGCCTCTTTAAGTGGTATCACAGCCTAATAGCTCGTTCTTATTGCTTTTTATTTAGATTTATTTCCTGAGCTAACGATCTAAGCTATTTAAAAAGATGTCAAATTTTGATAGCCTTTCAGTCACTAGGCCTCCACCATTTAATGGCTCCAACTATGCCTATTGGAAAGCCAGAATGAGAATCTTCCTAAAATCAATGGATGAGAGTGTGTGGCGAGCCACAGTGACGAAATGGAAACCTCCTACCAGTGAAGTAACTGAATCCAACGGTTCAAAAACTATGTCTGTACCTGCTTATTATTTATGGACCACTCTTCAGAAAAGTGAGTATAGTGCCAATGCTAAAGCACTAAATGCAATCACTTGCGCACTATCACCGGATGAGTTCAAAAGAATCATATCCTGTGATACTGCAAAGCAAGCCTGATATATACTAGAAATGACACACGAGGGTACATCAATTGTCAACAAGTCGAAAGTCCAACTCCTCACAACCAAATTTGAAGAAATTCATATGGAGGAAAATGAAATGTTTATGGACTTTTACACTAGACTAAATGACATTGTAAACTCAATGTGGGGTCTTGGCGATAAAATCCCAGAAAGTAAAGTGTGTGCAAAGATATTACGCTCACTTCCTGAACGGTTCAATTCTAAAGTAACCGCGATCCAGGAACTTTGTGATACGGACAATATGAGGGTAGAAGAACTAGTTGGTTCTTTACAAACCTACGAGTTAAACTTTAAAGCTCCTAAAGGTAAATCGATCGCTCTAAAATCCTCTAAATGTAATTCAGAAGAAAATTCTGATTCAGAAGATGATATGGCTCTTTTGGCTAAGAAATTCTACAAGATTTTTAGAAGCAAGAAAAGGGTTAATTTCCAAAAATTAAATGATAAAAAGAAGTTTAGACCCAAATCTCGAAAATCTTTGAAAGATAGTCAATGCTACAATTGTCAAGAATATGGGCATTTGGCAAATAGATGTCCCAAAAAGGACAAACCCAAGAAGAAGGGTATGTTGGCTACGTGGGATGAATCATCTGATTCTGAAGCTTCTTCTGAATCAGAAGATTCTGAAACTAAGTTAGGGAATGAAGTTAAAGCTCTTATGACTCTAGCCAAATTCACTTTTTCAGATAATGACTCAACAAGTGAAGAAAATCTGAATAGTGAATATGAAAATGAAGATGATCTTCAAGACACTTACAATGCCTTATATAAGGAAAGTTGTAAAATTGCTGTCAAACTTAAACTTCAAAAAGAAAAGTTTTCTAAACTAAAAGAATGTTTTGAATCACTTGTCTTAGAAAAATCACAAATTTCAGAATTTTTTAAAAAATCAAAATGCGATTTGGAATTCAAAAACTCTTTAATTGTTGATTTGAAATCTGAGATTGAAAATCTCAAAAAGGAAGTATCTTCTCTTCTGAGTCAAAAGGACACATGGAAATATGCCCAAGGTGATCCAAAGTTAGAAAAACTCTTATCCAGATCAAGAAAATGTGGCGATCTATCCGGGCTGGGCTATGATAAAAATTTATCTCCTAAACAAAAGTATACTCCTCCTATGTTTGTGAAAGAAGAGTCCTCAAACTCAAAAGGGAAAAATACTTATCAAGGTTTTTCTAGAAATTCAAAAACTCTTCAAAAACCTAGAAGCAGCCATGTCAACTTTAATCAGAAACGAAATCCACTAGCTGAAAAGATAGTAGATTTACTCAAGGAGCTCCTAAAATCTAACTCTATAGGTTATACTTACAACTATAAACAAAAGAAGATCAACTATGTTCCTAAACCCAAAACAGTTATGAAATGGGTTCCTAAAGTCACCTGCTTGGTTACTCACACTGCTTTCAAAGCAACAAGTCATTCAAAGTGGTACCTAGACAGTGGATGTTCTAGGCATATGACAGGTGACAAAGCTTTATTCAAGGATCTAAAAGATATGACTGATGGCTCAGTCACATTTGGTGATGGTAGCAACTGCAAGATTATAGGCCAAGGTACGGTTCAACTGTTTAATCTTCCTATGTTTAAAAACGTTTTATATGTTGAAGGCTTAAAACATAACTTGCTTAGTATATCTCAGATATGTGATAATAATCATAGTGTTCGGTTCTCTAATTAAAGCTGTGAGATACTAAATAATAAAGGTTCTGTAATATTAACTGGACGTAGAACGTCTGAAAATTGCTATATCATTAGCGAATCCAGCTCATCTAATCAAACATGTTACATGGTCCATACAGACGAGACTGATTTATGGCACAAACGTCTTGGACATGTTCATTATCGAAATTTATATAGATTGAGCAATCAAGAACTTATAAGAGGTTTACCCAAACTTCAGAAATTAGATAAAATATGTGGTGAGTGCCAGATAGACAAACAAACAAGGAACTCACACAAAAAGGTGAATTCAAATACCACATCAAAACCACTCGAACTTCTCCACATGGATCTAATTGGACCTACCAGAACGGAAAGTCGTGGTGGTAAAAAGTATATCTTAGTAATAGTTGATGACTTTACCAGATTCACTTGGGTAGCCTTCTCAAGGGATAAATCTGAAACCCTTGAAGAAGTTAGAAAAGTTCTCAAAATGATTTAAACTGAAAAATCTTCTCAAATCAGTAAGATTCGTAGTGATCATGGATCTGAATTTGAGAATAGCAATTTTGAGAAGTTCTGTACTGACCAAGGAATATTACATGAATTCTCAGCTCCCAAAACTCCACAACAAAATGAAATTGTAGAAAGAAAGAATAGGGTGCTTCAAGAAATGAGCATGGTTGGGGAATTAACCTATTTCCTTGGTTTGCAAGTAAAGCAACAATCTGAAGGAATATTCATCTCTCAATCTAAGTATGCCTTGAATCTAATCAAGAGATTTGGATTTGAGAATGGCAAGAATTTCGATACTCCTATGAGTACTACCCTGAAACTCTCAAAAGACTCTAATGGTAAAAATGTTGATTCAAAACTTTATCAGAGTATGATTGGTAGTTTGTTATACTTAACTGCTAGTAGACTTGATATCTCTCTAAGTGTTGGTATTTGTGCAAGATTTCAATCTGATCCAAAATAATCACATTTAATTGCTGTCAAGCGGATTATTAGATATGTCGCAAGTACTGTAAATCTTGGTCTCTGGTATCCTCATGAGACTAGTGTCCAACTTGCTGGGTACTCAGATGCTGACTGGGCTGGTAATCTAGATGATAGAAAATCAACCAGTGGTGGTTGCTTTTACATTGGAAATTATTTAGTTTCCTGGTTTAGTAAGAAACAAAATTCTATATCACTCTCAACAGCTGAAGCCGAGTATATCGCAGCTGGTAATGCATGTACACAGCTTGTTTGGATGCACCGAATGCTAAGTGATTATGGAATTAAACAGGATTCTATGTTATTACATTGTGATAATTCCAGTGCAATAAATATTTCAAAAAATCCTACTCAGCATTCTCGTACTAAGCACATTGACATTAGATTTCATTATATTCGGGAATTGGTAGAAGAAAAAGTTATATCTCTGGAATATATTCTTACTGAAGATCAGCGAGCTGATATTTTCACAAAACCTCTTGATAAAAGCAGGTTTAATAAAATGAAATTTGATCTTGGCATGTGTATTTCAAAATGATTATTTATGCCTACGTGTATCATAGTGTATATATTTGCTAGGTTTAATTCCAACTTTTTTTTATATATAAAAATTTTTTTTGCAAGAAATATGAAATTCTGGACGTCCTTCGACCTGTCGTGACTGTACTCGATCAGTCGACCTTCGACCGGTCGTAGATACCCACGACCAGTCGTAGATCTCGAAAATCACTTAAAATTTGGAGATTTTTTCTTTCTTCCTCATTTCGTTTTTCCTTTCTAAGGAGCCGAGCTTCGACTGGTAGAACCCACCATTCTTGTTCTTCAAGGTTAGTGTTCCATTTTCGCTTTTCTTGCAAATTTGTGTCTAGATTGCTTTCTTTTCTTACTTGAAGCTTTCTATTTAGGATTTCATTGAGATTTGGGGTTTGGATTTTTAAAAATCTGATTGAAGTAAACCCATTTCTCAATCCTTTGCAACTCTTTATTTCCTTGTTATTGTTGTTGCATATGGCTTCTAGAGGTAGAAAAACTACTTCCCGTGCTCCTTCTTCTTCCTCCAGATCGACCAAACGTCATCTTCTTATGGGATTTTCTGACTAGTCTATATGGGATTTTCTGGTTTGTAATAACTTTAAATCTTAGTACTATGTTGTCTGATTTGGAATTGGATACTATTTTTCTTTTATGCTGGGTATTTGTTTATTGTGATACTATGCTGATTTTGAGTTGGACAGTTTCTATTTTTCTGCTATAATCTCATCTCTCCTCATATTTCTCTCATATATTCTTTTCTTTCGTTCTTCTTCTTTGTTATTTTCTTTGTCATATTGTGACAAAAAGGGGGAGATTGGTTTGTGGTTTGTATTTAAACGATGTGATTGTGAGAGGAGGAGTAGCATTGGTTATGTTACTCAGGGGGAGTATGGGAGTATGTTTGAACTAATTTGAACTGGTTGAATTGAACTGGTTGAATGTTAGATATTGAATATTGATTTGCAGGTAAACCAGTTGACATTAACTGATTTATATCTTGGTTATGTGTTTTGTCACTAATTTGACAAAGGGGGATATTGTAAGTGCTATAGTTTATATCAGTCTATATCCCTGTCGGTTGTCAAATTTGTGATGACAAAATCACTGTTATATAACTTGTATAAGTGAAGCTCTTTCCAAGATCAGCTTTCTTGAACTAGCAAAGTTCACAACAAGCAAAGATCACAAGTACAAAGATCAACCTTGACTTCAAGTATTGCTCACAAGACAAGACTCAAGAATGCAAGACTTCAAGAAGAGTACAAGGCAGTTCGTAAAGAACTCAAGACACTTTCAAGGTTGAGCTACATTAAGACTTCAAGGCTTAAACTTCAAAGTCACTTGTTCCTAATGTTTTCAATGTCCTTACTTCTTAATTGAGGTTTGATTGACCATAGGTTGACCTTAGAAGTAGGCCATTTTGGATACATAAGTCATATGTATATGACACATGTGTTTGGGTAGTTTGGGGACTTGTTCTATGCTTTCTTCGACTAGTCCTAGCTTTGCTTCGACCAGTCCAAGAAATTCCTCGATCAGTCGTAAGTTTGTTACAAAATTCGGATAATTTCTATTAGGCTTCGACCAGTCCTGGAATCTGTTCGACCAGTCGAAGGAACAGTGTCGACTGCTTCTACGACCAGTCGAACATCTTCGATTCAAAGTTCAGCGATAATTTACAAGGTCTTTGACCAGTCAAAGGTGACCTTCGACTAGTCGAAGATGACCTACGACCAGTCATAGAACGGTCAAAGCTTTTCGCGCTTGATTTTTTTCAAATCTGTTATTTCTTTGACTAGTCGAAGAGCTCCCTAGACCAGTCGAAAATGCGATCTGCTCACCTATAAATAGAGCACGAATCTCAGAAGAATTCAAGCAATCAATTAATCCATTCAAGCCAATCTTCGTTAAACTTCTGAGAGATAATTATGTGCTCCATCTAAGCTAAGTGTGCTTATTTTATACTCTTTTTCTTTAGCTTTATTTAATTGATTTTGTTTCTGCTATTCCAATCTAATTTGAAAAGAGGAATTGTTATTCCCTTTCTTTGGAATAAAAATCAATTAAGGTAAGCCCTAGTTGGTTTAATTTAAAATCTATTAGAACTAGAACCATTATAATTGAGTACTGGACATTGAACTTGAACATTCAATCATTTACTCTGATTTGGTTCTACCGGGCTGCTACAACGAAGGAGATAATCAGGTATTTTACATTTTATTGTAAATTCCTTTCTGTTTTTAGTTTCTTTCAAGATTTGTCAGAAAAATCTTGTTGTTTTGGTTATCTGAGGAGAGCCAGGAAAACTCAGAAGTGGGGTTTTTTTAATTGTGTAAGCCCACAGATAAAGACACAATTGTAAAGGTTTTAGGTGAACCTGTGAAAACCTAATTTGTTAGTGAACGCTAATATCCCCTGTGTGAGGATATTAGGAGTGGAGTAGCATTTTGTGTGGTTGTTGTTTAACAGTTGGTGAACACACAGGTGAACCACTATAATTCCTTGTGTTGTGGTTGAATGATTTACATTTCTAATCTTTAAAATTCATTTGTGGGATATATGTATGGTGGTGAATGTTGTAATCATTTAATTCAAGCATTGTGGAAATTTTGTAATAATTTAGAATTTACTTTCTGCTATTCCTCTATCTGCTTGAAATTCAATTTCCTTTAAAGTTGTTCCAGCAAGGTTGCCTTGCCATTTTTATAGTGTATGGCTGTCCCTAGAACAACACATTTGTGATTACAAGTTAATTCAGTTTGTGCTTATTTCTGCATTCCTCTTTGGTTTGAGATTTGATACAAAGATCTTTCTAGAAATAAGGTTGTCCTACCATAAACTCTGGTTTTTGGTGTAAGGTTGTCCTTAGAACAACATTTGTATCAACCTCTCAAGATCAGATATTTGAGGTTGTTTTACTTTTCTGTATTGTAATTTATTTTGGCTATCATATTTGTTTTAATTTCACTGTTATAAGATTTATTTGGCATTGTCCTATTCACCCCCCCTCTAGGACATATAGCTAGGCCTCTTCAGTGGCCAACTCAGTGGTACTATAAGGCAAAAGTTAACATGTTATCGAGTCAATCAAGCAGTAATGATAAAACAATATAACAATCACTTCCTAACTACTCTTGTTAACGCAGGAATGGAGTGCAAGTAATGATGTATGCTCTCGCATCAAAGCTCCCTCATAAGCGACTCCGACAACCTATTTCGCATATGACAATACTCCCTCAAAATAGTGCAACTTCATTGCCTTTAAAGTACATCCTAACTAATGCAATGTGATGCATGATCATGTTAGTCGAGTACTTAATTAAGCTTATTCATACAGCAGGTTTGGGAAGCTAGGGTACCTCCCTTTATATCATTGACCCGAACCGAAGGATCCATCTAGGGTCATCAATTCTAGTTAAGCACATAAGATAGGCAAGTTGTAGGGCATCACTCCTAATGAAAAGCAGTCGATAGGCAAATTCAGAAGTTTAAACTCGCAGTCACTACGGGAGGCTCGTTACCTTAGCGTAGGCTGACAGCACGAACACGGTATCCCATACCACCATGTCTGGCTCACGAGTCTTAGTTACTCACTGATCACTATGGGGAGGCTTGTCACCCCAGCGTAGGCCGATAGCTCGAACATGGTGTCCCATACCACCATGCCTGGCTCATGAGTCTTAGCGGATCATAGTATCATGGTTAAAAATGAGCCTTTTACATTGGTGATGGGTACCTTAGATTCAAGAAGTAGTGTCCATACATGGTAAACACACAATAGGCCAATCGGTTCGTTAGGCAAGTTCGATTGGTTCGGGCACACACTAACTTAATTGACATGGAGTGCATAAGAACTCCTCGTGGCCTAACCATTGTCAACAATCGTCGTGTGACCCGGATTCGTCGAGCTTACCCAATGTGGCGAGACTAATTCGGCCACCCGAACAGGGACTATTATCAATTGCCTAGGCTACGTTGTAGTCCCAATCTTACTCAAATGTAGCACATAAACACATGTGATAATCACTTCAACATTTAACAAACAATTCAAGTGAATTCCTCGTTTGAGCATTTCATCAAACACATTAAACATGTTACCAAACACTTACATTTTATCCATAAATTGTATAGCGACAAATATGAGTACATAAAAGAAACTATACATATGAATAAGGTAATTAAAAATCCTATCTTAATACTCTTAATAAATACAAATCATCAACAATCTCTCAATCAGATAATTCATCAAACACTTAGACTACACTTCACTAAATATATAGACTAGGTTAGTTACAACGTATATTTTAGCAAACCTTATACAGAGAGGTCAGCAGGCATATGACAATGATGAATCCTATATTAGTAGTCATGGCAAGCACAAATCATGTTTACGTGTTCATTCAAACATTTTAACAAGCACATGGGATGCATCTTTTGTTCAACATAGTTCATACATGTATATTATATCGAAAACGGCATATCTAAGATAATATGGCAGCAATCAAGTCAGACATAAATCATTAGCTGACATTGAAAGCATTGATAACCATAACCTAATCATTTATAGTCCACACCTTTCATCGAAATACTTGATTCAGACTCGGTTCAAACTCTAACGTTTTCTAAACGGAACGTCGGGCACCTAGATGACGTAATAGGTTAGCTAGTTTGACAAATAATCAGCTTGGATCTCTATAACAAGATTAGGGTTAGGGTTTCTTATCCAAAAATTATAGCCAAAACAGATTGTGTAGTGTAACAGGGAGGTGATTCAGTGCGTGGAGTTGTGGGAGAGAATTACTGCAGCAATCTCCCAAAAGCCCTCTCTTTCATCATTTCTCTTCTTTTTTCTCTCCCTCAGGGTTTTGGAGAAATTCGTATATGAGAGAGGTGGGGTGAAATAAGGGTTATTTATAAGCCCAGAAGTGATGCAAATGGCTTCGGGGCCATTATATACATAGGTTATCCCCTTTGGGCAGCTATTTTTGACAAACAGGGCTCACATGGAGGCCCACTACACACTTATGTCATAGGGTATGCTCTCTGACAATGGATCTATACCAGGATTTGATTTTGGTTCGGTTAGATAAGCTGATTGACCATGGAGGGCCTGTGTCAGATCAACGGTCATACTTACTCGATCGGGGCCACCGTTATACGGATATGTGCAGGAAAATTTCTCTGTTCCATGCGTGAAGTTCAGATAGAAACTGATGGTCTGAAATCCTCAATTTCGCGTGTGAGCGAATGGCCCAATTCACTTAAGTTTTATTACATTTTCTAAAGATATTCGCGTTTCTCACACACTTCACTGGGAGCTCAAGTTGTGTGTTTCTGGACATTATCTGGGCTTGATTCCTGCGATGGTTGTCAAGCCCAGTAGGACGGATATAATCCTATAGTTTCGCGGTCATTGGACTCTCGACGTGCAGTCTAGGTCCGATACGGAGTTTTAATGTACTCCCGAGAGCGACAGGCCCTTGGGACTTTTCCCAGGTCTTTAAGTGACATTGAGTTAGTGGTATTAATGGTTTTAGGCCTTCTCATTTATGGAAATGGTGGCCTAAGCATAATCCACCGATTATTTAGTTCAGTACTTAACTAAATTCCACCTAAATTATATGACAAGATGCGATCCTCGGGTAGTCCTGCCCGAGGTGGTACTTGGGTCCTTGTACGGATTTTTCTGAGACGTTACAAATGAGTTGTTTTTTGTCCTTAGTAGTCTATTCATTTTTTCGCATCCAACCTATCTTGTTCTTGATCCCGAGCTATTTCTCATTTTATTCATTTTTCAGGCGGTGCCTGTGTTCTTGTCAACTCGGTAGAGGCTGCAAGAGCTAGGCAGGAAAGAGGCAGAGAATAAAGACCTCCGGAGGGAGAGGGTTGAGATGTAACGCCCCAGATTTTTGCCAACCTGGGATTAGATATCCTTAGGCAATGGGTCGATCCTAATACCTCATTAACTTGTCAAAATTGAATCCCAAAGTCTAAAGCCGCCTTTGAACTCATTTCCTTCACAAACCTCACCCTTCATCACCTTGATCTTCCAATTTTTCTAATAACTTTCACCCTAGACACTATCTTAAACTAGCTAAGTAGTATAACTTGGATCACTTTATATACAAACTCCAAAGGCCTGAGTACCACCTCGACCAGAATTCACTTAGGACTAAATCTTTTAGAAATGAGACAAAGTAACTAGGTGTGAAACCAGATTAGCTACGAAATCCGTTCGAATCGCTTTAAATACATTCTGCAAGACCCAAAACTTGTAGAATCATTGGCGCTAGGTTACCCTAAAGTTTAGAACCAAACTCATTTCCGTCTGCTTCGGGAATGAAACGAAACTTCATATTAGGTCTAGATCGCACATCGGGTGTCCGATTAACCCGAAGCTAAGGAACTAGGACCGCCCCACTGGGCTTAACAATCATCTCAAAAATCAGCTCCATCCGATGTTCCATGGCCATTCGTTTCGATTCGGAGCGAGGGAGTGTGAAAAACACTATTCCCATCCAAAATAAATATCCGGAATAGTGATCGCATCATTCGTTGACGCGTCAAGATAAGCAACCCGACCGCCGAATCGGACCAAATTACACCCTCGGATTAAGAAAATTTCAGAACATTTACATGTACTTGGAATTTCTGATCGTGGCCCACTGACCGTCGAACTGAAAGTGGTCCGCCACGTGCGATCTGGGTATCCGATCGAGTCAAAAACGTAATCCCACGTAGATCCATAGATGGTGAGCTTAAGTTTGACATTTGGTTCAAGGAGGGCCACAAGAACTTCCCTTTTGAGCTGGACAAGTGACGAAAATCCTATATTAGCAGTACCCCTTGAACCTGAGTCTAATTTCGTAATGTTTGTGGCTATAAAAGGAGCTTAGAACAGCCCCTCTCACAGCCATACGAATTTTGGAGAAAACCCTAGAGGGAGAGAGAGAAAAGAGAGAGAAAGACTTGGAGATTGTTGCCGATTTCCCTCCTCCTGCTTTGGCTTGTTACACGGCCTACACCGCCCTATTCTAGGCATTTTCCCGGCGTTTTCCGTCCTATTTGAAGGTAAGAAACCCTAACCCTAGGTCTGATTTGAGGTGGGATCGATGTGGGTTGCGTAACAACTAACCGATTCCGCTCTTTAGGCTAGAAATCTCCCGTATACGGAAGTTCTTCTACCCTTGCTGATTCGTTTCGTTTCCAAAGGCAAAGGTGAGGACTTTAAGTGTATAAGTTACGGTTTTCAATGCTTTCAATGTCAGATAATGGTAGATTCATGATCTGCATGCAATTGCACATGTACAAAGTGCTTTCCGTTTCCTGTTTCGATTAACGTTGTGAAATATGGAATTTCACATATTCTAGGTATACGTAGAAATACCGTATATGTTTTTTTTTTTGGATAAATGTTTGACATGTTTATTTAATGTATGATTATATAATATATGAATAAAATACTAGTTTGGCGAAAGGAATCGCCAAAATACATGTTCACTTGTAAATGCGACGTATGTTGAAATTGTGTATGTTAGAAATACCGTATACGTATTTCTTTTGGAATAATGTTTGACATACTTATTTAATATATGATTATATAATATATGAATAAAATACTAGCTTGGCGAAAGGAATCGCCGTATTACAAGCTCCCTTGTAAACACTATGTATGTCGAAACTGGGTACACTAGGAAGTACCCTATACGTATAAATTTTTTGAAATGATTGTCGTGTTTATTTCTTTGAATGAATATGATGTATATGTATAAAATATTAGTTTGGCAAAGGGACAACCCTAGTACACATTTCTCTAGCATACGTCATGTATGTTGAAATAGTGCATTCCAAGTGTTGGTAAAATCACTTGTGAGTGTAAGTGCTTAAGTGTTAGAACCTTAGGTAGGTGCTGAGATGGGATTCTTAGCTACCTTAGAGCCACCTATGACATCCTCCATGTGGTTATTCACTCTAATCACTCGCCTATGAAAAAATAAGTATTTGTATCCCTATTTGCATAATGCTTTATAACGTGCTTTTGAACATGCTTTGTGACTTGTTTATTAACATGCTTCATGATATGCTTTATAATATGATTGCTAGTGTTCTTGAATTACCATGTTATCATGCCATATTTCACATGCTATGGTTAGGATTTGACTGAGCTTGGGACTATGTTCATAGTCCAGGCATCCGGTATCAGACTTGAAGATGTGGTTGGGATTCGTTCCGCCACGCATGATGTGTTGGCGAACCCGTGTCGTACTTCGGTTGGTGATAGTGGTTGGCCACACGAGGTGCTTCTGCGCTTCATATCGCCTAACTTGTTGTGCGCTCGAGCCAGCCGAACACGTCAAGTAAACCGTGTGTCTTATGTATGTTCACCATGTTTGGTCGCTAATGCTTGAACCTAGGGTACCAAACTTACCAGTGAAAATCCCGTTAAACCATGGTACCTCGATCCGCTAAGACTCATGAGCCGGGCATGGTGGTATGGGACACCGTGGTCGAGAGCTATCGGCCTACGCCTGGGCTACGTGCCTCCCCGTAGTGACCAAGGAGCAACTTAACTCGTGAGTGATTATGGTGGTATGGGACACTATATTCGCGTCATTTGCCGCCTACATTGATAAGGTGATGGGGGAGTGGTGCAACCTTTGTGCGTAACAGCCCTGGCAGCCCTTTGTAGTGACCGCGAGCATATTCTGAAGTTGCAGCGTGCCTTAGAGTTTGCCGCGATATATAGAGTATGAACTAGGCCTGTTTCTGTATAGTGATGAATCGTTTAAGGGGTGATGGGGGAGTGGTGCAACCTTTGTGCGTAACAGCCCTGGCAGCCTCTGCAGTGACCTAGAAAACACACCATCATCTGATATTAACTAGGACCGACGACCCTAGATTGGATCATGTTTGGAAATGATATAAGGGAGGTACCTTAGTTTCCCAATCTTCCTGTTTGAAATGGACTAATTAAAAACTCGGTAATCATGCTCATCATGCATCGCATGTGCCTGGAAGATGTGGAGCACTGTGGGATGTAAGCATGCGCGAACGTGAGATGGTGTCGCATGAGGGAGTATGTCGGTGAGGGCATCCATCATACCTGCATTCATACTTGCATTAATCAGAGTAACTAGGAGTGCTTGATTTACTGCTTTATCATTACTGCTTGACTGCATCGATAACATGTTAACTTATGCTTTATTGTTCCACTGAGTTAGCTACTCACTCCCACGTTACGGGACGGTGTTGTACACACCAAACAGAATTGTTGAATTTCAGATGATGGCGATGCTTATGAAGCAGAGCCGGACTATTTCTATGGTGATGAGGAGGAGTTCTCCTATCATGTAACCCTCTGACGGGTCTCTGAAGACCTGATACTGTATTGACGGAGTTATGGTACTTGGGATAGAAGACATTAAACTTACACATTTGGTATATTTTAGAACCGCACTTGTATTTATTTAACCTGGTAATGTTATCACACTCTGGAGACTCATCATAGTTTATATATTTTATCTATCTATCATAGTCTTCCACTTGCAAATTTAACTGTCTCTGGAGTATGATATGCTGTTTTGGCTTAATCTCACTCATGTTCAATGCACGAATACAGTCAACATTCAATAATCATTCATTTTGTTGCATAAGTGATGTTCTGGAACTCGGGAGTTGAGTTTATGCTCGACCCCCGATTTTCAGGGTGTTACATGAGATGAAGTCACTTCTCATGACGTTGGCTGAGGAGAAGGAGTTGCAGGGTCTGCTGGCTGAGGGCCAGGTGAACGAGTTAGTGTTCCAGGGGGAGGTCAACGAGCTCGAGTCCCGCTTAGATTCAGCCGACTCCAAGATGATGAAACTGAAAGCTCACCTTAGCACGGTGTGTAACACCCCGAACTTTTCAATACTTGAGTATTGAAAGTTCTCGAGTGTTACCATGAAATTTAACGCAATATGTACATGTGTACGATACCAATTTAACTATCTTAACTGTACATCTACTCCTTGACATAAATCTAAACCTTGAGAATAGTCTCCATCCATAAATCAAGTCATCCAACCGTTGATCACGTGGTTCGATACATGTACATTCCCTTTACTAAAACCAACGAATAACCCTTCATCCATAATGATTTAGACATAAGTTCTTTTATAAGAATTACTTAGAAACGTGTCTACAACCATGTAGAACCATTAGATTTCACAAAACTCTTAGATCAGCAATAATTATAAAAATGTCATTAACTTAGACCCCTGAATTCTAGATCACATGGTTTCCACGATCCGCTTAATGAGAAATTTTTCACCATGACCATGTATCATGAATTAGCTATACACGTCGAATTTCAACCCTTAGATCATTGTAAAATGGCCCAATTGACAAATCAGCCTGTAACTGTCGATTTTGGTGTCCATCACGTGAACAAACCGCATAGATAATCCCAGTGGACATTTACCTTCATATGAACAGAGTAGATTCGCACGCAAACATCACAAGTGGACCCCACTTACAATGCATGTGCACAACGCACGCGCACCAGCAGTGCACCAAGTAAGAAGTCGGGTCAAACTCTATTTGACCCGACGCTATTCGAAAACAAGAAAGGTAGAGTCCTCCCACTACACGCAAGTAACGGACATTGTCCACTGGAATGTGCTAGGGCCCACCATCAAGGATTGGACGGCCAATCCAAACCGTCCATCAAGTAACCCCAACGAAAATGTCCCAACCCAAGTGGTCTCATATGAGACTATACACGGTTGTACTCACAATCTCCAGCCGAAAGAGGGCCTCTACACTGCGATACTAATGGACAACATCCATTTGAGAATCAATGTGGCCCACCATCATGAGTATTCAGAGCGATCTGATCTGTCCATTTTATCCAGAGGATGAATCCAAACCATAACCCAACTCTTTTCATACCAAATCCACTCGAACGATCAAATAGATTTTGTCCCAAAACTTCCCGCGAACTACACCAAGAAACCAAAGCAGTTTCCAACTCTACCGCTTAAGAAACTTAAGGAAATCCATCCGAATCTAATCAGAGTTGTCCAGCACCAAACAACTACAATTCCGACCGCAATCACATTGAAAAGAAGGGAGGGTTGAATGCGATAGGAGCCGCCTTCCAGATTTCATGCAGACGACTGTGTAAGAAGGTCCACTACTGGCTGTGTAATACCCCGAATCTTCAGGACCCGAGTACAGGACCCGTTTCCCAAAAACTCAAGTGTTAACCTTAAAGGATGGTCAAATTCAATATATAGTATTTTTCTTTCATCAAAGTTAACAGGTGAGCGTAAGATGAAAAAATCAATGTGAAGGAAAATTTCATTTACATTTGAAATATACAAGAGCTGCCCATAACGACTTATACAAACCAGTGTCTCCATTCTTACAAACACAAAATGAAATAACATTACATGTGAAACAACGTAAATTTACAACAATCTTAAGCTGTGAAATCCTGTAGCAGCCATTAGGAAATATAATCATGAACTCTTGTCAACCATAGCCTGCTCCTCACCAATATGAATATGAACATCATCAGGGCCACCTGTGCTACCTGTACAGTTATATTTATTTTATGGATGAGTGGCCAACTCAATGTGAACTCCCCTCAAGATTACACACCGCCGCATTAGGTAAGAAATAGTATAAAATATCCAAACAACCAAAATAGAGTAAATACAGTCTTATTATATGCATGGATGCATGAATGCAATCGTTGTCCCGGGTAAAACATCCAGACGGACATAGGGGTCGTCACCCATGCAGTCATCGACCCAGGTAAAACATCCAGACGGTTTGTGCCTCGGGTGAAACATCCAGATAGACAATTATGTATGATAATAACAGATGATGGTTGGTGCCTCGGGTAAAACATCTAGACAGGCGAATCTGTATGTTATGTATGACAGTAATGTACGACAATAACAGATGATGGTTGGTGCCTCGGGTAAAATATCCAGATAGGCAAATCTGTATGTTACGTACAACAATAATAAATATTGGTTTGTGCTATGCATGCATGATTTGCCAACTCGTTATTAGTCCAATTATAACCAACTAATTTAAATAAGCTCACAGTCACTATGGGGAGCACATGGCCCAATGTAGGCCGACGACACGGGCATAGTGTCCCATGACCACCATCCCTGGCCCATGAGACTACCATCTTAGGATGTTTAATAGAAATTCATCAACTAGTGGCCAATCATATTACAATATATGAGGCTTACTATCGCATGGTTGCACGATATAAAACATCAGACCCATCTAGGACAAGTACCAAAATAAAACCATGTAGGGCGAGTATCAAAATATGTCACATAGGGCCGATATCAAAACCATATGATAAAGACCATCCTTAAAGACCATTGAGCACAACAACCCTGGATGGTAGGCCCATATCAATGATCCATCTAGACCACCACTCAATAGCCACTAAGTCGAAGGTCCATTACGACACAACTAGTCAAGTTACATCCCAAGTATGAGTGTACATATATAGGTGGAGGTTTCCTATTAATATACCAGTTTAAGTTCCATAAGCAATCCACAAATAATCCACAAGCATGAATAAATATGCAGGATAATCATTAAGCAATTCAATTAACACATGTACTAATTTAATTCCAACAATTAACACATGTAGTTATAGAAAGGAGATATCATTTATAAATTAAAACAAAACTGTAACTTAAGCTAATGAGAGGATGGAAAGCTCAAGGAGAAGAATCATCAACTTATGTTTTAATCACCTTCTAGTGTCACTAAGTTCTTGCGCCCTTAGAATTGTTTCCTACCACAAATCGTGAACTTGTATAATTAAGTCCAAGTTCTAATCACTACTTAGGGTTTAAGATCATAACCTAGGGTTTAGATTATTTATCTTAGGGTTTTAATGTAGAATTTAGGGCTTCTATCTTAGGGTTTAGCCTTAAATTTAGACTTTAAGATTTTAATCCTAAATTATTAATAATATTATTATCATTATTATTGTACAATGGATTAAGTGATATTCCTATTAGGAGTATTAATCTCTCAATATTAATAATGATGGTTTGTAGATCCATATTTAAATGTAGCACATTATCCACTATTCGTATACTGACCAACCATCTTCTAAATAATATGGGTAATAATAATGGAATATTTACCAGTGAGAATATAATAAGGGCTAATACGAATGATTATATTAACAAGTATTATACTAATCCCATAAGGGAAGTCATGAATATTTTCTAATGCTAATATTAATTGTTACTATTAATGCATCCAGATATTAGGATCTATCATGATTTATGACACTCTACTATTAGGCCCAAAGCTCAACTTACTATTTACATTTTAAGTATATGTCTAGGCTAGGTTTCTTAGGGTTTGAATCCTACTTGATGTATTATTAATTTTAGAGTTAATCTAATAATTACAAAATATTTATCAATGTTAATATTATAATTAGTATTCATTAATAATCATTATGATGACATCAATTAGTGCAATCGACTATCATTAACAAAGGTTTTAAAATGATGAATGAAACATTATGATTTAATAACTAAAATTTGTTTATCATAACTAGTTTTATCCTAAATATCCTACTAGCGGTTAATCATTGGTACTATTAACAATACTAATAATAACATTTCAGTAATGATAATGATGCATTGAAACAAATTTAGATTGGGGAAACATGCTGACTCACCTAGTTGACTCGGCTCAACACAAGCATCCATCTCTCTCTCCCTCTCTCTCTCTCTCTCTCTCTCTCTCTCTCTCTCTCTCTCTCTCCCCTCTTCTCCTCCTTTTCGTCTTCTTTCCTTACCTACTGGGACTCCAGTAAAGCTCGGGCCATGCCTGACCCAACTCAACCTAGCTATCTCAAAACCAGGTCGAGTCAAGCCAGTGAGTGGCATGGACTTGATCCGAACTCGGTGTGGCCAATGGTTGCAGTTCTCTCTATTTTCCTCTCCATATCCTCCTTTCTTCCTGCCTTCTCTCTCTACCCTGGGGAGAACTAGACCCAACCGGGGCCATCCCAAACTCAAATCGAGTCAGTGACTCGGTTGGCTGAATCAGAACGTGGTGCACCTGCACGACCCTAACTCTCTCTCCATTTCTCTTCCTCCCCTTCTTTTCTTTCCGCCTTTTTTTTCACTAAGGATCACATGTCCAGCAGTGTTGCTGGACAGAACCGGCCCAACTCACTGGACAACAGCGGCGCCCCAGCTTAGTGCAATCTCCTTGCACTCTTCTCGACTTGGTACAACACCCAGCCACACACCCACGTGCTGAGTCCGATGTCCTTCTTTCATCAGTTTCTCTTTCTCTATAAGCATCATGATCCCATGGGCCACACCTTGATGGTTTTGAATTCAAAATCCGTCACCTTAACAACACCAGCAATGGTACAAGTTCGGCGGGGAAGACAACCCATCTCCAATGGCGATTCTTTGATAGTAACCTATTTCTCCAAAATGATGTTATTGGAGGGTTTTAATCTTCTACACACTGCTTATAGGAGCAGAAAAATGAATCTCCCTCAGCGTTTTGGGTTGTGGGTTCGAACTTGAGAGGGATAGGCGGATTTTCGAGTGTAACTGCCAGAAAATGGAGGAGGTGTTCCTGTTGCTCGATCGTCACGCCTTTTATGCTTACCCTAACTCTTCCTAGACCATTGGATTGAGATCAAATGGTCAGGATTTAAGCTACTCCAAATCGCCTCCAGAAACAGTGGGCGGGACTGAAACCGACCTTGGTTTTTGCTTGCCAAGGAGCCCTAAATCTCAAGGGAAATGGATGGCTACAATGGGTTCATTCCAGTGGCTGAGATTGAGAGAAGCTAGCTATGAGGTTTGCCAGGTCGATACTACGAAAATTGGATTTCTATTTTTAGAAAAAAAAATCACTGTAAGCCATGCCCTTGCTCATATTGCTATGGACATGAGTGCATACTTGAATGTGAATGGATGACATGGTCTTAGTTAGGATGTCCCGCCCAACACAATTGACGGTTCAGATTAGCACCAATCAAAATCACAGACGACCTCCACTCATTTTGAAATGAACAGGGAGCGGGAAAGGAGGGAGATGTTTTTCCTCTTTCAAAAATTCTCGGTCAAGCGTAGCTTGACCGGATCCTTTAGTTCAGTGCACTGCTAGTGCACACACACCATGCACTCATGGGGTTAGTGGTGGGGCCCTCCGTGATGTTTAGAGAGAATGCACACTGTCCATTCTACTTTGGAGTTCCAACCAAGGATCTTGACCATTGATCAGGCTGATTTAAGGTATAGGTGGGGCCCACGACTTGTTTTGTAGTCCTAATGGTGGTTCTCAGCCGATCTTATGATTGGATCTTTTCCAATCTGACCATATATGGTCAAAATGATCCCAAGCGATCCTTTGTATCTTCAAACACACCATCCTATGTTTCTATTCACTTAATATATTGATTTTAATTCTCATTATTATTATATGTAATTATATATATATATATATGTGTGTGTGTGTGTGTGTGTGTGTGTGTGTATACATCATGTTGTAGGTTAGGTTATTAGGGCCATTTGTCTCATGATTTTACATTATTATTATTATAATCATTCTTATTACATATACACATTGTTATTTATTTACCTTTATATATATATATATATTATGCTTATATGAAAGATGCGAGACTAACCATTGGACGTCATTCAGCTACATACATAACATTAGGGTTACTTGTATTAACATGAGTTACAACTCATGAACTTCTAATTACCGAATCATGATTTGTTGAGCATTCTAACACTTCAATGATTAGATTGACTATTATTTACTTATCAACAACCCTTGAGATTCTAAAGAATGCTTAGGTGTGACTCGGGAGTTGGATGTGGAACTAGACAACTCGATCCGTGTTTTCAAATGATGGATCGCCCTAGGAGACGTTGTAAACTTGGTGAATGGTAGATTTCATGATTTAGGATTGTATATCCGTAATTCAGCTAGATTAGTTCATCAGTGAAGTTGAGATCATAAGAAAGTAGGTCTTTTTAGTGGTACGACGATCCATCTTGGGAATCGACGGATAGATAGCTTGATGTATGGATTGGGACTATTTCTAACGGTTGGATTTTAGACTAGAATGAATATGAAGGTCTTAGGCTAGCTTACATTTATACTAATGAGATTATATGGTAACACTCGAGTACTGGAAAGTATAGGGTGTTATAGGCTGACCCATCTCACAACCAAGGGTGCAATCAACACCCCTCATTCGTGGGCCCATCCGGAGATAACCCCAGGACGATCAGATCTACAAGGAGATGGGAAGATACCATCAGACGGAAACAACAATCAAGTTATTTCACGTTTCAATTATGCAGGAAGAATCAGATAGCGTCCGTTCTTCACATTACGCGATGGGCTCTGTAAGGAGCCTTTGCAGGAGAATCTAGAAAACCCTTGCAACTATAAAAAGCCCCGACAGTAATAGTGAGAGAAAGACTAGTAGGAAAGGAGGAAAGAGAAAGAGAAGCAGCCAACGCTGGAGAAGGAGGAAAAGGAAGAACGAAAGAAAAGGAAAGAGAAAGAAAGAAAGGAAAAGAAGAAAGAAAGAGAGAAAGAGAGAGAAAAGAAGAAAGAAAGGAAGGAAGAAAGAGAGAGAGAGAGAGAGAGAGAGAGCATGTCGAGTATTCCTCCCTATCACATTCTCTTTCTCCTTCTTTTCCAATAACTTAAATTTAGGATTCAATTCCTTGACATATACTTACATTCGAGGAAAAAACAACATTTAAAGTGAGGGTTTTATCCTTTAAGCTTTCATTAATTTAAGTTAATGTGAATTATCTTGCCTTTTACATGCTTTCATGATTTCCCTTCCTACAATTATTTAATTTATCATCAACAATTGTCTACCCTTTTTGGAATTATGATATGATGTTAATTACAAGTGATCTTTATGAATTTATGCGGGAGATGGGTATAAGCCTTGCCCTTACCTTTATCAATTTATTGAGTTAGCCATTGCTACTCTTCTTTTTATTGAGTTAGCCATTGCTACCGTCTCTTTATTGAGTTGGCCATTGCACTCTTCTATTTATTGAGTTGGTCATTGCCACTCTTCTTATTATTGAGTTGGCCACTGCCACTGTCCTTTTTGATGAGTTAACCATTGCTACACTCCTCTTTATTAAGTTGCCCATTGCCACTTTTCTAGTTATTGAGCTAACCATTGTCACTCTTCTCTTTATTATATTGGCCTTGTGCTATCTATCTTTAAGGCCTGGCCATGTGTCTTGATATTCCAGAACCTTCATGATTTAGATCACGTTCTCTATCAATGCAAGTGATGTGTTAAAGGTATCACAACTAGTGACTCAATATTTATCATGGACGTAATGCATTATGGGTAGCGGCCTTCTTAGTCAGCACGTAATTTCATGGGTTGGTTGGCGTGATGCACAATCAATGTATGTAAATCACAATGCATCTTACATCACTTTTTTAGGATTGGATGTCGCAAATAGTCACTACATGAACATATCGTGTTACATAAATCCCTCAACCGCGTTTTTGTGTCACCTTGAGATGTTTGTATAAATCCACATTAGCGTTGGCCATGCCAGCGAATATCCGCAGTTATGGGATGTAGGTCGAGTCGCGTTTTCTATGAATTGTATTCCACATTGTAATGATCACTATGTATGATGAGCCACACATACTTTGTTAGGCAAGCATCTTATGTAGGTTGTTTGCGCATGTCGATACCCTTGTAGTAGTGGAATATGAGAAGTATCAGAACCCTTACGCTACTTTTATGAATCTCTTGAATTATTGTTAATCTTAAAGGATAAGCATCACTATGAGTAGGGCATTGACCCTGTCCAATTGTACAGATGATGCAGGTCAGTACAAATTGAAGACCCAGGGGACCATCTCCCTATGGAAGATTATACTGAAGGAATGAGAAGATAGTTTTATGAATTAGTTTTATACTTCCGCTGTGAATTCGATAAATGTAATAAGCTCCCATTGAGAGGGCATTTAATTATTCTTTTAGTCTGATTAAATAATCAACACAGTCAATTTTATTCTTGTGAATGTTACCTTCATTAATGTATTTGGATGTGATCTAAATGAAAAAAAAAAGTGCAATTTTTAAGGCATCCAATTTATACATTTTTAACACTTGGTTTTCTCAGGCACGAGTACAAACTTTGGCCATGAAAATTTGGGATGTTACACGATGGAGGATGACAACGCTCAGCTAGCGGCAGAGCTGGGGCAGGCCAAGCTTGATGTTGCTACTAAAATTGAGGTAGCAGTCGAGAAGGCCCTGGCTGCTCAGCGCGTCGAGTTCGAAACCACGGTCACTTCGATAACTGCTGCCACAGTCGAGGAGTTCAAGTCTTCATCAGAGAGGACTACCGAGGCTGAGAGGGTCTACTATTGTGGCTACAATGTCTGTGTGGATGAAGTCAAAGACCTCTATCCAGACCTTAACCTCGAAGCTCCAGCTGTCGAAGACGCTGAAGAGAAACGACCGAAGGCGCTCCTCCTACCGACCAGCCCTCTAATGTTGATCTTCCTCCTCCTCATGCTGACTGATCCGTGCCCCATCTCTTTATCATATATATTTTTTTGTAATTAGATATTGCAACGCTTCAACGCTATTTTGATCAGTATACTTATATTTTTAGTTGATTTACTTGTTGTGGATTGCGTTGCACTTATGTTGATTATGTAGACTATGTTTGTGATTTTTGTCAAATGACGAACCAACCTCTTCTTTAAGGGTCAACTTGTCGAAGGGTTCCATCTCTACACTTGAGAGATGGTCCTTCGTAACATGTCGGGATGGTGAGCCGGCCACTTCTTTAAGTGGTCGGCTCATCCGCAGGACCTCTTTTCCTACGCTAGAGGTCTCATGTAAAACATGTAGAACAGAATGGGATGATTCCATGCATAAAAAATGCATCTTTTATTCAAAGCATGGACTCATCACAAGTAGTGCCGACCTTTACATTAATTCTCTTAGGAATAGTACATCTTTAGGTGCTCGGTATTCCATGGGTGCGGTAGTGGACGCCCTTCCAGGTCCTCGAGGCGGTAGGAGCCGGGTTAGGCCGAGCTGACTACTCGATAGGGTCCCTCCCAATTTAGTCCCGAGGACCCTACTCTAGGATCTGCTATGTTCTGGAACACACGACGAAGAATGAGGTCTTCCCAGCGAAACCACCTCATCTTGACCCTGGAGTTGTAGAAATGAGCGACCTGTTGCTGCCGAACCGCAATCCGTAGCTCAGCTGTGTTCCTCAATTCCTCAAGTAGGTCGAGGCTCGCTGTCATCTGCTTAGTGTTTTCACTATCCTGATAGGATCGCACTCGAGTAGTGGGGAGTCCTACATCGATGGGGACAACAGCCTCGATGTCGTAAGAGAGGGAGAATGGGGTTTCTCCTGTCGCTGACCAGGCTATAGTTCTGCACATCCAAAGCACGAATGGGAGCTCCTCAGCCCAGGCGCCCTTTGCTTTTTCCAGCTTAGCCTTGTGATGGTTCTTTATTATTTTGCTCATGGCTTCTACTTGGCCATTGGATTGAGGATGCCAAGGCGATGAATAGGCATTCCTGATGTCGAGCTTCTAACACATACCCCTGAATCTATTGTTGTCAAACTGCTTCCCATTGTCTGACATGATGGTGTGCGGAATGCCAAACCGGCAAACGATATTCATCCAGAAGAATTCTATTACTTTCTGCTCGGTGATCTTGGTAATAGGCTTGGCTTCAGCCCACTTGGTGAAGTAGTCAACTGCTATAATCGTATACTTAGTTTGTCCTTTTCCCTGGGGCAGGGGGCCAATGATGTTGATCCCCCATAGAGCAAATGGCGAAGGTCCACTCATGGGGGTCAACTCCTCTGCCAGTTATCTAGGGACTGCTGCAAATCTTTAACATTTGTCGCATTTCTGAACAAAGTCCCTGGAGTCTTCTTGGATTGTCGGCCAAAAGTATCCTTGGCGGACAATCTTCTGAGCCAGGGATAGGCCACCAGAATGATTTTCGTAGATTCCTTCATGAGTTTCTCGAGTCTTGTACTCTACCTCTTCTGGTCGTGAATACCTTAAGTACGGTAAGGAGAAGCCTTTTTGTATAGAGTGTCCCCTATGATCATATACCATGCCACCCTGATCTTCAGGCGCCGAGCCTCCAGTTTATCCTCGGGAACCTTGTCATACCTGAGGTATTCAACTATTGAATCCATCCAACTCTTCGTCGTCTGCACTGGGTAAATAACCCCATGGTTAAGACGATCAATGCTCAGCTCTCTGAGGAATTCCACCAGGACAATCTTCGGAATACTCCCTTCGGTGGCTAAGGCTAATTTCGCCAGAGCGTCGGCCCAAGAGTTCTCGTTCCTTGGTATCTGGCTAATGTTGCACATCTAAAATTTATTCATGAGTTTTTGAGCCTGGCCGAGATAGGCTATCATCCTGGCTTCCTTGGCCTCATATTCTGTTGATATTTAATTCACAACGAGCTAGGAATACACCAGACGTCGAGAGCTCGAACTCCAAGGCAATCACCAGCCTGAGTCCATCCAATAAAGCCTCATATTCTGCTTTATTGTTCGAGGCTTAAAAACTGAGCCTTATGGTGTACTGGACAATCGTTGAGTCAGGTGTTACGAGGACAATCCCTGCTCCTCCTTGTTTTGAGTTCAAGGACTTGTCCACGAATAGGGTCCACTTGTCCATAGTTATTGTCTCCGCTTTGGTGTCCTCGACAAGCAGATTGGCTTGGAGGATCATGAGGTTCTCTATCAGATTGGTAGGTGCGTCTGGGTCAGATGTCCCCGCTTTGCTATTCTGAGTGGTGAACTCCACTATAAAATCAGCCACGACCTGGCCCTTGATGGCGGTTCTTGGCCGATATTTGATTCGAATTCTCCGAGCTTGACTACCCACTTAGTCAGGTGCCTAGACACGTTAGGTTTCTGGAGCACCTGGCAAAGGGGTTGGTCGGTGAGGACGACTATAAAGTGCACTTTGAAATATGGACAGAGTCGTCGAGCAGATACAACTAATGTCAGGGCGATCTTCTCTAGGCTCGGATATCTTGTTTCTACCAGGACCATCGCTTTACTAACCTAGTACATTGGATGATGTTTCCGCTCAGATTCTTTAATAAGGGCCGTGCTCTGGCCGAAACTGAGACCGCCAAGTAAAGGAACAGCGGCTCCCCTTTCTTTGGTTTAGACAGTAATGGAGGTGACCCTAGATATTGCTTTAGCCATTGGAACACCTATTCATAGTCCGAGGTCCACTCTACCTTCTTATTACCCTTTAACTACTAGAAGAAGGAGAGGCACTTGTCGGTTCCTTGGAGATGAACTGGCTGAGGGGAGCCACTCTCCTAGTGAGGCATTGGATTTCTTTCAAGGTCCGAGGAGAGCTCATGTTGAGGAGGGCTTTTATCTTGTCTGGATTCGCCTCGATCCCCCTTTGGCTAACTTGAAAGCAGAGGAATTTACTCGAGCCCACACCAAATGCACACTTGGTCGGGTTTAACCTCATCTGATATTTCCACAGGATGGTGAAGGTTTCGGTGAGGTCTGATACATGGTCGACCACTTTAATGCTCTTCACTAGCATGTCGTCAATGTAGACCTCCATAGTCTAGCTGATCTGACGAGCGAACATCTTGTTCACTAGTCGTTGATAGGTTTCTCCTGCATTCTTCATGCCAAAGGGAATGACTCGGTAGTTGTAGAGCACTTTATCCATGATGAACGTCATCTTCTGCTTGTCTGAGGAGTGCATTGTTATCTGATTGTAACTGGAGTATGCATCCATGAACGTGAGAAGTTCATTCCTGGCTGTACTATCGACTAGTTGGTCGATCCCGAGGAGCAGAAAGTTTTCCTTGGGACAGGCTTTATTTAGGTCGGATTAATCCATGCAGACCTGCTATTTCTCATTAGCCTTTTTGACAAGCACGACATTTGCTATCCAGTCTGGATAATGGATTTCTTCAATGAAACCCACGTCGAGTAGCATATCAACCTCCTCGACGATAGCTGTGTATCTCTTGGGCTCGAAGGCCCTTCTCTTCTGCTTGACAGGCTTGTGCTTTGGGTCCACATTCAGCTTATGGACCATTAGCTCAGGGACGATGCCCGACATGTCCCGATGGGACCATGCGAAGACGTCTTTGTGTTGTCATAGGAACTCCAACACCTGCACCCGCTAGTCGGTGGTCAATGATGATTCGAGCTAAACCGTTTTACTCGGGTCAGTGTCATCGAGCGGGATAGATAAGAGATCTTCCATAGGGGAGCTTCCCTCTGAGGTATCCTCCCTATGGTCGAGTACATTGATCGTTAGAGCTTGCTTTATTATGCCCTTTCTCATAGCTATTGAGTATCAACGCCAAGCCTCCCGCTGATCTCCTCGGAGATAACTGACTCCTCCAACAGTAGGAAAATTCATCATCAGGTGGTATGTGGATACCACAACCCTCATGGAGTCCAGTGATGGTTGCCTGAGGATGATGTTGTATGTCGATGGCCTGTTTACCACAAAAAAATCCACCAGCAGGGTAACTTGGTTCTGCCCTTCTCCATCCATGACTGGGAGGAGGATCGTCCCTTCCAAGATGACTTTATCACCTGTGAAGCCATGCAATGGGGTCCGAACGGGTCAGAGGCAAACCTATCGATGCCAATCTTGTCGAATGCCTCGAAGTATAAGATGTTGTTCGAGCTCCCTATATCGACCAGAATGCGGTATACCTTCTGATTGGCTATCACCATGACTACTACCAGAGCATCATCATGAGGGTGTTGAATTTCACGTGCGTCGTCCTCTATGAACATCAAGCTGCACGGGCTCATTCGCGGTTCCTTGCTCGGCCTGTCAGCCAAATAGATGTAGTGCTCAGGATAAGTACTCCGAGTATGAGCCTTTCGAGCTTGGTTTGAGTCTCCGCCCCCCGACGGCCCTCCGCATATTGTCCGGATCTCGATGCCTTCATCCACTGCTCTACTCGGTGGCTCGTCCTTTCGAGCTTATTTTTCCTCCTTTATGTACTCACGCAAGTGGCCCTTGTGAATGAGAGTCTCAATCTCTTCTTTCAGGTAGACACAATTGTTAGTGTTATGCCCATGGTCATGGTGAAAGTGATAGTATTTCGCTTGTCTAGCTGGCCCGCATTCGTTTTCATACAGCTTGGCCACATCAACAGCTTTTTGTCTCGGATCTCTAAGAGAATTTGCTCTGGAGATGTGTTGAGGGGAGTATATGAGCTGAACTTAATCTCCGGCCTTCTGCTCGTCCTTTGACCATGTGAGGTATCTTCATCCGACCTCCTCTTATTCGACTACTGTGGAGCTTCATCTTTTCGCTTCTTATCCTGTTGGGGGTTTCTTGAGCTCTGAGAATTTTTTTGGGAATTGAAGAACTCTTCGGCATTCAAATACTTCTAAACCCGGTTCATAAGTTCCCTTAACATGGTCGGAGGGTTCTTTCTTATGGAAAAGAGGAACTTCCCTTGCCTAAGCCTAACAATAATTGAAGCCAGTACCATCTTGTCAGAGTAGTTGTTGACTTACATCACCTCTTTGTTGAATCAGGAGATGTAGTCTTTTAGCACTTCTCCCTCCTTTTACTTGATAGTTAGCAGGTGGGTAGATGGTGTAAGTGCTATGTTGTATATCAATCACCCTATGTTGTCAAATTCCGTAGTGACTAACCACTTTAGAATGAGGGACTTGTTCAAAGATGAAAAGTTCACCTTCAAGTGAAGAATGATGGAAAGTTTACCTTTAAGTGAAGAATGATGGAAAGTTCACCTTCATATGAAGATCAACTGAAAGTTCAAGTTCAAGTGCTACTACAAGTTCAAATCCAACTGCACTACATGGTCAAGATCTAGTTAAAGCTTCAAGTGTACAAGGTCACACTTCAAGTAAATCAAGTAGAAGATCTACCGAAGCTACTGAAGCTACAAAGTTCAATGTTCAATATTCAGGTATAAATGACCCTAGAAAGACCTTAGGATTAAGTCATTCGTATTGCACATTTAGTATGGGTTATTATGCTTGTTATAGGCTTTATTTCAACTAGTCTTAACCTATGTTCGACTAGTCCAAACTCTGGCTCGACCAGTCCAGAGTTTTTCTCGACCAGTCCAGGATTTGTTTTAAATTTTCAAATTTTTCTGATAGGGTCACGACCAATCGAGCACCCTGCTCGACTAATCGTGGACACTGGCTCGACTAGTCGAGTAGGGCTCGACTCGAACTCCAACAAGATTTTTTGGACCCACTCGACCAGTCGAGTGCTATGCTTAACTAGTCGAGCAAGCCACTCGACCAGTCGAGGGTCGTTTTATCCGATCGCATCAGAATTTTTGAAATTTGGTTGAATCTTAGACCAGTCGAAGGAACCGTTTTTCAGCCTATAAATAGAGGTCTTCTCTCAACTTTATTCATTCATTCAAAGCCAAATCAAGCCTTCACTTTGAGAGAAAAGCTCCCGTGATTATCAAGCTATTGTCCAGTAAATTAAGATCCTTTTTATAGTTTTTTTATTTCTAATTTCTTGATCTCTCTTTGCTTCAATCTGATTTTATAAGGGTGTTCTTCTCTACCCATTTTGAGATCCAAGGAATTAAATCAAAGTAGCCTAAGGTTGGATTAATCTAAAATTCATTTAGACCTAGAACCCTTCTATATGTGTGATTGGACATTGAACATCTACATCTACAAGTGAAGTGGTTTTACCGGCTACATCAAAGCAGAATCTTCAGATACGTATTTGTTTATTTGCTTTTGGTTCTTGAGATTGCCAGAAAATCTTTATACTAGTTTTGACTGAGATAGCTAGAAAATCTCAGTGTGGGGTTTTTAATTATGATAGGCCATTGAAAACGCAATTGTATGGGTTTTAAGGTGAACCTTGGAAAACCTTGTTCATAGTGAATGCCAATATCATGTGGGTTATGATTATTGGGAGTGGAGTAGGTGTGGCTATTTAAGAATGTTGGTGTACACACCAAACCCCTATAATTCCTGGTGTTTGGTGGATGATGATGTATGTGATGAATGTGTGGTGAATGCTTGTATCTATTTCATGTACATGTGGTAAATGTTGTAATAGCTATATTTTATTATTTTTCCTCTTGTTTTAGTTTAGATTTTTTTTTTTATCTTTACCAAGTTCAAGAAATCAGGTTGTCCTACCATAAACTTTGGTTTTTGGCGTAAGGTTGTCCTTTGAACAATGTTTGAATCAACCTCTCAATACTATTGCAATTGAGATCGCTATTTGATTCGACTATCTTTATTTCTATTCTGCAATTATTTTTTATTTAGAATAGTCCTATTCATCCCCCCCCCCTTTAGGACTGAGAGCTCGCCCTTTTCAGATGGCTTTTGGCATTGTTTCCCGACGATGAACTGAATCAAGACTACTTTATTAAGCTTGGCAAATGTGCTGATCGAGTTTGGCTTCAACTGTCTATACCAACTTCGCGTGATTCCCATGAGAGTTAGGGAGAAAGCATGGCACATGATCGGTATGGAAGCTTACTGAAGCTGCATGCATGACCGATAGGATTCTATGTGCTCTGTTGGATCTTCAAAACCAGAATACGGCATGATGGGGGGCATCTGGAACCTCGGAGGCATTAATGTGCTTGTTATCTCGCTGGTGAACAGAGGCTCTGTTTCCTCCATCATTGCTTCTATAGTGGTTGGGGCCTTTGCTTGATACACCCGACGCATCGTGCTGATCTACCCTCATAGCTCCTCAGGCTAAGCCTCCTAAGGATCTCCGTTCTCAGCCACAACTTCCTGAGCATGATTGGGTTCGGAAGTCTTCCCGCGCCTCCTTTCTAATTCATGGCGGAGGTCAGTCAGAACTAACGTTGAAGTCTCAAAACCATGTGTCGGGGCTTAAGTTGGCGTCTACCGAGCTCGTGCTAGGACCTGAGCAGATGCACCTCATGACGTGTCTCCTCGAGAAGCCGCAAGGGTGGGATGTTCCACAATCGTCAGAATGTTCACCTCCTGATCAAGGGGTGGGTGTTGTCTGGGCATCTGCTGTTTCATTTGGCCGATCTCATTGACCATCATTTCCACTTGGCTCTATAATGCTTGGTATCTGCCTCCTCGGTTCCTAGATCGCTGAGTTGGTTCTGTATGCACAGATTTCACTTGCAGCCTAGAGGTCGAGTTTCATTGTCTGGTCACCTTAGGATTAAGCGTAATTATCAGTGTATGTGCTTTCTTCTTCCCTCTTGCCATTTTCTCTGGTAGAGTAGGAGTGGTTTTAATGTAAGTTTCCTAAAGACGGCGCCAAAATGTTGATGCAAAAATCTGGTTCAACCTCACCAAGTGTAAGGCCCGTGTCCTAGTACCACATCGTTCCTTAGACTTCTGCAATCCTCCCCATCAAATTTCGGTGACCCGCGACCTATAAATAGTATTTGTGTGCGACCTTAAGTCACATCCCATATATCCGAGTCGACACGACTCGAAACCTGTACCATTGCAATAGCATCGTCGCCACAGTTCCAACGCCGTATCTCGCGCACCAATGCGATGCCTAGGCTAGGAGTTATGACCCGTGCATAATCTCGGGCGTACACCGTGAGTTGCGGGACCATAGGATTCCAGGTAGAAAAAGATCTCTACAAGCCATCATTACCATGACATCACCCTACCTAACCTAGCCTACCCTAGCCTAGGGTGACATCATCCCTAGCCCACTCATGCATTACAAGTAATCATTGCTCACATGCCTTCTCTTCCCATGCCTCTTACAAGCCATAATTACCTCTTACAACCCATCATTACCTCCCTACACTACTCCTCTCTCTCCCATTCTCTACCATTCTCCTCCATTGCAACCCAACATCCAAGTAAGGGAAGGAGAGAACCCAATACCCCAGCCCATCTTCTAACCCTTGATCTCCCAATCCAACCATTAGAGCGTCATCTTCCTCTATTAAAAGTGAAACTTAGGAGCTTGGGATTGCTAGGAAGCTTGAAGAAGAAGAGGTGGGTGCTTCTTAGGCTAGTTTTTCTTTATTTCATGCATGGGACAAGTGGGACCTACCAATTAATGGTAAGGATCTCATCTTGGACCCTAGATATGGCCAATGGCCCACCATGGTGTGCATGCATGTATCCATGATGGGGCCATTCTCCATGGATCCCACCATGATGATCTTTGTTGTACAACTTGTTATGGCCATTTAGACCTGAATTTTGTGGTGGGGATAGGGTTTTCCCACCTGATTTCCTGATGTATGGCCCACCTATTTGGGACCCATTTGATGTATATGTGGTAGATCTATGAGAGGAGCTTATAGTGGTGGAGCTCCTCCCACCACCAACCATTCTCTCTTCCTCTCCCTCTCTTTCCATTTTTTTGTGGCCCACCTTGCTGCCCCAAGATAAACACAAATGTCAGCTTGATTCTAAGCTAGTGGGTCACACACGTGGACCCCACCCTGATGAACATTATACCCACACCCTTCATAAGCAATCCTGTTTTTATACCTGGATAGCAACTTCTAAAAATAGTATAAAATCAATCATACAAAGATCGGAGTTGAAACTTGGGAATGATATGAACCATAATATAAGCTAACTCTGAACCAAATTTGGTAGTCATCCAACAGTCCAATCATCCATAGCATCAAGTTTACTTGGCTGCTGTCCAGCAGCACATGCAGGATTCTGATTTGCCTAACATGGACCCATTTTTAATTCCTTTAATGAATGTATTAAAAATATATGATCTGTTTGATTCGTAGAAAATCGAACTAGCTTTCCAACAGTATATAATAAGCCTCAATCGGAGTTCTAACTAGAGCAGTTGCGCGAGCCCATGTAAACACTACTGGTTGCGTGGGTATAAATGAATGGGTCAAAATATTTCATTTCCAGGGTTTTCTCTGGAAGGAAGACAAGAGATCATTGTATTCCTCTCAATGAGATGACCAAATCACAAGCCGAAATGCTGTCGAATTGGATATTTAGATTTGATATTCAAACTCTTACAATATATGTATTTCAAATATGTTATCTTAGAATCAAGGGAAATTAAAGGATGTAAATGAACTCAGTATGAATAAAATGATGATTTGTCAAGACTGTGTCCTAGTACCATTCTATTCCTTAGGATCCCGTGATCCACACCATCGAATTTCGGTGACCCGCTACATATAGATAGCATTTGCAAGTGGCCTTAAGTCGCACCTTATTAACCGAGTCGACTCAACCCGAGATTTGTGCCATTACAACCGCACCGTCGTCGCGGTTCCAACGTCGCATCTCGTGCGCCAATACGATGCTTAGATTGAGAGTTATGACCTGCACATCATTATGGCCATGGACCACACGTCGCGGGGCCATTCCAGTTAGTGCATTTCCTTAGAGCAATCATGATGATGATGTCATCCTAGCTAGCTTAGGGTGACATCACCACCCATGCCTCTTACATGTAATCATTCCAAGCATGCTCTTTTTCTTTCCCATACTCTTACACCTCTTACGTATGTAATGATGCTCTTATACAAGCAATCATTCCAGTCTTACATCTCTCTCTTTCCCTCCCTTTCCTCATTCCTAGCTAGAGAAGAGCTTGGATGTCCCACCAATCCCAAAATCCAGCCCTCTTCCAAGCTTATTCCTCCTAATCCAACCATCCCAAGCCCATCACAACCATTAAAACCTTTCTTTTGCAGCAATAGAACCTAAGGGTGGAAGAAGAAGGAGGCGATTTGAGGTGGGTGGCATGTCTAGGAGTAGATCTTCTATTTTCTTCCTTAGATCATTGATTTTCTTGCATGGGGGCATGTAGGACCCACCAATTAATGGTGGAGACCCTACTTGACCCCTTAGGTGTGGCCAATGGCCCACCCTTGTTGCATGCATGAGCCATGATGGGGCCATTCTCCATGGAACCCATCATGATGTTTCATTTAAATCCATGGCTTTGATGGGTCATCTAGACCCTGATTTCATGGTCCATCCCCACTTTAGATTTTTTGATGTAAGGGCCCATGCATCATGGGACCCATTGATGTATGGTTTGGATTGTTTGGAGGGGCTCATAGTCGTGGAGCCCTTCCCATGGTCGTGATTCTTTCTCTCTCTCTCTCTCTCTCTCTCTCTCTC
This sequence comes from Magnolia changhungtana, assembly GCA_030180095.1. Taxonomy (NCBI): domain Eukaryota; kingdom Viridiplantae; phylum Streptophyta; class Magnoliopsida; order Magnoliales; family Magnoliaceae; genus Magnolia; species Magnolia changhungtana. Next base: position 1,485,803 of record JASAUF010000638.1, read on the forward strand.
TCTCTCTCCTTTCCTTGTATGACGGCCCACCTGATGTGTGTACGACGTCCAACCGTCCAGATTTGCTCGACGTCCTTACTGTTCATGTTGTTGGACGCCCAGCGGCCTCATGGACCTATTTGGATGGGAAAAACCCAAATATCAGCCTGGTCTAGGGCCATATGGCCCACCATATGGGCTCCACCATGATGTGTGTTTTATATCCATGACATCCATCCATTTTGCTGGATGTGGGGCCACCTTGATGATGTGTTCCATCCAGGCCATCCGTCAGCAGGACGTCCAGCACACTTGGATGGAAGAGGAAACACAAATATCAGCTTTGATTTTAAAGCTAGTGGGCCACACGTGTGTACCCACCTGATGTATGCGTTTCATCCATGTCATCCACCGTCCCTTGATGGTGGAACCTACCTTGATGAATGTGTTGTATATGCACACCTCCAGCGTTTCTGGACGGTGGGACCCACCTTGATATGTATATTGAAAAGACCAAGCTATATGTCCTAGACGGGGGGGGGGGGAGGGGGGGGGTGTGAATAGGACTATGCCAAATTTAAAATTATTACTAGCGGAATTAAACAATAAGATAGCCAAGTAAAAGAAAGATAGCAATCCACAATATAGAATGTAAAACAACCTCAAATTCTAATTGTTCTAAGGACAACTTTCACCATAAAAACCAAGGGTTTATGGTAAGGACAACCTTACTAGAACAAATAGAGAATTAAAAACTCAAACTGTAAAGGAATTGCAAGAATTGAAATCTAAACTATTACAACATTCCCCACAATGCTTGAAATGTAAATATTACAACATTCACATCCACACATACATCCCACAAACTTGAATGATAACAGATATAGAAAATAAATCACACATCCACAAAACACAAAGAGTTATAGTGGTTTGCCTGTGTGTACACCAACTATTAAACAACAGCCACACAGCTTGCTACTCCACTCCTAATATCCTCACACAGGGGATATTAGTATTCACTATGAAAATAGGTTTTTCTCAGGTTCACCTAAAACCCTCACAATTGTGTCTTTCAAATGGGCTTACACAATCCAAAAAACCCCACTCTGAGTTTTCTTGCTCTCCTCAGATAACCAACACTTAGAGATTTTTTTGGCTTAATCTCAAAAAAATAAAAAACATAGAAGATTTACACAAATGTAATACCTGAATTTCTCCTTTTGTAGCAACCCGAAAGAACCAAGTGGGAGTATAAGTTCGAATATAGAAGTTCAATGTCCAGTACTCACTTTGAAATGGTTCTAGGTTCTAATTGATTTTAAATTAAACCAGTTGGGCTAGCTATATTTGATTTTGATTCTAAGAAGTGGAATATCACAATTCCCCTTTCAAGTTAGATTGGAATGCAGAAATAAAATCAAATATGAAAGCTAATAAAAGAGAATATTAAATATGCACAATGTAGCTTAAAAAGAACATAAACTTATCTCTCAGAGTGATGCCTTGATTTTACTTGAATTGGCTATAAAACTCTGAAATTCATGCTCTATTTATAGTTGTAGAAATTGCATCTTCGACTGGTCCTGCGGACACTTCGACTGGTCGAAGGTCGAACAGATTTTTAAATTTTGAGCGCGTCAGCTAAAACCGCTCCACGACTGGTCGTAGGCTGTTGACGACCAGTCGTGAGCCCTCCACGACTGGTTGTGACCTTCCTATGACTGGTCGTGAGGAACCTGAAATAGTCGCTAGAGTTTGAGTCGAAGCTGCAAGACTGGTCGTGAACGAGTCGTGCACTGTTCACACGACCGGTCGAGTAGTCTCCAAGACTGGTCGTAGCTCAACTAAAAAATTCTAAAAATTTGCAACAACTTAAGACTGGTCCTGGAATTTCTTGGACTGGTCGAGCTAGCGCTAGGACTAGTCGAACAGGGTTCAGGACTAGTCTTAGAATAGTCCAAATACATGTAAAGTGATTCAATTTGAATTATGTATACAAAATGACCTACCCTAAGGTCAATCTAAGGTCAATCATACCTTCACCATGAAGTATGAACATTGAACCTTCTCTTCTTCAGATGATTTTGAAATTCATGAAGCTTGAGACCTCGACACTTGATAAAGCTTGAAATCTTCAGAAGCTTAAATTCATAGTTCTTGAATTGTACTTCACCTTGAGTCTTGAACAAGATTTCATCTTCGATGTAGCTTTAAAACTCCGATGCTTTAGAGAAGAGAATAATGTACTTGATATTGCATTTCTTGAAGTAGATCATTGTTCTTGTCTTAAAGCATTGTGATGCAGTGCCTTGAACATATGTATATCAACGTGCTACACAAGACACAGATTGTGGTTTTGGCACAATGAAATTCGACAATCAAAGGAGTAAGAGACCATAGCACTTACAATCTCCCCTTTTGTCAAATTTGTGACAAAACACACTCAACAATAATATAACCAATATACACAAAAGAATCATGCACCAGTTATAAAAGAAAACCAGTTACAGCCTGGTTAAGGAATCATGCACCAGTTATCATCAAGTAGCACATATATTACTCCCCCTAAGTAGCACATATATATCCAAAAAATTATGCAACTACCCCACAATCCATATCCATAATCCATAATTCATATCCATCTCACCAAAACTTTCTCCCCCTTTTTGTCACAATATGAAAAAGGAAGCAAATAAGAAATGGAATAGGAAGACTAACAAGAGAGTAATAAAGGAGTTAACTAAGCAAGATATGAAAGAGTTATAAGCAAATTCAAAGTTCACATATCATTAACCATCATACACCAAAGTCAACCAAGGTCAGTCTCACAAACAAAAAAAAAGTATAAGAGTTATTACAGACCAAAGGATAAAACACTTAATCAGATCCTGAAGGAGCAGGTATGATAGGATCCATTTGATGAAGGCCCTTGTTTAAGCGCCTAAGATACTTACGCATATATTTAAATTGTAAATCATGGGCAACATTCATGTTCTCTACCTTCTCCTTAAGTGCATGTAGAAGTGCATCAAAATTAGATGGCTCATAGTCAGGATCATTTCCAGAGTCTGATTCAATTTCATCAAAAATGTCATCCATATTTATATCATCAAGAGGAAGATCGCCACCTTCTTCTTCATTTCCTACTTCAGCTCTACCACCACCAACATCCATTTGGCCAGGAGCCAATTCCAATTTCATCTTGTTTATATTAGAATTGTTAAAAATAAGGTGATGAATAGGAGCCTCGCCAACAGGCATAGCAACTAGCATGTGAGTAGCTAACACAGTCATTAGATAAGCAAATGAAATGTCACTATGACCAAGATGGAGACAGAATTAAATGATAGAGTAAGAAATCAAAGAAGGAAGACAAATATTTGTGCCTGAGATAATGGAATGCAAAATTCAAACCATAAAGGAAGTCAGTTCTGTTTTGTTACCAGAACGTGGATACAGATTTGAAATAAATATACGATGAAGAACCCTGTATTTGGGTAACAAGTACTTGGAAGCAAGGGCATTCCCTTTATGAGTCCATTCGGCATCTATGTTGCATAATGCTCTCGTGAGCACTTGTTTTTTTTATTCCGACGGTTTTTCAGCTAAGTGTGAATAAGAATACCATCATCATTAACTGGTATGTCCATCAAAGCAGAAATCAAGTGACAGTCTATTTCAAATGGACCTTCTCTAGTTGTTATTTTAAACGTTAAATTCTCAGTCAAAAATTCAGAAATACATGCAAACATAGCCTGTGAAATAGATTGGTATGCTGGCCCATCCCAATGTAGAATGTTAACCCATCCTACAGATTGGAGAAGTGGAAGGAGATCAAAAGGAGAATGTGTTCAAGATCAACAGGTCGTTCAACGATAACATTGCGCAATCATAAATCCTACACATGGGAGGGATCGTCTTCGGGTGACCGAAGGTGGTGCCTTGTTACAGTTGATCAAGATGAGGAAGCACCACGGGAAGTTTTCTTTTTACCTCTATCATCCATTTACAACAAAGAAATTAAGGAAACAAGTGGGTGTAAAGGATGTAGAGTGGGTTTCTTCAAAATCAGATTTTGAGGAAGAAAACCCAAAAAACTTCAAGGAAACTTAAAATCAAGCACTCTAAAGAAAAAAAATGAAGAGTTTAGAGCTTGAATCTATAGTAATAATTAAAATAATGCACTAACCTTGATGAATCAAACAGTTGGGTTCGACTAGTCGTGCTACGACCCATGGGAGAAGAAAGAGGAAATGAGGAAGAAAATGATTTTTCCCAAATTAAAAGGTCCAGCGCGCTATATGACTGGTCGTGGGATGTCCTCGACCAGCCGTACCACGACTGGTCGAGTACGTCCTCGACTGGTCATGCAAAGACAAAAACATGCATTTTTCACATAATTTTGAAATTTAAAATTATACGTTAACAAATATATATACTATAATACAGAAATACATGAATAATCAATTTAAATTGCACATACCAAGATCAAATTTTAATTTATTAAACCTACTTTTCTCGAGTGATTTAGTGAAAATGTCAGCAAGTTGAGTCTTGGTTGGAATGAAATCCAAAGAGATTGTCTTTTCTTCAACTAATTCACGAATGTAATGATATCTAATGTCTATGTGCTTAGTTCGTAAATGCTAGATTGGGTTTTTAGATATATTTATTGCACTGAAATTATCACAATATAAAACCATTGAATCCTGTGCAATTCCGTAATCGCTTAACATTCTATTCATCCATACAAGCTAAGTACATGCATTTCCAGTTGCAATGTATTCAGCCTCAGTAGTTGAGAGCGATACAGAACTTTGTTTCTTACTTTGCCAAGAAACTAAATAGTTGCCAATATAGAAACAACCACCACTGGTTGATTTCCTATCATCGATATTACCAGCCCAATCAACATCTGTGTACCCAGCCAACAGAACACTTATCATATGGATACCAGAGACCCAAATTAGTTGAACTTGCGACATATCGAATAATCTACTTAACAACAATTAGATGAGACTCTTTTGGGTCAGATTGATATCTAGCGCAAATTTCAACCCTAAAAGTAATATTAGGTCTACTTGCAGTTAAATAAAGTAAACTGCCAATCATACCACGATATAATTTAGGATCTATACTTTTACCTGTAGAGTCCTTTGAGAGTCTTAGGGTAGTGCTTATAGGAGTATCAAAATTTTTCCCATTCTCAAATTTGAACTTTTTTACTAAGCTTAGAGCATATTTGGTTTGAGATATAAAGATACCATCAGATTGCTGTTTAACTTACAACCCTAAGAAATAATTTAATTCCCCAACCATGCTCATTTCGAACTTCGATTTCATAAGATCTGCAAACTCAGCAGTCATGTTAATACAGGTAGATCCATAAATAATATCATCAACATAAATCTGCACTATTAAGATATGATCGTTATATTTCTTAACAAAAAGAGTCTTATCAACACTTCTCATTAGGAAATTATGACTTAGTAGAAACTTAGTCAATTTTTCGTAACATACCCTAGGAGCTTGTTTCAAACCGTAGAGAGCCTTTTTAAGGCAATGGACATGATCAGCATTCTTAGGGTCTTCAAAACCCATTGGTTGTTCAACATACACTTCTTCATGTAGATCACCATTTAAGAAGGCACTCTTTACATCCATTTGATAAATTTTAAATTTTTTAAAGCAAGCAATGGATATAAATAGTCTGATTGATTCAAGACGAGCTACCGGGGTAAAGGTTTCATCATAATCGATTCCTTCAATTTGAGTATACCCTTGTACAACTAGTTTAGCCTTGTTTCGAATTATATTAGCAAGTTCATCAAACTTATTTTTAAAAATCCACTTAGTTCTGATAATATGTTTATCTTTAGGTCTAGGAACATGATACCAAACATTATTTCTAACAAATTGGTTAAGCTTTTCTTGCATTACAACTATTCAGTTTTCGTCAGTAACTGCTTCTTTTACATTAGCATGTAAGACCTATATCCTAGTCCGTACCATTTCGTAGACTTCTGCAGTCCTCCCTGTCGAATTCCGACAACCCATGACCTGTATCAAACGTTTGCGTGCGAACCTAAGCCGAGTCCTGCATACCAAAGTCGACTCGACCCAAAATTTGCACCTTAGCCACTGCGTCGTCACCGCGACTCGCGCACGATCCGATACCCAGGCTAGAAGATGTGGGTCTGCGTTCATTTCGAAGAAACGCCGCATGTTGCGAATTTCAAGGGAATCTCTACAACATGTCACATCCATCAAGTCAAGTACACCACCTTACCTCAATGCCACCTTACCCTACAACAAGTACAACACCCACCTCTCCTTTTCTATAAGTCAACTCTCTCTCTCCCTTACCCATCCCTCTTTTACAAATTTTAAACCAAACCTTACCTATCCACCTCCTTTCCTTACAACCACCACTCCATCTATCCCTTCATCCATTATTTCTACCTCTCTCTCTCATTCTCTAGCAATTTCCCAAATTCTATGAGAAATTCCATACGTCCAAGCTCCCCAAGTTTTCAAGAGCAACTCAAGTGTGGCCCACTTCTCTACCACCCAAAAACTCTCATCCCCAGCATCAAAACTTCATCAACCTCCATCAAAGTTGAAGACAAGGAGCATACAAGTCCAAGGAGCTAAAGAAAGAGGCCGATAGGTGGGTGATCCACTGTTGATTTTAAGTTTAGGGCCCCACTTGTTGTGGGATCCACATTGATGTATGTAATGTAGAGGGGGGCCCATAGTGGCGGGGTCCCTCTATCTCACTGTTTCTCTCTCTTTCCCTCTCTCTCTCTCTCTTTTTCTCTCTTTTGTATGGATGGTGAGCATGTGTGTGGTCCACCATGAAGTGTGTATTTTGTCCATGCCCTCCACTGAATGGCCCACATGGCGGTCCGTTTGGACAGGCCCAAACGAAGGAAAAACACAAATATCAGCTTGATCAAAGAGTGTAGCCCACCTGACGTGGGGCCACTGTGTTACATAGGGGCCATCAAACTGCCCATTCATGTGGGGCCAACAATATTAGGTGGGCCCCTTTCATCTAGGCCGTCCAGCGTCCCTGGACGCTGGACGCTGCCATTTACACGGTTTCACACACACATGCACATATATAACTATAAGATATATTGTTATATAATATAATATAATATATTATAATACCTCTGGACGCTGGAACCTTCACACCCTCACACACACACATGTATAAGTATATAATATATATGATATTATATAATATAATATAATATTATATATATAAGATGTAATATTATATAATATAATATATAATGCTACATTATATTATATGTATGAAGATCTGTACCGTCCAGATGGGTCTAGACGGTGCCATGGGGATTGACGTGTGTGTTTGATCCACACCATCCACACCTAAGGATAGTGGGACCCCTCCTTCCACATGTATGACATCCAGGCCGTCCATCTATTGGATACGCTCCTTGACTCCACCATGATGAGTATGCTGTATACCTACCATCCATCTATATGTGGATGTTGGGCCCATCTTGGTGACGTGCTGGGTGCAGCACGGTCCCATCATGATGAACGTGTTATATCTAAACCGTCATAGCTACTGGATTGACAACAACAAGTTCTGTGGGCCTATTGATGTATGTGTTATATCTAAACCGTCCATCCATTTGACAACTTGTCTTAAGGCTTGAGGCTAAAAGTGAGTCAGATCCTGGTACCAGGTGGACCACACTACAAAGAATAGTGGAGTAGTGGAAACCCCCTTGGGTTATAGATTTTTGGACCAATATGATATTTGTCTTCCTCTCATTTCAGGTCTTTGTGACCTTATACACAGATTAGATGAAAATATATATACACACACACACACACACACACACACACACACACACACACACACACACACACACACACACACACACACCCCATGGTGGGCCCATTGGAATTTAATGGTGGAAATCATTATCATCACTGCCATTTGTGGTATGGTCCAGATGATCCTTGGATATGATTCTTTTTTTATGCACTATAATGATCTCTAATAATGGATGAATGGTGCATTTAACTCAGCCATTTGACTTAGCCCATTCAACTTGGCCATTTGACTCGGCCTATTCAACTCGATCTATTCGACTCGGCCCATTTAATTTGGCCCATTGATTCGGTCCATTTGTATTAGCCCATTTGATTTGGTCCATTGATTTGACCCATTTGTAACGGCCCATTTGATTCGGTCCGTTTGATTTATATGAGGCCCAATGAGATGTATGTGAGACCTTTGTGTGGGCCGAATGTGATGTATATGAAGCGCATTGTGATGTGAGATTCCACCATGATGCATGTAATGATGTTTTGGTGGTCGTGCCTTGGGAGCAATTATGGTTTGACATCCACATTGTAATAACAATGATGGTTAAATGTCCGCATTGTAACTCTCCCTAGGGCCCATCGATAAGCCCATACTAATAGTGTGTAGGCCGTTTAGGCCCATCTTTGTTATGAACAGAGCCCATCACCACATAACATGTTTAGTATAGATCCATGATTCATGATCATACGCATCATATGTATGCCTGATATGAGGAGTGACTGATCATAGCATATACCTTCGGACAGATTGTTTATGGGCTCCCTAATAGGCGGAGTTACCCTACATGAGCGTGCGGTACGCGCAGGATTGTTGCATGTCTGGTAGAGTGATTCATACACTTGTATGTGTGTGATTATGATTATTGTATACTCTAGCGACATTAGGGTCATAGCCTCCACAGACACATCGTGGATGGCTGGATTGGATATCGAAAATATTATTTCTAGCATCGGGGCACCATAGATGTCCCTGGATGAAAATATCTAAACCCGATGGTAGCAAAGGATGACTCCAACGTCGAGACCGAGTGGATATATGAGCACATGAGGGCCAAATACCAGGGGGCCGCGTCTCCCACTGTGTCGTAGTCAGTTGGAAAGGGGTGTGGCCTTATTCGCCAGAGGGTAGGGGGCATTACTAGGCTGAGTTTGACCAGCTCCTGAATGGGTCCGCAATCGACGTGCTGGATAGGTATTGGCAAACTATTGACCAAGCGGATAGTGAGGTTTCTTACACTCACTTGGATTGTACGGCTAGGAGAGGGACAGTGCCATTTGGAGTGTACTAAACCCCGGTGACTATCCAGAATGAGAACTGTACTGATATCTGATGAGCTATATGAGGATTTAGATGAGGATTGGCATGCTTGAGTTGCATATTGCATCGCATGGTCTTGATATGGCCGATAGCATTTATATCTTGCACTGCATTGCCTTGGTACGGCTGATTGCATTCATGTACCCATCAGCATGATTTCGCATTACTCTGGCATTGCATTCTGAGCACATTCATACTACGCGCACACTTACACCACCCTCTAAACTTTTTATAAGCTTATGCACGATTGATGCATGCAAGTGACGTCAGGATGCAGCCATAGCCTCACCGCAGTTGGAGTGTGCAGTCGAGCTTTTGGAGTTTCTGTTATTATCTTTATCTTGTATTTCCCCTCATACGCACTGTACTCAAAGTTTTTTTTATCATAGTAGATTTTGTGATGGTATTCATGTGGTTATTGTTCGTGAGTTGTGCTTATGGTTATGCTCATTACGAATCAAATCATGTTAAAAATCCTCCTTGTAGGATCCTAGGATCGGAACATAGTGTATTGGTGCCGCGAGTCAAGAATGGGGTACTATGGAGGCTGTCAGTGCCGGATTCGGCGATCAAAAATTTAGTGATTCCGGTTTCCAAGTTTGGGGCGTGACATAGCCAATTCTATCTAGGATGTAAAACACACATAATTACATATATCTTCTAGTTATCTACGAGTGTGCACACCAGTGAGAGGGTTTCCGAGAATCTAAGTAGTTGGATGATCTTTAACTGTCCTTAGGTCAGGGTTAGTTTGATTTGATGAAGTTTCTGGTTTGTCAATTAGAAGAACTTCATCATTATCTAAACTTGAGGCAGGTGTATTCAAGTGATCATCAATGACAACATTAATGGACTCTTGAATAACATCGGTCCTCTTATTCAGTACTCAATATGCTCGACTATTTAAAAAATATCATAAAAAGATCCCTTCATCACTTTTAGTGTTAAACTTGCCCAGATTTTCACGGTCACGTAAAATATAGCACTTGCTGCCAAAAACTCAAAAGTATTTGATAGTAGGCTTCTTATCAAACCAATTTTCATAAGCCGTTTTATTATTAGACTTACTTGTATAGACTCGGTTGATTATGTAGCAAGTAGTATTTACGGCTTCAGCCCAAAGATTTTTAGGGAGCTTCATACTATTCAACATTACATTAGCCATTTCTTGAAGCACTCTATTTTTCCTTTCAACAATACTATTTCGTTGTGGAGTTTTGAGTGTAAAGAATTTGTGTGATATTCCCTGATCGCTACAGAATTTCTCAAAACTACTATTTTTAAATTTTGATACATGATCACTACGGATCTTACACACTTGAGAATCTTTCTCCGTTTAGATTCGTTTGAGAACTCTTCTTACTTCATCAAGGGTTTTTGATTTTTCTTTTAAGAAAGCTACCCAAGTGAATCTGGTAAAATTATCCACGATTACTAGTATATATTTTTTGCCACCTCGACTCTCCATCTTGGTTGGACCTATAAGATCCATGTGAAGAAGTTCGAGAGGTTTGGATGTGGCATTGGATTTCACCTTTTTGTGAGCACTCCTAGTTTGTTTGCCAATCTGACATTCACCATATATTTTGTCTACTTTCTGTAATTTAGGTAGACCTCTTATCAGTTGTCTTTTGCTCAATCTATATAGATTGCAGTAGTGTACATGTCCAAGGCGTTTATGCCATAACTCAGACTCATTGGTATGGATCATGTAACACGTTTGACTAGTTGAGCTAGAATCACTGACAATATAGCAGTTTTCAAAAGTTCTACAACCAGTTAATATTACAGAACCCTTTTTGTTTAAAATTTCACACCCTTGATTAGTAAATTTTATGCTATGATTGTTATCGCATATTTGAGATATGCTTAACAGATTGTGTTTTAACCCTTCAACGTATAAAACATTCTTAAATAAGGAGAGGTTAAAGAGTTGAACTGTACCTTGACCAATAATCCTGCAGTTGCTACCATCACCAAATGTGACTGAACCATCAGCCATGTCTTTAAGATCGGTGAATAGACCTTTATCACCAATCATATGCCTTGAGCATCCACTATATAAGTACCACTTAGAATGACTTGTAACTTTGAAAGTCATGTGGGCAACTAGGCTAGTGACCTTAGGAACCCATTTCAAAACTGTTTTGGGTTTAAGAGTATAGTTGGTCTTATTGTATTTGTAGTTGTTGTAAGAATGACCTACTGAGTTAGATTTTAAGAGCTTCTTAAGGAAATCAACTATTTTTTCAGCTAAAGGGTTTTGGTTCTGATTTTTATAGTTGATATGATTCCTTTTAGATTTGAAAGATTGAAAAGTTTTAGCATTTTTAGAAAACTTTTGATTTGAACTATTCCCTTTTAAGTTTGAGGATTCTTCTTTCACAAACTTAGGAGGAGTAGTCTTCTATTTAGGAGGAATATTTCTATCGTAGCCCAAACCGAATCAGTAGGCACATTTTCTTGATCCAGATAAAAGTTTTTCTAACTTTGGATCACATTGGGCATACCTCCATGTATCCTTTAAACTTAAAAGTGAAGAGACTTCAAGTTTAAGTTTTTCATTTTCAGATTTCAGATTTTCAATAAAGGAAGTTTTGAATTCTAAATCGCATTTGCATTTTTCAAAAGAATCTAAAATTTGAGATTTTTCTAAAATAAGAGAATCAAAATTTTCTTTAAGCTTTGAAAACTTTTCTTTCTAAAGTTTAAGTTTAACGGCAATTTTACAACTTTCCTTGTAAAGGGCATTATAAGCATCTTGAGATCTTCATTTTCATGATCACTATTCAGATTTTCTTCACTAGTTAAATCATCATTATCTGAAAAAGTGAACTTGGCTAGAGTCATAAGGGCTTTAACTTCATTGCTCGACTCGGTTTCAGAATCTTCTGATTCAGAAGAAGCTTTAGAGTCAGAGGATTCATCTCAAGTAACCAACATACTCCTTTTGGGTTTGTCCTTCTCATGACACTTGTTTGCCAAATGCCCATATTCTTGGCAGTTGTAACATTAACTGTCTTTTAATGATTTCCAAGTTTTAGATTTAGATCTTTTCTTATCATTAGCCTTTTGAAAATCAACCCTCTTTTTACTTTTAAAAATTTTGTAAAACTTTTTAGCTAAAAGGGCCATATCATCTTCAAAATTTTCTAAATCAGAATTTTCTTAAAAAATATTTTTAGAAGATTTAAGGTAATAGATTTACCTTTAGTAGCTTTAAAAGTTAACTCATAGGTTTGTAAAGAACTAACTAATTCTTCTACCCTCATATTATCCATATCACGAAGTTCTTGGATCGCAGTTACCTTAGAATTGAACCGTTCAGGAAGTGACCGTAGTATTTTTGCACATACTTTACTTTCAGGGATTTTATCACCAAGACCCCACATAGAGTTCACAACGTCATTTAATCTAGTGTAGAAGTCCATAAACATTTCATTTTCTTCCATATGTAATTCCTCAAATTTGGTTGTGAGGATTTGGACTTTAGATTTCTTGACAATTGATGTTCCCTCGTGTGTCATTTCTAAAATATCCCAAGCTTACTTTGCAGAATCACAGGATATAATTCTTTTGAATTCATCCAGTGATAGTGCGCAAGTGATTACATTTAGTTCTTTTGCATTTGCACTACTCTCACTTTTCTGAAGTGTGGTCCAGGAAAAATAAGTTGTTACTCTCATTGATTTTAATCCATCGATACCAGTTACTTTAGTGGTAGGAGGGGTCCATTCAGTTACTGTGGCTAGCCACACACTTTCATCCATGGATTTTAAGAAAATCCTCATTTTGGCTTTCCAATAGGAATAATTGGAGCCATCAAATGGTGGAGGTCTAGTGACTGAAAGGCTATCAAAATTTGACATCTTATAAATAGCTTAGATCGATTAGCTCAGGAAATAAATCCAAATAGAATAATTAAAAACAAGCTATTAGGCTCTGATACCACTTGAAAAGGCCAAGCTATATGTCCTAGAGGGGGGGTGAATAGGATTATGCCAAATTTAAAAATAATACCAACGAAATTAAACAAGATAGCCAAGTAAAAAAAAGATAGCAATCCATAATACAAAATGTAAAGCAACCTCAAATTCTAATTGTTTTAAGGACAACTTTTCACCATAAAAACTAAGGGTTTATGGCAAGGACAACCTTACTAGAACAAATAGAGAATTAAACACTTAAACTGTAAAGGAATAAAAAGAAATGGCAAGAATTGAAATCTAAACTATTACAACATTCCCCGCAATGCTTGAAATGTAAATATTACAACATTCACATCCACACATACATCCCACAAACTTGAATGATAAAAGATATAAAAAATAAATCACACATTGACAAAATACAAAGAGTTATAGTGGTTCACCTGTGTGTACACCAACTGTTAAACAACAACCACACAGCTTGCTACTCCACTCCTAATATCCTCACATAGGAGATATTAGCGTTCACTATGAAAATAGGTTTTTCTCAGGTTCACCTAAAACCCTCACAATTGTGTCTTTCAAATGGGCTTACACAATCCCCAAAACCCCACTCTGAGTTTTCTATCTCTTCTCAGATAACCAACACTTAGAGATTTTTTTGGCTTAATCTCAAAGAAATAAAAAACATAGAAGATTTACAAAAATGTAAAATGCCTGGATTTCTCTTTTTGTAGCAGCCCGGAAGAACCAAGTCAGAGTAGAAGTTCGAATATAGAAGTTCAATGTCCAATGCTCACTTTGAAATGGTTTTAGGTTCTAATTGATTTTAAATTAAACCAGTTGGGCTAGCTCTATTTGATTTTGATTCCAAGAAGTGAAATATCACAATTCCTCTTTCAAGTTAGATTGGAATGCAGAAACAAAATCAAATATGAAAAGCTAATAAAAGAGAATATTAAATATGCACAATGTAGCTTAAAAAGAACACAAACTTATCTCTCAGTGTGATACCTTGATTTTACTTGAATTGGATATAAAAATTTGAAATTCGTGCTCTATTTATAGTTGTAGAAATCGTATCTTCGACTGGTCTGTGGACACTTCGACTGGTCGAAGGTCGAACAGATTTTTGAATTATGAGCGCGATCGGCTAAAACCGTTCCATGACTAGTTGTAGGCTATTCACGACCGGTCGTGAGGAACCCGAAATAGTCTCAGGAGTTTGAGTCAAAGCTAAAGGATTGGTCGTGAACGAGTCGTGCACTGTTCACGCGACCGGTCGAGCAGTCTCCAGGACTGGTCGTAGCTCAATCAAAAAATTCTAAAAATTTACAACTTAGGATTAGTCCTGGAATTTCTTGGATTGGTCAAGTCAGTGCTAGGACTAGTCGAACAGGATTCAGGACTAGTCTTGGAATAGCCCAAATACATGTAAAGTGATTCAATTTGAATTATGTATACAAAATGACCTACCCTAAGGTCAATCTAAGGTCAATCATACCTTCACCATGAAGTATGAACATTGAACCTTCTCTTCTTCAGATGATTTTGAAATTCATGAAGCTTGAGACCTCGACACTTAATGAAGCTTGAAATCTTCAGAAGCTTAAATTCATAGTTCTTGAATTGTACTTCACCTTAAGTCTTGAACAAGATTTCATCTTCAATGTAGCTTTAAAACTCTGATGCTTTAGAGAAGAGAACAATGTATTTGATCTTGCATTTCTTGAAGTAGATCATTGTTCTTGTCTTGAAGCATTGTGAAGTAGTGCCTTGAACATATGTATATCAACGTGCTACACGAGACATAGATTGTTGTTTTGGCACAACAAAATTTGACAATCAAAGGAGCAAGAAACCATAGCACTTACATATATCCACGTCGTCCAGTCCACTGGACATGGACCTCACTATGATGCAGGTGTTCTACGTCCATCCCTAGACGTGGACCCCACCTGATATAAGTGTTTTATCCACGCAGTCCATCTGACGGTGGGACCTACCATGCTGTATGTGTTTCATCCACATCGTCAAGATGGGACGGTGGGCCCTGCCGTGATGTATGTGTTGCATCTCCACCGTCCAAGCAAGGGACAGTGGGACCCACTTGAGGTATGTATTCTATCCAGGCCATCCATCTGTGGGGCGACCAGCCCAGCTGTTGTGTTTGTGCAGGGCCCACTTGCTGTATGTGCAGGGTTCCACTTGTTGTATATTTTATATCCATGCTGCCCATTTACATTGTGCAAAGGCCCACCTTCCATCTGTGTGTATGAGTATTAAACCGTCCAAATTTTTAGATGTCTAGTAGGCCCAAATGGATTGGACGTCTAGCCTTAGAGCCCACTCTAATGTATGTGCTGCCCATCCATTAAGATGGATTATGTGGGTTGTTTCGCAAGCCACTATGATGTATGTGTTGTACACCTTGCCTAAATATTTTTTAGAGCCTATGGGCTGCCCATAGAGGCCCACCATAATGTATGGGATTGTATACATGCTGCCCATCTATTTTACTGGGCCATATGGGCTACCTCATCAGGCCCACTATGATGTATGTGTTACACACACTATCCACCCATTATTCCTAGACAATGGGTTGTTTCATGAGGCCCATTGTGATGTATATGAGGCCCATTGTGATGTATGTGAGGCCCATGTGATGAGGCCCATTTTGATGTATATGAGGCCCATTATGATGTATGAGGCCTATATGTGAGGCCCATTATATGTGAGAGGTGAAATTATGGTAATGACTGCTCTAGAAGAAGTACAATAGGTCAAAGTGTCCTAGAGGGGGGTAAATAGGACTTTATAAAATTTTATGATAGTTTAAAATCCTATCATCATTATCTTGATCTAATATAACAATTTATCAAGATATCTTTATCTTAACTCTAATGGCTTGTAACATCTCAGAAAAATCCGTACAAAGACCTTAGTACCACCTCAGGCAGAAATCCCTAAGGACCGTACTCTGTAGAAATTTAGGCAAAAATTGAATAAGTACTCACTGAATTAATCGATGGTTTTAACTCGAACCACTATTTATACAAATGGCAAGACCTAAAACCACTAATACCGTTAACTCAACACTACTTTAAAACTTAGGAAAAATCCCAAAAGCCTATTGCTCTTGGCAGCACATTGAAACTCCATATCAGACCTGGACCGCACGTCGAGAGTCCGTTGTCTGCGAACTATAGAGTTATATTCGTCCTACTAGGCTTGACAACCATCGCGTGAATCGAGCCCAAATAGTATCCGGAAACGCACAACTTGAGCCCTAAGTGTGTGAGAAATGCGAATATCTTTAGAAAGTGTATTGAAACTTAAGTGAATTGGGCCATTCACTCACAGGTGAAATTGAAGATTTCAGACCATCAGTTTCTGACCAAACTTCACCCATGGAAAAAGGAAATTTTCTTGCTCTTATCCGTATACTTGTGACCCCGATCGAATAAGTACGACCATTGAACTGACATGGGTCCCTTGCGATCGATCAACTAATCTGACTGCACCGAAACCACATCCTGCCATAGATCCAGTGTCAGGGAACTTACCTTACGACGTAAGTGAATAATGGACCTCTAGATGAGCCTCGTTTGCCCCAAACAGGCACCCTTTGGTTATAAATTAAGTATACTATGGCCCTAGGGCCATTTGCATCAATTTCGGGCCTATATAAAGCCCTTAAACCACCTCATTCCCATTTCATACGAATTTCTCTAACCCTAAGAGAGAGAAAAGAGAAAAGAAGAGAAAAGAGTAAGGAAAGAAGAGAGAAATAGGGAGATCGTTGTTGGAATTCTTTCCTACGACTCCACGCCATGGATTCACCTCCCTACTTCGCTACACAATCGTTTTTTGTTATGATTTGGGTAAGAAATCGTAACCCTAATCTTGATTTAGAAATCCAAATAGAGTAATCGATGAAATAGCTAACTTATTTCATTGTTTAGGTGCCCATCGTTCCGTTTTCGGGAACGTAGTGTTTGAATTGAGTCTGTATTGTGTATTCCGACGAAAGGCACGGACTATAAACATTTAGGTTATGGTTTTCAATGCTTTCAATGTCAGCTAATGATTTATGTCTGACTTGATTGCTACCATATCGTCCTAGACACGTCGATTTCAATGTATTACACATGTATGAATTATGTTGAACAAATATGCATCCTATGTGTTTGTTGAAATATTTAAATGAACATGTAAACATGATTTGTGTTTGCTATGCCTACTAATTTAGGTTTATTGTTGTCATATGCATGCTGACCTCTTAGTATAAGGATTTGCTAAACTATATGTTATACCTAATCTAGTCTATATATTTGGTGAGGCGTAGCCTAAGTGTTTGATAAATTGTCTGAATGGAAAAATGTTAATGATTTGTATGTATTAAGAGTATTAAGATAGGATTCTTATTTATCTTGCTCATATGTATTATTTCTTTCATGTAATCATATTTGCTGCTACGAAATCTATGGATAAAATGCAAGTGTTTGATAACATGTTCAATGTGTTTGATAAAATACTTAAATGAGGAATTCACCTGAATTGATCATTGAATGTTGCAGTGATTATCACATGTCCTTACTTACTGCATCTGAGTAAGATTGGGGTTATCGTGTGGCCCAGGCAATCGGCAACAATCCATGTACAGGTGACCAAATTAGTCTCACCACAATTGGGTAACTCAACGAATCCGGGTCACACGACGACTGTCGACAGTGATTAGGACATAAGGGGTGCTTATGTGCTCCGTGTCGATTAAGTCAACATGTGCTCGTACCAATCGAACTTGTCAAATAAACTGATTGGCCTATTGTGTGTTTACCATGTATGGACATCACTGCTTGAATCTAAGGTACCACTTACCAATGTAAAAGTCTGTTTCAACCATGGTACCATGATTCGCTAAGACTCATGAGTCGGGCATGGTGGTATGGGACACCGTGGTCGAGCTGTCGGCCTACGCTAGGGTGACGAGCCTCCCCATAGTGACCAGTAAGTAATCCAAACTTGTGAGCCAGGCATGGTGGTATGGGACACCGTGTTCGAGCTGTGAGCCTATGCTAAGGTGACAAGCCTTCCCATAGTAACCGCGAGTATAAACCTTTGAATTTGCCTATCGACTGCTTTTCATTAAGGGTGATGCCCTACAACTTGTCTATCCTATGTGGTTAATTAGGATTGACGACCCTAGATGGATCATTCGTTTGGGGTAATGATATAAAGGGAGGTACCTTAGTTTCCCAAACCTGTTATATGAATAAGCTTAATTAAGTACTTGTCTAACACAACCATGCACCGCATTGCATGTGCTTTGGTAAGGAAGTTGCACTTTAGGGATTTTGTCATGCGTGAACTTGGTTGTCGGAGTTGCTTGTGAGGGAGCTTTGTGTGAGGGCATACATCATTACTGCACTCCATTCCTTTATTCTTGCATTAACAAGAGTAGTTCGAAAGTGATTGTTGTATTGCTTTATCATTACTGCTTGATTAACTTAATAAGATGTTAACCTTTACCTTATAGTACCACCGAGTTGATCACTCACTCCCACCCTAGGACGGTGTTTTAGAACACCAACCAGACTCAGGTTTAGATGTAGGTGATCGGGAAGCCTATGCAGCAGAGCTGGACTTCATAAATGAGGAGGAAGAATTCTCCTACGTTCAGCTCTTAGGTGGGTCTATGTAGACCTCGTGCTAATTCGACGGGATTATAGGGACATATAGATTAGTTGGACACTTTACATTTTGATATTCTGTCAATTTTGAAACAATATAATTCAACTCAGTAACATACTCATACTCTGGAGGTTGTAAAACACTTACATACTTAAATATATATGTTTCAATCTTCCGCTTGCTTAATTTAATTATATCTGGAGTATGATCTATTGTTTTGGTATAATCCCACTCATGTTTAACTCATTAATATGGACGAAATTTGAACATCATTATCCATATTCCATAAGTGATGTGCTGGATCTCGAGAGTAGAGTTTTGCTCGACCCTCAAAATATGAGGCATTACAAGTTGGTATTAGAGCATGATTTAGATTAAACTGGACGTGGGTTATGATAACACGACGCACTCTGACACACTTGACTTAGGAGAGGATCCATGAAACTTAAAAATGAATGTAGAATCCCCAAATTTCGCCAACAGGCGAGATTGACTACTGTAGTTTAGTTCATACGTGTCGTAGATCATGTGAAATGATCTCAGTCCCTTTTACGCCGTCAATCGATGGGTTTGAACTATATGTCGATGAATCTGAACTTGAAACAAGTCAAAAGGTGCGAATACGCACGAGTTGGACTGAAAAAGTGCATTTTACAGACATATGGGCCCAAACCATAAAATATTATGGGACCCAGGGGTTCCCCCACACATGCACAGCACCCCAGGAGGGGGTGGCCACCGTTGGCGACCCTAGAGGGGTGCGCTGGGGCCGCCCAGGTGGCGGGCCCCGCCTGCCTCTACAGTGGACTGCGGTGGCCCCGCGGCAATGACGGCACGCCGCCCACTGCCCAATCATTTGGGGCCCTCCCACGTGTGGGACCCTCTTTACTACCCATTTTAACCCCCTTAAACCCTCCCATGCTCATTTCAACCTACTCCTAACCCTCCAACACCCCTAAACCTTCTACAAAGTCCCTTTCTCTCTCAAATCCCCTCCCATTCACTCCAAACTTTCAAATCTTCTATCTTCTTCATCCTTACATCACTATTCCTCAAAAACTACCATTTTTGTCTCTCCATCTTTGCTATTTCCACCTATTTGAGCACAAGACTCCTCTTTTTCTATATCTTATAATTCCCATATCCACAAAACCCACTTCACTCTCAAGCTTTTCCAACTCCATGGCTCTCTTTGAGCTAGTCACCGCCATATTCTCCATCTCAACACTTATTTCCCTTATGGGAAAGAGAAGAGTGGCTCCGGATGAGGCCGGGCCGAGCCGTCCGACCCGCTCGAGGAAGAAGGCAAGCACCGAGGCTAGTACAAGTGTCGAGCGAGAGCGAAGATCGAAACGGGACCTCGATCCTCGAATCCCGTTGGAATGGTCGCTACCGGCAGGCGCCGAACTAAGTAGGTTCCATAACCACAAAGTTGTATTTGAAGCACATGTTAATGAGAAATTATTTGGACTGTATCTGGTTATTGTCCTTCTGTTGGAGACTGGATGGGGCCCTATATTTGAAGGCAAGGCTCATGCAAGTGAAGGCACTGTGCGAGCCTTCTATGGCCACATACGGAACCCAATGTTGGAGCCTCTTCAGTTTACTATTCCTTTGGGGAGGCAGGAATCGATAGTTGAAGTGAACATCATAGCCCGTATTATGGGAATTGAATGTGGTGTGGTACATGCTAATGAAACTCATCTCACTAGTAGACGAGAGAAAGATCGCCACGCACATTTTCTTTGTGGCCGATTGGCTAATTGGAGGCGAGACAACGCCTCGCGTCGACTAAGATGACAACAGACTTCCACCTACTCAACCATATATGCACGTACAACGTGTACCTTAGGTGGAGTAACCATACAGAATGCAATTGTTTGATGGTGGACTTCCTGTACAGATCTGGACAGGGAGACAAGTTGTGCCTGCCTATTTTCGCCTTGCGGCAGATAATCAAGACTGCACGAGCCTCGGTACCATTAGATTTTGAAGTCACTGCCCACATCCAAGGTACACCCGTATTTCTGTTGGTGGATACCGGGTCCACCATTTCAACAATAGCATGCTCAGCAGTCAAGCGACTGGGGTTGGATACTACCCCTATGATTGGGGTGAGAATCCTTCCCGTAACAGGGACCTTCTCCGATGCTACCAAACTTTGTAAGGATTGACCGATAGACCTAGGAAGCAGAACAGTGCGCATTGACCTTATTGTCACCTCGCTGTATCATTACGATGTCATCCTCGGTATGGATTGGCTTACCGAGATGAAGGCAGAAATCGACTGCGAAACTAGATTGGTGACAGCCCATAGGCCTGAAAACACAACCTTCACTTTTCCAGTTCAGGTCAGTTGGCCCTACTGCATTAGTTGTTATGCTTCCCTGATAGAAAGTGTTGATGGTCCATCACTTGGAGACACGCCTATAGTCCAGGATTTCACGGACGTCTTTAGAACAATCCCTGGGCTACCTCCTCAGCAGGAGATCAATTTTACCATCGACCTGGTCCCGAGTGCGACACTTATCTCTTTGTCGACGTATTGCATGCCTCCATGTAAAATGAAGGAATTGAGGAGGCAGATTGATGATCTATTAGACTCAGGTTTCATACGGCCAAGCGTATCTCCTTGGGGAGCACCTGTACTGTTTGTGAAGAAAAAGGAAGGATCGCTGCAGTTGTGTATTGATTACTGCAGGCTAATGCACGTCACAGTCAAGAACAAATATCCTCTGCCCAGGATAGATGACTTGTTCGACTAGTTGAAAGGGGCATAATATTTCTCAAAAATCGACCTACAGTCTAGGTATCATTAGTTACGTGTCAGGAATGAAGACATGCAGAAAATAGCATTTAGAACCAGTTTTGGGCACTATGAGTTCCTCGTGATGTCATTTGGGCTTACAAATGTACCGGCTATGTTCATGGACCTCATGAACCGGGTGTTTTAACCGTATCTGTACTGATTCATCATCGTGTTTATAGATGACATTTTGATATACTTCAAGAGTTGGAAGGATCACGAAGAACACCTACGAGCAGTCTTTGATACTCTTAAGAAGAACCAGTTATTTGCACAGTATCGAAAATTCGACTTATGGAAGGAAGAAGTCAAGTTCTTAGGACACGTGGTTTCCAAGGAAGGAATTACTGTGGACCTTGCCAAGGTGACAGCAGTACAAGACTGGGAACAGCCCGACTCTGTTACAAAAGTGGGGAGTTTCCTCGGACTTGCTGGCTACTATCGCCAAGTCATTAAAGATTTTTCCAAGATAGCCAGACCATTGTCTCAACTCACTCAAAAACATCTTAAGTTTGCCTAGAACGAGAAAGCAGAAGCAGCCTTTCAAGAATTAAAGGACAAGCTGACGTCCGCACCCGTGCTAGTATTGCTAGAGTAAGGGATCAAATATACTATATACACCGATGCCTCTTATGTTGGTTTGGGATGTGTACTTATGCAGGAGGATAAGGTGATCGCCTATGCCTCACGACAGTTGAGGAAACATGAAGAAAACTACCCCACGCACGACCTAGAATTGATAATAGTCATCTTCGCATTAAAGCTCTGGAGACATTACCTCAATGGAGAGGAATTCGAGCTCTTTTGCAACCACAAAAGCCTCAAGTACATCTTTACTCAGAGGGACCTAAATATGAGGCAACGTTGTTGGATGGAAACCTTGAAAGACTTCAAGTTTGAGGTCTCTTACCATCCTGGCAAGGCCAACCTTGTATTCGATGCGTTGAGCCGCAAGAAGATAATAGAATTTGCAGCTCCACTGATGATAGAAGAATGGAATATGGTAGAGTTTGTGAAGGATTTCGAACAAAAGCTGATAGTGTAGGAGCCATTCGAGAGCATCACACACCTCCATGTACAGCCACTTATTGATGATCGAATCATTATGGCTCAGAAGGAAGATGAACTATTGGTGAAGATGAGAGAACGAGCAAGTGACAGTGGAGAATCCGAATGGAGAGTTGGTTTGGATGGGGGTTTACGATATCTTGGCCGCCTATGCGTCCCGAACGAGAAGGGAAGTCCTAGAAGTCGTTCACAATTCAAGGATGGCGATGCATCCGGGCAGTACAAAGATGTATAGAGACATGAACCGTTCGTACTAGTGAGACAACATGAAGGCCTAAATAGCAGACTTCGTGTCCTGTTGTCTCACGTGCCAGCAGGTCACGGTTGAGCATCACTGACCCCCTGGCTTACTTCAGCCCATGCCCATAGCTGAATGGAAATGGGATTTCATATCTATGGATTTCATTTCTGGCTTACCGAAGATGAGGAAGGGGCATGACTCCATTTGGGTGATTGTGGACCGATTGACGAAATCGGCTCATTTCCTCCCAATTAGAGTTTTAAACTCAGCAGACAATCTAGCCAAGCTGTACATCAAGGAAATAGTACGATTCCATGGAATTCCTATGAAAATTGTGTCAGACTGAGACACATGATTCACGTCCATTTTCTGGACTTGAATCCAAGAAGCAATGAGAGTGAAATTGAAGTTCAGTACCGCGTTCCCCCCACAGACCGATGGGCAGACAGAATGGGTAAATCAGATATTAGAAGATATGTTGTGAGTGTGCGTGCTTGATTTCAAGGACAGTTGGGATGACTGTCTCCCCTATGCCGAGTTTGTTTATAACAACCGCTTCCAAGCGAGCATTGGCATGGCTCCCTACGATGCTTTGTATGGGCGCCCATGTCAAGCTCCACATTGTTGGGCAGAAGTTGGCGCGAAGAGTTTGGTTGGCCTAGATTTGGTACAAGCGACCTCAGAGAAGATCGATATTATCAGACGTCGTGTTCTTGCAGCCCAATGTAAACAAAAAAGTTACACCGACACAAGACTGAGACAACTGGAATTTGAGGTTGGGGACTACATATTCCTGAAGGTTTCCCCAATGAAGAGAGTCCTTCGATTCGACAAGAAAGGGAAACTCACACCACAATTCATTGGTCCATTCCAGATTTTAGACCGAGTGGGTGTGGAAGCTATCGCCTTGCTTTGCCCACACCACTCGCAGGCATGCACAAACGTATTTCACGTATCAATGTTGAAGAAATATGTTCCTGACCCTACCCACATTATCAAATGGGAGCAGGTACAGTAGAGTGAAGATGCTACCTATGTATTGCGACCAACATGTATTCTAGATAGGAAGGAACAAGTGCTACACAGCAAAGTTATCCTGCTCGTGAAAGTATTATGGACACACCACACTGAGGAAGAGGCACCTAGGAAACGGAAGCCGAAGTCTGTAAGAACTACCCTCAGATCCTCGAGGAGTACGAAAAGGTACTAATTTCGGGGATGAAAATTTTCTTTAAGGGGGGTAGATTGTAACGTCTCGAAAAAATCCATACAAAGACCCAAGTACCACCTCAGGCAGAAATACATAAGGACCGTACTCTGTAGAATTTAGGCGAAAATTAAATATGTACTCACTGAATTAATCGGTGGATTTAACTCGAACCACTATTTATACAAATGGCAAGACCCAAAACCACCAATACCGCTAACTCAACGCTACTTTAAAACCTAAGAAAAATCCCAAAAGCCTGTTGCACTTAGCAGCACATTAAAACTCCATATCAGACCTGGACCGCACGTCGAGAGTTCAATGACCGCGAAACTATAGGGTTATATCCGTCCTACTGGGCTTGACAACCAGCGGGGGAATCGAGCCCAAATAGTATCCAGAAACGCACAACTTGAGCCCTGAGTAAAGCGTGTGAGAAATGCGAATATCTTTAGAAAGTGTATTGAAACTTAAGTTAATTAGGTCATTCACTTGCAGGTGAAATTGAAGATTTCAGACCGTCAGTTTCTGACCAAACTTCACCCATGGGAAAAGGAAATTTCCCTGCTCTTATCCATATACTTGTAGCCCCGATAGAATAAGTACGACCGTTGAACTGACACGGGTCCCCCGCTGTAACGACCTGAAAATTTCCGTACATTGGGTCGAGTACCACCTCGACCAGAAATCACGTAGGATTAAATCCTTTAGAAATTTAACAAAGTTAACTAAGTACTAAACTCAATTAGCCATGAAATCCGTTAGGATCGCTTTAAATACGATCTGCAAGACCCAAAACTTGCGGAGTAATCATTGATTAGGTTACCCTAAAGTTTAGAACCAAACTCATTTCCCGTCGCTCTCGAGAATGAAACGAAACTTCGTATTAGGTCTAGACCGCACATCGGGAGTCCGATTAACCCGAAGCTAAGGAACTAGGACCGCCCCACTGGACTTATCAATCATCTCAAAAATCAGCTCCATCCGATGTTCCATGGCCATTCATTTCGATTCAGAGCGAGGGAGTGTGAAAAACACTATTCCCATGCCAAAATAAATATTTAGAATAGTGATCTGGCATCGTTCGTTGACGCGTCAGTATTAAGCAACCTGACCGTCAGAATCAGACCAAATTACACCCTCGGATTAAGAAAAATTTCAGGAACATTTACATGTACTTGGAATTTCTGATCATGGCCCACTGACCGTCGAACTGAAAGTGGTCCGCCACGTGCGATCTGGGTATCCGAACAAGTCAAAAACGTAATCCCACGTAGATTCATCGATGGTGAGCTTAAGTCTGACGTTTGGTTCAAGGAGGGCTACCAGAACTTCCCTTTTGAGCTGGAAAAGCGGCGAAAATCCTATATTAGCAGTACCCCTTGAACCTGAGTCTAATTTCGTAATGTTTGTGGCTATAAAAGGAGCTTAGAACAGCCCCTCTCACAGCCATACGAATTTTGGAGAAAACCCTAGAGGGAGAGAGAGAAAAGAGAGAGAAAGACTTGGAGATTGTTGCCGATTTCCCTCCTCCTGCTTTGGACCTTTACACGGCCTACACCGCTTCATTCCAGGTGTTTTCCCGGCGTATTCCGTCTCATTTAAAGGTAAGAAACCCTAACCCTAGGTCTGATTTGAAGTGGAATCGATGTGGGATGTGTACCGACTAACCGATTCCGCTCTTTAGGCTAGAAATCTCCCGTAGACGGAAGTTCTACTACCCTTGCTGATTTGTTTCGTTTCCAAAGGCAAAGGTGAGGACTTTAAGTGTATAAGTTACGGTTTTCAACGCTTTCAATGTCAGATAATGGTAGATTCATGATCTGCTTGCAATTGCACATGTACAAAGTGCTTTCCATTTCCTGTTTCGATTAACGTTGTGAAATATGGAATTTCACATATTCTAGGTATACGTAGAAATACCGTATACATATTTTTTTTTAGATAAATGCTTGACATGTTTATTTAATGTATGATTATATAATATATGAATAAAATACTAGTTTGGCGAAAGGAACCGCCAAAATATATGTTCACTTGTAAATGCGACTTATGTTGAAATTACGTATTTTAGAAATACCGTATACGTATTTCTTTTGGAATAATGTTTGACATATTTATTTAATGTATGATTATACAATACATGATTAAATTACTAGTTTGGCGAAAGGAATCGCCGCACTCTATGTTCCTTTGTAAACACTATGTATGTCGAAACTGGGTATACGAGGAAGTACCCTATACGTATAAAATTTGCTGATGTGATTGCCATGTTTAATTGCTGTATGAATATGATGTATATGTATAAAATACTAGTTTGGTAAAGGGAAAATCCTAGTACACATTTCCCTAGCATACGTCATGTATGTTGATATAGTGCATTCCAAGTGTTGGTGAAACCACTTGGAGTGTAAGTGTTTAAGTGTTAGAACCTTAAGTAGGTGCTGAGATGGGATTCTTAGCTACCTTAGAGTCACCTATGACATCCTCCATGTGGTTGTTCACTCTAACCACTCACCTATGAAATATAAGTATTTCTATCCCTATTTGCAAAATGCTTTATAACATGCTTTGAACATGCTTTGTGACTTGTTTAGTAACATGCTTCATGATATGCTTTATATTATGGTTGCTAGTGTTCTTGAATTACCATGCTATCATGCCGTATTTCATGTGTTATAGTTAGGACTTGACTGAGCTTGGGACTATGTCCATAGTCCAGGCATCCGGTATCAGACTTGAAGTTGTGGTTGGGATTCGTCCCGCCACGCATGATGTGTTGGCGAACCCGTGTCGTACTTCGGTTGGCGATAGTGGTTGGCCACACGAGGTGCTTCTGCGCTTCATATCGCCCAACTTGTTGTGCGCTCGAGCGAGCCGAACACGTCAAGTAAACCGTGTGTCTTATGTATGCTCACCATGTTTGGTCGCTAATGCTTGAACCTAGGGTACCAAACTTACCAGTGATAATCCCGTTAACCATGGTACCTCGATCCGCTAAGACTCATGAGCCGGGCATGGTGGTATGGGACACCGTGGTCGAGCTGTCGGCCTACGCTGGGGCTACGTGCCTCCCCGTAGTGACCAGTGAGCAACTCAACTCGTGAGCCGATTATGGTGGTATGGGACACTATATTCGCGCTGTCGGCCTACATTGATAAGGTGATGGGGGAGTGGTGCAACCTTTGTACGTAACAGCCCTGGCAGCCCTTTGTAGTGACCGCGAGCATATTCTAAAGTTCCAGCGTGCCTTAGGGTTCGCCGCGATATATAGAGTTTGAACTAGGCCTGTTTCTGTATAGCTGTATAGTGATGAATCGTTTAAGGGGTGATGGGGGAGTGGTGCAACCTTTGTGCGTAATAACCATAGCAGCCTCTGCAGTGACCTAGAAAACACACCATCGTCTGATATTAACTAAGACTGACGACCCTAGATTGGATCATGTTTGGAAATGATATAAGGGAGGTATCTTAGTTTCCCAATCCTGCTGTTTGAAATGGACTAATTAAAAACTCGGTAATCATACTCATCATGCATCGCATGTGCCTGAAAGATGCGGAGCACTGTGGGATGTAAGCATGCTGCGAACGTGAGATGGTGTCGCATGAGGGAGTATGTCGGCGAGGGCATCCATCATAACTGCATTCATACTTGCATTAATCAGAGTAACTAGGAGTGTTTGATTTACTGCTTTATCATTACTGCTTGACTGTATTGATAACATGATAACTCATGCCTTATCATTCCACTGAGTTAGCTACTCACTCCCACGTTACGGGACGGTGTTGCGCACACCAACCAGACTCTGTCTCAGGTTTAGGCGATCTGACTATTCTGGAGGCGGAGCCCGATTATGACGAGGACCAGGAGGAGTTCTCGTATATGCAGTTCGCTGGCGGCTTCGACTAGGCTGCCGGGACCGATGGGATTTACAGGGATTGTACCTAGTTTATTTTGACATTTTGTTTATAAACAGACTTGTATATTGTGACTCAGAAGGATTCATACTCTGGAGAATGAATCATTTATTTTTGTTTCCTTACATACATATATATACAGTTCAGTCTTCCGCTTGCTTTTATACAGTTGATCTGGAGTATGAATTACTGCTTTGGTATAATCTCATTCATGTTTCTATGCTTTCTAACACAGACAACATTCAAATATCATTAAACATGTTGCATAAGTGATGCGTTGGAACTCGGGTGTTGAGTTACACTCGACCCCCAATTTTCAGGGCGTTACAAGTTGGTATCAGAGCATGATTTTGATTAAACTGGACCTG
Source organism: Magnolia changhungtana (assembly GCA_030180095.1). Classification (NCBI taxonomy): domain Eukaryota; kingdom Viridiplantae; phylum Streptophyta; class Magnoliopsida; order Magnoliales; family Magnoliaceae; genus Magnolia; species Magnolia changhungtana. The sequence continues at coordinate 1,514,203 of JASAUF010000638.1, forward strand.
AGTTATGTCCCCACTACGTACGCTGACGCATTATACTTAGGAGGGTGCGCAAAATCTAGCAACAATCTTAGGGTCTCCCGATTTCGCCGTTCGGCGAAGTTCATTGCAAATGGACAGTTTGATCGAGTGCTTACTCGATCCCGACCGCACTTATAGACCCCAAGTCACTCCTAGACCGTCTATTGACGTGTCCAGGTCACAATCCACCAAAAGTTAGTCGTTAAAAATCAGGAAAAATCAGATTTGATCAGAAATGTACCGGAACTGACCGTTCTGGAACTGAAATGAGTCCGTGGGCCCCCACGATTAATCCAACAAGGTTTCAGACCAAACCAGGGTGCATTTGGCACCCTGGGAATGTGGCAAACAGGGTCCCACCGCGGCGGCGCGGTTCCGGCCAAGCCCGACCGCGGCGGCGCCGCGGCACCGGCGGCGGACCGCGGTCCGGTTGCTTTTCCGGCGAAGTTCCGAGCTTGGGGTTGGTCGGCCCAGCCCCCTCTAACCCTTGGCACGTGCCATTTTGGCAATAGGTTAGGTTTTAAGGGGCTGGAACACCCCTTTCTCTCATTTCACCCCCTTTTCAAGCACCTTCACCTCCATTTCCGATTTTGCTGAAAACCTATCCCTCCAAACCTTCAATCCTTCTATTTCCTTCCATAACTCACACACCCCTACCTTCCACAACAGCCCTAGCTTCCTCCTTTCCCCATTTTCACAAGTTGGAGCTCTCATATCCCTCCTTGGAGCTCAAAATCGGGTAATCTACTAACCCATTCCATTTTCTTCTTATTTCTTCTTCATTTCCTACCTCTAGAGCTCCTTCCACACCTGTTGGATTGTTGATTGTGGAAGATAAAAGAAATCAGCCCCTTTATTTCCCATTTTGGAAATTTTCCATGGCCCTCCTTGGTGTGGTGGCTACCATTTTCTCCATTTCCTCCATCCTATCTTTCATGGGAAAGAGGAAAACCGTGGCCGATGACGCCGGCCCAAGTAGGCCAGCCCATTCCCGAAGGAGATCCGACGTTGGGGCCGGCATAAGCACCGTGCGGGAGTTTAGGTCGAAGCGAGACCTGGATCCTGACCACCCCGCCAGAAATGCTTATCCGATAGGCATGGAATATGGGCGCTTCGCGGGCCGTAAGGTTGTGTTTGAAGCTCATGTGGATGAAAGGATGTTCGGGCTACACCCGATGATGGACCACTTGGTGGATATCGGGTGGAATTATATTTTTGAAGGCGAGTCTCCCGCATGTGAGAACACGGTCCGCGCTTTCTACGCTCACATCGTGGACTCATCAGTAGAGCCTCTTCAGTTTACTGTCTCTGTGAGGGGCATAAGGCGCACAATCACTGTGGATGAGGTGGTTCGAATCACGAAGATTCCGCTTGGTCAAGTGCATCCTAGTGATGACTTCTCTAGAAGTGCGCGGGAAAGGGATCGCCGCACGCGATTTCTCTGTGGTCGCCGGGTTACTTGGAAGCGAGGAAATTGTATTGCGGCGACAAAGATGTCCGAAGACTTCCATTTGCTCCATCACATCTTCACATACAATGTATACCCACGGTGGGGTAACCGCACGGAATGTACTAGGGTGATGGTGGACTTTCGTACAAGATGGGACATTTGGGACAACATATGCCCGCTACATTCATCCTATCCCGGATAGTTAATGTTGTTCGTTCTGCCAGAACGATCTTTCGCTCCCATTTGGCCGACTGATCTGCAGGATGGCTCGTGATGCAGGCTACAGATTGAATATGGAGGATCTTGCACCGGTCCGAGTCATAAGTGAAGCGACACTCAGGAATATGAAGATCGGCCCCCAACAGCGGCAAGCCCGACTCGACGAGTCTGGAGATGAGTCGGATAGCGCCGGTGAGGAGAGTGTTGACCTCCAGACTGAGAGTGATGAGGAGCGCAGTGATGACATACAGGAGGAAGAACCTGAGGCTCAGGACACTGAGGAGAGTTCACCCCCTGCGGCTCAGGAGCAGGGTGTGGATCGAGATACTTTTGATGAACAATTGGCTCGTCTTGAGGAGAGGCAAGTCGCCCTGCAGCAAGAGGTTGGACAAGTTCGGGCTGAGATTGGTCAAGTTCGAACCAAACTTGAAGAGAATGAAGCCTACATGAAGAAGAGTTTCAAGAAGATGTCCCGTACGTTGAAGGCCATCCTGTGCTGTGCGCAGGATAAGAATGCTCCTCCTCCACCGCCTACTTCGGATGCTTAGTCATCCATGTTGTTGTATGTTGTGTTTGCTTAATTGCCGCGATAGACGGTTTGTGTTTTCGTACAGATGTTGTAGTAGGTAGTAGCGTGTTCTAAGTGTTTATTGTGTGGATGTATTGGCTATCATGTGATTTCCGTCATGATTCATGTAAACTCTGTAATCCATGTATTATGACTAATTTTGGGTAAATGAAAGGCATGTAGCCCCTTTGTTTTGATTATGTGTGGAATGCTTAAAGTGCTTTATGATGTGTGTTATGCTGTATCTCACCAATGCTGTACCCTGTGTTGTATAGGGCATGCCGCGACAGTATACGCGGAGCACCGCACATCTCCGTCTGACTGGCTCTATGGACCAGACTCCTTCTGGTAGTAGCGGTCCTGCGGACCGTGGGTTAGGTTCGGATCAGCCCCCTGCTGGTCCTGCTGGTGGACTGCCACCTTACACGCCCCCGGTCCGTGAGCAGTTTCGGCCGTCATCTTCTGCGCAGCATGACTCCCATGCTGCTCCGCCGACCGATAGATTTGAGCAGCTGATGTTGATGATGCATCGGCACAGAGAGACAGACGAGCAGCAGAAGACACCCAGCAACTTATGGCCACTATCGCTGAGGCCTTGTCCCATGGTGGTAGTGCGACCCCACCTACGACATCTGCTTGTCCGCTGGGCGCCCGAGCCTCTGCTCGCAGTGAGGATGTGCCTCTGCCCCCACCCGTGGTGCCTCCTATGGGAGATGTTAGTACACGCGGTCTTCTCGAGCGATTTCAGCGCTTGAGGCCTCCTTCATTTATGGGCACTCATAGACCCGAGGAGGCAGAGTTTTGGCTTGACCGCATCTCTAAGATGCTTCGGATGCTGCATTGCTCAGAGGCAGAGCAGGTAGAGCTGGCCGCCTTCATGTTTGAGAGGGAGGCTAGTTTATGGTGGGACAGTGTGTTGCGGTCTGTCGCAGCAGACTACATGTGGACCTGGGAGGCTTTCGAGTTCCGGTTCCATGAGAAATACTACCCGCAGACTTATCGGCATGAGCGGGAGGATGAGTTTCTGCGCCTCAGGCAGGGAGGCATGACGATTACAGAGTACGAGCACCGCTTCACAGAGTTGGGCCGCTTTGTCCCAACTATACTGGTGGACGAGCAGATGCGGATGCGTCGATTTTCTTTGGGCTTGCGACCGGAGATACGGTCGAAGATATGCTGCCTCAGTATACCTACCTATGCAGCACTGCTTCACATGTCTATGACGGCAGAGCAGGATGTGGACCAGATTGCCCGATCTCGTGGTGCCATGGTTGCGAGGCCACGACAGGAGATACAGAGCAGGCCTATCCTAGGCAAGAGGCCTCGTGTTGACTCGCCTCCCAGGATCGCAGCGCCAGGGGCTCAGGTGAGGCGCCCTGTTGTGACCTGCACGTACTGTGGGAAGCAGGGTCATCTTATTGGGAGTTGTTTCGCGCGGATGAAGGATAGTGGTTTCTCTCCGCCACAGATGATGGGCCGTTCTCGCCCACAGGCCATATCAGCTCCACCGCTACAGACCGCTCCTGCACATCCTTCCTTCCGACCTCTTGTGCTACGCTTCAGGCCACCACAGCGACCCTTGGCTCCTCAGCCGAACCGCCAGCAGCAGGCTCGCGTTCATACTCTTGTGGCTGAGGCACCTGAGACATCGGTTTCAGCTCTGACGGCTTTCGAGGGTACGACTTTTATTCATGGAACTCCTGTTTCTTTGTTGGTAGACACTGGGTCCACCACTTCTATTGTTTCTTGTGGGGCGGTGAAACGCCTATCTTTGCATACGATTCCCACTAAGGGAATGAGACTCACTACGGCTACCGGGACTTGTTCGGATGTCACACGATTATGCGAGGGTTGCTCGGTAGTTTTGGGTGAGCAGCACGGTGCTCGTCGACCTCATTGTTGCTCCACTATGGCACTACGACGTTATCCTTGGTATGGATTGGCTCACCAGGATGAGGGCGGAGGTAGATTGCGATACTCGGATCTTGACGGCCTATGGACCGACGGTGCTGCTTTCACGTTCCGGTGCAGGTCAGTTGGCCTGTCGAGTTGATTGTTATGCTGCTTTGCTTGTGCCGATTGATGGTCCGACAGTAGATAGTACGCCGGTGGTTCGAGAATTTGCATGCGTGTTTGAGACTATCCCTGGTTTACCTCCTCGGCGTGAGATTGAATTCACGATTGACCTTACGCCTGGAGCGACGCCCATCTCGTTGCCGACTTATCGTATGCCTCCATGTGAGATGGAGGAGCTGCGGAAACAGATTGATGGACTTGTAGAGAAAGGTTTTATTCGGCCTAGTGTGTCTCCTTGGGGAGTACCTGTGTTGTTCGTGAAGAAGAAGGACGGGTCGCTACGGTTTGTATTGATTACCGTAGGTTGAACCAGGTCACGGTGAAGAACAAGTATCCCTTGCCCAGGATTGATGATCTGTTCGATCAGTTGAGGGGGGCGAAGTATTTCTCGAAGATTAATCTTCAGTCAGGGTACCACCAGTTGCGCGTGAGAGAGGAGGACGTGCAGAAGACAGCCTTCAGGACGTGCTTTGGCCACTATGAGTTCTTGGTGATGTCGTTCGGTCTGACGAACGCACCAGCCGTGTTCATGGATCTGATGAACCGGGTATTTCGGCCCTTCCTTTACCGATTCGTCATCGTCTTTATCGATGACATCTTGATATACTCCACGAGTCGGGAGGAGCACGAGGAGCACTTGCGAGCGGTATTGGATACACTGAAGAAGAACCAGTTGTTTGCACAATACAAGAAGTGCGACTTCTGGCAGGAGGAAGTCAAGTTCCTAGGACATGTAGTGTCCAAGGATGGGATAGCAGTGGACCTTGCTAAGGTAGGCTGCGGTTCAGATTGGCAGCGGCCTGAATCGGTTATCGAGGTGAGGAGTTTCCTTAGTCTGGCTGGGTACTACAGACGTTTCATTCGGGATTTCTCGAAGATCGCCAGGCCATTGTCTCAGCTGACTCGGAAGGACCTGAAGTTCGCCTGGAATGAGAAGGCAGAGGCAGCTTTTAAGGAGCTGAAGGACAAGTTGACATCCGCCCCTGTGCTAGTATTGCCAGAGCAAGGAGTGAAATACCCGGTGTATACTGACGCGTCTCGCGTTGGTTTGGGTTGTGTGCTGATGCAGAAGGATAAGGTGATTTCGTATGCCTCGAGACAATTAAGGAAGCACGAGGAGAATTACCCTACACATGACCTGGAGTTGGCAGCTGTCATCTTTGCATTGAAGCTCTGGAGACATTACCTCTATGGTGAGGAGTTCGAGCTTTTCTGCGACCACAAGAGCCTTAAATACATATTCACACAGCGGGATTTGAATATGAGACAGCGCCGATGGATGGAGACCTTGAAGGACTTCAAGTTCGAGGTTTCCTACCATCCTGGCAAGGCGAACCTTGTGGCAGACGCGTTGAGCCGCAAGAAGGCGATAGCATTTGCGCACCGCTGATGATAGCCGAGTGGGACATGGTGGAGTTTGTGCGGGACTTCGAGCGAGACTCACCTGTCGAGGAGCCATTTGAGTGTGTTGCGCACGTTCGGGTGCGACCACTTATTGACGACAGGATTGTTGAGGCCCAGGAGGGCGATATACGGCTGTTTGAGCTTCGAGAGCAGGCTAGCGACGCCGTGGACTCGAGTGGAGAGTTGGTTCGATGGGGTTTACGATTTCGTGGCCGCCTATGTGTTCCAAATGTGCGACTTGAGACGCGAGCTTCTCGAGTCCGCCCATAACTCGAAGTTTGCGATGCATCTGGTAGCACGAAGATGTACCGGGATATGAGACGGACGTATTGGTGGGATAACATGAAGGCCCACATTGCCGAGTATGTGTCTCGATGTCGATATGCCGGCGGGTCAAGGCGGAACATCGCGAGACCTCTGGGCTGACCTTCGGCCCATGCCTATAGCGGAGTGGAAGTGGGACTTCATCTCCATGGACTTCATATCGGGGTTAGAAGACGAGGAAGGGGCACGATTCCATTTGGGTGATTGTGGACCGGTTGACCAAATCGGCCCATTTCCTCCCTATCGAGTTACGAACTCCGCGAGCGAGCTGGCTGGGTGTACATCGGGGAGATCGTCCGTCCGCACGGGGTTCCTTTGGAGATCGTGTCGGAGAGACACGCGGTTCACATCTATCTTCCGGACTCGTATCCAGGAGGCGATGGGTGTGAAGTTGAAGTTCGGTCTGGCGTTTCATCCTCGGGACCGATGGGCGGAGACAGAGCGGGTGAATCGATTCTGGAGGATATGTTGCGAGCATGTGTGTTGGACTTCAAGGACGGTTGGGATGACTGTCTTCCGTACGTGAGAGTTCGCCTACAATAACGGCTTCCGGGCGACTATTGGCATGGCGCCATATGAGGCTCTATATGGTCGACCTTGTAGGGCACACGCTGCTTGTTGGGCGAGAGGTTGGAGAGCGTAGCCTGATTGGCCCGGAGTTGGTTCAGGCGACTACAGAGAAGGTAGACATTATCAGGCGTCGATTACTCACAGCGCAGAGCAGGCAGAAGAGTTACGCCGATACGAGGCGGCGACCGCTGGAGTTCGAGGTCGGTGATCATGTGTTCCTTCGAGTTTCCCCTATGAAGGGAGTCCTTCGGTTCGGGAAGAAGGGGAAACTCACACCGAGGTTTATCGGTCCATTTCAGATACTGGATCGAGTGGGTGATGTGGCGTATCGGCTCGCCTTGCCTACACCACTTGCTTCCGTACACAACGTATTTCATGTATCTATGCTGAAGAAGTACGTTCCTGATCCTTCGCATATCATCAGATGGGAGCAGGTACAGTTGAGCGAGGATGCTACATATGAGTTACGCCCGACGCGCATCCTTGACAGGAAGGAGCAGGTACTGCGTAGCAAGGTCATCCCACTTGTGAAGGTGCTTTGGACACATCATTCCGAGGAGGAAGCTACCTGGGAGACTGAGGCCGAGGTCAGGAAGAACTACCCTCAGATTCTCGAGGACTACGAAAAGGTATAAATTTCGAGGACGAAATTTTTTGTTTAAGGGGGGTAGATTGTAACGACCTGAAAATTTCCGTACATTGGGTCGAGTACCACCTCGACCAGAAATCACGTAGGATTAAATCCTTTAGAAATTTAACAAAGTTAACTAAGTACTAAACTCAATTAGCCATGAAATCCGTTAGGATCGCTTTAAATACGATCTGCAAGACCCAAAACTTGCAGAATCATTGACGCTAGGTTACCCTAAAGTTTAGAACCAAACTCATTTCCCGTCTGCTCTCGGGAATGAAACGAAACTTCGTATTAGGTCTAGATCGCACATCGGGAGTCCGATTAACCCGAAGCTAAGGAACTAGGACCGCCCCACTGGACTTATCAATCATCTCAAAAATCAGCTCCATCCGATGTTCCATGGCCATTCGTTTCGATTCAGAGCGAGGGAGTGTGAAAAACACTATTCCTATGCCAAAATAAATATCTGGAATAGTGATCTGGCATCGTTCGTTGACGCGTCAGTATTAAGCAACCTGACCGTCAGAATCAGACCAAATTACACCCTCGGATTAAGAAAAATTTCAGGAACATTTACATGTACTTGGAATTTCTGATCATGGCCCACTGACCGTCGAACTAAAAGTGGTCCGCCACGTGCGATCTGGGTATCCGAACGAGTCAAAAACGTAATCCCACATAGATCCATCGATGGTGAGCTTAAGTCTGACGTTTGGTTCAAGGAGGGCTACCAGAACTTCCCTTTTGAGCTGGAAAAGCGGCGAAAATCCTATATTAGCAGTACCCCTTGAACCTGAGTCTAATTTCGTAATGTTTGTGGCTATAAAAGGAGCTTAGAACAGCCCCTCTCACAGCCATACGAATTTTGGAGAAAACCCTAGAGGGAGAGAGAGAAAAGAAAGAGAAAGACTTGGAGATTGTTGCCGATTTCCCTCCTCCTGCTTTGGACCTTTACACGGCCTACACCGCTTCATTCCGGGTGTTTTTCCGGTGTATTCCGTCTCATTTGAAGGTAAGAAACCCTAACCCTAGGTCTGATTTGAAGTGGAATCGATGTGGGATGTGTACCGACTAACCGATTCCGCTCTTTAGGCTAGAAATCTCCCGTAGACGGAAGTTCTACTACCCTTGCTGATTTGTTTCGTTTCCAAAGGCAAAGGTGAGGACTTTAAGTGTATAAGTTACGGTTTTCAACGCTTTCAATGTCAGATAATGGTAGATTCATGATCTGCTTGCAATTGCACATGTACAAAGTGCTTTCCGTTTCCTGTTTCGATTAACGTTGTGAAATATGGAATTTCACATATTCTAGGTATACGTAGAAATACCGTATACGTATTTTTTTGGATAAATGCTTGACATGTTTATTTAATGTATGATTATATAATATATGAATAAAATACTAGTTTGGCAAAAGGAACCGCCAAAATATATGTTCACTTGTAAATGCGACTTATGTTGAAATTACGTATTTTAGAAATACCGTATACGTATTTCTTTTGGAATAATGTTTGACATATTTATTTAATGTATGATTATACAATACATGATTAAATTACTAGTTTGGCGAAAGGAATCGCCGCACTCTATGTTCCTTTGTAAACACTATATATGTCGAAACTGGGTATACGAGGAAGTACCCTATACGTATAAAATTTGCTGATGTGATTGCCATGTTTAATTGCTGTATGAATATGATGTATATGTATAAAATACTAGTTTGGTAAAGGGAAAATCCTAGTACACATTTCCCTAGCATACGTCATGTATGTTGATATAGTGCATTCCAAGTGTTGGTGAAACCACTTGGAGTGTAAGTGTTTAAGTGTTAGAACCTTAAGTAGGTGCTGAGATGGGATTCTTAGCTACCTTAGAGTCACCTATGACATCCTCCATGTGGTTGTTCACTCTAACCACTCACCTATGAAATATAAGTATTTCTATCCCTATTTGCAAAATGCTTTATAACATGCTTTGAACATGCTTTGTGACTTGTTTAGTAACATGCTTCATGATATGCTTTATATTATGGTTGCTAGTGTTCTTGAATTACCATGCTATCATGCCGTATTTCATGTGTTATAATTAGGACTTGACTGAGCTTGGGACTATGTCCATAGTCCAGGCATCCGGTATCAGACTTGAAGTTGTGGTTGGGATTCGTCCCGCCACGCATGATGTGTTGGCGAACCCGTGTCGTACTTCGGTTGGCGATAGTGGTTGGCCACACGAGGTGCTTCTGCCCTTCATATCGCCCAACTTGTTGTACGCTCGAGCGAGCCGAACACGTCAAGTAAACCGTGTGTCTTATGTATGTTCACCATGTTTGGTCGCTAATGCTTGAACCTAGGGTACCAAACTTACCAGTGATAATCCCGTTAACCATGGTACCTCGATCCGCTAAGACTCATGAGCCGGGCATGGTGGTATGGGACACCGTGGTCGAGCCTGTCGGCCTACTGGCTGGGCTACGTGCCTCCCGTAGTGACCAGTGAGCAACTCAACTCGTGAGCCGATTATGGTGGTATGAGACACTATATTCGCGCTGTCGGCCTACATTGATAAGGTGATGGGGGAGTGGTGCAACCTTTGTGCGTAACAGCCCTGGCAGCCCTTTGTAGTGACCGCGAGCATATTCTAAAGTTACAGCGTGCCTTAGGGTTCGCCGCGATATATAGAGTATGAACTAGGCCTGTTTCTGTATAGCTGTATAGTGATGAATCGTTTAAGGGGTGATGGGGGAGTGGTGCAACCTTTGTGCGTAACAGCCCTGGCATCCTCTGCAGTGACCTAGAAAACACACCATCGTCTGATATTAACTAGGACTGACGACCCTAGATTGGATCATGTTTGGAAATGATATAAGGGAGGTATCTTAGTTTCCCAATCCTGCTGTTTGAAATGGACTAATTAAAAACTCGGTAATCATACTCATCATGCATCGCATGTGCATGAAAGATGATGAGAACCTTGTGGGATGTAAGCATGCCGCGAACGTGAGATGGTGTCGCATGAGGGAGTATGTCGGCGAGGGCATCCATCATAACTGCATTCATACTTGCATTAATCAGAGTAACTAGGAGTGTTTGATTTACTGCTTTATCATTACTGCTTGACTGTATTGATAACATGATAACTCATGCCTTATCGTTCCACTGAGTTAGCTACTCACTCCCACGTTACGGGACGGTGTTGCGCACACCAACCAGACTCTGTCTCAGGTTTAGGCGATCCGACTATTCTGGAGGCGGAGCCCGATTATGACGAGGACCAGGAGGAGTTCTCGTATATGCAGTTCGCTGGCGGCTTCGACTAGGCTGCCGGGACCGATGGGATTTACAGGGATTGTACCTAGTTTATTTTGACATTTTGTTTATAAACAGACTTGTATATTGTGACTCAGAAGGATTCATACTCTGGAGAATGAATCGTTTATTTTTGTTTCCTTACATACATATATATACAGTTCAGTCTTCCGCTTGCTTTTATACAGTTGATCTGGAGTATGAATTACTGCTTTGGTATAATCTCATTCATGTTTACTGCTCTAACACAGACAACATTCAAATATCATTAAACATGTTGCATAAGTGATGCGTTGGAACTCGGGTGTTGAGTTACACTCGACCCCCGATTTTCAGGGCGTTACACCCGCGATTAATCAACTAATCCAACCACACCGAAACCACATCTTGCCATAGATCCAGTGTCAGGGAACTTACCCTATGACATAAGTGAATAATGGACCTCCAAATGAGCCCCGTTTGCCCGAAATAGGCATCCTTTGGTTATAAATTAAGTATACCATGGTCCTAGGGCCATTTGCATCAGTTTTGGGCCTATATAAATCCCTTAAACCACCTCATTCCCATTCCATACGAATTTCTCTCACCCTAGGAGAGAGAAGAGAGAAAAGAAGAGAAATGAGTAAGGAGAGAATAGAGAAATAGGGAGATCGTTGCTGGGATTCTTTCCCACGACTCCACGCCACGGATTCACCTCCCCCTTCACTACACAATCATTTCTGGTTACGATTTGGGTAAGAAATCCTAACCCTAATCTTGATTTAGAAATCCAAATAGAGTAATCGACGAAATAGCTTACCTATTTGTAACGCCCCGAAAATCGAGGGTCGAGCAAAGCTCAGCTCTCGAGTTCCAACGCATCACTTATGCAACATAGATAATAATGATTATGATGAGAGCATTGAAACATGAATGAGATTATACCAAAACAGCATATCATACTCCAGAGACAGTTAAATTTGCAAGCGGAAGACTGTGATAGATATATAAAATATAAAAACTGTGGTGAGTCTCCAGAGTGTGATAATGTTACCAGGTTAATTCATTACAAGTACAATTTCAAAATATACCAAATGCGTAAGGTCCTCTATTCAACATCCATGTAACCCTGTCGATCAAGACACAGCTCACATGAAGCCGCCAGAATATAGCACATATAAGAGGCATCCTCGTCATCGCAAAAGTCCGGCTCCGCCTCATAAGCATCGCCATCACCTGCGGCTACAACAGAGTCTGGTTGGTGTGCATAACACCGTCCCGTAACGTGGGAGTGAGTGATCAACTCAATGGAACAATAAAGCATAGGTTAACATGTTATCAATTCAGTCAAGAGTAATGAAAAAATAGTACAATTAACATTCTTAAGTACTGTAATTAATGCAAGGATGAGATGCGATTATGATGCATGCCCTCGCCAACATACTCCCTCATGCGGCATCATCTTACGTCTGCGGCATGCTTTCACCCTCAGTGCTCCACATCTTTCAGGCACATGCAATGCGATGATGAGCATGATTACTGAGTTGTTATTAGTCCATTTCAAGCAGCAGTATTGGGAAACTAAGGTACCTTCCTTATATCATTCTCAAACAATGATCCATTCTAGGGTCGTCAGTCCTAAACAATCGCATACGATGGTGTGTTTCTAGGTCACTGCAAGGGCTGCTAGGGCTGTTACACGGAATCGTTACACCACTCCCCCATCACCTTATCAATACAGGCCTAGTTTATACTCTGTTACTACAGGAAGGCTCGTCGTCTCACCGCAGATTTAGAGTATGCTCGAGGTCACTACATTGGGTATGGTTAGGGTTGCTAGGGCTATTACATGAAATCGTTGCACCACTCCCCCATCACCCATCAAAGCAGTGTAGGCCGACAGCTCGAATATAGTGTCCCATACCACCATAATCGGCTCACGAGTCTGGTTGCTCAATGGTCACTACGGGGAGGCTCGTGGCCCCAGCGTAGGCCAACAGCTCAACCACGGTGTCCCATACCACCATGCCCGGCTCATGAGTCTTAGTAGATCGAGGTAACACGGTTAACGGGATTCCACTGGTAAGGTTAGTACCTCAGGTTCAAACAGAGGCGTCCAAACATGGTGAACATACATAAGACAGATAGGGTTACTTGACGAGCTCGGCTAGCTCGAGTGCACAACAAGTTGAACGATATGAAGTGCATAAGCACTTCATGTGGCTAGCCACTATCGTCAACCGAAGTACGACTCGGGTTCGTCGAACACATCTCGCATGGCGAATGAATCTCAGCCACGCATTCATTTCCATTTTCGATTGCCTGGACTATAATCATAGCCCCAAACACAATCAATCCTTTACCAGAAGCATGTAGAGTAAAGTAGAATAAACAAAGTAATTCAAGCATGTTAACAAGCATGTCATAAAGCATGTTATAAAGCATGTTATAAAGCACAATATAAATAAGAAATACAAACACATATATTTCATAAGTAAGCGGTTAAATTAAACAAACAACATGGAGGAAATCATATACATCTCTAAGGTAGCTGAGAATTCTATCTCAACACCTACCTAAAGCACAATTCTCTAAGCACTTACTCTTACAAGCATTTTCACAAACACTTAGGATACACTCTTTCAACATACATAGCGTATACTTAGCAAAAACAAGTATTAGGGCGAACCCTTTCGCCAAGTAAGTATTATACACATATATAGCATGTTCATATAGTGATTAATCAAGGCAAACACACTTTTAAAATTTATACGTATACGGTACTTTCTACAAATACAGGAAATACAGTATATTTAACATAGTTAACGTATGACCGAAAAATGAAACGGACAACACTTTGTACATGTGCAATAACATACAGATCATGAATCTATCATTATATGACATTGAAAGCGTTGAAAACCATAACCTATACATCTAAAGTCTGCACCTTACGCCGTAGAAGCATAATGAACTCGATAGATTCGCTAAACTTTAGTATACGACAGTTTGACAACCTATAGAATGAAATAGATCAGCTATTTCATCATTTGCAATGTTCATAACCATAGATCAGATTAAGGTTAGGGTTTCTTACTTAGAAACGAAGTTGAAAACGCTAGAAAAGCGATAAGAATGATGTGGTTAGGCACTGATAGCAGCAGGGTAGAGTGGCAGGGAGATCCTCCTACATCTCCCACACTTTCTCTCTCTTTTCTTTCTTCCCTCTCTTAGGGTTTCTCAAATTCGTATGGAATGAGAGAGTGAGGGTTTAAGGTCCTTATATAGGCCCAAAACACTCCAAAATAGACTCAGGAACAAGGTATACTTAGGTTATGTCCAAAGCGGGTCCGTTTCGATCCAACGGTGCACTTCCGGCGTCCCCTTTTCTGTGTACGGTCGGACTTAAGCTCACCAACCTTGGATCTAGGTGGAGTTAAGTTTTCGTTCTAGTCGTATTCTCAGATCACTCGTGGCGGACCAGTTTCAGTTCAACGGTCACCGGAACTTAATCAGGGTTACAAGTACATGGACATGTATATGAAATTTCCCCTGATCCGAGGGTGTATTTGGGTCAGATTTTGACAGTCTGATTGCTTATATCAGGCCCGCAAGTGACACGTTTCAGATTACTTAAATGAGACTTGATTTCTTAAAAAATCTACATTTTCTCACACTCTTCACTCCGGGCTTAAGCGAATAGTCATGGGACATTATCTGGATTTGACTTCCGAGATGGTTGTCAATCCCAGCAAGGCGGTCCTAACCATTTAACTTTGCGTTAATCAGACTTTCGACGTGCAGTCCAGATCTGATATGGAGTTTCGTGATGCTCCCGAGAGCAGCCGGGTAATGAGATTGATCTTAGATTTTTGGATAATGTAGCATCAATGGTTTCATAAGTTTTGGGTCTTGTAGATCATATTTAAAGTGGTTCGAGCTAATTCTATTGATCGTTTAGTTCAGTACTTAACCAAATTCCGCCCTAATTATGACAGAATATGATCCTAAGGTATTTCTACAACCCTTTCTGGCAATTTGAGGTAGTATATCATTTTAATTATTTTTCTAATAGTTCATCATCAAGTCTACTTCATCTATACCAAATTTCATTAGGTTTCGTGTTGTAGAAAAATTCTAGAAATTCTAGAAGCGGCAGCTGTCCAAACTAATGATTTCCGGATAGTTGTCACAATGACCTATATTTAACTATATTAATATTTTTATTATATTTTTCTATTATTTTTATATGAAATTAGACTTATTAATATTCAATCTGATTTTTGAATCTCTTAATTCGGAGTTATAACGAGGGAGATATGACTTTTTGAAGTTAGACCAAAATTGTAGAAATTGTGGCCGAAAACGGGCCAGTCAATGAACTGCGGTCCGCCCTGGCCCGCATTTTTGGCGAGGCCTCACCAACTCGGCGATGCCCTCACCAGTGACTGACCTATTTGAGGTGATTTTACCGTTCGATATATAAAATGGATGTATTTTACAAACCGGGATGAGTTATTCAACGTGCAATATATGTTTTTGTGGTAGGAGAAGTTGATCTATCCATGTAGCCTACTTATTTCGTGTGATTCCAAAAGGTTAATGGTTAAAAACATATTTTATTTATTTATTTACTATTCATAGTAATTTTTAGGTTAAGTATTGATCAATATCACCTAAAATTTAAGATTTGTGTCTAATATAAAAGCACTTAGAAATTTTTGAAGGACGAGGTAGTGAAATGTGAGATTTTGAAGAAAATGGTTTAAAAAGGGATTTGAGACTTTTGAATTGAGCATTTGAGAAGTTAATCAGGTATTAGGATCGACCCATTGCCTGAGGACGTCTATCACCAGGTTGGGCAAATCCAGGATGTTACAATCTACCCCCCTTAAAAATAATTTCGTCCCCGAAATTGGCTAAGGGTAATAAGTAAGGATTTTATTATTTTATTTGCCTAAGACTTATTGATTTATGTGTGGTAAGGTGTATCTTGTGCATACTAGTCTAGTACATTTTAGGCTACCCCCTTAAAAATAATTTTCTTTTATCCCTTACTTATCCCCTAACAGGTTGATACAATTTATTTCTTTATCTATTTGGAGTCTTGACGTCGATTCCTAACAATTTAGAGTAAGATAGTTGTTTTTAATGTTTGACCAACACGGAGAGACAGTTATAGTGGGCTTGATCCCGATACATCGATCATCTACCTGGTCAGGGTAGAAAGCTCATCGTATCCCTTCATAGTCCTGGTGGCTCCTGGTCTTCTGCTCAACTAAGCAGTGAGTCCATTGGTAGTCACCCAGGATTGAGAATTGAGTCAAGCCGCGAATGCTTCGCAATTTATATTTCAGTAACTTCGTAGACCGATCACTCTAAAAACTTAGGGAATGTCCATTGCAGAAAGGTTCAAATGTCCTATTTCTCGGGTTGCCATTTAGGTTGGTCTAAGAGGGTCCTTGTTATTATCTATGTCCAAGGAAATGGTGAATCAAATCTTACTAAATCATCATAAAACGGTTTCTCATAGTAGAACTTGCTAGGCCTTCTATTATGTTCGTATTCAACGAGCATAGTTGTAGATGCGTTGACCTTGGCTATTGTAACTCAGTTCGCACCTAGCCTATTCTGTACTATGAATTTGTTTAATACTTAAACCCTAATTGATTTCCTTCCATGACTTCATTATTGGCATTCTAAGGAAGATTCAGATCCTATTTAATGACTTAACCTTGCGTATAACTGGGAGTAATTTCTTTTGATCCTGGGCCAGTGGGGCAAGGGCCAACCATGCTTCCGCTGCGCCCATGAACGGGTAGACGTGTATACCTACTCAACACAACTGGGTTTATAACTTGTCTACCCCCCTTAAAATTGTTTCTATTCTCAGGGTTCAAGAATTTGTACATCGATCTGTATGTCAGAACGAGTTGAAATTTGAAACCTATCTTTGGTATGACATGGGAAGCGATTTAGCAATACATTGGTCTTCTTTTCATCGATGATGCGTCTTGTGGTTGATTTCAGGGGCAGGTGTGAGTTTGAGGCAAGATGCCTAATTCTACCAAGGAGTTTTGTCACGGTCAAGACTTATCCTATTTAATAATGTCTAGCATAACAGGCAGGCTATCTTTCTACGTTCATGTGCACAATATTTATGCCAACATGGCATGTGATTTGGGACCGAATTCCTAACTGTTTGTTGCCCATTTGGGAAATTCCTTGGGCCTAAAAAGAAAATCTCTATTGGCTATATGTTCTTAACACTTCTCAAAGACGACGTTATAAACCTTTGGTTGTAAGTGGTCGGGCCAACACGAAAGAAAAGTTGTGTAATGGGTCTGAGTCGGATACATGGACCTTCTGCCTAGCTAGGACAGAAAATTGTTGTATCAGTTCTTAATCCTAGTTGATCCCGACCTTCTGCTTGATCAAAGCATAGGGTTCATTGGTCACTACCAGGATTGAGAATTCAACTCAAACCGCGAATACCTCACGTATAGATATAGTTCCTCTACTCAGTGTTCCCAATTATAATAAGTCTTTGGGAAGGAAATTCTAAGGGTTGTATTGATTTGACCTAACATTAAATCCAATGAATATATAAGTTTTCTATGAGTGTGAATAGTTTCTACGTCATACAACCTTCCTAAGAGTTATTAGAGGAGCCGATGAGTACCAAGGGGATTCAACGAAGGAATGGGGTCTCGCTCCAACCTAATTCAAGCCAACTAACAAAATTTATCTTTCAATTATCTTAGCATAATGAATCTTTTACATTCCTTAGTCTAACCAGTAGCCCAGTCGCAACGTGTGAGTAGCGAAAATCTACTAGTTGTGATCCAAAGTCTATGCTTCTACACTAGATGACTTTATACCATTTTTAATATAGGAAATTGTTTTATCGCTTAGGGTCAAACGTCGTCTGATTGGAATTGAGTTGCCCGAACGTGAATTTAACTACGCTCGAGCACTACACACATGTTCATACTAGCTAAGAAGGTCATAGGGTTCACGTTATCAATTTATTGGATTTCTCATACTGTTAGGTCGTTTGAATCTAGGAATACCACTCTAGGTCCAAAACTTCAAGGGCCTATTTGGCCAGTGGTCTTAAGTTGTATTAAATGGGCTTGCATTGTTAATCCCACTTTGGGATTAGAAGTGGCATGTTTGGTAGGAGGGTGGGAGGGGATTAAAATTAATTTCATAGGCTTTAGAAAATGAGCCTTGTGTTGGAAAGTGTGAGATGGGATTTCCAAATCCCATGATAATAAATCTCTAAGTGTACTTGGAAAGGAAATTCTAGGATTTACTTTTAATTGCATACACTCCAAACATGGTATTGGAAAACATGGGATACACCTAATCTAGGGACCATACCCTACACATACATTTATTGTTACCTTTACAAGCAGTTGGCCGAACGGGCCTTAAACGTCCTAACATTTGGAGGTTGTGAAGGTTATGGGACACAAATGAAGATACATGTGAGCTAATACAACCAGGGCTTCAAACACTTATATCATTCTACCAAACATTACACTACTAGGCCTATCAACATGAAATCACGAACAAATCCTAAAGCAGCAACCAAAACAAGTTGCAAACATCGACATGGATGACTAGGCATCCGAGTCTGGCGACGGAGGAGGGGCACCCTTTCTCTTTCCCATGAGAGAGAGGAAGGTGGAAATCGAAAATACGGCGTAATAAGCTCGAATAGAGCCATGAAAAAGCAAAGATAAGGGGGAAGAAGGGCTGGAGTCTTTAGTTCTCCACGAATTTGAGCCTCAACAGAGGTTGTACAGGCCCAAATGATAAGGATTAAAGAAAGAAAAGGAAGAGTTGAGATGAGTTAGAGAGCTTACACAATTTTGAGCTTCAAAGGGGGGTGTAGAAGCTCAAATGAGAGAGAATGAAGAGGGTGGGGGGTAGGTATTGTTGAAAACAGTGGAGGTATGTGTGCCTTGACAGAAAATGACGAAATAGGTGAATGGAGGGAAGGTTTGAGAGAGAAAACAGAAACTTTTGGAGAAAAGGAGATCTTGGAGGGGTAGTTTGTGAAGGAGGTACTAGTTTGGGAGGGTTTTAGTCGACGACCCACACACCAGGGGGTCACCCTAGCCCCCAAACACGATCGGCCTGACCGGCCCGCCCGGCCGGACCCGAAAACTAGCGAGGCCTCGCAGACCTGACGAGGGCCTCGCCACTCTCTGGAGTGGTTGGTGATGGCTCGCCATTTGGACGAGGTCCTCGTGACCCCTAGGCCCCAAAAAAGTATGTGTCCCACCCTGGGTCCCCCTGTAAGTGCTCTGTTTGGCCCCCGACTCCATTTGAGGCATTTTCGGGGCCAATTTACAAACCGAAATGAGTTTATATGACATGTAGCATATGATTTTGGGGTATGAGACACTATTCTATCCAGATAACCTATTTATTTCACGATAGTCCATAATTTAAATGGTCAAAAGGCCAATTTATACATATATTTACTATTTATAGTAAAAAAAATTTTAAGTATTATTCTTCATCATTTATACGTTAGGATTTATGTATAGTATGAAAGGACTTAGAAAAAGTTGAAGAATGAGGTGGTGAAATGAGAGATTTTGAAGGAATTAGATAAAAAAAAGGGGTTTTAGGCTTTGAGATTAAGTGTAAGGTGCTGTGGTTGACCCACAACCTAAGGACATTTGTTTCTAGGGAACGACTCAAACCCATCAACTGGCGGCCTATAAGTGTTTGGGATCGTTTCGGGTGATCATGGGTGTGTACGGGCCCAATCTCAGCGGTCGATTTCGGTCGGTTTCACCATTTGGCAAATTTGGAAAATCCTAAGTTGGTTTCTATGTTTCATCGCTCCTTTCTAAATCAGAGTGCGTTGTGTGACCATAACCCAGGTCCGGTTTAATCCAAATCATGCTCTAATACCATCTTGTAATGCCCTGAAAATCGGGGGTCGAGCAAAGCTCAGCTCCCAAGTTCCAACGCATCACTTATGCAACACAGATAATGATGATTATGATGAGAGCATTGAAACATGAATGAGATTATACCAAAACAGCATATCATACTCTAGAGACAGTTAAATTTGTAAGCGAAAGACTGTGATATATATATATATATATAATATAAACTGTAGTGAGTCTCTAAAGTGTGATAATGTTACTAGGTTAATTCATTACAAGTATAATTCTAAAATATACCGAATGCATAAGGTCCTCTAGTTAACATTCCTGTAACCCCGTCGATCAAGACACAACTCACATGAAGCCGCCAGAATACAACACATACAAAAAGGCATCCTCGTCGTCACAAAAGTCCGGATCTGCCTCATAAGCATCGTCATCACCTGCAGCAACAACAGGGTATGGTTGGTGTGCCCAACACCGTCCCATAATGTGGGAGTGAGTGATCAACTCAGTGGAATAATAAAGCATAGGTTAATATGTTATCAATTTAGTCAAGCAGTAATGAAAAAGCAGTACAATCAACATTCCTAAGTACTGTACTTAATGCAAGGATGAGATGAGATTATGATGCATGCCCTCGCCAACATACTCCCTCGTGTAGCACCATCTTACGTCCGTGGCATACTGTCACCCTCAGTGCTCCACATCTTCCAGGCACATGCAATGCGATGATGAGCATGATTACCGAGTTGTTATTATTCCATTTCAAATAGCACTATTGGGAAACTAAGGTACCTTCCTTATATCATTCCCAAACAATGATCCATTCTAGGGTCGTCAGTCCTAGACAATCGCATACGATGGTGTGTTTCTAGGTCTTGCAAGGAGAAATTTGTCGAGGTACATTACACGAATCGTTACACCACTCCCCCATCACCTTATCAATACAGGCCTAGTTTATACTTTGTTACTACGGGAAGGCTCGTCGTCTCACCACAGATTTATAGTATGCTCGAGGTCACTACACCGGATACGGTTAGGGCTACCAGGGCTATTACATGGAATCGTTGCACCACTCCCCCATCACCCATCAAAGCAGTGTAAGCTGACAGTTCGAATATAGTGTCTCATACCACCATAATCGGCTCACGAGTCTGGTTGCTCAATGGTCACTACGGGGAGGCTCGTGGCCCCAGCGTAGGCCAACAGCTCGACCACGGTGTCCCATACCACTCTGCTCGGCTCATGAGTCTTAGTGGATCGAGGTACCACGGTTAATGGGATTCCACTGGTAAGGTTAGTACCTCAGGTTTAAACAAAGGCATCCAAACATGGTGAACATACATAAGACAGATCGGGTTACTTGACGAGCTCGGCTAGCTCGAGTGCACAACAAGTTAAACGATATGAAGCGCATAAGCACTTCGTGTGGATAGCCACTATCGTCAACCAAAGTACGACTCGGGTTCGTCAAACACATCTCGCATGGCGAATGAATCTCAGCCATGAATTCATTTTCATTTCCGATTTCCTGGACTATAATCATAGCCCCAAACACAATCAATCCTTAACCAGAAGCATGTAGAGTAAAGTAGAATAAACAAAGTAATTCAAGCATGTTAACAAGCATGTCATAAAGCATGTTATAAAGCACAATATAAACAGGAAATACAAACACATATATTTCATAAGTAAGCGGTTAAATTAAATAAACAACATGGAGGAAATCATATACATCTCTAAGGTAGCTGAGAATTCTATCTCAACACCTACCTAAAGTATAATTCTTTAAGCACTTACTCTTACAAGCATTTTCACAAACACTTAGGATACACTCGTTCAACATACATAGCGTATACTTAGCAAAAATAGTATTAGGGCGAACCGTTTTGCCAAGTAAGTATTATACACATATATAGCATGTTCATACAGTGATTAATTAAGGCAAACACACTTTCAAAATTTATACATATACGATACTTTCTATAAATACGGGAATACAGTATATTCAACATAGTTAACATATAACCGAAAAATGAAACGAACAGCACTTTGTACATGTGCAATAACATACAGATCATGAATCTATCATTATATGAAATTGAAAGCATTGAAAACCATAACCTATACATCTAAAGTCTGCACCTTACGTCGTAGAAGCGTAATGAACTCGATAGATTCGCTAAGCTTTAATATACGATAGTTTGACAACCTATAGAATGAAATAGATCAGCTATTTCATCATTTGCAATGTTCATAACCATAGATCAGATTAAGGTTAGGGTTTCTTACTTAGAAACGACGTTGAAAACGCTAGAAAAGCGATAAGAATGATGTGGTTAGGCACTGATAGCAGCAGGGTAGAGTGGCAGGGAGATCCTCCCACATCTCCCACACTTTCTCTCTCTTTTCTCTCTTCCCTCTCTTAGGTTTTCTCAAATTCGTATGGAATGAGAGAGTGAGGGTTTAAGGTCCTTTTATAAGCCCAAAACACTCCAAAATAGACTCAGGAACAAGGTATACTTAGGTTATGTCCAAAGCGGGTCCGTTTCGATCCAACGGTGCACTTCCGGCGTCCCCTTTTCTGTGTACGGTCGGACTTAAGCTCACCAACCTTGGATCTAGGTGAAGTTAAGTTTTCGTTCCAGTCGGATTCTCAGATCACGCGTGGCGGACCAGTTTCAGTTCAACGGTCACCGGAACTCGATCAGGGTTACACGTACATGGACATGTGTATGAAATTTCCCCTGATTCGAGGGTGTATTTGGGTCAAATTCTGATGGTCTGATTGCTTATATCAGGCTCGCAAGTGACAAGTCTCAGATTACTTAAATGAGACTTGATTTCTTAAGAAATCTACATTTTCTCACACTCTTCACTCCGAGCTCAAGAAAATAGTCATGGGACATTATCTGGATTTGACTTCCGAGATGGTTGTCAAGCCTAGTAAGGCAGTCCTAACCATTTAACTTCGCGTTAATCGGACTTTCGACGTGCGGTCCAAATCTGATACGGAGTTTCGTGATGCTCCCGAGAGCAGCTGGGCAATGAGATTGATCCTAGATTTTTGGGTAATGTAGCATCAACGGTTCTATAAGTTTTGGGTCTTACAGATCATATTTAAAGTGATTCGAGCTAATTCTATTGATCGTTTGGTTCAGTACTTAACCAAATTCTACCCTAATTATGACAGAATACGATCCTAAGGCAATTCTACGCCCCTTTCTGGCAATTTGATTAGTATATCATTTTAATTATTTTTTTAGGAGTTCATTATCAAATCTACTTCATCTCTACCAAATTTCATTAGGTTTCATGTTGTAGAAAAATTCTAAAAATTCTAGAAGCGGCACCTATCCAAACTAATGATTTCCAGATAGTTGTCACAACAACCTATATTTAACTATATTAAAATTTTTATTATATTTTTCTATTATTTTTATATAAAACTATACTTATTAAGCTTCAATTTGGTTTTTAAATCACTTAATTCAGAGTTATAACGAGGGAGATATGAGTTTTTGAACTCGGACCAAAATTGCAAAAAATGTGGCCGAAAACAGGCAGCCAATGAACTGCGGCCCCCCCTGGCCCGCATTTTGGCGAGGCCTCGCCAACTTGGCGATGCCCTCACCGGTGACTAACCTATTTGGGGTGATTTTACCATCTAATATGTAAAATGGATGTATTTTACAAACCGAGATGAGTTATTCGACGTGCAATATATGTTTTTAGGGTAGGAGAAGCTGATCTATCCATGTAGACTACTTATTTCATGTGATTCTAAAAGGTTAATAGTTAAAAACCTATTTTATTTATTTATTTACTATTTATAGTAATTTTTAGGTTAAGTATTGATCAATATCACCTAAACTTTAAGATTTGTGTCTAATATAAAAGCACTTAGAAAATTTTGAAGGACGAGGTAGTGAAATGTGAGATTTTGAAGGAAATGTGAGATTTTGAAGAAAATGGTTTGAAAAGGGATTTGAGACTTTTGACTTGAGCGTTTGAGAAGTTAATCAGGTGTTAGGATCGACCCATTGCCTGAGGACGTCTATCACTAGGTTGGGAAAAATCCAGGATGTTACACTATTACATTGCTTAAGTGCCCGTCGTTCCATTTTCGGGAACATAGTGTTTGAACTGAGTCTGAATTGTGTATTCCGACGAAAGGCGCAGACTATAAACATTTAGTTTATGGTTTTCAATGCTTTCAGTGTCAGCTAATGAGTTATGTCTGACTTGATTGCTACCATATCGTCTTAGACACGTCGATTTCGATGTATTACACATGTATGAACTATGTTGAACAAATATGCATCCTATGTGTTTGTTGAAATGTTTAAATGAACATGTAAACATGATTTTTGTTTGCTATGCCTACTAATCTAGGATTCATTGTTGCCATATGCATGCTGACCTCTTAGTATAAGGATTTACTAAACTATATGTTGTAACTAATCTAGTCTATATATTTGGTGAGGCATAGCCTAAGTGTTTGATAAATTGTCTGAATGGGAAAATGTTAATGATTTGTATGTATTAAGAGTATTAAGATAGGATTCTTATTTACCTTGATCATATGTATTGTTTCTTTCATGTAATCATATTTGCTTCTACGAAACTATGGATAAAATGCAAGTATTTGGTAACATGTTCAATGTGTTTGATAAAATGCTCAAATGAGGAATTCACCTGAATTGATCATTGAATGTTGAAGTGATTATCACATGTGCTTACTTACTACATCTGAGTAAGATTGGGGTTACCGTGTGGCCCAGGCAATCGGTAACAATCCATGTACGGGTGGCTGAATTAGTCTCACCACAATTGGGTAACTCGATGAATCCGGGTCACACGACGATGAAAAATAAGAGGGCAAGCTAAGAATGAGACAGTTGGCTTCGATATTATCAATCCTCCCACGATGTCATCAGATTTCAAATGTCGATGATATCGATACCTAGTTCGATTCATTGATCTTTTAATGAAGATTTTCCTATAAGCTCGCTAGACAGATCATTGTCCGAATTCGATGATATTGACCTAGATTTGATATGATCGATATTTAAATATCAATATTATCGAGGGAGTTTCGATTCCTCGAATCATTTAAAAGGATATTCCTAAAAAGCTTGCTGGACAGTTTGGTCCGAAATCGATAACATTGAAGGTCCATCGATATCATCGGAGTTTGAATTTCGAGGATATCAAGGATTCCTTCGAGTCATCGATAAATGTATGATTTACCTTAGAAGCTTGCTAGACACAAACAGTCCAGAATTCGATTATATCGAGCCATCTCGATGATCTCGAAATTTGAATGTCGATGATATCGATTGTTTCATCGATTCATCGATAATGTTGTCTAGAGATCAAGTTTGTTGCTAGACACAAGTAGTCCTCAATTCGACGATATTGATTGCATTCCGAGGATATCGATAACTGGTGTCCGATCTCATCAAGGTTATCTTGATATATCGACAAAAGCTGAAAACTTAGAGATTTTTCTGATTTTGCAAAATAGTTTTCATACATTAAACCCTATGTTGTTCTATCCTCTTTTAAGGAATTTATATACATGGGTGTTTTGGGACATGCGATGTGAGGCTAAATTTACCTTTGAGGAGTTCGGAGTACACATCCAATTGAGGCAGACGCTTGAATGATCTTCCTCCGAGGCTCACTTGACTTGTTGACTCAACACTCACATTAATTGACAAACCAGGGCACTTTCAAGAGGCCATGTGATGAGGCCCATTATGTTGTATATGAAGCCCATTGTGATGTATGAGGCCTATATGTGAGGCCCATTATATGTGAGAGGCCCATTGTATATGTAAGGCCCTATTGTGATGTGTGAGATCCACCATGATGTATGTGATAATATTTATGATGCCCATCCATTCTTTAGCTAGTATAAGGGCCATGGGCCCCATTGTAGTTAGATTCTATCACTACCAAAAAAATGAGCAAAGGATACAGACTGTGTAGATTTTTCGCTACGGATATAAACTGTAGCTATATTACTACGGATTTAATCTGTAGCTAAAACATACCTCCCCATAGGACCTTATTAGAGACTGACTATGCTTAAGGGGCTCCATGGGGCCAATTGCAATATATGTGTTTTATCTTATCCGTCCATCAATTTTGAAATATTATTTCAGTGAATGAGCCCAAAAAGTAGAAAGATCAAAAGTCTAAGTGGACCACACCATAAGAAACAATGAAAAATAAATTTATATTGGTAATATGTGGTGTGGTCCGCCTACATCTTCGATCTGACTCATTTTTTGGATCAACCCTAAAAATGAGTTGTTAAAATGAATGGACGGAGTGGATAATTAACATACACAACGGTGGGCCCCATAAGTTCTAAAATAAATCAAGATGGTAATATGTCTGTCATCGCTATAACACAATCCCGTCCGTGCTCCTCTCCTGTGCACCTAATTTCTCAAAACCAAATCTCGCTCTCTCTCTCTCACCCGCGACTCACCCTCTCTCTCTCTCTCTCTCTCTCTCTCTCTCTCTCTCGCACTGAGCCTCTCCTTTTCCCTCGCCCTCTCTCGATCTCTCGTGCTCCCTCACCCTCTCTTTGTCTCTCAGCCCCATTTCCCTCTCTCTGTTTCCCAACCTCTCTCTCTCGCTAGGGTTTTCAAACCCCATTTCACTGCAAACTCTCCATTGATCTATGAGCACATCTTGTGCTATGGTTTTCGAAACCCCTTTCCTCTTGGAGATTTGAATGGTTCTATTGCAGATTTTGGGGTATGGATGGGCTGGGATGCTTACGAAATATTTGGTTGAGCCTGCTAAGATGTGGTGGTCGTCCAACCTTGCTTAGGTCTCTCTGTTCAGGTCTGTATTTTTTTCGCTTCTCTTTCTAGAAATCAGATGCATGGCAATGTGGTCCATCATCCAGACCATTCATTAGGTGGGTCCCACTGTGGATTGGGCACAGTGGTAACATCTCACTGCTCGGGCGATCATAATCGCACAGTGGTAAAATCCAAGCCCCCTTTTTTGAAGGGAAGATCCCCTTTATTTATTCATTCATTCTCAGAACCCCACCAAAATCCTATCCGAGACTGCCTTCCAAGTGTTCGAGCAAATGCCCCTACTAGATGTCGCCTCTTATATAGTTGAGATGATGATACATGGTGGCTTCCTTTTCGATTTTTTTCTCAATTTAGTTATTCATTTGAAGCAGGTACTCTGATTTGCAGTTTGCATTATTTGAGGACTGAGGAAGGGTTTTAACTTTTAATCAGGTGAGCTTCCCTCCCTTTTCTCCAATTTTTATTTTATTTTCGATGGTTACATTGTTCTTTGGTCGTTTTTATTTCATGTTTCTAACCAATTGAGAACTGTAATTTGGAGAATGGTTCTTGCCCCTACTGGCTTTTTCTAATGCCTACATATAGTGTTGTTTTATCAAGGTAAGCCTTCGAAAATATAATGCAAGTTTATGGATGACAATACTCAAAAGAACATTAGTGTGACAAAAATGTTTTGTTGCAGAAAGATAGTGATGCTGTCAAAGAGACACTTAATCAGCTGAGCCAAGTTAGTTGGGCTAAAAAATGGAGTTCTCAACCATATGTACCACGCCGTATGGTCAATCCTGCATTACAGTGTGAAGTTTTGGGCAAGTGCTACTCAAAGAGTAACTACATTCACAAACTCGCACATACATAAATAAATTACATTTATCTGTTTAGTATTCAAAACTCATTTCTTCAGTTTAATATCTAGCTGGAATAAATATTTAATGTTATTTGGAATCAAGGTTCAAGTATCACTATCAAATCACTTATCATCTGGCTTCCAAACCGTTACATATCGGCCAACAAGAGCTACATGTAACCTGTCTCGGTGTGAATTTTGATTGATTTAATTGTGGATTGGAGATCCATTTAAGAAAATGTATCATGATTCCATGATTTTTGACTGATTTAATCATGGAATGGATCTGTTATATATAAAAAAATGCATCATGCCAGTTTTAAAATATGATATGTCAGCTTATATTTTGAACCATGATTTGGATATATGTGCATTATTTTAGAATATTTACTTCTTCCAGTTACATTCCTGCTCACAACATATATGCCTTGCTATGATAATTGAAGTTGTAGCATCATAGCATCAATTGTATGTCTAAGTCTTCATTAGATGAGGTACCTGGTCTATGTGCTTCACTCCTCCACAGGGGTTGTTTTTAAACTACCATCCATAAATTTGATATCTTTCAGTGATGCAGGCAGCTTTTCTTTTCACAGTCGTGGGAACCACTAGTTTTCTTGGTGTGTTGGTTGGCCAGCTTCCTCGGGTAACCATCATGATATTCTTTCATTCATTATACAACTTTCATCTATTATTACTTTGTAAGAAGTGTGTTGGACTCCAAATTTGTTCTGTATGTTAATAGAATATTGCATTTCTTTCCTGTATAGAGTGTTGATTTTCCATTACTCATGCAGTGTTCTTCTTTAGTTCATCTCACTTAATCATTGTATTGTGTTGTGGGTAATGCTATAGGGTTTGCCCCATTTTGATTACTTATGGCTGTGTAAAATGAAAGCCATCCCATTTTGCTGACTCCATGAACTGGTGTTATTTTTTCTCGTCATTTCTCTTTTATAACAACTTTGATGTGTGTTTGGATGCACAATCAAATTGAATTGTTATTGTCAATCTGATAGAATGAAAGCAACTGATCGCCTTCTTTGGAATTGGACATGGAAGAACACAACAGTGGTGCTTCCTTGCTACGGATGGTGAGACCACATCATTATATTTTGTCATTTGCGCCTTTGATTGAACCGTGAGTCCAATCAGAGAGGAAAGGGGTTTCAAAAATCATAGCACAGGATGTGCTCATAGATCAATGGAGAGTTTGCAGCGAAAGGGGGTTTTGAAAACCCTAGCGAGAGAAAGAGAGGTTGGGAAACAGAGAGAGGGAAATGGGGCTGAGAGACAGAGAGAGGGTGAGGAAGCGCGGGAGATCGAGAGAGGGCAAGGAAAAAGGAGAGGTTGAGTACGAGAGAGAGAGGGTGAGTCGTGGGAGAGAGAGAGAGAGAGAGAGAGAGAGAGAGAGCGGGATTTGGTTTTGGGAAATTGGGTGCGCGGGAGAGGAGCGCGGACTGGATTGTGTTATAGGGGTGACGGACATATTACCATCTTGATTTATTTTAGGACTTGTGGGGCCCACCATTGTGTATGTTAATTATCCACTCCATCCATTCATTTTATTGACTCATTTTTAGGGTTGATCCAAAAAATGAGTCAGATCGAAGATGCAGGTGGACCACACCACATTAACAATATAAATTTATTTTTCATTATTTCTTATGGTGTGGTCGACTTAGACTTTTAATCTTTCTACTTTTTGGGCTCATTCACTAAAATAGTATTTCAAAATTGATAGACGGATTAGATAAAACCCATATATTGCAATTGGCCCCATGGAGCCCCTTAAGCATAGTCAGTCTCTAATAAGGTCCTATGGGGAGGTATGTTTTAGTTACAGATTAAGTATGTTTTAGCTACCGATTAAATTCGTAGTAATATAGCTACAATTTATATCTGTAGCAAAAAATTTACACAGTCTGTATCCTTTGCTCATTTTTTTGGTAGTGATTGTACGCCCTAGCGACATCAGGGTTGTGGCCTCCACAGGCATATAGTGGATGGTAGGATTAGATATCAAAAATATTTGGCTCTAGCACTAGGGTGCTATAAATGTCCCTGGGTGAAAGTCCCTAAACCCTTATGGTACCAGAGGTTGCTCCAACGTCGAGACCGAGTGGATGCATGAGCGCCCAAGTGCTGAATACTAATAGGCTACATCTCCCACTGTGTTGTGGTTGGTTGGAATAGGGTGTGGCCTTATCCGCCGGAGAGGAGGGGGCAAAGCTAGGCTGAGTTTGACTAGCTCGGAAATGATTCCACTATCGATGAGCCGGGTAGATATTGACAGACTATTGGCAGGCGGGTATAAGGTCTCTTGCACTCACTTGGCTACGCGCCTGGGGGAGGGACAGTCAGTGTGGAGTGCACTAGACCTCGGTAATATTCCAAAGATGAGTTGTACTGATATGCTAAGATGCTTGAGTTGCATCTCGCATATGTCATTCGGCCATGTAGGCCTTACATCGCATAGCCTTGGTACAGATGATAGCATTATAGACTTGCCAGCACTTTTCGCATTACTCTAATACATATGTATGCTTAACACATATATTGCGCACACACTTACACCACCCTCTATGGTTTCTATAAGCTTATGCATGACCGTTGCATGTAGGTGACGCTAGGACGTAGATGAGCAAGAGCAGGAGCATGTGACTGAGCTTTTGGAGTTTTGATATCTATCATGTATTTCTCTTCCGCATTGTACTCAAAGTTTTTTATTTTAGTGGATATGTGGTGATGTTCTTGTTGTTGTGGGTTATGCTTTTGGTTATGCTTCTTATAAAAGAAAAAGAAATCTCATGTTGAAAATCCTCCTTGTAGGATCCTGGGATCAGAATCCGGCATAAGGGTGCTGGGAACCGAGAATGGGGTACTACGGAAGCTTTCGGCGTCGGATTCGGCAATCGAAAATTTTGTGAGCCTGATTTCGAGTTTGGGGAGTGACAGGAGTTGGTATCAATGCATAACTTGGGAATAACTAAGGACATCATCACATATCTGCTATGAACCTGGAACGGTTAGGTCCCGAGTTCATAACCCTTTGATATAGTTCCATAACATGTGTGCCTCCGAGAGTTCTCAAAACTGATAGGCCCCTTGTTCCTTCCTGTAGGACATGTCGCCCAAGAGAGTGACCCGAACGACTCCCGCTCTACCACTTGAGATTCTCGCTCCACCACCTGAGATTCCTGCTCCACCGCCTGAGATCCTTGTTCCCCCACCAGAGACTTCTGCACCCCCGTCGGAGACTAGCGCAGCACCGACCGTGTCCATGAGTGTTGACCAACTACAGCAGATGTTGCAGGCTATGACCGCCGCCCTCCATGGGCAAGGCAGGCGTCCCGCTGAGACGCCAGAGCAAGTAGAGCAGGAGCACGCGAGCACCCTCTTACGAGACTTTCTCCAGCTCAATCCCCTGCGATTCCAAGGAGAGCCCAATCCAACTGTAGTATATAAATGGTGCTCCCAGGTGGAGAAGATTTTTGAGACCATGCGATGTACAACTCAGCAGCGGGCCCGTTGGTAGTGTATCTACTAGAGGGCGAGGCTGAGCATTGGTGGGCCTCAGTTGCCCGTGCTACAGGACCTAATTTTGTATGGACATGAGAGGACTTCATGGACCGATTTGACCGGAAGTTTTTTCCCGACCACATCCGATAGTAGCGTATACTGGAGTTCAAGACTCTGGTGTAGGGGGATATGACCGTAGCTAGTATGAGGCCCGCTTTATCGCACTATCTAGATACGTGATGTACCTAGTTGATGATGAGGGGTGGAAGGCTCACTATTTTGTGAACGGCTTACGTTATGGTCTCAGGGGTCGTGTTGTTGGTCATATGCTTCAGACCTTCGAGGAGGTAGTTCAAAGGGCCCAGGTTTATGAGGCTGAGTGGGTCAGTTCGCAGAGGGATCGTAGTCAGAGGAGAGACCGGAAGAGGACGACCCCCTCTGGTGGCTCTTATCAATAGCATCCCTGATAACAGCATAGGCGTATCGCCCACCCAATCGCCAGAGCACCAGTAGCACCATCAGCACCTTTAACACCACCTCAGAGGCCATTTTTAGGTACTTATTATGGATACAGTAAGACGGGACACCGTAGACGGGAGTGTCCGTACCCTCAGTAGTAGCAACAGTAGAGAGTGCCACATCATCCTCCACCTTGGCAGCCACGATGGTAGAGACCCCCACACTAGCAGCAGCAGCACCAGCCTCCGAAACCATAGCAGTAAAGGCAATAGTTTAGGCCGCCACAGCAGCAGCAACAGCCGCGACCTCAAAGGGGACAGGCACGTCCCTAGCTAGCTTGGGCTAGATTTTACGTGGCTCAGCAGGACCCGCAGTCGTTAGGAGGAGTTTTCGAGGGTACTCTTCTAGTATCTGCATGCATATCCCAAGTTTTATTTTATTCTGGTGCTTCACACTCTTTCATGTCCGAGGACTTCTGCCGATCGACCGGATTGGAAGACCGCAGTATTAGGATGATTTTGTTCGTCTTACCCTATTTTGGTTGGGGAGACCTTGCCAGCCAATTTGTTTATGTTACTGATGTCAGAGTTCGACGTCATCCTGGGCATGAATTGGCTCACCGAGTACCATGCCATATTGGACTGCTCTGCGAGGATAGTCACATTCTGTATACCTGGCTTGCCGTAGTTTCAGTTCATAGCCGAGCCTAGAGGAGAGCAGCTATCTTATCTGATTTCGTGCACCATAGAGGAGCCCGTAGTAGTGAGCATTGATCAGACGTCAGTTGTTTGTGATTTTCTCGATGTATTCCAAGAGATCCCAGGGTTATCGTCACGCCGGCATATTGAGTTTCATATTGATCTTGTGCCTAGTACTGCGGCTATCTCGAAGGCCCCATATCGTATGGCACCGATGGAGTTACGGGAGCTGTAGCAATAGTTAGACTAGTTGTGTGAGCTCAGCTTCATCTATTCAAGCAGTTTACCATGGTGAGCACTGGTACTATTCGTCAGGAAGAAGGATGGCTCGTTAAGGCTCTACGTGGATTATCTCGAGCTCAACTGGGTCACGATCAAGAACAAATATCCGCTCACAAGGATAGATAATTTATTTGATCAGTTGCAAGGTGCACAGTTGTTTTTTAAGATTGACCTGCGGTCCGGTTACCATCAGATTCAGGTCCAAGAGGAGGACATCCCGAAGACAGCTTTCAGGAGGCACTATGGTCACTTTGAGTTTCAGGTCATGTCCTTCAGACTGACCAATGTGCCTGTCGTGTTCATGCAATTGATGAATGAGGTATTCCGTCTTTATCTTGATCAGTTTCTTGTGGTGATCATCGACGACATTCTGATCTATTCGAGGACTCACAAGGACCATGAGCGACATCTAGAGATTACCTTGTAGACCCTCCATGCCCACCAGTTGTATGCGAAGATGGAGAAGTGTGAGTTTTGGCAAGAGGATGTGAAGTTCCTCAGTCACGTGGTGACGAGGGAGGGTGTAGCAGTGGACCCCTCAAAGATAGATGCAGTACATCAATGGGGCCAACCCATGAACGCGTCCAAAATTTGCAGTTTTTTTGGTTTGGCGGGATATTATCGACACTTTATTGAGGGATTCTCTCATATCGCAGCACCATTAATCAGGTTGATAAGGAAAGGCACAGAGTTTCTGTGGAGTGACGCCTATGAGCTAGCATTTATGGAGTTGAAGGACTACCTCACATCCTCTCCTATCCTCACTCTTCCCTCCAGGAGTGAAGGATTTGTGGTGTTTACCGATGCTTCGTATGTTGGCTTGGGCGTTGTCCTGATGCAGCATGGGAATCCAGTGGCTTATGTGTCTCGCCAGCTCAAGGTCCATGAGCTGAACTACCCCACGCATGATATGGAGGTGGCAGTAGTCGTCTTCGCACTGAAGGTGTGGAGGCATTATCTCTATGGGATCAGGTTCGAGCTTTTCTCCCACCATACGAGCCTGAAGTATCTCTTCTCACAGTTTGAGTTGAATATGCGGCAGAGACATTGGATGGAGCTCCTAAAGGACTATGATTTCGATCTCCAGTACCACCCAGGCAAGGCGAACGTGGTGGCGGATGCCCTTAGCCGTCAGCCACGAGGCCTGGTAACACATATGATGATTCGGGAGTGGAAGATACTTAAGGATGTGGCAGTTTATGACTTCGAGATCAGTCTGCAGTCTTCTATCATGTAGTTATCGAGCTTATCGATTCAACCCTCTTTGTCACAAGGGTGATAGAGGCTCAACAGACAGATGAGTCATTGTAGAGTTATCGAGCAGAGGCGGCATTTGAGAGTCAGTCAGATTGGCAGATTTGTTCTGATGGTGGACTTCACTTCCGAGGCTGATTATGTGTCCTAGATGTTCCAGAGTTGCGCAGGGATCTTATGACCAAGATACATCGATCGAGGTTTTCTATCCCCCCTGGCTCGATGACGATGTACCGCCATATGAGGTGACAGTATTTTTGAGTGGGGATGAAGCATTAGATTGCTAGTTTTGTGGCTGAGTGTGACACGTGCCAGCGTGTCAAGGCCGATCATCAGAGACCCTCCAGGTCCATTGCAGCCATCGAGCTTCCTGACGTGGAAGTGGGAGCACGTATCCACAGATTTCATTATGGGCTTGTCGAGGATTCATTATGGCCTTTGGACCGGCTTGCCAAATTATTTATTGATGAGATTGTGAGACTGCATAGTGTTCCAATCTTGATCTTTTCTGACTGAGACCCGAGGTTCACTTCTTAGTTTTGGAGGAGCTTCCAAAAGGCAATGGGATCTACCTTACAGTTCATCACCGCGTATCATTCGCAGACCGATGGGCAGACTGAGAGGGTTACCTAAATCCTAGAGGATATGCTTCAGGCTTGTGTGATTGACTTCTCGGGTAGCTGGGATGAGCATTTGTGCCTGGCTGAGTTCGCATAGAACAACAGCTATCAGGCAACTATTGGCATGGCTCCCTTCGAAGCATTATATCGCAGGCCTTATCAATCTCCCAGTTGTTGGGCCAAGGTTGGAGAGTGTTGAGGGTCAAATATTGCATATTAGACCTCGGTTATTGTCTGTTTTTATGAACATGATACTATTAATTCCCTATTTTAATCATGTTTGTGATGCAATGTGTATTTACCAGCATGGACTGAAAAAGGGTACGAAACGAGTGGATTTGACGCTTTAAATTCACCAAGGCAAGGGATGGACCCTAGGGGACCAAGATCGATGAATGTACACGCCAGTGATCCGAGAAAATCAAGAAACTGAAGCTCAAGTGGCCTGAAAGTCAGCCAGAATGCAAGATCACAAGGTTGTCACCATCCATTCGGCTCAAAACTTCATACATGGCCTTAAGACAATAAATGAACCGTACACGTCAAATTTGAGCCATTAAATCCTTGTGGAAGTGGCCCAACGGACACATCAGCCTCTAAAACCCTGATTTGGGGCCCACCTGCTGTCCGGATACGCTTCAACTTTGGTTCACACGGTTAAAATGAGATGGAAAAACTGATGGACGGAGCAGATTTCTCAAAAAGATCACAGTGGACCCCACATGTACACGTGCGTGTATAAAGTACACATTCACTAGCCACGCACCGGATTTTCTAAAGTCGGTCAGCGTTACACTGACCGATAACTTCTCAAAATTGTGAAAATGCTCCAGCATCTTTATTACGCAGCGTCGGTTGATGCTGTGGGCCCCACCCATTGTCCATATGGAGAATCCAAACCATTCATCAGATTCATAAAGTCCTTATTGTCATTGCCTAGATGAAGGAATTCCAAACAACAGCAAAGATCGGGTTTTGATCGTCCAAATGGAAGACCGACAGTTCAAAAGAAATTCTGTGGGCCGCACCGAATTCAATCCGAACTTGACCATATTTGATTAGTTTTTCGAGCTAAGTCCAGTGGATGGACTGGATTTCACCACTGATATTGATCATAGGTCCACCGACATCACAGCCAAGGCCATCCACAGGCCCTGATTTCACGAGAGCGCTGGACGTTTTTGCAGGCCATTACACGATCATGGTCATGATCGGATGGAAAATCTGATCCGTTCATCGTGTATGCCACTCAAAAATGTCTCAAGGGACAGTGTTCTTTTGGACAGAAGCAAGGAATAAAGTTGTTTTATTAGACTACCTTCTTGGTTACGTAATAGAGCTTATGCAAGAAAATTCCAAATCCAATGCTGTGTAAAGAAAACTGTCGACTGAAGTTTTGTAAGGACTTTCCAAAACCGACCACTACACCGACTATGCACAGACTACATCATCTATAAAAGAAATTGAAGAAAGAAGAGAGGGGGATCATCCACGGCTAGAACGTGAGAGAGAAAAAGATAGAGAGTTTTTTTTTCTCTTTTTATTTTATTTTGTTTTGTTTAAGGGATCCAACCCATTCATGTTGGGTTAAACCTCTTAGCTAGGGCTAATAGGTGAAGCCGGTAGTGTGATGGGATTAGCTTTACTGCTTTGATTCATGTTACTTGAACTTTCTTTAGTTATAGTTTGATTAATAGGGAATATTTTTAGTTTTTAATGGTCTGTTGTGACTAAAATTACAATGGGACTGCGATGGCTTTGAGCATTTTCCTTTCCTTTTTATGTTTATGATGTTAGGAAGCCCTATTATTCATCATCGTCTCCTGGGCATGGTCGGATGACAGTACCCTTCCTAACCTTCATAGTATGTTGATTGGTCAGTAATTATTTTAATCTTGTTGTTTACTTTGTCTCCTGGGCATGGTTTAGTGATGGAATCCATTCTAATTCATCTATCTTTCATCTCTTGGAAACTATATCAAAGGAAGTTCAGTTGATTTTCATGGTTACACCCTTCAACTGGATGAAGACGGGACTCTAAGTCTAGTTGAATTTTTTAATTAGGCATAAGATCTCCCTGATCTCTACAAGTGAATCATCTGAATCCCTAGTTTCCTACCTCTGAATTCTTTAAGTTTTAGATAATTATTTCATCATTATTTCTCAATTTACAGTCGATTTAGATTTCATTTTAGTCTAGTTCTAATTCTACTTAGTTTTAGACTACGTACAGGTTTCAGTCCCTTGGGATTTGACCTCGGTCTCACCAAGTTTATTACTACATTACAACCCTATACTTGGGGTGTGAACAGAGAGCACCATCTCCTAGGTCCCGAGCTCGCGCAGTAGATATTAGAGGTTATTGATATCATCAAGCAGAGGATGCATGCAGCTCAGAGCCGTCAGAAGAGTTTTGTTGATTGTCAGTGTCATCCCTTAGAATTTGCAGTGGAGACCAAGTGTATCTCGAGGTCTCACCCAAGAAGGGTGTGGTTCGATTTGGAGCAAAGGGCAAGCTTGCCCGGAGATTTATTAGACCTTTTGAGATCACTGGGCGAGTTAGCGTCGTAGCCTATAGGCTCGCCTTACCACCTTAGTTGTCTAGCATCCACAACGTTTTTCATGTTTTTATGTTACGAAAGTGTGGGTTAGACACTGTTCCTATGATTGATTGGCAGCCCCTAGAGGTCCGTGAGGATGCTTCCTACATTGAGCAACCAGCTCACATCCTTGATCGGAAGGAGCAGGTCCTCCGGACTAAGGTTATTCCTTTGAAGAAAGTTCAGTGGGGTCACCATATTGTCAATGAGGCATCTTGGGAGTGCGAGGCTGAGATTAGAGAGCGTTATCCCCATCTTTTTGTAGGTTGATTGTACATTATATTCTATCTTTGATATATATGTTTATGTGATGCCATGTTTTCTCTTCCTTCTTATTTTATTCTGCGTAATAGTAAATTTCGAGGACAAATTTTTTATTAGGAGGGGAGAGCTGTTAGGCCTGTGTCCTAGTACTATTCCATTCCTTAGGATCCCACAATCCACTCCGTCGAATTTTGGTGACCCGTGACCTGTAGATAGCATTTGCGAGCGACCTTAAATCGCACCCTGTCAACCCAAGTTGACTCAACCCGAGACTTATGCCATTATGACCACGTCATCGCTGTGGTTCCGACGTCATATTTCATGCTCCAATGTGACGCTTAGATTGAGAATTATAACCCACGCATCATTATGGTCGTGGACCACATGTTGCGAGGCCATTCCTATTAGTGCATTTCTCTAGAGCAATCATGATGATGATGTCATCCTAGCTAGCCTAAGGTAACATCACCACCCATGCCTCTTACATGTAATCATTCCAAGCATGCTCTTTCTCTTCCCCATGCTCTTACACCTCTTACATATGTAATGATGCTCTTACATAAGCAATTATTCCACTCTTACATCTCTCCCTTTTCCTCCCTTTCTTCCTCATTCCTAGCTAGAGAGGAGCTTGGACGTCCCACCATTAGAGAGAAACTCATCCCAAAATTCAGCCCTCTTCCAAGCTTATTCCTCTTAATCCAACCCTCATAAGCCCATCACAACCATTAAAACATTTCTTTTGGAGCAATAGAACCTAAGGGCGGATGAAGAAGGAGGAGATTTGAGGTGGGTGCCATGTCTAGGAGTAGATCTTCTATGTTCTTCTTTATATCTTTGATTTTCTTGAATGGGGGCATGTAGGACCCACTAATCAATGGTAGAGATCCTACTTGACCCCTTGGGTGTGGCTAATGGCCCACTCTTGTTGTATGCATGAGCCATGATGGGGCCATTCTCCATGAACCCCATCATGATGTTTCATTTAAATTCATGGCTTTGATGGGTCATCTAGACCCTGATTTCATGGTGGGGATAACATCCCCACCTCAGATTTTCTAATGTAAGGGCCCATGCATTATGGGATCCATTAATGTATGGTTTGGATTGTTTGGAGGGGCTCATAGTCACGGAGCCCTTCCCATGGCCGTGATTCTCTCTCTCTCTCTCTCTCTCTCTCTCTCTCTCTTTCTCTCTTTCTCTCTCCTTTCCTTGTATGATGGCCCACCTGATCTGTGTACGACGTCCAGCAGTCCACATTTGTTGGACGTCCTTACTGTCTATCTTGTTGGACGTCCTTGTTGTCTATGTTGTTGGACGTCCAGTGGCCTCATGGGCCTGTTTGGATGGGAAAAACCCAAATATCAGCCTAGTCTAGGGCCATGTGGCCCACCATATGGGCTCCACCATGATGTATGTGTTTCATATCCACGACGTCCATCCATTTTGCTGGACATGGGGCCACCTTGATGATGTGTTCCATCTAGGCCGTCCGTCAACAAGACGTCCAACACGCCTAGACGGAAGAGAAAACACAAATATCAGCTTTGATTTTAAAGCTGGTGGGCCACACGTGTTGACCCACCTGATGTATGCGTTTCATCCATGCCATCCACCATCCCTTGACGGTGGAGCCTACCTTAATGAATGTGTTGTATATCCACACCGTCCAACATTTCTGGACGGTGGGACCCACCTTGATATGTATATCCACGCCGTTTAGTCCACTGGACGTGGACCCTACCATGATGCAGGTGTTCTATCCATGCCATCCATCCATAGATGTGGACCTCACTTAATATAAGTGTTTTATCCACGCAGTCTAGCGGACAATGGGACCTATCATGCTATATGTGTTTCATCCACACCATCTAGATGGGACGGTGAGCCCTGTCGTGATGTATGTGCTGCATCTCCACTGTCCAAGCAAGGGACGGTGGGGCCCACTTGAAGTATGTATTCTATCCAGGCCGTCCGTCAGTGGGGTGACCAGCAAGGCCCACATGCGATGTATGTGCAGGGCCCACCTGCTGTATGTGCAGGGCCCCACTTGCTATATATTTTATATCCATGCTGCCCATTTACACTGTGCAGAGGCTCACCTTCCATCTATGTGTATGAGGATCAGACCATCCAAATTTCTAGACATCCAGCAGGCCCAGATCGACTGGACGTCCAGCCTTAGAGCCCACTCTAATGTATGTGCTACCGATCCATTAAGATGGATTATGTGGGCTGTTTCACAAGCCACTATGATGTATTTGTTGTACACCTTGCCCAAATATTTTCTAGAGCCTATGGGCTGCCCAAAGAGGCCCACCATGATGTATGTGATTGTATACATGTTGCCCATCTATTTTGTTGGGTCATATGAGCTGCCCCATTAGGCCCACTATAATGTATATGTTACACACACTATCCACCCATTGTTCCTAGACCATGGGTTATTTCATGAGGCCCATTGTGATGTATATGAGGCCCATTGTGATGTATGAGGCCTATATGTGAGGCCCATTATATGTGAAAGGCCCATGTGATGAGGCCTATTATGATTTATGAGGCATATATGTGAGGCCCATTATATGTGAGAGGCCCATGTGATGAGGCCCATTATATATGTAAGGCCCTATTGTGATGTGTGAGATCCAACATGATGTATGTGATAATATTTATGATGCCCATCCATTCTCTAGCTAGTATAAGGGCCATGGGCCCCAATGTAGTTAGATTTTATCTTTCATATGGGCCACACCTTAAAAGCAATGGTGATTAAATGTCCACATTGTAAAAAGTAGTTAAATGTCCCCGTTGTACATCTCCCTAGGGCCCGTTGTTAAGCCCATGACCATCTTTACCTTATTGAGCTATCCCAAATCTTTGGGTCCCCATGAGTATTACCCATCTTACCCTAGTGGGCAAACACAAACTGTTGCCCCCCCCCCCCCTCTGATGCCAGTGGGATTTTCCAAACCTTAAAGCCCACCTTGTGTGCTTACCGAGCCCCCAAAAGAAAGCCCGGGTTACTATATGATAGGGTGGGTGAGGAAGCCCCCTTAATATATATACTTAGGGTCATCCTCTCGATCCCCTTTGTTGTATGATTATCCTATGAGGTCTATCCTTGATGTAGTATGACATATAAGCTGTCCACTATCTATAGGTAAGTACATCATCACCCCTTGCTGTAGATGGAAGAATCTGTGCTATCAGATTTGGTATATCCACTGTGTGGAAAAGTACCCTAATACATGGGTTAGATCCATCGTCCCTATAGGGGACCATGCCTTAGGATATATGATATGCTAGTACCCTGAGTAGGTTATGATAGTCTAACATGGACCATCCCATATAGACTTCTTTACAACTTGTGGGGCGTATCGTTCAGCCCCTACACTTGTAAGTGACATACCGGTTAAGGCCGATCATCGCCTGCTACATCTAATAATCATGCTTAGTATAAAATCCTAGTACATGCCCATGTGCATCATTTATATGCATGTTATGAGTGATTGACCATAGCATGTGTCATTGGGCTGATTGTTTATGGGACTCCCTAAGAGACGAAGTTGCCCCATATGAGCGCACGGTACATGCAGGATTGATGTATGACTGGATAGTATGACTCATGCATCTCGCATGCTGTGTGACATGATCACTGTACGCCCAGTGACATCAGGGTTGTGGCCTCCACAGGCATATTGTGGATGGTAAGATTGGATATCGAAAATATTTGGCTCTAGCACTGGGGCGTTAAAAATGTCTCTGGGTGAAAGTCCCTAAACCCTTATGGTACCAGAGGTTGCTCCAACATCAAACCGAGTGGATGCATGAGCGCCCGAGTTCCGAATACCAGTAAGTCGCGTCTCCCACTGTGTCGTGGTCGATTGGAAGGGGGTGTGGCCTTATCCTCTCGAGAGGAGGGGGCAAAGCTAGTCTTTGTTTGACTAGCTTGAAAATGGGTTCGGTATCGACGAGCTAGGTAGATCTTGGAAGACTACTGGCAGGCTAGTAGTGAGGTCTCTTACACTCACTTGATTGCACGCCTAGGGGAGGGGTAGTCAGTGTGGAGTGCACTAGACCCCGGTGATATTCTAGAGATGAGCTATACTGATACATGGATTCAGATGAGGACTGACATGCTTGAGTTACATCTCGCATATGTTATTCGACTATGTAGGCCTTGCATCGCATAGCCTTGGTACGGCTGATAGCATTCATAGACTTGCCAACACTTTCTGCATTACTCTGATACATATATTTATACTTAACACATATATTGCGCACACACTTACACCACCCTCTAAGCTTTCTATAAGCTTATACACGACCGTTGCATGAAGGTGACACTAGGACGTAGCTTAGCAAGAGCAGGAGCACGAGTCTGAGCTTTTGGAGTTTTGATATCTATCTTTTATTTCCCTTCCGCATTGTACTCAAAGTTTTTTATTTTAGTGGATATTTGGTGATGTTCTTGTTATTGTGGGTTATGCTTTTGGTTATGCTTCTTATAAATAAATATATAAAAATCTCATGTTGAAAATCCTCCTTGTAGGATCCTAAGATCAGAATTTGGCATATGGGTGTCGGGAGCCGAGAATGGGGTACTACGGAGGTTGTTGGCACCAGATTCGGTGATCGGGAATTTTATGAGCCCAATTTCTGAGTTTGGGACGTGACACGATCGTTCTCTATACACTCTCTCTGTTATGATTGAATAAGATAATCTCCCAAATTAAATGCATTTGTTTCTTGTCGAAATAAAATGGCGACTCTGCTGGGGACATTATCTTATTTAAGATTAACATTAAGAAGGGTACGTGAACTTTTGTCATAGTTTGGCGTCAATGGCGACTCTCAACGAGAACATTCTCCCCTTCATCTCTAAGATAGTATATTTTACTATTCAGACACTGATCGTGATTTTATATTTTGTTTGAAGGAAAGAAGATAAAATAACGAATTACGATCAATGGCAAACATAACACAGAAAGTGAACTTTTATTTCACTACAACTAGATTCACAGTGGAGTATGCAATGAATCCGCTTCCGAGTCATAAGGCCCAGTCTCCTATAAGCAAGAATGGCAAATCCCGAATGATGGCCAGAGTTGTATCTACTTTTCCTACAACACAAGAAGGTAATAAAGACTAGGTTATTGTGACATCTCGAAGAACGAGGACCCGAAATGTAGTAATAGCCAGAGTGATTTCACCTCCACAAAGAGTCAGGGGGCTAGTAACGCAAAATGCAGCTAAGAAAAACCCCAAACTTGCCCCTCCTGCAATATATCCTGGAAGAGTTGTTCCTCCATCGACATCACATGATTTCCTAGCCTTCCCTGTCGTAAGAATTCAATGGACAAAGGAACAGAAGGGTAAGATATTGCTTACATGCCCACCAACTCCTGTATCACTCCAATCAACCGACTACTGTGGAAGTATAGGAAAGTCGAATGACACTCCTCTTTTCGTAAGCCCCATTACCTCAATATATTCCCATCCTACCCCGACTACAACTTCATCGGGCAATGGAGAAGTCGTCGCATGCATGACTAGAATGAGTCAAGGACCCCCGCTAACTACAGAGGATCATATGACTGAGATGACACAAGCACAGAGAACGTTGATGGAAGAATGTAGAAACATCTGGGAAGCCTTAGCAACTCTCGCACACAATGTGGCCCAGATGGCAGTTCCTCCGATGATGGGTACCATGAATGGCAAGAATAGTAGCCTGAAGGTTCCCAGCCGCCAAGAACAAGATCACTTGGATCTGCCCCTGCAGCAAGAGCGATAACTCAAGAGGAAGTGCGACATGTTGTCGAAGAAGCCATCAGAACGGAAAGAGAATGCAGGAATGTTGGCCGATTCAGATACCGCACATCGTATCTGAGAGAGGTAGAAGATGTTCCTTTTCCAGTTAACTTCAAGCAGCCGGATTTTCAGAAGTTTAACGAAGACGGATCGCTGGAAGAACATTTGATGCATTTCATCACCAGCATGGAAAACTTCTCTATAGTACCGTAGTATAACCTTTGGTTGTTCAGTTCCTCTTTAATAAGAAAAGCATTTCGATGGTACTCTAGCCTAGCACTAGGGTCGATGCGGACTTGGGAACAAATGCAATATGCCTTTATGTCAAATTTCTTCTCGTCAGAATGCGACATCAATATCACAGAGTTAGCTTCAGTACGACAAAGAGAAGGAGAGCTCGTAGAGAAATTCATAGACATATGGAAAACATTGGGGGCTTCTTGCAAACAGTTACCGGAAGAGGAGCAGGTGAAGATGTGCTTAAACTCTATGGAAACAGGAACCGCATTTGGGCTTACTAGTGCCGACATTAAGACTTTTTGTGATTTAGCCACGAAAGCCCATGCCCTGGAGTTGATGACTAGGAAAATGTTGGTGTTTCACTATGAAATGACTAGAAGAGGACCCAATAGGTTGATTACAAACATTATGGATCATGAAAAGAGAAATCATGACACAAGAGAAATAAGAAGAAAGAAGACTGAGCGGAAGGAAGAGCCTAGAGGGAGATTTGGTGATAAAAGACCCAGGTCACTTAATTCTCATGAGGGGTTCACATTTGAAAAGGAAGATGTGGTCCCTATGATGAACCAATTGTTGAAAGCTGGTACGATAGAATTACCTCAATCTAAAGCCCTGAAGAGGCAGCAAGAACAGGAGAAAGAGATTTCTATCGCTATCATCGCTTAGTGGGCCACTCGACAGAAAATTGCTTCACAATGAAATGCATAATACAGAGAATGATAAATAGAGGTGAAATAATAATTGGTAAAGAAAAAGATAGGGATGCGAAGGCAACGGTGAATGTATTGACTGCACTGGAAAATGTCCATGAAAGAAAAGGGAAAGAACACCATAAGATTATAGGGAAGGCTACAGTAATTACATTGCGATCAGGGAAGAGAGTAACGAGCCCTTCAAAATAGAAAAACAAAACAACAAAAGTAGAAACTATCAAGAATTATTCTGGCAATGATAAAAAAGAAGAGAAGAGTGAAACAGGGATAGTGACTTATGATGTGATAAGTCATTTGAAAGGTATACTGGCCCAGTTAAGCGTTTACGACGCATTAAAGTTATCAGAAGATTTCTGGCAAAGTCTGATTCAGGACCTATCTGACTGCGATGTTAGAGAAATGTTGCTTGTAGAAATGGAAAATGAAGAGTGCAAGGAGCGAGAGGATTGCATGCCGGTAGTTTCCTTTTCTGATGATGATTTAACTTATGATACAGGGCACAATAGGCCATTGATAATAGTTGGCCATATTTGCGGAAAGGAGGTCAAACGGATAATGCTCGACAACGGGTCTGCGGTGAACCTGTTACGATGCGAAATAAACTGGGATATCGTCATCCTAATTTATGCCCTAATGGAATGATGATACAAGGCTTTAATCAAGATGGGCAACGCGCGCTTGGCAAAATTACAGTAACGCTGGAAATACGAGAGCTAATTACTGATGTTGTTTGTCATATCATTAATGCAGTGACGACATACAATCTTCTCTTGGGAAGACCATGGATGCATCGGTACGGCATTATACCTTCCACCTTGCACCGGTGTTTTAAGTACTGCAAAGATTGAGTACAATATAAAGTGATAGCCGATGCAAGGCCGTACATAGAAGCTGAAGCCTTTTTTACCGACACCAACTATTACGTCGAGTTTGCTAGAAAGGAATAAAAGGAGAATGATGAAAACAAAGCCTCAGAGAATACTCACATGAATGTGATAAGAGAAGAAACCGAAAAGACAGAGTCATCTGGGATAGCAGAAGTAAGGAAGAGATTTTATTTTGTACCAAAACATTTGAGACAACTAGGACAGTCGCGGTTAACACTATTATCACCTGAACAACTAGAAATCTTACAGTCAAATTACACAGTGCCGCTACCATATGCTGAAAGGAACAAATCATTCCCAGCTATTCCAAAGAGATTTCATGTCAAAGCCAGTACAAAGTGCCCGGAGCCAATTGAATATTACACCCCTTTGGAAGCGAAATAAAAGAAAG
Organism: Magnolia changhungtana; assembly: GCA_030180095.1. Taxonomy (NCBI): domain Eukaryota; kingdom Viridiplantae; phylum Streptophyta; class Magnoliopsida; order Magnoliales; family Magnoliaceae; genus Magnolia; species Magnolia changhungtana. The sequence goes on from JASAUF010000638.1 coordinate 1,559,110, forward strand.
GCCGATAGTAATGTATGTTATGGAAAATTGATATATGGGGATCTCAAGAAGTATAGTCCAACAAGCAAGAAAATCATGAAAGATATGGGTTTCGATTATGAAGAATCAACTGGCCTAAATTATGGGAAAGGAATTCAGATCCCAACAGAGTTGGTCAGAAAAGGTAGGAAAACTTTCAAGGATTGGGGGTAGAGTCTACAGTGAACATGGTTATAGTCGATCAAATGAAAGAAACAGATTCTGGAATGATAAAACATCCTGAAATAGCTCCGAAGCAGTTGGAGGATGGCGGGCAGCCGACAATTGATAGTCTGCGAGAAATAAATCTAGGCACGGAAGAAGAGCCACGGAACACGTTCATAAGCGCTAGTCTCCTTGAACAAGAAGTCAATCAATGTGTCCAACTCTTGAAAACGAACAATGATGTCTTCGCTTGGACGTTTGCGGAAATGTCGGGCCTAGAACCATCAGTAGCAATGCATCGGTTGAATATTTCTAAAGACAAGAGGCCAATCAAGCAAGCACAAAGGCGATTTCACCTGGACTTGATCCCCTTGATAGAAGAAGAAATAAACAAGCTCATAAAGTCGGGTTCGTCAGGGAGGTTAAGTATCCAAAGTGGATATCAAATGTCATCCCAGTAAAGAAGAAAAGTGGACAAATCAGGGTATGCGTTGATTTCAGGGATTTAAACGAAGTTTGACCAAAAGATGACTTTCCACTACCGATAACTGAGTTATTAATCGACAGTGCAATGAAATATGTTGTTATGTCCTTCATGGATGGTTATGCCAATTATAACTAAATAAGGATGGCTCCTGAAGAAGAAGAAGTGACAACGTTCAGAACTTCATTGGGAATTTATTAGTACAAAGTTATGTCGTTCAGTCTCAAGAATGCCGGAGCAACATACCAAAGGGCAATGCAGAACGACTTTCAAGATATGATGCATAAGTTGTTGAATGTTACGTGGATGATTTGGTAGTCAAATCAAATGATCATGAAGAACATCGTGAGCATTTAACTTTAGTCTTCGGTCAACTTAGGAAGAAACAATTGAAGATGAATCTGGCTAAATGCGCCTTTAGAGTATCATCAGGAAAATTCCTCAATTTCATCATTAGACATAGGGGTATTGAGATCGACCCAGGAAAGGTCAAGGCCATCCAAGATATGTCGCCTCTAAAGACGTTGAAAGAATTGAAAAGCCTACAAGGAAAACTAGCATATATCTGCCGTTTTATTTCAAACTTGGCAGGCATGTGTCAGCTGTTTTCTCATTTGATGAAAAAAGGAACAGAGTTCATATGGGACAAAGCCTGTTAGAATGCGTTCGATTCGATAAAAGAATTGCTAAAACAGCCTCCAGTATTAACAACCCCTACGAAGGGTGAGCCGCTTATCTTATACATATCTACTGCTGAGAATTCGTTGGGGGCCTTATTAGCACAAGTGAATGAATACGAGAAAGAAACAACTCTCTATTATCTGAGCCAAACTCTGATAGGCACAAAATGCAATTATTCCCCGATTGAGAAAGAATGCTTGGTGATGATATTTGCAGTACAGAAACTAAGACATTATTGCCTCTCCCATGATATAGTTTTAATCTCGCGAGCAGATCCCGTAAAGTTCTTAATGACAAGGCCGATGTTATCGGGAAGATTGACCAAATGGATGTTGTTACTTTCAAAGTATATAATTACCTATGAGCTGGCAAAAGCAGTTAAGGGGTAAGCAGTGGAAGATTTCTTGGCGGCTCATCCCGTGGCGGACAGTGGAGCCATCAGCGACGATTTTCCTAACGAACAAGTTACGATGATTAAGTCATCGAACCCATGGCAAATGTACTTCGATGGAGCCTCTCGAACATCGGGGATAGGTGCCGGAGTAGTATTTATTACTCCTCAGGGTGATTTGCTACCTTATTCCTTCACATTCGGGACAGCATGTACTAATAATGACGCCGAATATGAAGCTCTTATCATTGGAATAGAAATAGCCCAGGAAATGAAGATAAAAATGCCGTAAATTTTTAGAGATTCTACGTTGATTATAAATCAATTGATGACGGAGTTTGAGATACGAAAGCAAGAGCTCTTGCCGTATTGTTGGAGAGCACAACAGTTACTGGAGCAATTCTATCATGTTGAAATTAAACATGTGCCGCGATGTGAAAATGCGAATCGAAGTCCCCTACAGGTAACTATAGAAGAAAGAAGGTTCTTGCCATCCTCGAAGATTATTAATGAAGTCGCTGAAACACTCCCTATATTGTGTTTTGAAGTAACAACAGACGATTGGCGCCAGCCTTTTTTAGATTACCTTAAATATGATATCCTACCAGAAGATCCAGCACAAAGACAGCAAATCAAGCAGAGATCGAACAGATTCATCATATGTAGCGAAGTATTGTACAGAAAATCTTACAATGAAATGTTGTTACGTTGTCTAGATGAACATGAAGCAAGTCAAATATTGCGAGAAGCTTATTCAGGAGAATGCGGGGCACATCAAGCTGGCCGAAATCTATTCCATCGGGTGCATCGAATGAGATAATACTGGCCCACAATGTTCAAAGATGCTATAGACTATGCAAAACGATGCCACGAATGTTAGATCCATAGAGACATCATACATATGCCCCCTGAAGATCTTTATCAAACAGTCACTTTCTGGCCTTTCGTTGCCTGGGGACTTGATGTTATTGGTCCTATAAATCCACCTTCATCCAAAAGGAAGCAATATATATTGGCAGCAACGGACTATTTCTCTAAGTGGACAGAAGCGATCGCATTGCGCAATGTCGAAGAAAAGGATGTTGTCAATTTCATCCAACATGCGATAATACATCGTCACGGTATCCTGAAGAAAATCGTTACCGATAACGATTCTCCTCTCAAGAATAGAGGCATGGAAAAGCTATGTCAGAAGTTCAGTATTTATCAGTCATTCTCAACACCTTAATAGATTAACAAAGGCATTTAACAAGACAATTGTGAAGATATTGAAGAAGACAGTAACTGGAAATAAGTGTGATTGGGACAAAAAGTTGCAAGAGGCATTGTGGGTTTACAGGACTACTCATTGAATAGCAACAAGAGCTACGTCGTATTCGCTATTTATGGCGTGGAGGCCGTTATCCTGATTGAAATACAAGTTGTGTCACTTAGAGTAGCAGTGCATCAGTCTATTACAAATGACGAAAATGCAAGAATAAGGCTGAAAGAATTGGATTTACTCGATGAAAAATGGCTAGCAGCCCAACATCGGTTACATTATATCAAATAAGAATATTTGTTGCCTTTGATAAAAGAGTTAAGTATCATTCTTTTAAGAAGGATGACATGGTACTGATGATGAAGAGAGCAATAGTAGTTGTCATGCCCCAAACTCAAAAACCGGGCTCACAAAATTTTCAATCACCGAATCTGGCACCGACAGCCTCCGTAGAACCCCATTCTCGGCTCTCGGCACCCATTTACTAGGTTTCGATCTTGGGATCCTACAAGGAGGATTTTCGACATAACTTTGATTCGTAATAAGCATAACCAAAGGCATAACCCACAAACAGTAATCAAAAACTCCATCACATTTCCACTATGATTAAAAACTTATAAGTATAATGCACATAAAGGGAAATACAATGATGATAGACAAAAAGCTCCAAGATGATCTGCTACGCGCTTCTGCCTCAGTGCTGCTATGATCCAACATCACTTGCACGCAACGGTCATGCATAAGCTTACAGAAAGCTTAGAGGGTGGTAAAAGTATATGCGCAAGGTAGAATACAATTATACAATATCAGAGTAATGCGGAATATACAGGTGAATTCATTAATACTATCAGCCATATCAAGGCTATGTGATACAAGACATGAATGATGTCGGTTATACCAAGGCCATGCAACTCACGCACACGCATCCTCATCTAAGTCCACATATCAATACAACTCAACTCTGGAATATCACCGGGGTCTAGTGCACTCCAAACCAGATTGTCACCCCATCACGCACAAAAAGGTGAGTGCAAGATACCTGGCTATCCGCCTGCCAATATCAGGCTCGGCTCTATGATAGCGGACCCATTCCTCGAGCTGGTCAAAGTCATCCTAGCTTTGCCCCCTCCTCTAGGGCAGGTAAGGTCGCACCCCCTTCCAACTGAGCATGACACAGTGGAAAGCGCAGCCTTCTGGTATTCAACACTTGGTGCTTATGCATCCACTCGGTCTAAACGTTAAAGCAACCTCCTGGTACCATAAGGGTTTAGGGAATTTCACCCAGGGACATCTATATCACCCCATGTAGAATAAGATTTTTGGTGTTCGATCCTGCGAACCACAATATACTTATGGAGGCTACAGCCCTGATATCGCTAGGGCGTACAATATACATGTCCCAAAATGTGAGATGCATGAATCACAAAATTCAGTCATACAACAATCATTCGTGTACTGCACACTCATGTGAACAACTCCCTTTACCACGGAGTCCCATAACAATCTGCCTAATGGTATGTGATATGATCAATCACTCATCTCATCACAAGCATTCAAATGATGCGTATGGGCATGTATCATGATGTTATGTTGTCATATACTCATAATCGGTATCGATAATCGACATCAGCCTCGATAATCGGCACCAGCATCAATAATTGGCATCGACCTCGATAATCGGCACCAATAATCAGCATTAATAATCGGCCTCGATGATCGGTCTACATATAAGGCGGGGTCCATATGTGAATAGTTGATCAAACCATAATATAAAGATAGGCCCTCGGCGGTGGTTATATCAAATCTGATGGCACAAAGCCATCCGTCTATGGCGAATGGGGCCCACTTATTTGGGTTAACCCACTAGGAGAATAATGAGAATGGGCCTAACAAGGCCTAAGGGAAGGTTACAATGTGGACATTTAACTAACATTGCTCCCAAGGAGTGGCCCAAGTAGAGCCATACGTATAGTGGCCCCATGGCCCCACACAAGGGCCTAATATACATTGTCATGGGCCCCACTCATGGGCCACATATACATCACCTTGGGCCTCACTCATGGGCCACATATGCATCACATTGGGCCACGCCCTTGGACCTCGAATACATCACAATGGGTCTGGCCCATGGGCCTTGAATACATCATATTGGGCCTCGCCCATGGGCCTTAAATACATCATGTTGGCCTCGCCCATTAGCCTCGACGCTGGGCCTTATATATAACGAGTGGGCCGCATCATATGGGCCACACCATAAATAGCAACGGGAATAATGATTTTCACTATTTAAAATTCATAGGGCCCACCATAATGTTCATTTCCCATCCAATCTGTTCATAAGGTCGCAAAGACCTCAATTAAGATGAAAAACAAATTTCATATTAATCCATGACTTCTATGGCCCCAAATGTTTCTGATGGTAGGCATTCAATCCCACTGATTTTATTTTTATTTTTGCATTGTGGTCCATCTGATAGGCGGTGTGGATATAGAATAAATACACCAATTAGTGGGTCCCACTGTCCAGCCATTTGGAGTGGGTCCCACTGTCCAGCCATTTGGACGGTGAGGATGAAACCCAAACAATCAGGGCTGGGTCCACACATCCCACGTGTGGATAATGGACATACAACACATCATCAAGGGGGTCCCACCGTCAGGACAGGTGGATGGTGTGGACATAACAAAGGTCTTATGATCAAACCCTACAGAACTTACTTGCGTAATTACAACAGCCATATACCTGGGGTCCCACCGTCCAGATGGACGGTGGGGATACTTAAATACATCAGAGGTGGGTCCCACCGTCCAGATGGACGGTGGGGATACTTAAATACATCAGAGGTGGGTCCCACCGTCCAGACATCTGGACAGTGAGGACAAGACCCCTACATCTTCGGTGGGTCCATGCAGATGAATAGTGTGAATCAACCCACACCACTTGCTGACATTAACACCACAGCTATAGTTGTGTAATGCCAGCTAATCCCCTTTCCTTATAGGTGGGTCCCACATAGGGCCCACCATCTTGTATTATATATTAATATATATATATATATAAATTTTTGAAACAGGGCTGCAACGTCCAACATCCAGATGGACGGCTGGACAAAATACATACATCAAGTGGCTCGCCGTCCCATCCCTGTTGGACGACGGCTGGATGAAAAGCACATACATCTAGTGGGCCCCACGCAAATGGATGGACGGTTTGATAAAACTCATATATCAAGGTAGGGCTCACAACTTGGACGATGACAAATGCAGCAGCCATCTTGCTGCTGTAAGATGGATGGACAGCGTGGCTACATACATTTGGGCCCCATAGCATCGCGCGAAATCATCCAGCATTGTCCAGATCATCTGGACGGTGTGGCCATACAACACCGTCCAAGCCGGTCCCATGGATGGATGGTTGGATGCACACGTACATAGGGGTGGGCCCTCACGATCGTAAGATGTAGATCAAGTGGGCCACAAGCCCTCACACAAAGAGAGACAGAGACAGAGAGAGAGAGAGAGAGAGAGAGAGAGAGAGATTGGCGATGGTGGAGGGGCCCCACCACTATGGGCCCCTCTTTGTTACAAAGCATACAACAAGGTGGGTCCCACCATATGTGGGCCCTAAAATCACAAAAAAATAAAAACGAAAATGTAGATCCAAGATCACCCACCGTCTTCTTCTTCCTGGCTCCTTGGAAAGGTAGTCTCCTTGACTTCGATCTCAATAGAAGACGATGAAGTATGGAGGGTTGAGATGGGACTTGAGAGGGTAGGAAGTGGCCCACACACAAAACTCTCTTGGAGGTTAAAATGCTTGGATGTTAGATTTTTTTTTTTTGTTTTGGGTTGCTTGGAAGAGAAGAGAGAAATAAGAGAGAGAGGAGATGGGATGTAGTGATGGATGGGAGAGAGAGATGGGTTGTATAAGAGATTTGTTAACTTTTGGGGTTACTTGTGCAAGAGAGGTATGGGTTATGATGGGTTGAGTGATGTGTTGGGTGATGTGTGTACTTGACATGGAATTGACGCTTGATTGGATTGATTGATTGATTGAGGTAACATTTGGATAGAGATTCTCTTGGATTTTGCAACATACAACATTTTCCTCGAACTGAATGCGGGCCCACATCTCCTGGCCTGGGAATCACCTCGGTGCGCAAGATGCGGCATGGGAACCGCGGTGACGGCCCGATCGCTAGGGTACAAGTCTCGGGTTGAGTCGACTCAGGTTGACAGGGTACAACTTAGGGTCACGTGCAAACATCGATTATAGGTCGTGGGTCACCAGAATTCGACAGAGAGGATCGCGAGAATCTACGGAATGGTACGGACTATGATATGGGTCTTATAGCTCTCCCCACCTAATAAAAATTTCATCCTCAAAATTTACACAATCATCGCAACCAGACATAACTCATGAGAAAGAAGAAACATAACATCATCATATAAAATCGGCAACAGTATACAAATACAACACATAATCAATCATCAAAGAGATAAGGATAGCATTCTCGAATCTTAGCCTTGCGCTCCCAAGAAGCCTTCTCAACAAATGGTGACCCTACTGAACCTTCACTAACAGAATGACCTTAGTCCGGAGGACCTGTTCCTTCCAATCAAGGATATGAACTGGCTGCTCAATGTAGGAAGCATCCTCACGAACCTCTAACGACTGCCAATCAATAACAGAAATGATGTCTAACCCACACTTCTTCAACATAGAGATATGGAAAACGTTGTGGATGCCAGACAACTGAGATAATAATGCAAGGCGATAGGCCATGGCGCCAACCCACGCAGTGATCTCAAAAGGTCTCATGAATCTCGGGGCAAGCTTACCCTTCGCTCCAAATCAAACTACGCCCTTCATGGGTGAGACCTTGAGATACACGTGGTCCCCTACAGCAAACTCCAATGGACGACATCGGCAATTAGCAAAACTCTTCTGTCAGCTCTGAGCTGTGTGCATTTTCTGCCTGATGATGTCGATAGCCTTTGACGTATGCTGCACAAGCTCGGGACCCATAAGACGGTGCTCTTTAATCTCGGTCCAACAACTCGGTGATCTACACGGTTTGTCATATAGTGCCTCAAAAGGAGTCATGCCAATGGTCGCCTGATAGTTGTTATTGTATGTGAACTTAGCCAATAGCAGATGCACATCCCAGCTACCCCCAAAATTAATTGCACAGGCCTAAAGCATATCCTCAAGGATCTGGTTGACCCTTTCAGTATGGCCATCGGTCTGTGGATGATATGCGGTTTTGAGCTACAAATCAGTCCTCATCGCTCTCTGGAAGCTCCTCCAAAACTGAGACATAAACCTCGGGTCTCGGTCAAAAATGATCGAGACTGGAATGCCTACAGTCTCACAATCTCCTCGATGAATAACTTCATAAGCCGGTCCATAGACCAAATCGCACGCATCACAAGAAAATGTGCCGACTTCGTCAAATGATCCACAATAATCCAGATGGCGTCATGACCGCATTGAGTCCTCTGTAAACCCCATAATGAAATCTGTCGACACGTGCTCCCACTTCCACGTCGGGACTCTCAACGGCTGTAATAGACCAGGGGGTCTCTGATGATCGGCCTTGACACCTGGCATGTGTCACACTCGGCCACAAAACTGGCGATCTGGAGCTTCATCCCCACCCAAAAATTCTGTCGCCTCATGTCATGATACATCTTCGTCGAGCCAGGGTGGATAGAAAACCGCGATCGATGTGCCTCGGTCATAAGATCTCTGCGTAACTCAGGAATATTTGGGACATATAATTAGCCTCTGAAGCAAAGTCCACCATCTGTACCAATCTACCTGCTCCTCGGATGCGGCCTCTGCTCGGTAATCCTGTAGTGACTCATCTATCCGCTAAGCCTCGATCACCCTAGCGACAAAAGAGGGTTGAATCGACAGGCTCGATAACTGAACGATAGAAGACTGCAAACCAAACTCGAAGTCATACTCTGCTATATCTTCGAGCATCCTCCACTCCTAAACTATCATATGCACCACCAGGCCGCGTAGCTGACGGCTAAGAGCATCTGTCACCACGTTCGCCTTGCATGGGTGGTACTGAAGATCGAAATCATAGTCCTTCAGGAGTTCCATCCAGCGCCTCTGCCTCATGTTTAACTCAGACTGCGAGAATAGGTACTTCAAGCTCTTATGGTCAGAGAATAGCTCGAACCTAACCCCATAGAGATAGTGCCTCTATGCCTTCAGTGTAAAGACGACTGCTGCTAGCACTGAATCATGCATGGGGTAGTTCAACTCATGGATCTTGAGCTGGCGAGATGCGAAGGCCGGCCACCGGTTTCCCCTGCTGCATCAAGATAGCACCCAAACCAATATGCAAGGCATCGGTAAATACAATAAATCCATCACTCCCAGAGGGAAAAGTGAGGACAAGAGCGGATGTGAGGCAGTCCTTCAGCTCCATAAATGCTCGCTCACAGGCATCACTCCAAACAAACTCTTCACCCTTCCGAGTCAACCTGGTCAGCAGGGCTACAATACGAGAGAAGCCCTCAATGAAACGCAAGTAGTAGCTAGCCAAACAAAGGAAACTGTGGATCTCAGACGCGTTCGTGAGCTATCCCCACTGATACACTACCTCAACCTTCGAAGGGTCCACTGTGACACCCTCCTTCATTACCACGTGACCGAGGAACTTTACCTCCTCCTGCTAGAACTCGTACTTCTCCAGCTTCGCATAGAGCTGGTGTGCGTGAAGGGTCTACAAGGTAACCTCCAGATGTTGTACATGCTCCTCACGGGTCCTTTAATAAATCAGGATATCGTCGATGAACACCACAACAAACTAATCGAGATATGGGCGGAAGACCTCATTCATCAACTGCATGAATACCGCGAGCGCATTAGTCAGTCCTAAGGACATGAACTGGAACTCAAAATGACCATAGCGCGTCCTGAATGCCGTCTTCGAAATGTCCTCCTTTCGGATCTGAATCTGATGATAACTAGAATGCAGGTCAATCTTCGAAAAGAATTATGCACCCTACAGCTGATCAAACAAATTATCAATCCTCAGGAACGGGTACTTGTTCTTGATCGTGACCTTGTTGACCTCACGGTAGTCTACACAGAGCCTCAACGAGTCATCCTTCTTCTTCACGAAAAGTATCGGTGCTCCCCACGGCGAACTGCTTAGATGGATAAAGCCTAACTCGCACAACTCGTCCAACTGCTTCTGAAGTTCCCACAACTCCAACGATGTCATACAATACGGGGCCTTCAAAATAGGAGTGGTACCGGGCATGAGATCAATCTGGAACTCGGTGTGCCGGTGAGGTGGTAATCCCGGAATCACCTGGAACACATTGGAAAAATTGTAAACCACAGTCAACTGATCGATGCTCACTACTATGGGCTCCTCTATGGAACACGACATCAAGCAAGACAACGGTTCTCCTTTAGGCTTGGCAATGAACTGGAACTACGGCAAGTCGGGTATACAGAACGTGACTATCCTCGCGTAGTAGTCCAATATAGCGTGGTACTCGGCAAGACAATCCATGCCCAAGATGACGTTGAACTCGGACATCGGCAATGAAAACAGATCGCTAGGCAAAAAGATATCCCCAACCAGAACAGGGCAAGAGAGTAAAATCGGCCCAACACTGCAGTCTTCCCCAAGGGAGTTGATACTAACAAGCCCTCATGAACAGACTCCAATGGCAAACCATTCAATCGGCAGAAACCCTCAGCAATGAAGGAATGCAATGCACCAGAGTCAAACAATACACATGCAATGCATGTAGAAACTAAAAGTATACCCTCGACGACTCCTTCGGATGACTGCGGGTCCTGCTGAGCCCGCATAGAACCTAGCCTGAGCCGACTGAGGAGGTGCCTGTCCCCTCTGAGCATGCTGCTGCTATTGTTGTCGCTGAGGCAGTTGAAACTGCTCCCTCTGCTGCTGCGACCTTAGAGGATGGTACTGATGCTGCTACTGAGGGGGCATCGGTGGTGAGGGCAGTTGTCGCTGCTACCATGGGGGTCTCTTCTGCTGTTATGAACCTCTAGGCTGTTGCGCTACTGTTGGGGGAGGGGACCTTCCAAGATACGGTGCCCCATCACACCGCACCCAAAACAGGTGAAGTAGGTGGTGCTGGCGCTTAAAAGGTTGAGCGACCTGTACGCCTCTACTATGGTCGACGATGTTGGGAGTCACTGGAAGGAGCCTGCCTCTTCCGATCTCTCCTCTAACCACGATCACTCTCAGAACTGGCCCACTTAACCTCAAAATTTTGGGCCTTCCGTACCACCCCCTCGAAAGTCGGGAGCTCATGCCTAATAACAAGGCCTCGAAGATCGTAGCGCAAGCCGTTCTCGAAATAGCGGGCTCTCCATCCTCATCATCTACCAAGCATGGTGCAAATCTGGACAACACTACAAAATGTGTTGCATACTAAGCCACCGTCATATCTACCTGCACCAGGGCCTTAAACTCCAACGCTCGCTGTCATCGGATGTGATCAGGAAAGTACTATCGATCAAACCGATCTCCAAATTCCTCCCAAGTCCACTCAAAATCAGCACCTGGTGCTCAGGCAATTAATGCCCACCAGTGCTCAGCCTCTCCCTAAAGATGAAATACAGCTAACCGGACCCGCCGCTGGGTTATACATCCCATCGTATAAAAAATCTTCTCCACATCGGAGCACCACCTCTTAGCTACTGTCAAGTCTGGCTAGCCCTACAAAATGCGGGAGATCGAGCTGCCGGAACTCTCGAAGAAGGGCGCTCATGCGCTCCTGCTCTGCCTGGGCTGGTGAAATAACGGGGTGCCTACCCTGCCCCTGAAGGGTGGTTGTCACAGCCTGCAATATCTGTTGTAACTGGGAGGCACTTACAGGTACGGTTGGATCCACACTGGTCTCTGGTAGAGGAGTAGCATCCTCAGGCTGGGTGTCATGCCCCAAACTCAGAAACCATGCTCACAAAATTTTTGATCGTCGAATTCGGTGCCGACAGCCTCCATAGAACCCCATTCTCGGCTCCCAGCGCCCATACGCCAGGTTTCGATCCTAGGATGCTACAAGGAGGATTTTCAACATTGGTTTAATTCGTAATAAGCATAACTAAAGGCATAACCCACAAACAACAACCAAAAACTCCATCACATTTCCACTATGATCAAAAACTTTACAAGTGCAATGAGCATAAATGGAAATACAATGAGAATGGACAAAAAGCTCCAAAAAGATCTGCTCTGCACTCCTGCCTCAGGGCTACTGCGTCCTCGCGACACCTGCACGCAACAGTTGTGCATAAGCTTATAGAAAGCTTAGAGGGTGGTGAAAGTGTGTACGTAAGGTAGTAATGCAGATATACAGTATCAGAGTAATGCGGAACATGCTGGTGAATCCATGAATACCGTTAGCCGTACCAAGGCTATGCGATGCAAGACATGAATGATGTCGGCCATACCAAGGCCATGCGATGCGAAATGCAGCTCAAGCATACAAATCCTCATCTAAGTCCACATATCAGTACAGCTCAAAATCTGGGATATCATCGGGGTCTAGCACACTCTAAACCAGATTGCCGCCCTATCGCGCACAATAAGGTAAGTGGAAGAGACCTCACTATTCGCCTGCCAATATCGGGCTCGGCTTGTTGATAGCGGACCCATTCCTCGAGCTGGTCAAACTCAGCCTAGCATTGCCCCTTCCTTTCGGGAGGGTAAGGCCACACCCCCTTCCAACCTACCATGACACAGTGGAAAGCGCAGCAGTCTGGTAATTGGCACTCGACGCTCCTGCACCCACTCGGTCTAGACGTTGGAGCAACCTCTTGGTACCATAAGGGTTTAGGGACTTTCACCCAGGGATATCTATAGCACCCCATGTAGAACAAGATTTTCGGTATCCAATCTTGCCAACCACGATATACCTGTGGCGGCTACGGCCCTAATGTCGCTAGGGCGTACAGTACACATGTCACACGATGCAAGATGCATGAATCACACAATCCAGTCATGCAAAAATCTTGCGCGTATCGTGCGCTCATGTAGGGTAACTCCGCCTATCAGGGAGCCTATAAACAATCTGCTCAAAGGCAGGAGCTATGATCAATCACTCATCTCATCACAAGCATGAAGATGATGCGTATGGACAAGTATTATGATATCATGTTGTCACATGCTCGTACTCGGTATCGATAATCGGCGTCGGCCTAGAGCATCGGTAATCGGCACCGCTAATCAAGGTCGATAATCGGCGTCGACCTTGACAATCGGCACCGATATCAGTATCAGTAATCGGCACCAATAATCGAAATCAATCAATCACATACGGCGAATGGGGCCCACTTATTTGGGGTAACCCATGAAGGGAATGGCCTAACAAGGTCTAAGGGAAGGTCACAATGAGGACATCTAACCATCATTGCTCATCAATGTGGACGTCAAACCAACATTGCTCCCAAGGCATGACCGCCAAAAGAAACAGCGACACAAACATCCTGGCAGAACCTCACTTAATGGGCCGATTCGAATGGGCCGAATCAAATCAAGTGGGCCCATCTAAAGCACAAATGGGCCACATGCAATCAAATAGGCCGTACCGATGGGCCTCTCATGTGGGCCATATATATACAACAAATGGGCCTCACTACTTGAGCCTCGTATGCACCAAATGGTCCTCGGATCTGGGCCTAACAATACAAACAGGTGGGCCTCACCATATGGACCACTTGGATGCACAAACACAACACCAGGGACTAGTTTGGATTATTAAGAGAGAGAAATAGAGAGAGCTAGGAGAAAGATAGAGAGAGATAGAGAGTTAGAGAGAGAGTGAGAGAGAGCTAGAGAGAGATAAAGAGAGCGTTAGAGAGAGAGTGAGAGAAAGCTAGAGAGAGATAGAGAGAGCATTAGAGAGAGAGTGAGAGAAAGCTAGAGAGAGATAGAGAGAGCGTCAGAGAGAGAGCTAGAGAGAGATAGAGAGAGGTGTAGAGAGAGAGGGGGCCACGTGCCCTTCTCCTTTTCTTTTTCTTTCTTTCTTTTTTTTTTTGCTGACTACACCACAGAGGTGGGTCCGACATAGGGCCCACCATATATATTATATATGGGAAAGGTACAGCGCTCGAGCTAATTTTTAATGTCCCACGGGTCAATCGGTGTAGGCCCCACTGTTGATGCTTGCAAACATCTAACCCATTGGTCAGATGCACCATGTCAGTGTGGGCCTAGGTCTCAAAAATCAAGTCAGTTCATGACTTGTGTGGGCCACACCCGATACAATAGCTGAGAGGGTTCCCTTCCATTTAAAACATTCATAACCATTTATCAGGCCCACCGAGATGGGGTCCACCAATCCAGCCCACCCATCGTGGGTGTCCCACTTGAATGAAGGGTCCAACCAAGTTTCAACCACACCCGAAGGTCAGGTGGGCCCCACGTCAGTGGTCACAACACCGTTAGCCACCCCACAGGGACGGTACCAAGACCTCAGTGTAAAACGAGGTATCTCCACTCTGCTGCCAGTTGAGCTATGGATCTGGGTACCCAACGAGGGCCCCACATGATCTTGGGTCCCACCGTCCAAAATGGTGGATGGCTGGATGGGACACATACACTACGGTGGGCCCCACCAGAAAGGGTGGACGGTGTGGATGGCCTTGGACCCATGTCAGTCCACACCCACCGTCAGCGCACACCTACTGTCAGGGTACACTCCACGTTAGTACACCCCCCCTATTAGTTCACACTTCACTGTTTAGCCACCTCCACTGGGAATCAATGCCCAGACCTCTATTAGAACAAGGTATCTTTCACTCGTCTGCCACTTGGACCATGGGGCTGGGTGGGTCCCATGTTAGTTGCACTCTACTAGTAGCCACACCCCCTGATAGCACATCAAGGTGGGCTCCTTATGGAAGGTTGGGATGATATATAAATATCATGGTGTGTCCCACATGGATGGGGTCCACCGGTATGTGCAATGGATGAAATACACACATTAGGTGGGCCATAAACATAGAAAGAGAGAGAGAGAAAGAAACACCGGCAAAGATGGAGGGGCCCCGCAACTATGGGCCCCTCTTTGATACAAAGCCTACATCAATGTGGGCATGTGGCCCTTAAATCAAATAAATGAATGAAAAAAAATCCAAAAAAAATCACCCACCGCTCCTTCTTGCTCCTTAGGCTTCCTTTGCTCTTTAGCTTCAATTCCAATGGGGGAGATGAGGTTTGGATGGTTGAGATGGAAGATGGAAGGGTAGGAAGAGGTGGGCCACAGTTGTTGCTTGGGAGAGGTGGGAGAGGCTTGGACGTGTAGAGGGTTTGGGTTGCTTGGAAAGTGTTTTGAAAAAAAAGGGAGAGAGAGAGACTTGTAAAGGGAGAGAGAAAGATGGTTGATGGATTGATGGATGTGTGTAAGAGCCTTTTTGACTTTTGTGGCTTTTGGTGTAAGAAAGGTATGGGTTTGTAAGAACTTTTTGACTTTGGGGTTTCTTGGGGAAGGGTGAGAAGTGATGGGTTGATGGGATTGATTGATGGGTGCTTAATGTGAATCTCGTTGAGATTCTCTTAAGATTCGTATGCGCGGCGTTTTCCTCGCACCGAACGCTAACCCTCATCTCTTGACCAAAGAATCGGATCAGCGCGCGAGTCGCGGCATCGGAACCGCGGTGACGGCGCGGTCACAATGGTACAAGTCTCAGGTTGAGTCAAATCAGATTAACGACGTGTGAATCAAGGTTAAGCGCAACGCCGGTTAAGGGTCGAAGGTTGTCGAAATTCGTCCGGAAAGATCGCGGGAACCTACGGAACGGTACGGTTTGGGATACGGGTCTTACATTGGAAAGCAAGGATCTCTAATGGAGGAGTGAGAGTCGTAGGTGGTAGAGTGGGAGCCTCGGGTGGTGGAGTGGGAGTCGCTCGGGTCACTCTCCTGAGCGGCATGTCCTACAGGAAAGAGCAAAGGCACCTATCAACCTTGAAACTCTCGAAGGTACGCACGTTAAGGGTCTGTAACAGCAAATCGCTAAGCTATCCGAACTCAGGACTTAATCATCTAAACTCATAACAGACATGTAATGTTGCATGTTCTCAGTTATTCCTAAGTTATGCTCTGATACTAACTTTTGTCATGCCTCAAACTCTGAAACTGGGCTCACAAAATTTTTTATTGCTGAATTCATCGCCGACAGCCTCCGTAGAGCCCCATTCTCGGCTCCCAACACCCATTTACCAGGTTCCGATCCTAGGATCCTACCAGGAGGATTTTCAACATGAGTTTAATTCGTAATAAGCATAATCAAAGGCATAACCCACAACAACAACCAAAAACTCCATCACATTTCCATTATGATAAAAAACTTATAAGTACAATGCTCATAAAAGGAAATACAATGATGAAAGACAAAAAGCTCTAAGATGATCTGCTACACACTCCTGCCTCAGCGCTACTGCAATCCAACGTCACCTATACGCAATGGTCGTGCATAAGCTTACGGAAAGTTTAGAGGGTGGTGAAAGTGTGTGCGCGAGGTAGAATACAATTATACAATATCAAAGCAATGCGGAATATACAGGTGGATTCATGAATACTATCAGCCATATCAAGGCTATGCGATACAAGGCATGAATGATGTCGGCCATACCAAGGCATGCAACTCATGCACACCGATCCTCATCTAAGTCCACATATCAATATATCTCAACTCTAGAATATCACCAGGGTCTAGTGCACTCTAAACCAGATTACAGCCCCATCGCATGCAACATAGTGAGTGGAAGAGACCTCACTATCCACTTGCCAATATCGGGCTCGAGTCGTCGATAGCGGACCCATTCCTCGAGCTGGTCAAACTTAGCCTAGCTTTGCCCCTCCTCTCGGGTGGGTAAGGCCGCACCCCCTTCCAACCGACCACAACACAGTGGAAAGCGTGACCTTCTCGTATTCGGCACTCGACGCTCATGCATCCACTTGATCTAGACGTTGGAGCAACCTCCTGATACCTAAGGGTTTAAGAAATTTCACGCATAGACATCTGTAGCACCCCATGTAGAATAAGATTTTTGGTGTTCAATCCTACCAACCACGATATGCCTATGAAGGCTACAGCCCTGATGTTACTAGGGCGTATAATATACATTCCCACAATGCTAGATGCATGAATCACAAAATCCAGTCATACAGCAATCATGCGCTTACCGCGTGCTCATGTGGGCAACTCCCTTTACCAGGGAGTCCCATAACAATCTGCCCAATGGCATGTGCTATGATCAATCACTCATCTCATCACAAGCATGTAAATGATGCGTATGGGCATGTATTATGACGTTATGTTGTCATATACTCATAATCGATATCGATAATGGACATCAGCCTCGATAATCAGCACCAATAATCAGCATCAATAATTGACCTCGATGATTGGTCTACATACAAGGCAGGGTCCATATATGAACGACCGATCAAACCATACTATAAAGATCGGCCCTCGGACATGGTTATATCAAATCTAATGGCACAGAGCTATCCGTCTATGGCGAATGGGGCCCACTTATTTGGGTTAACCCACTAGGAGAATAATGAGAATGAGCCTAACAAAACCTAAGGGAAGGTCACAATGTGGACAGTTAACTAACATTGCTCCCAAGGAGTGGCCCAAGTAGAGCCATACGTATAGTGGCTCCATGGCCCTACATAAGGGCCTAATATACATTGCCATGGGCCCCACTCATGGGCCACATATGCATCACCTTGGGCCTCACTCATGGGCCACATATGCATCACATTGGTCCACGCCCTTAGACCTCGAATACATCATAATGGGCCTCGCCCATGGGCCTTGAATACATCATATTGGGCCTTGTCCATGGGCCTTAAATACATCACGTTGGCCTCGCCCATTGGCCTCGACGTTGGGCCTTATATATAACGAGTGGTCTGCATCATATGGATCACACCATAAAAACAACAGGAATAATGATTTTCACTATTTAAAATTCATAGGGCCCATAATAATGTTCATTTCCCATCCAATCTGTTCATAAGGTCGCAAAGACCTGAATTAAGATGAAAAATAAATTTCATATTAATCCAAGACTTTTGTGGCCCCAAATGTTTTTAATGGTAGGCATTTAATCCCACTGATTTTTTTTGCAATGTGGTCCATCTGATAGGCGGTGTGGATATCGAATAAATACACCAATTGGTGGGTCCCACCATCTAGTCATCTGGACGGTGAGGATGAAACCCAAACAATTGGGGCTGGTAAGTGCTGTGGTTTCTAGCTCCTATAATTGTCAAATTTTGTAGTGTCAAAACCTCTCTTGGAATCTGTGTCTTGTGTAGCTCATCTACATAATAAAGTCTGTGCATCTCTCAAGGACAAGGGTCTTTAGTTCAAAAACTTCAAAAGCAAGATTACTTGTTCATGTTCATGTACAACATCAATTGTGAATTCAAGCTTTCAAGTTTCAAGAGTTCAAGATTTTCAAAGCTTCGTACAAGTCAAGACAACGTTCCTAGATTTTGATACTCTAGTTCAAGCTTCAACGTTAGTCAATTTCAAGCTCAAGAGTCTCAAGTTCAAGCTTCATCCTATGACAAGATCTCAAGCTTCGCAAAATTCAAAGAACGATTATCAACTGAAGAAAGAGAAGTTTCAATGATCATACATCATGTATAAGGTATGAATGACCCTAGATTGACCTTAGGGTAGGTCGTTTTAAATACATAATTCAATTAGATCATTTTATAAGTGAATAGACTGTTTCTCGACTAGTCTTGGACTCTGTTCAACTAGTCCTAGTACTGGCTCAACCAGTCCAAGAAATTCCTCAACTAGTCTTAAGTTTGTTACAAATTTTCAGAATTTTTTGTTAAGCCTCAACCAGTCCTGGAGACTACTCGACCGGTTGTGTGAACAGTGCTCGACTCGTTCTCGACCAGTCCTACAGCCTCGACTCAAAGTCCAGCAACTAAATCTGGTTCCACACGACTAGTCATGGATAGGTCACGACCAGTCGTAGAGATCCCTCGACCGGTCGTGAAGGACCTACGACCAGTCGTGGAATAACTTTATCTTACCGCGCTCAAAATTTTAAAAATCTGTTGGTCCTACAACCAGTCATGGTGTCCTCAGGACCAGTCGTGAACACAATTTCTTTACTTATAAATAGAGCACGAATTTTAGAGTTTTTCATTCAATTCAAGCTAAATTAATACACCACTCTGAGAGATAAGTTAGTGATCTTTTTAAGCTATATTGTGCTCATTTAATATTCTCTTTTATTACCTTTCTTTGCATTTGATTTTAAATTTCTGCATTCCAATTTTATTTGAAAGAGGGATTGAAGTATTCCCATTTCTTGGAATCAAAATCAAATCAAGCTAGCCTAAGTTGCTTTAAATATAAAATCAATTTAAAACCTATAACCATTTCATAAGTGAGTTTGGACATTAAACTTCTACGTTGAACTTCTACTCTGATTTGGTTCTTCCGGGCTTCATCAAAAAGAGAATATCCAGGTATTTTACATTATTATAAATTTCTGTATTTTGGTTTCATTGAGTTTGTTCCAAAAAAATCTCTCTGTTTTGGTTTGTCTAAGTGATCCAGAAAACTCAGAGTGTGGGGTTTTTGAATTGTGTAAGCCCACTTAAAAGACACAATTGTGAGGGTTTTAGGTGAACCTGGAAAAACCTATTTTCATAGTGAACGCTAATATCCACTATGTGAGGATATTATGAGTGGAGTAGTTGTGTGGCTGTTTTTCTAAACAGTTGGTGTACACACAAGTGAACCACTATAATTTCTGGTCTTGTGGATTGATTGTTTATTTCTTTTTGTGGATAATTGTAATTTCCCTTTTTGCATTGTGGAGAATGTTGTAATTTCTTTTATGCAAGTGTGGAGAATGTTGTAATAGCTTAGATTTCTTTCCTTATTATTTATTTCTTTATTCCTCTGTATCAGTTTGAGTTTTTGATACACAAATCGTTCTAGTAAGGTTGTCCTGCCATAAACCCTTGGTTTTTATGGTGTAAGGTTGTCCATAGAAAACATCTGTATCAACCTTTCAATACTCGTTCATTTGAGGTTGTCTTTAAATTCAGCATTGTACGTGGGATTGTCTATTGCTATCTATATATTTAAATTCCACTGTTATTTTTTTAATTTGGCATAGTCCTATTCACTCCCCCCCCCCCTCCCCCCACCCTCTAGGACATATAGCTCGACCTTTTCAAGTGGTATCAAAGCCTAATAGCTCGTTTTTATTGTTATTACTTTTTGGATTAATTTCCTGAGCTAATCAACTGAGCTTTGTAAGATGTCAAATTTTGATAGCCTATCACTCACTAGGCCTCCACCATTTGATGGCTCCAATTATGCCTATTGGAAAACCAGGATAAGAATTTTCTTAAAATCCATGGATGAGAGCGTGTGACAAGCCACAGTGACTGATTAGACCCCTCTTACCATTGAAGTAACTGGCATCGATGGATCCAAAACTATGAGAGTTACACCTTATTTCTCTTGGACCACTCTTAAGAAAAGTGAGAGTAGTGCCAATGCAAAAGCACTAAATGCAATCACTTGTGCACTATCACCAAATGAATTCAAAAGAATTATATCCTATGATACTGTAAAGAAAGCTTGGGATATTTTAGAAATGACACATGAGGGAACAACAATTGTCAAGAAATTTAAAGTCCAAATCCTTACAACCAAATTTGAGGAAATACGTATGGAGGAAAGTGAAACTTTCATTAACTTTTATACTAGATTAAATGACATTGTCAACTGTATGTGGGTCCTCAGTAATAAAATCCCATAAAGTAAGGTCTGTGCAAAGATACTACGCTCATTACCTGAACGGTTCAATTCAAAGGTGACTGCGATCCAGGAACTTCGTGATACGGACAATATAAGGGTAGAAGAATTAGTTGGGTCATTACAGACCTATGAGTTAAACTTTAAAGCTCCTAAAGGTAAATCCATCACCCTTAAATCTTCTAAATGTATTTCTCAAGACAATAGTAATTCTGATTTAGAAAATTCTAAAGATGATATGGCCATTTTAGCTAAAAAGTTTTATAAGATTTTGATTTCCAAAAAACTATTGATAAGAAAATATCTAAATCTAAAACTTGGAAATCTTTAAAAGATAGTCAATATTACAACTGCCATGAATATGGACATTTAGCGAACAAGTGTCATAAAAAGGACAAACCTAAAAAAGAAAGGTATGTTGGCTACTTGGGATGAATCTTCTAGCACTGAAGCCTCTTCTGAATCAGAAGATTCTGAAACCGAGTCGGGTAATGAATTTAAAGCCCTTATGACTCTAGCCAAGTTCACATTTTCAAATAATGATGATTCAACTAGTGAAGAAAATCTGAATGGTGATCATGAAAATGAAGAAGATCTTCAAGATTCTTATAATGCCCTATACAAGAAAAGTTGTAAAATTGCGGTAAAACTAAAACTTCAGAAAGAAAAGTCTTCGAAACTTAAAGAAAATTTTGATCCTCTTTATTTTAGAAAAATCTCACATTTCATATTGTTTTGAAAAAAACTAAATGTGATTTAGATTTCAAAACCTCCCTTATTGAAAATCTAAAATCTGAAAATGAAAAACTAAAACTTGAAGTCTCTTCACTTTTAAGTTTAAAAGATACATGGAGGTATGCCCAAGGTGATCCTAAGTTAGAAAAACTATTATCTGGATTCAGAAAATGTGGCAACTGATCCGGTTTGGGCTATGACAAAATATTCCTCCCAAACATAAGAATACTCCTCCTAAGTTTATGAAAAGGGAGTCTTCAAACTCAAAAGGTAAAAGTTCAAATCAAAATTGAAAGTGCCCTGGTTTGTCAATTAGCGTAAGTGTTGAGTCAGCCAGACTGCAGAGCCTCATAGGAAGATCAATTCAAAGCATCTGCCTCAACCAGATGTGTGCAAGCTCGCCACAGGTAAATCTAAAGCCTCACATCCCATGTCCCAAAATACCAGGTAAATAAAACCCTTAAAATAAGCTAGAATATCATAGGGTTTTTAAGTTAAGAAAACTTTTTTCAAAATAGGAAAATTCTCTAAGTTTTCGTGCTTTGTCGATTTTATCGATACACATCTCGATATGATCGACCTGCGCTGTTGATGCCCTTGATACCTAAATGATATCATTAATATGAGGACAAAATACATCCAGCAACCACATGTACATCTCAACGGATTTATCGATGCATCGATATACTATCGATATCATCGATATTCAAATCTCGAGTCCATCGAAAGTGACTCAATAATATCGACAGGCAGATCTCCGGTGCCCCTATTTTTCTTAAGAATATCATATGTGCATCAATATATCGAAGCCCCCTCGATACCATCGAAATTCAAATCTCAATGATATGGGAAGGCTCTCAATGATATCAGTCTTAGACGTCAAGTTCTTTCAGCAAAATATTTCAGGATAGTTTATCTATGATCGAGGGTCACTCGATAGAATCGATATTCAAATATCGATGATATCAGTACCGTTTCGATGGCATCGAACAAGGACATAGACTATCCAACAAGCTTAATGAGAAATCTGTTAGATTTATCGATGCATATTCAAACAATGATGAGTTAGAAAGAGTCAATCTGTCCCTAAAAATGAAATCATCAAAGCTTACTAAACAAGTTGAATTATTAAAAGATGAAAATGAGCAACTCAAGAATGAGAATCACATACTCCGGTTTGACTTAGAAAAATCCAAAAAATTTGCTGAAATAAACTATAAATTTTCCTAGAGTGGTGAAAAGCTCGAAAAATTGTTAGGGATGGGAAGACAAGGAAGAGACAAGACCTAGGATATGATAAAACTAAAAGGAAAGCTGGAAATGTAGCCCCAACAACTGAAAAATCTGTTGCTTCAGGTAGCAATATCAGAACTTCTCCAGTTTGTCATTTATGTGGTGATATGGGTCATTATAAGTTTGAATGCTTGACACCTAGGACTTCACATAACTCTGGTCAAAATGGTAAATTCACACCAGCCAGAAAAACACAAAATGACAAAAGTCCACCTACGAGAAACACTCACCCATCACCACCTGAAATGAAATCATTAGATCAAGAGGGAGAGATAAACATGAAAACTAAAAAGAATTCTGTCTCAAAATGGATAGTAAAAGATAAACTGAATTGTTTGATAACTAACTCTATCCATATACCCTAAAATGTCAAAACATGAAATGAACAAGTCCAGGTCATACATCTAGGTCTGGATATTTGCTGAAATGATACAAATTTTGCTAAGCTTCAAATGATATATCTGAGGTTCCTCACCTCCATCTTTTGTATATAAACATTCAAATGTTTATAATTTTAATGTGTACAGTAATTGTACATAATTTTGCTGAGTATACTATTGATTCATAGAAATATTAAAAGTATACTTAAAGGGTTGTCTATATACTGAAAAGGAAAAATATTCATCTTCGATATATCCCTCGATAAGTCATTCTCGATTAATCGATCAAGGGTCGATCTCATCGACGCCTCTTTGGAATGAAAAGAGCCATATGATCGAGAATGATATCAGAGACGGTCTCGATAACATCGGGGGAGCTACATCGATATCATCAGAATACTGATCGATGATATTGAAGACTGCCACCTGATAAAAGGCAGTCGAGTAGAAAATTTTTATTTTCTTTCTAAAAAAGGCTTTCCGTTTTCTTTTTGCTCAAATCCTCTGCCAGAAGTACATTGTGGGTCCTGAAAGCTCCTCAAGAACTGGTATTATCCTTCTACCTCTTCCATTCTAAAGTCTATCTTATCTTTTGGTTGGGTACTTTCGGTTTCTTTAAAAGAGGAACTTTGTCCGTTCTTCCAAAAATCTGTTGTTATGGGTAAGGACAAAGCCAAGGCATCTAGTCCGGGAGAATCTTCTAAAAGCTCTCGACAAAAAGTGCTTGCCGCAAAAGAAAGGGCAAGGGTCCCTGAACGTGGGATCCCCACAAGGCAACGCCGAGACATAGTGGGTCCCAGTCTGAAACACCGGCACCTCCTCCGGCTGTAGTAACTTCACGACCACCAAAATACATGGGTAGGAAGCTCATCCACGAGAGAAAGGTAGACAGGGATTGTCTAAAACCATATAATCTCGAATCCCTATTTGCTGCAATCGATTGGTTGCCTGTTTTAGATTTTGGTGGGCCATGCCAACTCGAACGAATGCGCAACTTCCTTGCCACGTGTCACTCTCTGTGTCTGATCCTCCTTCTATCATGGTCTCTCTGGATGGTGATGATGCACTGATCACGCCTGCTATAATGGCAAATATCCTTGGACTGACAATGGCACCGGAGGGTCTCCCTGAAATGGACCTCGAAAATGTTGAAATTCGGTCCATGGTAACTAAGTACCTTTATCATGGTATGGACATCCCTTAGTATCAAGGGAATGCGTTGAAATTTAGATACATGAAACCAAGATTTCGAGTCATGCACGGTATCTTCACTACAAATATATATCCCAGAAGTACCAAACAGTCCAATCTTACAGGTTTTATGACCATGCTAGTGTACTCAATTGCCAAAGGGATAAAGATTTGTCTTCCGACTCTGCTTGTCCATCAGTTGGTATACGCCGTTCATACATTCAAGGACCTTCATCCGCCCTATCACTGGATCATAAACATGGTATGTAATGTCATTGGCTTCCCAATGACCACTGATCCGGTTCTTCCCTTCCAAATCTTCAATAAAAGCAACATTCGCAAACTAGACTTGAAGTTCCACAAATACCCTAAGGACCCAGAGGAAGATATTCAAGCAGAAGAAGAAAGAGGTGTAGGTGTCACTCCCACTGAATGGACTAAAATGGCCGGAGATGAACCACCTGGACTTAGTCCAGCACCGTCAATGTCAACGCTTGGGTATGCCAAACAGTTCAAGCTGGATAGGATTGGGGCAATTTAGAGGGATGTTCACTTGATGCACGAGAGGCTTACCGTGTTGGAACAGCTGGTCCAAGGAGTGCAGTAGACGGTACGACAGTTGGTTAATCTGGTCACTTGTCGGCACGACGACACAACACCAACTTCCTCAACTCCATAAGCACTGGTTTCTGAAAGCTATCACATACACTTCGCTCTTATTTCCACGTACGAACATTAATATCTTTTTGGATGTTTTACGTTCTCATGGGTGTATGTGACAGCTCTCTAACTTGCATAGGCTGACGTTTGGTTTTCTGTTTTTGGTTGTATATGCCCACGGTTAGGCTAAAGATTGATAGTTATTTCTGGGTGCCCTTAAATGGGCTTGGTAATTTTTTGTTGGGATAACTGTTAATCTACTGCTGTCTGTGGCAGTATGTATTTTTGGATATTTGGATATTTTTACATATGGCTGGATATAATTCACACTTTTACTGCCATGATTATGTCTCATAGATCCCCTGGTTTATCTAGTTTATATGTGGAATGCATGTGATGTCTCTTAATGATTATCCTATCTGCTATATCACTGCTCTATCTAATCTGCTATGCATACATACCTACTACAAACGATGTCTGTTAATCAACTGTTTAAACATTT
Organism: Magnolia changhungtana; assembly: GCA_030180095.1. NCBI lineage: Eukaryota > Viridiplantae > Streptophyta > Magnoliopsida > Magnoliales > Magnoliaceae > Magnolia > Magnolia changhungtana. The sequence continues at coordinate 1,584,701 of JASAUF010000638.1, forward strand.
TACATCTATCTGTTATATACATATTGTAACAGCCCGGATTTTTACCAATCTGGAATTAGACGTCCTTAGGCAGTGGGCCTCTCTTAACACCTTATTAACTTGTCAGAACTGAATCCCACAGTCTAAAATCGCTTCTGAACCCATTTACTTTATAAATCTAACCTTTCACCACCTTGCTCTTTCAATTTTCCTAAGTACTTTCACCCTAGACACTATCTTAAACTAGTTAAGTATTATAATTTGGATCACCTTATATACAAACTACAAAGGCCCGAGTACCACCTCGACCAGAATCACTTAGGATTAAATCCTTTAGAAATGAGACAAAGTAACTAAGTGCTAAACTAGATTAGCTACGAAATCCATTTGAATCACTTTAAATATGATCTGCAAGACCCAAAACTTGTAGAATCATTGACGCTAGGTTACCCCAAAACCTAGAATCAAACTCATTACCCGACTGCTCTCGGGAGCACTTTGAAGCTCCGTATCAGGTTTGGACCGCACATCGGGAGTCCGATTAACACGAATTTAAGGACTTAGGACCGCCTCACTGGGCTCGACAACCATCTCGGAAATCAAATCCAGATAGTGTCTCATGGCTGTTCGCTTGAGTCCGGAGCTAGGGAGTGTGAAAACACTTGTTTCTTTACAAAATAAATATCTTGAATAGTAATCTGAGACTCGTCGCTTGCGGATCAGTATTAAGTAACCAGACCATCAGAATCTAACCCAAATACACCCTCGGATCAGGAAAATTTTCATAAACATTTACATGTACTCGGAATCTCAGATCGAGACCCACTGACCGTCGAACTAAAACTGGTCCGCCATGCGTGATCTGGAAATCCGACTGAAATGAAAACTTAACTAAACATAGATCCAGTGTTAGTGAGCTTAAGTCCGACCTTTGGCTCAAGGAGGCCTGCCAGAAGTGCTCCGTTGAGCTGAAATAGAGTCGCTTTGGTTATAACCTAAGTATACTTTGTCCACAAGTCTATTTCGGTGAGTTTTTAGGTTATATAAGGACCTTAAACCCTCTCTCATTTCAGCCATCCGAATTTGAGGAAAACCCTAGGAAAAGAAAGAGAAAGTGAGAGAGAAGTGGGAGATTCTTCCCTGCCGTTCTTCCCTGCCATATCCAAGCTCAACCGCTCCATTCTCATCGCTTTCCCGGCGATTCCAGCTCCGTTTCTAGGTAAGAAACCCTAACCCTAATCTGTTTTGGGGCTGTATAGGTTGTAGGTTATGAAATAGCTAACCTATTTCGTTCTCTAGGTTGTCAAACTGCCAAATACGGAAGCTTAGCAAACCTATCGTCTCCGTTACGATTCTACGACAAAAGGTGTGGACTTTAGGTGTATAGGTTATGATTTTTAACGCTTCAATGTCAGATAATGATAGATTCATGATCTGCATGCAATTGCACATGTACAAAGTGCTTTCCGTTTTCTGTTTTGATTAAAGATGTAGATTATGGAATTTTACATATTCTAGGTATTCGTAGAAAATACCGTATATGTATAAATTTTGGAAATGTGTTTGACATGATTATTTATTGTATGAATATACGATATATGGATAAAATACTTATTTGGTGAATAGATTCACCCAAATACATGTTTTACTAATATACACTATGTATGTAGAAATACTGTATTGTAGAAAGTACTGTATACATATATATTTTAGAGATGTGTTCGCCATGATTATTTGTTGTATAAATATATTATATGTGCGTAAAATACTTGCTTGGCGAAAGGACTCGCCCTAGTACATGTTTGCTAACATACACTAAGTATGTTGAAATAGTGTATGTTAAGTGTTTGTGAAAATGCCTATGTGAGTAAGTGTTTGGATGTTGTTGCCTTAGGTAGGTGTTGAGATGGGATTCTCAACTACCTTAGAGACATGTATGATTTCCTCCATGTAGTTCTTCACTTTAACCACTTATTTATAAAATATATGTGTTTGTATTCCTGTTTATATAGTGCTTCATAACATGCTTTATAACATGCTTTATAATATGCTTTATGATATGCTTGTTAACATGTTCAACTAATTGTATGATTTTATTTATATAATGCGTATGTTTAAATTCATGTTTATGTTGTATGATCCGTCATGGGTGATGGGGGAGTGGTGTAATGATTCCATGCAATAGCCCTGGCAGCCCTAAACGGATAATATCATACTTTGATTGTATGATTTGAATCTTGATCCATTACTGCTTTAACTATCTGTAATTGAATGTGATTGGGGCTATGATTATAGTCTAGGCAATCGGTAACAGGATTGAATTCGCGGCTGAGATTCTTTTGCCACGTAGGATGTGTCTGACGAACCCGAGCCGTACTTCGGTTGGCGGCAGTGGTTAGGCCATGCGAAGTGCTTATGCTCTTCGTGTCGTTCAACTTGTTGTGCGCTCGAGCTAGTCGAGCTCGTCAAGTAACCCGATTTATCTAATGTATGTTCACCATGTTTGGTCACTACTGCTTGAACCTAGGGTACCAAACTTACCAATGAAATCCCTTTTAAACCATGGTACCTTGATCCGCTAAGACTCATGAGCCGGGCATGGTGGTATGAGACACCGTGGTCGAGCTGTCGGCCTACGCTGGGGCCACATGCCTCCCCGTAGTGACCAGTGAGCAACTAGACTCGTGAGCCAATTATGGTGGTATGGGACACTATATTCGTGCTGTCGACATACATTGATAAGGTGATGGGGGAGTGGTGCAACGAATGCGAGCAACAGCCCTAGCAGCCCTTTGTAGTGACCTCGAACATACTCTGAAATCGCGGTGAGCCTTAGAGTTTTACCGCGGTATATAGAGTATGAACTAGGCCTGTTTCTGTATAGTGATGAATCGTTTAAGAGGTGATGGGGGAGTGGTGTAACCTTTGTGCGTAACAGCCCTGACAGCCTTTGCAGTGACTTAGAAAAAACACACCATCGTCTAAGATTAACTAGGACTGACGACCCTATAATGGATCATGTTTGGGAATGATACAAGGGAGGTACCTTAGTTTCTCAATCCTGCTGTTTGAAATGGACTAATAAATACTCAGTAATCATGCTCATCATGCATTGCATGTGCCTGGAAGATGTGGAGCACTGAGGGATGAAAGCATGCCGCAAACGTGAGATGGTGTCGCACGAGGGAGGGTGTGGTGAGGGCATACATCATGCCAGCATTCATACTTGCATTAATAAGAGTAGTTAGGAGTGTTTGATTTTACTGCTTTATCATTACTGCTTGATTGAATTGATAACATGTTAACCTATGCTTTACTGTTCCACTGAGTTGATCACTCACTCCCACGTTATGGGACTGTGTTGTACACACCAACCAGATTTGTTGAGTTTCAGGTGATGGCGATGCTTGTGAAGTAGAGCCGGATTACTTCTATGATGATGAGGAATTCTCCTATCTGTATCTCTCTAGCAGGTCTACGAAGACCTGGTATTGTATTGATGGGGCTATGGTATTTGGGATAGGAGACATTACACTTCCTCACATTAGGTATATTTTAGAATTGTACTGTAATTATTTAACCTGGTAACTTTATCACACTCTGGAGACTCACCACAGTTTTTATATTTTATATATCTATCACAGTCTTCTGCTTGCAATTTAACTGTCTCTGGAGTATGATATGCTGTTTTGGCTTAATCTCACTCATGTTCAATGTACTAATGGCGACAACATTCAAACATCATTCATTTTGTTGCATAAGTGATGTTCTGGAACTCGGGAGTTGAGTTACTACTCGACCCCCAATTTTTGGGATGTTACATTGATAGACCGCTTCCCATTTCATACCAAAGATAGGTTTAATATTTCACCTCGTTCTGACATATGGTGCGAGACATAGATCCTTGAGCCTTAAGAAATTAAGTTTTTAAGGGGGGTAGAATATTATGAGCCCCATCTAGTTAGGTCGGCTAATACTCCTCTTTGATCTTAGTGGCGCAGTGGAAGCGTGGTGGACCCTACCCCACTGGCCTAAGATCGAAACTGTACTCATTAAATACGAACATAATAGGAGCCCTAGCAAGTTCCACTAGGAGAAACCGTTTTTGGATGATCTAGTAATATTGACTCATCTTTCCTTAGACATAGATAATAACGAGGACTCTCTTAAACTAAGACCTAAAGGGCAACCTTAGAAATAGATAATTTGAGCCTTTCAATGATGGACATTCCCTACGTTTCTAGAGTGATCGGACTACGGAGTTATTGAAATATACAACTGCGAAACATTCACGGCTTGACCCAATTCTCAATCTTGGGTGACTGCCAATGGACTCTCTGCTGACGAGCAGATAGTCAGGATCCACTAGGATTCGGAAGGGATACGATGAACTTTTTACCTTGGCCCGGTAGATGATCGATGTATCAGGATCAAGCCCACTATAACTGTCTCTCTGTGTTAGTCAAACATTGAAAACAGCTATCTTACTCTAACCAGTTGGGAATCGAAGTCAAGACCCCAATGAGGTAAAGAAATAAATTATAACAAACCATCAGGGTATGAGAAATGGATAAAGAAATAAGTTTTAAGGGGGGGTAGACTAAAATGAACTAGACTAGTATATGCCCTACCACACGTAGGAACTCGAAATCAATAAAACTTAGGCAAAGGAAATAATTATATCTTTCTTTATTACCCTTAGCCAATTTCGGGGACGAAATTTTGTTTTAAGGGGGGTAGATTGTAACAGCCCGGATTTTTGCCAATCTGGAATTAGACGTCCTTAGGCAGTGGGCCACTCCTAACACCTTATTAACTTGTCAGAACTAAATCCCACAGTCTAAAATCGCTTCTGAACCCATTTCCTTCACAAATCCAACCTTTCACCACCTTGCTCTTTCAATTTTCCTAAGTACTTTCACCCTAGACACTATCTTAAACTAGTTAAGTATTATAACTTGGATCACCTTATATATAAACTACAAAGGCCTGAGTACCACCTCGACCAGAAATCACTTAGGATTAAATCCTTTAGAAATGAGACAAAGTAACTACGTGCTAAACTAGATTAGCTATGAAATCTATTTGAATCGCTTTAAATACGATCTGCAAGACCCAAAACTTGTAGAATCATTGACGCTAGGTTACCCTAAAACCTAGGATCAAACTCATTACCCGACTGCTCTCGGGAGCACTTTGAAGCTCTGTATCAGGTCTGGACCGTACATCGGGAGTCCGATTAACACGAAGTTAAGGACTTAGGACCGCCTCGCTGGGCTTGACAACCATCTCGGAAATCAAATCCAGATAGTGTCCCATGGCTGTTCGCTTGAGTCCGGAGTGAGGGAGTGTGAAAACACTTGTTTCTTTACAAAATAAATATCTTGAATAGTAATCTGAGACTCGTCGCTTGCGGATCAATATTAAGCAACTAGACTGTTAGAATCTGACCCAAATACACCCTCGGATCAGGAAAAATTTCATAAATATTTACATGTACTCGGAATCTCCGATCAAGACCCACTGACTGTCAAACTGAAACTGGTCCGCCACGTGTGATCTGAGAACCCTACTCGAATGAAAACTTAATAGAACCTAGATCTTGTGTAATTGAGCTTAAGTCCCACCTTTGGCTCAAGGGGGGCCGCCAGAAGTCCTCCATTGAGTTGAAACAGGTCTGTTTTGGCTATAACCTAAGTATACCTTGACCTGGAGTCTATTTCAGTGAAGTTTTAGGCTATATAAGGACCTTAAACCCTCTCCCATTTCAGCCATACGAATTTAGATTTGAGAAGAGAGAAAAGAGAGATAAGGTGTGGGAGAAGTGGGAGGATCTCCCTGATGTTCTTCCCTGCTGCTACACAAGCCTAACCACTCCGTTCTAATCGCTTTCCCGACGATTCTAGCTCTGTTTCTAGGTAAGAAACCCTAAACCTAAACTAATTTGGGGTTATTTAGGTTGTAGGTTATGAAATAGCTAACCTATTTCATTCTATAGGTTACTAAACTACCGTATTCAGAAACTTAACAATTCTATCGACTCCGTTTCGATTCTATGATAAAAGGTGTGGACTTTAGGTGTATAGGTTATGGTTTTCAATGCTTTCAATGTCAGATAATGATATATTCATGATCTGCATGCAATTGTACACGTACAAAGTGCTTTCTGTTTTCCGTTTCGATTAAAGATGTAGATTATAGAATTTTACATATTCTAGGTATTCGTAGAAAATACCGTATACATATAAATTTTGAAAATGTATTTGACATGATTATTTGTTGTATGAATATACGATATATGGATAAAATACTTATTTGGTGAAAGGATTCGCCCAAATACATGTTTTACTAATATACACTATGTATGTAGAAATACTATATTATAGAAAGTACTATATACATATATATTTTAGAGATGTGTTTACCATGATTAATTGTTGTATAAATATATTATGTATGCGTAAAATACTTGCTTGGTGAAAGGACTCACCCTAATATATGTTTGTTAACATACACTAAGTATGTTGAAATAGTGTATGTTAAGTGTTTGTGGGAATGCTTGTGTGAGTAAGTGTTTGGATGTTGATGCCTTCGGAGGGTGTTGAGATGGGATTCTCAACTACCTTAGAGACATGTATGATTACCTCCATGAGGTTGTTTACTTAAACTGCTTACTTGTGCAATATATGTGTTTGTATTCCTACTTATGTAGTGCTTCACAACATGCTTTATAACATGCTCGGATTACTTTGTTTACCATGCTTTACTCTAAATGCTACGTATAAGGTTTGATTGAGTTTGGGGCTATGATTATATTCCAGACAATCGGTACCAGAATTGAATTCGTGGCTGATCATTTGCCACGTGAGATGTGTTCGACGAACTCGAGTCGTACTTCGGTTGGCGATAGTGGTTGGCCATGCGAAGTCCTTATGCACTTCATGTCGTTCAACTTGTTGCGCGCTCGAGCTAGCCGAGCTCGTCAAGTAACCCGATCTGTCTAATGTATGTTCACCATGTTTGGACGCTACTGCTTGAACCTAGGGTACCAAACTTACTAGTGAAATTCCTTTTAACCATGGTACCTCGATCCACTAAGACTCATGAGCCCGGCATGGTGGTATGGGACACCGTGGTCGAGCTGTCGGCCTACGCTGGGGCCACGTGCCTCCCCGTAGTGACCAGTGAGCAACCAAACTCGTGAGCCGATTATGGTGGTATGGGACACTATATTCGTGTTGTCGGCCTACATTGATAAGGTGATGGGGGAGTGGTGCAACGAATGCGAGCAACAGCAGCCCTTTGTAGTGACCTCGAGCATACTCTGAATTTGCGGTGAGGCGATGAGTTTTGCCGCAGTGTAGAGAGTATGGACTAGGCCTGTTTCTGTATAGTGATGAATCGTTTAAGAGGTGATGGGGGAGTGGTGTAACCTTTGTGCGTAACAGCCCTGGCAGCCTTTGCAGTGACCTAGAAAACATACCATCGTCTGAGATTAACTAGGACTGACGACCCTAGAATGGATCATGTTTGGGAATGATACAAGGGAGGTACCTTAGTTTCCCAATGCTGCTTGAAATGGACTAATAACAACTCGGTAATCATGCTCATCATGCATTACATGTGCCTGGAAGATGTGGAGTACTGAGGGATGAAAGCATGCCGCGAACGTGAGATGGTGTCGCACGAGGGAGGGTGTGGTGAGGGCATACATCATGACTGCATTCATACTTGCATTAATAAGAGTAGTTAGGAGTATTTGATTTTTCTGCTTTATTATTACTGCTTGACTGAATTGATAACATGTTAACCTATGCTTAACTGTTCCACTGAGTTGATCACTCACTCTCACGTTACGGGACGGTGTTTGTACACACCAACCAGATTTGTTGAGTTTCAGGTGATGGCGATGTTTATGAAGTAGAACCGGACTACTTCTATGATGATGAGGAGTTCTCCTATCTGTATCTCTCTGGCAGGTCTATGAAGACCTGGTATTGTATTGACAGGACTGTGGTACTTGGGATAGAAGACATTACACTTCCTCACATTAGGTATGTTTTAGAATTGTACTTGTAATTAAATAACCTGGTAACATCATCACACTCTGGAGACCCACCATAGTTTATATATGTTATTTATCTATCACAGTCTTTCGCTTGCAATTTAACTATCTCTGGAGTATGATATGTTGTTTTGGCTTAATCTCACTCATGTTCAATGCACGAATATAATCAACATTCAATCATCACTCATTTTGTTGCATAAGTGATGTTCTGGAACTCGGGAGTTGAGTTACTACTCGACCCCCGATTTTCGGGATGTTACACATATTCCTCTGAATGATGGTTCTCCCACGTTACTTTAACTTCAGTCAATATCAATTGTTATATCTTTGTCAATGACTGACAAAAAGGAGGAGAACAGTTCAAACACCCCAAGCGGAAAATTATATATATACTTGAATGGTATTGCAGGTGTTAGGGGGAGCAGCTGCCTCAAGATAGGGAGAATGCTGTAAGGGGGAGCAGCTATTGGTTGTGTACATGGTTTCACTAGAAATTGTAAAATTGTTTAAAATGCATGTACACACAATTTAGGATGTGTTTGTCTAGATACTAGTCTAGGGTGTTTTGGTATTTTGTCATGTAATTGACAAAGGAAGAGATTGAAAGTACCTTGGTTTGTCAATTAGCATGAGTGTTGAGTCAGTCAGATTGCAGAGCCTCATAGGAAGATCAATTCAAAGCGTCTGCCTCAACCAGATGTGTGCAAGCTTGCCACAGGTAAATCTAAAACCTCACATCCCATGTCCCAAAACACCAGGTAAATAAAACCCTTAAAACAAGTTAGAATATCATAGGGTTTTTAAGTTAAGAAAACTTTTTTCAAAATAGGAAAATTCTCTAAGTTTGTCGATTTTATCGATACACATCTCGATTTGATCAACCTGCACTGTCGATGCCCTCGATACCTAAACGATATCATCGATATGAGGACAAAATACGTCCAGCAACCACATGTACATCTGTACGGATTTATCGATGCATTGATATACTATCGATATCATCGATATTCAAATCTCGAGTCCATTGAAAGTGACTCGATAATATCGACAGGCAGATCTCTGGTGCCCCTATTTTTCTTAAGAATATCATATGTGCATCGATATATCGAAGCCTCCTCAATACCGTCGAAATTCAAATCTCGATGATATAAGAAGGCTCTCAATGATATCGGTCTTGGACATCAAGTTCTTCTAGTAAAATATTTCAAGATGGTTTATCTATGATCGAAGGTCACTCGATAGAATCGATATTTAAATATCGATGATATTGGTACCGTTTTGATGGCATTGAACAAGGACATAGACTGTCCAGCAAGCTTAATGAGAAATCTGTTGGATTTATCGATGCCTCGACACAGTTATCGATATCATCGACATTCAAATTTCGATGATCTCAAAGGTCCCTCGATCATTCTTGTAAACCTGAAATATTTCATGTCAAGTCTCTCTCATTTTCAAATGTCAATGAATCGACATTAGTATCGATAGAATCGGAGTTTGAAATTTGATGACATCGACACCTGTTTCAATTCCATCGACCAGTTGGCAAGAGGTTTCAAAAGCGTATGACATTTGAGTTTGTGTCATCGAGCGGACCATCGATGCTATCAAGAGTATACGCTCATGATATCGAACCCGCTCGATGATATCGAACTCTATCATAAATGTGACTGTTTTATATCCGTTGGAACCTTTTGCCTATATATAGAGGACTTGTCTATTATTACTGGTAGAAAAAGAAGAGAGTGCTTTTGAGTGTTTTACCTTAGATCATATACCTAAAGCCCTTTCTCTCAGGGAAGTTCATCCTCCAATCCACCCTCATCATTGATATTCTATAGAGTGGATTGGGGAATGAACTTCCGCATTTAAGGATCCTCCATCTACTACCTTAATGACAAACATTAAGCTGGGATGCCTTGAATGCATAATCAGAATCATTCTATCTTCCTTATAGGAAAACTTTTTATAGAGTAGGATTCCATTTTAACCTTGACCCAACCCGAAGCTTCCTATTGGTACATTATCTGTGTTGCGGATTAAGGAAGCCAAAGATTCTTCATCAATAAGGAGGAGATCTTCGTCAACGTGCTGAATGGGACTCATCCACTTATTTGTAAGTTATTAGAGTCTAGAGGACACTTGTGATCATTCCTTTTTAGAATTGGGTCTTAGGTGTTTCTCACCCTTGCAAGCCCTCGTAGGAGGCCTTCGGCGGGAGTGTACATGGTGGGTACGTCGTGTTGACCCTTGCTCTGTGGAGAGCATAAACTTTCGATTGAAGGTGAACCTGTCTAAAACCTTAGGTTCAAGGTGATCTGTGTGAAACCTCCATTAGGGTCTTATGGAAAATCCTTGGCCAATGTGCCTAAAAGTGGGTGCGTTATGTTGACCCTTTCTCGTGAGAGCATAAACAGTCAATCTTAGTGTAGGTTGTAAATGTTGAAGGTGAACCTGATTTAAAACCTTAGGTTTAAGGTGAACTACTGTGAAACTTCCTTAGTGAAATCCGGTACACTCAAGGGTTGAGTGCGGTTACCAGGAGTGGAATAGACAAGTAGTTGAACCACTATAAAAATGACTGTGTTTGAGATTGTTATTCTTCTATTTATGTGATTTACTTTAATATTTTCATATTTAAATATCTGAGATCACACCTCACATACATACACAGTCATATCCATCATAAACTAGTTTGCATATTGCTCACTTCTTAAATAAGTTTGTGATTGGATCCTCTACCGAGCTTGGAAGCCAGTAGAGTTACTTTTAAGTAATTAATATGTGTTTGTTGTTAGGATTAGTGTGATAGAAATTTAAATAAACCATAAAAACTTTAAAAAGTCCTATTCACCCCCTCTAGGACATATTGGCATATTTCTACTTCAACTAAAGCGGTCTTCATCGCTATTTTAAAAATTATTCTAAAAATGTTAAAACTTTTCAATCCTTAAAACCTAAAAGCAACCATATCAACTATAAAAATTAGAATCGTAATCCTTTAGCTAAGAAAATTGTTGATTTACTTAAGGAGCTTTTAAAATCTAACTCAAAGGGTCGATCTTATATCAACTACAAATACAAGAAGACCAACTATACTCTTAAACTTAAAACTGTAATGAAATGGGTTCCTAAGGTTACTTACTTGGTTGCCCACACGGTTTTCAAAGCTTCAAGCCATTCAAAGTGGTACCTAGACAGTGAATGGTCCAGGCACATGACTGGTGACAAAGGTCTATTCACCAATTTTAAAGACATGACTGATGGTTCAGTCACATTTGGTGATGGTAGCAACTACAGGATTATTGGCCAAGGTACGGTTCAACTTTCTAACCTCCCTTTATTTGAGAATGTTTTATATGTAGAAGGTCTAAAACACAACTTATTAAGCATTTATCAAATATGTGATAAAAATCATGGCGTAAAATTTTCTAACCTAGGGTGTGAATTTTTAAATAAAAACGGTTTTGTAATATTAACTGGTCGCAGAACTTACGAAAACTGCTATATTGTAAGTAACTCTAGCTCATCTAATTTATCGTGTTACATGGTCTATACCGATGAGACCGAGTTATGGCATAAACGCCTTAGACATGTACACTACCGTAACTTGTATAGATTGAGCAAAAGAGAGTTAGTAAGAGGCCTACCCAAAATATAAAAAATAGATAAAATATGTGGCGAATGCCAGATTGGCAAGCAAACTAGGAGTTCTCACAAAAAAGTGGGCTCCAATGCCACGTCAAAACCGCTCGAACTCCTCCATATAGATCTTATTGGTCCAATTAAAACGGAGAGTCGAGGTGACAATAAGTATATTCTGGTAATCGTTGATGACTTTACCAGATATACTTGGGTAGTGTTCTTAAGAGACAAATCAAAAGGATACTTAGACGTATCCAAATTGAAAAAGAGACTCAAGTCTGTAAGATCTGTAGTGATCATGGATTGGAATTTGAGAATAGCGGTTTTGAGAAGTTTTGCAGTGATCAGGGAATATCACATGAATTCTCTGAGCCCAAAACACCACAACAAAATGGTATAGTAGAAAGAAAAAATAGAGTGCTTCAAGAAATGGCAAATGTAATGTTAAACAGTATGAAGCTCCTTAAAAATCTTTGGGCCGAAGCCATAAATATTGTGTGTTATATAATTAACCGTGTCTATACTAGAAAATTAAATAGTAAAATGACTTATGAAATGTGGTTTGATAATAAGTCTACTGTCAAATACTTTCGAGTTTTTGGCAATAACTGCTATATTTTACGTGACTAAGAAAATCTGGGTAAGTTTGACACCAAAAGTGATGAAGGGGTATTTTTAAGGTATGCTCTGAATAGTCGAGCATATTGGGTTCTTAATAAGAGGACCGGTGTAATTTAAGAATCAATTAATATGGTTATTGATGATCACTTGAATACACCTGTCTCAAGTTCAGATTATGATGAAGTACTTCTAATTCATAAACCAGATTCTTCATCAAGTTAAAATAACTCTGAACTGAGAACTGTTAAAGACTATCCAACTAATCAAATTCTTGGAAACCCTCTCACTGGTGTACGTACTTGTAGATAACTAAAAGATGTGTGTAACTATGTGTGCTTTACATCCCAGATAGAACTGGCTAATATAAAAGAAGCTCTTACCGACAAAAACTGGATAGTTGCGATGCAAGAAGAGCTTAATCAATTTGTTAAAACTGATGTTTGGTACTTAGTTTCTAAACCAAAAGATAAACATATTATCAGAACTAAGTGAATTTTTAAAAATAAGTCTGATGAACTTGGTAATATTATTAGAAACAAGGCTAGACTGGTTGTACAAGGGTACACTCAAATTGAAGGTATCGATTATGATGCGACCTTTACCCCAGTAGCTCGTCTTGAATCAATTAGACTATTTATATCCATTGCTTGCTTTAGAAAATTCAAAATTTATTGAATGGATGTAAAGAGTGCTTTTTTAAATAGCAATTTGCATGAAGAAGTGTATGTTGAACAACCAACGGGTTTTGAAGACCCTAAGAATATTGATCATGTCTATCGCCTAAAAAAGGCTCTCTATGGTTTAAAACAAGCTCCCAGGGCATGGTATGAAAAGTTGACTAAATTTTTGCTAAGTCATAATTTTTTAATGAGGAGTGTTGATAACACTTTATTTGTAAAGAAACATAATGATCACATTTTAATAGTGCAAATATATGCTAATGATATTATTTATGGATCTACCTGTGCAAACATGACTGTTGAGTTTGCAGATCTTATGAAATCTAAGTTCGAAGTGAGCATGGTTGGAGAATTGAATTATTTTCTTGGGTTGCAAGTTAAACAGCAACCTAATAATTTCTTTATTTCTCAAACCAAATATGCACTGAACTTAGTTAAAAAGTTCGGATTTGAGAATGGAAGAAATTTTGATACTCCTATGAGTACGACTCTAAAACTCTTAAAGGACTCTACAGATAAGAAAGTGGATCCTAAATTGTATCGCAGTATGATAGATAGTTTGTTGTATTTAACTGCGAGTCGACCTAATATTGCATTTAGCATAGGGATTTGTGCTAGATATCAATCTGACCCTAAAGAGTCACATTTAACTGTTGTTAAGTGGATTATGCGATATGTCACAATTTCAGCTAATCTGGGTCTTTGGTATTCACATGATACTAGTGTTCAATTAGCTGGTTACACGGATGCTGATTGGGTTGGTAACATTGATGATAGAAAATCAACCAGTGGTGGTTGTTTCTATGTTGGGAACTGTTTAGTTTCTTGGCAAAGTAAGAAACAAAGTTCCGTATCGCTCCCAACTACTAAGGTTGAATACATTGCAGTAGGTAATGCATGTACTCAGGTTGTATGGATGTAAAAAATGTTAAGCAATTACGGAATTGCACAGGATTTTATGGTTTTATATTGTGATAATTCTAGTGCAATTAATATATCTAAAAATACAATCCAACATTCATGAACCAAGCACATTAACATTAGATATCACTACATTCGTGAATTAGTGGAAGAAAAGACAATAATTTTAAAATACATTCCGACCGAGACTCAACTTGCTGAATTTTCATAAAATCGCTCGATAAAAGTAGGTTTTCTAAATTGAAATTTGAGCTTGGTATGTGCAGTTTGAATTGATTATTCATGCATTTCTGTATTATATTGTATATATTTATTATTTTATTTGCTTAAAATTTCAAATTTCAAGAAAAATGCACATTTTTTAGCTGTGCATGACCAGTCGAATGCATACTCAACCAGTCGTGGCACGACCGGTCGAGCATGTACTCGACCAGTCGTGTAGTGCAAACTGGTGCTTTATTTGGGAGAAAATCCTTCTTTTCTTCATTTGGGTTTCTTCTCCAATAGGTCTTAGGTCAACCGGTCGAACCCATTTCCCTAGTTCATCAAGGTTAGTGCGTTATTTCCTTTTTCCTTCTACATTTAAGTTCATGTCACTCCTTTTTCATCTTTGGTATGATTTATTTCTTATTTCATAGAGGTTTTTGGGGTTTTCTTCTCTAAAATCTGATTTTGAGAAAACCCACTCTACTTCTTTTACAACCTTTTGATTCCTTGATTTCCTAGTTACAAATGAAAGGTAGAGGCAAAAAGAAAAGCTCTCATGGTCCTTTAACATTTAGATCAACACCTATCACAAGGCACCACCTTCGGTCACCCAAAAATGATCCCTCCTATGTATGGGATTTAAGGTTGCACAATATTATAGTTGAACGACTTGTTCATGTTGAACATATAGCTCCATTTGATCTCTTTCTGCTTCTCTAATCTGTAGGATGGGATAACATTCTACATTAGGGTGGGCCGGCATACCGGTCTATTGTGAAAGCTATGTATGCATGTATTTATGATTTTTTAGCTGAAAATTTAACTTTTATTACAGCAACTAGAGAAGGTCCATTTGAAGTAGACCGACATCTGATTTCTGGTCTAATGGACATACCTATCAATGATGAAGGTATTCCAATTAGCACCCTAGTAGCTAAACCATCTGAATCAAAAAAACGTATGCTTACTAGGGTATTGTGCAATATAGATGCGCAATGGAGTTAAAATGGGATGCGCTTGCTTCAAAGTATTTGTTACCCAGATACAGGGTCCTTCATAGGATATTTATTTCAAATCTTTATCCACGTTCTGGTAACAAAACCGAACTCACCACTTTCATAGTTCGAATTCTGCATTCCATCATCTTTGGTACATTTGTATGTCTTCCTTCTTTAATCTGTCATTCCATTATACAATTATGTCTCCATCCTGGACACAATGATATCCCTTTTGCATATCTTATGACTATGTTGGCCACCCATATGTTAGTGGCTATGCCTATTGGAGAGGCTCTTATTCAACACCTAATCTTCAACAACTTAAATATAAACAAGATGAATTTGAGGTTGGCCGCAAGCCAAGTCAATGTAGGTGCTGGTGGAAATGATGCCGCAAATGAAGAAGAAGGTGATAATTTACCTCCAGATGACATTAACATGGACAATATCTTTGATGAGATCGAATCAGATTCTGAGGCTGACCCTGATTATCAGCCTTCTGATTTCACTGAGAGGTTGAATACTCATAAGGAACAGGTGGCTCAGATTCGTGTAACCCAGGATTCGCAATTTTCTTATATGTGTAAATATATGAGGCGCATTAATAAGGGTTTACATCAAATTGATCTATCTATTCCTGCTCCCTCTTCAGGATCTGATTAGTATTTTCTAATCTTGGTTTGTAATAACTTTAATGATACTTGGATTTCTTTTGTCTTGAGAAGTTATACTTGACTTAACTTGGTAGTACTTGGTTGAACTTAGTTAATTATGTTTGAACATGACTTGCTTATGGATTTAACATGTTAACTATCTTGCTCATTTATTCCTCAATACTCTTTTTATTCTTCCTTCTTTATCTACTTCCACTTCTATTTCTTGATTCCTTTGTCATATTGTGACAAAAAGGGGGAGAATTTTAGCATGCTTAATATATGGTGATTGTGGTATATTGGTATATGGCATGTGGATTGTATATGGATTATGGATTATGGATGAATTGATTGTGAATGATTCTATTTTGGTGAAGGGGAGTTAACTAAGGGGGAGTATTGTTGGTGGAATTGATTGCTTTGATTGCAACCAGGTTGTAACTGGTTTCTTTTTATAATTGGTGCATGATTCTTTGTGCAAATAATGCTTATGTTTGTATGGAGTGTGTTTTGTTACAAATTTGACAAAGGGGGATATTGTAAATGCTATGTTTTCTAACTCCTATAATTATCAAATTTTGTAGTGTCAAAACCTCTCTTGGAATCTGTGTCTTGTGTATCTCATCTACATAATGAAGTCTGTGCATCTCTCAAGGATAAGGGTCTTTAGTTCAAAAACTTCAAAGGTAAGATTACTCGTGCATGTTCATATACAACATCAATTATGAATTCAAGCTTTCAAGCTTCAGGAGTTCAAGATTTTCAAAGCTTCGTACAAGTCAAGACAGCTTTCCTAAATTTTGATACTCAAGTTCAAGCTTCAACATTAGTCAATTTCAAGCTTCGAGAGTCTCAAGTTAAAGCTTTATCCTAAGACAAGATCTCAAGCTTCACAAACTTCAAAGAACGATTATCAACTGAAGAAAAAGAAGCTTCAATGTTCATACATCATTTAAGGTATGAATAACCCTAGATTGACCTTAAGGTAGGTCATTTTGAATACATAATTCAATTAGATCATTTTATAAGTGAATAGACTGTTTCTCGACTAGTCTTGGACTCTGTTCAACTAGTCCTAGCATTGGCTCGACCAGTCCAAGAAATTCCTCGACCAGTCCTAAGTTTGTTACAAATTTTTAAAATTATTTTTTAAGCCTCGACCAGTCTTGGAGACTGCTCGACCGGTCGTGTGAATAGTGCTCGACTCATTCTCGACCAGTCCTGCATCCTCGACCCAAAGTCCAGCAACAAAATCTGATTCCACACGACCAATCATGGAAGTCCCTCGACAAGTCGTGAAGGGCCTACGACCAGTCGTGGAACGGCTTTATCTTATCGCGCTTAAAATTTCAAAAATCTATTAATCCTACAACCAGTCATGGTGTCCTCAGGACCAATCGTGAACTCAATTTCTTCACTTATAAATAGAGCATGAATTTCAGAGTTTTTCATTCAATTCAAGTTAAATCAATACGCCACTCTGAGAGATAAGTTAGTGATCTTTTTAAACTATATTGTGCTCATTTAATATTCTCTTTTATTACCTTTCTTTGCATTTGATTTTGAATTTCCCCATTCCAAATTTATTTGAAAGAGGAATTGAAGTATTCCCATTTCTTGGAGTCAAAATCAAATCAAGCTAGCCCAAGGTGCTTTAAATCTAAAATCACTTTAGAACCTAGAACCATTTCATAAGTGAGTTTGGACATTAAACTTCTACGTTGAACTTCTACTCCGATTTGGTTCTTCCGGGCTTCATCAAAAAGAGAATATTCAGGTATTTTACATTATATTAAATTTCTGTATTTTGGTTTCATTGAGATTATGCCAGAAAAATCTCTATGTTTTGGTTTGTCTGAGGTGATCCAGAAAACTCAGAGTGTAGGGTTTTTGAATTGTGTAAGCCCACTTGAAAGACACAATTGTGAGAGTTTTAGGTGAACCTGGAAAAACCTATTTTCATAGTGAACGCTATTATCCACTGTGTGAGGATATTAGGAGTGGAGTAGTTGTGTGGATGTTTTTCTAAACAGTTGGTGTACACACAAGCGAACCACTATAATTTCTGGCCTTGTGGATTGATTGTTTATTTCTTTTTGTGGATGATTGTAATTTCCCTTTTTTCATTATGGAGAATGTTGTAATTTCTTTTATGCAAGTATGGAGAATATTGTAATAGCTTAGATTTCTTTCCTTGCTATTTATTTCTTTATTCCTCTGTATTGGTTTGAGTTTTTAATACACAAACCATTCTAGTAAGGTTGTCCTGCCATAAACCCTTGGTTTTTATGGTGTAAGGTTGTCCTTAGAACAACATTTGTATTAACCTCTCAATACTCGTTCATTTGAAGTTGTCTTTAAATTCAGCATTATTGCTATCTGTATTTAATTTATTTAAATTTTGTTGTTATTTTTTTAATTTGGAATAGTCCTATTCACCCCCCCCCCCCTCTCTAAGACATATAGCTCAGCCTTTTCAGACATACAACACATCATTAAGGGGATCCCACCGTCAGGATAGGTGGATGGTGTGGACATAACACAGGCATTATGATCAAACCCTATAGAACTTGCTGGCGTAATTACAACAGCCATATACCTGGGGTCCCACTGTCCATATGGACGGTGGGGATACTTAAATACATCAGAGGTGGGTCCCACCATCCAGACATCTAGACGGTGAGGACAAGACCCATACATCTTCAGTGGGTCCATGCAGATGGACGGTGTGGATCAACCCACACCACTTACTGATGTTAACACCACAGTTATAGCTGTGTAACGCCAGCCAATCCCCTTTCCTCATAGGTGGGTCCCATGTAGGGCCCACCATCTTGTATTATATATTATAATATATATATATTGAAACATGGCGCAATGTCCAGCGTCCAGACGGATGACTGGACAAAATACATACATCAAGTGGCTCGCCATCCCATCCCTGCTGGACGAACGGCTGGATGAAAAGCACATACATCTAGTGGGCCCCACCCTCACACGTGTCACACGTGTGGGGTGGGTCCCACGCAAATGGATGGACGGTTAAATAAAACTCATATATCAAGGTAGGGCCCACAACTTAGACGATGACAAATACAGCAGCCATCTTGCTGCTGTAAGATGGATGGATGGCGTGGCTACATACATCTGGGCCCCACAACATCGTGTAAAATCGTCCAGCACTATCCAGATCATCTGGACGGTGTGGATGAACAAATACATCACAGTGTGGCCCTACAACACCGTCTAAGCTGGTCCCATGGATGGACGGCTGGATGCACACATACGTAGGGGTGGACCCTCACAATCGTACGGTGTAGATCAAGTGGGCCAAAAGCCCTCACACAAAGAGAGAGAGATAGGGAGAGAGAGAGAGAGAGAGAGAGAGAGAGAGAGAGATTAGCGATGGTGGAGGGGCCCTGCCACTATTGTCACGCCCCAAACCCGGAAATTGGATTCACAGGAATCCCGATTACTAAATCTGGTGCCGACAGCCTCTGTAGTACCCCATTCTCGACTCCTAGCGCCCATATGCCAGGTTTTAATCCTGAGATCCTGTAAGGAGGATTTTCCAATGTGCATTTATCTCGTAAGAGGCATAACCACAAGTTTACCCAAATCACAAAGACAACGTCATCATCATATATCCACTAATATAAACATTTGAATACAATGCTGAAAGGGAAATACATATGTTAAAATCAAAACTCCAGAAGTCAACTACATGCTCCAAGCTCCACGCTGCTACAACCTAACATCATCTGCACGCATCTATCATGCATAAGCTTATAGAAAGCTTAGAGGGTGGTGAAAGTGTGTGCACAAGATAAGTGTCAAGCACACAAATACAACGTCACAATCATACAATGTTGAAAAATACAAGTAAGATCACGAATCATATGATATTAGAATAAGCGGAAATACGGACAATTCCATGAGTCAAACAATATCAGATTATGCAATACAAATCAGCTATGCAAATGAGGAGTCATAAAGAACCAAATATCAAATGTCGTATCTAGACCATATAAATACAAAAACACAGTAACCCAAAATACCATATGCCACGGATGTAATGTAATATGCGGTGCAAATGGAATGACCATGCTGGAGTGTGAAGTCGGGATGATAGTATGTAGTATTGCAAGCTATGGTGCCCATTACAAGAGACTTCTATCCAAACCAGTCCCATACCTAAATTTGGATAGTCAGACTCAATGTGGTAAACTCCTAATCTCAGGTTAGTCGTGTGCCCCAACCGAAATCCTGGCCATTGCGAAGGCACACGTAACAAATAGTTGGGCACCACCAGCGTAAGTGGATAGTGAATGAATGAGTATGCAACTCCTACCTAATAAGTCCACATATCAGTACTGTTCATCTCTGAGATCATCACTGGAGTCTAATACACTTTACATGCAAATCGCCGCCCACTGACACGCAAGCATGCAAGTGGAAGAGACCTCACTATCTATCTAACCAGTAGTCAGCCAATATCTACTCGGCACATCAATAGCGGACCCATTCATGAGCTGGTCAAACTCAGCCTAGCTATGCCCCTTATTCTCAGCCGGGTAAGGCCACACCCCCTCCCAATCGACCACGATATAGTGGGAGACACGGCCTCCTGGTATTCGGCACTTGGGCACTCATGTATCCACTCAGTCTCGACGTTGGGGCGTCCTCTGATACCAAGAGGGTTTAGGGATTTTCACCTAAGGCCATCTATGGTAGCCTGATGCTAATAACATATTTCTAGTGTCCCATTTGGCCATCCATGATATGCCTGTGGAGGCTACGGCCCTGATGTCGCTAGGGCATACAGTAATCACAAAACATAATGTTAGATGCATGAGTCATACAATCCAGTCATGCATTAATCCTGCGCATACCGTACGCTCATGTGAGACCTTCGCCTATCAGGGAGTCTGATAACAACCTGCCCAATGACATATGCAATGGTTAACCACATCTCATAATAAACATGCAGATGATGCGTATGGGCATGTATCATGATGCTATGCTGTCACATACTCATAATCGATATCAATAACCAACATTGACAATCGGCCTCGACAATGTGGACATTTAACCAACATTGCCTCCAAGGAATGGCCCGTTTAGAGCCTAACATATAGTGGACCCATGGCCTCACTCAAGAGTTTAATATACATCACGATGGGCCTCTTACATGGGCCTCACATACATTACATAGGCCTCAAATACATCAAGTCAAGGCCGAATGCTCATCAGAATGGGCCTCAAATACGAGCCGCATATACATCACAATGGGCCTCGGCAATCGGCCTCGATATCCGGCCTCAACAATCAAAGTCGGCCTTGACAATCAGAGTTGGCCTTGACAATCAGAATTGGCCTCAATAATCAGAATCGACCTTGATAATAATCAAAATTGGCCTTATTAGTCAGAATCGGCCTTGATAATCAGAATTGACCTCAATAATCGGAATCGGCCTAGACAATCGGAACCAATAATCGGCCTATAAGCAAGGCAGGGTCCATATTTGAACAGCCGATTAAACCACAATATAAAGATCGGTCAGCCCTCAGTCGTGATTATATCAGACCTGATAGCGAGAAACCATCCGTCTATGGTGAATGGGGCCCACTGATTAGGGTTAACCCATGAGAGAATGATGAGGAAAGGCCTAACAAGGCCTAAGGGAAGGTCACAATGTAGGCATTCAACCATCATTACCCATCAATGTGGACCTTTAATCAACATTGTTCCTAAGGAATGACGCTCAAAGGATCAATCGTATAATGGGTCCACGGTCTCATACAATGGTCTAATACACATCATCATGGGCCTTGTTTATGGGGCATATACCCATCACATTGGGCCTCACTCATAGGCCAATGTATATAACATCAGGCCATATCAACGGGTCGAATCAAATGGGCCGAATCAAATGGATCAAGTCAATTGGGTCAATCAAATGGGCCGATACAAATGGGCTGAGTCAATGGACCAAATCAAATAGGTCAAG
The DNA here is from genome assembly GCA_030180095.1 of Magnolia changhungtana. NCBI lineage: Eukaryota > Viridiplantae > Streptophyta > Magnoliopsida > Magnoliales > Magnoliaceae > Magnolia > Magnolia changhungtana. Next base: position 1,606,484 of record JASAUF010000638.1, read on the forward strand.
TCAATTAGGTCAATCGAATGGGTTGATACAAATGGGCTGAGTCAATGGGCAGAATCAAATGGGCCAAGTCAATTGGGTTGATCAAATGGGTTGAGTCAATGGGTCGAATCAAATGGGCCAAGTCAATTGGGTCGATCAAATAGGCCGATACAATTGAGCCGAGTCAGTGGGCCGAATCAAATGGGCCAAGTCAATTGGGTCGATCAAATGAGCCAATACAAATGGGTCGAGTTAACGGGCCAAATCAAATGGGCCAAGTCAATTGGGTTGATCAAATGGGCTGATACAAATGGACCGAGTCAATGGGTCGAATCAAATGTGTAAGTGCAATGGATATTTTCCCCTTTGATTGTCAAATTTTGTTGTGCCAAAACCACTATTTATGTCTTGTCAAAGCACATTGATAAATATGCTCAAGGTAATACATCTCATACACAAGAACAAAGATCTACTTCAAGAACAAAGTTGTACACAGTGGGAACTTGACATTGCTTCAAGTCAAGATCAAAGATCTTATTCAAGATATACTCAAAGTGAAACACAACTCAAGTTCTACTAAGTCAAGCTTCAAAAGATGTCAAAGTTCAAGCTTCATCATGTGACGAGGTCTCAAGCTGAAGAAAAGAAGGTTCAATGTTCATACTTCATGTCCCAGGTATGATTGACCTTAGATTGACCTTAGGGTAGGTCATTTTGAATACATAATTCAAATTAAATATCTTTATAGTTATTTCGTTTGTTCTTCGACTAGTCCTGGACACTATTCGACTAGTCCTAGCACTAGCTCGACCAGTCCAAGAAATTCCACGACCAGTTCTAAGTTGTTAATTTTCAGAATTTTTTGGTTCAGCTACGACCAGTCCTGGAGACTGATCGACCGGTCGTGTGAATAGTACATGACTCGTTCATGACCAGTCCTGTAGCTACAACTCAAACTACAGCAACGAATTTTAGTTCCTCACGACCAGTCGTGGGAAGGTCACGACCAGTCGTGGACTGCCTTTAACCAGTCGTGGAACGGTTTTATCCGATCACGCTTAAATTTTTAAAATGTTGTTGGTTCAACGACTAGTCATGTGTCCAGAGGACCAGTCGTAGATGAGATTTCTGCAACTATAAATAGAACACGAATTTCAGAGTTTAACAATCCAATTAAAGTTAATTCAAGGCATTACTCTGAGAGATAAGTTTGTGTTCTTTTTAAGCTATATTGTGCATATTTAATATTCTCTTTTGCTAGCTTTTGATATTTGATTTTGCTTCTGCATTCCAATTTGATTTGAAAGAGGAATTGTGATATTCCACTTCTTAGAATCAAAATCAAATAGAGCTAGCCCAACTGGTTTAATTTAAAATCAATCTAGAACCTAAAACCATTTCAAAGTGAGTGTAGACATTGAACTTTTATATTCGAACTTCTACTCCGACTTGGTTCTTCCGGGCTGCAACAAAAGGAGAAATCCAGGTATTTTACATTATTGCAAATTTCCTTCTTTTGGTTTTATTTGAGATTAAGCCAGAAAAATCTCAATTTGTTGGTTATCTGAGGAAAGCCAGAAAACTCAGAAGTGGGGTTTTTGGATTGTGTAAGCCCATTTGAAAGACACAATTGTGAGGGTTTTAGGTGAACCTTGAAAAACTTATTTTAATAGTGAATGCTAATATCTCCTATGTGAGGATATTAGGAGTGGAGTAGCAAGTTGTGTGGATGTTGTTTAACAGTTGGTGAACACACAAGCGAACCACTATAAGTCTATGTTTTGTGGATGTGTGATTTATTTTCTATATCTTTTATCATTCAAGCTTATGGAATGTATATGTAGATGTGAATGTTGTAATCTTTTACATTTCAAGCATTGTGGGGAATATTGTAATAGTTTAGAATTTCATTCTTTCTATTTCCTTTTATTACTCTTCAATTTGAGATATTGATACTCAAATCGTTCTAGTAAAGTTGTCCTGCCATAAACCGTTGGTTTTTATGGTGCAAGGTTGTCCTTAGAACAATATTTGTATCAACCTCTCAATACTAGAATTTTGAGGTTGCTTTACATTTCCTTATTGTGGTTTGTTTATATTGCTATCTTTCATTTAATTGTTTAATTCCGCCATTATCATTTTAAATTTGGTAGTCCTATTCACCCACCCCCCCCCCCCCCCTTAGGACATATAGATTGGCCTTTTCAAGTAGAATCAACGCCTAATAGCTCGCTTTTAATTCTTTATATTTGGATTCATTTCCTGAGCTAATCGATATAAGCTATATTCAAGATGTCAAATTTTGATAGCTTTTCAGTTACTAGGCCTCCACCCTTTGATGCACCAATTATGCCTATTGGAAAGCCAGAATGAGGATTTTCCTAAAATCCATTAATGAAAGTGTGGGGCTAGCCACAGTAACTGAATGGACCCCTCCTACCACTAAGTAACTAGAATCGATGGATCCAAATCTATGAGAATTACACCTTACTTCTCTTGGACCACACTTCAAAAAAGTGAGAGTAGTGCAAATGTAAAAGCACTAAATGCAATCACTTATGCACTATCACCAGATGAATTCAAAAGAATTATATCATGTGATTCTGTAAAGCAAGCCTGGGATATTTTAAAAATGACACACGAGGGAACATCAATTGTCAAGAAATCTAAAGTCCAAATCCTCACAACTAAATTTAAGGAAATACATATGGAAGAAAATGAAATGTTCATGGACTTCTATACTAGATGAAATGACATTGTGAACTCTATGTGAGGTCTTGGTGATAAAATCCCAGAAAGTAAAGTGTGTGCAAAAATACTACGCTCACTTACTGAACAGTTCAATTCTAAGGTAACTGCGATCCAGGAACTTCATCATATGGATAATATGAGGGTAGAAGAATTAGTTGGTTCTTTACAAACCTATGAGTTAACTTTTAAAGCTCCTAAAGGTAAATCAATCACCCTTAAATCTTCTAAAAATGTTTTTCAAGATAGCAATTCTGATTTAGAAAACTCTGAAGATGATATGGCCCTTTTAGCTAAAAAGTTTTACAAAATTTTCAAAAGTAAAAAGAGGGTTGATTTTCAAAAATCTAATGATAAGAAAAAACCTAAATCTAAAACTTGAAAATCTTTAAAAGATAGTCAATGTTACAACTGCCATGAATATGGGCATTTAGCAAATAGGTGTCCTAAAAAGGACAAACCTAAAAAGAAAGAAATGTTGGCTACTTGGGATGAATCCTCTGACTCTGAAGCCTCTTCTGAATCAGAAGATTTTGAAACCGAGTCGGGCAGTGATGTTAAAGCCGTTATGACTCTAGCCAAATTCACCTTTTCAGATAACTATAATTCAACTAGTGAAGAAAATCTGAATAGTGATCATGAAAATGAAGATGATCTTCAAGATGCTTATAATGCCCTTTACAAGGAGAGTTGTAAAATTGTTGTTAAACTTAAACTTCAGAAAGAAAAGTTTTCAAAGCTTAAAGAAAATTTTGAGTCTCTTGTTTTAGAAAAATCCCATATTTCAGATTGTTTTAAAAAGGCTAAATGTGATTTAAAATTCAAAACTTCCCTTATTGAAAATCTTAAATCTGAAAAAAGAAAAACTTAAACTTGAAGTCTCTTCACTTTTGAGTTTAAAGGATACATGGAGGTATGCCCAAGGTGATCCAAAGTTAGAAAAACTTTTATTCGGATCAAGAAAATGTGGCGACCGATCCGGTTTGGGCTATGATAAAAATATTCCTCCTAAACAAAAGAATACTCCTCCCAAGTTTGTGAAAGGAGAGACCTCAAACTCAAAAGGGAAAAGTACAAATCAAAATTTTTTTAAAAATTCTAAAACTTTTCAAAAACCTAAAAGCAACTATATCAACTATAAAAATTAGAACCGAAACCATTTAGCTGAAAAAATAGTTGACTTACTCAAGGAGCTTTTAAAATCTAACTCAGTGGGTCATTCTTACAACAACTACAAACAAAAGAAGACCAACTATACTCCTAAACCCAAAATAGTTATGAAATGGGTTCCTAAGGTTACCTGCCTGGTCGTCCACACGGCTTTCAAAGCTACAAGCCATTCAAAGTGGTACCTAGAGAGTGGATGCTTAAGGCATATGATTGGTGATAAAGGTCTATTCACCAATCTCAAAGACATGGTTGATGGTTCAGTCACTTTCGGTGATGGTAGCAACTACAGGATTATTGACCAAGGTACAGTTCAACTCTATAACCTTCCTTTGTTTAAAAATGTTTTATACGTTGAAGGGTTAAAACACAATCTATTAAGCATATCTAAAATATGCGATAACAATCATAAGGTAAAATTTTCTAACCAAGGCTGTGAAATTCTAAAGTATAAGGGTTCAGTAATATTAACTAGTTGCAGAACTTCTAAAAACTGCTATATTGTTAGTGAATCCAGCTCATCTAGTCAATCGTGTTACATGGTCCATACCGATGAGACTGATTTATGGCATAAATGTCTTGAATATGTACACTACCGTAATCTATATAGATTGAGCAAAAGAGATCTGATAAGAGGTCTACCTAAATTACAGAAAGTAGACAAAATATATGGCGAATGCCAGATTGGCAAGCAAACAAGGAACTCTCACAAAAAGGTGAACGCCCATGCCACATCAAGACCACTCAAGCTTCTCCATATGGATCTTATAAGACCTACCAGGACGGAGAGTCGAGGTGGCAAAAAATACTTCTTAGTAATTGTTGATGATTTTACCAGATTCACATGGGTAGCCTTCTTAAGGGATAAATCAAAAACTCTTGACGAAGTGAAAAGGTTACTCAAACGGATTCAAACAGAAAAAGGTTCTCAAGTCAATAAGATCCGTAGTGATCATGGATCTGAATTTGAGAATAGCAGTTTTGAGAAATTCTATAGCAATCAGGGAATATCACATGAATTCTTTACACCCAAAACACCACAACAAAATGGAATTATTGAAAGAAAAAATAGAGTGCTTCAAGAAATGGCTAATGTAATGTTGAATAGTATGAAGCTATCTAAAAATCTTTGGGTTGAAGTCATAAATACTGCCTGCTATATAATCAACTGGATTTACACAAGTAAATCTAATAATAAAACGGTATATTAAATGTGGTTCGATAGAAGCCTACTGTCAAATACTTTCAAGTTTTTAGCAGCAAGTGCTATATTTTACGTGACCGTGAAAATTTGGGTAAGTTTGACACTAAAAGTGATGAAGGGATCTTTTTAGGATATTCTTTAAACAGTCGTGCATATCGTATACTGAACAAGAGGACCAGTGTAATTTAAGAGTCCATCAATGTAATCATTGACGATCATTTGAATACACCTATCCCAAGTTCAGATAATGATGAAATCCTCTTAATTGACAAACCAGATACTTCATCAAGTCAAAACAATTCTGAACTGAGGACTGTTAAAAATCATCCAACCACACTGATTCTTGGAAACCCTCTCACTGGTGTACGCACACGTAAATAACTTGAAGACATGTAATTACGTATGTTTTACATCCCAAATAGAACCGGCTAACGTAAAAGAAGCACTTACTAACGAAAACTGAATAGTCGCAATGCAAGAAGAGCTTAACCAATTTGTTAGAAATGATGTTTGGTATCTTGTTCCTAGACCTAAAAATAAACATATTATCGAAACTAAGTGAATTTTTAAAAATAAGTCTGATGAACTTGTAATATAATTCGAAACACGGTTAGGTTGGTTATACAAGGGTACACTCAAATTGAAGGCATTGATTATGATGAAACCTTTGCCCTAGTAGCTCGTCTTGAATCAATCAGACTATTTATATTCATTGCTTGCTTTAGAAAATTCAAAATTTATCAAATGGATGTAAAGATTTCCTTCCTAAATGGTGATCTACATGAAGAAGTGTATGTTGAACAACCAATGGGTTTTGAAGTGTAATGCCCTGAAAATCGGGGGGTCGAGTAGCAACTCAACACCCGAGTTCCAAAACATCACTTATGCAACATAAATGCTTATGATTGAATGTTGTCTGTGTTAGTGTAATAATCATGAGTGGGATTATACCAAAACAGTAATTCATACTCCAGATCAAGTTATAAAACGCAAGTGGAAGACTAAAAGATGTATATAAATGTATATAAAGCCAGAAACGGTCGCAATCGGTCTCCAGAGTATGAACACCTTACTGAGTCACCATATACATGTATTAGTTTCAAAAATCAAAATGCTAAAAAATGGTACAACTATCATGGTAAACCCTGTAGTCCCGACATCTGAATGGCCTAAGTGAAGCCTCCAGAGAACTGTATGTAGGAGAACTTATCCTGATCATCATAGTAATCAAGCTCAGCCTCTTGCATCTTGTTCATACCTGCATCTAAGACAGAGTCTGGTGGGTGTCCAGAACACTGTCCCGTAACGTGGGAGTAAGTAGCTAACTCAGTGGAATAATAAATCATAGGTTAACATGTTATCAATTCAGTTAAGTAGTAATGATAAAGTAGTAGAATCAAACACTCCTAAATACTCTTAATAATGTAAGTATGGAATGCAGTCATAATGTATGTCCTCGCTAAACCTCCCTCGTGCGACAACATTTTACGTCCATCGCATGCATTCATCCATCAGTGCTCCACAACGCCAGGTACATGCAGTGCTATGTTATGAACGTGATTACCAAGTTGTTATTAGTCCTTTTCATACAGCAATATTAGGAAACTAAGGTACCTCCCTTATATCATTCCCAAACAATGATCCATTCTAGGGTCATCAGTCTTAGATAATCTCATACAATGATACAATTCTAGGTCATTTGTAAAAAATTTGTGTGGCGTTACACGCACTCGTTACACCGCTCCCCCATCACCTTATCAATACAGGCCTAGTTTATACTCTGTTTACTACGGAAAAACTCGTCACCTCACCGCAAGTTCAGAGTATGCTCGAGGTTACTACAAAGGGCCGTCAGGGCTGTTACACGCAATCATTACACTACTCCCCCATCACCTTATCAGTGTAGGCCGATAGCTCGAATACAGTATCCCATACCACCATATTCAGCTCACGAGTCTGGGTTGCTCACTGGTCACTATGGGGAGGCTCGTGGCCCCAGCATAGGTCGACAGCTCGACCACGGTGTCCCATACCACCATGTCCAGCTCATGAGTCTTAGCGGATCGAGGTACCAAGGTTAAACGGGATTTCACTGGTGAGTTTGGTACCTTAGGTTCAAGCGGTAGCATCCATACATGGTGAACATACAACAGGCCAATCAGGTTACTTGACGGGCTTGACTAGCATGAGCGCATATTGCATCAATCGACATGAAGTGCACAAGCACTTCGTGTAGCCTAACCACTGCCGACGACCAACACACGACTCAGGTTCGTCAAACATGTCCTACCTGGCGAATGAATCTCGGCCACGACTTCCAACCTGTTACCGATTGCCCGGACTATAACATAGCCCCAATCACATTCAATCTGTAACCAGAAAGCATATATAATAGTCAAAACAGAATTAACAAGGTAATTCAAACATGTTAACAAGCATGTTATAAAGCACAATATAAATAGGAAATACAAACACATACATTTCATAAGTAAGCAATTAACTTAAACAACTTGCATGAAGGAAATCATACGCATCACTAAGGTAGTTGAGAATCCTATCTCAACACCTACTCTAAGCACTATCATCTAAATACTTACTCATACAAGCAATTTCACAAACACTTAGACTACACTTATTTAACATACATAATGTATATTAGCCAAAACATGTATTAGGGCGAATCCTTTCACCGAGTAAGTATTACACATACATATAGCATGTACACACAGTAATTAATCATGGCAAACACACTTTCATATTTTGTATGTATACGGTATTTTCTACAAATATACAGAATACACTAAACACCATAATTTGCATATGTAACCAAATCGCAGAATGAACATCGTATTTTGCATGTGAAATAACACCCAAATCATGAATCTATCATTATTTGACATTGAAAGCATTGAAAACCATAACCTAAGCATCTATAGTCTGCACCTTACGCCGTAGAAGCGTAACAAACTTGACAGAAGTGCTAAGTCTTCGTCGAGGTTGATATGACGACCTAAATCACGAGTTGAGTCAGCTATTTCGCTACTTGCAACATTAGAAACCTTAGAACAGATTAGGGTGAGGTTTTTCTTACCTAGGAATGAAGCCGGAATCGCCAGAAAAGCGATTAGATCGTGATGGTTAAGCACGTAGGATAGCAGGGTAGAGTATTCAGGAAGAATCTCTCACTCTTCTCACACTTTCTCTCTCTTTTCTCTCTTCTCTCTCCTAGGGTTTCTCTCAAATTCGTATAGGCTGAATGAGAGAGGGTTTAAGGTCCTTATATAGGCTTAAAACTCACTAAATTAGACCTAGGGTCATGGTATACCTAGGTTATAGCCAAAGTGAGGTTATTCCGTCTCAACGGAGCACTTCTGGAGCCCCCCCACCCTTGAGCCAAAGGTCAGACTTAAGCTTACTGACCTTGGATTTAGGTCGAGTTAAGTTTTTGTTCCAGTCGGGTTCCCAGATCACACGTGGCGGACTAGTTTCAGTTCAACGGTCACTGAAACTCGATCAGGGTTACAAGTACACGGACATGTAGGGGAAATGTTCCCTGATCCGAGGGTGTATTTGGGTCAGATTCCGATAGTCTGATTGCTTATATTTGGCCCGCAAGTGACAAGTCTCAGATTACTTAAATTAGATTTAATTTCTAAAGAAAACCATGTTTTCTCACACTCCTCGCTCCAGGCTCAAGCGAATAGCCCTGGGACACTATCTGGTTTTAATTTTCGAGATGGTTGTCAAGCCCAACAAGGCGGTCCTAATTTTATGACCTCGTATTATTCGGACTTTCGATGTGCGATTCAGATCTGATATATAGTTTCGTGATGCTCCCGAGTGTAGCCGGGTAATGAGATTGATGCTAGATTTTTGGATAATATAGCGTTAATGATTCCACAAGTTTTGGGTCTTGCAGATCATATTTAAAGTGATTAGTACGAATTTCGTATGTAATCTAGTTTAACACTAATTAATCCTCGTCTAATTTCTAAAGGATTTGGTCCTGAGTGATTTCTGCCTGAGGTGGTACTCGGGCTTTTGTACGGGATTTTTCGAGTCGTTACATGAAGACCCTAAGAATGCTGATCATGTCTATCGCCTTAAAAAGCTCTTTACGGTTTGAAATAAGCTCCTAGGGCATGGTACGAAAAATTGACTAAGTTTCTACTAAGTCATAATTTCCTAATGGGAAGTGTTGAAAAGACTCTTTTTGTTAAGAAACATAACGATCATATCTTATTAGTATGGATCTATGTTGATGATATTATTTATGGATCTACCTATACTAACATGACTGTTGAGTTTGCAGATTTAATGAAATCTAAGTTCGAAATGAGCATGGTTGGGGAATTGAACTATTGCAAGTAAAACAACAACCTGATGGTAGTTTTACTTTTCAAACCAAATATGCCTTGAACTTAATCAAAAAAATTGGATTTGAGAATGATAAGAATTTTATACTCCTATGAGTACAACCTTAAGACTCTCAAAGGACTCTACAGGTAAAAATGTGGATCCTAAATTATATCGAAGTATGATTGGCAGTTTACTTTATTTAACTGCTAGTAGACCTGATATTGCTTTAAGTGTTGGTATTTGCGCTAGATATTAGTCTGATCCTAAAGAGTCACATTTAATTAATGTTAACCGGATTATGCGATATGTCGCAAGTACTGCTAATTTAGGACTCTGGTATCCATATGATACTAGTGTTCAATTGGTTGGGTACACAGATGTTGATTGGGCTGGTAATATCAATGATAGAAAATCAACTAGTGGTGGTATTTCTATATTGGAAATTATTTAGTTTCTTGGTTTAGTAAGAAGCAAAGTTCTATATCGCTCTCTACTGCTGAAGCTAAATACATCGCAACTGAAAATTCATGTACTCAGCTTGTTTGGATGAAACGTATGTTAAGCGATTATGGAATTGTACAGGATTCAATGATTTTATATTGTGATAATTCCAGTGCAATAAATATTTCAAAAAATCCAATCCAGCATTCACGTACCAATCACATTGATATTAGGTATCATTACATTCATAAATTAGTGGAGGAAAAAATCATTGCATTGGAATACATTCCGACTGAGACTCAACTTGCTGACATTTTCACTAAATTGGTCGACAAAAGCAAGTTTAATAAATTAAAATTTGATCTTGGTATATGCAACTTAAATTGTTTATTCATGCATTTCTGTATTATAGTTTACAAATTTATTAATTTATAATTTTAAATTTCTGAATTATGTAAAGAATGCATATTTTTGTCTTTGTACGACCAGTCGAGGATGTACTCGACTAGTCGTGGCACGACCGGTCGAAGACATCCCACGACCAGTCGTATAGCGTGCTGGAACTTTTTATTTGGGGAAAAACCATTTCTTCTTCATTTCCTCTTTGCTCTCCAATGGGTCGTAGCACGACCGGTCGAACCCATCTCTCTGATTCTTCAAGGTTAGTTCATCATTTTCATTTTCCTTATATATTCAAGCTCTTTTCACTTCATTTTCTTCTTTGGAGTACTTGATTTCAAGTTTCCATGAAGTTTTTGGGGTTTTTTTCTTCAAAATTTGATTTTGAAGAAACCCACTCTACATCTTTTACACCCACTTGACTCCTTCATTTCTTTGGTGTAAATGGATGCTAGAGGTAAAAAGAAAACTTTCCGTGGTGCTTCATCATCTCGATCAACTATAACAAGGCGCCATCTTCGGTCTCCCAAAGATGATCCCTCCCATGTGTGGGATTTACGATTGCACAGTGTTATCGTTGAACGCCCTATTGATCTTGAACACTTTGCTCCTTTTGATCTCCTTCCACTTCTCCAAGATGTACTTTAGGCTAACATCTTACATTGGGGCGGGCCAGCATACCAATCTATTGCTTAGGCTATGTTTGCATGTATTTCCAATTTTTCGACTGAGAATTTAACGTTTACAATAACAACTAGAGAAGGTCCATTTGAAATAGACCGTCATTTGATTTCAGCTTTAATGGATATACCTGTTAATGACAATGGTATTCCTATTCACATTCTAGCTGAAAACCATCGTAATCAGAAAAACAAATGCTCACTAGAGCATTATGCAACATAGATGCCCAATAGACTCATAAAGGGAATGCTCTTGCTTCCAAGTACTTGTTACCCAGATATAGGGTTCTTCATCGCATATTTACTTCAAATTTGTATCCACGTTCTGGTAACAAAACAGAACTGACTTCCTTTATGGTTCGAATTTTACATTCCATCATCTCAGGCACAAATATTTATCTTCCTTCTTTGATTTGTTATTCTATCATTCAATTCCGTCTTCATCCTGGACACAGTGACATTCCATTTGCATATATGATGACTGTGTTAGCTACTCACATGCTCGTTACTATGCCTGTTGGAGAGGCTCCTATTCATCATCTTATTTTCAACAATTCTAATATAAACAAGATGAAATTGGGATTGTCTCCTGGCCAAGTGAATGTGGGTGGTGATGGTGCTAAAGAAGTGAATGAAGAAGAAGGTGGCGATCTACCTCCTGATGATATAAATATAGATGATATCTTCAATGAAATTGAATCAGATTCTGAGGCTGACCCTGACTATCAACCTTCTGATTTTGATGACAGGTTGCGTTCTCTTGAGGAGCAGGTGGCTCAAATACGTGTACACTAAGATTCACAATTTTCTTATATGCATAAGTATTTGAGGCGCGTGAACAAGGGTTTATATCAAATTGACCCATTATTCCTGCTCCCTCTTCTAGATCTGACTAAGTGTTTTCTAATTTGGTCTGTAATAACTCGTATGATTACCTTGCTTTCTTTTAGTTTTTGGACCTGACTTTGAATGATCTTTCTTTATGGAGGTTTCTTTTATGAACTTGTTTTGCTAATCATTTATGTTGAATGAACAATATTTGCTTTTCTATTTCATATCTTGACTATTTTGCCCTCTTATCACTCTCTTTTCACTTCCATATCTTCATTACTTCCTTTGTCTATTTGTGACAAAAAGGGGGAGAATGGTTTGAATATGGATTGTGATATGGATTATCCTATTCAAGGGGAGGAAATGAGTAATGAGTAAATGTCTAGTTTTAATAACTGGTGCATGATTCTTTGTCTGGTTTTAATAAACTGGTGCATGATTCTTTGTCTGGTTTTAATAACTGGTGCATGATTCAGGGGGAGAATGGTTTGGCATGATTTATGTAATATTTCTCTTATTTATTGAAGTGTGTTTTTGTCACAAAATTGACAAAGGGGGAGATTGTAAGTGCAATGGATATTTGCCCCTTTGATTGTCAAATTTTGTTGTACCAAAACCACTATCTGTGTCTTGTCCAAGCACATTGATAAATATGCTCAAGGCAATACATCTCATACATAAGAACAAAGATCTACTTCAAGAACAAAGTTGTACACAGTGGGAACTTGACATTGCTTCAAGTCAAGATCAAAGATCTTATTCAAGATATACTCAAAGTGAAACACAACTCAAGTTCTACTAAGTCAAGCTTCAAAAGATGTCAAAGTTCAAGCTTCATCATGTGACGAGGTCTCAAGCTTCATGAACTTCAAAGATCATTTTCATCTGAAGAAAAGAAGGTTCAATGTTCATACTTCATGTCCCATGTATGATTGACCTTAGGGTAGGTCATTTTGAATACATAATTCAAATTAAATATCTTTATAGTTGTTTGGTCTATTCTTCGACTAGTCCTGGACACTGTTCGACCAGTCCTAGCACTGGCTCGACTAGTCCTAAGTTGTTGCTAATTTTCAGAATTTTTTGGTTGAGCTACGACCAGTCCTGGAGACTGCTCGACCGGTCGTGTGAACAGTGCACGACTTGTTCATGACTAGTCCTGCAGCTACGACTCAAACTACAGCAACGAATTTTAGTTCCTCACAACCAGTCGTTGGAAGGTCACCACCAGTCGTGGAGGGCTCACGACCGGTCGTGGACTGCCTTCGACCAGTCGTGGAACGGTTTTATCTGATCGTGCTTAAAATTTCAAAATGTTATTGGTTCTACGACCAGTCATAGAGGAGATTTCTATAACTATAAATAGAGCACGAATTTCAGAGTTTAAGAATCCAATTAAAGTTAATTCAAGGCATTACTCTGAGAGATAAGTTTGTGCTCTTTTTAAGTTATATTGTGCATATTTAATATTCACTTTTGTTAGCTTTTGATATTTGATTTTGTTTCTGCATTCCAATTTGATTTGAAAGAGGAATTGTGATATTCCACTTCTTGGAATCAAAATCAAATAGAGCTAGCCCAACTGGTTTATATTAAAATCAATCTAGAACCTAGAACCATTTCAAAGTGAGTGTGGACATTGAACTTCTATATTCGAACTTCTACTCTGACTTGGTTCTTCTGGGCTGCAACAAAAGGAGAAATCCAGGTATTTTACATTATTGTAAATTTCCTTCTTTTGGTTTTATTTGAGATTAAGCCAGAAAAAATCTCAATCTGTTGGTTATCTGAGGAAAGCCAGAAAACTCAGAAGTGGGGTTTTTGGATTGTGTATGCCCATTTGAAAAACACAATTGTGAGGGTTTTAGGTGAACCTTGAAATACCTATTTTAATAGTGAATGCTAATATCCCCTGTGTGAGGATATTAGGAGTGGAGTAGCAAGCTGTGTGGATGTTGTTTAACAGTTGGTGAACACACAAGTGAACCACTATAACTCTGTGTTTTGTGGATGTGTGATTTATTTTCTATATCTTTTATCATTCAAGCTTGTGGAATGTATATGTGGATGTGAATGTTGTAATCTTTTACATTTCAAGCATTGTGGGGAATGTTGTAATAGTTTAGAATTTCATTCTTGCTATTTCCTTTTATTCCTCTTCAGTTTGAGATATTGATACTCAAATCGTTCTGGTAAGGTTGTCTTGCCATAAACCCTTGGTTTTTATGGTGTAAGGTTGTCCTTAGAACAACATTTGTATCAACCTCTCAATACTAGAATTTTGAGGTTACTTTACATTTCCTTATTGTGGTTTGTTTATATTGTTATCTTTCATTTAATTATTTAATTCTGTTGTTATCAATTTTAAATTTGGCATAGTCCTATTCACCCCCCCCCCCCCCTCTAGGTCATATAGCTTGGCCTTTTCAAAATGGGCCAAGTCAATTGGGCCGATCAAATGGGCCGATATAAATGGGCCGAATCAAATTGACCCAAACTAATCACACCATTCACCTACTATTAGAGATCAGTTTAGAGCATTATTTCAAAAAAAAAAATGAATCATATCCAAGGATCATCTGGACCATACCACAAATGGCAGTGGTGATAATGATTTCCACAGCTATATTTCCAGTGGGCCCACCATAGTATTTATTTTTTATCCAATCTATGCATGAGGTCACAAAGACCTGGTTATAGAGGAAAAACAAATATCGTATAGGTCCATGACCCTGTAATCCCAATGGGTTTTTAATGGTGGATGTTCATCCCACTGTTCTCTGCAGTGTGGTCCACTTGATATTGGATCTACTTATTTTTAGTCTCAATCCTGGAGACAGGCTTGCCAAATGGATAGACGGTAGGGATACATCACATGCATCATGGTGGGGCCGGTCACCAAATAGATGGACGGTAGGGATGCAGTACATGCATCATGGTGGGGCCGATCACCAAATGAATGGACGGTAGGGATGCAACACATGCATCATGGTGGGGCCAATCACCAAATAGATGGACAGTAGGGATGCAGCACATGCATCATGGTGGGGCCAGTCACCAAATGAATGGACGGTAGGGATGCAACATGTGCATCATGGTGGGGCAATCACCAGATGAATGGGCGGTCTGGATATCACGCCTGCTACACCGTCCAACAACTGGACGGTGCAGATGTAACCATACATCATGGTGCGGTCCACGTAGTGGCCCACCAATATAATATTATTAATATATTATATATTATATAATATAATATTATATATTATATATATCTTCACTGTGGTAGCAGACTGCCCATACTCACCGTCTAGATGGATTTGGACAGTGTATACATCATGATAAAGGTGGGTCCCACCTAGTAGTGGCCTACCATAGTAATTATATAATATGTAATATTGTAACGTCCCAAAAATTGGGGGTCAAGCAAAGCTCTACTCCCGAGTTCCAACGCATTACTTATGAACATAAATGATGATGTTTGACTGTTGTCCATATTAGTGCATTTAAACATGAGTGGGATTATACTAAATCAGCATATCATACTCCAGAGTTAATGTAATTAGGTAAGCGGAAGACTGAGATAGATATATAACACATATAAGTATTTCACAACATCTAGGTATGAGTATGTTACTAGGCTAAATATATACATGTATGGTTTCAAAATTTATAAAATATCAAAGTGTAAATGTCTAACTAATCCATATAACCCTATAATCTCGTCGAATCAGAACAAGGTCTACGAAGACCCGCCTGATAGCTGAACATAGGAGAATTCCTCCTCCTAGACCGTGAAGTCCATTTCAGCTACATAGACTCTGACAGTACCTGCATTTGCAACAGAGTCTGGTTGGTATTTTAAAACACCATCCCAGGTGGGAATGAGTAGCTAATTCAGTGAAACTATAAAGCAAATGTTAACATGTTATCAATTCAGTCAAGCAGTAATGATAAAGCAGTACAGCAAACATTTCCTTACTACTCTTGTTAATGCAGGAATGGTATGCAGTAATGATGTATGCCCTCGCCTGCACTCCCTCAACGACACCATCTCACGGTCGCGCATGCTAGACTTCCACTGTGCTCTTCCTCGCCAAAGCACATACAATGCGGTGCATGGTCGTATTAGCCAAATTCTTAATTAGACTTATTCATACAACAGGTTCGAGAAGCTAAGGTACCTCCCTTTATATCATTTACCCAAATAATGATCCATCTAGGGTCGTCAATCCTGGTTAATCACATACAATAGGCAAGTTATAGGGCAACATCAGGCAAGTTTAATTGATTATACTCGAGGTCACTCCACAAATGCCCTACCAACTGGAGTGTTATTTTTGAAGGGGGTCTAGATAAGACGGTTCACCCCCACCCACGCTGCGACGGCAGTCAGGCTGCACCAGTGTAGGCTGACAGCTCGAATACAGTGTCCCATACCAGCGTATTCGGCTCACGAGTTTGGGTTGATCACTGGACACTACGGGGAGGCTCGTCACCCCAGTGTAGGCCCACAGCTCGACCACAGTGCCTCATTCCACCATGCCCGGCTCATGAGTCTTGGCGGATCGTGGTACCAAAGTTGAAACGGGATTTACATTGGTAAGTGGTACCTTAGATTCAAGCAGAAGTGTCCATACATGGTAAACATACAATAGGCCAATCAGAGTATTTGACAAGTTCGATTGGTACGAGCGCACGTTGAATTAATCGACATGGAGTGCGTAAGTACTCCACATGGCCTAACCACTGTCGATAATCGTTGTGCGACCTGGATTCATCGAACATATCTAATATGGCGAGACTAGTTCCGCCACTCAAATAAGAATTGTTACCGATTGCTTGGACTACGTAGTAGTCCCAATCATACTCAAATACAATAGGTATTCACATGTGATAGTTATAACAGTATTTAATAAACAATTCAAATATAAATCCCATTTGAGCATTTTAACAAACACATTGAACATGTCATTATACATATTCATTTCATCCATAAATCACGTAGTAGCAATTTAGATTACATAAAGGGAACTATTAATATTGATAAGGTAGTTGAGAATCTTATCTCAACACCCTCTTTAAATACAATTCGTCAAGCAATTTCTCATTCAGGCATTTTATCAAACACATAGAACGTTATTATACGTATGCATTTTATACATAAATCACGTAGTTGAAATTAAGATTACATGAAGGAACTTATACATCTAGATAAGGTAGTTGAGAAACCTATCTCAACACCCTTAATAAATACGATTCATTGGACAATTTCTCATTCAGGCATTTTATCAAACACTTAGACTACACCGTACCACATATATGTGAAATAGCAGTGAAGACCGCTTTAGTTGAATTAAGAATATGCCAATATGTCCTAGAGGGGGGTGAATAGGACTTTTTAAAGTTTTTATGGTTTATTTAAAATCCTATTACACTAATCTTAACAACAAGCACATATTAGGATTACTCAAAAGTAACTCTGCTGGCTTCCAAGCCTGCTAGAGGATCTAATCACAAACTATTTAAGAAGTAAACAATATGCAAACTACTTTATGATGGATATGACTGTGTATGTGTGTGAGGTGTGATCTTGGATATTCAGATATAAAAATATTAAAGTAAATCACACAACCAGAAGAATAGCAATCTCAAACACAGTCATTTTTATAGTGGTTCGACTACTTGTCTACTCCACTCCCGGTAACCGCACTCAACCCTTGAGTGTACCGAATTTCACTAAGGAGGTTTCACAGCTGTTCACCTCAAACCTAAGGTTTTAAATCAGGTTCACCTTCAACCTTTATAACTGACATTGAGGCTGACTATTTATGCTCTCACGAGCATGGGTCAACACAACGCACCCACTTTTAGGCGCACTAGCCAAGGATCTTCCATAAGACCCTAACAGAGGTTTCACTCGGATCACCTCGAACTAAGGTTTTAGACAGGTTCACCTTCAACCAGAAGTTTATACTCTCCACAGAATAAGGGTCAACACTACATACCCTCCATGTACACTCCCGCCGAAGGCCTCCTATGAGGGCTTGCAAGGGTGAGAAACACCTAAGACCCAATCCTAAAAAGGAATGATCACAAGTGTCCTCTAGACTCTAGCAACTTATAAGTAAGTGGATGAGTCCCAACCAGCATGTTGATGAAGATCTTCTCCTTGTTGATGAAGAATCTTCGGCTTCGTTGATCCACAACACAGATGATGTACCAATACGAGGCTTCGGGTTAGGTCAAGGTTAAAACGGAATCCTACTCTATAAAATGTTTTCCTATAAGAAAGATAGAGTGACTCTGATTATACATTCAAGGCATCTCATCTTAATGATTTGCCATTAAGGTAGTAGCTGGAGGATCCTTGAATGTGGAAGTTCATTCCCCAATCCACTCTATTGAATATCAATGATTAGGGTGGATTGGAGGATGAACTTCACTAAGAGAAAGGGCTTTAGGTATATGATCTAAGGTAAAACACACAAAAGCACTCTCTTCTTTCTTTACCAACAATAATAGACAAGTCCTCTATATATAGGCAAAAGGTTCCAACGGATAAAAATGGTCACATTTATGACAGAGTTCGATATCATCGAGCGGGTTCGATATCATTGAGCGTATACTCTCGATCGCATCGATGGTCCGATCAATGATACAAACTCAAATGTCATACGCTTTTGAAACCTCTTGCCAGCTGGTCGATGGAATCGAAACAGGTGTCGATGTCATCGGATTTTGAACTTCGATTCTATCGATACTAGTGTCGATTCATCGACATTTGAATAATGAGAGAGACTTGACTTGAAATATTTCAGGTTTATAAGAATGATCGAGGGACCATTGAGATCATCGAAATTTGAATGTCGATGATATCGATACGGTGACGATGCATCGATAAATCCAAGGGATTTTTGTTTAAGTTTTGCTGGACAGTTTCTGTCCTTGATCGATGTCATCGAAACCATACCGATATCATTGATATTTGAATATCGATTCTATCGAGTGACCCCCAATCATAAATAAACCACCCTAAAATATTTTGCTAGAAGAACTTGACTCCCAAAACTGATATCATCGAGAGCCTTCCGATATCATCGAGATTTGAACTTTGATGGTATCGAGGAGGCTTCGATATATCGATGCATATATGATATTCTTAAGAAAAAATAGGGGCGTCGGAGATCTGCCTGTCGATATTATCGAGTCACCTTCGATGAACTCGAGATTTGAATATCGATGATATCGATAGTATATCGATGTATCGATAATTCCGTCTAGATGAGTATGTGGTTGCTGGACGTATTTTGTCTTCATATTGATGATATCGTTTAGGTATCGAGGACATAGACAACACAGGTCAATCATATTGAGATGTGTATCGATAAAATCGACAAAGCAAGAAAACTTAGAGAATTTTCCTATTTTGAAAAAAGTTTTCTTAACTTAAAAACCCTATGATGCTCTAGTTTGTTTTAAGGGTTTTATATACTTGGTGTTTTGGGACAAGGGATGTGAGGCTAGATTTACCTATGGCGAGCTTGCACACATCTGGTTGAGGCAGACGCTTGAATTGATCTTCCTATAAGGCTCTGCAGTCTAACTGACTCAACACTCACGCTAATTGACAAATCAGGGCACTTTCAATCTCCCCCTTTGTCAATTATGTGACAAAATACCAAAACACCCTAGAACAGTATCACGTCCTAAATTGTGTGTACATGCATTTTACAGAATTTTACAATTTCTAGTGAAGACATGTACACAACTTAGTATCTGCTCCCCCTTACTTCAAACTCCCCTTATCTTGGTGTAGCTGCTCCCCCTAACACCTGCAACACCATTTAAGCAGATATACAATTTTTCGTTCGGGGTGTTTGAACTGTTCTCCCCCTTTTTGTCAGTCATTGACAAAGATATAGCAGTTGATATTGACTAAAGTTAAAGTAACGTGGGAGAACCATCATTCAGAGGAATATGCATATAACAGATAGATGTAAAATGTTTAAATAGTTGATTAGCATACATCATTTGCAGTAGGTGTGTATGCATAGCAGATTAGATAAAGCAGTGATATAGCAGATAGGATAATCATTAAGAGACATTAGATGCATTCCACATATAAACTAGATAAACCAGGGGATTTGAGAACTGAATTATGGCAGTAAAGATGAGAATTTCATTCAGCCATATACACAAATATCCAAAAATACATACTACCCCAGACAATAGTAGATTAACAGTTATCCTAACAAAAATCACCAAGCCCATTTAAGGGCACCCAAAATCAAACATCAATTTTTTTAGCCCATCCATGGGCAATTCAAAAAAAAAAACCTGTGCAGGTTAGTGAGCTATCGTATACACTTATGAGAGCGCAGAACATCCAAAAGGATATTAATGTTCATACCTACTAATGAGAGTGAAGTGTATATGATAGCGTCTAGAGACCAGTACTTATGGAGCCAAGGCAGATGGTGTTGTATCATCACGACGACAAGTGAACAGTTCAACCAATTGTTGTACTGTTTGCTGCACTCCTTGGACCAACCGTTCCAAAATGGTAAGCCTCTCATGCACCAAGTGGATATCCCTCTGAATTACTCCAATCCTGTCCAGCTTGAAATGTTTGGCATACCCGGGCGTTGACGTTGACGCTGCTAGATCAGGTCCAGGTGGTTCATCTCTGGCCATTTCAGTTCATTAGTGGGAGCGACACCTGCACCTCCTTCTTCTTCTGCTTAAATACCTTCCTCTGGGTCCTCAGGGTACTTGTGGAACTTCAAGTCCATTCTGCGAATGTTTCTTTTATTGAAGCTTTGGAGAGGAAGAACCGAATCAGAGGCCATTAGGAAGTCGATGGCATTGCAAACCATGTTTATGATCCAGGGATAGGGCAGATAAAGGTCCCTGGATGTATGAATGGCGTATACCAACTGATGGACAAGCAGAGTCGGAAGACAGATCTTTATCCCTTTAGCGATTGAGTACACTAGCATGGTCATGAACCCTATGAGATCGGACCTATTGGTGCTTCTTGGATAGATGTTTGTGGTGAAGATACCATGCAACACCCAAAATCGTGGTTCCATGTACCTAGATTTCAACACATTTCCTTGATACCAAGGAATGTCTCTACCAAGACATAGGTACTGAGTAATCATGGACTGGATTTCAACATCTTCGAGGTCCATTTTAGGGAGACCCTCTGGTGCCATTATCAGCCCAAGGATGTTTACCATTACAGGAGTGATCAGTACGTCATCACCATCCAAAGAGACCATGATAGAAGGAGGATCAGACATGGGTGAGTGACACGCGGCAAGGAAGTTGCGTGTTCGTTCGAGTTGGCATGGCCCACCAAAATCTAGAACGGGCAACCAATCGATTGCAGCAAACAGGGATTCGAGATTGTATGGTTTTAGACAATCCCTGTCTACCTTTCTCTCGTGAATGAGCTTCCTCCCCGTATATTTTGGTGGACATGAAGCTATTCCAGCCGGAGGCGGTGCCGGTGTTTCAGGTTGGGACCCACTATGCCTCTTGTGTTGCCTTATGGGGATCCCACTTTCTGGGACCCTTGATTTTTCTTTTTAGGCAAGCACTTTTTGTCGAGAGCTTCTGGAAGATTCTCCCAGACCAGATGCCTTGCTTTTGTCCTTCCATAACGACAGATTTTTTGGAAGAATGGACAAAGTTCCTCTTTTAAAGAAAATGAAGGTACCCAATAAAAGACAAGATAGACTCTGGATGGAAGGGAATGGAAGGATAGTACCAGTTCTCGAGGAGCTTCTGGGACCCACAATGTACTTCCGGCCGAGGATTTGAGCAAAAAGAAAAATGGAAAGACTTTTTCATAAAAAATTTTCACTCGACTGCTTTTTATCGGGCAGCAGTCTTCGATTTTATCGAACTTAGTTTTGATCATATCGAGGATCCGCATTTAATGTTTATCAATAATAGCTTCGATAATAGTCCCGATCATGTGACTTTTCAAGTTCTGAAGAGGTGTTGATGATATTGACCGTTGATCGATTTAATCAAAAATGCACATGACTTATCGACAGTCATATCAAGAATGAGTATTTTTCATTTTCCCTTAGAATGACAGACTAACGTGTATAGTATAGATCATCTTTGAATCAAACATATACACAGCAAAAGTTTGTACAAGATTTGTACAAATCAAAATTATAAACATCAAGATGTTTATGTACAAAAGGATTGAGGTGAGATACCTCAGATATGACATTTGGAGCTCAGCAAAATTGCATCATTTCAGCAAGTATCTAGATCCTTATGCATGATCTGAACTAGTTCTTCCTTACCCATTTCATGGCAAAGTTTTTAATGTTCAGTTTATCCACTCGATTAATTAACTCTTTCATTTTGTTTGTCAGTTTGGGTGGTGATGGAAGTGTATTTCTTCTATCCATATTTCTAAGTGGACTCTTGAAATTCTGCATTTCTTTAGTTGGTTTGAATTTCTGACCAGAGTTATGTTCAGTCCACTTAGGTGTTATGCATTCGAACTTATAATGACCAAAATCACCACACAAATGACACACTGGAGTAGTTTTAGTTTTGCTTCCTGAAGCAGCATATCTTTCAGTTATTGGCGTTGCATTTCCAGATTTTGATTTAAATTTTTCATATCCTAAACCACTCTTGTCCTTTCCAGGTCTTCCCATCCCTAAGAGTTTTTCTAATTTTTCACCACTCTAGGAAAACTTGTAATTTATCTTAGCGATCTTTCTAGATTCTTCTAAGTGAAACAGGATTGTATGATTTTCATTTTGAAGGAGCACAATTTTGTCTTTTAAGATCATGACCTGTTTGTTCAATTTCTCAGATTCATTTTCAAGAAAGGTATTGATTCGTTCAAGTCTATCATTATCTGAATGATATTGCTACAGATCATTTCTTAATTGTGTGTTGATTTCCAATGTTTTATCTAAATCATTTTGCAGCAACTTACTTTTGTTTTTCGCTATTCCAAGTCTTTTAAGGATATTTATGCTATGAATGTAGAGTTGATTATAAGCATCTTGTACTTTATCCTTTTCTTCTTCTTCTTCTTCTCCAGTTTTCTCATTATCAGACAGAAATGATTCAGTGGCTTGTTGTTCTTTCTCATTCTCAGATTTGCCGGGAATAATTGGAGTGGTGGAGACCATAAGAATTTTCAAGGATTTTTAGTCTCCGTCACTCTCTGATTCACTAGATTCTGTGTTTGACTCATCTGTATCACCCATGTGGCAGCCATTGTCTTACCCTTTGTTTTTCTATTTGGGCATTCAGTAGATAGGTGTCCATACTTCAAACAGGTATATCATTATAGTTCTTTGGTCTTTTTACCAAATTTTCCTGCATAAGGTTTGTTGTCCACCTTTCTCCTGTTAAATGGACGGCCACGATTTCTCTGAAAGAACTTCCTGAATCGTTGTGCTAGCAAAGCCACTTCCTCATCTTCATCTTCCTTTTCACTTCCATTGTCCTCATTCGTTATTTTCTTTGAAGTTTTTAGGACAATTGTTTTAGATTCTTGGGTTTGTTTGAAGTGTAGTTCAAAATTTTGTAGGGAACGTACCAGTTTTTCTACTTTCATTTCATTAATATTCCTACACTCTTCAATGGTTGTTACCTTAGGATTGAACCATTCCGGTAGGGATCTTAGAATTTTCCTACAGATTTTTGGTACCGGAACTTTCTCTCCTAATCCATCCATAGAGTTGTATATGATATTCAACTTAGTGAAGAACTCCATAAAGGTCTCATGCTCTTCCATTCTGAGACTTTCAAACTGTGAAGTCAGGAGTTGAAGTTTAGATCTCTTCACAGTGCTTGTGCCTTCATGGGTTGTTTCCAATAGATCTAATGCTTCTTTGGATGTCTCACACATACTTATTTGATTGAAAATATCTTGGGCCACGGCATAGTAGATGACGTTCATAGCTTTAGCTTCAGCAGTATGTTTTTCTTTATCGAACATCGTCCACTTTTCTTTGGGTTTGGATTTTGTGATGGTTGTGCCACTGTCAAGTACAATTTGTTCAGTTGATGGCATATATCTACTTTCAACTATATCCCAAATATCGTGATCCAAAAATCTTGGAAAGTAGTGCATCCTAGCCTTTCAGTATGTATAATTTGATCCATCAAATACTAGAGGTCTAGTGACTTATGAGCCCTCTCCTTTGGCTATATTCCCAACTTCAGTCAAGATCACTCTCTAGGCGATGAAGCCCTTAAAGAGAGACCCACTCTGATACTAATTGAAATAGTGGTGAAGACTGCTTTAGTTGAATTAGGAATATGAAAATATGTCCTAAAAGGGGGTGAATAGGACTTTTTAAAGTTTTTATGGTTTATTTAAAATCCTATTACACTAATCCTAACAACACGCACATATTAGGATTACTCAAAAGTAACTCTGCTGGCTTCCAAGCCCGGTAGAGGATCTAATCACAAACTATTTAAGAAGTAAATAATATGCAAACTACTTTATGATGGATATGACTGTGTATGTGTGTGAGGTGTGATCTTGGATATTCAGATATGAAAATATTAAAGTAAATAACACAAACAGAAGAATAGCAATCTCAAACATAGTCATTTTTATAGTGGTTCGACTACTTGTCTACTCCACTCCCTATAACCGCACTCAACCCTTGAGTGTACCGGATTTCACTAAGGAGGTTTCACAGCGGTTCACCTCAAACCTAAGGTTTTAAATCAGGTTCACCTTAACCTTTACAACCTACACTGAGGCTAACTATTTATGCTCTCACGAGTAAGGGTCAACACAACGCACCCACTTTTAGGCACACTGGCTAAGGATCTTCCATAAGACCCTAACGGAGGTTTCACTCGGATCACCTCGAACTAAGGTTTTATACAGGTTCACCTTCAACCAGAAGTTTATGCTCTCTACAGAGTAAGGGTCAACACTACATACTCACCATGTACAGTCCCGCTGGCAGCCTCCTACGAGGGCTTGAAGGGTGAGAAACACCTAAGACCCAATCCTAGAAATGAATGATCACAAGTGTCCTCTATACTCTAGTAACTTACAAATAAGTTGATGAGTCCCATTCAGCACATTGATGAAGATCTCCTCCTTGTTGATGAAGAATCTTCGGCTTCCTTGACTCGCAACACAGATGATGTACCAATACGAGGCTTCTGGTTGGGTCAAGGTTAAAACAGAATCTTACTCTAGAAAATGTTTTCCTATAAAGAAGATAGAGTGATTCCAATTATGCATTCAAGGCATCCCAGCTTAATGATTTGTCATTAAGGTAGTAGTTGGAGGATCCTTGAATGCGAAAATTCATTCCCCTATCCACTCTATTGAATATCAATGATTAGGGTGGATTGGAGGATGAACTTCCCTGAGAGAAAGGGCTTTAGCTATATGATCTAAGGTAAAACACACAAAAGTACTCTCTTCTTTCTCTGCTAGCAATAATAGACAAGTCCTCTATATATATGAAAAAGGTTCCAACAGATATAAAATGGTCACATTTATGACAGAGTTCGATATCATCGAGCCGATTTGATATCATCGAGCATACACTCTCGATCGCATCGATGGTCTACTCAATGACATAAACTCAAATGTCATACGCTTTTGAAACCTCTTGCCAGCTGGTCGATGGAATCAAAACAGGTGTCGATGTCATCAGATTTCGAACTCTGATTCTATCGATACTAGTGTCGATTCATTGACATTTGAATAATGAGAGAAACTTGACTTGAAATATTTCAGGTTTATAAGAATGATCAAGGGACCATCGAGATCATCAGAATTTGAATGTCGATGATATCGATACGGTGACGATGCATCGATAAATCCAAGGGATTTTCGTTTAAGTTTTGCTGGACAGTTTCTGTCCTTGATCGATGTCATCGAAACCATACCGATATCATCGGTATTTGAATATTGATTCTATTGAGTGACCCCCGATCATAGATAAACCACTCTGAAATATTTTGTTTGAAGAACTTAGTGCCCAAGATCGATATCATCGAGAGCCTTTCGATATCATCGATATTTGAACTTTGATGGTATCGAGGAGGCTTCGATATATCGATGCATATATGATATTCTTAAGAAAAAATAGGGGCGTCGGAGATCTGCCTGTCGATATTATCGAGTCACCTTCGATAAACTCGAGATTTGAATATCGATGATATCGATAGTATATCGATGTATTGATAATTCCGTCCAGATGAGTATGCGGTTGCTAGACATATTTTGTCCTCATATCGATGATATCATTTAGGTATCGAAGACATCGACAGTGCAGGTCGATCATATCAAAATGTGCATCGATAAAATCGATAAAGTAAGAAAACTTAGAGAATTTTCCTATTTTGAAAAAAGTTTTCTTAACTTGAAAACCCTATGATGTTCTAGTTTGTTTCAAGGGTTTTATATACCTGGTGTTTTGGGACAAGGGATGTAAGGGTAGATTAACCTGTGGCGAGCTTGTACACATTCGGTTAGGGCAGACGCATGAATTGATCTTCCTATAAGGCTTTGCAGTCTAACTGACTCAACACTCACGCTAATTGACAAACCAGGGCACTTTCAATATGAACTAAATTAGTTATAGCATATATTATGGTAAATCCTTTCACCAGGGAGTTGTCATACATACAACAATCATGTATTCTAGGTTAATAGTCATGGCAAGCACAAATCATGATTTCATATTCATTCAAACATTTTAACAAACACATGGAATGCATCATATATTCACATAGTTCACACACACATATATTATTTATTAGATACATCATAACTAAGTCCTATAGTACCAATCAAGTCAAACATAAATCATTAGCTGACATTAAAAGCCTTAAAAACCATAACCTAAACGTTTATAGTCCGCACCTTTCGTAAATTTGCTCGTTATGAACTCGGTTCGTACACTACATCTCCGTTTACAGCAAAATGGCTACATAAATCATGAAATCGGTTAACTATTCCGACGACTTCTTTATTTAGATTCCTAAAATAGATTAGGGTTAAGATTTGTTACCCAAAAATGAATTTGGATTCGATAGTGTAGCACCACGGGAGAGATGATTCGGCACGTGGAGTAGTGGGAGTGAATCCCAGCAACAAACCACAGATCTCTCACACTTCTCCTCACTCTTTCCTCCTCTTTTCTCTCTTCTCTCTCCTAGGGTTTAGGAAATTTGTATAGAATGAGAGAGGGGGTGGGTTTAGGGTCTTATATAGGCCCAGAAGTGATATCAATGGCCCCAAGGCCATGGTATACTTAAGTTACAATCAAAAGGCATCTGTTTCGGCCAAACGGAGCTCATCTGGAGGTCCATTGATCGCATACGGTCTGGAGAAAGTTCCGTGATAATAGATCTATGCCAGGTTAAGGTTTCGGTCTGATCGGATTAGTGGATCGATCGTGGAGGACCTGTTTCAATTCAACGATCATCATCACTCGATCAGGGTCGTAAGTATACCAATGGGTGCAGGAAAATTTCTATGATCCAAGGGTGTAGTTGGATCAGAATCTGATGGTCAGAAACCTTAAATTTGCCTATAAGCGAACGGCCTAATTCACTTAAATCTGAGTTCATTTTCTAAAGATATTCACGTTTCTCACACACTTTACTCAGGGCTCTAGTTGTGCATTTCTGGATACTATTCGGGCTTGATTCCCACGATGGTTGTCAAGCCCAATAAGGCGGTCATAACCGTATAGTTTCATGGTAGTCAGACTTTCAACGCGTGATCCAAGTCTGATACGGAGTTTCAATGTGTTCCCGAGAGCAACTGGGTTTTGAGACTGATCTTAGGTTTCTAGGTGATGTTAGGTTAACGATTCTAATGATTTTGGGTCATGCGGTTCATATAAAAAGTGGTTCGAGCTAATTCTCTGATTTATTTAGTTAACACTTAATTAATCTTCGCCTAATTTCTACAGAATTCAATCCTTAATGATTTCTCCTTGAGGTGGTACTCGGGTCTTTGTACAAATTTTTCCGAGATGTTACAATCTACCCCCGTTAAAGAAAAATTTCATCCTCGAAATTAGTACCTTTTCATACTCCTCGAGTATCTGAGGGTAGTTATTACGAACCTCAGCTTTTATTTTCCAAGTAGCCTCTTCCTCAATGTGGTGTGTCCATAGTACCTTCACAAGCGGGATAACTTTACTGCGCAGTACCTGTTCCTTCCTGTGTAGGATACGCGTCGGTCGCAGTACATAAGTAGCATCTTCACTCAATTATACCTGCTCCCATTTGATAATGTGGGAAGGATCAGGAACGTATTTCTTCAGCATCAATATGTGAAATACATTGTGCACACCTGCGGTGTGGACAAAGTAAGGCGGTACGCTACCATACCCATTCAGTCTAGAATTTGGAACAGACCAATAAATTGTGGTGTGAGTTTCCCCTTCTTACCAAATTGAAGGACTCCCTTCATGGGGGAAACCTTAAGAAACGCATGGTCCCCGACCTCAAACTCTAGTTATCGCCGTCTCGTATCGGCGTAAATCTTCTGTCTACTCTATGCTACAAGAAGTCGACGCCTGATAATGTCGATCTTCTCTGAGGTCGCCTGCACTAACTCTGGGCCAATCAAACTCTTCTCACCAACCTCTGCCTATTAATGCGGTGCTTTACATGGGCGCCCATACAATGCGTCGTAGGGAGTCATGCCAATGCTCGCCTGAAAGCTGTTGTTATAAGCGAACTCAGCAAAGGGAAGACAGTCATCCCAACTATCTTTAAAATTAAGCACACATGCTCGCAACATGTCTTCCAACACTTGATTTACCTGTTCCGTCTGTTCATCCGTCTGTGGGTGGAACGCGGTACCGAACTTCAGTTTCACACCCATTGCTTCCCGGATGCAAGTCCAGAAGATAGATGTGAATCGCGTGTCTCGATCCGAAATGATCTCCATAGGCACTCCATGCAGACGTACTATATCCTTGATGTACAGCCTAGCCAAATCGTCTGCTGAGTTTGAGACTCTAATCGGGAGGAAATGAGCCGATTTCGTCAATCGGTCCACAATCACCCAAATGGAATCTTGTCCCTTCCTCATCTTCGGTAACCCTGAGATGAAATCCCATTTTCATTCAGCTATGGGCATGGGCTGAAGTAAATTAGGAGGTCAGCAATGTTCGGCCTTGACCTACTGGCGCATAAGACAACGGGATACAAAATCTGCTATGTGGGCCTTCATGTTGTCCCACCAGTACGAACGCTTCATATCTCGAAACATCTTCGTACTACCAGGATGCATCGCCATCTTCAAATTGTGAGCAGCTTTGAGAACTTCTATTCTTAAGTCATGAAGATTTGGGACACATAGGGAGCCACGATAACGTAAACCTCCATCCGTACCAACTCTCTATTCCGAGTCTTCATCATTACTAGCTCACTTTCTCAACTCTATCAACCCTTCATCTTCCTTCTGAGCCATAATGATTCGGTCATCGATAAGTGGCTGTACACGAATATGTGCGACGCTCTCAAATAGCTCTTCTACCGTAAGCTTCTTCTTAAAATCTCGTACAAATTCGACCATGTTTCATTCCTCTATCATCAACGGAGCTGCAAATGTTATTGTCTTCTTGCAGCTCAACACGTTTGCCACAAGGTTGGCCTTGCCAGAATGGTAGGAGACCTCAAACTTGAAGTCCTTCAAGGTTTCCATACATCGTCGTTGCCTCATATTCAGGTCCCTTTGCGTGAATATGTACCTGAGGCTCTTGTGGTCGCAAAAGAGCTTGAACTCCTCTCTATAAAGGTATTGTCTCCAGAGCTTTAATGCAAAGATGACGGCTGCTAACTCTAGGTCGTGTGTAGGGTATATACCTACTTAACTCGACTGGGTTCATAACTTTTATATCCCCTTAAAAATTATTTTTACTCTCAAGGCTCATGAATTTATGTCCCGATCCGTATGTCAAAACAAGGTGTAATTTAGGACCTATCCTTGACATGAAATGGGAAACGACCTCTCAATACATTGGTCTTCCTTTCATCGATGATGTGTACTATGGCATTGGTACCTTAAATGTGGGCAGTGACTTTAGAGGCTAAGGGAGTTGCAGCTGCTTTCCCAGATGCTCCAGCCGCTAGTGCATGTACACGTGCTTATTGAGGATGATTAGGTTGCATTACCATAGGTCATTGAGGTGGAATCGCTACAACACGTGGTGGCTGACGGTCGATCTTCTGAGGTGACGTGAAACCGTTGTCTTTCATCTTGGTATAATAGAAGGAGTCAATGTGTCCCCCTTTGTTGCAATATGTACACTAACGGCCTGTTCGCCTCTACTGGGTCGGCGGAGCCATGGGCCTGGGAGGCGAGTCTACATGTGGCCTCTTACGTAAGACTGGTCGGTCTGTAATTCAGGCCGAAGCCTTGGGCCCATTGGTATACGTGTCTTAGAAACTCTGTCACCATCTTGTTCAGTTTGTACAGACATGTTGACTAACTCAGCATAATTGGGAATGCTAGCGTAACATATCTTAGTGCGGATATCGGGTCGCAGCCCATCTGAAAAACGCGGCATTTTTATTAGCTCATCTGCTAGGATCAAAGGGGTGTATCTAGCTAGCTCCGTGAATTTGTTCTCATATTCTGATATAGTCATCCCTTCCTATCAGAGGTGAATAAACTCTCCCTCCTTTTCATTACGATATGCGAGGGGGAAGTACTTCCCATGGAAGCGGGTCTCAAAAGCATCCCATATCCACACGTATCCTTCGGGAACTGTTCGTAGGACACTATCCCACCATAGACTAGCCTCCTTCTCAAACATATAAGTGACCAGCTCAACCTGCTCTGCCTCAGTGTAGTGTAGCGGCTTCAGCATCTTAGAGATGCGATCAAGCCAGTATTCGGCTTCCTCGGGCCTGTGAGTGCCTGCAAAAGTGGGGGGTCGGAAACGCTGGAAGCACTCAAAAAGGCCGCTGGTATTCATATTTCTAATAGGTTGCACAGGCGCATGTGGCGTCGATGAGGACGCACGGTTCTGTTCCGAAACCAGTGGTGCATTAGGTGTTCGCTCATTGGTGGGGCCAGTAGCCGGCTGTGAATCCGGTATTGTCTTAAAGTCCGGGCCTAAGCTAGGGTCCGTATGGCTATCACTTGGGGGAGGTACCCCATTAATCGATCCACCAAGTGTGAAACATACAGTGCTCTGAGTATTTTTAGGGGGCATTCCCTATATACAACATAGGGTGCAATATGTGTAAGGTTCAGAACAAGGTTACTCAATTTGTCAAAAATTTCACACATTCCATAACAAAGAAGATTCATGCATTTCATTTAACCAAAATTGTCACAATACATGAGTTGTAGACTTACATGGATCATGACAAAAGATACATAGGAGCTAATCTAACAAAAGCTTTAAACGCTAAGCACACCAACAACCAACTAAGCCTACCAAGGCTATTACAAAGGAAAATAAGAAAACAAGGAAAACCCAAAGACGACTACAATATATGACTAGTCGTCCGACTCTAGTGAAGGTGGAGGAGTACCCTTGTCCTGTATACTACACAGGAGGGTCTTCAGAGTGTGAGACATCCTCTTGAATTTCTGTTTCAGATAGGCTTGCTTCTCTTCAAGCCTTTGCTTCAATTCAGCTTGGGTATCCTTGACCTCTTGTCTCAGGGCGGCTTGGTTCTCTTCAATATGAGGCAGGCGAGCTTCCAGGGAGGCCTGATCATGGTTGTCTTTCTCTGTATCAGGAGGAGGTCCCCCATCAGAGTCTTGGGCCTCCACTTCCTTCTTCTATTTCATTTTCCTCCTCTTCTTCATCACTTTCTTCCTCTTCACTTTCTGTCTCGCCCCCATACTCATCGAGTCGAGCTTGATGTTGTTGAGAGCCAATTCTCATGTTGTTGAGTGTAGTGTCATTAAGAAAGTGGATCGGCGCAAGCTCATCCATGCTAAGTCTGTAGCCGAAATTACGAGCAATCTTGCATATAAGTCGGACAAATGGGAGTGAAATATCTACCCTAACAGCGTGTGTGGTCTAGACTATCTGTAACAGGACGAACGTAAGCAGACATAACTTGTCTCCTTGCCCAGCACTATATAGGAAGTCCACCATCAAACGAGTGCATTCAGTGCGATTACTCCACCTAGGATACACATTATATGTGAATAGGTGGTGGAGTAGGCAAAAATTGTTTGTCGATTTAGTCGATGGGAGACAATTGCCTCACTTCTAGTGAACCAATCGGCCACAAAGAAACTGCGTGCGGTAATCTCTTTCTTGCATACTAGTAAGATGATATTCACTAGCATGTACCTCCACGTTCCATTCCCATAATTCAGGCCATCACATCAACATTGACTATGACTTTCCACCTTCCCACGGGTATAGTAAACTGTAGAGGTTCCAGTAGTGGATCCCGTATGTGGGTGTAGAAGGCTTGGACAGTGTTTTCACACACATGAGACTTGCCTTCAAATATGGAACTCCACCCGGATTCCAATAGGAGGTCCATCACTAGATACAACCTAAAAAGCCTTTCATCAACATGTGCTTCAAATACGACTTTATGGCCACGAAACTTACCATGTCTGATGTCCACTAGTAGAGCTCTTTCAAGTGAAATCTGGGGATCGAGAACCTACTCCTTCCTTTGCTCTCGTGCGGCGCTTGTACTTGCTTCTGCGCCCAATTTCTTCCTTGAACGGGTTGGGCGGCTAGGGCCAGCTTCATCTGTGGATGCCTTTCTCTTTCCCATGAGGGAAAGGAGTGTTGAAATGGAGAAGATGGCGGTGATAAGCTCAAAAAGAGCTATGGAGCTGGAAATGCTTGAGAATAGGGTGGATTTGGGAAGTTTGAGAGTTATGAGATACAAAGATGTAGGCTTTGTGCTCAAATAAGTAGGTAATATGGAATATGGGGAGTTATATGAGTTGGGTTTTGAGGGAAATGGTGGTGGGCGTATGTGCATTGAAGAAGAAGAAGAAGATGGAGAATGGTAGGGAGATTTGAGAAGAAAAGTAAGGTTTTTTGAGAGGTTTGGAGGGTGTAGAAACTAGGCGGGGTAGAAATGAAGCAAAAAGGACCAAATAGAGGGTCCCACATGAATTTCGTGGCCCCCACACGAGTGCACAAGGTCAGCCCGCTGGACCTGGACCGCCAGGCCTCGCTGTAAGCGCGATGCCATTGCGGTCTATTGGACCCTTGGGCGATGGCTCGCCCTGGGGGTGATGGCATCCCCCTCCCGGAGTGCCGAAAATGTATGGGGGCTACTTTGGTCCCCTTCAATTTGTCCCATTTGGGCCCCCAAGTTCATTTGAGACGTTTTCGAAGTCCATCTTGCACATATTCATGCCTTCCGGGTCATTTGAGTGTGGAATACGCTGAATCGTCATCTAAATTCATCGATTAATGATCTAAAAATGAATTGGGATCATCTTACATGATCACAAATGCATACAGGTCATGTTTCGACGGTCAGTTTCGCCCATCGGTGAAACTTAGAATCCTACGATTATTTCTACATTTTATCGCCCCCTCCTAAGTCAAAGTACGTCAGTGTGCGTCATGTTACCATAACCCAGGTCCAGTTTAATCCAAATCATGCTCTGATCTAACTTGTAACGCCCTGAAAATTGAGGGTTAAGCAAAGCTCAACTCCCGAGTTCCAGCGCATCACTTATGCAACATAGATGATGATGTTTGAATGTTGTCCATATTAGTGCATTTAAACATGAGTAGGATTATATTAAATCAGCATATCATACTCCAGAGTTAATGTGGCAAGCGAAAGACTAAGATAGATATATAACATATATAAATGTTTCACAACCTCTAGAGTATGAGTATGTTACCAGGTTTAATATATACATGTATGGTTCCAAAATTTACAAAATATCAAAGTGTAAATGTCTAACTAATCCATGTAACCCTATAATCCCATCGAATCATAACAAAGTCTATGAAGGCCCGCCTGATTGCTGAACATAGGAGAATTCCTCCTCCTCGACCATGAAGTCCATGAGTATGTTACCAGTTGATGTTTTAAAATACCATCCCTGGTAGGAATGAGTAGCTAATTCAGTGGAACTATAAAGCAAATGTTAACATTTTATCAATTCAATCAAGCAGTAATGATAAAGCAGTACAACAAACATTTCCTTACTACTCTTGTTAATGAAGGAATGGTATACAGTAATGATACATGCCCTCGCCTGCACTCCCTCAGTGACACCATCTCATGGTTGCGCATGCTAAACTTCCACTGTGTTCTTCCTCACTAAAGCACATGCAATGTGGTGCATGGTTGTGTTAGTCAAGTTCTTAACTAGACTTATTCATACAGCAGGTTCGGGAAGCTAAGGTACCTCCCTTTATATCATTTACCCAAATAATGATCCATCTAGGGTCGTCAATCCTGGTTAATCATATATGATAAGCAAGTTATAGGGTAACATCACCCCTAATTTGAAAGCAGTGGATAGGCAAGTTCAATTGATTATACTCGAGGTCACTCCACTGACGCCCTATCAACTGGAGCATTATTTCTGAAGGGGGTTCGGATAAGGCGGTTCACCCTAACCCACACTGGGACCACAGCCAGGCTGCGCTAGTATAGGCCAACAGCTCGAATACAGTGTCCCATACCACCTTATTCAGTTCGCGAGTTTGGGTTGCTCACTGGACACTACGGGGAGGCTCGCTACCCCAGCATAGGCCGACATCTCGACCACGGTGTCCCATACCACCATGTCCGGCTCACGAGTCTTGGCGGATCGTGGTACTAAGGTTGAAACGTGCTTTACATTGGTAAGTGGTACCTTAGATTCAAGCAGGAGCGTCCATACATGGTAAACATACAATAGGCCAATCGGGGTATTTGACAAGTTCGATTGGTACGAGAGCACGCTAAATTAATCGACATGGAGTGCGTAAGCACTCCACGTGGCCTAACCACTGTCAATAATCGTCATGCAACCTGGATTCATCGAACATATCTAATGTGGCGAGACTAGTTCCGCCACTCAAATAGGAATTGTTACCGATTACCTAGACTATGTAGTAGTCCCAATCATACTCAAATACAATAGGTATTCACATGTGATAGTCATAACAACATTTAGCAAACAATTTAAATATAAATTCCATTTGAGCATTTTAACAAACACATTGAACATGTCATTATACATATACATTTCATCCATAACTTATGTAGCAGCAATTTAGATTACATGAAAGGAACTATAAATATTGATAAGGTAGTTGAGAATCCTATCTCAACACCCTCTTTAAATACAATTTGTCAAACGATTTCTCATTCAGACATTTTATCAAACACATAGAATATGTTATTATACATATGCATTTTATACATAAATCACGTAGTTAAAATTAAGACTACATGAAGGAAATTATACATCTAGATAAGGTAGTTGAGAAACCTATCTTAACGCCTTTAATAAATACAATTCATTGGACAATTTCTTATTCAAGCATTTTATCAAACACTTAGACTACACCGTACCACATATATGAACTAAATTAGTTATAGCATATATTATGGAAAATCCTTTCACCAGGGAGTTGTCATACATCATGTATGCAAGGTTAATAGTCATGGCAAGCACAAATCTTGATTTCATATTCATTCGAACATTTCAATAAACACAGAATGCATCATATATTCACATAGTTCACACACATGTATTATTTATCGGATACATCATAACTAAGATCCTATGGTAGCAATCAAGTCAGATATAAATCATTAGCTGACATTGAAAGCCTTGAAAACCATAACCTAAACATTTATAGTCCGCACCTTTCGTCGGTTTGCTCATTACGAACTCATTTTGTACACTACGTCTCCGTTTACAGCAAAATGGCTACGTAAATCATGAAATAGGTTAGTTATTCCGCCGACTTCTCTATTTTGATTCCTAAAACAGATTAGGCTTAGGATTTCTTACCCAAAAATGGATTTGGATTCGACGGTGTAGCGCTACGGGAGAGATGATTCGGCACGTGGAGTGGTGGGAGTGAATCCCAACAATAAACCACAGATCTTTCACACTTCTCACTTTTTCCTCCTCTTTTCTCTCTTCTCTCCTAGGGTTTAGGAAATTCGTATGGAATGAGAGAGGGGTGGGTTTAGGGTCTTATATAGGATGAGAAGTGATGTCAATGGCCCCAAGGCCATGGTATACTTAAGTTACAACCAAAAGGCATCTGTTTCGGCCAAACGGAGCTCATCTGGAGGTCCATTGCTCGCATACGGTCTGGAGAAAGTTCCCTGAAAATGGATCTATACCAGGTTAAGGTTTCGGTCTGATCAGATTAGTGGATCAATCGTGGAGAACCTATTTCAGTTCAACAGTCATCGTCACTCGATCAGGGCCACAAATATACCAATGGGTGTAGGGAAATTTTCCTGATCCAAGGGTGTAATTGGGTTAGAATCTTATGGTCAGAAACCTTAAATTTGGCCTACAAGCAGACGGCCCAATTCACTTAAATCTGAGTTCATTTTCTAAAGATATTCGAGTTTCTCACGCACTTTACTTAGGGCTCTAGTTGTACGTTTTAGATACTATTCGGGCTCGATTCCAACGATGGTTGTCAAGCTCGATAAGGCAGTCATAACCGTATAGTTTCGCGGTAGTCGGACTTTCAACGCGCAGTCCAGGTCTGATAAGGAGTTTCAATGTGCTCCCGAGAGCAATTAGGTTTTGAGACTGATCTTAGGTTTCTAGGTAATATCGGGTTAGCGATTCTAATGGTTTTGGGTCTTGCAGTTCGTATAGAAAGTGGTTCGAGCTAATTCTTCGATTTATTTAGTTTAGCACTTAATAATCTTCACCTAATTTATACAGAATTCAATCCTTAGTGATTTCTGCTTGAGGTGGTACTCGAGTCTTTCTACGGATTTTTTCAAGACGTTACAAATATATTATATTATATAGTATATATATATGCATTAAATTTACATATATATACGTGTGTGTGTGTGTGTGAAGCCGTGTGAGTGACAGTGTCCAGTCCAGCGTCCAGGGATGCTGGACGGCATGGATAAAAGGGGGGCACACCCCACTAGTAGGCCCCACATGGACGGTTTGGATGGCCCTATGCAATATGGCGGCCCCACGTCAAGTGGGCCACACTCTTGGATCAAGCTGATATTTATGTTTTTCCTTCGTTTGGGCCCGTCTAAATGGACTACCATGTGGCCACTCGATGAACGGCATGGATGAAATACATACTTCATGGTGGGCCACACACACACACACCAACCATATAAGAGAGAGAGGAAGAGAGAGAGAGAGAGAGAGAGAGAAAGAGAGAGAAATGGTAGGATAGAGGGACCCCGCCACTATGGGCCCCTCTCTATATTGCATATATCATTGTGGGTCCCATAATAAGTGGGCCCTAAAATTGAAATCAACGGTGGATCACCCACCTATCGACCTTCTTTTTTAGCTCCTTAGACTCCTATGCTCGTCGTCTTCCATTTTAATGGAGGTTGATGGAGAATGAGTGGTTGAGATAGGATATGAGAAGGTGGGCCACACTTAGTTTTGGGAGAGAGCTTGGACGTTAGAAGCTCTCATGGGATTTGGGAATTGCTTAGAGAATGAGAGGGAGAGAGGAATGATGGATTGATATGGGATGGGTGTTATATGGAAGGGGATGGAGAGGTAAGGTTTTGTTTTAAATTTGGAAAATGAGGGATCGGTAGGGAGAGAGAGTGTTGACTTGTGGGAAAAGAGGGAATGGTCATTTATACTTGGGATAGGGTGAGGTGGCATTTAGGTTTGGTGGTGTACTTGACTTGATTTGATGTGACATGTCGTAGAGATTCTCTTGGAATTCGCAATGCGCGACATTTTTTCAGAATGAACGTGGGCCCACATCTCCTGGCCCGGGTATCGGATCGGTGCAGGAGTCGTAGCGTTGGAACCTTAACGATGGCACGGTCGCTAAGTACAAGTTTCGGTTCGAGCCGACTTTGGTAAGCAGGACTCAGCTTAGGATCCCGTGCAAACATCGGATACAGGTCGAAAGTTACTGGAATTCGACCGGGAGGAATGCGGAAGCATACAGCATTGTACATTCTAAGATACGGGTCTTACAATTCTCCCCTCCAAATAAAAAATTTGTCCTCAAAATTTACACAATTATTGTAAGTAGACATAAGTCATAAAGAAGAGGAAACATATCATCATCATGAAAAATCAGAGACAACAAACATGATACAACATATAATCAATCATCAAAGAGATGGGGATAGCGCTCTCGAATCTCGGCCTCGCACTACCAAGATGCCTCATCGACATTATGGTGGCCCTATGAACTGGTCACGCAAATCATCTGCAACTCCTTCTGACGACTGAGGGTCCTGCGGGGCTGCATAAAGTTCGTCTTGTGCCTATTGGGGAGGTGTGTCTTCTCTATGGTTGTCACTGCCACGGGTGCTGTTGAGGTCCCAATGTAGGAGTTGTTGTTGCTGCTGCAAGTGCTGAAGGCGGGGACACTCCCGCCAATGGTGTCTCATCTCGCCGCACCCATGACAGACACCAGTGAACTTCCTCAGAGGTGGTGCTAGGGGTGCTGCCGATGCTCAGATGGATGAGCGATTCCTATGCCTCTACGGCCGTTGACATTGCTGCTGCTAGGAGTTACTGGAGGGGGCCTGCCTCTTCCGGTCTCATCTTTGGTCACGATCCCTCTGCGAACTGACCTACTCGTCTTCATAAATCTGGGCCCTCCATACTACCTTCTCGAAAGTCAGGAGCTCTTGCCTAACAACACGGCCTCGGAGACCATAACGAAAGCCATTCTCGAAATGACAGGCCTTCCGCCCCTCATCATTAACCAAATACAGCATGAACCTCGATAGTGCCACAAAACGGGCCACATACTGGCCACAGACATGTCCCCCTGTACCAGAGTCTCGAACTCTAATGCTCTCTGACGACGAATGTGGTCAAGAAAGTACTACTGTTCGAATCGATCAATAAAATCCTCCCATGTCCAGACAAAATTAGGCCCTGTAACACGGGTGACGAAGTTCCACCAGTGCTCGCCTCACCCTGGAGAAAAAATACTACCAACTGGACTCGTTGTTAGGTCGTACATGTCATAGCATCAAAAATCTTCTCTACCTCGGAGTGACATCTCTCGGCTGTTGTCGGGTC
Organism: Magnolia changhungtana; assembly: GCA_030180095.1. Lineage (NCBI taxonomy): Eukaryota > Viridiplantae > Streptophyta > Magnoliopsida > Magnoliales > Magnoliaceae > Magnolia > Magnolia changhungtana. The sequence goes on from JASAUF010000638.1 coordinate 1,645,494, forward strand.
TGGCTTGCCCTGGAAAAGCGGCGGATCGAACTGTCGAAACTCTCGAAGAAGGGCGCTCGTGCGCTCCTGCTCTGCCTGGGCTGGCGAAACAATGGGGTGCCTGCCCTGCCCCTAGAAGGCAGTCGTCACAGCCTGCAACATCTGCTGTAACTGGGAAGAACTCATGGGAATGATTGGATCTGCACTGGCCTCGGGTAGAGGAGCCGCATCCTCAGGCTGAGGAGTAGAGGACTCAGGTGGTGGAGCGGAAGTCGCTAGAATCGCTCTCTTGGGCTGCATGTCCTATAGGGAAGAATAAAGGCTCCTATCAACCTTGGAAACTCTCGAAGGCATGCACGTTAAGAGTCTATAACAGAAGATTGCTAAGTTATTCGAACTCGGGACCTAATCATTCTAAGTTCTCGACAATCATAAAATGTAGGGTAGCTATCAGCAGATATGTGATGTTATTCTCAGGTATTCTCAAGTTATGCTTTGATACCAACTTTTGTTATGCCCCAAACCCGGAAATCGGATTCACAAGAATCCCAATTGTCAAATCTAGTGCCGATAGCCTCCGTAGTACCCATGCTTGGCTCTCAGTGCCCATATGCCAAGTTCTGATCCTGGGATCATACAATGAGAATTTTCCAACGTGCATTTATCTCGTAAGAGGCATAACCACAAGTTTACCCAAATCACAAAGGCAACATCATCATCATATATCCACTAATATAAACATTTGAATACAATGCTGAAAGGGAAAGACATGTTAAAATCAAAACTCCAAAAGTCAACTATATGCTCCAAGCTCCACGTTGCTGTAACCTAACATCACCTACACACATCTATCATGCATAAGCTTATAGAAAGCTTAGAGGGTGGTGAAAATGTGTGCGCAAGATAAGTGTCAAGCACATAAATACAACGTCAAAATCATACAATGTCGAAAAATACAGATAAGATCACGAATCATATTATATCAGAGTAAGCGAAAATACGGACAAGTCCATGAGTCAAACAATATCAGATTATGTAATACAGATCAGCTGTGCAAATGAGGAGTCATAAAGAACCAAATATCAAATGCCGTATCTAGACCATATACATGTATAAACACAGTAACCCAAAATACCATATGCCGCAGATGTAATGCAATATGCGATGCGAATTGAATGACCATGCTAGAGTGTGAAGTCGGGATGTTATAGGTAGTATCACAGGCTATGGGGTCCATAATAAGGGACTTCTATCCAAACCAGTCTCAGACCTAAATTTGGATAGTCAGACTTAATGTGGTAAACTCCTAATCTCAGGTTAGTCACGCACCCCAACCGAAATCCTAGCCATTGTGAAGGCACACGTAACAAATAGTTGCGCACCACCAGCCCAAGTGGATAGTGAATGAATGAGTATGCAACTTCTGCCCAATAAGTCCATATATCAGTATTGTTCATCTCTGAGATCATCACCGAGGTCTAATACACTCTACATGCAAATTGCCGCCTACGGACGCGCGACCATGCAAGTGGAAGAGACCTCACTATTTGCCTAACTAGTAGTCAGCCAATATCTACCCGGCATGTCGATAGCGGACCCACTCACGAGCTGGTCAAACTCAGCCTAGCTATGCCCCCTACTCTCGGACGGGTAAGGCCATACCCCCTCCCAACCGACCACGACACAGTGGGAGACGTGGCCTCCTGGTATTCGGTACTCGGGTGCTCATGTATCCACTCAGTCTCGAAGTTGGGGAGTCCTCTGGTACCAAGAAGGTTTAAGGATTTTCACTCAGGGTCATCTATGGCAGCCCGATGCTAATAACATATTTCTGGTATCTCATCTGGCCATCCACGATATGCCTGTGGAGGCTACGGCCCTGATGTCGCTATCGCTAGGGCTTACAGTAATCACAACACACAATGTCAGATGCATGAGTCATACAATCCAATCATGCATCAATCCTGCACATACCGTGCGCTCAGGTGAGACAATCTCCGCCTATCAAGGAGTCTCATAACAACCTGCCCAATGACATATGCAATGATCAACCACATCTCATAACAAACATGCAGATGTTGCATATGAGCATGTATCATGATGATGCTATGCGGTCACATACTCATAATCGGTATCAATAACCGGCATCGACAATCGGCCTCGATAATGTGGACATTTAACTAACATTGCCTCCAAGGAATGGCCCGTATAGAGCCTAACATATAGTGGACCCATGGCGTCACTCAAGAGTTTAATATACATCATGATGGACCTCTCACATGGGCCTCACATACATTATATAAGCCTTAAATGCATCAAGTCGAGGCCGAATGCTCATCAGAATGGGCCTCAAATACGGGCCGCATATACATCACAATGGGCCTCGGCAATCGGCCTCGATTGTCAGCCTTGACAATCGGAATCGGCCTCAATAATCGGAATCGACCTTGATAATAATCAGAATCAGTCTCGATAGTCTGAATCAGCCTCGACAATCGAAATCGGCCTCAATAATCGAAATCAGCCTCGACAATCAGCACCAATAATCAGCCTATAAGCAAGGCGGAGTCCATATATGAACAGCTGATCGAACCACAATATAAAGATCGGCCCTCGGCCGTGGTTATATCAGACCCGATAGCGCGAAACCATCCGTCTATGGCGAATGGGGCCCACTGATTAAGGTTAACCCATGAGAGAATGATGAGGAAGCGCCTAACAAGGCCTAAGGGAAGGTCACAATGTGGGCATCCAACCATCATTGCCCATCAATGTGGACCTTTAACCAACATTGCTCCCAAGGAATTACGCTCAAAAGGGTCAATTGTATAATGGGTCCACGGTCTCATATAAGGGTCTAATACACATTATCATGGGCCTCGCTTATGGGGCATATACGCATCACATTGGGCTTCACTCATGGGCTAATGTACATAACATCGGGTCGTATCAACGGGTCAAATCAAATGGGTCAAATCAAATGGGCCAAGTCAATTGGGTCGATCAAATAGGCCGATACAAATGGGCCGAGTCAATGGGCCAAATCAAATGGGCCAAGTCAATTGGGTCAATCAAATGGGCCAATACAAATGGGTCGAGTCAATGGGCCGAATCAAATGGGCCAAGTCAATTGGGTCGATCAAATGGGCTGATACAAATGGGTCGAGTCAATGGACCGAATCAAATGGGTCAAGTCAATTGGGTCGATCAAATGGGCCGATACAAATGGGCCAAGTCAATGGGTCGAATCAAATAGGCCAAGTCAATTGGGTCCATCAAATGAGCTGATACAAATAGGCTGAATCAAATAGGTCAAGTCAATTGGGTCGATCAAATGGGTCGATACAAATGGGTCGAGTCAATGAGCCGAATCAAATGGGCCAAGTCAATTGGGTCGATCAAATGGGCTGATACAATTGGGCCAAGTCAGTGGGCTGAATCAGATGGGTCAAGTTAATTCGGTCGATCAAATGGGCGGATACAAATGGGCTGAGTCAATGGGCCGAATCAAATGGGCCAAGTCAATTGGGTCGATCAAATGGGCCGATACAAATGGGCCGAGTCAATAGGCTGAATCAAATGGGCCAAGTCAATTGGGTCGATCAAATGGGCCGAGTCAATAGGCCGAATCAAATGGGCCAAGTCAATTGGGTCGATCAAATGACCCGATACAAATGGGCCGAATCAAATGGGCCCAAACCAATCACACCATTCACCTACTACTAAAGATCAATTTAGAGCATTATTTCAAAAAAAAATGAATCATATCCAAGGATCATCTGAACCATACCACAAATGGCAGTGGTGATAATGATTTCCACAGCTATATTTCTAGTGGGCCCACCATAATATTTATTTTCTATCCAATCTGTGCATGAGGTCACAAAGGCCTGGTTATAGAGGAAAAATAAATATCGTATAGGTCTAGGACCCTGTAATCCCAAGGGGTTTTTAATAGTGGACGTTCATCCCACTGTTCTCTGCAGTGTGGTCCACTTGATATAAGATCTGCTTTATTTTTAGTCTCAATCCTAGAGACAGGCTCGCCAAATGGATAGACGGTAGGGATACATCACATGCATCATGGTGGGGCCAGTCACCAAATAGATGGATGATAGGGATGCAACACATGCATCATGGTGGGGCTGGTCACCAAATGAATGGACAGTAGGGATGCAGCACATGCATCATGGTGGGGCTAGTCACCAAATAGATGGACGGTAGGGATGCAGCACATGCATCATGGTGGGGCTGGTCACCAAATGAATGGATGGTAGGGATGCAGCACGTGCATCATGGTGGGGCCAATCACCAAATGAATGGGCAGTCTGGATATCACGCCTGCTATACCGTCCAACAACTGGACGGTGCAAATGTAACCATACATCATGGTGCGGTCCATGTAGTGGCCCACCAATATAATATTATTAATATATTATATATATCTTCACTGTGGCAGCAGACTGCCCATACTCATCGTCTAGATGGATCTGGACGGTGTATATATCATGATAAAGGTGGATCCCACGTAGCAATGGCCCACCATAGTAATTATATAATATGTAATATATTATATTATATAGTATATATATATATGCATTAAATTTACATATATATATATATATATATACGTGTGTGTGTGAAGCCGTGTGAGTGACAGCGTCCAGTCCAGCATCCAGGGACGCTGGACGGCCTGGATAAAAAGGGGGCACACCCCACTAGTAGGCCCCACATGGACGGTTTGGATGGCCCTATGCAATATGGCTGCCCCACGTCAGGTGAGCCACACTCTTGGATTAAGCTAATATTTGTATTGTTTGCCTTCGTTTGGGCCATCCAAACAGACCTCCATATGGGCCACTCGGTGAATGGCATGGATAAAATACATACTTCATGGTGGGCCACACACACACACACCAACCATACAAAAGAGAGAGAGAGAGAGAGAAACAGTGTGATAGAGGGACCCCGCCACTATGGGCCTCTCTCTATATTGCATACATCAATGTGGGTCCCACAATAAGTGGGCCCTAATATTGAAATCAACGATGGATCACTCACCTATCGGCCTTCTTCTTTAGCTCCTTGGACTCCTATGCTCCTTATCTTCCATTTTAATGGAGGTTGATGGAGAATGAGTGGTTGAGATGGGAGATGAGAAGGTGGACCACACTTAATTTTAGGAGAGAGCTTGGACGTTGAAAGCTCTCATGGGATTTGGAAATTGCTTAGAGAATGAGAGGGAGAGAGAAATGATGGATTGATATGGGATGGGTGTTGTAAGGAAGGGGATGGAGAGGTAAGGTTTTGTTTAAATTTTGGAAAAAGAGGGATGGGTAAGGAGAGAGAGTGTTGACTTGTGGGAAAAGAGGGAGTGGTCATTTGTACTTGGGATATGGTGAGGTGGCATTAAGGTATGGTGGTGTACTTGAGTTGATTTTATGTGACATGTCGTAGAGATTGTCTTGGAATTTGCAACACGTGGCGTTTCTTAGGAATGAACGCGGCCCACATCTCCTATCCCGAGTATCAGATCGATGCGCAAGTTGCGGCGTTGGAACCACGGCGACGGCGTAGTCACTATCGTACAAGTTTCGAGTCGAGCCGACTTTGGTAAGTAGGACTCGGCTTAGAATCATGGGTTACTGAAATTCCACCTGGAGGGTTACTGAAATTCCACCTGGAGGAATGTGAAAGCCTACGGAATAGTACGGTCTAGGATATGGGTCTTACAACTATGGGGCCCTCTTTGTTACAAAGCATACAAAAAGGTGGGTCCCATCATATGTGAGTGCTTAAATCACAAAAAAAAAATGAAAATGTAGATCTAAGATCACCCACCATCTTCTTCTTCTTGGCTCCTTGGAAAGGTAATCTCCTTGGCTTCGATCTCAATGGAAGATGATGAAGTATGGAGGGTCGAGATGGGAGATGAGAGGGTAGGAAGTGGGCCACACATAAAACTCTCTTGGAGGTTAAAATGCTTGGACGTTGGATTTTTTTTTATTTTGGGTTGCTTGGAAGAGAAGGGAGAAATAAGAGAGAGAGGAGATGGGATAGAGTGATGGATTGGAGAGAGATATGGGTTGTGTAAGAGATTTGTTGACTTTTAGGGTTGCTTGTGCAAGAGAGGTATGGATTATGATGGGTTGAGTGATGTGTTAGGTGATGTGTGTACTTGACATGGATTTGACCCTTGATGGGATTGATTGATTAATTGATTGAGGTGACATTTGGGTAGAGATTCTCTTGGGTTGCGTGGCTTTTTCCTAAAACTGAACGTAGGCCTACATCCCCTGGCCTGGGTATCACCTCGGCGCGCGAGACATAGCATCGGAACCACGGCGACAGGGCGGTCGCTAGGGTACAAGTTCAGGTTGAGTCGACTCAGGTTGATAGGGTGCAACTCAGGTCACACGTAAATGCTGATTATAGGTCAAAGGTCGCCGAAATTCTACAGGGAGGATCACGGGAATCTACGGAATTGTACGAACTACGATACGGGTCTTACAGTAGTCACCTGCAAGACGGGGGGCAAGTTTGAGCCCAAATGGGATGGACCGTACATAATAACAGAAGTATATTCCAATAGAGCGTATAGAGTTGTGGATCAAGATGGATATCAGTATACCAGTCAACACTTGCTTTATCAAAAAATATCATCCCTAAAGATATATGGAGTTTTGATCTGGAAGATTATCAAAATAATGCTTCTATATCAAAAGGGGGTAAGAATAAGTGAAGCCATGTATTCTACTTTGAATAAATGAATAAAGGATGAAGCTCAAAGCTAACCGCTGCTAAGTGTCAATTCGATGATGATCGTCAAAATTAGCAATTATCACTGTCGTTATCAAACAAGCCTTGCTGGAATTGATATCATTGCCAAGCCGATATATTATTATGAGCATAACACGAATATCGTCAAGACATTATCAATAGTGGCAATGTATCAATTATTAACTCGTCGTCCATGACAGTGGGATAACCATGCATACACTTCATGACAGTGATGGCAGCATATCATTTAAGGCATCTAGCCAAGCCTATATGGCCAACTACGCATAAGGCCTATCATCATCGATGATATATGAATATTATTCGGGCAGCAGTGAGAAGTCAGTGGCCCTAAAAAGCCCATATAGGCCATCACACGCATACCCATGCAGGCAGCGAATGGAGCCAGCGACTAAAAGCCCTAAGTGACCAAAAAAGACCACAATGGCCAGTCACGCGTGAGACCAATGCCGTCTGTATAGCTTCCGATAGCATCACAGGGAAGGATGAAGCTGCCCTCCTGTAAATGGGTCTGTAACACCCTAAAAATCGGGGGTTGAGCAGGAGCCCAACTCCCGAGTTCCAACGCATCACTTATGTAACATAGATAATGATGATTAAATGTTGTCTGTATTAACACATTAAACATGAATGGGATTACACTAAATCAGCATATCATACTCCATGGATAATTAAATTACATAAGTGGAATACTGTGATAAGTATATAGAGCATATAAGTGGTAAGTCCCCAGAGTATCAACATGTCACCAGGTTAAATAAATTACATGTATAGTTCCTAAAATTATAAAATGATAAAGTGTAATGTCTGCTAATCCATATCCATGTAGTCCCGTCGGCGCAACTCCAGGTCTACATAGACTTGCCAGAGAGTTGCATGTAGGAGAACTCCTCATCATCATAAAAGTCAAGCTCCATCTCGTAAGCCTCACCATCAACTGTAACTACAACAGAGTCTGGTCGGTGTTTTAAAACACCGTCCCAGAGTGGGAGTGAGTGATCAACTCAGTGGTACTATAAGGTAAAAGTTAACATGTTATCAATTCAATCAAGCAATAATGATAAAGCAGTACAACACTCATATCCTAAGTACTCTTATCAATGCAGGAATGATGTTGTAATGATGCATGCCCTCGCTTGCACTCCCTCAGCGACATCATCTCACAGTCGCGGCATGCACCACTCTAGACACGTGCACTTCCTCGCCAAAGCATATACAATACGGTGCATGATCATGTTAGTTAATATTTAATTAGGTTTATTCATATAGCAGATTCGGGAAGCTAAGGTACTTCCCTTATATCATTGACCTAAATAATGATCCATCTAAGGTCATCAATCCTAGTTAATCACGTACGATAGGCAAGTTATAGGGCAACCCCTAATTTAAAAGCAATGGACAGGCAAGTTTAGGTTGCTACGGGAGGCTCGTCACCTCGTCGTAGGCCTAGTTTATACTCGAGGTCACTAAAGAAAAGACTCATCACCTTAGCGTAGGCAGACAGCTTGAATACAGTGTCCCATACCACCGTATTCAGCTCACGAGTTTGGGTTGCTCACTAGTCACTACAAGGAGGCTCATCACCCCAGTGTAGGCCGACAGCTCGGCCACGGTATCCCATACCACCATGCCTGGCTCATGAGTTTTAGCGGATCGTGGTACCAAGGTTGAAACGGGCTTTACATTAGTAAGTGGTACCTTAGATTCAAGCAATTGCGTTCACAAATGGTGAACATACATTGGAATAATTGGGTTACTTGACAAGTTTAACTGGTACGAGCATACATTGAACTAATCGATATGGAGCGCGTAAGCACTCGGCGTGGCCTAACCACTGTCGACAAACAGCATACGACTTGGATTCATCGAGCGTGTCTTGCGTGGCAAAATGACCTCAGCCACTAATTGATGAATCGTTACCGATTGCCTGGACTACGCAGTAATCCCAACCATATTCAAACAGAATAGGTATTCATATGTGATAGTCAAACAGCATGCGATAGCCAAACCAAATATAAATCTCATTTAAGCATTTTTACAAACACATAGTACACATGTTGTCATGCATAGGCATTTCATACATAAAGCACGTAGTAGTAAGATAGGTTACACGAAAGAATTTATACACGTAGATAAGGTAGTTGAAAATCCTATCTCAACACCCTTAATAATTACAATTCAACAAACAAATACTCATTCAGGCATTTTATCAAATACTTAGCTACGTATTACTACGTAGGTACCCTAATTTAGTTATAGCTTATATTATAGCAAATCCTTTCACAAAAGAGTTGTTATACATACAGCAAACATGTATTCAAGATTAATAGTCATGGCAAGTACAAATCATGATAATAATTTCATTCAAACATTTCAAAAACACATGAAATGCATTATATTCAATATAATTCATATATATGTGTAATATGCGGAAAACATCTCATCTAAGTGCATGTGGCAGCAATCAAGTCAGTTATAAATCATTAACTGACATTGAAGGCCTTGAAAACCATAACCTAAATGTTTATAGTATACACCTTTCGTCGATATACTCATATCGAACTCAGCTTGTACACTAAGTCCTTGTCTACGGTCCAATGGCAACCTATAGCATGAAATAGGTTAGTTATTTCACTGATCTACCTATTTGGATACCTAAAACAGATTAGGGTTAGGATTTCTTACCTGAAAATGGAATCGGAATCGCCAGTATAGCGACACAAGAGAGGCGATTCAGTACATGGAGCGTTGGGAACAAATCCCAGCAATTATCCCTAACTCTCTCTCTCTCTCTCTTCTCCTCACTTTATCCTTCTCTTTTCTCTCTTCTCTCTCCTAGGGTTTAGAAATTCGTATGGAATGAGAGAGAGGTGGGTAAAGGGTTTTATATAGGCCCAAAACTGATCTCAATGGCCCTAGGGCCATGGTATACTCAGGTTATAGCCAAAAGTCGGCTGTTTCATGCCAACAGGCCATCTGGAGGTCCGTTACTTGCATACAGTCAGGGGAAAGTTCTCTGACGATGGATCTATGTCAGGTTAAGATTTCAGTCCGATCGGATTTGTGGATCGACCGTGGTGGACCAGTTTCAGTTCAACGGTCATCGTCACTTGATCAGGGCCATAAGTACACTGACCTATGTAGGAAAATTTTCCTGATCCGAGGGTGTATTTGGGTCAAAACCTAACGGTTTGAAACCTTAAATTTGGCCTGCAAGTAAACGACCAAAATCACTTAAATCTGAGTTCATTTTCTAAAGGTATTCTCGTTTCTCATATACTTCGCTCCGGGCTCAAGTTGTGCGTTTCTTGATACTATTTGGATTTGATTTCTGAGATGGTTGTCAAGCCCAGTAAGGCGGTCATAACCGTATAGTTTCGTGGTAATCAGACTTTCGACGTGCAGTCCAGGTCTGATACGGAGTTTCAAGGTGCTCCCGAGAGCAACTGAGTTTTGAGATTGATCTTAGGTTTTTAAGCAACGAAGCGTTAGCGATTCTACTAGTTTTAGGTCTTACAGATCGTATAGAAAGCGATTCAAGCTAATTCCATAGATGATTTATTTTAGTACTTAGTTAATTTACGTCTAATTTCTAAATGATTTAGTCCTGAGCGATTTCTGCTTGAGGCGGTACTTGGGTCTTTGTACAAATTTTTTGGAGACGTTACAATCTACCCCCCTTAAAGAAAAATTTTATCCTCAAAATAGTACATTTTCGTACTCTTCGAGAATCTGAGGGTAGTTCTTGCGAACCTTGGCTTTCAGTGTGATGTGTCCATAGCACCTTCACAAGTAGAATCACCTTACTACGCAACACCTGCTCCATCCTATCTAGGATACGCGTCGGTCGTAGTACATAAGTAGCATCTTCACTCAACTGTACCTGCTCCCATCTGATAATGTGGGAATGGTCAGGAACGTATTTCTTCAGCATCGATACATAAAATACGTTGTGCACGCTTTCGAGTTATGTAGGCAAAGTAAGGTGATATGCTACCACACCCACTCGATCTAGTATCTAAAATGGGCCAATGAATCTACGTGTGAGCTTTCCCTTCTTTCCAAATTAAAGGACTCCCTTCATGAGGGAAACCTTAAGAAACACATGGTCCCTGACCTCAAACTCTAGCTGTCGCCGTCTCGTATCGACGTAACTCTTTTGTCTGCTCTGTGCTGCAAGAAGTCGACGACTGATAATGTCGATCTTCTCTGAGGTCGCCTGTACTAACTCTGGGCCTATCAAGCTCTTCTCGCCAACCTATGCCCAGCAATGCAGTGCTCTACATGGGCGCCCATATAAGGCTTCATAGGGAGTCATGCCAATACTCACCTAAAAGTTGTTGTTATAAGTGAACTTTGTATAAGAAAAATAGTCATCCCAACTATCCTTGAAATCAAGCACACAAGCTCGCAGCATATCTTCCAACACCTAATTTACCCGTTCTGTTTGCTCGTCAGTCTGTGGGTGGAACGCGATACTGAACTTCACTTTCAAACCCATTACTTCCTGGATACGAGTCCAAAAGATAGATGTGAAACGCGTGTCTCGATCTAACACGATCTCCATAGGAACTCCATGCAGACGTATTATCTCCTTGATGTACAGCTTGGCCAAATCATTTACAAAGTTCAAACTCTAATAGGGAGAAAGTGAGCCGATTTCATCAACTTGTCCACAATCACTCAAATGAAATCATGTCCCTTCTTCATTTTTGGTAACCCTGAAATGAAGTCCATAGAGATGAAATCTCATTTCTATTCTGTTATGGGCATGGGTTTAAGCAGTCCAGGAGATCGGCGATGCTCTGCCTTGACCTGCTGGCACATGAGATAACGGGATACATAGTCTATGATGTGGGCCTTCATGTTGTCCTACCAGTACGACCTCTTCATGTCTCGATACATCTTTGTACTACCAGGATGCATCACCATCCTGGAATTGTGAGCAGCTTCGAGAACTTCCCTTCTCAAGTCATGAAGATTCGGGACATATAGGCAGCCACGATATTGTAAACTCCCATCCGTACCAACTCTTTATTACGAGTCTTCACCGTCACTAACTCACTTTCTTAGCTTTGTCAACCCTTCATCTTCCTTCTAAGCCACAATGATTCGGTCATTGATAAGTGACTGAACACGAATATGTACGATGTTCTCGAATGGCTCCTCTACCGTAAGTTTCTGCTCAAAGTCTCACACAAACTCGACCATATCCCATTCTGCTATCATCAGCAGAGCTGCAAATGTTATTGTCTTCTTACGGTTCAACACGTCTACCACAAGGTTGGCCTTGCCCAGATGGTAGGAGACCTCGAACTTGAAGTCCTTCAAGGTTTCCATCCATCTCCGCTACCTCATATTCAGGTTCCTTTACATGAATATGTATCTGAGGCTCTTGTGGTCGCAAAAGAGCTCAAACTCCTCTCCATATAGGTAATGTCTCTAAAGCTTCAATACAAAGATGATGACTGCCAACTCCAGGTCGTGCGTAGGGTAGTTTTTCTCGTATTTCCTCAACTGTCGCGATGCATAGGCAATAACCTAGTCCTTCTGCATCAGAACACAACCCAAACCAACATGAAACGTGTCAATGTATATCGTATACTTGACCCCTTGCTCTAGCAATACTAGCACAGGGGCGGATGTCAACTTGTCCTTCAGTTCTTGAAAAGCTACCTCTGCCTTCTCATTCCAGGCAAATTTGAGATCCTTCCAAGTTAACTGAGACAACAGTCTGGCTATCTTGGAAAAGTCCCTAATGAATCGATGGTAGTAGCCTACCAAGCCAAGAAAACTCCTCACTTCAATAACCGAACCGAGCTACTCCCAGTCCTGAACTATGGCTACTTTAGTAAGGTCCACAACTATACCTTTCTTGGACACCACATGTCCCAAGAACTTAACTTCTTCTTTCCAGAAGTCACACTTCTTATACTACGCAAACAACTGGTTCTTCCTGAGAGTATCAAAGACTGCTCGTAGGTGTTCCTCGTGATCCTTCCAACTCTTAGAGTATATCAAAATGTCATCTATAAGTACAATGACAAATCAGAACAGATACGGCTGAAACACCCTGTTCATCAGGTCCATGAACACAGCCGGTGCATTTGTAAGTCGAAATGACATTACAAGAAACTCGTAGTGCCCAAAGCTGGTTCTGAATGCTGTCTTCTACATGTCCTCATCTCTGACACACAACTGATGATACCCTGACTGTAAATCAATCTTAGTGAAGTACCGTGCCCCTTTCAACTGATCAAACAGATAGTCTATCCTGGGCAAAGGATACTTGTTCTTCACTGTCACCTGGTTCAACCCGCGATAATCAATACACAACCACAGTGATTCATCCTTCTTCTTCACAAACAACACAGGTGCTCCCCAAGGAGATATACTCCATCGTATGAAGCCTACATCCAACAGATCATCGATCTGTTTCCTCAGTTCCTCCATCTCACATGGAGGCATGTGATAAGTCAGTAGTGTAATGGGTGTCGCACCAGGCACTAGATCAATGGTAAAATCGATCTCGCACTAAGGAGGTAACCTAGGTATTGTCCTGAACACGTCTATGAAAACCCAAACTACAGGCGTGCTCCCAAGTGTCAGACTATCAATATTCTCTAACAAGGTAGCATGGCACCTAATGCGGTAGTACCAATTGACCTGCACTGGGAATGTAAAGGTCGTGCCCTCCAATCCATGGGCTGTCACTACCCTAGCATCATAATCGATCTATGCCCTCATCTCGGTGAACCAATCCATACCAAGGATCACATCGTAATGACATAGCAGGGCAATAATCAGGACGACGAGTATTATTCTGCTCCTTAAGTCTATCGAACAAGCCTTACACATCTTGGTAGTACCTGAGAAGGTCCCAGTGGCGGTAAGGAGTCTCAACCCAACCATAGGACTAGTTTCCAACACCAGTCACTTGACTGCGGCGCATGATAATATAGAGATAGTGGACCCGGTGTCCACCAATAAGAAGACTGGTGTACCACGAGTAAGATTTAGCATAAGATCATACACTCATCCACACATCATCACATTCCAAACCAAAAGAAACTTTATGCATTTCATTTACCAAAATCGTCACAATACATGAGATATAGATTCACATGAGTCATGACAGAAGATGTATGTGAGCTAATTTAAATAAGTTTTAACTACTAAACATACTAACAACCAAACAAGTCTTCTAAGGCTAGTACAAAGGAAGTGTAACGTCTCAGAAAAATCCATACAAAAACCCGAGTACCACCTCAGGACTAAATCCTTTAAAAATTAGACGAAATTAACTAAGTGTTAAACTAGATTAGCTATGGAATTAGCTTGAACCACTTTAAATACGAACTGCAAGACCTAAAACTTGTAGAATCATTAACGCTATATTACCATGAAATCTAAGATTAATCTCTAAACCCAGTTACTCTCGGAAGCACACCGAAACTCCGTATCGGACCTGAACCGTGCGTCGAAAGTCCGATTATTGCGAAACCATACGGTTAGGACCGCCTTACTGGACTTGACAACCATCTTAGAAATCAACTCCAGATAGTATCCAGAAACACACAACTTGAACCCGAAGCGAAGTGTGTGAGAAACGCGAATACCTTTAGAAAATGAACTTAGATTTAAGTGATTTGAGCCATTCACTTGCAGGTCAAATCTAAGGTTTCAGACCGTCAGAATCTGACCCAAATACTCCCTCGGATCAGGGAAAATTTCATACATAGGTCCATGTACTCATGGCCCTGATCGAGCGTCGACGACCATTGAACTGAAACTGGTCCGCCACAGTTGATCCACAAATCTGATCAGACTGAAAACTTAACTTGACCTAGATCCAATGTTAGGGGACCTACTCTAGACCGTATGCAGAAAAGGGGCCTCCAGATGTGCTCCATTGGACCGAAATAGCCACTATTTGACTATAACCTAAGTATACCATGGCCCTGGGGCCATTCCCATCAGTTCTGGGCTTATATAAAGGCCTTAAACCCTCTCTCTCTCAATCCATACGAATTTGGAAAACCCTAAGAGAGAGAAGAGAGAAAAGAGAAGGGAAGAGAGAGTAAGTGAGAGAGAGAGTGGTGTTTGTTCTTGGGATTCAATCCCTTCACTCCACGTGCCTAACCACCATTCCTGTATCGCTATACAGGCGATTCCGATTCTGTTCTTAGGTAAGAAAACCTAACCCTAATCTGTCTTAGGGTTTTAAATAGTGTAAGTGATGAAATAGCTAACCTATTTCATGCTATAGGTGGTCATCGTGCCGTAGATGAAGACTTGACATACAAAATGAGCTGATACTTGTTTATCGGTGAAAGGTTTGGACTATAAATGTTTAGGTTATAGTTTTTAAGGCTTTCAATGTCAGTTAATGATTTATGACTGACTTGAATGCTATCCCATGTGCTTAGTTACGATGTTTTTCGTATAATATATATATGTGTGTGTGTGTGTATTATGTTGGAATAATGCATTCTATGTGTTTGTTTAATGTTTGATTGAATATGGAGTTATGATTTGTGCTTGACATGATTGATGCTTGACTATACATGATTGTTGTACATGTGGCACCTCCCATGTGAAAGGATTTGCTATCATATGTGATTTAACTAACTTATTACATGTATGTAATATGTGTAGTCTAAGTGTTTGATAAAATGCCTGAATGAGAAAATGCTTTATGTGATGTATTTAATGAGGGTGTTGAGATAAGATTCTCAACTCCCTCATCAATAGTTACAGTTTCTTTTATGTAATCTATTTTGCTACTATGTGATTTATGTGTGAAATGCCTATGCAGGATAACATGTATAATGTGTTATGTCGAAATGCTTAAATGAAATCGATACTGAAATTGGTTGTCACATGTTGTTTTACTGTCACTTATGAATGCCGGTTGGGTTGGATGTGATTGGGGCTACGATGTAGTCCAGGCAATCAGTAATGGTTTACAATCGGTGGCCGAACTGTTTAGCCACGATGGATACGTTCGAGAATTTCGAGTCGTACGCTGATTATCGACAGTGGTTAGGCCACAAGGGGTGCATATGCACTCCATGTCGACTAATTCGACGTATGCTCATACTAATCGAGCTTATCAAGTAACCCTATTGGCCCAATATATGTTCACCCTGTATAGACACTACTGCTTGAATCTAAGATACCAAACTCACCAGTGAAAAGCCCGTTTAACCTTGGTACCTCGATCCGCTAAGACTCATGAGTCAGGCATGACGGTATGAGACACCGTGGTCAAGCTGTCGGCCTACGCTGGGGCGACGAGCCTCCCCATAATGACCAGTGACCAATCCAAACTCGTGAGCCGAATACGGTGGTATGGGACACTATATTCGAGCTGTCAGCCTACGATCAGGTGACGAGCTCGTAGTAACTTCGAGTATACACTAGGAATATGTTAAGGTGACGAGCCTTTCCGTAGTAACCTCGAGTATAAAATAGGCCTGCGTTGATGGTGACGAGCCTCCCCGTAGCGACCTAGAACCTGCCTGTCGTATGTGATTAACTAGGATTGACGACCCTAGATGGATCATTATTTGGGAAATTATATAAGGTACCTTAGCTTCCCAATCTTGCTGTATGAATATGCCTAATTAAGAACTTGGCTAATCACACACATGCACTGCATTGCATATGCCTTTGGCGTTAGAGTTAAGCATAGCGGGAGTATTGTATGTCGCGATCATGAGATGTTGTCGCAAGAGGGAGTGCAGGCGAGGGCATGCATCATTATAACATATCATCTTTGCGTTAATCAGAGTACTTAGGAATGCTTGTTATATTGCTTTATCATTACTGCTTGACTGAATTGATAACATGTTAACCTTTACTTTATAGTTCCACTGAGTTGATCACTCACTCCCACATTCTGCGACGGTGCTTTAAACACCAATCAGACCCTGTTATAGTTACAGGTGATGGCAATGCTTATGAAGCAGAGCCCGACTATTACGATGATGAGGAGTTCTCCTATTTGCAACTCTTGGGCGGGACTATGTAGACCGGGAGTTGCATTAGCGGGGCTATAGGGATATCGATTTGAAGACATTACATTTTACCATTTTGTATATTTTGGAACCAAACATGTAATTATGTAACCTGGTAATGATCATACTCAGGAGACGTACAATCACTTATATGTTTTATATACTTATCACAGTCTTCCGCTTACGTAAATTAACTGTTTCTAGAGTATGATATGTTTTTTTATATAATCCCACTCATGTTTAATGCACTAATACGGACAACATTTAATCATCATTATTTATGTTGCATAAGTGATGCTTTGGAACTCGGGAGTTGAGCTTATGCTTAACCCCCGATTTTCAGGGCGTTACAGGAAGACTAACAGCAAAGTAAACTAAAAGACAACTACACATGTGACTAGTCGTCCGAATCTGGTGATGGAGGAGGGGCGCCCTTGTCCTGCATGCAGCACCGGATAGCCTTCAAGGTGCAAGACACCTTCTTAAATTTCTGTTTCATGAAGGCCCTATTCTCTTCCAAGTTGACCCGGGTCTCACTGACCTCCTGTCGCAGGGCAACCCGGCCCTCCTCAATTTGAGCCAAGCGGGCTTCCAAAGCAGCCCGATCGCTATCGCGCTCATGTGTAGCAGGAGGAGAACCCTCATCTATGTCTTGAGCCTCCTCTTCTTCCTCTTCCTGCCCTTCCTCTTCTTCACCTACTTCCTCTATCTCATCTCTGCCTTCTTCATCGCTCTCTTCCTCTTCACTTTCTGTTTCATCTTCACTGACGTTGTCGTGGCCCCATATTCATGTTGTTGAGAGTGGTGTCATTGATGAAATGGATCGGCGCAGGCATTTCTGCGCCAAGTCTGTAGCCGAGTTCACCAGCAAGCTTGCATATGAGTCGGCTGAATGGGAGTGAGATGGTTGTCCTAAGAGAGCATGTGGTCTAAACTTCTATAGTAGTACATACGTAGGTAGGTACAGGTTGTCTCCCTACCCAACTCGGTACAGAAATTCTACCATCAGACGCGTGCACTCGCTGCGATTACTCCATTTGGGATACACATTAAGGGTGAAGATGTGGTGGAGCAAGCGAAAGTCAGGAGTCATTCTGGACACCAAGAGGCAATTGCCTCGATTTCAATGGACTAGTCGGCCACAAAGAAATCGCGTGCGGCGATCTTTTTCATTTGCACTCTTAAGGCTCTTCTCACTAACATGAACCTCTCCACATAGCATCCCCATGATTCGGGCTATTAAACCAACATCAACTGTGGCTTCCCGCCTTCCTAAGGAAATTTTGAACCGTAAAGGCTCCAGCGATAGCTCTCGTATATGGGCATAGAAGGCTCGGACAGTGCTCTCATTCGCACGGGACTTGCCTTCAAATAGGGACCCCATCCGGCGTCCAACAGGCGATCCATTGTGGGATAAAGCCCAAACAGTTTCTCGTCCATGTGTGCTTCAAAGAGAACCCTACGGCCCTGAAATCTTCCATGTGACAGATCCGTCAGTAGACCTCTTTCGAGGGGAGCCTGGGATCGAGATCTCGCTTCGTCCTTATCTCCTAATTGACGCTTGTACTTACTACGACGCCTTTCTACCTCCTTGAACGGGTAGGGTGGCTAGGCCCGGCTTCATCCGTGGAAGCCCTCTTCTTTCCCATGAGAGAAAGAAGTGTGGAGAGTGAGAATATGGCCGCTATGAGCTCAAAAAGAGCCTTGAAAGTGAAATAAAATGGAGGGATTGGGTGGGTCATTGGACCTTGAGATTCTTGAGACATAAATGAGAGTTTGTGCACTCAAATAGAAGGAAATGAGGGAGATAAGAGATGGGTTTGAAAGGAATGATGGGAGGTGTGCATGTAGTGATGAAAAAGGAAGAGGATTTGAGATAGAAACACGGAGATTTGAGAGATTTGGAAAGCTTAGAAGTGTGTAAAAGAGGGAAATGAAGCAAATGGGGGTATTATGGGGGTCCCCACATGTTTTTGTGGGCCCCACAGGTGCGTACGTGCATCGGCCCGATAGGCCGTGACCGTGCGATCGGCGAGGCCTCACCGATCCATTTAAGCCGTTTCGGGTCCGATCTCGTGCACATTCACATTTTTCAAGTTACTTGAGTGTGGAATAGGCTGAATTATGGTCTAAACTCATCGATTGATAGTCTGGAAAAGGATTGAGGCCATCTCGCATGATCACAGATGCCTACGGATCCGTTTTCAAAGGTCAATTTCGCCTGTCAGCGGAACTTGGAATCCTACGCTCGTCTCCACGTTTTTATCACCCCTACTAAGTCAAAGTACGTTAGTGTGCATCGTGTTACCATAACCCAGGTCTATTTTAATCCAAATCATGCTCTGATACTAACTTGTAATGCCATGAAAATCGGGGGTCGAGCAGGAGCCGAACTCCCGAGTTCCAGCGCATCACTTATGCAACATAGATAATGATGATTAAATATTGTCTGTATTAACACATTAAACATAAATGGGATTACACTAAATCAGCATATCATACTCCAGGGACAATTAAATTACGCAAGCGGAAGACTATGATAAGTATATAGAGCATATAAGTGGTAAGTCCCCAGAGTATCAACATGTCGCCAGGTTAAATAAATTACATGTATAGTTCCCAAAATTACAAAATGATAAAGTGTAATGTCTACTAATCCATATCCCTGTAGTCTCGTCGGCGCAACTCCAGGTCTACATAGACTTTCCAAAGAGTGCATGTAGGAAAACTCCTCCTCGTCATCATAAAAGTCAGGCTCCATCTCGTAAACCTCACCATCACTTGTAACTACAATAGAGTCTGGTTGGTGTTTTAAAACACCGTCCCAGAGTGGGAGTGAGTGATCAATTCAGTGATACTATAAAGTAAAGGTTAACATGTTATCAATTCAATCAAGTAGTAATGATAAAGCAGTATAACACTTATATTCTAAGTACTCTTACCAATGCAGGAATGATATACTGTAATGATGCATGCCCTCACCTGCACTCCCTCAGCAACATCATCTCACGATCGCGGCATGCACCACTCCGGACACATGCACTTCCTCACCAAAGCACATGCAATGCGGTGCATGATTATGTTAGCTAATACTTAATTAGGTTTATTCTTACAGCAGATTCGGGAAGGTAAGATGCCTCCCTTTATATCATTGACCCAAACAATGATCCATCTAGGTTCGTCAATCCTAGTTAATCACATACGATAGGCAAGTTATAGGGCAACGTCACCCCTGATTTAAAAGCAGTGGACAGGCAAGTTCAGGTCGCTACGGGGGCTCCTCACCTCGGCGTAGGCCTAATTTATACTTGAGGTCACTACAAGAAAGGCTCGTCACCTTAGCGTAGGCCGACAGCTCGAATACAATGTCTCATACTACCATATTCAACTCATAAGTTTGGGTTGCTCACTAGTCACTACGGGGAGGCTCGTCACCCTAGCGTAGGCTGACAACTTGACCATGGTGTCCCAAACCACTATGCCTGGCTCATGAGTCTTAGCGGATCGTGGTACCAAGGTTGAAACGGGCTTTACATTGGTAAATGGTACCTTAGATTCGCGTCCATAAATGGTGAACATACATTGGGTCAATCGGGTTACTTGAAAAGCTCGACTGGCATGAGCGTACGTTGAACTAATCGACATGGAGCGTGTAAGAACTCGGCGTGGCCTAACCACTGTCGACAAACAGCGTACGACTCAGATTCATCGAACGTGTCTTGCGTGACGAAATGACCTCAGCCACTAATTGAGGAATCATTACCGATTGCCTGGACTACATAGTAGTCCCAATCATATTCAAACACAATAGGCATTCATATGTGATAGTCAAACAGCATGCGACAACCAAACTAAATAAAAATCTCATTTGAGCATTTTTATAAACACATAGTACACGTGTTGTCATGCATAGGCATTTCATACATAAAGCACGTAGTAGTAAGATAGGTTACACAAAAGAATTTATACACGTAGATAAGGTAGTTGAGAATCCTATCTCAACACCCTTAATAATTACAATTCAACAAATAAATACTCATTCAGGCATTTTATCAAACACTTGGCCTACACATTACTACGTACATACCCTAATTTAGTTATAACTTATATTATAACAAATTCTTTCACAAAGGAGTTGTTATAGATACAACAAACATGTATTCAAGATTAATAGTCATGGCAAGTACAATCATGATAATAATTTCATTCAAACATTTCAACAAACACATGGAATGCATTATATTCAACATAATTCATATATATGTGTAATATGCGGAAAACATCGCATCTAAGTGCATGTGACAGCAATCAAGTCAGTCATAAATCATTAACTGACATTGAAGGCCTTGAAAACTATAACCTAAACATTTATAGTCTGCACCTTTCATCGATATACTCGTATCGAACTCAGCTTGTACACGAAGTCCTTGTCTACGGTACAACAGCGACCTATAGCATGAAATAGGTTAACTATTTCACCGATCTACCTATTTGGATACCTAAAACAGATTAGGGTTAGGATTTCTTACCTAAAAATAGAATCGGAATCACCGGTGTAGCGACACGGGAGAGGCGATTCAGCACGTGGAGCGTCAGGAACAAATCTCAGCAACTATCCCTAACTCTCTCTCTCTCTTCTCCTCACTTTCTCCCTCTCTTTTCTCTCTTCTCTCTCCTAGGGTTTAGAAATTTGTATGGAATGAGAGAGAGGTGGGTAAAGGGTCTTATATAGGCCCAGAACTGATCTCAATAGCCCCAAGGCCATGGTATACTTAGGTTATAGCCAAAAGTTGGTTGTGCCAAAAGTCGATTGTTTCGGGCCAACGGAGCTCATCTGGAGGTATGTTACTTGCATACGGTCCGGGGAAAGTTCCCTGACGATGGATCTAGTTCCCTGACGATGGATCTATGTCAGGTTAAGATTTCAGTCCGATCAGATTTGTGGATCGACCATGGTGGACCAGTTTCAGTTCAATGGTCATCGTCACTCGATCTGGGCCACAAGTACACCAACCTATGTAGGAAAATTTTCCTGATCTAAGGGTATATTTGGGTCAGAACCTAACGATCTGAAACCTTAAATTTGGCCTGCTAGTGAACCGCCTGAATTACTTAAATCTGAGTTCATTTTCTAAAGGTATTCGCGTTTCTCACGCACTTCGCTCCGGGCTCAAGTTGTGCATTTCTAGTTACATTTGGATTTGATTTTCGAGATGATTGTCAAGCCCAGTAAGGCGGTCATAACCGTATAGTTTCACGGTAATCAGACTTTCGACATGCGGTCCAGGTTCGATACAGAGTTTCAAGGTGCTCCCGAGAGCAACTGGGTTTTGAGATTGATCATAGGTTTCTAAGCAATGTAGCGTTAGCGATTCTACTAGTTTTGGATCTTACAGATCGTATAGAAAGTGATTCAAGCTAATTCCATAGATAATTTAGTTTAGCACTTAATTAATTTCTGTCTAATTTCTAAAGGATTTGGTCCTGAGTGATTTTGCCTAAGGTGGTACTCTGGTCGTTGTACGGATTTTTTCGAGACGTTACAGGGTCCGACCTTACAGATGAAGAAAAAGTGGGCTGCAGTGTGCACTCTTTGGCCATTGTCCATAGATCGGCCAACCATGCATAAGACCCCCCACATTCCTGGCTTAATTTCAGTAGTAACTCATGAGGACAGGGTTTCTATAAACTACCCCCTCATTGATGGACTGGCGGCCTTGGATTTGGTACCCTAAGGTACCCATGTGCGCCACATGAACTCTAGAGAGTTACTGCGGCCAAACCAGTGTGTAAATCCCACCGAGTTCATGGCCTTGGTAGCTTCACTGAGCCCCTCTAATGGATCGCGATTTGTGAACTCCCCGACTGTGATAAGTCCAGTGAACTCATGACAGTTACAGAGAACATTCACGTGAGACCCGACTCCAACCACTTATGAGTCTAAAAAACTGTGTTGCTCTACTACTCAAGAACTTAAACTGCATGGCTATCTTACTAAGCCAAAATCTAGTTTCGCCTATCAAAACACAAATCATATAGGAAATCCCATTCTAACAATCACATGAGTTTATATATACTTGGAATAAGATATAATTCAAAAAAGAAACTCTCAAATAAACAATTATCTCAAAACATTGTAATGCATTTTATATATCTTGCAGTTCAAGAGAAAATTACATGTGATCACAAAAGGAAAAGAAAATAGAATAAAGTTTTTATTTTATTTTATAGTTCTTCTGCCATGCCTAACGCTACCAAATATTTTTGTAAGTCTTCTTTGAGTTGAACCTGAGCTGTAATATGTTTTGATTTAGCCTAAAAATGATCTTTGCTTAATTTGGAACATCAGCTAATTTCCTCTCTAAAGAGGCAATTAGTTCTTCATTTTTAATCTACTCAGATCGTTCAGCATCGGCGGAATGAAGATTGGCCTGCATCTTCTCTTGGATCTTCTTTATATTCAACTCCTCTTCCCAATCCTTCGTCTCCAATTGTTGAATTTCCTTCTTCAAAAGAGCAATCTAATTCTGGATAACTATTCTATTATCAGTAGAAGCTTTCAGTTGCTCTTGGAAGGATAACTGCTCCTAATTATATTTAGAGACGATATAAGCAATTTGGGAAGCCTTCTCCTTAGAAGATTCCAGTTGTCTCCCGTATTTCAGAATCTCCAGAGCAACAACCATGTTCTCTGCCGATTTTAAAATAGTTACCAAATCATGAAATCTCAAGAGAGAGTCCCGTAAAGAAGAAACATTGATCTTCGCCATCTTTGCAGCACTGTCTAAGACCTCTATGGTAATATTTACATCTGACCATTGATCAGGGTCTTTAAACATGTGAATAGTTGCTAACATAAAATTTCTCATTAATGTCAGTTTATACGCAGGGACATTCTTGAAAGATAACAGATTAGATACTGTAGTAACAGAACTGGAGCTGGTTGTGCCACTTCGGGGAGGATTTCCTGCAAAATAAAGGAAGTTGTAATAAAAACCATGAAAGTCAGTGATATAAGAGCACAAGTAAAGAAAGAAATAAATATACCTTCTGCAAGAATCTGAGCAGTAGGAGATTGTGTCTCTCTAATGGAAGAAGGATCAGGCCTCATCATATCAGCAAAGGAAGGGGCTCTGGCCTCAGTGCTTGAATCAATGGTCGTTGGAGTTGGTAGATCAGTGGGTTCTATTGGAAAAATGATTCCACGGGCCACCACCCTTGGTATCACCAGGGGGGCCAAGGAAATTCTCGCTAGGACCGATGGCGCAGCGGGAGGAAGGTCTTCAGGAGGAGTATCGCCCGTCCTAGTGTTGATAACATGAGTACCTGAAATAAAGGAAATAGCAATTATGATGAAAATAACGATGGCAAGCAAAAGATTAAATGATATGATTGCAGGAAATTTCTTACTCGGCGAGTATCCGTACTCCTCATAATCTAGAGGCTCATCATCTCCCACTTCTACTGTTGTTGGGATTTTTGCAGGAATATCAGTAGAGGGAGGAGCTTCGATTTCAATTTTTTGGGGAATTGATGAAGGATGTTCTTCGCCAGTAGAAACACCCTCAATAACAGTAACATCCTCATCATCAATGTTAACTTCCTCCTCTTTAAAATCATCATCCCCGTTGGCTTCCTCGTCATCTTCTCGGTACTATATTCAATGGAAGCAGTTCCTTCAAATGATGAGGGTGAATTCTCTCCCTCTATTTCTTCTTCTTCTTCTATTTCTTCGATCATAACTTGCTTCCCTTTAGAGGGGGAAATTCTATTACTTCCTAGTTGAAGGTCCTTATCAACCGGGATTGGAGAGATTGGGGCAGCAATTCCTTCTTGATGCAAGGGAGGAGAAGCCTGAGAACCCGATCGGGACCTTGTCATCGGGGAAGATGGACTAAGGCGAGCAGGTTGAGGGGCGGGAGAAGGAACTAGGGTATCTTGAGATACGGCAACATTCTCTTAAGTTGGAGAGGGAACTTTCGTCACCTCTTCAACTACTCTATTGGAGCGATTCATGGGACCTTTTCAAAATCCATAATGACCCCGTGGGCTATCCATCCCTCTAGCGTGTTGGTGGGTTTCCTTTCACGAATCAGCTCTTCTAAGGATATCTTCTTGCAGAGTTAACCGGGAAAAGGCACATGACTCCTTTCCGGTACAAAGCCTATTCCTTCTTCAAATCTATGGCCCTTGAGCTTCGATGGTGAAATCCATATCGGGTGAGTCACTGGTAAGCATTTATTAACTAGATACGATTGATGGACCCACCACCTCATATAACCATACGAAGCACGGGTGGTGCGATTACTGCCTGGAATTATAAAAGTAGATCAGACTCGACTGCCTAGCAACTACTTCCATACCATCGCCCAATTATACGGGCCAGTTCCATAGCTACGTAATCTCCTCATTACCAATCCACAGTCCTCTGGAATGGTTTGATCAAAACTAAATTGGCAAGCGAATCGGCTCGGGTAGTACGGCTCCCTCCAAAACTCTACTCCCTCTCTTAATGGAAGGTTGCAGGATCAAATGGAGAGGTAAAATGCTCTTTCCCTCGAAGTAAGTGACTCGGTGTCTACCATATCCATATCTTCAATATACCGGTACAGGTAGAACTGAAAGAAATCGACTGTGTCAGTTGCTGAAATTATGTTGACAACCCAATCATATGATCTTTTAGCCATGGTTCTCTTCTGAAAGAACCACAGAGGAATATGAGAGGGGTGGATATATGCTTTTTCCGGAGCTTCAAAGGTCCATGGGAAATAAACAACTAGCCAACCGGTAATATAATGCTAAGAAGTGTATGTAGAAGAAGCGCCAACAGCAAGACTCTTTACGTGAGTTGCTATCTCCCCAAGTGCTTTATAGATAGAACACAAGACTAGGGGGGCAAGGGAATGCTTATGGCCTTCTGCCATGGCACCAGCAACGACGAATACTGTGGGGCGAATGGCATCTGCCCATTTTGAGCTAGGAAGAATGACCATGCTTAACCAATAGACGATGAATGCTGCAAGTTCACCATCGAGACTATATTCTACACGTTCCTTTATCTTTGCACGAAGATTTGTTGGTTCTTGCGAATGGCAACCACTGCAACTAAGAGAAGGAAGGGAGAGAACAGATAGTGAGAAATATAAGAAATCAAAATACAACAAGAAGCGATTTATGAAGCGGAGATTTATCGAAGGGCTCAGGTAAAGTGCGTAAGCCATTGTAAAGGAGAGATCTTGTGAATGTTTGGAAACTTTGACATCTCTTTGAAGAGTTCTGTGATTGTTTCTGAAATTGAGGCCACTCGGGCAAGCGAAGAGATGAAAGCCAATTCTTCATTGGTGGGAATGAACTCGTCATAAAATTTCCATATAAGTGGCAGGCCAACAATCTGGTGGAGATCCCAGAGCGAGATACTCATTTCCCCTGCTGGAAAATGGAAGGAGCTGGTCATGAGACACCAGTAATTGAGAAAGCCTTTCATAATGGAGGTCTCCTTATAGAAGTGCTGGGAAGTGACTTCTATTGCATTGTATATGTAACACCCCAAATTTTTACCACTTGAAATTAGACGTCCTTAGGCAATGGGTCAATCCTAACACCTTATTAATTTCTCAAAACTCAATCTCAAAGTCCAAAATCCCTTTTTAACCCATTTCCTTCAAAATCTCACCTTTCACCACCTTATTCTCTAAAAATTTTTAATTACTTTCATATTAGACATGAGTCCTACAGTTTAGGTGAGGAAGAACAATACTTAAATTAAAATTTACTATAAATAGTAAATAAATAAATAAAATGGATTTTTAGCTATTAACCTTTTGGAATCTCACGAAATAAGTAGGCTATTTGGATAAACCAGCTTCTCCTACCCCAAAAATATATATTGCACATCAAATAACTTTTCCTGTTTACAAAATACACCCATTTCAAATATCGGGTGGCGAAACCACCCCAGATAGGACAGCGATACAGAGGGCCCGGTCGGGCCGCATCAGGCTGGCGGCTCGTTTTCGGCAGAAAAATTCTGCAATATACGTCCGACTTTGAAAAATTATATCTCCCTCACTATAACTCCGATTTAGGTGATTCAAAAGTCAGATTGAAGCTTGATAAGTCTAGTTTCATATAAAAATAAGTGAAAATATAATAAATTATTTAATATAGTTAAATATAGGTCATTGTGATAACTATCTGAAAATCATCAGTTTGGACAGCTGCTGCTTCTAGAATTATTAGAATTTTTCTACAACATGAAACCTAATAAAATTTGGTAAAGATGAAGTAGACTTGATGATGAACTACTAAAAAATAATTAAAATAATATACTAATTAAAAGTGCCAGAAATGGGCGTAGAACTGCCCTAAGATCTTATTCTGTCATAATTAGGGCACGCTTTAGTTAAGTACTAAACTGAACAATCAGTAGAATTAGCTTGAACTACTTTAAATACGAACTGCAAGACCCAAAACGAGTAGAACCGCTAATGCTATATTACCCTATAACATAGGAACAATCTCATTACCCAGTTACTCTCGGGAGCATCACGAAACTTCATATCGGACCTGAACCGCACGACAATTATGACTGCCTTGCTGGACTTGACAACCAACTCAGAAATCAAGTCCTGACTGTGTCCAGAAATGTACAACTTGAGCCTGGAGCGAAGTGTGTGAGAAAGGTGAATATTTTTGGAAATAAAATTCAAACTTAAGTAAACTGAGACGTATCACTTGCGGGCCAAATATAAGGATTTAAACCGTCAGAATCTGACCCAAATACACTCTTGGATCAGGGGAAATTTTATACACATATCAGTGTACTTGTGGCCCTGATCGAGTGACAGTGACCGTTAAACTGAAACTGGTCCGCTACAGTCGATCTATAAACTTGATTAGAATGAAAACTTGGCCTGACCTAGATCCAATGTCGGGGGGCTTAAGTCCAACCGCACGCAGAAGGGGGGCCTCCAGAAGTGTTCCGTTGGATCGAAACAAGCCTCCTTTGGCTATAACCTAAGTATACCTTGGCCCTGGGGCCATTCCCATCAGTTCTAGGCCTATGTAATGGCTTTAAACCCTCTCTCACATATTCCATACGAATTTAGAAACCCTAAGAAAGAGAGGAAAGAAAAAGGGAAGGAAAGAGAGAAAGAGAGAGAGAGAGAGAGAGAGAGAGAGAGAGAAGTTGGGGTTGCTCCTCATTTGTATCGCTAATCCGGCGATTCTGACTTCGTTCTTAGGTAGGAAAACCTAACCTTAATCCGTTCTAGGGTTTCAATTGTTGCAAGTAGTGAAGTAGCTGACTTAACTCATGTTATAGGTTGTCATTCCATCGTTGATGAAGACTTAGAGTCTCTATCGAATTCGTTATGCTTCTACAGTGTAAGGTGCGGACTATAGACGTATAAGTTATGGTTTTCAAAGCTTTCAATGTCAGTTAATGATAGATTCCTGACGTGGATGCTATTTCACATGTAAATTGCGATGTTTGTTTTACATTTCAGTTATATACGAACTATGTAGAGTTTAGCGAATTCTTTGTATTTATAGAAAGTACCGTATACGTATGAAATTTGAAAGTGTGTTTACCATGATTAATCACCGTGTGTATATACTAGTTATGCGTGTAACAACTCCTTGGCGAAAGGATTCGCCCTAATATATGTTTGGGCCAACTTACGTTGTGTAGGCTAAGAAGTGTAGTCTAGGTGTTTGTGAAAATGCTGGTATAAGTAAGTACTTAGGAGATAATGCTTTAAGTGGGTGTTGAGATAGGATTCTTAACTACCTTAGGGATGTGTATGATTTCTTACATGTAAGTTTTTTAGTTTCTTCGCTTTACTTGTGAAAGGTATGCGTATGGATTCTTGTTTATGTTACATCTTATAACATGCTCGATAATATGATTAGACTACTTGGTTACTCCTGTTCTGACTACTTCACATGCTTATTGGTTAAGGTTGAATGTGTATGGGGATATGCTATGGTCTAGGCAATCGGTAACAGACTTTGAGTTCGTGGCTGAGATTATTCGCCACATAAGACGTGTTTGACGAACCCAAGTCGTACTAGAGTTGTCGGCAGTGGTTAGGCCACATGAAGTGTTTACGTACTTCATGTCAATCAACTTAAGGTGCGCTCGTAATAGTCTAGCTCGCCAAGTAACCCGATTGACCCGATGTATGTTCACCATGTATGGATGCTCTTGCTTGAACCTAATGTACCAAACTCACCATTGGAAAACCCTAGTAACCTTGGTACCTCGATCCGCTAAGACTCATGAGCTGGGCATGGTGGTATGGGACACTATAGTCGAGTTGTCGGCCTATGCTAGGGCGACGAGCCTCCCCGTAATGACCAGTGAGCAACACAGCCTCGTGAGCCAAATATGGTAGTATGGGACACTGTATTCGAGCTGTCGGCCTACACTGATCAGGTGACGAGCCCTTTGTAGTGACCTCGAGAGTACTCTGAGCCTACGCGGAGGCGACGGCCCTTCTGTAGCAACAAGAGTATAAACTAGGCCTGCACTGATCAGGTGACGAGCCCTTTGCAGCGACCTAGAACCGTAATATCATATGAGATTGACTAGGACTGACGACCCTAAAAAGGATCGTTGTTTGGGAAATGATATAAGGGAGGTACCTTAGTTTCCCAATCCTGTTATATGAAAAGGACTAATAAGAACTTAGTAATCACGCTCATAACATCGCACTGCATGTGCCCTGGGTTGAAGAGCACAGAGGGAAGAAAGCATGCCCCGACCGTAAGATGGTGTCGCATGAGGGAGTGTAGGCGAGGGCATACATCATGAATATATTTCATCCTTACATTAATAAGAGTATCTAGGAATGTCTGATATGTCTGCTTTATCATTACTGTTTGACTAAGTTGATAACATGTTAACCTTTATTCTATGATTCCGCTGAGTTGATCACTCACTCCCACGTTCTGGGACGGTATTTTAAACACCAACCAGACTCTGTTGTAGTTGCAAATAATGGCGATGCTTGCGAGGCGGAGCCTGACTTTTATGATGATGAAGAGGAGTTCTTCTTCATGCAGTTATCAGGCAGGTCTATGTAGACCTCGTGCTGATTCGACGAGATTACAGGGCTATATGATTTAGTTGAACACTTTATATTTTTAGTATTTTGCACAAATTAGAAACAGCACATGTATATGTTCAGCCTGGTGACATACTCATACTCTGAAAATTATGAAATACTTATGTACTGTATATATCTATCACAGTCTTCCGCTTGCCTAATTACATTAACTCTGGAGTATGATATGCTGTTTAGCTTAATCCCACTTATGTTTCAATGCACTCATCATAATCATCATTATCTATGTTGTACAAGTGATGCGTTGGAACTCGGGAGTTGAGCTTTGCTCGACCCCCGATTTTCAGGGTGTTACAGTATATGTCAATCTTGATCAGCTTCTTGGAACGCTTTGCCAGAATTGCTGTTACCCAATCAAAATAGTAAGTGCGGGTAGTTAGGAGGCCCCTAGTTCTGAATTCTTCATGGCCCCAAAGTGATTCGCGATCCCTGAAACGTTGTTGGAGTGTTTCATAGAAGTGAGTGGGGAATAAAGCATGAGGATCATGGGAAGGGGTGAGGAAGATCATCAGATGGACTTCGCTGATCTGCTGCCTTGGCTTCTTTGCTAACAAGGTTCCCTATAAAATTCTAGGTTCTCTTGATGCCTAGGATTCTGTGTAAGCTAGTTTTTCTCCGTCCATTTGATTTGAGGGCTCGCAATTGAGAATGGACTGGTGGCGATGGAGGTTTAGTGGGTCACCATCATGCCTTGTCTGTAGGGGTTATCGAACTTCATGATACCCTCGATGACTTGGACCATCTCCCAAGAGTTCTGAAGTTTTTTTTTATTGTGCTCTTCTATCTTCTCATGAAATTCCTAAGCCTTATTGCAGCGAGGCTTCTTCGATCTAGAGGGAGGGTGAGAGTCTTCTCTGGCCGGTGGTTTCTGGCTCATAGTTGGCAAATGGGTTGTCAATTTCAACCACTCCCCCCAGTCAAATTCACGGCCATGTTTCGGAGGTCGTTCAATTTCACCCATCAATATCACCCTATGAATGGGGGAGGGTAGTGTGGCAATACGGTCAGAGAAGTCAAAAGTGGGGAGAACAGGTTCTTTTATGTAAGCGGGATGCCTGCTAGTGGTTTTAAAGCGCTTCCTTTGTGGTTGTTCGGAGGGTGGAGATGGAGATGGTTCAGTGGCATGGGAAGACGAGGGGTTTGGTAAATTTTGATGAGAAGGTTGTGTCATAGATGGTTCGATAAGGCGGAAGGTTCTCTTGGTACGAGCCATTGGGTCAGAGAGGACAAGTATTGGAAATATCTTAGATATGAGAGAGAAGTTCGAGACACTAAGTACTTGGGAAATTTTCAGGCAAAGGGACCTTTTGCGTGGGTGCGCACAAACGAATGCAGTTGCGCAGAACAGTGCCAAGTACAGAAGCCTTGCGCAAACAGGGAGTCTGTTGCGTAGGTGCGCGCAAACATAAATGGTTGCGTGGGGATGTGTCACTCAGGCAGAGTTTCGGCAGAAAACAAGAAAGTGAAATAATGAGGAAACGGTTCTGGTATTTTTAGAGGATCGGACCCGTTTATGAGAACCAATTGACCTTTGCATGGACCCCCGTAAACGAAGATTTAACAAGTTAAAAAGATTAAGGTTAATCCTGTTCTTTTATCTAGAAAGGGATAAACAAAAAGGATCAAGGGGGCATCTGTTGAGGCATAAAATAAAGGATCCAAGATGAATCAGAAAAAGGAAGATTGGAAAGCAAGAACAAGGAGAAAGTGATAAAATAAGAAGGTTCATGGCACTTGCGCGAACTCGTGCAAATCATACTGGTTGCGCGGGATCCCATAAACACTCATATTGTTTGTGCGCACGTGCGCAACACCTGGTTCAGATGGTTCAAAATGAATGGTTGGATCTAATGGAAGGTGGATCCCATGGCATGGAGATCGAGGGTTCACACGTGTGGAGGCCTATAATACCCCACTCCCCATCTCATTTAAGGAGGTTGAAGATTCCAAGAAGATCAGAGCTTTAAAGAAGAAGAGAGTTTTGAAGGAATTCAAGAGAAGGAAGAGAAGTAGGTTGTGTTGGTCTACGCAACTAGTAGTGCAGTTGCGTGGGCCCGCGCAAACACTACTGGTTGTGCGGGTATAAATGAATGGGTCAAAATACTATCGAAATATTATCTTTCTTCATTTCCAGGGTTTTCTCCGGAAGGAAGACAAGAGATCATTGTATTCCTCTCAATAAGATGACCAAATCACAAACCAAAATGTTGCCGAATTGATATTCAAACTCTTGCAATACATGAATTTCAGATATGCTATCTTAGAATTAAGGGAAATTAAAGGATGTAAATGAACTCATTATGAATAAAATGACGATCGTTCTCTATACACTCTCTGCTATGATTGAATAGGATAATCTCCCAAATTGAATGCATTTGTTTCTTATCGAAAAAAATACATGTATGGTAACATGATAATGATGATTGTGAGTTGTTCGTTGAAATGATAATGATGATTGTGAGTTGTTAGTTGAAATGATAGATATGATTTAATGGATGGTGAATTATAGCATATGCACTGATGATGGATGAGTAATTATTTATAGTCCTTATGACATTGTTTATGTTAATCATGAAGTGAAAATGATCCTCATGGTAATGATGATAATATTATATATATATATATATGATGACAAAACATGCTTATTGTCACGCCCCAAACTCAGAAACCAGGCTCACAAAATTTTCGATCGCCGAATCTGGTGCCGACAACCTCCATAGTACCCCATTCTCGGCTTCCAACATCCATCCGCCAGATTCCAATCCTGGGATCCTACAAGGAGGATTTTTAATGTGCATTTGTTTCATAACAAGCATAACCATAAGTTTACTCAAATCACAAAGACAACATCATCATCACATATCCACTAATATAAACATTTGAATACAATGCTGAAGGGAAATACATATGTCGAAAATCAAAGCTTCAGAAGACCGTTGCATGCTCCAAGCTCAATGCTGCTGCAACCTAATGCCACCTGCATGCATCTATCGTGCATAAGCTTATAGAAAGCTTAAAGAGTGGTAAAAGTGTGTGCACAAGGTAAGTGCCAAGTATGCGATACAATGCCATAAATCATATGATATTAGGGTAAGTGGAAATACTGGCAATCCATAAATCATACAATAACAGAGTAATGTGGAAACATACTGGTAAGTCCATGAATGCTATCAGCCATATCAAGGATATGCGATGCAAAAAAATATAATAAGCTAATATCATATACTGAGGAAGCAATGTAAATCAACTATGCAAATGAGGAGTCATAAAGAATCATATATCAGATGTCAAGGATTCAACGTAATATGCAATTCCTGATGAGTTCAGGAATATCATCAACCGTATCTAGGCCATGCAGAAAACATAGTAACCCAAAATGTCATATGTCACGGATGTAATGCAATATGCGATGCGAATGAAATGACCGTTCTGGAGTGTGAAGTCAGGATGATAGTACGTAGTATCGCAAGCTACGAGATCTACTACAAGGGACTTCTATCCAAACCAGTTCCATACCTAAATTTGGATAGTCAGACTCAATGTGGTAAACTCTTGATCTCAGGTTAGTCTCACGCCCCAACCGAAATCCTGACCATTGTGAAGGTACATGTAACAAACAGTTGCGCACCACCAGCCCGAGTAGATAGTGAATGGATGAATGAATGAGTATGCAACTCCTGCTCAATAAGTCCATATATCAGTACTTTATATCTTTGGGATCATCACCAGGGTCTAGTACACTCTACGCCAGCTTACCGCCCCATCAAGCGCATAATATAACTGGGTAAGTGGAAGAGACCTCACTACTCGCCTACCAATATCGGCCCGGCTCATCGATAGCAGACCCATTTAGGAGCTGGTCAGATTCAGCCTAGCTATGCCTACTCCCTTAGGCGGATAAGGCCACATCCCCTCCCAACCGACCACAACACAGTGGGAGACGCGGCCTACTGGTATACGGCCCTCATGCGCTCATATATATCTACTAGGTCTCGATATTAGGGCGTCCTCTGGTACCAAAAGGGTTTAGGAATTTTCACCCAGAGCCATCTATGGCAGCCTGATGCTAGTAACAAATTTTTGGTGTCCCATCTGGCCATCCATGATATGCCTGTGGAGGCTATGGCCTTGATATCGCTAGGGCGTACAGTAATCATAACACACAATGTAAATGCATGAGTCATACAATCCAATCATGCATCAATCCTACGCATACCGTGTACTCATGTGAGACAATCTCTGCCTATTAGGAAGTCTCATAACAACATGTCCAATGACATATGCAATGGTCAACCACAACTTATAATAAACGTCAGATGATGCGTATGGGCATGTATCATGATGTTATGCTATCACATCGGCATCGATAATCGGCCTCGACAATCGGAATCGATAATAGGAATCGGCAATCAGAATCGGCCTCAACAATTGGTATCGGCCTCAACAATCGGCCGAACAAGGCCTAAGGGAAGGTCACAATGTGGATATTAAACCATTATTGCCCATCAATGTAGACATTTAACCAACATTGCTCCCAATGAGTGGCCACATAAAGCCAAATGTATAGTGGGCCCATGGCCTCACACAATGGCCTAATGTACATCACGATGGGCCTCACTCAAGGACCTATTACACATCACAACGGGCCAAATACACGGGCCTAATATACATCACCATGGGCGACGACCCATGGTCCTCAAATACATCATAATGGGCTACGACTCATGGGCCTCAATATACATCATAATGGGCCATAATCCATAGGTCTCAATATACATCAAGTGGGCCGCATCAATAGCCGCACCAATGGTCCTCATATACAGCGAGTGGGCCGCATTAATGAGCCGCACCAATGATCCTCATATACAATGAGTAGGCTGCATTAATGGGCCGCACCAATGGGCCTCATACACATCAAGTGGGCTGCATCAATGGGCCGTACTAATGGGCCCCAAATACATCAAATGGGTCGAATCAAATGGGTCGTAACAAATGGGCCGAATCATATGGACCAAGTCAAATGGGTCAAATTAAATGGGCCGATTCAAATGGGCTAAATCAAATGGGCCAAGTCGAATGGGCCCAAACCAACCACACCATTCATCTATAGCTAGAGATCATTTTAGAGCATTATCACAAAATGAATCATATCCCAAGGATCATCTGAACCATACCACAAATGGCAGTGGTGATAATGATTTTCCACTGTTGAATTCTAGTGGGCCCCATCATAGTATTTATTTCCCATCCAGTCTGTTCATAAGGTCACAAAGACCTGGATGAGGAGGAAAAATATATATTATATTGATTCAAAACTTCTGTAATCCAAAAAGGGGGTTTCAATGTAGACGTTCAAATCCACTGTTTGTTGTGGTGTGGTCCACCTGATAACTGGATCTGTCTTATTTTTCTTCCCAAGCCTAGGACTGGCTCACCAAATGGATGGATGGTTTGGATAAACTAATACATCAGAGTGGGGTCCACTTACGTGGCCCACCTAAGACGGCTCGCCAAATGGATGGATGGTTAGGATGTAACATATACATCAGATTGTGGGGCCCACCGTCCAACCATCTGGACGGTGCGGCTAAGACCCATACATCACGGTGGGGTGACGAGCTCACCAAATGAATGGCCGGTTTGGAAGTAATACATACATCATAGGGTGAGGCCCACGTCCCAGCTGGACGGTGGGGACTCCACATGTGTGGTGAGTCCCACCGTCCAGCAAACGGTCGGACGGTGTGGATAAGACCCATATATCATATGTGGCTGGGTCCCACGGAACTTGCTTATGGACAGCAGCTGGTGTGAGGTACCCAGCCATTCCGTCCAGCAGGTGGGTCCCACATGGGGTCCACCACA
Source organism: Magnolia changhungtana (assembly GCA_030180095.1). Taxonomy (NCBI): domain Eukaryota; kingdom Viridiplantae; phylum Streptophyta; class Magnoliopsida; order Magnoliales; family Magnoliaceae; genus Magnolia; species Magnolia changhungtana. The sequence goes on from JASAUF010000638.1 coordinate 1,681,288, forward strand.
TACAGACATGCACACACACACATATATACCATATATGTATATATAATATAATATTATATTATTATTATATATACTTTATATATATATATATGCAAGGGGTGCAGGGTGCAGCGTTCAGCATCCAAATCTTTTGAACGTGCTGGATTAACGGTGTGGATATAAAATAGAGACATCAAAGTGGGTCCCACCCACACGTGTGGGGTGGGCCACGCCCTAACAGATGGACAAGGTGGATACTAAACACATACCTCGTGATGGACCTGCAGAACTTGCAGCGTCAATCCAGCAGTTAGGAGGGCTGCTGGCCCCCTGGACATCCATTTGACGGATGGTCTGGATGGGTGCCTCGTCTAGGTGGCCCCGTGTTTAGGCAAAATGGACGGTATGGATATACTCATACCGTAAGGTGGGACTCAGAACTTGCTGGCATCAATACGGAGGCAATCTGCTGCTCATCTAATAAATGGATGGAGCTGATAAAAATCATGGCGAGTTCCACCCGTCTCTGGTGGATGGTGGTGGTACACCACATCATGGTGCGTCCCACATGAACGAACGGTGTGAATAAGTTACATACAATATGGTGGGTCCACGTGGTGGCCCACCCGAGCCGGGATCAAGCTGATATTTGTGATTTCCATTCATCCAGATCGGGCAGCAGGGTTGGCCCAATGGCTGGATAGTTTGAATCATGCATGCACATAATAGGTGGGCCACACCGACAAGGAAGGAGAGAGAGAGAGAGAGAGAGAGAGAGAGAGAGAGAAATCGGATGGTGGAGGGGCCCCACCACTATGGGCCCCTCTATTCGATGCATACATCAAGATGGGTCCCACCATATGTGGGCCCTCAAATCATAAAATCAAATAATAAAATCACTCACTGTTAAATCTCATCTTCCTTCTTCCGCCAATGCATGCTAGAGCTCTAATGGATGGACTTCAACGGTTGAGATCGATCATGGAGGGTGGGATTGGATGGTAGGAAGGTGGGCCACACCTAACTCTTTCTCATGGAGAGCTTGGACGTTCACCTCCCATGGTTGTTTGGGAGAATGAGTTTTGAAATGAGAGAGAGAGAGAGAGAGGATGAGATGTAAGAGAGAGGGATGGGTGAGTGAGTGATGGGTGATGGGGAGAGTTGACTTTAGGATACTTGTGTAAGAGAGAGGTAAGGGTTGCTTGTACTTGAGGATGGGATGCAGTAATGGGTTGAGTGATGGGTGTACTTTGACAAGTGAGGTGATTGATGGGATTGATTTGACATGTTATAGAGATTCTCTTGGGATTTCACAAATATGCTGCATTTTCTTCTAACTGAACGCAGGCTCACATCTCCTGGTCCGGGTATCGCCTCGGCACGCAAGACGCGATGTAGGAACCGAGGTGATAGCACGGTCGCTAGGGTACAAGTCATGGGTTAAGCTAACTCAGATCGACAAGATGTAACTCAAGGATGCGCGCAACTGCTATCTACGCATCGCGGGTCACCGAAATTCAACCAGGAGGACCACGGAAGCCTATAGAACAGTACGAGCTAAAATACGGGTCTCACACTTAGTATAACATCATGATACATGCTTATACGCATCATTGGTATGTCTGTTATGAGGGATGATTAATTATAACATATGTCATTGGGCTGAGATGTTTATGGGACTCCTTGTGAGACAGAGTTGCCCCACATGATCGCGCGATACAAACAAGTTTGATGCATGACTGGATGGTATGACTCATGTTTTGTGTGACATGATCACTTTACGCCCTAGCGACATCAGGGATGTAGCATCCACAGGCTTATCATGGATGGTTAGATGGGACACCAGAAATGTTTGGGATTTAGCATATGGGCACTTCGGATGTCCATGGTTGAAAGTTCCTAAACCCCTATGGCCAGGGGATGCTCCAACATCGAGACTGGGTGGATAATATGAGTGCCTGAGTGTCAAATTCCAGTAGACGGTGTCTCCCACTAATCGTGGTCGATTGGAAGGGGGTGTGACCTTACCCGCCAGGGTGAAGGGAGCTCAGCTAGGTTGAGTTTGACCAGCTCAGAAAATGGGTCCGTTATCGACATGCCAGGTAAATATTGGTAAATTACTAGCCAGGCGAGTAGTGAGGTCTCTTCCACTCACCTGGTTGCGTGCGATGGGGCGGCAATCCAGTGTGGAGTGTACTAGACCCCGGTGATGATCTCAGAGATGTACGGTACTGATATGTAGACTTACTGAGCAGGAGTTGCATACTCAGCATTTGACTCATTCATTCACTATCCACTTGAGCTGGTAGTGTGCAACCAAATCATTATGTGTACGTTCATAATGGCCAGGATTTCAGTTGGGCGCGCGACCAACCTAAGATCAAGAGTTTACCACATTGAGTCTAGCTTTCCAAATTTATGTATGAGACTGATTTGGATAGAAGTCTCTTGTGATAAGCCCCGCAGCTTGCGATACCATGTACTATCATCCCGACTACACACTTCAGCTTTATCATTTCTTTTACATTGCATATTGCATTGCATCCTCTGCATATGACATATTGTGATGCCCCGTCACTGTGGTCACATGTGGGCGGGCACACGTGGGCGGACGCTAATGTGGGCCTGGGCGAGCTACCAATGGTTGGCAGGCTACTGTGCACACAGTGAAGGCAGAACCTTGTCCCACATATTCGTGGACTCGTTAGGATTTGCATATTGCATTGCATCCTCAGTATATGACATTTGACTTACTATGTCTCCGTATTGCATAGCCAATCTACATTGCTTCCTTAGTATAGGACATTGGCTTATTATGTCTTTGCATCGCATAACCTGGATAAGGCTGATGGTATTTATGGACTTGCCAGTATTTCCGCTTACTCTGATATTCATATGCTTAGCACATGCATTGCACACACATACACCACCCTCTAAGCTTCTTATAAGCTTATGCACGACCGTTGCATGCAGGTGACATTAGGTCACAGCAACATTGATACAGGAGCATGTGCTAGAGCTTTTATAACACCCCGTATTTTCAGGACCCAAGTATATAACCCGTTTCCTAAGAATCCGAGTGTTAGCTTATAAAATCCAGTGTAAATTTGAACCATTTATCATTAATCAGAGTTAACAGCAACGAAGCTAGATTAAACCATGCATTGTATAAAAACATTCTGATCATTACAAAATTCCAAATGTAGCGCCCATACAGGACTTATACAATCTCAAATAACAAAGTTCATATAAGTAAAAATAAGGATGGATCAACTAGTGATGGAACTCAATATGGGCTGCAGGGACCCTGTCTAGCTCCTCAGCTACCCGATCTACTCTAGCAACCCAGTAAACAGCATCGGCTCGTACTACACCTACATCAACTGTTACGGTTTGATAGCGTCAATGGCTATCGCAGTGAGAAGCACCCTCTAAGATGGCGCACTCATCATTCATCAACCAATATAGATTGCAAGTCATAGAATTAGATATATTAAGCAGGGCATTTCATAATCATACGTATATGCTCAACAATTAATCAATTATTAGGATCTCATCATAAGTAAAATGTAATGGCAATCACAATGCAAGGAAACATGTTGAAATAACCAAGCAATCCACCATACGACTTTCTATTACACCCGAGAATCGCATTTGTACGTGAACTCCGCAAGATGGCTAGAAAATCGATAGCGAACTTCAGCTCCACCCGAAAATCATGGTACAACTGAACACCACAAGATGGCTAGGAAAACAAACATATAACTCTAGACCACCCGAAAATCATGTCATACATGAAACTGCAAGATAGCTAGAAAATCGATAAACGAACTTCAGCTCCACTCAAAAATCATGGCACGACTAAACTCCGCAAGATGACTAGGAAACAATAGGATGTGTAAATATAACTAATAAGCCACAAAGGGCACTAATGACCCATCCAAGCCACAAGAGCAAATGTGCGATTCAAGCCATGTAAGGCAAATGTGGACCGCAGGATCATGAATACAAGGTAAGTTCCATTCAATTCATCATTCAAGTGCAAGTGGTAGTATATAAATAAATTGATACATATACAATAAAGGATAACATGTTGTCATCGAACCAGTCATGCATGTTATAATTTAAAAGAAGCGGTTATCGTCCAACACATGATTTAACTATACAACAAGTTAGCATGTTCAATAGTAAAGTAAGTAACTCAGTTAAGGGAATTGTGCCATCATCTATATCTAGATTGATAAAATCAAGTGGGAAGCTCAAAGGGTGAGTCCTCACCTTGGTCAACGACCTAGTTGGGTGTGGCCGGCTAGATGGCACGAATGGAGCCCAATTGAGTCAACCTAATTAATAAACATGTGACCACGGCTTAATCAAAACATCAAGGGAGATAGTAAATACTTGACTTCCACGGTCAGTATACTAAAAGAAACAAATGAAGTGAGTTGTGATTTACCTCGACTCAGTAACTTAACTTGGCAACTCGGATTCGAGCAAAACGACAAGTTATGAATTCAACTATGACCCGCTGAGTTGACTCACTCCCACACACTCTCTCTCTTCTCCACCCTCTTTCACTTTCTCACTCCCTTCCTCTCTTTTCTCTAAACCTATAGAATCAACTTCTCATTTTAGGCTTATGCTCTTAAAATAGTCTGGAAAACGGATGGACGGCGCGGATATAGAATGCATATGTCAAGGTGGGCCCCACGGTAAGAGCCGTACCTAACCCACTCCCCCATCTATGACTACAAACAATTGTATCAACCACTATAAAGCAAAGTTGCACACAGCTCTCTGCTAAAAGGTGTATGTAGCAAACATGTATAATCGGGACCATCGATCTGGTTGGATATCATGTGGATGGGCACTAGGCCAAAAATTTCGGTGATTCCAACTATTCAGATTGCCGAATGGCTGAATGTGGACCTCTGTTTTAACCATGAAGAAGTAGACTCCAATTAATTTTATTTTTGAAACATGGCCTGTCTACGTGATGGCCAATTAAAACAACAATTCTGATCATCGCATCTTTAACACACGTACCATGTGGACGGTACAGCATGGAGGTTTTATTAGCGCACCTCTGCACATAAGCGTTACTCCATGGATCCGTCAATGAGTAGATTTGTGACATTTTTCAAATGACCCAACAATTACAGGGTTTTGATTAATGTATGAGACAATGTTTGGAGGCCATAATATGATGGATCAATGGAATGACAACTTCTAAAAGGATGTATACATGATTTGGACAAATGAATGGCTGAGAAAACTTCAGCTGATCTAACCGGATTGCCAAGGTGGAGTGGAGACAGTTTCCCAATTTCAGAAACAGTGTGTTTCTAGGCCTGATTTGTGGCTGAATTTGCGTGCGCATGCATGCGATCCAATAGTGAATCGACCATGATTTTGTTCGTCCCCGGGCCCTTTACAAGATGGACGAATCAGATCGATCCATCAGGTAACATAGGTGAGCCACGATTCAATGACAACGGTCCCTGCTCGACCGTCTGACGAAATTTCAAAAGGAAAAGAAGAGGGAAATGCTTTCCTCTTTCGGGCGGGCACGGATTAGCGCCCGTCTGACCGTGCCAGTGGCTGGGTGCTCCACAAGTGCACTTGTAGTTGGTGCACATGCACCACTGGTGGAGCCCACAGCGAGGCTCCTTCCCAATCCACACTTTTCATCAGTTTCATCAGCTCAAAATAGGGCCCACTACGAAGAATAAAGTAGATCCATGACTCAAGTGGGCCATAGCATCTGCCTTGTGGCCCTTAATTGCCAACCACCGTCGAATACAATATCTGTGAGAAATCTAACCAGTTCATCAGTTTCAAAGTACCATATACTAGGTAATAATCAATATAATATCTGTATTATAAACATATATATATATCTTATATTGCATTTATATTTTATATTAGTAATTATTTATTTACTTTGAAACATTATATATATATATATGTGTGTGTGTGTGTGTGTGTGTGTGTGTGTGTGTATACATGTATATTTTTCTTTCTTTTATATATGTATAATTATTAATAAAATATTCAAAGTGTACTATAGCTAATAAATACAATATTATTATATATTCATTATAATAAATATTAGAAATTTATATTTCAGATTATGTAATAAGAATACATTTACATGTTTGTTTAGCATAGTACGTTAATAGTTATAGATAAGTATTGATTTATAATCATTAATAATTATAATGTATTTTTGTGATTATGCACGCACATATAGTATAGTAAAATTGATATAAAGTGATATTATATATATATATATATATTATATACATACTACAATAGTATATAATTAAATATGTAAATATACATCAATTATATGATGATGTGTTACGTACAATTTATTTTATATATGGTTTAAACAACGTAAAATAAGTAGTATACATAATTTGTATAATTTAAGTAATATATGTATTATTACAAATGACTAAAAAAATTATTTTATTTTATAACACATATACATTTAAAATGAGTTATTATGGATCACTTAAGATAGGCCACCTATCTGACCTTGAGGTAGATCTATAACTCAGGTGGGCCTCATCTGGTGGTCGGTCAGATCATGTTTGTCCTCCAACATTCTCAGGCTAATTCTGGATACACTTAGACCGATGCTCCTAATGAGTTTACAGTTGCTTACAGAATCACTAAATCGGGTTTGTGATTCTAATTTAGGTCCTCATGGTAACACCCGAGTACTGAAAAGTACGGGGTGTTACAGCTTTGAAGTTTTTGTTTCATATGTATATTTTCCTTTCAGCATTGTACTCGAATGATTTTATTAGTGGATATGTGGTAAGGATGTTTCTATGACTTGGCTATGCCTGTGGTTATTCTCCCTTTACAAAAAATCGTACTGAAAATCCTCTTTATAGGATCTCAGGATCGGAATCTGTCATATGGGTGTCGGAAGCCGAGGATGGGATACTACGGAGGCCATCAGCGCCGGATTCAGCGATTGAAAATTTTGTGAGCCCAATTTCTGAGTTTAGGGCGTGACACTGAGCTCCGAGGACCTACACATATGAATGACAATGGAGACCCTGGCTAAAGCAGGAGACCCTCCAATGCCAAAGTCAAGCCTGGAATATGAGTCTAAGTTGTGTGAATAGGGTTTTGGGTGAGAGATTTTACGTACCTGTTCCTGTAAATGAGTCCCTTATTTATACCATTTGATTGAAATGAATGTGTCTGTCATTCTCGATATGATCTCTGTCAATACGCAGTAATTGTGCATGCACTGATGTCGTCGGTTACTTTATAATCATGGTACGATGGTTAATGCTATCATGCGTTACTGGAATCGGTTTCTACGCGTGGTTGTAGATTACCTCTCGTCCAGGCCGATCCTATAGTCTGAGTCCAACTTAAAACAGACCGAGCCCACTTGCTCGCTGACGAGGATCTGGTCGGGGTTGACGGTAGAGCGGACATGTGTAATAGCTTCTTTTGGGTTCCAGGCTGATGTGAAAGCTCTACAAAAGAACTCAGCAGCCAGACACTATCTCAACTGATCGTTTGGACTTAGGCAAAGTAGATGAGCCGCCGAGCACAACTATCCCTGACTAGGCTCGGATCACGTTAAGTTAGCTGTAGACAGGAACACCCTGGTCACTAGTCAGACCTTTGTAGCTTCACTATCTTGCCTGATGAAGTATACGACACGGCCACTTGTTTGGCCAAGCAGATCTTGAACGAAGCTTGGTTGACCCATCCAAAGATGTAGCCAAGCCGGGCCGACTTCAATTGGGGTCGGCTCAGATTATAACGCCCCAACTTTTCAGGACCCGTTTCCCAAAAACCCGAGTGTTAACCTTAAAGGATGGTCAAATTCAAGTATATATATTTTTTTCAATTATCAGAGTAAGCAGATGAGCGTAGAATGGACAAATCATACATAATGGAAAATTTCATTTACGTTTAGGATGTACAAGAAGTTACCCATAATGACTTATACAAACCAATGTCCCAAACTTACAATTACAAAGTGAAATGATATTACATGTAAACAAAGCAAATTGTAACAAATCTAGAACTGTAAAATCATGTAGCAACTCTCGACAATACAATCATGGATCTTCATAGTGGTACTTCGCTCCTCATCAGTCTAAACCTGAAAATCAATTAAGCCACCTGTGCAACCTGTACAATTGTATATTTGATGGATGAGTGGCTAGCTCATTGTAAATTTTTCTCAAGATTACACACCACCGCATTAGGCAAGAAATAGTATAAAACATCTAGGCAGCCAAAAATAAAGTGAATGTAGTCTTATTATATGCATGGATGCATGAATGCAATCATTGTCCTGGGTAAAACATCCAGACGGACATTGGGCTCGTCACCTATGCAATCATCGACTCAGGGAAAACATCCAGATGGTCTGTACCCCGAGTAAAACATCCAAACAGGCAAATACGTACGATAATAATAAATGATGGTCCGTGCCCCGGGTAAAACATCCAGTCAAGCGAATCCGTATGTCACGTACAACAGGAATAGATGTTGGTCTGTGTTATGCATGCATGATTAGTCAACCCGTTATTAGTCCAATTATAACCAGCCAATTTAAATAAGCTCACAGTCACTACAGGGAGCTCACGGCCCGATGTAGGCCAACGGCTTGGGCATAGTGTCCCATGACCACCATCCCCGGCCCAAGAGACTACCATCTTAGGATGTTTAATGGAAACCCATCGACTAGTAATCAATCATATTACAGTATATGGGGCTTACCATCACATGGTCGCACTATATAAAACATCGAACCTATTTAGGGTAAGTACCAAAACAAAACCACGTATGACAAGTATCAAAATATGCCACATAGGGCCGATATCAAAACCATACGATAAAGACCATCCTTAAAAACCATTGGGTACAACAACCCTGGATGGTAGGCCCACATCAATGATTCATCTAGACCACCACTCAATAAGCACTAGATCGAAGGTCCATTGCAATCACCGTCAATCGAGTTACATCCCAAGTATGGATGTACATTTATAAGTGGAGGCTTCCCACTAATGTACCAGTTTAAATTCCATAAGCAATCCACAATAATTCACAAGCATGAACAAATATACAGGATGAACATTAAGCATGTAATATAACAATTCAATTTCCACCAGCTAACACATGTGATTATAAGAGGGAGATATCAATTATAAATTGAAATACAAACTATAACTTAAGCTAATGGGAAGATGGAAAGCTCAAGGGGAAGAATCATCATCTTATAGATCGGATCACCACTAATGTTGCTAGGAAGCACGTGTGCCCTTAGAATCAACTTCTACCATGAATTGTGAAATTTGCACATGAGATTAGTGTTCTACCAAGTGTCTATGGTCAAGATTTACACAACTTAGGGTTTTGATTACTTTTAGAGTTCTATTATAGAATTAGGGCTTCATACTAGGGTTTAGTTATAGGCTTTAGATTCTAGGATTTGAATCCTAGATTATTATTAATATTATTATTATTATTATTATTGTACAATGGATCAAATAATATTCATAATAGGAGTATTAATCCATCCATACTAATAATGATGGTTCGTAAGTTTATATTTAAATGTACTGCTATTATCTAACATTCTTATAACGACTAATAATCTCACAAGTAATAATGATAGAATATTCACTAATGATAATACCATGAGGACTAATACTAATAATTATATTAACATGTATAATACTAATCCCCTGATAACTATTTTCTAATGCTAATAGACATAACTATCAATAGTGAATCTATCCATGATACTAGATACCATGATCTATCATTAAATATAATACTACTATTTAATAATTATAATTTTATTTACATTAACTAGGTTATATAGTGGACTTTGACTCATATTTAACTTATGGTTAGGATTTTGAGAAATACGAGTTTTCCAATTATAACATTCAATAAAGTAATCAAATCTAAATCGCGATACAAGAGGGTAGAGAGTTTATACCTCAATGGGAGATAAGCGCAGCCCAACTTAACACCCAGTGAGTCAACTCAGCCCTGAGTCAACCCCTTAAATCAGTGCCGATAGGATGACAACTACGCTCTCACTCACCTCCTCTCCTTCCTGCCTTTTCTCTTCCTTCTTTCCGCCGTAGGATAACCTAAATCAGACCAGGCCTAACTCGATCCAATTGGACCCGGTTCTATACGAGTTGACTCAGTTCCAGCCGAATCAACTCAGCCCCTACTCATCTAGTTTCTCTTTCCTTTCTTTCTTCTCATATCCTCCTCATTTTTCTGTCTTTTCGCCATTGCCCAACAACAATGGTGTAATTGTTGGAACTATCATTGATGCAACTTAGTGAGTTGTCTCCACCCAATATTGTCAAACCCAACTCGGTGGCAACAAGGACCTCCACCTCCATCTCCTCTTATTTCTCTTTCTTCTCTCTCTATTCCTTTATTTCTTTCCTTCTTCTCTTTCCTTGGCTAGCAGCAACTGTCGAGCTGAACCAACCCCTACCGGTTGCGAATATGCCCAACTCAGCAGAACTGTAACGCCCTGAAAACTGGTGGTCGAGTATAGTCCCAACTCCCGAGTTCCAACACATCACTTATGCAACATAAATAATGATGATTAAATGTTGTCCGTATTAGTGCATTAATCATGAATGGGATTACACAAAATCAGCATATCATACTCCAGACAAGTGAATTTCGCAAGTGAAAGACTGTAAAAGATGTATAACATATATGAACTGTAGTAAGTCTCTGAAGTATGATCATGTTACTAGGTTATATATATATATATATATATATACATGTATACTCCCAAAATGTACAAAACGAATACACATGTGTGCTCCAAAATACAATCATAACGAGTGTAATGATATCTTGTCAGCATCCCTGTAAGCCCCGTCGATCAGAACACTGTCTACATAGACTCGCCTGATAACTGCATGTAGGAGAATTCCTCCTCGCCATCATAAAAGTCCGTCTCTGCTTCGTAAGCATTGCCATCATCTGCAACTATAACAGGGTCTGGTTGGTGTTTAAGCACCGTCCCAGAACGTGGGAGTGAGTGATAAACTCAGTGGAGCTATAAGGCAAAGGTTAACATGTGATCAATTCAATCAAGCAGTAATAATAAAGCAATACAATCAAACATCCCTAAGTACTTTGGTTAATGCAGACATGATATGTATTAATGATGCATGCCCTCCCCTGCACTACCTCTGCGATCTTTCTCTTACGGTCGTGGCATGCACCCCTTCCTCTGTGCTCAACACTAACGAGAAAGGCACATGCAATACGGTGCATGAGCATGATTACCAAGTTCTTATTAAACCTTTTCATATAGCAGGATTGAAAAGCTAACGTACCTCCCTTATATCATTTCCCAAACAATGATCCATTCTAGGGTCATCAGTCCTAGCTAGTCTCATACGATGTTACGGTTCCAGGTCGCTACAAAGGGCTCGTCACCTCAATGCAGGCCTAGCTTATACTCTAGTTGCTACGGAAAGGCTCGTCGCCTCATCGCAGTCTCAGAGTATGCTCGAGGTCACTACGAATGACTCGTCACCTAGTCGTAGGCCGACAGCTTGAATACAGCGTCCCATACCACTGTATTCAGCTCACGAGCTTATGTTGCTCACTGATCAGTACGAGTGGACTCGTCACCCCGACGTAAGTCGATAGCTTAACCACGGTGTCCCATACCACCATGTCTGGCACATGAGTCTTAGCGGATAGAGGTACCAAGGTTAACGAGCTTTTTATTAGTAAGTTGGTACTTTAGATTCAAGCTGTAGCGTCCATACATGGTGAACATACATTGGGCCAATCGGGTTACTTAACAAGCTCGACTGGTACGAGCGTACGTTGAATTGATCGACATGAAGCACGTAAGCACTCCACGTGGCCTAACCACTGTCGGCAATCTCCGTACCTCTCGGATTCCTCGAACATATCCGTTGTGGCGAGGCTAACTCAATCACTCGTTCGAGAGCTATTACTGATAGCTTGGACTATGTAGTAGTCCCAAACACATTTTAAAAAAATAGGATGACATGTGTGATAGGCATTTCAATATTAAACAATTGATTCGAAAAACGTAACCATTTGAGCATTTCACAAAATACAAAGTGAGCATGTTTCGTACATATGCATTTCATACTAAATTCTACAGTTTTAAATCTAAGTTGCATGAAGGGATTTATACACATAGCTAAGGAAATTGAGAATCTCACCTCAACACCTTCATAAAGTACAAGTTTCCAAATACTTACTCGTTCAGACATTTTTATAAACACAGACTACATACTTCAACATACATGGCGTATGTTGGCCATAACACGTATTAGGGCAATTCCTTTCACCAAGAAATGGTCACATGTGCAACCATCATGTATCTACGACGAATAATCATGGCAAGCATGAATCCCAGTTCCATACTCATTCAAACATTTTCACAAACACTTAGACTGCACATTTCAACATACATGACGTACGTTGGCTATAACATGTATTAGGGCAATTCCTTTTACCAAGGAGTGGTCACACGTGCAACCATCATGTATCCACGACGGATAATCATGGCAAGCATGAATCCAAATTCTAAACTCATTCAAAATTTCAATAAACACACGGAATGCACTATACTCAACGTAGTTCAAATATATCTGTAAAGCGAGGGAAACATCGCATTTATCATGTGAAATGGCACCCAAGTCAATTATAAATCATTAACCAACATTGAAAGCCTTGAAAATTATAACCTATACGTTTATAATCTGCACCTTTCGTCGATAAACAAGTATCGAACTCAGCTTGTATACTGAGTATTTGTCTACGGCACAACGACAACCTATATCATGAAATAGGTTAGCTATTTCATCCTTTACACTATTTAAAACCCTAAAATAGATTAGGGTTAGGTTTTCTTATCCAATAATGGAGTCAAAATCACCGGAAGAGCGATAAGATAATGGTGGTTAAGCACGTGGAATAGCAGGATCGAATCCCAGGAACAAGCTCCAACTCTCTCTCCTTCCTTCTCTTTTCTCTCTTCTCTCTCTTAGGGTTTTCCAAATTCGTATGGAATGAGAGAGAGAGGGTTTAAGGCCCTTATATTGGCCCAGAACTGATGGGAATGGCCTTAGGGCCATGGTATACTTAGGTTATAGCCAAAGGGTAGTTGTTTCGATCCAACAGAGCATATCTGGAGGCCCCTTTTCTGCATGCGGTCGGACTTAAGCTCCCTGGCATTGGATCTAGGTCGAGTTAAGTTTTCGATCCGATTAAATTTATAAATCAACCGCGGTGGACCAGTTTCAGTTTAACGGTCACCGATACTTGATCAGGACCACAAGTACACTGACATGCGTATGAAATTTTTCCTGATCCGAGGGTGTAATTGGGTCAGATTCTGATGGTCTGAAACCTTAAATTTGGCCCGCAAGCGAACGGCCCAAATCACTTAAATCTGAGTTTATTTCCTAAAGATATTCACGTTTCTCACACACTTCGCTCCGAGCTCAAGTTGTACGTTTCTAGGTATTGTTAGGACTTGATTTCCAAGATGGTTGTCAAGCCCAGTAAGGCGGTCATAACCGTATAGCTTCGCGGTCATCGGACTTTCGACGCACGGTCCAGGTCCAATACGAAGTTTCAATGTACTCCCGAGAGCAACTGGGTTTTGAGATTGATCCTAGATTTTAGGGTAATATAACGTTAATGATCCTGCTCGTTTTACGTCTTACGGTTCGTATTTAAAGTGATTAAGGCTAATTTCATAGATAATCTAGTTTAGCGCTTAGATAATTTCATCTAATTTCTAAAGGATTTGGTCCTAAGTGATTTCTTCCTGAGGTGGTACTTGGGTCTTTGTACGAATTTTTCTGAGACGTTACAATCTACCCCCCTTAAAGAAAAATTTCATCCTCAAAATTAGTACCTTTTCGTACTCCTCGAGAATCTAAGGGTAGTTCTTATGAACCTCAGTCTCTGTCTCCCAAGTAGCCTCTTCATTAGTGTAATGTGTCCGTAATACCTTCACCAGCGAAATAACCTTACTGCACAACACCTACTCCTTCCTGTCTAAGATACGCGTCGTCGCAGTACATAAGTAGCGTCCTTACTCAACTGCACCTGCTCCCACTTGATAATGTGGGAAGGATCAGGAACGTATTTCTTCAGCATAGATACATGAAATACGTTGTTCACGCCCTCGAGTAGTGTGGGTAAAGCAAGGCGGTATGTTACCACTTCCACTCGATCCAGTATCTAGAATGGGCCAACGAATCTCAGCGTGAGTTTCCCCTTCTTCCCAACCGAAGGACTCCCTTCATGGGGGAAACTTTCAAAAACACGTAGTTCCCAACCTTAAACTCTAGCTATCGCCGCCTCGTATCGGCGTAACTCTTGTCTGCTCTGTGCTGTAAGAAGTCGACGCCTAATAATGTCGATCTTCTCTGAGGTTGCCTGAACTAAATCTGGGCTAATCAGGCTCTTCTCGCCAACCTCTGCCCAGCAATGCGGTGCTCTACACGGACGCCCATACAGTGCCTCGTAAGGAGCCATGCCAATACTTGCCTGGAAGCTGTTGTTATAGGCGAACTCGATATAAGGAAGACAGTCATCCCAATTGTCCTTGAAATCGAGCACACAAGTTCGCAGCATGTCTTCTAACACCTAGTTTACCCGTTCCGTCTGCCCGTCAGTCTGTGGGTGAAACGCGATACTAAACTTCAACTTTACACCCATTGCTTCCTGGATACGAGTCCAGAAGATAGATGTGAATAGCATGTCTCGGTCGGGCACGATCTCCATAGGAATTCCATGTAAATGCACAATCTCCTTAATGTATAACCTGGCCAACTTGTCTGCGGAGTTTGAAACTCTAATAGGGAGGAAATGGGCCGATTTCGTCAATCGGTCCACAATCACCCAAATGGAATCATATCCATTCCTCGTCTTTAGCAGCCCTGAGATGAAATCCATAGAAATGAAATCCCATTTCCATTCTTCTATGGGCATGGGCTGAAGTAGTCAGGAGGTCGGTAATGCTCTGCCTTGACCTGTTGGCATGTGAGACAACGTGAGACATAGTCTGTTGTGTGGGCCTTCATGTTGTCCCACCAGTACAATCGCTTCATGTCGCGGTACATCTTCGTACTGCCAGGATGCATCGCCATCTTCGAATTATGAGCCACTTCGAGAACATCCCTTCTCAAGTCATGAAGGTTTGGGACTCATAGGCGGCCACGATAAGTAAGCCCCCATCCGTACCAACTCTCCACTCAGAGTCTGCATCCTCACTAGCTCGTTTCCTCAACTCTAACAACCCTTCATCTTTCCCCTGAGCTACGATAATTTGGTCATTAATCAGTGGTTGTACATGCATATGTGTGATGCTCTCGAACGGCTCCTCAACTGTAAGTCTTTACTCAAATCTCGCACAAACTCTACCATGTCTCACTCTGCTATCATCAGCGGAGCCGCAAATGTTATTGTCTTCTTACGGTTTAACGCGTCTGCCACAAGGTTGGCCTTGCCAGGATGGTAGGAGACCTCGAACTTGAAGTACTTCAGGGTCTCCATCCATCGTCGCTGCCTCATATTCAAGTCACTCTAAGTGAATATGTACCTAAGGCTCTTGTGGTTGCAAAAGAGCTCGAACTCCTCTCCATAGAGGTAATGTCTCCAGAGCTTTAGTGTAAAGATGACAGCTACCAACTCCAAGTCATGCGTAGGGTAATTTTCCTCGTGCTTCCTCAACTGTTGCTAAGCGTAGGCAATCACCCTATCCTTCTGCATAAGGACGCAACCCAAACCAACACGAGATGCGTCGGTATATATCGTATACTTGACCCCTTACTCTGGCAATACTAGCATAGGGGCAGACGTCAACCTGTCCTTCAGCTCCTTAAAAGCTGCTTCTGCCTTCTCATTCCAAGCGAACTTAAGATCCTTCCAAGTCAGCTGTGATAATGGTCTAGCAATCTTGGAAAAGTCCCTAATGAATCAACGATAGTAACCCGCCAGGCCAAGAAAACTCATAACTTCCGTAACCGAACTAGGTTGCTCCCAATCCTGAACTGCGGCTACCTTGGCAAGGTCCACAGATATGCCTTCCTTGGACACCACGTGTCCTTAGAACTTCACTTCTTCCTTCCAGAAGTCACACTTCTTATACTGCACGAACAACTAGTTCTTCCTGAGCGCATCGAAGACTGCTCGCAGGTGTTCCTCGTGATCTTCCTGACTCTTAGAGTATATCAGGATGTCATCTATAAACACGATGACGAATCGGAATAGAAACGGCCGAAATACCCTATTCATCAGGTCCATAAACACGGCTGTTGCATTTGTGAGTCCAAACGACATCGTAAGGAACTCATAGTGCCTAAAACTGGTCCTGAAAGCCGTCTTCTGCACGTCCTTATCTCTAACGCCCAACTGGTGATACCCTGACTGTAAGTCAATCTTCGAGAAATACTGTGCCCCCTTTAACTGATCGAACAGATCATCTATCTTGGGTAAGGGATACTTGTTCTTCACTGTCGCTTGGTTCAATCTGCAATAATCATTACACAACCACAGAGATCCATCCTTCTTCTTCACAAATAACACTGGTGCTCCCCAAGGGGACACACTCGATTGAATGAAGCCCAACTCCAACAAATCATCGATTTGTCTCCTTAGTTCCTCCATCTCACATGGAGGCATGCGATACGTCAGTAATGAAATGGGTGTCGTACCTAGCACAAGATGAATGATAAAATTAATCTCGCGCTGAGGAGGTAGTCCAAGAATCGTCCTGAACACATCTTGAAAATCCTGAACTACTAGCATGTTCCCCAACGTCAGACCATCAATACTCTTCAATAGAGAAGCGAAACAACCCAAACGGGAAGGGTGACTGACCTGAACAGGGAAAGTAAAAGCAGTATCCTCAAGTCCATGGGCAGTCACCAGCCTAGCCTCACAATCAATCTCTGCTCTCATCTCAGTGAGCCAATCCATGCTGAGGATAACATCGTAATGATATAGGGGGCAACAATCAGGTCAACTAGTACCGTCCTGCTTCCTAACCCTATCGAGCAACCCTCGCAAATCTTGGTAATGTCAGAAAAGGTCCCTATAACTGTAAGGATCCTCATTCCCTTCGTGGGAGCAATACCCAACCCCAGTCGCTTAACTGTTGCGCATGATATGATCGAGATAGTGGACTTAGTGTCCACCAATAAGAAGACGGGTATACCTTGAACGTGAGCCGTGACTTCAAAAGCCATCGGGGCCGTAATTGATGTCTCAGGTGCTTCAGCTACAAGCGCGTGTACTCGAGCCTGTTGCGAACTGTTCTGCTGTGGTGCCATAGGTCTCTGAGGTAGCCTGAACTGAGGTGCAGGTGGTCTAAATGATGGATGCGCTGGTGCTAACCGCAGAGGTGGTGCTAATATGGCCTGAGGAAGCTAACGGTTGATCCTCTAAGGTGGTGTAAATTCATTGTCCCTCATCCTGGTGAAGCAATTTATCTCTGTGTGGCCTGACCTCTTGCAGTAGGTATACTATACGTCTGATCACCTCATAGGGGCTGGTGCAGTCATCAGCCTGGGCGGTGAATCTATACACGGCCTCTTACCAAGGAACGGTCTGATCGAAAGATCCAGTCGCGGCCTAGGAGCCACAGGTGCTCGCAGAAGGGACTGCCTGTCCCCATCCTACTCAGCTCGCATAGACATGCTCACTAGCTCAGCATAGCTGAGTATGCTAGCACAGCACATCTTCAAGCGGATCTCGGGTCGTAAACCCTCAGAAAATCGCTGCATACGCATCGACTCATCTGCCAATATCAACGAAGTGTACCTGCCCAGCTCCGTGAATCTATTCTCAAACTCCGCCACTATCATCCCTCCCTGTCGGAGGCAAAGGAACTCACGTACTCTCCTTCTCGTGGTGATAAGTGAGGGGATAGTACTTCTCGTGGAAGCAAGTCTCAAAAGCTGCCCACGTTCATACGTATCCAACAGCAATAGTCCGAAGGACACTATCCCACCATAAGCTAGTCTCTTTCTCAAACATGAAGGTGACTAGCTCAACCTGCTCTGCCTCAGTGCAGTGCAGCGGCTTCAGTATCTTAGAGATGAGGTCAAGCCAATACTCGGCCTTCTCGGGTCGGTGAGTACCTGCAAAAGTAAAGGCCGCAAGCGCTAGAATCGCTCGAAATGGCCGCTACCACCCGCATTCCTAGCAGGGGGCACAAATGGAGCAGGTGGAGCCACACCCATAATCTGGGCGAAGACCCCTGCGATGGTGGCCAGAAACTACTGCTGCTGTTGTTGTTGTATCTGCTGCTGCTGTTGTTGTATCTGCTGCTGCTGCATCAACAACATCATCTGCTCTAGCCTATCAGGAGGTGGAGCGAACTGTGGTATCTGAGGCATCGAGGTAGACGCACGATTTTGTTCAGGAACCGACGATGTAACAGGTGGTACCACAGGAGGTGTCATGGTGGTGTCATAGGTATCTGCCCAACAGTGGGGCCAGAGGTCGGCTGAGAATTTGGCATGGTCTCATAAACTGAACCCAAGCTGGGGTCCGTATGGCTATCGCTTAGGGGAGGTGCCCCGTCAAACGATTGGCCCAGCGAGAGACGTGCCGAGCTCTGCGTGCTCTTAGGTAGCATTCCCTATATACAACATAGGGTGCAACCCGAGTCAGATTTTTGGCATAAACACACATATTCATCCACACATCATTAACATTACAACTCAAGGAAACATCATGCATTCCATTCACCAAAATTTGTCACAGTACACGAGATATAAATTCACATGAGTCATGACAGAGGATGCATGTGAGCTAACATAAACAAGCTTACTCACTAAACATACTATCTACCAAACAAGTCTACTAAGGCTAGTACAAGGGAAGACTAACAACCAAGCAAACTAAAAGACGACCACACATGTAATTAGTCGTCTGAATCTAGTGATGGAGGTGGCGCACCCTTGTCCTGCAAATAATACAGGATAGCCCTCAAGGTGCGAGACACCTTGCCAAACTTCCGTTTTACGAAGGCCTGATTCTCTTCAACCTTGGCTCGGATCGCTGTGACCTCCTGTCGTAGGGCAGCCTGACCCTCCTCAATCTGAGCCAAACGGGCTTCTAAAGCAGCCCGATCGCCAGAGTGCTCCTGTGTAGCAGGAGGAGAGCCCTCATCAGTGTCCTGGGCCTCCTCTTCCTCTTTCTACTCTCCTTCTTCCCTCATCTCATCTCCTTCTTCATCACTCTCCTCTTCTTCGCTCTTTGTCTCATCCTCACTCTCGTCGAGTCGGGCTTGACGCTGTCGTGGCCTAATCTCGGCGGTCGATTTTTGATTAATTTTGTCGATGGGCGAAATTAAGAATCCTATGCCTGTTCCTATGTTTTATCACAGCCTCCGAGGTCAAAGTATGTCAGTGTGCATCGTGTGACCATAACCCAGGTCTAGTTTAATCCAAATCATGCTCTGATACCAACTTGTAATGCCCTAAAAACTGGGGGTCGAGCATAGGCCCAACTCCCAAGTTCCAACACATCACTTATGCAACATAAATAATGATGATTAAATGTTGTTCGTATTAGTGCATTAATCATGAATAGGATTACATCAAATCCGCATATTATTCTCCAAAGACAAGTGAATTTAGCAAGCGAAAGACTATAAAAGATGTATAACATATATGAACTGTAGTAAGTCTCCGAAGTATGATCATGTTATCAGGTTATATATATATATATATACATGTATACTCCTAAAATGTACAAAATGAATATACATATGTGCTCCAAAATACAATCATAACGAGTGTAATGATATCTAGTCAGCATCCCTGTAAGCCCCGTCGATCAGAACACTGTCTACATAGACCCGCCTAATACTGCATGTAGGAGAATTCCTCCTTGTCATCATAAAAGTCCGGCTCTGCTTCGTAAGCATCGCCATCATCTGCAACTATAACAAGGTCTGGTTGGTGTTTAAGCACCGTCCCAGACGTGAGAGTGAGTGATAAACTCAGTGGAGCTATAAGGCAAAGGTTAACATGTTATCAATTCAATCAAGCAGTAATGATAAAACAATACAATCAAACATCCCTAAGTACTCTGGTTAATGCAGACATGATATGTATTAATGATGCATGCCCTCGCCTACACTACCTTTGCGATCTTCCTCTTACGGTCACGGCATGCACCCCTTCCTCTGTGCTCAACACCAACGCCAAAGGCACATGCAATGCGGTGCATGAGCGTGATTACCAAGTTCTTATTAAACCTTTTCATATAGCAGGATTGGGAAGCTAAGGTACCTCCCTTATATCATTTTCCAAACAATGATCCATTCTAGGGTCGTCAGTCCTATCTAGTCTCATACGATGTTGCGGTTCCAGGTCACTATAAAGGGCTCGTCACCTAAATGCAGGCCTAACTTATACTCTAATTGCTACGAAAACGCTCGTCGCCTCAGCGCAGTCTCAGAGTATGCTCGAGGTCACTATGAATGGCTCATCACCTAGTCGTAGGCCGACAACTCAAATACAACATCTCATACCATCGTATTCGGCTCACGAGCTTAGGTTTCTTACTGGTCACTACGGGTGAACTCGTCGCCCCGGCGTAGGCCGACAGCTCGACCACGGTGTCCCATACCACCATGTTCAGCTCATGAGTCTTAGCGAATCGAGGTACCAAGGTTAACAGGGTTTTCATTGGTAAGTTAGTACTTTAGATTTAAGCAGTGACGTCCATACATGGTGAACATACATGGGGCCAATCAGGTTACTTGACAAGCTCGACTGGTACGAGTGTACGTTGAATTGATCGACATGGAGCGCATAAGCACTCCACGCGGCCTAACCACTGTCGGCAATCTCTGTACGACTCGGATTCCTCGAACATATCCATTGTGGCGAGGCTAACTCAACCACTCGTTCAGGAGCTATTACCAATAGCCTGGACTATGTAGTAGTCCCAAACACATTTAAATAAAATAGGATAACATGTGTGATAGGCATTTTAATATTAAACAATTGATTCGAAGAACGTAACCATTTGAGCATTTCACAAAATACAAAGTAAGCATGTTTCGCACATATGCATTTCATACTAAATTACACAGTTTTAAATCTAAGTTGCATGAAGGGATTTATACACATAGCTAAGGAAATTGAGAATCTCACCTCAACACCTTCATAAAGTACAAGTTTCCAAATACTTACAAGTTTCCAAATACTTACTCGTTCAGACATTTTTACAAACACTTAGACTACACACTTCAACATACATGGCGTATGTTGGCCATAACACGTATTAGAGCAATTCCTTTCACCAAGGAGTGGTCACACGTGCAACCATTATGTATCCACGACAGATAATCATGGCAAGCACGAATCCCAGTTCCATACTCATTTAAACATTTTCACAAACACTTAGACTACACATTTCAACATACATGACGTACGTTGGCCATAACATGTATTAGGGCAATTCCTTACACTAAGGAGTGGTCACATGTGCAACCATCATGTATCCACGATGGATAATCATGGCAAGCATGAATCCCAGTTCTATACTCATTCAAACATTTTCACAACACTACACATTTCAACATACATGACGTATGTTGGCCATAACATGTATTAGGGCAATTCCTTTCACCAAGGAGTGGTCACACGTACAACCATCATGTATCCACGACGGATAATCATGGCTAGTACGAATCCAAATTCTAAACTCATTCAAACATTTCAACAAACACATTGAATGCACTATACTCAACATAGTTCATATATATCTGTAAAGCGAGGGAAACATCGCATTTAGCATGTAAAGTTACACCCAAGTCAGTTATAAATCATTAACCAACATTGAAAGCCTTGAAAACCATAACCTATACATTTATAATCCACACCTTTTGCCGATAAACAAGTATCGAACTCAGTTTGTATACTTACAACGACAACCTATATCATGAAATAGGTTAGTTATTTCATCCCTTACACTATTTGAAACCCTAAAACATATTAGGATTAGGTTTTCTTACCTAATAACAGAGTCAGAATCGCTGGAATAGTGATACGATAATGGTAATTAAGCATGTGGAATAGCAGGATCGAATCCTAGGAACAAGCTCCAACTCTCTCTCTCGCTTTATCTCTCCTTCCTTCTCTTTTCTCTCTTCTCTCTTAGGGTTTTTCAAATTTGTATATAATGAGAGAGAGAGAGAGAGAGAGAGGTTTAAGGCCCTTATATAGGCCTAGAACTGATGGGAATGGCCCTAGGGCCATGGTATACTTAGGTTATAGCAAAGGGTGGTTGTTTCGATCCAACGGAGTACATCTGGAGGCCCATTTTTTGCACACGGTCGGACTTAAGCTCGCTGGCATTGGATCTAGGTCAAGTTAAGTTTTTGGTCCGATCGGATTTACAGATTGACCGGGGCGGACCAGTTTCAATTCAACGGTCACCGATACTTGATCAGGGCCACAAGTACACTGACATGCGTATGAAATTTCCCTGATCCGAGGGTGTAATTGGGTCAGATTCTGACGATCTAAAACCTTAAATTTGGCCCGCAAGCGAACAGCCCAAATCACTTAAATCTGAGTTCATTTCCTAAAGATATTCGTGTTTCTCACATACTTCGTTCCGAGCTCAAGTTGTGCGTTTCTAGGTATTATTAGGACTTTATTTCCGAGATGGTTGTCAAGCCCAGTAAGGCGGTTGTAATCGTATAGCTTCGCGGTCATAGGACTTTCGCCGCGCGGTCTAGGTCCGATACGAAGTTTTAATGTGCTCCCAAGAGCAACTGGGTTTTAAGATTGATCCTATATTCTAGGGTAATGTAGCGTTAATGATCATGCTCGTTTTGGCTCTTGTAGTTCGTATTTAAAGCGATTAGGACTTATTTCACAGATCTAATTTAACGCTTAGATAATTTCATCTAATTTCTAAAGGATTTGGTCCTGAGTGATTTCTGCCTGAGGTGGTACTCGGGTCTTTGTACGGATTTTTTTGAGACGTTATAAGAACCCGATCCAATTTCGGCCCCAACTCAGGCTCGATTGAGCGTCGTGCAGCCACCCTCCCACTCTCTTTTCTTTCTTTGCTTCTCTCCTTCTTCTCTATGTGTGTGTGTGTGTGCGTGTGTGCTTAGAACTCCAGCAACGCTCAAATCAGTAGGGCCTGCAACCAGACCGAGCTCGGTTCAGTTCGGGCTGCACAACAACCGCATTCTCTCTCCATTCTTCCTCTCCTTCTTCACCATCTTATTTTCTCCTTCCCTCTTCTTTCTTTCTCTTTTCTTTCTGCTTCCTTTCTCTAATGGAGGCTCAGACCGAGCCAGCTCGGCCAACTGGGAGGTGGTGCGGTAACACAGCCCGTCCGATCTCGCCCCCTATTTCTCTCTCTCTCTCTCTCTCTCTCTCTCTCTCTCTCTCTTTCTCTCTGTTTTTCCTCAAGTGTGGCAGCTAGGACTGGAGAGAGACACGAAGCCACCATTGTTCTGATTTATCAAATCCCCAGATTCACTTAGAGACGTCGGATTGTCAACAGATGGTCCGAATCTTCTCTGACCGAAACCGCCTATGAGACAGTGGGTAGGAAACCGTCGGTTTTCCTTTGGTTTGCTAGGAACACCCCAAACCAGGGGAAGCAATGGCTGAGATCCATCCAAATGGATGGCTAGGATGGATAGATGCCAGGGCACACGGATTGCCAGCGTGTTGTCCGGAAATCAGTTTCCTTTTATGGAAACAAGCGCTTGTAGGGTCTGTTCTCAGCGAGGATTGTGTGCAGGCGGGTGTATGCCAACGGGTGAAACCACCTAGGGTTCGGTCAAAATTTAGTGCCTCACACAATGGATGGTTTGGATTGTCCAGATGGACAATACAGGTGGGCCGCTGATCAAGGAATGGACGTATGTCTGTTTCGCTGGCGAGAAATCGAAAAGAAGGAGAGAAATTCCTTCTTCGTAATTGTCGGGTCATCCCGACATTGACTAGAGGTGTACTCCAGTGCACCGTTGGTACATGCGAACGATGCACACACACGGCTCGAGGTGGGGTCCATCATGATGCTGACGTGAGATCTCCACCGCCCATTCCCTCCAGAGGCCCCACTAAGGGGCCCTGACCGAAGATCGGTCAGACCAAAGCTTAGGTGGGCCCTACCAGTTGAACTACGACTTTCAAGTGTCTATTATGGCAATCTAACGGTTGGATTAATTCCAAACAGATTATCAAAGATAAAAAGGTAATAATGGGCCATCGTGTATGCCTAAGGCCTCCAAAATACGTTAGTAACCAATCAATAGTTTTAATATAAAGTTGGTTATTACTTAATTATAGATTTTTATTATCATCGTTATCATTATTATCATTACTTTCTAAGTTGTTTATAGTGATTTGCATCTTGATCAATGCCGTATATTTACTCAATCAGTCGCCTATAGGTCTCTGGTAAAGGAAGATTAGATCATTTTAGATTGGTAAGTGAGTCATACCAAGTGAACGTCCTCTTAACGAATCTCAACATCCTAATGATTCAAATAATTCAACGGTTGGATGTTTCCATGTTGAATCATTGTTGACAAAGGTTCTTAAGGCGTGTTTTAAGTGAAATCCCAGGATAAGTGTAATGTCCCGATAAACGAGTAATGTGTCCCAAGTGTTGTAGGCCCTGATGAACGGTGGATCTTGCTATTTGGATCTTGATTTAAGATGATCTAAGGTCTGGGCTTTCTATTGTCCACATTAAACAGTTTTAAATGGTTTCTAAGGTTGTTTATTTGCAACCTAGAGATTTGTTTTATAATCCAATGGTTGGATTAGGGAAGGCAGGTATTATAGCGATCGACAAGACGTTGTGGATCTAATGTATGGTGGACCTTTAGTTTATGTCCTGGAATCGATGATGAATAGTTTAATTGGTCTACCACAACGATTGAGATCTTAAAATAGTTGTCTCTAAAGTCGTGATGGACCATTTTGAGAATCAATTAAAATGGATGGTTTAATGTGGCTAGGGATTACTTTCGATAGTTGGATTTTGACTGAAATGCGTGTGATCGTTTGCTTAAGCTAGGCTTGCATTTATTCTAAATTTGGTTATACGGTAACACCCGAATACTGAAAAGTACGGGGTGTTACACAGATTCTCCCATAACACCGTCCATCTATTTTTCTAGATAATTTTACGCTATCATCCAACGAATGAATGACTTGTATCCCAATCTCAAGTGGACCACATTATAGGAAACAATGTTTATTGAACGTGGACCATTTAAAACTTTTTTGGGCTATAAAAGTTTTGGATCAAGTTGATTTTTGTTTTTTTCCCTTCATCTAGGTCTGTATGACTTAAACAGTACAGTGGGCCTTAGGAGGATTTTAATGGTAGATATCCAATCACTGTTGTTTTCCTGTGGTGTGGTCCACCTGATATTTATATACCTCTCATTTTTGGGATCAAGCCCTAAAACGATCTGTAAAAATGGACGAACGGCACCGATAAAAGACATTCATCATGGTGGGGCCCACG
Organism: Magnolia changhungtana; assembly: GCA_030180095.1. NCBI lineage: Eukaryota > Viridiplantae > Streptophyta > Magnoliopsida > Magnoliales > Magnoliaceae > Magnolia > Magnolia changhungtana. The sequence continues at coordinate 1,706,851 of JASAUF010000638.1, forward strand.
GAACACCGACCACTAGCCACCGGGCTAGTGGCAGGGGGAGTAGCCAATCCGTTTCATGGCATGTGGACTGCATATAATTTGAAATTGGGGACCACGGCGAAGTAGAACCACTAGTTCTTATTTCCCTGTAATCCAAACCTCTCTCGCGATGTTTTCTTCTCTTCCTCTCACTCTCTACCTTCTAAAACCTCATCCCTAACCTCTAAAACAAGAACACCCAAAAAAGAAAAACTGGTAGAAACAACCATGTCTATATCTCCAATCAGCAATCCATCTCCTCTCTGTTCTTCTCCTCCCCTTCAAAGACCACTTCCACTCACCAAGCAAAATCCATGTCTCCCTTTCATTTCCAAGCACCCTTTCTCCAAGACCTTCTCATTTCCCGACTCTTCACTACGATTTGCCACCACCCATTTGGCAAAACCGTCAATTTCTATCATTAGAGCATCGTCCGCGGCCGCTTCCGAATCCGAACCGTCGAAATCGGACAACGATCAAGGGGAATGGGAGCAGTATGAGGTAGAATTGGATAAGCCGTATGGGTTGAAATTTGTAAAGGGCCGTGATGGCGGGACGTACATCGATGCCATCTTGCCAGGCGGAGTGGCTGACAAGTCTGGAATGTTCACCGTCGGAGATAAAGTAATTGCCACCAGGCAGGTCTTTTCGTATCTTGTATCTTTTAAGATATGTTTGGGAGCACTTTCATTAAGTTTGCACTTTTCATTTGTGAATTCTGCGAGTAATTTTTTGGATATTTTCTTTCTTCCTTTTGTATTGAATTTTGGTGGGTTTTGCAATTTCAGTCGCATGCTGAATTTTTGTCTCTCTTCAGCATCATCCTTAGGACATTCAGCGTCTCCTATGATGCAACATTTACTTTCTAGTTTACCCGTTAAAGGGTTTGTTCGAAATTACCCTTTGGTGATTTATGCGAATTGGGTAAAAGTCGACGATTACCTTTCTCTTTGTCACAAACTATTTCATCTAGAACCTTAGAAGTTGTTCATTCAGATATTTGGGGACTTTCTCCTGTTAATTTAATAAGTGGTTTGCAGTATTATATATTCTCTGTGGATGTCTTCTTCTAGGGCCTGTTTGGATGCCTGTAAGTTCTTTTTAAGTTGTAAGTGACTTACTTATAGGTTGTCTTGTTTGGATGTAAGCTGTAAGTCAGTTACAGGTAAATTGGTTTTTGTATTTGGGTTACTTGTAGTTGTAAGGTAGTTGCAGGTAAAAAGTTGTATATTCACATCACGCAGATCTTGGAATAGAACATTATTCCAAAATATTATAATCATAGAAGAAATCTTGGCACGAATTATGACATTTTGTTAAGCCCATCTAGATGAATATTTAAGCCGATTATTAAGCTAAACCAATGATCAAGTGGGTCATAAAATGAGCCTACAAATTCAAAATGGCTACAATATAGAAATCCTGATAATACTAAAATGTGCCAAAACAAAAAAATTACAAGGCAATGGCCTAATGCAATTTATCCGCAACTCACAAGAACAGGAGAAGCATTGTACAATAGCGTTGGATTACATAATCAGATGCTATAACTAGAATTCATGGCTCCCTAATCTAGACTATTGATCTGGCCAGCCCCACTAAGTTAGGACCGTGTAAAAGGAGACAAGATCAATTGCTTCAACAACAAAAGGTTGCATAGGGACACATAGACAGTCCAATCAATTGATCCAAACCTTTCCATCAAGTTCAGCCCACAATTAATGAACCACCAAGCAAAAATTACACCAGTCAAATAATTGTAACCATCCAATCAATTGCCAAAAAATGGACAACAAAGATTGTTTATGGAAATAATAGGTACAATAAAAAATTCCAAACATCCATTTGGAGGGACCATAGTTGATTGCTTATGGTTGTAAACAACCCTTTGATTATACGCTCCTAAACATATCATCCATAGATTGGAAAACCAATGGCTACAAGAAAGAAGGCCAAGTTCCAGATCCACGTCGTCCATCAGTTTTTCTAGCTCATTTTAGAGCATGGGCCCAAAAGTGAAGCAGATCCAAATCTCAGGTGGGCCACACCACAAGAATTAGTAGTGATTGAATGCCCACCAATAAAACTTCTTCTGGGCTACAAAAGTTTTGGATCATGCTTATATTCGTGTTAACCTTGCATCCAAGTACGTGTGACATTATCAACAAATTAGACAACAATAAACATTATGGTAGGCCCCCAAGAAGTTTTTAATGGTCGGCATTCAATGACCATTGTTTCCTGTGGTGCGGCCCACTTGAGTTTTGGATCTTCTTCATGTTTGGACCAAGCCGTAAAATGAGCTGGCATCACTGATGGACGGCGTGGGTATACCAAAAATACATTCAGGTGGGCCCTACTATCACAGCCTCACTGAATGGGGCCCACTTCAAATAAAAGAAAAAAAGCTCGTAACCCTAACTGCAGAGAGGGATGGAACGGCAGAGAGAGGCGCACAACAACCCTAACTAAAGAGAGGGAGAGGGAAAGGGAAAGGAAGAGGAAGAGGGAGCCAGTTGCATATATATATATATATATATATATATATATATATATATAGAGAGAGAGAGAGAGAGAGAGAGAGAGAGAGAGAGAGAGAGAGAGAGAGAGAGAGAGAGAGAGAGAGAGAGAGAGAGAGATTACTGTAGCTTCAATGGCTGGAGCTTTGCTGTAATGGAGGTGCGTTTCCTCCCTCTTCCCCTCCTTTTAAAAATCAGACCATTGGCCTGTAAGTCATAGGGAAGTGACTTCTCACCCCCAACCTCTGGAAGTTTCTTGGCAGTTTTGCTTGTAAGTGACTTATAGGTGAATTTCCTCCCCCAAACACCACCTATGAGCATTGTTGTCATGTGCGACCGCATATGCGCATATCCATATGTAGATCGCATATGCGATCTGGCACATATACAATCGTATATGTTGCATATGCGAAAATATGCAATCGCATATGCGATCTGGCACATATATAATCGCATATGTTGCATATGCGAAAATATGCGATTGCATATGCGATTGCATATTGGCCAATGGTTGGCACATTATTTTATTTATTTGTTAAAAAAAAACTTTTTGTCTATAAGAAGGCTTCCAAACCTCCCCCATTTACAATATTCTCACTCCAAAACTCTTTTACTCTATTCTTCCCTTACATTTCTTAATTTCAAGTGGTCTTAATATCTCTCTCTCTCTCTCTCTCTTATATTTCCTACTTCCAAGTGGTCTTAATCTCTCTCCCTTATATTTGCTACTTCCAAGTGGTCTTAATCTCTCTCTCTTTTATATTTCCTACTTCCAAGTGGTCTTAATCTCTCTCTCTTTTATATTTCCTACTTCCAAGTGGTCTCTCTCTCTCTCTCTCTCTCCACCCCCCCCCCCCCCTACATTCCCTCTCTTGGAAGTTGAAAGATCAATATTTAAGCACTTGTTATTTAATTCATTGTTTAATTGATTTTATTTCTCTCAGAGACATTTTAAATATGTAAAATTAGTTATTTATTGACTTAGGAAAGTTACCCTTAATTTCTTCTTCTTCTTCTTTTTTTACAATTTTTTTTTTGATTTTTTTTTGAATTTTTCGATTTTTTTTTTTAAAATTTCAAAAAAAAAAAAAAACAAAAACAAAAAATATGCGGTTGTTGTGCGATCACATATGCGCATAGGCATATGCGATCGCACATGATCGCATATGCGATTCAACAACATTGCATGTGAGTGACTTTCATGTCACTTCCCACTAACCCAACTTACAGGCATCCAAACAGGACCCTAGATATTGCTGGTTTTTTCCGTTACATTCTTGTTCTCAAACGGTTGATGTCTTTACTAAATTCAAATCCAATGCTGAAGATTTACTTGAACTTAAAATCAAAATCGTACAAACTGATAGAGGGGAAGAGTTCACTATTTGTAGATAGAGCTGGCCACAAACCAAGCCAGCTTGAAAGCTCGGCTCTGATTGGTTTGAAAAAGCTCGGCTTGGATTGGTTCGAATAGAAGTTCAAACCAAACCAAGCCTCGGAGTCGAGCTCATTTTAAAAAACAAACCAAGGCAGTACCGGCTCGACTAGGCTTGATTCAACTTGACTTGATTCGGCTCGTATATTGTATGCACACTGTTTCCTATGGTGTGATCCACTTGAGCTTTGGATATGATTCAATTTTGGGATCATGTCCTAAAATGATATGTAAAAACGGATGGACAACGTGGATAATACACAATACATATACGTGAATGCACGTTGTTTCCTGTGGTTTGGTCCACTTGAGCTTTGGATATAATTCAATTTTTTATCATGTCTTAAAATGATATGTAAAAACGTATGGATGGTGTGGATAATACATATGCATGACGGTGGGCCCACAAAGTTTCCTCAGTACGCTAAAGCGGGATTCGAATTGGCTGGTGACCAGAACACCTGCCATGTAGCTGATGTTAAAGCTCTGTGGGCCCCACCATGATATATGTGTTTTATCCAGTCGTCCATCAAAATTTCCAGCTCATTTTATGGTATGAGACTAAAAATAAGGAAGATCCAAACCTTTGGTAGACCACAACACAGGATCCAAAATTGTTGGGGGACAAGTTTCAGATCAATACTATTTTCCTGTGGTGGGGCCCACCTCAATGTATGTGATGCATATCCACTCCGCGCATGCATTTTTCCAGCTCATTTTAGTGTTGTCACTTTTGTACTAGTCTTTTTTAATGTTATTTTGTAATGTTATCTTTGTATATAAAAAAGTTCATGTCATGTATATTGTTTATTTAACAAAAAAAAAAAAAAAAAAAAAAAAAACGAGCTGACCCTTGTTCGAACTTGGCTCAGTTCGGCTCGGCTCGGATATTTGGACTAAACTAACCCAAGCTCAAGCTCAAGCTCGAATAATCTGGACCAAACCAAGCTCAAACAATAGGAATAGGCTCGAAGCTTGGCTCGTGTAAAGCTCAAATAGGGGGCGTCACATAAACAAGCCAAACCAAACTTGGGTCAAACTTGGTTTGGCTCAGCTCGGCTCGTGTACAACTCTATTCGTAGACTTCTCCTAGCCTTAAATGGTATTTCTCATCAGTTATCTTGTCCTTGTACACTCGAACAAAATGGAATAACAGAACTATCAACATGATTAAGGTTAGTTGAGATTAGGGCTCCATCTCAAGTCTCTCTCTAATTTATATTAATAAACTATAAAAGAAAACATATAGTAGGACCCACCTAAAGTACAAAGCTTCCACTTTAACACTCCCCCTCGTATATATTTGTCATGCCCAGTTTGGAACATAATAAAGAAAAGTTGGCGTATGGTAAGGCCTTGGTTAGGATATCTGCAATATGTGATTTGGACTGAAAATAGGTTGTGGTAATTTCCTTGGAAGCAATCTTCACTCATATGAAAATGATAGAAAACTTCCATGTGCTTAGTCCTTTCATGAAAGACTGGATTATTTGCAATGTGGGCTACTGCATGATTGTTGCAACAAAGTGTCATAGGACCATCTGAAAACAATTGGAGCTCCTATAATAAGGACTTGAGCCATAACAACTCACAAATAGTGTGTCCCATCACTCTGTACTCAGCCTTCGCACTGGAAAGGGCCACCACATTTTGCTTCTTACTCTTCCAGGTGACGAAATTGCCCCAAACAAAAGTTTAATATCCTGAAGTAGATCGCCTATTAGTTAGGGAACCTACCTAATCAGCATCAGTGAAGGCCTCCACTTGAAGATGACATTTATATCACTTGGCCAGGTGCTTGCTTTAGGTATTTACAAATTCTGAGAACTACCTCCCAATGCGGAATTCTCGGCTGGTGCATTTATGTACACACAATGTTGACGGTAAACGCAATATCTAGTCAAGTGACTATAAGATATATTAGTTTACTAACTATCCTTTTGTATCGACATGGGTCTTCAAACAACTCTCCCTGACCATCTAATAACTTTTCACTAGTCTCCATAGGCATATCAATTAGTCTACATCCAAACATATCAATCTCGTTTAATAAATCAAGAGCATGCTTCCTCTAAGAAAGATTAATCTCAAACCTTAATATGACGATCTCAATGCCCAAGAAGTAGTGGAGTAACCCCAAATCCTTAGTCTGAATATGCTTCTAAAGATGTTTCTTGAGCTCTAAGATGTCAAATATGTCATTCCCTATAATGGTGATATCATCAACATATACAACTAATGCTGTCACACCCTTATCACCGTGCTTAATGAAGACTGAATGATCAACCTTACCTCTGATAAAAGCCATAAGTCAGTAACACCTTATTGAACTTTTCAAACCAAGCTCTTAGAGATTACCTTAAGCCGTAAATTGTTTTTCGAAGTTTACAACCTCTCCCAGTCTCCCCTTGAGCAACAAACCTAGGAGGTTGCTCCATGTAGACTTCCTCAGCTAAGTTTCCATGAAGAAATGCATTATTGATAGCTAGCTAATAAAGAGGCCAGTCCCTAGTAGCTACAATAGAAACTGAAATTGCAGTTTTTGCCGTAATGCGTTAAGTGCAGAAGCTTGGCGGAGCTAAGGAATGAAGGCTATGTCCTAGAGGGGGCCTGATTAGGACCTATTTAAAATTATGCCTATTTAAAATCTAAATTACATAGCTTAAACTAATTAACAATTAAACTAAGCAAGACAATATAACTCTTAAGGCTTCCATGCCAATAGAGGGTCCAATCACATAGACTACAAATGATATGCAAATAAGCAACTAGTCTATAAAGATAGTGTATATGTGTGTGTGGGATGTGCTACATATTCAATCACTAAGCATTCATCTAATCATGCATGTATAATTAAACATTCAAACACATGCATAATTAAACAAGTGCGCAAATGACAATCTCAAACACAATCATATATAGTAGTTCGGCTACTTGCTCACTACACTCCTGGCAAACGCACTTAACCTATGAGTGTACCGGATTTCACTATCAGAGGTTTTAAATCGGGTTCACCTCTAACCGTTTCAACCCTACATAAGGACTCTAAGATTTATGCCCTACACAAGAGCAAGGGTCCTACACAAGAACTCAAGGTTTAGGCCCTACACAAGAGCTAAGGTCCTACACAAGAACCTGGAATTTAGACTCCACACTAGAGTCAAGGTCCTACACAAGAACATAAGGTTCTAAGCCCTATGTAAGAGCCAAGGTCCTATACAAGAACCCAACACATATTCTCCCACCGAGGGCTCCCGTAAAAGACTTTGGTTGGTTTCTCCTTAGGCTAACCAACAACCTTGGTCCTACACAAGAATCATGGATTTAGGCCCTACACAAAAGCCAAGGTCCTACGAAAGAACCTAGTTCGAGTTTGGGAATACAAACTCTTGTACTCCAACCTACACAAGGAAGGAGCACAAACTTGGACTCTTACACATGACACTTGTCGGATTGAGTTCCTTTTGTATCTCCGTCTTGGGTTGCTTGATCTCCGCTCTCACGTGCTTCAATTAGTTACCAGATGCTCCCTCGGTCATGTTGCCATTGCTTCGCCATGGCTTTAGCTCCACGATAAATCACCTTGCATATGATGCTCCTCCGAGGTGACCAAGATGATGGAAGGTTGGTTGAATCTCTTACAACTAATGGGAAATTGTTTTCCTAAGGGATTCACCTAGATGAGCTTCCTAGAAGATTTGGACAATGATATTCCAAGATTGCTCAAGTCCAATCTCTAGAAAATGGAGGAGTTCAAGCACATCTCCAATGGTGAGGTTGGAATCTTCATTAGAGTTGAAATCTCAAGGGAGATTGCTTGAAACTCAATAGAATAAAGGCATGGGATGCGGATATGCATATGGAATCACCCTAATTATGGTTGCTCCAAAAACCCATAAAAATGCCCAAGAACTGAATGTCATTTATAAAAAATTCGAGCTCCAACGATAAAAAAAGGGCAGAAAACAGCTCTGTCGATGTCATCGAAAGTCATTCGATGTCATCGAAGATACCTTTGATGTCATCGAAGGGTTCCTCGATGCCATCGAACAATCCAGACAATATATGATATTTTCTTGCTGGACAGTTCTGGACCATTATCGATGTTATCGACTGACCTTCGATGTCATCGAACATCAAGTCATTGATGTCATCGAAGGGGCTTCGATGCCATCGAGAAAGTCGGAGGAAAAATCCAAAACTTGGCTGGACAATTCTGACTCTCAATCGATGTCAACGAGGTGGCTTCGATGTAATCAAAACATAAGTTTCAATGTCGTCGAAGGGACCTCGATGCCATTGAAAATTTCAGAGTAAAATCCAGTTTGGTTGCTGGACATCCCTGACTCTCGATCGATGTCATCGGCCAGGTCTTCGATGTCATCAAAGATTGTTCGATGGCAACTCGATGCCATCGAACATCACTTGGAATATGCTGTTTTGAGCAATCTTTTACACAACAGATTTGCACCTCTTCTGGCCTTGTTTATCATGTTTTTCTTGGTCTCCTAAGGCTAAGGGATGATCAATTATGTATTCCTATTAGGTCAAGATCATCTAGAGGTCTATGAGTTGTTTTGGGTCAAGGGTTAGGGTCACCAACGCACCTGTTTTACTTGTTCTTGCTTCCTTGATGCTTCAGCTTTGCTTGTGTCTTCGGTCTTCACTTTCCAATGGCTCAACCGAATACATGACACAATGACTCATGTGATTGACAAATCGGGTGCAAAAATTAGTGCACTAAAAGAAACCAATACCAAAACAAACTTTAGTTGGCCATAGGAGAAAACGTTTCCTCATAGTTAAGTCCCTGGGTTTGTGTGTAGCCTTTAGCAACCGAACAGGCTTTCAGTCACTCAATGGATCCATCGAGTGATGCTTGATGGTGAAAACCCATCTACACCCAGTATCCCTTTTTCCAGCAAGCAAATCAATTAACTCCCATGCATGAGTTTGGTTCATAGCAACCATCTCTTCCTCCATGGCCTTATACTAACTAGGATGTGCCAGTGCATCATGGCAATTTGTGGGTACGGATGCATGTGACGGGGACATAGCAAAGGTATGAAAAGACAAACTTAATCGATGATAAGAAATAGCGTCAAATTTAGGATGTTAAGTGCAAGATTGAATACCTTTACGAAATGCAATTGGTAATTCCGGTTTAACAAGAGTGGAGGATGGACCCACAAGTAAATGTGAAGATGAAAGGATGGAATAAGGAGAACCAATCGCTTCACCAGTAGATTCTGACTGTGGTGTTGTAGAGTTGGTAGGTTTTGAAAGATCAGCCATTGGGCAAGGAACAACAGAAGGAACATCCATAGAGGGTAACTCCCCCCTACTATTAGCAGGGGTGAAGTAGGGAGAGTCCTCAAAGAACATGACATCGTCACTTACATAGAGATGACGAGCAATGGGGTCGTAACACCTATACCCTTTTTGTATACGAGAATATCCAAGAAACATACACCTGACTTCTCGAGTATCATATTTATTACTACTAGGTCCAAACTTATGACGAACAAAGGAAGTGCACCCAAATACATGAGTGTAATGGAAAAGGCTCTAAGTTAGGAATCATGGTAGAAAAATGAGTTTTTCCTTACAACACTACAAAGGGTAATCTATTAATGAGGTGACATGCAGTGAAAACTGCATACCCCCAAAATCGTTTGGGAATATGTATATGGGTGAGCAAAGATCTGGCCACCTTTAATCAGTGCTGATTTTTCCTTTCAAGCACATTATTTTGTTGGGGTGTGTAGGCACACGAAATTTGGTATAAAATCCCAAATGAAGCCAAGTAGGCCTGGAACGATGGTGTTTGAGTAATTGACATGCCTCACAATTGATTAAACTAACTGAAGACGAACAAGGGAGAAAGTTTTAAAGACGCTAAAGCAGAGTCACCTAACCGACTGTGCCATTTTAGAGGCGATGCGCTAGCAAGAAGTGCTACTCCAGAAATACCGGGATTGAAGTAATAAAGTCCACAAGATTCCAACCCCCCCCCCCCCGGTTCTATAGGTCCAGAAACAAACGGTGAGAATGATAAAATGTCATTGAACAATTTAGATTTTTTGTTAGCTAGCTCACAGACAACATATTCAGAGGCAAGTCAGGTATATAAAGAAAACTAAAGATAAGGAGAAAGTAGAACTAGGGTGATCAACACCCTTACCTTGGACCTTAAATAAGGATCTGTTAGCAAGGGTAACAAAAGAACGTGATAGTGAAGTATCTAACTGGGAAAGTGATGCAGGGATGGACGTGATAAGGTCGATCATCGTCTTCCTCAAGGGGATAACTACTCCGAATCCATGAAGGTTCTTTGGACTCCTCATAGAGATACCTCGAATCCACGAGAGAAAATAAGAAAATAAAAATAAACTCTAGAAAATTCGAAATTTCATTAGTAGATAATAAAAACGAATTTACAATCCTTTAAATAGTGATACTAAACCTTGGAAGAAGTTTCAGAATCAAACTCCAACTCAAACTCCCTAAAATTCGTAACTTACTATTTATAGTAAGTGTCCTATTTTGCTTAACCACGTTATTCTCCTAGTTTTTCTATGAACATTTTATGTCGGACACAACTCCCAAAGCTCAAATGACGAAGAGTTATAATCAAACTAAAGCTTACTATAAATAGTAAAAACGAAAATAAAATGGATTTTTGACTGTCGATCTAATGGAATTTCACAAATTCGGCATGGTTAACCCGGCATAGCCGGGTTGGTTGGCTAAAGTAGCTTCTCCTACCCCAAAATCACATATTGTACGTCGAGTAACTCATTCCGGTTTGCGAGATATGCTTGTTGTAAGGTTCTGACGGTCCGAATCACCTCCGCCTCCAATCGGGCCTTCTTTGGTCCATCTTGGATGTGAAAGTGTCCGCGACCTGCTCTACATCAACCCCCTCCACTTCAAAAGAACTTGTCCTCGAGTTCTCGTCCTGCTTCGGTTCATTATACTCGGTCAGGTCCGCGACATTGAAAGTATGCGAGATCTCCATGTCATCCGGAAGATCAACAATGTAAGCGTTGTCATTGATCTTTTGAAGGATCGTTACCGATCCAATCTTCTTGTTCTTCCATTTGTTGTAAGTATCAGTTGGAAATCTCTCCTTACGTAGATGGACCATAAATTGGTCGCCTACCTCGAACACCTTTTGTCGCTGATAGGTTGTGCACCCCGTAACAATACCTGGATCAAAAGTTATGGCCAATTTACGATTCACCTTCTTTTAGTCCAACTATGCTAGGAATGTATCAGTACCACATCCTACATTAGACCCCTCCACTTGGAAAAAACCCATCCTCGAGTTACTCAAGGGACTTCGCTCATGGTACTCAAATAATTTTTAGCGCCGATGTTTATTAGCCTCTTCCTTATAGTTTACATTAGGCTCTTGAGCTAAAATGATACATGTACTCACACTCGACTTGACTAGCATGGATCAGTTCCTTCACTTGTGCTTGCAAGATCTCACATTCTTCCTGATAGTGTGGGCAATTAGGCAGACTTGCCCCTGAGACAAGATCACTGTGGTTTTGTATATCTCGTATGGGAGGTAATTTATTAGGAAGTTCATTGAGCACACTCGCCTTGAACTCATGCAACACTGGTTTCAAATCCTCTGGGATGTTCACAGGCTTCATATATTTTTTATTTTCAACTAATGCATCTACATCTCCTGTTTCCTCAGATTGTTTAACGAAATCATGTTTGGGTATGAGAGACTTCCTCAACTTTAACTTTAGAAGTCTTGGGTTGGTTCTCCGTTCCCATAAGGACGAGGATAATCTTTTTACCATCTTTAATAAATATAAATACGTTATCCCGACCTCTATGCATAACATCAATATTATTTTGCCATGGTCGACCAAGTAATATATGACAAGCTTCCATGTCGAATACGTCATAAAGTAATTGATCCTTATAATTTTAACCAATTGAAAATGAGACAGTGCATTGTTCGGTTACCTCTGTTTTGTTGACCTCTTTGATCCATTCAATCGTGTACGGAGATGGGTGCCTTTTTGTTTTTAGTTGCAGCTTTTCCACAATTGTTTTTGACATGAGATTCTCACTGCTTCTGACATTGATGATCACATTACAAGCTTTTTGGTTTACAGTGCACCTTGTTCGAAAGATGTTGTGCCGCTGTAAATCTATCTCTACCTTTGACATATACAATAGCTTCTTCACAATAAAAGTGGTGGCCTGCAATTCACCATCATTGGGTGGTGCTCTATGGAAATCGGTGTTTTGTCGTATAGCGACCACGGGCGGTCGAGCATCACCTTAGGCTCAGGGCGGAATTAGTGCATCCGCAATATGTTTGAGGGTTGCCTACAACCTTTGTATGGTCAACTGACTCTCTCGGTAGAAAGGTTCCATTCTTTTCAAAAGATAGCACATCCCTAGATCACCGTCCACAGGATTTTGGTTCATACCTTCGTTATTTGCCATTGGCCTGAGGAGAGTCCTCACTCTAATACCAATTGATGCAGGGATGGGCGTGATGAGGTCGATCATTGTCTTCCTCAAGGGGATAACTACTACGAATCCACGGAGCTTCTCTGGATTCCTCATAGAGATACCTCGAATCCACCAGGGAAAATAAGGAAATAGAAATAAATTCTAGAAAATTCGAAATTTCATTAGTAAATAATAAAAAAAGAATTTACAATCCTTTAAATAGTGATACTAAACCTTGGAAGAAGTTTCGGAATCAAACTTCAACTCAAACTCCCTAAAATTCGTAACTTACTATAAATAGTAATTTACTATTTATAGCAAGTGTTCTATTTGGCTTAACCATGTTATTCTCCTAATTTTTCTAAGAACTTCTCATGTTGGACCCAACTCCTAAGGCTCAAATGATGAAGAGTTATAATCAAACTAAAACTTACTATAAATAGTAAAAACGAAAATAAAATGGATTTTCGACCGTCGATCTGATGGAATTTCGCAAATTTGGCGTGGTAACCCGGCATAGCTGGGTTGGTTGGCTAAAGTAAATTCTCCTACCCCAAAATCATATATTGTACATCGAGTAACTCATTCCGGTTTGCTTGATACGCTTGTTGTAAGGTTCTGACGGTCTGGATCACCTCCGCCTCCGATTGGGCCTTCTCTAGTCCATCTTGGACATGAAGTGTCCACAACCCGCTCTACATCAGAAAGGAAATGGTATGTACATGCCATACCCCTGAGTTAAGCACCCAAGGGGTGGAACTAGAGGATGTATCAAAAGCATTACCTGTGTCAGCTAAGGTAGTAGTGGAGGTGGATGGAGTTATCGTCACCAAATGCTTACCAATCATCCTCTCATAGTCATCTTGGGAGACTAATGGTGATTGAATCACCTACAAAGTTCGGGCTAAAAGAAAAAAATCAATAGAAGGTCCACCCTTTGAAAGCATCGTCTGATTGGCTAAGAGAGGCATGGGGGGTCAACCATGAAGTGACCGACATTTGTCAACAATGTGGTTTGTCCTCTTGCAATGAGTGCAAACATACTTCTGTCCAACATTCGCATGAGAGAAACCATGCCCCCCTTGTCCACCTCTTCTACCTTTTCGGCTTACAAAGGTCATCATAAAGGCTGACGTATCACTGGATGGAACATATGAGGAAGTATGAGATGGGGAAGATACTTGAAGTACACGAGCAAATATATCAGTCAAAGACAATACATTATCACCCCCTAGCAATTGAGCTTTCATTGGCTCAAGATATTGGTGTAAAGTAGCAAGAAATAAGGCCACACCCAGCTTTTGTCTATACTGTCTTTGCTAGGCAATATCACTGGTGTACGGATGTCACATAATTTACTCATCGAATAACCTTTTGAACCGGGCACAATGCTCATGGAAATTATCACCCTGTCTCATCGTACAAATCTCTTGAAAAATGTCCTAAAGGCGATGAATGTTCTTCCTAGTTGAGTATAATTATTGTAGATTCTCCCAAACTTCTTTAGCAGTCTCATAGCACATTACAGTGTTATACACCGCCTCATCTATACTCCCATACAACCAATTCATGACTTGCGCATCATCCTCACTCCATTGAAGATAGGATGAGGAATCCTCAGGATTATCCTCTTTCAACTGTTTAAGCTTCCTTTTGGATTTTAAGAAGAGTGTGACTGATCACAACTACAGTAGAAAATTTGATACCCCTTTCAATTTAATCGAGGTTATTTGTTGAATTTCATTCTTCAAATCACTTTTTTTAAAAAAAAATTAAAAAAAACTACGCTCGTGCTAGCCATAGCGTCCTTTTGGGTCATGAACGAATTGGTGGTTTTTTTTTAAAAAATAAATCAACAAGTGTTCACAAAGTTGACTCGGCTTCAAATCTTGTTGAATTGAGTTGAGTGAACCAATCTGAAAAAGGAAATCGGTCAGAAGCAACAAAAGCTCGCGTTGACAATTAGTGGTTCTGGTGGAAATTTGCAACAAATGGCTGGGATCTATGTATCTAGACCTGGGTGCACGAATGAACGGAGACAACAACGGTGATGGGTTTCCGGATAGGGATGAAGGATGGAAGAGAGGATATTGCAAGCGTGCGGCGGGTAGTGCTGCGGGTGACGAGGATGGAGGAGAGGAGAGAGGGTCTGCTGTGGTAAGCGGTGGTCGAAAATCTCTTCAACGGCGAGTGGTAGTCGGATCTTCCGACAATGGAAAGCAATATATGGGACGGTGGTCGAATCAGTGGGGGCGGCAACGATAATGGGAGTAAAGGGAGAAAAAATTTAGGGGAGGAGGGGGGGTGGTTTAGGGTTTTGCAAACTGATGCAGGACAATTAACCACTTGCTTTAAAAGCTCGAATTGTTAGAGTATGACGAATTAATCCCTTTATCTCATAGCCCAGGCCCCACGTCTCATGGGTTAGGACCTCAATCGAACCCCCCTCATGGGCCCCAAATCACATGGGTACCGCCTCACACGAGCCACCCGAATCACACGAGTGGGGCCCGCGTCTCACGAGCCACCCGCCTCACACGGGCCGCCCACCCTGAGTGTGTCCCTGTGTCGCCCGATGTGAAAATGCCCCCGCATTAATCACCCCCAGTGAGGAGTCTCGAACACTAGACCTCTCGCTCTTATACCAATTCGATGCAGGACAATTAACCACTTGCTCTAAAAGCTCTAACTGTTAGAGTATGGCGAATTAATCCCTTTATCTCACAGCCCAGGACAATTAACCACTTGCTCTATGCAGTGTGTAGTTTTTGGGTTACGACGTCCATCATAAAGGGTATCATTGTTTGTACACTTCAATGGGATGCGTTTCTCTCTCCCACCATGTCGTTTTTTATGAGGATCACTTTTCTTTTGCGGACACCATGGATGCATCTTCTCACTCTACTTCAACAAAATGGGTTAAGTCTCATGCCTTGGGCCCACTTACCATACGGTTCCCATCCACTATCATCTCCATTGGCCACCCACCTATCTCGTCTCATCTGAATCCGGTGCATCAATCGTCTTACTTGACCCACTTACTAACCCTATACTCATGGCCTCAATCCTTAGACCATCTCAGTCACCTCATCAATCCTACCTACCCATGTGCTGTCTCATGAGAGGCTCATCCCCTCTTAGTCACAACAACTACCTCTATCGCAACCTCATCACACCTCAATCCATTTGTCTTAAATGGCCCATTATTCGCTTGTACCCCAAGTGCAAGGTTGTGAAGTAGTAATAATCTCAGTGAGACCGAGGTCAAACTCATAGGGACTGGATGTGTGTGATTTTGTGAAGTATTTAAGAATTAGAACTAGAGAGTAAACTAGATCTGAAAATTGAAGGATATTGTTGTGAATCATTATAATGGAAACTAGAGCGCTGAGGATCCACTTGCAATTATCTTAATGCCATCTCACTTGACTCAATCAATACTTCAACTGGAATCGAAGTCCTAATTTATCCATTTGGATAATAAAGCAATTAAAACATCATAAATATTTCAAAACAAATTATGAACATTCATAGTATAGTTCTTCATATAACAGTCTTGTTGAATTGATTGTAGAGAGTTCAAAGCATCTACCATGTCCTTAGTCAATGGTAGATCAAAGAATTTTACATATCAAACAACCATAAATCAAGGTAGAGAGCATTCATGAAGTTCCTAAGCATCCACCGTGCCCGGAGTCAACGATAGATCAAAGTAAGTTAAAAAATACTTCTTTATTCAAACCATAAACTATAAAATATCCAAGATCATAAACTTGAATCAAAGTAAGAAAGACATTAAAATAAACTACAAGCTTCACCTCCAAAGACATGATTAAACTAAAACTCTTAAAGAAAAACATAAAAACTAACTAGAAAAGGAAGAAGAACTCCTTGGAAGCAACACTACCCTTTACTCTACTCTTCCTACCCTAATTCGTGCTTAGAAGAACTCAGAAAACCACTTTATATAGGCTTTTGATCAGGCCGACTTCAATTTACGCAGCTTTATGCAACTTCGATGGGAGCTTCGATGGGACTTCGATGGGATTGAAGTTCAATCGAAGAGTTTGATTTGAATTTGGAAATTGACATCAACTGACTTTTGAATTCTGCACAAGTCCTTCGATGAGATCGCCCGACCTTCGATAGCATTGAACTGGCTTCGATGTTATCGAACATGTGCTCGATGGAATTAAAAAACGTCCGAAACAGTTTAGCGAGTTAATCCCCCATATTTCGTGATAATTTCGATGTCATTGAACTGGCTTTGATGGGATCGAAAGGGTCTTCGACGGGATTGAGAATTGTACCCAATAGTCCAGCAACCAAACTTGATTTTTTCTGATTTTCCGATGGGCTTGAGCCTCATTCGATGGCATCGAACACTAACTTCGATGTCATTGAACTATTAAGTTTAGTAGTTGTAGATTTTTGCACTTTGTAATATCGGTTTTCTTCCTTCACTTGCTTTTCTTGGAACTTGGACTATTGAAATCTTCGATCTTGACCTCTTGTCTTGGTAATTCTTAAGCATCAAATCCATGCTTTTAACATTCGTTTCACCTTAAGCTCTCAAAATCACCTTGTAAGAGAAACATGTAGAAATAGATCGATTAAGCAACATCATGTTCATAAAACCAAGGAATAAATATGCAATATTCACACTCAACACCCACCCCAACACAAGTATTGCACCCATTTCAATGATCCCAGCCTCCATGTTTGGATATACTTGGAAACGAAATGTTCACCGAATGGTAACTCAGTCCAAAGATGGAATCAATAAAAGTGACTTTTTTTAAAGCACCCGACACCCTTTGCATGTAGCTCTTGTCGTTAATAAGGGGTCTTGCATAGCCCACAGGCTTTACTCTAGCTTCCAAGATTCTAGAATGGTGTGAAGTTATGGTCGTTGAGTTTATGGCCCTTTAAAAGAATGGTACTTGGTCCTTAGTGCCAACCAGTGTTTGAAATATGAATATCGCGTTATGTATTGCATCCTTGGGGTATAGCCGTATAGGTACGTATCGGTTATTGCACGGGTTATATCATTCGTTTTGGGTAATTTATCGCGCTTTTTGGGAAACATGGGGAAACATTGAGAAAATGATTGAATTTTTCAATGAAACTTTAGTGATTGCTAAAAAAGACCCTAATACACACTTTTAAATCATAACATCTCGAAAAAGAAGTGCACATAAAAGGTTTCCTTTGTATGGGGTCCTAAGCTATGCGTTGTCTAACTGAACTAATGCAACTATATTCAAATAGAATGCATAACATCTAGAGTGTATTTGATGATCATTTCATCAGACACTCCTAAATACTTCAAAAATAGTCTCAATTGACAACTAGTTGAACGGAAATTTCATATATATATATTAATAATTTTTTATTAAAAATAATTTTTATTTTTTGAAAGTTGACAAGGATTTAATAAGTCAGTAGATCAGCCCTCATACATGCTTGGTTTCATGTTTAGAGTGCAACATTGCGAGCAATTTGGGAGAAATTGGGGAAAATTTGAATTTCCCCCAATTTTCACCAAATTGGACCACCTACACTCAAAATTTGAAATTAGAATATACGTGATGATCATTTCATCAAATACTCCTAAATACTTTGAAATTAGTCTCAATTGACAGCTGGTTGTAGGAAAATTTCGAACATGAAGAACCAATGGATATCGAAATCAAAGCTCCAACTCCATGATTTTTCGTGTAAAACATGAATAACCAATGGATTTACAACCATCTGACATTGATTTAACATAATTTTAACATAAAAAAAGGATTAAAAATTGAAAGTGCTCATCGGATGGAACATGTGGGATATATCGACACTACCTGTTATTTTGCATCGTTCAGGTGGGATACAAGATATATCGTGGGATATATCGGCTAATATCATCGATATTTAAAACATTTGTGCCAACCCTTCAATCTAGCACGTTGTTAGATGTTGTTGGACCTGTAAAACTAAGACTCATTCAAATGGGTCCATTTAGCGATACAAGGACTATCTTGTGGCCAAAGGGCTATCATTAACAACCCAGTATTAATTGTATTGTGACCTTTAGCCCAATTGCAAAACCCACTACGATTGGGGTAGTCCTAGCTCTAGTCGTCAATTTTTTATGGGACATTTGATAACTTGATGTGCAAAATGATTTTCCACATGGAATATTGAGGGAGGAGGTTGACACCCTTTGCCTGTATCTCTTGCTATTTACAAGGGGTCCCGCCAAGCCCACAAGCTTTACTCAAGCCTCCAAGATTCCATAATGATGTGAAGCTATGGTCATTGAGTTTATGGCTCTTCAAAAGAATAGTACTTGGACCTTAGTGCCAACCCCTCAATCTAGCACATCATGGTATGTTGCTGGGTGTGTGATGCAGGGCAATTAACCACTTGCTTTAAAAGCTCGAACTGTTAGAGTATGGTGAATTAATCCCTTTATCTCATAGCCCAAGCCCCACATCTCATGGGTTAGGACCTCGGCTGAACCCCCCTCGTGGGCTCATGGGCTCGTGGGCCCCAAATCACATGGGCTGCCCACCCGGAGTGTGTCCCCGCATCCCACGGGCTATCTCACTCGAGCCCGGTGTGAAATGCCCCTGCATTAATCACCTCCGATGAGGAGTCTCGAACACGAGACCTTCCCCGTGGGCCCTAAATCACATGGGTCACCCACCCCGAGTGTGTCCTCGCATCCCACGGGCTACCCCACTCGAGCCCGATGTGAAATGCCCCTGCATTAATCACCCCCGGTGAGGAGTCTCGAACACGAGACCTCCCGCTCTGATACCAATTTGATGCAGGACAATTAACCACTTGCTCTAAAAGCTCTAACTGTTAGAGTATGGCGAATTAATCCCTTTATCTCACAGCCCAGGCCCCAAATCTCATGGGTTAGGGCCTCGGCCAAACCCCCCTCGTGGGCTCTTGGGCCCCAAATCACATGGGCCGCCCACTCCGAGTGTGTTCCCGCATCCCATGGGCTACCCTACTCGAGCCCGGTGTGAAATGCCCTTCAATTAGTGTGTAAAATTAAGACTCATGCAAATGGGTCCATTTAGTGATGCAAGGACTATCTTGTGGCCAAAGGTCTCTCATTAACAACCCAAAGGTCTCTCATTAACAACCTAGTATTGACTCTATTGAGACTTTTAGTTTTAGCACTGTTGCAAAACCCACTATGATTCGGGTAGTCCTAACTCTAATTGTCGATTTTCGGTGAGACATTTGATTTGTTGATGTGCAAAATGTCTTTCTGCATGGAATATTGAGGGAGGAGGTCTTCATGCAATAGCCCCTAGCTTTGTGGACCCACAATTCCCTCACTGCATTTGTCGCCTTCACAAATTTATTTACAGGCTCAAATGGGCACCCCAGTCCTCGATTCAACGCTTCACAAACTATTTACTAGAACTTGATTTCATCGGGGCCCATGCCAAACCTTCTCTCTTTATTCATCAACAAGGTCGTCATCTAATGATTCGCTCTCTCTATGTTGAAGACGTCATCATTATGGGCAATAATTCCTCGTATCTACAAATGCTTATAACTCAATTGAGCTCTTGATTCACCATGAAGGATTTGGGCCCTCTCATAGGCCTTAGAGGTGACTCGTGATGAACATGGTTTCTTTCTCTCTCAAACTAAAAACATCCTGGATTTACTCCAACGGGCCTCAATGGAAGGTGCCAAGCCATATTGTTCTCCTGCCATATCCAATGGTAAGCTCATCCATGGTGATGGGGAACCTCTTCAAGATGCAACTGCATATCGTAGCACAGTTGGGGCCCTACAATACCTAACATGGACCCTCCCAGATATATCCATCGTGGTCAACCAAGTTTGCTAATTCATGCAGTCCCCTACTGCAACACCTCTTGTGGCTGTCAAATGTAATTCTACAATTTCTCAAAGGCACCATGACAGATGGACTTTCCATTGCACTTGTAATCTATAGTTGCAAGTGTATTTGGATACAGATTGGGCTGGGAGCCCTGATGACTGCCACTACACAAGTGGATATTGTGTATACATGGGCCTCAATCTCGTTTGGTGGTGCAAAGAAAAACCCACTGTGGCAAGTTCCAGTACAGAATCTAAGTATTGGTCCCTAGTCCACTCAGCCGCTGAGCACTCCTGGATCCTTATGCTTCTCAAGGATTCACATGTTTACATGTCATCCACACCAGTTGTTTGGTGTGATAATATCAGTGCAATCCCCCAAGATGCGCTCTCATACACCGTCATAGTAACAAATTTTGTGTTTCTGCATAGAATACTACAAATAGAGAAACTCTATCTTGATTAATTGTAACACCTTACAAATTTATAAATACAAGAAGGATCATCTCTCTTCTCACATTGAATGTGATAGAGGACTTTGTCTCACATTGTGCAAGTTATTTGACTTGCATGGGAAAAAAATGATTATTAGATAAAATATGACCAGCATTCCATATTGAATATGCATTTGTGAGCCATAGTATAAGGGAACAAGGTGATTTTGCACCAAAGTATGCGCACGGCGGCACCCGGTTGATGAGTGGCCCTGATCTTGAACATGTGTGCAAGAATGAATGTATGCCACAAATTGCCTCTGTATAATCCCGCTTCATTGATTGGGCTACAAATCCTACACAGAGATTGCCAATGGTGCCTTTTTCTGAATTAAAAGACACCCCAGAAAAAGTTACCAAACATATGTTCCAATGTGGACACATTTGAACTTAGAATTTAAAGAGCAAACATTGAGTGAAATGAAATAGTACTAAGAACATGGATAATGAGGATCAGTCCACCCACTGAAAGCAACTTACTTTTCCAGCCCTCTAATCTTTTTCTGATTTTAGTAATCGAACCTTCAAATAATCTCTTCAATCTTACAAAATACAGGAGTGCCAAAATAAACAATAGGAACATGACTAGATGGAAAAGATTTTTCAAGTATTTTCTGTGTTATACTTGCAACAATATAGTACAACACATATTCAGTATTTGATTAACAAAAAAATGTATGGCCATGTGTAATCGGCCCAACCTCTCCATCTTCAGAGACTTCGAACAAGCGTGAGCATGAAATGCTGAACTGTTATGAATCCTATGATATGTTTGTCGAATGCTATGTTCCGTTTTTTGCTTACAAATCATGGTTTTAAAATGTGTGAGTTTCTCTTTTTCTTTTTCACCCATTCTTTACGTCAGTCTGATATGTGCCTGGAAGTTAAAATTGGATGCAGTGCTGTCTTTGGAACAGAGATATGGCCCGCAGCTGAATATGGACGGACGATGTACACCATCCGTCAGAGGATTGGCCCATTGCTCATGAAAATGCAAAAGAGAGATGGTTCGTTTGATTATTAGCCTTTTAGTTTTCTTTTGGACCCAAAAACGTTGTAAATTCTAGCCTGTACTATAAATAGTCATGTGCATCTCCATTCAAATCTTCCAGAAATCTCTTTGTATGAAAAAAATAAAAGCAATTCCTAAGCTTTTAGTTCTCTCTCTCAAAAAAAAAAAAAAAAAAAAAAAGGAAAAAAAATAAAAATCCTACGCTTTTAGTCATGAGCTCCCATTCTCCTGATGGTTGAAGAACCATTACTGCACAGATTTTATCTTTTCAACAATCTACAACTCGTGTTGGCAATGGGCCTGGTCGGCTCGTCTGACTTCAGGAATGAACCTTCCACATGGCAGGCTGTGCCTTCAACTTTGTCCCATGTGTCAGGCCCAGTTAATAAACATGATGGGCTAGGCGAGCATTTGAGGAAAGTTCCTTTTGAAGGTCAGCATTAATCTGATCCAGGCTGTTTATGACTGATATGGATTAGCCATGCCTTCATTTCAGACCCATTAATATTAGTGCATGACCAGGCAAATGCCAGTCCTATCTACATGTAGCCAGAAGAGTTGAGAAAAAGCATGTGTGGTTTGAGTAAATCTCTTATATTGCAATTACCATGAGAATGTGTTTATTTACATGTCCACAGGGAAGTTAGAAGATGCTGGTGAGCTTTCACAAAAGGAGATAATCAGAGCTGAGAGGAACTCTGGTGTTATTAGCAACCGAGTGAGGGAAATTCAAGTGAGTAGCAGATCATGCGGCAAGTTTCTTCTTTCCGCTCTTTGAATTAAGTTTGATTTTGTTGATTGCTTGGTTAAACAGATATGTGTGTTAATATCAGAAACAGATATGAAGTGTGCTGGACATGGTTTTAGAAAGTAAGATTTGTCCACATGTCTGTACTAAATATTTAAATAATAAAATATTGTATTTTCATATTGTAATGCAGTTATTTATATGTAATGATCTGAATAATCAATAATTTATATATAAAAGAGTCCCCCAAACATACATATGAAAATAATCGAACATAAAAATAGATTTTCATATGAGGCATGTGTTGAATGTCGGACACATGTACATGGGAAGCTATCAAAATGTCACAAATTTTTTTGAAAGATTGTTGCGTCTGAAAAATCCCAGAGAGAAGCAATCGCCGTTCATCAGGGTTAGTTGCCATGAAGCTGGTGATTGCCAAATCTGTCAGGTTTTCCATGAGCATAGGTCAGTAGGATTTTTCAGGTTATTTCACCTCATACCAATCGGCTTAAATGGCTGTATTAATTACCTTTCATGCTCGGGTTGCTACAAATCAGAAGCAGCCCCTAATCTATTGGTGACACATCCCTCAACAAGCTGAAGATAAAGTGTAAGAGGGAAATAAGGGATTTGTGCTGAATCAGTAAAAGCAGGCCCATCGGCCGCTACGTATGTGTGCAGTCACATGTGCCAACAGTGTCCTCATTGCAGAGAATATCACAATCTAGCTACCAAATCATATGCCAGTTTTCAATATTCTGATGTACTGTCCAGTTGATATTGTGGTACTGCTGAAAGCTGTTATTTAAGCAGGACTGGACAATCATATGCGTTACATTTCTCTTGGATAGAAAATCTTATTATGAAATTCATTCCCACAATTTCTTTGCATGTAATTTTTCCATCCATCCTTCTGAGCAAATCATATGCACCCAATGGATGCCTTTTCTCGAAACGTTAAATCTACTCTTGTGGAGATGGCTTCAAAACCTGTAAAATTTAAAGAATTAAGTTAGTGCTAATAATTCCTCCTTTGAAACTTGGCATTTTCCTTACAGATGCAAAATTACATGAGAAAGATGGAGCAGAAGCAACGCAGAGAAAAAGACCTCCGTGAGGGACTACAGCTTTACAAGTAAGTCATAAATGTTGGAGTCGATCAAATGCAGTTGTTCTTGTTCTAGTGTTCCATGTGTTTTTTCATTCACTTCCCTTCAAAAGTTTTGCATTCCATTCACTTCCCTTCAAAAAATTTGCACCAAGAGGGAGGGAGGGAGGGAGGGAGAATGAGGATGAGATTAAGACATAAAAGAACCCGGATGGAGGTGGTGAGAAGGGATATAAAGGCTTATTCACTTACCAAAGATTGGGCCTTCAGAATGATTGTTGAAACATGATTCCTAAAGCTGCTGCTGCTGATGATGATGATGATCTATTTTGGTCTCAACATGATATCATAGTGCGGCATGCCTTTGTTGAATATTTGGATCCATTCATATCTTAATCAGTTTTGCCTGTTAGATAGGTTCGCCACACTTTATTGCCCATGGCTCAAAATTAGCTCTGACAGGAGGACCCTAACCATAGATATGCTTGCCACTGAATGTGAAC
The DNA here is from genome assembly GCA_030180095.1 of Magnolia changhungtana. Lineage (NCBI taxonomy): Eukaryota > Viridiplantae > Streptophyta > Magnoliopsida > Magnoliales > Magnoliaceae > Magnolia > Magnolia changhungtana. Next base: position 1,731,041 of record JASAUF010000638.1, read on the forward strand.
CACTTCCTGTATCTCTGATCATCCATCTTTAAGCTCGTGATTGGAATATTATTGCATCTTTGATAAGAGGGAAAAAAAAAGAAAATGAGGCACCTTTCCAATGATGGGACATTTCACTAGTTTGGTTAGCAAAGAAAATAATAGACTCCACGTAACAATCATTATCCTTTTCCATAGTAACACTCTTACGCACAAGATTCAAGTGACCATTGTCCCGCAGATATGAGATTTCTACCTGCTATTCAAACAAAACCCCCTAAAATGGAATCCATGGCATGTTCTGACAATGCCCATGGAATTCATCATTGGATAATTTTTTTTTTTTTTAACACACCCACAAACTTACACCACATGGGCACTCGAACACATGACCTTAGTGTTGAAGAGACGCATAGTACCTACTACTGAGCCATGGGTTGGGACCCATCATTGGATAGTTATTACATTTTCTTTTCTTTTCCTTGTTTTGCCTTTTATCAAACAGGCCCTCAGGATCATCTGAGTAGAGAGAACTTGTTTCCTCGTGCAGAACCTGCCCACCTATCTGAAGATTTGGAGTGGTTGAGTTGGGGCCCATCCATCCTACACATAACATGTTGCACCAGCATATGTGGGGACAGTGTGGGCAAGATTGTTCACAAATCTCTATTGCATGCAATTATTCATGAAAGCTCGTGGACATGCAGCATCACAGCTGGTATAATTGAGGGTCAGTCCCAATTTCATGGCCATTTAACAGCCTCCATTGCAGGACCAATGTCCGGCAGCACTGCAGTGCGTCATCCCTTATTTTCAAGGCTGATAGAAGTAACTTGTTGGGAAACCCATGGCTTAGAGCTACTCGTAACAAGGATCCTCCCTTTTGTGGGGAATGGGATGTAGGAAACTTTGTTAGACAAACATTAGACAAACATCAGTCCTATTAGGAAGGAGAAGAAAACCTTTTTCCATCTTTTAGTTTTGTAGTGTTTTATTGTTCTTCCTGAATTTAAATACCTTTCTTCATCATGCTTTTTATTATTATATAAAATGATTGGACATGCAAACATATCAGGCTTTGTAGGGTCACCATAAGTTCTGTCTCACACCAGCAGACGTGCCTAAGTTACAGATGGTTGAAATGATCTAGAAGAGAAACTACATATAGCACCTTTCCAAAAGAAAGAAAAGAAAAGAAAAACTACATATAGCGGATAGTAAAAGCATGAGAGGGAGGGTGGGGGTTTTTTCTTTTCTTTTCTTTTCTTTTTCACTCTATTGGGGGAGAGTGCATCATCTTATTTCAATTCTTTTTCATGCCTTACATTATGGATTTTGTTTTTCCTGTTGCATGTATGTTTCTTTTGAGGACTGTTGATAGCTGAAATGAGCTTTGATTCAATTTTCTTGTCTTGTTCATGATCTGACTTCTCATTGGTTTATGAAAACAAGGAGTGGAAAATATGAAGAAGCATTGGAGAGGTTTGAATCTGTACTGGGATCAAAACCGGAACTGACGGAAGCTTCGGTAGCAAGTTACAATGTTGCATGCTGTTATTCCATGCTCAATCAGGTATTCTCATCTGAATAGATACAGCTATTTCTGTTACTGCACATCATTTGCAGAGGTCTGCTTATCCCAGTCGAGAAACTCTGCCATGCATGCAGATGTGTCACAATGTACAAGATCAACATCAAGTGCACCCCACCATGTTGATGCCCTGGACAAAAAGGTCTGGCAAGGTGCTCATCTGGTGAGGCCTACCTGATGGATGCCATGGATCTTGAACTCATGTCAAGTTGCCATATGTGGTGGCATGAAGGAGCTTGGGCTGTACACACATTTGGGATTAGAAAAACCCTGTTAGCAGAAGTACCAGTTATTAACCTGCATTGATCTATCTATTTTTTGCCGTCGCTCTTCATCACTAGAGTAATTCTACCCTTAAAAGAGTATTGAAATCCTTGTCATGCTATTTGGGTTCCCTTTTTGCAGGTGCAAGCTGGTCTTTCTGCACTTGAAGATGCAATGGAGGCAGGATATGAAGATTTCAAGGTAATCAACCCATTTTCTCAAAATCTACATTTTTTTAATGGTAAGATTTATGTCAGCAGAATGTTTTCCTTCAAACAAGAGGTTGGCTAATCCCATATGATTATAAAAGGCAGCCCAACATGCACTGCATCTGCCAATGAGGGGCACGGGTGCCACATCCTGCCCTCCATCAAATGTTTCCCACCTTGGACATGCCTTTCCTCAAAATCAGGCCCATCGACTGATATGGAGAAATGGATGGGCAGAAAATAAAAGTTTCTAAATTTCCCTATTTCAAACGTTATGGTCAACAAGAATAGAGCAGCATGAATGTTGGGATGGGACATTTGCAAGCTGGTACTCAATTGGTGGACAGCTCAGATCTTGCACTTGCGTGTCTAATTGACACACATGGGTGTATGTAGATGGCATGCCTTATACATGTATCTCTGATTAGTAAACCTCTACAAGCAATACCTGCCCTGGACATGGATTTCTTGATTGCAACCTCTGTTCATGTTAGCATTTGCATTAATGTGTGGAATTATTTGAATATTTTCCACTCCTACACAGACCATTCGGACAGATCCTGATCTTGCCAATCTAAGAACATCTGAAGAATTTGAGCTTCTATTGAAAAGGTTTGACGAGTCCTTCATCAATGAGAATGCGGTCAATGCAATCAAATCTATATTCGGAATATTTAACAAGAAATAGGATTATGGGCCCACATTGCGTACTAGCAAGGCCTGTCTCGGGGATCATCAGCCATTGTTGCGACATATTGGAGGGCTTAGATGCGAGCTTTTTCAAAGAGTGTTCTCTGAAGCAAAGGAGGTCATCAAAGAGATTTCAATTGGGTTGTTGTGTACTTAATGCCTGTATGATTCTTTCAGGAACTAAAGCCCATAAATATAGCTTAATCTTAGGAGAGAGTCTCAAAGAAAGATGCTCAGAAAGGTGTCATTTCTGTGCCTCTTTTTTTTTTTTTTTTGGATTGGATGCTTGCCTGTTCTTCAGTTGTATTCTTTTTCCTCATTTTAAAGAACAAGAAAGAAGAGCCATGGTTCTTTGTTGGGGATTAACACACTACCCTTCATAACCATCATTCTCTGCAAGTGCTTATTTAAGAGGAACTCCCATCTGCCAGACGGTTGGCCACACATTTTAAGAGAGGTCCTATCACTTTCAACGAGAGAGAGAGAGAGAGAGAGAGAGAGAGAGAGAGAGAGAGAGAGAGAGAGAGAGAGAGTAGCCATTGCAACAAAGAAAACCAACATAACTTAATTAAAGCTCTTGCAAACAAATTGGACAAAGGACAATCATTTGGTTTCTTAAATTTGAACCAGTCACTCGTATTTAAAATAAGAACATGGATCCTTACTCTTGCTCTGGTGGTAGACTCTTAGGAGTTTAAACACCTAGTCAAGGGTTCGAGCATCCATCGGTGGCGAAATCCCACTACGGTGTGAGTGCGTGTGCGCGTGTGTAAAAATAATAAATAATAATAATAATAATAAATAAGAACATGAAAATTCACTTTGCAAATCCGATTTCTTCAATGACATGCCCTGCCAATCTAAGGTTTGGTTGTCCACTCAAGCATGATTGATCTATTGGAAACACTCGTGTGATGTGGTCCATCTGAAAACGATTTGCTTTCTTTATGGCTTTAAACACGCACACACACCCACACAGTAGTGGGATTTCACCACTTATGGGTACTCGAACCTTTGACCAGGTGTTGAAACTCCTTAGAGTCTACCACCGGTGCAAGAGTAAAGACCCTTATGGCTTTAAACTTAATCTCAATTAATTTGGTCTTAATTCCAAGCAACGTGCCGAACTGTAAAGTCAACAGTAGCCTTGATGGGTTAGCTTACACTAGCCCCTCTCTTTCTGTGTGTGTGTGCAAGTCCGACCGATTGGACGTCTCCCCATTTTAGATAGTGATTAATTAATGGTAATAAATATGCAAAGAGATGAGATATTTCTGGAAAATGGGTTGACAGCTTGGGTAGACTCCACCGTGGTATTTATCTGAAATCGACCCTGACCATTAGTTGTGTAACTTCATGTCAGGCCTAGAGCCCAAAAATCAGCCCCATCCATGATTCATGTGATTCATGATTCATGTGTTACCCGTCAACTTGTTTCCTTTGGTGTGGCCCACTAAAATCATGGATGGGCCTGAGTTTTGGACCAAGACCTAAGTTTTGGTGTGACGTGTAATGCTGGGAGTAGATTTTATATAAGCATCATGGTGGACCTTATAAAAATCAAGGGTGGGCATCTCTCCCAACTGTTTCCTTTGATGTGGCCCACCTAAATAATAGGTCAACCTGATTTTTTGGCCCAAAGCCTAAAGTGGGATTGCACATCTAATGGTCATGGTGGATCTCACATACACATCACAATGGGTCTCGTAAAAATTTAAGGGTGGGCGTCCCTAAAAATTCTTTTCTTAATGAGATTTTTACATATACACGGCCACGGGTATCATAGGTCCCAAAAATAGCACCTTATTAAAGTCTAGCAAAGCTAAAATAGGTACTTCGGTCAACTTATTATTCACATCTTCAATTTCTTTAAGCAATCTATCAAAGGAACAACGAATGTACTAAAGTAGCCAATCTTAAAAAAAACTCTGCACATCTTCTCCTGACCCTCACTGATACCATATGCACTCACCACATAGTCAAGGAACACAACCCAATTCATCCCCGAACTACATTTTTCTTTTGTGTTAGCATATAATTGCTCCTATTTCCCTATTAGACAATTTGTATGGGCATGCATATCTAGACTATAAATTAAGATATCATCAAAATATACCACTACGAATTTTCCAATATGGGGCGTAACACCAGGTTCATTACCCTCACAAATGTGCTTGATGTGTTAGAGAGATTAAATCACATCACCAACCACTCCAACGTCTCAAACATGGTCTTCCACTCATCATGCAAGCATATCCAAATCTGATGATATCCACTCTATGGGTTTGTTTTAGAAAATATTTTCACCTTCAAAAGTATATCCAATGTATCAGCCAGTTGGGGTATTGAAAATCAATATTTTGTGGTAATCTTATTGATGGCCTTGCTATCGATGCACACCTTTCATGTTCCATCCTTTTTAGGAGCTAGTAGAGTTGAGATTGAACATGGGCTCATATTCTTCCTAATGTATTCATTTTCTATTAAACCATTAACTTGTCATTTCAATTCATCATGCTCTTTTAGGCTCATCTTGTAGGTTGCCCGATTGGGTAAACTCAACAACAACACAAAGTCAATGTAATGTTGAATATTCTTGATTGGCAATAATCCCAAAGGTAACTCATACGAGAATAGAATTTTGTATTCACTAACTAGGTTTCCATCGGTTTACTCATAGGAGTGGCAACACTAGCATTTTTTCATATCAACATATAAACCACATCATGACTCTTAATCTCCTCTATAAACCTTATATAAAACAGAAGGTTGATGTCTTCCATGGTTGTGGGCTTCACCTAAATCCTTTCTCATGAGTTTCAAAACTACTTTTGATTATTTTTCAAAAAAGTGTATAAAATTTCCCAACCACCGTGAATGGTCCACTGATCGTACTACCATGGTTTGCCTAACAATATGGTGCACAACCATCCCATAGACTACATCGCACTAATGATGAATGAAATTAAACAGCAACAAAAAACCTTTACTTCATTATTTTTCTTAAACCAAGAAAGTTAGCATGGATCTAGATGCCTCGTGGTCTTTAACTAGAGCTTTTTTCACAACTATCCCCATTGAAAGATCACTCCATAGACCTTGCCATTCACTATATAGGTCGTGTAGAAGATATTAGTTTGCAATCAATCTTCTTTAGGTGTCTTGGGTACAATAAGAGCCTTTCAGATCACTAACGTCTCCAAAACATTACTATATATTCTTCATCATCGGTATCATAATCCGCATCATGCGTTCCCTCCCTCTGGGGTCTTACCCTCATCGTCAACCGATTGTTCTTCCATAAATACTTTGCAACTACTGATCAAATTAACTTCTTACTTCCTACATTCAAAGAAAATATCCTAACTTCATTGAACTTCTAGCCCCAAATTTTTTCTGACCTGTCATCCAACTACCCCATTGTTCTGAACTCGGGACTTGAGTGTTGTTGGAGTGACTTTTTTGGCTTGGCTTGAATCCCCATGTAGGCTTACCACTACTGCTCTGAATACCACTGAATCGATTAGAAGCTTTCATGCAATGATACCCAGCGTTATTCCTCTTTTCAACCAAAAGAGCTTGCTTGCATGCTTCTGCAATAGTAAACGTAGGCTGAATCCTCAAGTGATCTGCAATAGTAAGCTGAAACCCATTCATAAAAAGAGTGACCAACTGTTATTTGGTCTTGAATAAATTATTTTAAGCTACCAGATGATGGAAATCTTTTGCATACTCTAACACAATCATGTCCACTTGTCGAACATGTTGTAATTGCAAAAAAAAATAAATTGCGCATAGTTTGTGGGTAGATAGGTGTCTTTATGAGACACTTCGTCTTGTCCTACGATTTTATCTTGGACTTTATGTACCTTTCTCAAGTGACCATAACCCATTCGCACCATGTTGAAGCTCTACCTTTCAAAGTCATGACAATTATTTTCACCATTCTATTTCATACACATCTTCGTAATCAAATATCATTTCCACTACATTAATCTAACCTAAAAATATCATCCCCATGCATACTATCATGATATTAAAGAATTTCCACATTCACTTTTGTTATGGGTAAAAATGTACTGGCTAAAGAGAAGCGGTTAGCTCGGACATCTCTGCAAGACACGAGATCAGCCTGTGCCGATTATGACCAATGAGCTCCTCAAAGGCCAAGGCAGGTCGGCAGGTCGGCCATCCACCCAATGATAAGTGGAGGCTCAAAGCTCATTCGAGTATCCATGTTGGTCAAGACTACCTCGGACTCTTGAGCTCAACCCCCTACAACAGATTTCATCTGAATTCTACTAAAGAAAGGAGCTTGACCTCATTGTACTAACACGAAGTATGAGGGTAGGTCGGTAGGTCAACAATCTACATGGCACATAGAGAAGGGTCAGGGCTTTCCAGAGAGTCTAGGTCGGCATACTACCCCCTTGGTCAGGTCGGCCTCGGCCTCCTATTGCACGCCGCCCCCGGTTCCTACTAATCAGGTCTTATCCGAAAGACCCGCTCGAGATCTCTGCCGAAGATCTTGAGGACAATGCTGACACACTCAGAATACGGATCACCCCAGATCTTCACTGCTGATCTCAGGAGAACATCCCGATATATTCGGGACTCGATTCCCTCTACAGTACGTCCCTACTAAATTTGGATATCTCCTCTATATCACCACCTCTCCATAACTATAAATAGGAGCATCTCTAATGGTGAAATGTATGCAGAATCTCTCACCCAAAAACCTTACGTTCTGCTAGACCCAGATTCCTAGCCTGACTTTGGCATCAGAGGGCTCCTACTCTCGTTAGAGTCTCCTTTGTTTTCTTCCTATGCAGGTACTCGAAGGTCTAAAAAGGGTGGACAGATTTTTACATCAACTTCCAACTCCCTATTTTGAATATAATAATCCCTCCTTCCTACTCATCATGGCTCAACAAATGGATCTTTACAATAAAACAGGTTAATGTCACTCACACTCAATTCATTGGCATTATCTTCTTAAGTCAATGGTTCATTCCTCACTAATAACGTAGTGAGCTATTGGGAGATGGTTTGCATTTGTTGTTGAGTGTGAAATATTGCATATTTCTCCCTTGTTATTCCTTGGTTTTAAGAACATTAAAGTGTTTAATTGATCAATTTATACATATTTTCTCTTACGAGGTAATTTTGAGAGCTTAAGGTGAAAATGATACTAAAAGCATGGTTTTGATGCTCAAAGATTACTAAGATGGAGAATGAATCTTTGGAGGTCAGGATTGAAGATTTCAAGAGTCCAAGATTCAAGAAAACTAAGTGAAGAATGAAGAAATTCGAGATTGTAAAGTGTAAAAATATGGAGCTGCTGAACTTGACAGTTTGATGACATCGAACACAACTTTGATGCCATCAAAGTAAGTGTTCGATGCCATCAAAGGAGGCTTGTTCCCATCAGAGAAATCAGAGAAAATCAAGTTTAGTTGTTGGACATGTGGGTGTAATTCTCGATCCTATTGAATGATGCTTTGATCCCATCAAAGAGATATTCGATGCCATCGAAGCTACTTCGATGACATCGAAAATATCATGAATTATGGGATTTACTTGCTGGACAGTTTTGGACATTCTCGATCCCATCGAGAACATGCCCGATGACATCGAAGACAGTTTGATTTCGTCGAAGCTCGGGTGATGAAATCGAAGACTTATGCAGACTTTACAGAATACGCGCGGGACAATTTCCAAATTCGAATCGAACGTATCGATTGGACTTCGATGCCGCACCATTCAAACTATTAAATAATGTGAATAAGGGCTAAGAGAGACACTAACTGAGAGGAGTCCAGTGACAAACAGACCGCTGCCGGTCGTTTTAGACTGGTGGCAACACTAGAAGGCCATCAAAGTCCCATCGAAGCTCCCATCAAAGCTACGTAAACTACGTAAATTAGAGGTGGTTTCAAAGTTAGTCCAAGCAAAGCTTATATAAAGGGATCTTATAAGTTTTCCAAAGCATGAATGAGGGGTAGGAAGAGTAGAGCAAGGAGTGGCGGTGCTTCAATGAGTTCTTTCTTCCTCTCTAATCTTTCTTTTCTAGTTAGTTTTGTTAGGTTAATCTCTTAGCTAAGGCTAAAGGATGAAGCATGTAATTAATGTCAATGTTTAGTTTGTTAAATTCAATACTATTACTTTGAATGATGATAGTAGATTGGTTTGGTTTGAATTTACTTTGAAAGTCTTTGAGTTGTTTATTTCTGGATTCGTTGTGCACTTCGGGTACAATGAGTGCTCTGATTTAGCAATTGTTTAACTTTGATATAGAGAAATAATCAATCTATATAATTGATTGATCCAATGATGCCTAAGGGTGCATTGGATGCTTTTAACTTCCTGTAATTGATGTCTGAGTGCTTAATGAAAGAACTAGTCAATTGAAATTATATTCATCTTAATATTTGAGAATGGTTTAACCACTCTATCATCTAACTGGATAGATTAGGGCTTCAATTCTAGTTGATGTTGAGATTAATACAAGTAGATTCCTGGATCCTTAGTGTTTTATCATTATTATTTATTTTTCCTTTCACATCACTACATTAAAAACCCAGATAAAACAGTTAGACTTAGATTAATTCTAGACCGTGTTCCCCATTCCCTGTAGATTCAACCTTGATCTCACCGAGTTATTACTACATCGCGACCCTGCACTCGGGGTTGTGAATAATTTTTGGCGCTATTGTCGGGGAGTGGCGTTGAACACGATTAGGTTTAGTTTTTCTAAGTAGATTTTTGTTTTAGGTTAGATCTTTCTAATTTTTGAAATTTTCTAACCTAGGATCTTTTAATTCTTATGATTTATCTTATTTTTCTAATTTCTTTTTAACCCCATTAACATTGTTTTTTGTCTTATAGAATCTTCACTCTAGTTCTTCCCTTCAAGTAACATCCTTCCTCTTTCCCTCCAATTACTTCCATAATTGTTGTATGACTTAGGATTAACATTATAATTTTGTGTGGTTCATGCCTAAGTGGGTAAGTGTTAGGCCTGTGTCCTAGTGACCATTGTATTCCTTAGGACCCCGTGGTCCTCCCGGTCGAATTTCGGCGACCCGCGACGCGTAGACAGCATTTGCGCGTTACCTTGAGTCACATCCTGTAATTCTGAGTCGGCTTGACCCAAGACATATGCCATTCGACCGCATCGTCACCGCGGTTCCAACGCCGCGTCTTGTGCGTCAATCCGACGGGTAGATCAAAAGATGTACCGTTTAGAATATTTGAGCCCTTGATTGATGTGGGGCCCACTTTAGGGGGTGCGCACGTTTTTCTGGGTGGACCCACCATAGCTACGTCATTTCCCATAAGATCTTTAGTCAACTCTCTCTCTTACAAGTCATTATGAGGTTCTCTTCCCTATGCTCTTACAACCCATCATTTCACTCTCTCTCTCTCTCTCTCTCTCTCTCTCTCTCTCTCTCTCTTCTTCTTCATTTTTCTCCCCTAGCAAAAGAGGAGCAAAAACGTCCATGCCAGCCCTCTCATTTCCAGCCACATCCACCTTAGATCCCCTTCAATCCAGCCATTAGAAGCCCATCTCCACCACTGAAGTAGATCCTAGAAAGCTTAAGGAAGGAATTGAATAAGGAGTAGATCTAGAGGTGGATGCTTCTTTCTCTTTCTCTCTCCCTCTCTCTCTCTCTTTCCATGTAGATGTGGCCCACCTGATGTGTCTGTTCAGCTGGTCCAAACCGTCCAGCAAGTGGGACAACTTGACTGTCCCATTTTCTAGACGCCAGTTGGCCACCTTGTGGCCCTGTTTTGCATGGTTCAAATGCAAGGGAGAATGCATGAATATCAGCCTGATCTGGACATTGTATGGCCCATCCAGGTGGACCACATCATGATGCATGTGTGACTTCCCAACTATCCAGCAACCTGGACAATATGTTGTCCCCTTTTTTTTTTTTTTTTTTTTATAACCTGCATGACCAGTTGGTCGTGTAGGGGTGGATGTAGGGACGGATCATCTTGTTCCTTGGATGGAGTGGGACGGCCCACTGACGTGTGGCCCCCCACCTTGATGTATGTTTTCTACCCCCAACCATCCATCCAATGAGGATCAAGCTGGCATGGGCCCATGACCAAGACGGCCAGTTGTTGGCACCGTCTAGTAAGCCTAGACGAAGGAAATATATAAATATCAGCTTGATCTAAGGGACGGGGTGGCCCACCGACGTGGACCCCACCTTGCTATGAAATGTGTACCTGCATACCGTCCATCCATTTTTCCATGCTAGCCAGGTCATGGGTGTAACGACCCGTAAATTTCCGTATGTTGGCTCGAGTACCACCTCGACTAGAAATCAATTAGGATTTAAATCCTTTAGAAATTTAACAAAGTTAACTAAGTACTAAACTCGATTAGCCATGAAATCCGTTGGGATCGCTTTAAATACGATCTGCAAGACCCAAAACTTGCAAAACAAGTGACTCTAGGTTACCCTAAAGTTTAGAACCAAACTCATTTCCCAGTTGCTCTCGGGAATGAAACGAAACTTCGTATTAGGTCTAGATCGCACATCGGAAGTCCGATTAACATGAAGCTAAGGAACTAAGACCGCCTCACTGGGCTTGACAATCATCTCTAAAATCAGGTCCAGCCGATGTCCCACGGCCATTCGTTTCGATTCAGAGCGAGGGTGTGTGAAAAACACTATTCCCATTCCAAAATAAATATCAGGAATAGTGATCTGGCACCATTCGTTTACGCGTCAGTATTAAGCAACCTGACCATCAGAATCAGACTAAATTACACCCTCGGATTAAGAAAAATTTCAGGAACATTTACATGTACTTGGAATTTCGGATCGTGGCCCACTGACCGTTGAACTGAAAGTGGTCCGCCACGTGCGATCTGGGAATTTGATCGAGTCGAAAACGTAATCCCACATAGATCCATGTGTGGTGAGCTTAAGTCTAACGTTTGGCTCAAGGGGGGCCACCAGAAACACTCATTTGAGCTGGAAAAGTGACGAAATACCTATATAAGCAATAACCCTTGAACCTGAGCCTATTTTGGGAAGGGTTTTGGCTATAAAAGGAGCTTAGAACAGCCCCTCTCACGGCCATACGAATTTGGGATAAAACCCTAGAGAGAGAGAGAGAAAAGAGAGAGAAGAGCTTGGGATTTGTGGGAGATCTTCCTCCTACTGCTTTCATTCATCACACGGCCTACACCGCTTCCTTCCAGGCATTTTTTCGGCAGTATCCACTCCGTTTGAAGGTGAGAAACCCTAACCCTAGGTCTGATTTGAAGTAGGAAGGTTGTAGGTTGTGTAAAGACTAACCGATTCCGCTCTTTAGGCTAGAAAACTCCCGTATACGGAAGCTCAACAACCCTTGCTGATTCGTTGTGATTCCAAGGGCAAAGGTGAGGACTTTAGGTGTATAGGTTATGGTTTTCAACGCTTTCAATGTCAGATAATGATAGATTCATGATCTGCATGCAATTGCACATGTACAAAGTGCTTTCCGTTTTCTGTTTTGATTAACGTTGTAGAATATGGAATTTCACATACTCTAGGTATACATAGAAATACCGTATACGTATTTTTTTTGAAAAAATGTTTGACATGTTTATTTAATGTATGATTATACAACATATGGATAAAATACTAGTTTGGCGAAAGGAATCGCCGTAATATATGTTCGCTTGTAAATACTACGTATGTTGAAATTGTGTATTCTAGAAATACCGCCTATGTGTAAATTTTGGAAATGTAATTGTTATGATTAATTGCTGTATGATTATGGTATATACGGATAAAATAACCGCTTGACGAAAGGATAGCCCTAATATGTATTTTGCTAACATACGTCATGTATGTTGGAATAGCGTACTCTAAGTGTTTGTGCAAACACTGGTGTGTGTAAATGCTTGAGTGTTAGTGCCTTAGAGAGGCGCTGATGTGGAATTCTCAACCACCTTAGAGACATGTAGGATACCCTCCATGTGGTGGTTCGCTATAATCACTCACTTGTGATGTGTATGTAATTGTATCACTATTTGTATAATACTCTACAACATGCTTTACAACAAGCTTTACTTTGTGCTTTACAACATGCTTTACTTCATGCTTTATAACATGCCTTATGACATGCCTGTTAACATGCTTGTATTACTTGTTTATCATGCTTTACTCCACATGCTATGGATGAAGATTGATTGAGTTTGGGACTATGCCCATAGTCCAAATATTCGGTATCAGACTTGAGGTTGTGGCTTAGATTCATGTCGCCACAAGGGGTGTGTCTGACGAACCCGAGTCGTACTTCGGTTGGCTATAGTGGTTGGCCACACGGAGTGCTTTTGCGCTCCATATCGCCCAACTTGTTGTGCGCTCGAGCTAGTCAGGTTCGCCAAGTAACCTGATATGTTGAATGTGTGTTCACCATGTTTGGTCATTACTGTTTGAACCTAGGGTACCAAACTTACCAGTGGCGATCCCGTTAACCATGGTACCTTGATCCGCTAAGACTCATGAGCCGGACATGGTGGTATGGGACACTGTGGCCGAGCTGTCGGCCTATACTGGGGCCAAGTGCCTCCCCATAGTGACCATTGAGCAACCAAAACTCGTGAGCCGAATACGGTGGTATGAGACACTGTATTCGAGTTGTCGATACTTACGGCGAGAGCCGAGTACGGTGAGACCTGTGCTCGTGCTGACGGGCGAGGAGTCCTCTGTAGTATCTTCGAGTATACTCCAAGGGTCTGTGATTGGCGACGAGTCTTTCACAGCAACTAGAGTATAAGTTGAGCCGAGTACGGTGAGACCTGTACTTGAGCTGACGGTCAGCAATTGAGCCGCATACGGTGAGATCTGTATCTGCGCTGACGGGTGACGAGCCCTTTGCGATGCCTTCGCTATGCTTCTCGAACCATAATATCGTATGAGATTAACTAGGATTGACGACCCTAGAATGGATCATGTTTGGGAATGATACAAGGGAGGTACCTTAGTTTCCCAATACTGTTGTTTGAAATGGAATAATAATAACTCGGTAATCATGTTCATCATAGCACCGCATGTGCCTTGTAGATGTGGAGCACTGAGGGAGTTAAGCATTCGCGAACGTAAGATGATGTCGCATGAGGGTGGTTTGGCAAGGGCATACAGCATCATGTCATTTCATTTTCGCACTTAATAAGAGTAGTTAAAATTGTTTGATTTGTACTCCTTTATCATTACTGCTTGATTGAATTGATAACATGTTAACCTATGCTTTATTGTTCCACTGAGTTAGCTACTCACTCCCACGTTACGGGACGGTGTTTGCAACACCCACGACGACTGTCGCAGTATAGATGGTGCCTCGGTTCGGGAGCCGGAGCCCGACTTCGAGGAGGATCAGGATGAGTTCTCCTTTATGCAGTACTCTGACGGATATGCTTAGGCCGACTGCATCGCGGGGATTCCAGGGCTTATCTACGGAATTGTATTTTGATTTTTGACTTAGAAATAATACATGTATATTGGTACTCAGTTAGTACTCATACTCTTGAGTTCACAAAATTTTGTTACTTTACATACTTTGAATATAAAATTTCAGTCTTCCGCTTGCCTTTATACAATTGAACTGGAGTATGATTTACTGTTTTGGTATAATCTCATTCATGTTTATTGCTCTAACTCAGACAACATTTAACCATCATTGTGTATGTTGCATAAGTGATGCGTTGGAACTCGGGAGTTGAGTTCATACTCGACCCCCGATTTTCAGGGCGTTACAATGGGCCCTAACCAGGAGGCAGATCCAATGTTCTAGGTACAGCAGCAAGTTGTTGTCCAACCTCCAGGCCCACCTTGCTGCTGACCCTTTTATTGAACGGAAATTACAAATATCAGCTTGTGTCCAAGCTGGTGGGCCACTCATGTGGATCCACCTGATGTATCTGTTGCATCCTCACCATCTGTAGAGCGTGGACGGGGAGCCTGCTTGATGTATGTGTTGCATCCACCGTCCAGCAGCTGGTCGATGGTACACACCTTGATGTATATGTACTATAACCACACCGTCCAGAATTTTTAGACGATAGGTCTCACCATGTATCTGTTGTGTCCACACTGTCCGTACACGGATGTGGGACCATCTTGATGAATGTGTTTTACTAGCACCATCCATCCAACTCCCTAGCTTATTTTAGGCGTTGAGCCGAAGGATGAACCCAATCCAAATCTCTGGTGAGCCACATCATCAAGTAGACTGTTTTAATAGTGATAAATTGTTAGGGCCACTGTGATGTTTCTGTATGCCAAAAAATGTTGAATATGAGGTTTGTTAGACCCGTCACAAGTCGGAGGACCCAACCAGCGGAGTGGATCCTCCTGATGTGGGCCCCACCTATAAAAAAACTCAAGTACACAAAAAATAAAAATAAATAAATATGTTGATGCTGCTTGTAATAATGGGCAGGGACCGTGGGTCCTGGCCATAGGCCCACCATGATGTATGTCGAGCATCCACACCGTCCATTTGATGGGTCCCCTTTAATTATTGGGATATCCCAAGAATCAGCCGTACACGGAACTCAGGTGGCCCACACCATCTAAAATCATGTGATGACATGTTAACACACATAAAAGCACTCGCTAGTGCCCACCTAAAATTTGGATGCATCTGAAACTCGGTCTGACCCCTTAACCTAGTGGGACACACATAATTGATGGGCAGGATTTGTGAACCACAGCTTGGTGGGCCCAACAAATGATTATGAATGCTTTAATGGAGGGTAAACCTCTCAACTGTTGTGCATGGTGAGGCCCACACAAGCCACAAATTGACTTGATTTTAAGTCCTAGGCCCCACCATGTATATGTATTTTATTTAGCCTATCCATTTGTTTGGACGCCCATCAGGCCAGTAGCACTGGTGGGCTGACCGTCCACTAGAGTGGCCCACCTTGCTGTATGCATTGTATCCACGCTGGCCATCTGATTTGAGGGGCCCATTAGTGATGTGTGGGGCCCTCACACTCCCCACCAGTCTCTCCCGGGCCCACTCTATGATGTGGGCCCATATTATATGCACCAAACTCAAACCTCAGGTGGATGCCCACCAGAATATGTGTTGGGCTGGGGCACCCAACCGTGGCTGCCTTGTGAGGCCCACCATGATGTGTGTGTTGTGTATACACTGTCCACCTATTTTTTCCATCGTTGGAGGGTCGTGGGCCCCATTGAGAAGCATATTTAAATCCCAAGTGAACCACACCAAGGGGTAATGATGATTGAGCGCCCACCATGGGCTGCCCCGTGAGGCCCACCATGACGTATGTGTTATACGTACCATGTCCATCCATTTTTCCTGGGCCATGGACTGCCTTATGAGGCCCAATATGATGTATATGTTATATCCACACTATTCATCCATTTGGGGGCAGTGGGCCGTCTTGTGAGGCCCACCATATATAAGTAGTATGCACATGCTGTCCATCTTTTTTTCCCAGATTGTGTATGGGCCATAGACCCCATTACAAGTTAAATTCCATATTCCAAATGGGCCATACCGTATTGTATGTACCATATCCATGCTGGCCACCTTTTGGTGAGGCTCATTTATGATGTACAAGGGCCTCATTTGTTGTATGATCAGTTGCCCATGGTATAGTTGTGAGGCCCACCTAGATGTGTGTATTGGAAACACACTGTTTATCTGTTTTCTAGGCCACGGGCTGCCCCATGAGGGCTTGTTATGATGTATGTGTTGCACATGTTGCCCAGCTATTTTGTTGGATTTTATGGACCGCCCCATAAGGGCCCAATATGATATATGTGGCTGAATCTTTGCTGCCCACCCAAGTTGCCTAGTTTTGGGCTGAATTGTAAAGCACACAATGGTGGATGTTGGTTACACCTCAGCTATTTAATTGGGGCATGTGGGTTACCCATGAAGTCCAACATAGTGCATGGGTAGGATGTTCTCCTTAACCATGATGTTTTTGGGCCATGGGCCACCACTCATGAAGCCCATTTGATGTGTTTAAGACTTAGGCCATTACTTGGAGCCCAACATAGTGTGTAGAATATTGTGGATAATGCCCATTTATTTTCTAGCTATTGTGTGGGCCATGGACTGTTTCATGAGAACCTTGTATGAAGCCCATGGGATGTGGCCAAATGTGATGCGTATGAGGCCCAACATGATATGTTTATGGCCCTTGTATGAGGCCCAACATGATATGTTTATGGCCTTTGAGTGAGGCCCGATATGATGTATTTATGACCCTTGTTGAAGCCCAATGCGATATATGAGAGGCCCATGTGATGAGGCAATTGTAATGCGTAAGTGCACTATAATTATGTTTGCCCAATCATTCTCTTGGTTAGTATAAGCCTTGGGCCCCCATCAGGAGAGATTCTATGGGCCTTGCCTTGGGAGCAATGATGGTTAAATGTCTACATTGTAGGAGCAATGGTTGTTAAATGTCCATCTTGTGATCCTCCCTAGGGCCCATTGATTAGGCCCATTCTCATTCCCTCCTTAGTAGGCTACCCCAAATGGATGGGCCCCTACTATTATTAGTATAATCCATCCCACCTTATTGGGCTATCCCAATTCTTTGGGTCCCCATTGATGATAGTAGAAGTACCTAAACCTAGAAGCCCATTATTAGGCCCATGAGTAGGTCATCTAGATCTACCCTTATTGTGAGGCCACTACATCATCACTATAGATGGTAGGATCGGTGGTATCAGATTTGGTATATCCACCGTTGAGGACCGATCCTCATGTTACGAATTATATCTCCTATCCTTATAGGGACCCCGCCATATATAGGCCAATTATTGATTCCGACTATGTTAGTATACGCACTAGGTGTGTGTTAACATAACATTATGTTCACATGAGGCCCATGAGATTAGGCCCCTTGTGATGGTATGAGGCCCATTGCTTATGTGAGGACCATTGTGTTGTAATGATGTGAGGTCCATTGCGATGTATGAAGACCATTGCGTTGTGATGGTATGAGGTCTATTGCGAATATATGAGTACGAGGCTCATTGTGATTACTTGAGGCCCATTGTGTATGGGGCCCATTGTGATTGTATGAGGCCTATGGCGCGAGGCTCGATATGATTAGGTGAGGCCCATTGCGACTAGATGAGGCCCATTGTGATGTGAGAGGCTCATTGTGATTGATCATTATTAAGTTTGATAATCATGTGTAGCTTCATGTAACATGCCATACGTATTATATGTATGCGTGTTATGAGGAGTGATCATGGCACATGCCATTGGGCGGATTATTGCACGACTGGGTGATATGACGTATATATCTCAGCACTTTATGATATGACCATCGTACGCCCTAGTGACATCAGGGTCATGGCCTCCACAGGCATGTCGTGGATGGCCAATTGGGACACCGAAAATGTTATCGAGCATTTAGGGCACTTAGGATGTCCTTGGGTGAAAGCCCCTAAACCTCCATGGTACAAAGAGATGCCCCGACGCCGAGACCGAGTGGAAAATATGAGGGCCCGAATGCCTTTACCTTTAGGCTGCGTCTCCCACTGTAGCATGGTCGGTTGGGAGGGGGTGTGGCCTTACCCGCCTGAGTGAGGGGGCATAGCTAGGCTGAGTTTGACCAGCTCGTAAATGGGTCTGCTACCATCAAGCCCTGTTGGTGATTGGCTGTCCACAGGTGGGTAGTGAGGTCTCTTACGCTCGCTAGGCTGTGCGGCTTGGAGAGCAGCAGTCGGCAGGTAGTGTACTAGACCTCGGTGGTGATCACAAAGATGTACGGTTTTGGATATTATGATGACTCATCACTGTTACACACGTGGGCGGGTACACGTGGGCAGACAATGATGTGGGAGGGGCCTAAGGGCTTAGGTGAGCTACCAGTGGTTGGCAGGCTGCTGTACTAGCAGGCTACTGTGCATACAGTGAGGTGGAACCTTGTCCCACATCGGACACTGTGGCGGTCACATGTAGGCTTGCTAGTAGGAGTTGCATGCTTAGCTCTTGATCCATTTATTTCTTCATCCACCATACACTCGGGTTGGTGATGCGTAACCAAATCATTATGTGTATCTTCGCAATGGCCAGGATTTCGGTTGGGCGCGCGACCAACCTGAGATCAGGAGTTTACCACATTGAGTCTAGCTATCCAAATTTAGGTATGAGACTGGTTTGGATAGAAGTCCTTTGTGATGGACCCCCATCGCTTGCGATATTACGCGCCATCCTCCCGATTACACACTGCAGCTTGGTCATCCACATTGCATACTCTGATATCATATGATTCATCCTCAGCACATAGCATTTGGTTTACTATGTCCCTGCATGGCCTAGATGATGCCGATGGTATTCGTGGCTAGTTAGGTATTGCATATTGTATTGTATTCTCGGTGATTAATATTTGGCTTACTATGTTTTTACATTGCATAGCTGATCTACATTACTTTCTCAGTTCATGGCACTGGCTTATTATGTATTTGCACTGCATATCCTGGATAATGTTGTAATATTTCTACAGACTTGATAGTATTTTCGCTTACTCTGATATCTGTATGCTTGACACTTATCTCGTGCACACACTTACACCACCCTCTAAGCTTTCTGTAAGCTTATGTACGATAGATGCGTGCAGGAGACGCATGAACAGTCGTAGCTGAGCAAGAGTAGGAGCGTGCGGCTAAGCTTTGTGGAGATTTTGTTATATGCATGTATTATCTTTCAACATTGTAATCGACGATTTTTTATTAGTGGATATGTGATGATGATGTTGCCATTATGAATTGGGTACACTTATGGTTATGCTAAAAAAAAATAATCACTTACAAATCTTCCTTGTAGGATCCCATGATCGAAATTTGGCGTATAGGCGCTGGGAGCTGAGAATGGGGTACTATGGAGGCTGTCGGCGCCGGATTCGGCGATTGGAAACTTTGTGAGCCCGGTTTCCGAGTTCGGGGTATGACAGTAAGAGACCATACATTGAGACTTCTGAGTGAATAAGGTTTAGTTAACGGACTCGAAATCCATAGATGAGTTAGAAAGCACCTAAATACTTCTGACATCATCTGCAACTATGGTTGAAGACGAACAATATTTTGATGAGAACCCTATGCATCACACACCACCAATTAAGATGGTGCGTGATGAGAATGTGGTACACCGAGTTCCACCGGTTCAAACCTTACAAGATTATTTACCACTTGCAAGAACAAGCACACCTTACTGCATGATTTTCCCAATCAATGCAGGAAACGTGGACTTCAAACGAGGGATGATCCAATTACTTCCCAAGTTTCATGGACTTGATTCAGAAAGTTCTTACTTACACTCAAAAGAATTTGAAAAGATAGTAGCAACCATACACTTTAATAAAGTTCTTACTGACATTATCCGACTGAAATTATTCCCATTTTCACTAAAGGAGATGGTCAAATCATGGCTTTACTTCTTAAGGCTGAGATCCATTGGCAGTTGGGCTGAGATGAACCGGGAGTTCCTTAAAAAGTTCTTCTCGGCTAATAAAACCAATACTCCCAGATGCGACATAATGATTTTATCCCAAAAAGGAGATGAAACTTTTTTTGAATGTTGGGAATAGTTCAAGGAATTATTTTTTGCCTTCTCACACCATGGCTATGAAATTTGGTGAATGATTAACTTTTTTCCATTAAGGACTGAACCTAAGTATGCGCCAATTCGTAGAGATGATGTGAAATACTCCAATACGTGACATAATGATTTTATCCCAAAAAGGGGATGAAACTTTTTTTGAATGTTGGGAACAGTTCAAGGAATTACTTTTTGCTTTCCCACACCATGGCTATGAAATTTGGTGAATGATTAACTTTTTCCATGAAGGGCTGAATCCAAGTATGTGCCAATTTGTAGAGATGATGTGCAATGGTGAATTTATGAACAAGGAACCGGAAGATGCATGGGATTACTTTGACATGGTAGCCGAAAGCTCCTAATCATGTGATACATCTAACCAAGCTAGTAATCCCTAGGTAGTGCCAATAGAGAAGGGAATACATGTGCTTAAAGATGAGGAATATGTTAGTGTAAGGCTGGCGGAAAATTGAGGCCGTGGAATCATGAAAGGACAAGATCCGACCCAAGGCGGTCGTTGAAATCGTAAGTGGTATTTGTGCAAACGATGTACACCTAATAAAAGATTGTCCTATAATCCCCTCTTTCCAAGATGTGTTGTATGTTCAAGCAAATGCTGGAAACACTTACCAATGCCCCTTCAATGCACCGAATTCCAACATATACACTCCTGATTGGTGAACCATCTAAATTTTAGTTGGAGGAACAGACCATCGGAGAATGCAACTAATAATCCTCAAGGGTCGTCTAGTGGACTTCCATCCACTAGAACTCTTGATGATGCATTGAATATGAAATTGCGGTAAACCGCTATTAGTGAAGTATAGAATTATGCCTAAGTGTCCTAAATGGGGTGAATAAGACTTTTAAAAATGTTAATCCTACTTAGTGCATATATCGACTTCTAATCACTAGCAAGAATGATTAATTAACAATCAATCATAATCAAAAGATAGGATAGTGAAATATACAAAAGTTGCAATACATCAAACATGTAGTGTGTGGAAATTAATCATATAATGAGTCAACACAATATATACAAAAGTATACATCACAAACACAACGATATGTAGTGGTTCGACTATATGCTTACTCCACTCCCGACTGACGCACTGATCCCTATGAGTGTACCGGATTTCACAATCTAATGGTTTTAAATCAGGTTAACCATAAACCTTTACAACCTACACAAGGTTAACTAAGGTGCCTACACAAGACAACCCTAGGTTCTTACACAAGGCAACTCTAATGCCTACACAAGGTAGTAGATCTACATAAGGACTCTACACGTATTCTCCAGTCGGAGGCCTACGAAAGGTCTTAGCGAGTTTGAGAAGAAAATTCTGAATCTCAATCCTATACAAGAAAATGGCTTGAGACTCAATGGACTCTATTACTTACTTGTAAGTGAGTGAGCCCCATTTAGCACATGCTGATGACGATTTTCTTGCTGATCAAGTGTCTTCAGCTCGCTTGAACAGTAATAGCTTGCAGATGCTCCAACCGAGGTACGAGGTTGTTGGATTAGGGTTTGGTTCGATCTTCTCTAATTAATGATGGGTCTTTAAGAGCTAGAGAAGATTCACAGAAGTTAAGCATTCAAAGATCTCAATACAATGATTTTCGATTAAAGAGTGCTTCTGGATGATCAATGAAGGCCGGAGTTCATTCTTTAATCCAAGCTATGAATATACTAATAAATGTCTTTAAGCCATGGATTGAATGATGAACTCCTATGGGAAAGACGGCTTGAGAGGAAGGGGAATAACTAAGGTAATAACTCTCTCAAAGCTCTCTTCAATGCTTACTCAAAAAGCCAAGAAGCAACCCAAGTGATAAATAAAGTTAAATCCCAATGGTAAAAAAAGGGAAGAAATCTTTCGTTGTCGATGCCATCAAACGGTCTTCAATTTCATTAAAGTTTCCTTCGATGTCATCGAACCTTCTTCGATACCATTGATTTCCTGCACTAAGGTTTTCAAATTAGTGCAGCATAGATTCTGTCCGATGCCATAGAACATCCTTCAATGCCATCGGGATTTTCCTTGAAAAATACGCTTTAGTTGTTGGACATATTGAGCTCTTTTTCGATGCCATCGAGATTTAAATCTCGATGTCATCCAAGTCATTTCGATTGTGTAACATCCCGAAAATCGGGGGTCGAGAATAAACTCAACTCCCGAGTTCCAGAACATCATTTATGCAACAAAATGAATGATGATTGAATGTTGACAGTATTCGTGCATTGAACATGAGTGAGATTAAGACAAAACAACATATCATACTCCAGACACAATTAAATTGCAAGCGGAAGACTGTGATAGGCATAAAATATAAAAAACTGTGGTGAGTCTCCAGAGTGTGAGAAAGTTACTAGGTTAAGTAATTACAAGTACAATTCTAAAATTTACCAAATGTGAGGAAGTGTAATATCTTCTATCCCAAGTACCATAGCCCCGTCAATACATTACCAGGTCTTCATAGACCTGTCAAAGGGTTATATGTAGGAGAACTTCCCCTCAACATCATAGTAGTAGTTCGGCTCTGCTTCATAAGCATCGCCGTCATCTGAAACTCAACAAATCTGGTTGGTGTTGCAAACACCGTCCCGTAACGTGGGAGTGAGTGATCAACTCAGTGGAACAATAAAGCATAGGTTAACATGTTATCAATGCAGTCAAGCAGCAATGATAAAGCAGTAAGATCAAACACTCCTAACTACTCTTATTAATGCAAGTATGAATGCAGTCATGATGTATGCCCTCACCACACCCTCCCTCGTACGACACCATCGTACGTTCGCGGCATGCTTTCATCCCTCAGTGCTCCACATCTTCCAGGCATATGCAATGCATGATGAGCATGATTACCGAGTTTTTATTAGTCCATTTTAAACAGCATGATTGGAAAATTGAGGTACCTCCCTTGTATTACTTCCAAACATGATCCATTCTAGGATCGGTAGTCCTAGTTAATCTCAGACGATGGTGTGTTTTCTAGGTCACTGCAAAGGCTGCCAGGGCTGTTCGCACAAAGGTTACACCACTCCCCCATCACCTCTTTAACGATTCATCACTATACAGAAACAGGCCTAATTCATACTCTATACACCGCGACAAAACTCTAAGGCTCACCGCAATTTCAGAGTATGCTCGAGGTCACTACAAAGGGCTGCCAGGGCTGTTGCTCACATTCATTGCACCACTCCCCCATCACCTTATCAATGTAGGCCGACAACACGAATATAGTGTCCTATACCACCATAATCGGCTCACGAGTCTAGTTGCTCACTGGTCACTACGGGGAGGCACGTGGCCCCAGCGTAGGCCGACAGCTCGACCACGGTGTTCCATACCACCATGCCCGGTTCATGAGTCTTAGTGGATCGAGGTACCATGGTTAACGGGGTTTCACTGGTAAGTTTGGTACCCTAGGTTCAAGCAGTAGCGTCCAAACATTGTGAACATACATTAGACAGATCGGGTTACTTGACGAGCTCAGCTAGCACGAGCGCATAACAAGTTGAACGATATGAAGCGCATAAGCACTTCGTGTGGCCAACCACTATCGCCAACCGAAGTACGACTCGAGTTCGTCGAACACATCTCACGTGGCAAATGAATCACAGCCACGAGTTCAATTCTGGTACCGATTGTCTGGACTATAATCATAGCCCCAAACACAATCAATTGCAGATGATAAAGCAGTAGTGGATCAAGATTCAAATCATACAATCAAAGTCTGGTATTATCCGTTTAGGGCTACCAGGGCTGTTACACGCATTCATTACACCACTCCTCCATCACCCATGACGGATCATACAACATAAACATGAATTTAAACATACGCCTTACGTAAATAAAATTATACAATCAGTTGAGCATATTAAGAAGCATATCATAAAGCATATTATAAAGCATGTTATAAAGCATGTTATGAAGCACTATATAAACAGGAATACAAACACATATATTTCATAAAGAAGTGGTTAAAGTGAACAACCCACATGGGGGAAATCATACATGTTTCTAAGGTAGTTAAGAATCTCATCTCAACACCCTCCTAAGGCATCAACATCTAAACACTTACTCACACAAGCATTTTCACAAACACTTAACATACACTATTTCAACATACTTAGTGTATGTTAGCAAACATGTATTAGGGCAAGTCCTTTCACCAAGCAAGTATTTTACGCATATATAATATATTTATACAACAAATAATCATGGCAAACACATCTCTAAAATATATATATGTATATTGTACTTTCTATATTACAGTATTTCTACATACATAGTGTATATTAGTAAAACATGTATTTGGGCGAATCCTTTCACCAAATAAGTATTTTATCTATATATCGTATATTCATACAACAAATAATCATGTCAAACACATTTCTAAAATTTATACGTATACGGTATTTTCTATGAATGCCTAGAATATGTAAAATTCCATAATCTACATCTTTAATCGAAACAGAAAACAGAAAGCACTTTGTACATGTGCAATTGCATGCAGATCATGAATCTATCATTATCTGACATTGAAAGCGTTGAAAACTATAACCTATACACCTAAAGTCCGCACCTTTTATCGTAGAATCAAAACGGAGTCGATAGAATTGCTAAGTTTCTGTATACGGCAATTTGGTAACCTATAGAATGAAATAGGTTAGCTATTTCATAACCTACAACCTATACAACCTCAAAACAGATTAGGGTTAGGGTTTCTTACCTAGAAATGGAGCTGGAATCACCGAAAAAGCGATTAGAACGGATTGGTGGAGCTCGTGGAGCGGCAGGGAAGCATGGCAGGGAGATTCTTCCACATCTCCCACACTTTCTCTCTCTTTTCTCTCTTCTCTCTCTAGGGTTTCTTTCAAATTCG
This sequence comes from Magnolia changhungtana, assembly GCA_030180095.1. NCBI lineage: Eukaryota > Viridiplantae > Streptophyta > Magnoliopsida > Magnoliales > Magnoliaceae > Magnolia > Magnolia changhungtana. The sequence continues at coordinate 1,756,280 of JASAUF010000638.1, forward strand.
TATGGCTGTAATGGGAGAGGGTTTAACGTCCTTGTATAGACTAAAAACTCACCGAAATAGACTCCAGGTCAAAGTATACTTACGTTATAAGCAAAGCGGACCTGTTTCAGCTCAACGGAGGACTTCTGGCAGGCCTCCTTGAGCCAAAGGTCGGACTTAAGCTCACAGACATTGGATCTACGCGGAGTTAAGTTTTCGTTTCAGTTGGATTCTCAGATCACGCGTGGTGGACCAGTTTCAGTTCGACGGTCAGTGGATCTCGATCGAAGATTCCGAGTACATGGATATGTTTATGAAATTTTTCCTGATCCGAGGGTGTATTTGGGTCAGATTCTGAAGGTCAGGTTGCTTAATACTGACCCGCAAGCGACAAGTCTTAGATTACTATTCAAGATATTTATTTTAGAAAGAAAATAAGTGTTTTCACACTCTCTTGCTCCGGACTCAAGCGAACAGCCGTGGGACACTGGCTAGATTTGATTTCCGAGATGGTTGTCAAGCCCAGCGAGGCGGTCCTAAGTCCTTAACCTCGTATTATTCGGACTCCCGATGTGCGGTCTAAATCTGATACAGAGTTTCAACGTGCTCTCGAGAGCAGTCGGGTAATGAGTTTGATCCGAGATTTTAGGGTAACCTAGCGTCAATGATTCTACAAGTTTTGGATCTTGTAGATCGTATTTAAAGCGATTCTAGCGGATTTCGTAGCTAATCTAGTTTTGCACTTAGTTACTTTATCTCATTTCTAAAGGATTTAGTCCTAAAAGATTTCTGTCTGAGGTGGTACTTAGTCCTTTGTAATTTATATATAAAGTGATCCAAGTTATACTACTTAGCTAGTTTAAGATAGTGTCTAGGGTGAAAGCACTTAGAAAAATTGAAAGATCAAGGTGGTGAAGGGTGGGATTTGTGAAGAAAATTGTTTGAAAAGGGATTTGAGGCTTTAATTGAGTGTTTGAGAAGTTAAACCGGTGTTAAGATTGACCCATCACCTAAGGACGTCTAATTTCAGGTTGGGAAAAATTCGAGCTGTTACAATCTACCCCCCTTAAAACAAAATTTCATCCCCAAAATTGGCTAAGGGTAATAAAGAAAGATTTAATTATTTCTTTTGCCTAAGTTTTATTGATTTCGAGTTTCTACGCGTGGTAGGGTATATACTAGCCTGGTTCATTTTAGTCTACCCCCTTTAAAACTTATTTCTTTATCTATTTCTCATACCCTGATGGTTTGCTACAATTTATTTCTTTACTTATCTGGAGTGTTGACTTCGATTTCCAACAATTTAGAGTAAGATAGTTGTTTTCAATGTTTGACTAACACGGAGAGATGGTTATAGTGGACTTGATCCCGATACATTGATCATCTACCGGGCCAAGGTAGGAAGCTCATCGTATCCCTTCCGAATCCTGGTGGATCCTGCTCTTCTGCTCGGCCAAGTAGTGAGTCCATTGGTAGTCACCCGGGATTGAGAATTGGGTCAAGCCGCGAATGCTTCGTAGTTGTATATTTCAGTAACTCCGTAGTCCGATCACTCTATAAAAGTAGGGAATGCTGTTCACTCCCCAAGTATAGGGTTGTGATGTAGTAATAAACTCGGTAAGATCGAGGTCGAATCCCACGAGGACTGGTCGTCACAACTCAAATCTATGATTCTCCTTAACTAATCCAAGAAAGAATGGAATGAACTACTAAGCACAATTTTAAGAAAAAATAAAATAATTAAGAACATGGAAGAAAATTCAATCAGAGAGAGAGTACTAGGACTTTCGAATCCACCCCTAATTATCCTAACCCTTGTTTTGTCTGTTGATTCACCTTGATCTAAATTGATACCACTTAAATAGAAAAAGCACAATCTGTGTCCTTAATTGGGCATACAGACTGTCTAATTCCTTTAAGCAATGCCATGAATAACAAATCCCATGTCCTTGGTCGGGTACATGGAATGTACATTCATTAAAGCACCCTGTTTCTTCCTCTATAGGAAACTTGTTCTTGATCAGACACAAGCACCTGTAATAAGCATCCAAACAACATCCATCTATATACTTTGATCAAGTTCATAGATGGAGAAATATGGAATTTAAACCAATCAAGCCCACTTAGAGAAAGAAATAAATTAATTAATATTCAAAGTAAAGCAACCAATACAAGTGCTAATCAAATTAGAGGCTTCATCTCAGCCCTAGCTGAGAGGTTAGTGACCCATAAAATCCATCAAAAATATTAAATAAAATTCAAAAAAATAAAACACCAAACCAATCGATCTCTCTCCCTTCTTTCTTCTCTCTCTTCTCTTTCCTCTCTCCCTGGCTCTGGATCTCGAATTCCCTGGATATGAATCCCTCTCCCACGTCCAAAACTTCCTTTTTATAGCTGCTGGATGGCTGGAATCGGTGGCAGAGTCGTAGACGGACTCGAAGTACAAATTTTCGCAACCGTGATCGGTGGGCCCCACAGAGGTATTTTCTGGAAAATCCACCCCGTCCATTGGATTCAGGATGAAATTTCAGTTAAGAATGAGTGGTTTTGAACGTCCATTGGCGCGGCCCACAGAAGAAATCTCGAAAAGATCAGATTTGAACGTCGCCGGGTAGCCCTTTTGTGACCTCTGTATCACGCACGTGTGTACGCATGGGAGTGAACTATCAGCATGGTTTTGTAGTATTCATGGCCCTCTACACGATGGACGGCTCGGATTGTCCATACAGGTGACGGGTGGGGCCCACAATCTTCCGCGAAACGGGGCAGCGAAGACGCTACGCGGACGCCAAACCATCCTCCGTGGCAATGGTGGGGCCCATTCCTCCGAGTAAATGGAAAATCCACTCCGTTCATGAGATAGCCAGCGAAAAACCGTCCGGGAGTGGTATATTTTGGAGTGAAATAGATGCAGCCCACTTGATCTTTCGTTCCGCCGTCCATTCTGCAATTTCATCAATCCACGTCCGTACACATGTATAGGACCAAACTTCCACCTAAGCATGGGGTATGCCTGCCCCAGGAAGCAAATGGACGGATTGGATTGTTCACTTGGACAATGAGTGGGACCCACAGCTCAATCCAGCGATCGGCAGCGGTCGACGCTGTCGATTTTTTGGATTTTAAGAGAGATGAGATTGGTCAGCGCTTACATTGCCGATTGTCTCAACCGTCCGGTGCACAATTTGGATACATGTATGCATGGTGTACATGCATCATGTATGGGGTCCACTATAATGTTTTCAAGAAATCTGCACCGTTCATCCTCTTTATCATATTGATTTAACCGTCAAAACCAATTTTTAGGCAGTTCCAAATATCAAGTGGGCTCAGAATCGATGGTTTGTGGGCTGATTTGGCCGTTAGACCACTTCCCAAGATCTACAAGGGCTGAAATTTGATTTGTACGGTTGATTTACGGCCCTCATCACATGTATGAAGTTTCGAACTGATTGGATGGTGGGAACCATGTGATCTTGCATTCTGGACCCTTTTCGGGCCCCTTTATCTTGCTTTCCTCAGATCCCAGGCGTGTAAAATCTTTACTATTGGTTTTCTGGAGTCCATCCCATGCTCTGGTAATTTTGGAGCATCAAATCCATGCCTTTAACATCAATTTCCAATTAACGCTCCTGATTTCATCCTGTAATAAAAACACGATTAAAACACTCCATTAAACCTTATCATGTACGTAAAATAGGGCAATAATCGAGGTTTGATATGCAATATTTGACCCTGATCAAATGCCCATCATTGAAAGGCTCAAATTGTCTATTCTAAGGTTGCCCTTTAGGTCTTAGTCTAAGAGAGTCCTCGATATTATCTATGTCCAAGGAAAGGGTGAATCAAATCTTACTAAATCATCCTAAAACGGTTTCTCATAGTAGAACTTGCTAGGGCTTCTATAATGTTCGTATTCAACAAGCACAGGTTCGATCTTGGGCCAATGGGGTAAGGTCCACCACGCTTCCGCTGCGCCACCCAGATCAAAGAGATGTATTAGGAGACCTAACTAGAGTGGGCTCATAATGTCCTACCTCCCTTAAAAATTATTTCTACCTCCAGGCTTCAAGATCTATGTCCTATTACATATGTCGGAACAAGGTGTAATGTAGGACCTATCCTTAACAAGAAATGGGAAGCAATCCCCCAATACAATGGCCTTCCTTCCATCGATGATGTGTGCTATGGCATTAGTACCTATGGTTATAGATAGGAGCTAAGATGCCTAATTGTAACAGCCCGGATTTTTGCTAACCTGGAATTCGACGTCCTTAGGCAATGGGTCAATCCTAACACCTTATTAACCTGTCAGAACTTAATCCCAAAGTCTACAACCGCATTTGAACCCATTTCCTTCACAAATCCCACCCTTCACCACCTTAATCTTTCAATTTTTTCCTAAGTACTTTCACCCTAGACATTATCTTAAACTAACTAAGTATTATAACTTAGATCACTCTATATACAAACTACAAAGGACTAAGTACCACCTCAGACAGAAATCTTATAGGACTAAATCCTTTAGAAATGAGACAAAGTAACTAAGTGCTAAACTAGATTAGCTACGAAATCCGCTTGATCCACTTTAAATACGATCTGCAAGACCCAAAACTTGTAGAATCATTGACGCTAGGTTACCCTAAAATCTAGGATCAAACTCATTACCCGACTGCTCTCGGGAGCACTTTAAAACTCCGTATCAGGTCTAGACCGTACATCGGGAGTTCGAATAATACGAAGTTAAGGACTTAGGACCGCCTCGCTGGGCTTGACAACCATCTCGGAAATCAAATCCAGCTAGTGTCCCACGGCTGTTCGCTTGAGTCCGGAGCGAGAGAGTGTGAGAACACTTGTTTCTTTACAAAATAAATATCTTGAATAGTAATCTGAGACTCATCGCTTGCGGATCAGTATTAAGCAACCAGATCGTCAGAATCTAACCAAATTACACCCTCGGATCAGGAAAAATTTCATAAACATTTACACGTACTCGGAATCTCTAATCGAGATCCACTGACCGTTGAACTGAAACTAGTCCGCCACGCGTGATCTGAGAACCCTACTGGAACGAAAACTTAATAGAACCTAGATCCATAGTTTGTGAGCTTAAGTCCGACCTTTGGATCAATGAGGCCCACTAGAAGTCCTCTGTTAAGCTGAAACAGGTCTACTTTGGTTATAACCTAAGTATACCTTGTCCACAAGTCTATTTCGGTGAGTTTTAGGCTATATAAGGACCTTAAACCCTCTCCCATTTCAGCCATACGAATTTGGATTTGAGAAGAGAGAAAAGAGAGAGAAAGTGTGGGAGAAGTGGGAGGATCTCCCTGATGTTCTTCTCTACTGCTCCACGAGTTTCACCACTCCGTTCTAATCACTTTCCCGGCGATTCTGGCGTCATTTCTAGGTAAGAAACCCTAATCCTAATCTATTTTGGGGTTGTGTAGGTTGTAAGTTATGAAATAGCTAACCTATTTCATTCTATAGGTTTCCAAACTGCCGAATACGGAAGCTTAGCAAACCTATCGACTTCGTTACGATTCTACGACAAAAGGTGCGGACTTTAGGTGTATAGGTTATGGTTTTCAACGCTTTCAATGTCAGATAATGATAGATTCATGATCTGCATGCAATTACACATGTACAAAGTGCTTTCTGTTTCCTATTTCGATTAAAGATGTAGATTATGGAATTTTACACATTCTAGGTATTCGTTGAAAATACCGTATACGTATAAATTTTGGAAATGTATTTGACATGATTATTTGTTGTATGAATATACGATATATGGCTAAAAGACTTATTTGGAGAAAGGATTCGCCCAATTATATGTTTTACTAATATACACTATGTATGTAGAAATACTGTATTATAGAAAGTACCGTATACATATATATTTTAGAGATGTGTTTGCCATGATTATTTGTTGTATAAATATACTATATATGCGTAAAATATTTTCTTGGCAAAAGGACTCGCCCTAATACATGTTTGTTAACATACACTACGTATGTTGAAATAGTGTATGTTGAAATAGTGTTTGGATGTTGATGCCTTAGGTAGGTGTTGAGATGGGATTCTCAACTACCTTAAAAACATGTATGATTTTCCCTATGTGGGTTGTTCACTTTAACCACCTACTTATGAAATATATGTGTTTATATTCCTATTTATATACTACTTCATAACATGCTTTATGATGTGCTTGTTAACATGCTCAACTGATTGTATGATTTTATTTATGTAAGGCGTATGTTTAAATTCATGTTTATGTTGTATGATCCGTCATGGGTGATGGGGAGTGGTGTAACGAATGCGTGTAACAGCCCTGACAGCCCTAAACGGATAATACCAGACCTTGATTGTATGGGTTGAATCTTGATTCGCTATTGCTTTATCTATCTGCAATTGATTGTGTTTGGGGCTATGATTATAGTCCAGACAATCGGTACCAGAATTGAATTCGTGGCTGTGATTCATTTGCCACATGTGATGTGTTCGACGAACTTGAGTCGTACTTCGGTTGACGATAGTGGTTGGCCACGCGAAGTGCTTATATACTTCATGTCGTTCAACTTGTTGTGCGCTTGAGCTAGCCGAGCTCGTCAAGTAACCCGATCTATCTAATGTATGTTCACCATGTTTGGTCGCTACTGCTTGAACCTAGGGTACCAAACTTAACAGTGAAATCCCTTTTAACCATGGTACCTCGATCCGCTAAGACTCATGAGCTGGGCATGGTGGTATGGGACACCGTGGTTGAGCGTCGACCTACGCTGGGGCCACGTGCCTCCCCGTAGTGACCAGTGAGCAACCAAACTCGTGAGCCGATTATGGTGGTATGGGACACTATTCGTGCTATCGGCCTACATTGATAAGGTGATGGGGGAGTGGTGCAACGAATGCGAGCAACAGCCCTGGTAGCCCTTTGTAGTGACCTCGAGCATACTCTGAATTTGTGGTGAGGTGATGAGTTTTGCCGCAGTGTGGAGAGTATAGACTAGGCCTGTTTCTGTATAGTGATGAATCGTTTAAGAGGTGATGGGGGAGTGGTGTAACCTTTGTGCGTAACAGCCCTAGCAGCGTTGGCAGTGACCTAGAAAAACACACCATCGTCTGAGATTAACTAGGACTGACGACCCTAGAATGGATCATGTTTGGGAATGATATAAGGGAGGTACCTTAGTTTTCCAATCCTGCTGTTTGAAATGGACTAATAAATACTCGGTAATCATGCTCATCATGCATTGCATGTACCTGGAAGATGTGGAGCACTGAAGGATGAAAGCATGTCGCGAACGTGAGATGGTGTCGCACGAGGGAGGGTGTGGTGAGGGCATACATCATGACTGCATTCATACTTACATTAATAAGAGTAGTTAGGAGTGTTTGATTTTACTGCTTTATCATTACTGCTTGACTGAATTGATAACATGTTAACCTATGCTTTACTGTTCCACTGAGTTGATCACTCACTCCCACGTTACGGGACGGTGTTGTACACACCAACTAGATTTGTTGAGTTTCAGGTGATGGCGATGCTTATGAAGCAGAGCCGGACTACTATTACGATGTTGAGGAGGAGTTCTCCTACATGTAATTCTCTAACAGGTCTATGAAGACCTGGTATTGTATTGATGGGGCTATGGTATTTGGGATAGGAGACATTACACTTCTTCACATTAGGTATATTTTAGAATTGTACTTGTAATTCTTTAACCTGGTAACATTATCACACTCTGGAGACTCACCATAGTTTATATATGTTATTTACCTATCACAGTCTTCCGCTTGCAATTTAACTGACTCTGGAGTATGATATGCTGTTTTGGCTTAATCTCACTCATGTTCAATGCACGAATACAGTCAACATTCAATCATCATTCATTTTTGTTGCATAAGTGATGTTCTGGAACTCGGGAGTTGAGTTTATGCTCGACCCCCGATTTTCGGGATGTTACAGTTGGTATCAGAGCATGATTTGGATTAAATCGGACTTGGGTTATGGTCACACGACGCACACTGACGCACTTTAACTTAGGAGGGAGCGACATAATGTAGAAACAGTCTTAGGCATCCCTGTTCCGTCCAATGGCTTGTTCACTGAAAACGAACGCCGAAATCGAGTCTGTATTCAACCATGGTCACACGGGTCGACCTTAAAACATTCCTAGGCCGTCTATTAATGATTCTAGATTCCAATTCACCTCACCCCAACCGTTGAAAATCGGTAGAATACGGGATAAGATCCTCGGAGCTTCTCTGGACTCCTCACAAAGACTTCTCGAATCCATGAGGAAAGAAAGCAGAAAAGAGAAATAAATTCTAATAAATTTGAAATTGATTAATGAATGACTAAAAACAAGTTCCCAACCCTTTAAATAGGGATACCAAGTAATGGGAAAGAAATAAGAAACAAACTACAACTAAAACTCCTAGAATTTGCGACTTACTATAAGGTCGTGATGTTTACTAGTGCGCAAAGTTTTCGGCCAAGAATAGTAAGTGTCCTATTTGGCTTCACCAAATCGTTCTCCTAATTATTCTAAGCTCTTTTCGCATTGGGCACAACCCCTACAGCCCAATGGATGAAGAGTAATTAAACTAAAACTACAATTTTTAGTAAACGAAATTGAAATGGGGAAATGACTGTCAATCGAAGGGGTTTTTCGCAATTCCGGGCTATGCAACCCAGCATAGCAGGGTTGGTTGGCTTTATTAGCTCGTTCTATCCCAAAATCATATATTATACGTCAGATAACTCATTACGGATTGTAAGATACGTCCGATTGTCCCGAAACTACCCGAAATTGAGCGAAATAGAGTCGGGGGGCCAAACGGAGCACTTTCAGAGGGATCCAGGGTAGGACCCAGGGTTTTTTGGAGCCTAGGAGGCCTGGGGATCATGCCCATGGGGCCCCTCTTTGAAAACCAGGGAGTTGGTCTACGAGGCCTCGCCGTTTTCTTTGCCGGGCCGGGCCCGCAGCACGGGCCGATCGTATTTGGGGGTTGTGGGACCCCCCTGATGTATGTCCCTTCCATTGAAACTCTCCCAAAACCCTACTTCCTTATTTATGTAAGGCGTATGTTTAAATTCATGTTTATGTTGTATGATCCGTCATGGGTGATGGGGGAGTGGTGTAACGAATGCGTGTAATAGCCCTGACAGCCCTAAATGGATAATACCAGACCTTGATTGTATGGGTTGAATCTTGATCCACTACTGCTTTATCTATCTGCAATTGATTGCATTTGGGGCTATGATTATAGTCCAGACAATCGGTACCAGAATTGAATTCGTGGCTATGATTCATTTGCCACGTGTGATGTGTTCGACGAACTTGAGTCGTACTTCGGTTGGCTATAATGGTTGGCCACGCGAAGTGCTTATACACTTCATGTCGTTCAACTTGTTGTGCGCTCGAGCTAGCCGTGTTCACCATGTTTGGTCGTTACTGCTTGAACCTAGGGTACCAAACTTACCAGTGAAATCCCTTTTAACCATAGTACCTCGATCTGCTAAGACTCATGAGCCGGGCATGGTGGTATGGGACACCGTGGTCGAGCTGTCGGCCTACGCTGGGGCCACGTGCCTCCCTGTAGTGACCAGTGAGCAACCAAACTCGTGAGCCGATTATGGTGGTATGGGACACTATATTCGTGATGTCGGCCTACATTGATAAGGTGATGGGGGAGTGGTACAATGAATACGAGCAACAGCCTTGGCAGCCTTTTGTGGTGACCTCGAGCATACTCTGAATTTGCGGTGAGGCGATGAGTTTTGCCGCAGTGTAGAGAGTATGGACTAGGCCTGTTTCTGTATAGTGATGAATCGTTTAAGAGGTGATGGGGGAGTGGTGTAACTTTTGTGCGTAACAGCCCTGACAGCCTTTGCAGTGACCTAGAAAAACATACCATCGTATGAGATTAACTAGGACTGACGACCCTAGAATGGATCATGTTTGGGAATGATACAAGGGAGGTACCTTAGTTTCCCAATCCTGCTGTTTGAAATGGACTAATAAATACTCGGTAATCATGCTCATAATGCATTGCATGTGCCTGGAAGATGTGGAGCACTGAGGGATGAAAGCATGCCGCGAACGTGAGATGGTGTCGCATGAGGGAGGGTGTGGTAAGGGGATACATCATGACTGCATTCATACTTGCATTAATAAGAGTAGTTAGGAGTGTTTGATTTTACTGCTTTATCATTACTGCTTGACTGAATTGATAACATGTTAACCTATGCTTTATTGTTCCACTGAGTTGATCACTCACTCCCACGTTACGGGACGGTGTTATACACACCAACCAGATTTGTTGAGTTTCAGGTGATGGCGATGCTTATGAAGCAGAGCCGGACTACTACTACGATGTTAAGGAGGAGTTCTCCTACATGTAACTCTCTGACAGGTCTATGAAGACCTGGTATTGTACTGATGGGACTATGGTATTTGAGATAGGAGACATTACACTTCTTCACATTAGGTATATTTTAGAATTGTACTTGTAATTCTTTAACCTGGTAACATTATGACACTCTGGAGACTCACCATAGTTTATATATGTTATTTACCTATCACAGTCTTCCGCTTGCAATTTAAGTGACGCTGGAGTATGATATGCTGTTTTGGCTTAATATCACTCATATTCAATGCACGAATACAGTCAACATTCAATCATCATTCATTTTGTTGCATAAGTGATGTTCTAGAACTCGGGAGTTGAGTTTATGCTCGACCCTCGATTTTCGGGATGTTACACTAATTCCACCAAAGGAGGACCTTTGCCACGGTCCCGACTTACCTCTTTAATCATATCTAGTTGAATACTGTAAGATAATTTGCACACCCTTAGTACATAATGAATCTAGACAAATAGGTTAATGGACAGCCTATCCTTCTAAGTCCATAGGCACAATACGCATGCCAGAATGGTCTGTGGTTCGAGACCTAATCCCTAACTCTCTCTGTTGCCCATTTGAGAAATTTCTTAGGCCCTAAAAGACAAAGTATCCTCATTGGCTATATGTTCTTACGCTTCTCAAAGATGAAGTTATAACTTTTGGTTGTAAGTGGTTCGGCCAACATGGAAGGAAAGTTGTGTAGTGGGTCTGAGCTGGATACATAGACCTTCTGCCTCGTGAAGACAGAAAATTATCGTATCAGTTCTTAATCCTAGTAGATCCCGACCTTCTGCTTGATCAGAGCATAGAGTTCATTGGTAACTACCAGGATTGAGAATTTGATTCAAACCGCGAATACCTCGCTTAGATATAGTTTCTTTACTCCGTGTTCCCGTTTGTACTAAGTCCTTGAGAAGGCGATTCTAAGGGGTGTATTAATTTGACCTAACATTAAATCCAAGGGAAATATAAGTTTTCCCTCCGTGATTAGTTTCTAATCAAACAACCTTCCTAAGAGTTATTAAAGAAGTCTATGAGTACCGAGGGGATTCAACAAGGGACGGGGTCTCGCTCCAACCTAACCAAGCCAACTAACGAAATTTATCTTTCAATTATCTTAGCATAATGAATCTTTTACATTCCTTAGTCTAACCAGTAGCCTAGTCGCAACGTATAAGTAGCGGTAATTATACTAGTTGTGATCCAAGGTCTATGCTTCTACACTAGAGGATTTCACATCATTTCTAATACAGGAAGGGTTTTATCACTTAGGGTCGAAGTTGTCTAATTGGAACTAAGTTGTCTGTACTTGACGCTCGAGCATTTCACATGTGCTCATCCCAACTAAGAGGGTCCTAAGGTTTACATTATAAATTTGTTGGATTTCCTACACAGTCAGGCCTGTCGAAATCTAGGATTACCATTCTAGGTCCAAAACTCCATGGGCCTATGTGGCCAGTGGTCTTAAGTTGTATTAAATGGGACTGTATTACTAATCCCACCTCGGGATTGGAAATGACATGTTTGGTAGGAGGGTGGGTAGGGATAAAAAAAATTAATGATATAGGCTTTGGAAAATGAGCCTTGTGTTGGAAAATGGTGAGATGGGATTTTCAAATTCCAATATGAGAAATTTCTAAGTGTTATTTGAAAGGAAATCTCAGAATTTACTTTTAATTGCATACATTCCAAACATGGTATTGGAAAACATGGGATACACCCAATATAGGGACCATACCTTACACATACATTTATTGTTACTTTTACAATTCCATCCACCTAAGTCTCACTTAATGTAGTTGATCGAACGGGCCCCAAATGTCCCATCATTTGGAGGTTGTGAAGGCTATGGAAAAGTGAAGAAAAAGGGCAAAAAAGGGTTGGAGGTTAAGTTCTCCACGGACTTGGGTCTCAGCAGGGGCTATAGAGGCCCAAGTAACAGGGAATGAAGAAGGTAAAAGGGAGAAATGGGATAGGTTAGAAGGCTACACATTTTTTGAGGCAAAAGAAAAGGATTTAAGAGCTTAAATGAGAGAGAATGGAGCGTATAGGCAGCAAGGGAGATGGGTTTCGAATGAGTAGTGATGGTGGCGCACAAAAAATGAAAGAGGAAGTGATTGGAGGGGTGGTTTTGTGAAAAATTTAAAATTTTTGTGAAGAAAGGAGAGCTTGGAGGGTCACTTTGTGAAGGAAGTAGGGTTTTGGGGGGGTTTCAATGGAAGGAACATACCTTAGGGGGGTCCCACAACCCCCAAACACGCTCGACCCGACCGGCCCGCCCGGCCGGGCCCGAAACCCGGTGAGGCCTCGCCGACCAACTGTCTGGATTTTGAGGTCCCGCCCCATGGGCGAGATCCTCATACCCCCTAGGCCCCAAAAAACCCTGGGTCCCTCTGAAATGGTATGGATAGGCCTCCGACCCCGATTCGCTCAATTTCGGGTAGTTTCAGACAATTTCGGACGTATCTTGCAACCTGGAATGAGTTATCTGACGTACAACATATGATTTTGGGGTAGAACAAGCTAACAAAGTCAACCAACCTAGCTATGCGAGGTTGCGCAGCCCGGAATTGCGAAAAAACCCGCTATCGATGGTCGTTTCCTTGTTTCAATTTCGTCTTTACTATAAATAGTAGTTTTAGTTGTTGTTTGTTTCTGATTTCTTTCGTATTACTTGGTACCCCTATTTAATCAATTTCAAATTTATTAGAATTTATTTCTAATTTCTGCTTTCTTTCCTCGTGGATTCGAAAAGTCTTTGTGAGGAGTCCAGAGAAGCTCCGAGGATTCAGAGTAGTTATTATCATCATGCTTATCCTGTATTCTACCGATTTTCAACGGTTGGAATAAGGTGGATTGTGATCTAGACCCGTCGTTTGATGGTCTAGAAGTGTTCCGGGATCATTTCATGCAATCATCGAGGCCTACGGGTCCAATCTCTACGGTTGATCTCATCCAAATGTGCTATTTGGCGAAATTGGAGAACCTAAGTCTGTTTCTACATCCCGTCGCTCCCTCCTAAGTCAGAGTGCGTCAGTGTGCGCCGTGTGACCATAACCCAGATCCGGTTTAATCCAAATCATGCTCTGATACCATCTGTAACATCCCGAAAATCGGGGGTCGAGAATAAACTCAACTCCCGAGTTCCAGAACATCACTTAAAAAACAAATGAATGATGATTGAATGTTGACTGTATTCGTGCATTGAACATGAGTGAGATTAAGCCAAAACAGTATATCATACTCCAAAGACAGTTAAATTGCAAGCGGAAGACTGTGATAGACATAAAATATAAAAACTGTGGTGAGTCTCCAGAGTGTGATAAAGTTACCAGGTTAAGTAATTACAAGTACAATTCTAAAATTTACCAAATGTGAGGAGGTGTAATGTCTTCTATCCCAAGTACCATAGCCCCGTCAATACATTACCAGGTCTTCATAGACCTGTCAGAGGGTTATATGTAGGAGAACTTCCCCTCAACATCATAATAGTAGTCCGGCTCTGCTTCATAGGCATCGCCATCATCTGAAACTTAACAAATCTGGTTGGAGTTGTAAACACCGTCCCGTAACGTGGTAGTGAGTGATTAACTCAGTGGAACAATAAAGCATAGGTTAATATGTTATCAATGCAGTCAAGCAGTAATGATAAAGCAGTAAAATCAAACACTCCTAACTACTCTTATTAATGCAAGTATGAATGCAGTCATGATGTATGCCCTCACCACACCCTCCCTCGTGCGACATCATCTTACGTTCGCGGCATGCTTTCATCCCTCAGTGCTCCACATCTTCCAGGCACATGCAATACATGATGAGCATGATTACCGAGTTTTTATTAGTCCATTTCAAACAGCAGGATTGGGAAACTAAGGTACCTCCCTTGTATCATTCCCAAACATGATCCATTCTAGGATCGTTAGTCCTAGTTAATCTCAGACGATGGTGTGTTTTCTAGGTCACTGCAAAGGCTGTCAGGGCTGTTACGCACAAAGGTTACACCACTCCCCCATCACCTCTTTAACGATTCATCACTATACAGAAACAGGCCTAGTTTATACTCTATAACCGAGGCAAAACTCTAAGACTCACTGCAATTTCAGAGTATACTCGAGGTCACTACAAAGGGCTGCCAGGGCTGTTGCTCGCATTCGTTGCACCACTCCCCCATCACCTTATCAATGTAGGCCGACAGCACGAATATAGTGTCCCATACCACCATAATCGGCTCACGAGTCTAGTTGCTCACTGGTCACTACGGGGAGGCACGTGGCCCCAGCGTAGGCCGACAGCTCAACCACGGTGTCCCATACCACCATGCCCGGCTCATGAGTCTTAGCGATCGAGGTACCATGGTTAATGGGGTTTCACTGGTAAGTTTGGTACCCTAGGTTCAAGCAGTAGCGTCCAAACATGGTGAACATACATTAGACAGATCGGGTTGCTTGACGAGCTCGGCTAGCTCGAGCACACAACAAGTTGAACGATATGAAGCGCATAAGCACTTCGCATGGCCAACCACTATCGCTAATCGAAGTACGACTGGAGTTCGTTGTTGAGGGTCAAATATTGCATATCAGACCCTATTTATTACCTGGTTTTACGAGCATGATACGGTTTAACGGTCGGTTTTAATCGTATTTGTGATACAGGAGGTATTTAGGAGCTTGAACTAAAAATGGGCGTTAAAAGTGTGGATTTAACGCTCTGATGACACCAAGGCAAGGGACAGACCCCAGGGGACCAAGATCGACAAATTTACACGCCAGAGATCCGAGAAAATCGAGAATCTGAAGCTCAAGTGGCCCGAAATTGGTCCAGTATGCAAGATCACAGTGTTCCCACCATCCGCTTGGCTCAAAACTCTATACATGGCTTCAGGACCATAAATGAACCGTACACGTCGAATTTCAGCTCCTGGATCTCTGTGGAAGTGGCCTAACAGCTAGATCAGCCCATAAATTATCAAATATGGGGCCCACCTGCTACTTGGATCTACTTCAATTTTTGTCCCAACGTCTAAAATGATATGATAAAACGGATGGACGGAACGGATTTCTTGCAAACATTACATTGGGCCCCACAAAGCATGAGCACGTGCATAGAATGCACGTGTGCTAAGCTAACGACCGGACCGGCCGACGGTCGGCGGAACGCCGACCCGCGCCCGTCTCCTCGAAGCCGTCCGGCGTGGGCCGGCGTCCGCGTACGCGGCTCGCGGTCCGCGGCCATTGTGGACCCCACTCATCATCGGGTTCGATGATCCGAACCGTCAATGACCGCCCATCGAGCTTCTTACCACTACCTAGGTGGTATTTTTGCAAAATATCACGAGGATCGAGCTCGTCGTCCAAACGGAGGATAGACGGTGTAAGGAGGAATGTGGTGGGCCACACGACAACAGAGGAAAAATGGACATGACCGACCGGTTTTCCGTTCCCATCTCAGTGGACGGAGTGGATTTACCATTTGATCAAAGAAGTGGGACCCACCATCACCACGGAAGGAGATTCGCGTCTGCATAAGCACGGCCGCTGGCGACTTTTGCGGCGGATTGTGGGCCCCACTCATCAACCGTACGGCCGATCCGAGCCGTCCATCGTGTAGGTGGGTTCGAGAGCTTCAAAACCATAGTGATATTTCATTCCCATGCGTACACACGTGCGTGATACAGAGGCCACAAAAGGGCTGCCCGGCGACGTTCAAAACTGATCTTTTCGTGATTTCTTACGTGGGCCGCGTTAATGGACCTTCAAAACCACCCATTCTTGGTCGAAATTTCGTCCTGAATCCAATGGACGGGGTGGATTTTCCAGAAAACACCTGTGGGGCCCCCCACCACGGCTGCGAAAATTTATACTCCGAGTCCTTCTACGACTGCGCGCCACCGATTCCACCATCCCAGCCTATAAAGGGGAGTTTTGGACGTGGGAAAGGTATTGAGCCTGGAATTCGAGATCGAGCCGGGGAGAGAAGAGAGAGAGAAAGAAGTAGAGTTGTGTTTTTTTTCCTTCTTTGCTTTTAATTTATTTATTTTATTTTGAGAGATCTAGTCCACTCATGTGTGGCTAAACCTCTTAGCTAGGCTAAGAGGTGAAGCTGTAGCGTGATGGGAGGTCTCTTTGCTTGTGCCTTTGTTTAAGACTCGATCGATTTTGATTTAATTTTATTAAGGGAATGTTTTTAGTCTTTAATGGTCTATTGTGACTGAAATTACAATGGGTCTGCAATGGCTTTGAGCATGTTCTTTTTCTTTTATGTTTATGACGTCGGGAAACCCTGTTGTTCACCATCGTCTCTGGGCATGGTTGGATGTCAGTACCCTTCCTAACCTTCATACATTGATTGGTTGGTAATTAGTTTAACTGTTGTTTGCTTTGTCTCCTGGGCATGGTTTGGTGATGGAATCCATTCTAATTCATATACCTTTCATCTTATCAAAATTACATTAAAGGCAGTTCAGTTAATTTCCTAAATTGTAATACAGGCATAAGATCTCCCTGATCCCTACAAGTGGATCCTCTGAATCCCTAGTTTCCCTTCTCTGATTTTTCCTAAAGTTTTAGATTAATTATTTCACCATTATTCCTCAAATCATAATTGGTTTAGATTTCATCTTAGCCTAGTTTTAGATCGGTTATTTTTAGAAAGCGTACGGGTTTCAGTCCCTGTGGATTCGACCTCGGTCTTACCTGAGTTTTTATTACTACATCACAACCCTATACTTGGGGAGTGAACAAGTTTTTGGCGTTGTAGTTCTTGCAGTGTTGGACCATGACTACGATTTTCGAAATTAATTAGTTTTAGAGTTAGTTTAAGATTAGGATTTTACTAATTTTAAATTTTTTAATTTTGTTTTCTATTTTTCATAGAACTAACATATTTCTTATTCTCGTAGGTTGTTAAGATAGAACTTCTAATTTGGTAATCTCTTTTCGATTTGCTAGATTTCTAACTCTTTAGATTTGATTTGCTCTAGAAAATTCTTCTATTTTGAACTAACTTGTTTTTGTTTTGTTTTGCGTGTTTTTTTTTTACTTAGGAATCTTTAACCTGGTAACTTCTTTCTAACTTCTTCCCCTCATACTTTCCATATCTTGATGTAGGATCTTTTCTTTTTATTTTTCCTAGAGTAGATTCAGAATTTGGGTTTTACTATGCAAGAGTTGGAACGATATATATCTTTGAGATAGCTAAGGAATCTTGGGAAAATTTTTTGATGTATGATGATAATGATGGAAAACGACCTATGCCTCAAATATTTTCGAAAATTACTTCAACCAATCGAAACATGATGCCCACCGATTAAGAAGTCCTTCGGTGATTATCTACGGGAAAATAATTGCATTCCACGAGTTAAGGAAACAAGATGCGTGATTATTGGAATGATAACGCGTATCAACTCTCGACCAGATGACCCGTATGACTATAACCGGTGGAACCATCAAAGCGGGAAGATGAACCAACCACATGTAATGATTATTCTCTTGGATACCCTACCGTTGAGAATCTACCAGAAACGATCCAAGAGGATGAAATTCAGTATACCATGGAATGTCTTACGGAAATAAGAAAAGCAATGGAAGCACTGAATTCGCGCCTTGAAAGGATAGAAGAAGCTCGTGCATCCCAACTACAATCCAATCCAGAAATACAATGCCAGGAAAGTGATCCTCACTCGCTTTTGACCAATCTGGAATTTGGAATGAGGAGTTGGATTCCATTAACGAGCACGTGGTTCAAATTCCCAATGAGCCGATCTCGATGAGTGTTCAAAAGAATGGTGGAGATACATGGGTGTCTTTCAAATACGGTGATGATGACACACCTCCCTTACTTGACACACATGAATTCAATGATGAGGTAGAGGTTAGTTCATTCGAACCTCAACCGAATTTAGGAATAGATTGTGAGGAAAGCGATCCCATCTCAAGTGTGTCTTTGCCTTTGAATTGGAAGGTGAGAAGTATTGGGATGAGATTCATGAGAGCACAACCCAAATTCCCCTGGAATCAATCTCAAGTATGGTCCAGGTCAATGCTCAAGAAGCACACGAAGTGATCGGTCATACTGAGCTACTCCACTCACCTAACATATCTGATTTAAAAGTGGAAGATGAGCTCATTAAAACCGACCCTTCCAACTTCTGTGAGACATGTTTGGACCACTCTCTTGAATTGAATGATAATGTGATTCGGGAGAAGGACGAGCTGCTCGTTACGACTCTAGAATTTGAAACCACTCAATTAAGACCACCATCTGAGCTGTACACATCTGACAGTTCAACGCCTCGATTGAGTAGTTTCAATGAACAAAGTGATCCCATCGATGCTTCCCCTATTGATCTTCAATATGTTTGTGTGGTGGAGCAAGAGAACATATCTTCATATACTTTTAAGGGCGAGGGAGTCCTTGAGCATCTCATTACAGATTTCCATGAGGAAAATAAGTCACTCTCAGCTGAAATTTCCGACTCTTTTGATAATTGCTGGGCACACTTTTCAAAGTCAAACGATTCCATGTCAAAAGACAAAGTGGATGCCTTGCAAGACAACATCTTGGTAGTTATCACTGACCGAGAGAACCCTTATCTTGAAGCCCCTTCTTTCCCTGATCCTAACCGTCTACCATTAAAGGAGGAGGAGCTGAAAATTGAACCGAAGATTGACACTTCGAAATGTGTTGAGGCTACATCACTTTTTGCGAAGTTTTCTAAACTTTATCTACTTGTAGTCTCTGATTCACCTTGGGATATTAACGTTGAAACTTCTTCTGTCACAGGTGAATCGTACATACTCTGGTTACCTCAAGCAATATAATGGAAAATTTCTTATGAGGTACGTAAGTCTCTCTGGAAAGTCATGCTCCAGGGCACCCAAGCCTTTTGCAAAAAGGGCTTTTGGATGATCTTGTTGAGGAACTTCTTGAGGAACTTATCAAGATACTGCCGAAGAGGAACCTTGCAACATGAGTAGTGAGTTCAATGTTTGTGGGTAACATTACTGCAAACCCTCACGAGACTACAACTCGTCCACTAGGGGCAACCTAAGGGTTTAAAGGCTTGTTGCATGCGCTAAATGCAATCGAGAGCACCTGCGAAAGTGGTATAGGTAGGATTTTATTTTATTTTTGTTATTTTTGTGTTGTTATCTCTCTCATGCTAGTCGGCTTCCATGCTGCGATCTCTTGGAAAGTCTCTCACGATTCATCATTCAGGTACTATCTTCCCATCACTTCTCTTTTACTTTCGTTGTCCCATGTGCATTCCATGCTCATATCCTTTACATTGAGGACAATGTAGATTTTAGGTTGGGGGTGGGAGATTAGATTTTCTAATCAGTGTTTTCTTCGTCTTGAGCAAAATTGTGAAAATTTTTAAATTTTTTCTGGACTTTCTAGTGAATTCAATGTGATTTTGACAGATATCCTGGATTTAGAATTTCAAGATTCGGGATGTTGGAAATTCATAACTCTTGGATTCAGTATTCGTTAGATTTCACAGTTAAGTTTGAATTATTAATCCATGATTAGAAGTTGTAAACATTGATTGAGTCATGATTTCACATACTACATCTCACTTACACATTAAGATTTCAGTTTAAAATTGAATGATTAACTTGGTAATCACCAAGCATGAAAGAAACCAGCCTAAAAGATTTGGCCATCAGGGTATAAAAAGAGAATTACACCATGGGTTTGCTCCCTATAGGTGTGGATTTGATTTTCCATGATTAACAGTTAGACAGAGGTGGGCGACTAGTTTCACCATAGGTCTGCTCCCTATAAGTGAAAATTTGATTCCCATTTAAAAAAAAAAAAAAAAAAAAAAAAAAAAAAACTAGAAAATGAAAGAATGATCTGTGAAGCAAAGTTCTGGTTTAGGTGATGGTAGTTATGAATTTTCTGATTGATTACCAATGTATCATGAAATCGACAATTTGATCTTTTAATGATGATAGGTCGAGATTTCACTATACACCCATGGAACTCAATGTTTAAAATTATTCTAGTTTATGGATTAATATTTAAACTTGATTATGAAATTCACCGTGCATGAGAGGCCATGAGAAATTGATAATCAACATTCATGAATCTTAAGATTTCTCATATCTGGATTGTTTTTCAAAATGTCACTCGGCTTCACAAGAATTGTTCGTAATTCTCAACTTAATTTTCGCATATTTTGCTCGGGACTAGCAAAATCTTTGGTTGGGGTTGTGTTGAGGGTCAAATATTGCATATCAGACCCTATTTATTACTTGGTTTTACGAGCATGATACGGTTTAACGGTCGGTTTTAATCGTATTTGTGATACAGGAGGTATTTAGGAGCTTGAACTAAAAATGGGCACTAAAAGTGTGGATTTAACGCTCTGATGACACCAAGGCAAGGGACAGACCCCAGGGGACCAAGATCGACAAATTTACACGCCAGAGATCCGAGAAAATCGAGAATGAAGCTCAAGTGGCCCGAAATTGGTCCAGTATGCAAGATCACAGTGTTCCCACCATCCGCTTGGCTCAAAACTCTATACATGGCTTCAGGACCATAAATGAACCGTACACGTCGAATTTCAGCTCCTGGATCTCTGTGGAAGTGGCCTAACAGCTAGATCAGCCCATAAATTATCAAATATGGGGCCCACCTGCTACTTGGATCTACTTCAATTTTTGTCCCAACGTCTAAAATGATATGATAAAACGGATGGACGGAACGGATTTCTTGCAAACATTACATTGGGCCCCACAAGCATGAGCACGTGCATAGAATGCACGTGTGCTAGCTGCGCACCGGACCGGCCCGACGGTCAGCGGAACGCTGACCCGCGCCCGTCTCCTCGAAGCCGTCCAGCGTCCAGCGTCCGCGTACGCGGCTCGCGGTCCGCAGTTGTGGACCCCACTCATCATCGGGTTCGATGATCCGAACCGTCCAATGACCGCCCATCGAGCTTCTTACCACTACCTAGGTGGTATTTTTGCAAAATATCACGAGGATCGAGCTCTGGCTGTCCAAACGGAGGATAGACGGTGTAAGGAGGAATGTGGTGGGCCACACGACAACAGAGGAAAAATGGACATGACCGACCGGTTTTCCGTTCCCATCTCAGTGGACGGAGTGGATTTACCATTTGATCAAAGAAGTGGGACCCACCATCACCACGGAAGGAGATTCGCGTCTGCATAAGCACGGCCGCTGGCGACTTTTGCGGCGGATTGTGGGCCCCACTCATCAACCGTACGGCCGATCCGAGCCATCCATCGTGTAGGTGGGTTCGAGAGCTTCAAAACCATAGTGATATTTCATTCCCATGCGTACACACGTGCGTGATACAGAGGCCACAAAAGGGCTGCCCGGCGACGTTCAAAACTGATCTTTTCGTGATTTCTTCTGTGGGCCGCGTTAATGGACCTTCAAAACCACCCATTCTTGATCGAAATTTCATCCTGAATCCAATGGACGGGGTGGATTTTCCAGAAAACACCTCTGTGGGGCCCACCGACCACGGCTGCGAAAATTTATACTCCGAGTCCTTCTACGACTCTGCCACCGATTCCAGCCATCCAGCAGCTATAAAAGGGGAGTTTTGGACGTGGGAAAGGTATTCAGAGCCAGGGAATTCGAGATCCAGAGCCAGGGAGAGAAGAGAGAGAGAAAGAAGTAGAGTTGTGTTTTTTTCTTTCCTTCTTTGCTTTTAATTTATTTATTTTATTTTGAGAGATCTAGTCCACTCATGTGTGGCTAAACCTCTTAGCTAGGGCTAAGAGGTGAAGCTTGTAGCGTGATGGGAGGTCTCTTTGCTTGTGCCTTTGTTTAAGACTGATCTGATTTTGATTTAATTTTATTAAGGGAATGTTTTTAGTCTTTAATGGTCTATTGTGACTGAAATTACAATGGGTCTGCAATGGCTTTGAGCATGTTCTTTTTCTTTTATGTTTATGACGTCAGGAAGCCCTGTTGTTCACCATCGTCTCCTGGGCATGGTTGGATGTCGGTACCCTTCCTAACCTTCATACATTGATTGGTTGGTAATTAGTTTAATTTGTTGTTTGCTTTGTCTCCGGGCATGGTTTGGTGATGGAATCCATTCTAATTCATATACCTTTCATCTTATCAAAATTACATTAAAGGCAGTTCAGTTAATTTCCTAAATTGTAATACAGGCATAAATCTCCCTGATCCCTACAAGTGGATCCTCTGAATCCCTAGTTTCCCTTCTCTGATTTTTCCTAAAGTTTTAGATTAATTATTTCACCATTATTCCTCAAATCATAATTGGTTTAGATTTCATCTTAGCCTAGTTCTAGATCTGGTTATTTTTAGAAAGCGTACAGGTTTCAGTCACTGTGGATTCGACCTCGGTCTTACCGAGTTTATTACTACATCACAACCCTATACTTGGGGAGTGAACATTCGTCGAACACATCTCACGTGGCAAATGAATCACAGCCACAAATTCAATTCTGGTACCGATTGTCTGGACTATAATCATAGCCCCAAACATAATCAATTGCAGATAGATAAAGCAGTAGTGGATCAAGATTCAAATCATACAATCAAAGTCTGGTATTATCCGTTTAGGGCTGTCAGGGCTGTTACACGCATTCGTTACACCACTCCCCCATCACCCATGACGGATCATACAACATAAACATAAATTTAAACATACGCCTTACATAAATAAAATCATACAATCAGTTAAGCATGTTAACAAGCATATCATAAAGCATATTATAAAGCATGTTATGAAGCACTATATAAACAGGAATACAAACACATATATTTCATAAATAAGTGGTTAAAGTGAACAACCCACATGGGAGAAATCATACATGTTTCTAAGGTAGTTGAGAATCCCATCTCAATACCCTCCTAAGGCATCAACATCCAAACACTTACTCACACAAGCATTTTCACAAACACTTAACATACACTATTTCAACATACTTAGTGTATGTTAGCAAACATGTATTAGGGCGAGTCCTTTCGCCAAGCAAGTATTTTACGCATATATAATATATTTATACAACAAATAATCATGGAAAACACATCTCTAAAATATATATGTATACGATACTTTCTACAATACAATATTCCTACATACATAGTGTATATTAGTAAAACATGTATTTGGGCGAATCCTTTCACCAAATAAGTATTTTATCCATATATCATATATTCATACAACAAATAATCATGTCAAACACATTTTCAAAATTTATACGTATACAGTATTTTCTACGAATACCTAGAATATGTAAAATTCCATAATCTACATCTTTAATCGAAACAGAAAACAGAAAGCACTTTGTACATGTGTAATTGCATGCAGATCATGAATCTATCATTATCTGACATTGAAAGCATTGAAAAACATAACCTATACACCTAAAGTCCGCACCTTTTATCGTAGAATCGAAACGAAGTCGATAGAATTGCTAAGTTTCTGTATACGGCAGTTTGGTAACCTATAGAATGAAATAGGTTAGCTATTTCATAATCTACAACCTATACAACCTCAAAACAGATTAGGGTTAGGGTTTTTTACCTAGAAACGGAGCTGGAATCACTGGGAAAGCGATTAGAACGGAGTGGTGGAGCTCGTGGAGCGGCAGCGAAGCATGACAGGGAGATTCTCCCACATCTCCCACACTTTCTCTCTCTTTTCTCTCTTCTCTCTCTAAGGTTTCTCTCAAATTTGTATGACTGTAATGAGAGAGGGTTTAAGGTCCTTATATAGCCTAAAAACTCACCGAAATAGACTCCAGGTCAAAGTATACTTAGGTTATAACCAAAGCGGACTTGTTTCAGCTCAACGAAGGACTTCTGGTGGGCCTCCTTGAGCCAAAGGTCGGACTTAAGCTCACAGACATTGGATATACGTGGAGTTAAGTTTTCGTTTCAGTCGGATTCCCAGATCACGCGTGGCAGACCAGTTTCAGTTCGACGGTCAGTGGATCTCGATCGGAGATTCCGAGTACATGGATATGTTTATGAAATTTTTCCTGATCCGAGGGTGTATTTGGGTCAGATTCTAACGGTCAGGTTGCTTAATACTGACCTGCAAGCGACAAGTCTCAGATTACTATTCAAGATATTTATTTTGGAAAGAAAATAAGTGTTTTCACACACTCTCGCTCCGGACTCAAGCGAACATCCGTGGGACACTGAATAGATTTGATTTCCGAGATGGTTGTCAAGCCCAGCGAGGCGGTCCTAAGTCCTTAACCTCGTATTATTCGGACTCCCAATGTGCGGTCTAAATCTGATACGGAGTTTCAACGTGCTCCCGAGAGCAGTCGGGTAATGAGTTTGATCTGAGATTTTAGGGTAACCTAGCGTCAATGATTCTACAAGTTTTGGATCTTGCAGATCGTATTTAAAGCGATTCTAGCGGATTTCGCTGCTAATCTAGTTTTGCACTTAGTTACTTTGTCTCATTTCTAAAGGATTTAGTCCTATAAGATTTCTGTCTGAGGTGGTACTTAGTCCTTTGTAGTTTGTATATAAAGTGATCCAAGTTATACTACTTAGCTAGTTTAAGATAGTGTCTAGGGTGAAAGTACTTAGAAAAATTGAAAGATCAAGGTGGTGAAGGGTGGGATTTGTGAAGAAAATTGTTTGAAAAGGGATTTGAGGCTTTAATTGAGTGTTTAAGAAGTTAAACCGGTCTTAGGATTGACCCATCGCCTAAGGACGTCTAATTCCAGGTTGGTAAAAATCCGGGCTATTACAGATTGCATCGAGAATAAATAGATTTTCCTATGAAAACTCACTAGACAATTTGGTCCATATTTCAATTCCATCGAATAGCCTTTCGATGCAATCGAAATTTGAATTTTCATGTCATCGAGTAGCTTTTGCTACATCGAGAATATATGAATTTCCTTGAAAGCTTGCTGGACAAACTGGTCCCACTTTCGATGATATCAAACTATATTCGATGCCATTGATAACTTACTTCGATGTCATTGAAAGGGGTTCAATTACATCGAGTATACCTAGAATTTTTCAAAGCTTTCTAAAGATATTTGGCCTTATATCAATGTCATTGAAGTGGGTTCGATGCCATCAAAACTTAAGTTTCGATTGCATTGAACTTCCTTCGATCCCATCGACCTTATGCAGAATTTTCTTTGTTTAGTTGCTTAACTGATAGGCCTTTATTTCGATGCCATCAAATAGGTGTTCGATGCCATCCAAGTTGCTCGATTGCAGTTCGATTGCAATTGACATAACATGAAATTTACCAATTTGCTTCTATCTCCATAGGCTTTAAACAAATCCTAATATAAGCTTACCAAGGGTTTTACAAACATGGTTTTGGGCAAATTTAGACTAATTTTAAGCGGGTCTTTTACTAGATAGAGTTTGATTAGGAAGTGAGGCTTAATATATGAAATGGAAAGCTAGCGATGTCTTAGAGAGAGAGAGAGAGAGAGAGAGAGAGAGAGTTAAATAGGACAATGCCAAATAATCGAAATAAATGCGGAATATAAAAAGATTACAAAAATCTCAATCACTTGAGTATTGAAACCTTGATTCCAAATAATTTGTAGGACAACCTTATTTCACGAATGTCTTTAAAATCAAACTTTCAAACTAACAAGAGTATATAAAGGATTATAACATTCACCACTGAATTGAAATAATAAATTACATCCAATCACCAAAAATAATAATAAAGCATTCACCACATGACACAAGGAGTTATAGTGGTTCGGTGCTTAAAAACAACCACACCTACTCCACTCCCAAAATTACTTCCTTCGTAATTTTGGTTTTCACTATAAAAAGGTTTTCACAGGGTCACCTTAACAATTGGATACCGTTCCTTGTGATTTTCACGGGCTATCACAATAAAAACCCAGTTGAGATTTTCATAGGTTATCTTAGACAAAACCTTAAATGAGATTTTCACAGGATATCTCAGAAAAACCTAAAAAAGAGTTTCATAAGGTATACTTATCTTCAACCGTAGTAGAAGCTCGTAGCAGGACTTCTTTCTTGAATGTAGATGGCACAGTGTTCAATCAGACAGAAAGAGTCTGGAGTTCTATAAATTTTAATTATGAAAAACCCAAATGTTACTTAATTCAATTCTCTCAGATCTCAAAGAGGAGTATAGTTTACTCTCTTAGATTAAGACTTAAAAGATCTAAAAATAAAGAGAATTGAATAAGCTATTAAAATAAATTATAAATACCAACAAATAGCTTTCTGAGGATTTAAGCTTCTTTCTCTCTTGCAAAAGAATTATGATAATAATTTTGTGTAATTTAGATGAGAGAAAGACTCAATTTATAGGCAAAGAAGTTAAAACTTCAGCTAGCCCGAGATAGGTTTCAACTAGCCTGAGTTCATCGGATTCTGTTGGATTTCGGATTGCACGAGATAAAAATTATTCAAAATTTGACTGGCCTGAGGTCAAGTTTCGCTAGCCGAACATCACAATTCGACTAGCCGAATTCTCGCGAATTCCAAAAATATAAGTTACTGAAATTTCACCCGAACTTTCTCAGGTTAGCCGAATTTCAAGCTTGGGCTAGCCAAATTAAAAATTGGGCTTGCCAAATTTTCAACAAAAGTTGTTATTTGCTTCGGGCTTGAAGTTAGGCTTGCCGAAGAAGTTTAGGTTGGCCAAACTAGAAGTTAGGTTAGCTGTATTCTAAGCAAAAACACTAGAAAAAACCCATGATAAAGAATTTTTGAAAGCACCTACTCCTAGCGTCTTTCTAGGGTTTATATCACCAGAGATGTATCAAATATTGTAAGTCACTTTGACTTGAATTCGGGTGACGATTTCTTTGAGAAGCTATACTGATCTTTTCTTGAACATAAGTTGATCTTGAACTGATTTTCAAGTTTTACATTGAAGTGCTTTTGTCTCACGAAATTTTACTTTATCACTATGCCAAAATCGCGAAGTTATGACGGACCACATCCGTCGCTGTTTGCTACGTCGCCAATGTTAAACGATGGATGGGATCCGTCGCAAATCCATAGCGAAAAATTAAAAATCCACCAGAAAAATTCCTATTATAAACGTTTGCGACGGATTTGGTCCGTCGCTAAAATTTCTACATTTTTTTTAAAAATAGCATAATGGTTTTTTTAATTTTTTGATTCTGTTGCACCCGGTAGTCATCCAATAAAAAATTCATCGGATTTTATAATAAGAATCACATTCACAAAATTCAAAAGATTGGGCTAAATATGAAGCTGGACTAAATATCATTTTGGGTGTGTTTGGATGCGCAATTGGCCTGAAGTCGTCCAAAAAAAAAATAAAATTTACACAATTGTTTAATAAGAATCACATTCACAAAATTTAAAAGAATGGGCTAAATATGAAACTGGACTGGCTAAATATGAAACTGGACTAAATATCATTGTGTTTGGATGCTCAGTTGGCATGATAGTCATCCACTCCCCATGCCTGGTGGGCTAGAAAATAAATCACTTTAAGAAAGGTACAACAATAAGTGGATCTACATCCAAGGATAAGAATCATATCCGCATTCAAATGCACTTTTGGTTAGATGATAAGCAGAATAGGCAAATAAATCACTCAATCAAATACATACATCAATAAGATTTTACTGTTTATCCATTCAGCTAAGACATTTATAAAGCTTCATATACCTGAAAGGAAATAAATCGTCAAAGATAAAACTGAATATTTCTGACTTAATTAGTTGGATGTCATATAAACATCATGGGTCGGTGAAATCGATGACCACACTAACTTCTTTCGACTGCCAAAGGAGAATGAATCTCATCAGAATGAAATACGCAGGGCGGAGTCCGAACTGGCATCCAAAAAGTAAAATTCTAAAATCCCATTACGAATAGGTGTTGGGATTCACGCTACATTGATACTCAAAAGTCACCCTCCAATAAATAAACCATGCAAAGAACATAGAAGAGGTGAAAGAGGCTATATACCTGAGAGATGGAACCGAAAACCATGGTCTAATCACTGATGATAGGTATTTCCAAAGGCTCCCTCCATATTACACACCTACTAAAAAGACACCATACTATAGTTAAGAAAAAAGATTCAGAACATTTAATTCAAGTACTGAAACTTCAAATTTCTGCTTTCATTTGTTCTACATCCACTTCATTATTTTCTTTTTTTTCTTTTCTTTTTTCAGTTGAAAGATAATGAAAACATTATTGTGAAACAAATTTGGAAAGAAAGAAAAACCACAGTCAGAACACTACTTCTCATGTCGTGAAAGGCATGCCACACAGAAATAACAGGAAAATAGATGAAATACCCTAAGCTTATGAACTCCATAATGTTGACATCGGGTGCAAGAACAAGCTATCATGAGATGGGTCCAATTGCACAGTTGCTCTAGCCCAAAATCAGGCTGGTCAGCTCATCAGGTGCGTCAAAATTTTAGAAACAGGTAGTCTTCTTAGGAAAATGTCACCAAGTTTTTTGGCTATCCGATGGTTTCATAAATTGCGGCCACCTGACAAGCAGACTGGCCTAATTTTAGCACCAAGGCATCTACATGCTTGCTCCTACTGGTTGACAGCTTTGAACCCACACCCACATTGAATGCTAGCACATGTGGTGGGATGTAAAAGGCCAGATTTGTATATGCGTGTGCCTTAGTAAAGCTCCCAATCATCATTATCATCTAACCCTTGTCCTAATTAATTGGGGTTGGCTAAATGAATTCTGAAACAGAAATCAACCTTTTTAGCTATCAAAACTTCTAGAAACTTGAAATATTTCTCTTAACCAATCATTTCTAGAAACTTGAAATATTAGATTTTTTTCAGGTATATTTAAGCCACAGGCCACAGGCTAATGATTGTTTCATTCTCAGCAACTCCAAGATGATGATGATGATGATGTTTAAATAGTAACATTAATAACTTCCTTTAAGAAGTACACCCATAAGTACCTGCCAATGAATAGCCATGACGACAAAAATTGCTGCTTGACGGACATTTGGTGGAAGTTGCAATAACAACAAAACAACAACAACATAGGTTACAGACTGTGCATGTCATTACATGTTGTATACATGGAGTCTAGCTCAAAATAAAAGAATATGAACAAGAAAATAAGAAAATTTTATCGAAAAATGGAAAAAAAAAAGAGGAGAATCTGAGACTCGGTCGATATGCCCATGTCTGGCCTAGACAGCCCCATTTGATTTGTTGCCCCTCCTTTCCAAATCCCTCTTAAATTGAATCATATTTCTCTCTTAATTTCTCTTTCTCCAAATAAGCTTTTTAAGGTTACTGTGATGTCCATCCCACCTACACTCTCTATTAGTTTCACGAACTCATGTTAGAATATTATCCCGATAAAGAAAATATTTAAATAATCAAAAACCTTGGATCAAATCAACTCAGACAAGTGCCAAATATTTAAATAATCAAAGGTTTGAAATAGACCTGTCCATATGAATTCAGGGCCCGTTTAGTTGACACTGATAAATTAGCTCGGCCGAAATTCACTATTCAACCCAACAAATTATTGGAAAGTCGTATGTTTGGTAGCCATTTTATATATTAAATGTATTTTTAAAAACTTAACTAAGACATAAAACTTATACATCATGACAGATTACATAAACAGATTACAGAAACATCATGACAGAATACGTAAACAGATTACAGCCAATATATGTAATAACAATTAAACTAGATGTTTTTGTACACCGTAGATAATCCACCATAAAGATAACCTCATTTAAATAACTTGAATGCTTATGTAAAGCATCTAAATCATTTCCACCGTTTGGTTTGTGCTTCATAGACCATTCGGTCTAACCCCCGGGGCGGACCCCAACCGAAAGACATATTCCATCTATAATTCCCGATGTGATGGGTGTGCATAAGTATCAACCTTAAGATTGGCATTCTCCTTCTCTAAGGTCGCAATAACAGCTTTTAAACTACTCTTAGCAGGTTCCTCTGTTTCTTCTTCCGAGTCTCTTCTGATCAACTTAGATTGCAGTCGTTCCATCTCTGATACTTTATCATTCAGTTCGATGCGTAGTTCCTTCATCTCCAATTCTCCATAAATGCCTGCCAGTTCAGAAATCTCATAGCAGATATCAAAAGGCAAAAAAGGGTAAGAAATTTCTTTACTCAAATTGCACCCATTGAGACTACAGAAAGTATGTTCATCAGCGTTCTGAAGTATCTGTTAACTCTATATATCAAATTCAGCTCATTCAGATTTTATTCCCTCATCATGTGCAAGTTCTGTGTTGACTCACACTGTAGCTGACTCAAGTTCGAAATATATTTCATCCCTATCTCAATGATGGATTTGTGATACTGTGCAAACTAGCTTGTGTCCACTAGTATCGGACCATGTTCCAAAGCCACACAACGCAAGTAACAATTAACAAGGCACGATGAATGATAGTGGAAAGTGAGATTATGAAGTTAACTTTAATAACAGATTTGAGGCTACAATTATATGCTAATGGCAACATCAATATTCATGTCATGTTGATAAAGAAAAGAATCCACGTGCTATCTAAGGTTTCCAAGAAGAGAACTGTTACCTGCAACCTTCTCATTCATTAATTTGTAGACAAGTCATTCTACTCATTACCCAACGGCCTAACTCAAATGGAGTTTACAAAAGATTTATTTACTTAAACCAAGTAGTAACCACCTGTGGGAATGTTGGTTGGGTTCACTTGAGAGATCATTGGATATGCCCAGATAATATAAACCCAAAAGATAACACATCATAAACCCACATAACTAGGCTTCACAAGTTTTAGATGAGAGGAGAGGATGTAACCATTCTGCCTTTTGAGTTTGATTGTATAAATGGAAGCTGGTTTTTTTGTGAATTCTGATTTACCAGTAAGATCAATAGATTTTATTTATTTATTTATTATTATTTTTTTCCATTTGTACAAAACCATTTTCAAGCGGAAAATTAGTCTTATTTTCTCCTTTACCTACCCTTTTGGAGGTCACCATTTACACCTACGTTAACAATCATTACATTCACTGCTATATTATTGTCAATCTTGGAAACAGTGGCAAAACCATGGCCCCCAATGAGTAGCCAACCCTGCACAAAACCATACAAGCTAAGAATAACATAACTGAATCATAAAAAGCAACCTTGATGCAATAGACTTCTTGACGCACGATGGTTACCAATGGATGGATGGCCATGAATCATGATCAACCTGAAATCCAAATCTCAATTCTTTGAGAACAGATTAATGCAATAATTTCAAAAAAAAAAAAAAAAAGCATAGTCCTAAGACAAATCCTGCCTTCACTCAGGAAATTCAACAAATAGCTAATGTACAAACCGTATCCCCAATATTCAACTAAATTAGAAGAGAATATGGACGGATTTACCTGCAAGAACCGGACGCTCGGGATGATGGAGGGGTTATGCAAAAACCATATCCCCTGATTCTCCTGAAATCAGAAAATCCATCCCGGATCCACTACCAGATCGACAATGGAAATGAGTGCAGCGGCAACGGGTTCAGCGAGTTCCTGCCGGCGACAATGGGTCGAAAACAATGGGGCTTGGACGGTGCTGAAATGTTTTGATTGGAGATGGGTTAGGGTCGGCATTGCTCAAAGAGGTGAAGAGAGAACAAGAGTCACAACGAGTGAGGAAGAGAGCCAGAGCGAGAGCAAGAGGGAAAGCGAGATAGGAAAAGACATTGGAAGAGGGTTTCTAAAATGGGAACGGATTGGCTACTCCCCCTGACACCAGCCAATGGCTGATGGTCGGTGCTATGTGGGCCACACCATGATGTATTTGTTTCATCCATGACATCCATCTGTTTTTAACGATCATTTTACGGTATGAGTCAAAAAATTATGTATATCCAAATCTCAAGTGGACCACATTACAGGAAAAAGTGTTGAATGAGGGTCGACCATTAAAAACATTTTGGGGGCCATAAAAGTTGTGGATCAAGCCGATATTTGTTTTTTCTCTTAATCTGGGCCTGTATGACCTAATCAACAGATTGGATGTCAAATAAACAGTATAGTTGGCCATAGGAGGATTTTAATGGTTGATATCCAATCACTATTGTTTTCATGTGGCGCGGTCCACCTGAGATTTATATCCCTCTAATTTTTGGAATCAAACAATAAAATGATCTTTAATAATGGATGAACGGAATGGATGAAACACAGACATCACGGTGGGGCCCACAGAGCACCGAACATCAGCCACAGAGATGCTGTGGGAGTAGCCAATCCGTTCCCTTCTAAAATGCCTCTTTGAAAATGAGTTTTTGATTCAATCCGAACAATGTGAGTTTCACACCAAATTATATGATAAACTAAGTTTTCAGCTATACATATAAGGGCCCATTTACCAGATGGTTAAGATTGTATAATATGGGTACAAGGTAAATATTAACCATCTACAAGAGGACCCACTATTTGGATGGTCTTTATATCATTTCCACTAGTCACTGCATAAATCACCACCATTTTACATTGGACCCAAAACTAGCACATTTAAAGACAAAAACTAACACCATATGGCGCACACGTGAGCTTTTACATGGTGTAAGCGTGTCTTTTATTGTGACGGGTAAAGCCCATGGTTCCAAAATCTAGGCCGTTGATAACTTGATTCCATATGTCTATTGGCCATATATAAAGAATTTCATCGATAGAATGATCTTGACATTTCTATTCGCGGCCTGCAATAGACGGTTAAAAATGAAAAAGAGCAAAATGTCCTAAGATTGGAAGGTAGAATCTTCATATATGCAGGGGCATGGTTTGGGGATCCAAACCGTTGATATGATGAGACGCACGGTTGATGATCCAAAGAACGAGGTAGATCCAAAGTTCAAGTGGACCCCACCACAGAAAACAGTGGGGGACAGTGACACCCACCGTTGAAACCTTCCCAGGGCCCACCATGATGTTTATTTTAGATATAATCTGTTCATAAGTTAACAAAATCATGGATGAAGGGAAAACACAAATATCAGCCTGATAAAAAAACTTTTACAGCCCACAAGAAATTTTCAATGGTAGGGTGTTCAATCCTCACCCTTAAAAAAAAAATAAAAAAAATAGGTCAACAAGTTGCCATGCAATTTTGATCTAAAAATTTGTCCCAATTTGGAAATCTGATCCATTCAATCTGTTCTACTTGTCAAGACCTTTAATTTGACTGGTCACTCATCCCGATTGAGTTTTGGATGAAAGATTGATCAACAATATGATGGCCCCATATCTTGCGATTCAACAATCAGATTTGAATAAAATTTAGGCTAAACATATGAAGTCATTTACTCTTCAATTTGGACTAATCGGATTGTCCAAAATCTATGTAGATCTAGACAAAATGATCGTTCCCATATAAAGTGTTTTGGACAAGTCTGATTCATTTTAGATCTAAATGAGTTGAGTTTTGTTCTGTCCTAATTAGCACATTCCGGACATACTAGGCTCGTTCAGATCAAATTTAGGATGGCTTGATCATAAAATTTGATCAATCTCATCATTATAAGTCATTCTTGCAATTACACTTCATTATTCTAGCGCATCAGTTTTTGTTTTTTTTTTTTGGTTCTGGTGAACTTGTGCGTATGCATAAATAGTCGGAGGTTCGTTTTTTTATACAAGTGAATTTATCAATTTATTCTAACTTCTCAAAATTTTCAAGAAGCTAATTTTTATTATTATTTTTTTCCGAAATCACATTTTTTATTTAAAACTTCCGCATTTTCTTTATCAAAATGTCTTTCTTTTTTCAAACTTTCTCAATATTTTTTTCAAACTCTATTTTTTTTTTTTTTAATGTCATTTTTCTTAACAAACTTTTCAAATTTTCAAAATACAAAATCTCATTTTCTTTTTAAAAATCTCAATTTTTTTCTAAAATCTATTTTTTTCAAACTTATCAATTTATTCAAACCTCTTAATTTTTCAAGATGCCAATTTTTTTTAAGTCACATTTTTATTTTCTACTTCTCAATTTTATTTTTTTTAAAGTGTATTTTTTTTTTTCAAATGTCAAAAATTTTCAGCATTTCAAAATTTTTTTTAAAAAATATCCTAGGCTCCACTATAATGTTTATTTGACATCCAACCTCTTGATTACGTCATCCAGACTTGGATTAGGGAAAAAAACAAATAACAACCTAATCCAAAACTTTCGTGGCCCTTGAGAAGTTTTTAATGGTTGGCATTCAATTAATACTATTTCTGCTGTGCAATTTTTACATAAATTTTTTTGCAATTTAGAAATCTGATCCAATTGGTCTATTCTACTTTTCAAAGGCTTCAATTTGAATGGTCACTCATACCAATCGGGTTTCAGATGAGAAAGATATTAAGAGAACAAGATTAATTAACAATATGATAGGCCATATCTTGCGATCCAACGATCGGATTTGAGTGAAATTTAATCTAAACATCTAATCAGATTGTCCACAATCTGATCAAGATCTTGACAAATTGATAATGCCCATTTAAAGAGTGTTTTGGATGGATGTGATTTGTTTCGGGTTACAATGAGTTGAATCTTGTTCTTTATCCAAATTAGCACATTTTGAACCCATTTGACCTTTCAGATCAACTTTAAGATGGCCTGATCATAGAATTTGATCAATCTCATCAAACTTCTTAAAATTTTTCAAAATACAAAATCTAAATTTCTTGATAAAAATCCGGTTATTTTCAAATCTCAATTTTTTTAAAAAATAATAATATAATTTTTTCAAACTTTATCATTTTTTTTCAAACATGTCAATTTTTTTTCCTTCAAAATCACATTTTTTTTTTTCAAATTCATATTTTCTTTGATCAAACTTCTTAATTTATTTCAAAATACAAAATCTCAATTTCTAAATAAAAATCTCAAAAATTTTCAAAATCAATTTTTTCAAACTTATCAATTTTATTCAAACTTCTCAATTTTTTTAAAATGCCATTTTTTTTAAATGTCAAATTTTTTAATCATTTTTTTTTACTTATGATTTTTTTTTTCAACATGATTTTTTTTTTTGTCAAAATTTTGATTTATTTTTAATCACAATTTCTTTTCAAGTTTACTTCATTTTTAAAAATCTTCATTTTTTTAATGTCTTTTTTTTTTTCTTTCAAAAACTACAAATTAGGGGATTTTTCATGTGATATTGCGATGCATTTATAAACCATTTTTCATGCAAAAATCAACATAAATTCCAATTGATAGAAAATTTAAAACTAATAACAATTGATGCATTTAATTCATTAAAAAAAATCATATTGAAGTTTAGGGCAAAAGTTGCTAATTCTATTAAACATGGTGTTTTTTAAAACTCATTTGTAATCATTATAAAAAAAGTTAACTCCTTTTTCTTTTTCAAAATGTTAATTTTACGTCAAATTGTCCATTTTTTTATCTTAATTTTTTTTTTTCAAAATTTTAACAAAATATTATTTTTGTTATCAAAGTTTTTTTAAATTTTTTTTTTCAAAATCTCATTTTTTTTCCCAAAATCCCTTTTTGAACTAAAAATTTTATTCAAACTTGTCAAAAATTTTAAGATGCCAATTTATTATTATTTTTTTTTTCAAAAGCACCATTTTGTTTTCAACTTTACAATTTTCTTTTTCAAAATGAAAATTTTTGTTAAATTCTTGGTGTTTTTTCAAATTATTATTATTATTATTTTTTAAATCACAAATTTTTTTTACTTTTCAATTTGCCCTTCAAAATGTCAGTTTTTTCAAAATCTCAATTTCTTTTTCAAAAAATATATATTTTTTTCAAAGTTGTAAAATTTTTCACAAAATTTTTAATCTTTTCAACTTTCTTTTTCAAAATATATTTTTTTTCGAAATCTATATTTTTTTTCAAAAATATTAATTTTATTCAAACTTCTTATTTTTTTTTTTCAAAATCTTGATTTTTTTTTTAAATCACCGTTTTTTTTTTTTTTTTTTTTGTGTGTTTCAAAATCTCAATTTTTCTGAAACATTGTTAGTTGTAATTTGAACTTCTCAATTTTCTTTTTCAAGATATCAATTTTTAATAAAATCTTTATTTTTTTAAATCTCAATTTTTTTTCAAACTTTATTTTCTAAAATCTCAATTTCTAATAAAATACTGAAGATATAGATTAGGATTTTTCATGTGATATTGCAAAGCATTTAAATATCAGTTTGAAAGCAATTTCTTTTTTTTTTTTTTTTTAATAATGTCCACTTAATTGATATAAAAAAATTAATGCATTCAATCAATTGATACAAAAACAATCTTAGGTACAAATAAATCATTGAAATTCTATTAAAAAAACCTCTTATGCTACAATAAAATACAACTTTACACCAAATTCTATAATATATATATATAGGATGGGACAAAAGTGATTTACGATGGACCATGATCCGTCGCAAAAGCAAAAAAATCCGTCGCAAATCCATCAAAAATTCCATTTTAGCGATGGATTTTGGTCTGTCGCTAAATCCCGTCACTTATAAACGAAAATTTTCGTAAAAAGGTTGTGCATGATGGACCTTTTCCGTTAGCAACGGACTAAATCCGTCATTAAACGAAGCTTTCGCAATTTTGGCATAGTGTGTGCTCAACATCATAGCACTTACAATCTCCCCCTTTGTCAATTTCGTAATAAAACACACAACTTTACATAAATACATATTCTTTTACAAGATTAACCAAACGCATTAAAGTTGCCCTTGAATTCCCTTGAACTCTTTAACTTGTAATATTCAGCTCACAACTGATAGTGCTCGACTGACACTCCCCATGAGAAATAGACATATAACATTCCATACACATAACATTCCATCATTCTCTCCCCCTTTTTGTCACAAGTTGACAAAGGAAGAATAACATAATAATATATCAAAGTATAGAATGAGTATGTAATAGGTAAATCGGGGTAGTCACATAAAATATCCAAACCATCTTATCTAAAATATTCAAATTTCAGTAAATACATCATAAAGGCAATAAAAAATATCAAGGCAAATCACAAAAATTTCAAGTACAAAACCAACATAGGTAAGAAAGATGAATAAGTCAAGCTTAATCCGACCTAGAGGAAGATGGTGTAGGCATCGAGAGATCATTTAGTCACAAACTCTGGTTGATGCGATGGAAGTACTTTTTCATACACTTCATTGTAGACTATTGGGTTTGACCCAATAAAGCCTGCGATATATGTAAAGCCTCTATTTTCTCCTCCAATATTGATAGTCTCTCATTAAACTGAGAGGGATGGTAGTCGGAATCAGTTGGATCATCAGAATCTTCCAACTCATTAAATATGTTGTCCATGGTTGTGTCTTCAGCAGGCTGTGCTTCTTCTCCTTCTCTATCCAGGAAGAGGAGTGAGGTTCATCATATTCAAGTTTGAATTATTGAAAGGGAGTTCAGATTCTGGTGCCTTATACTATAAATTCGAACATTATAATGAAAGGCAATGCAAGACGTGAGATGTGCAAAAGGAATCGAACCATGCTTGGGATGCAAGCGAAACTGAATAATGATGTAACAAATTAAAGAAGGTAGACAAACACGAATACTCTAAGCATAAAGGGAGTAATATCGGTCTTATTCCCATATCGAGGATACACATTAAAACTAAAAAGCCGATGTAAGACGCGGTACTTACGAAACATTTTATTTATAGAAAGGGCATTACCAGATCACCATTCAGCATTGAAACCACACAATGCTCTTGTAATTGCTTGTTTTTCAGAGTTAGACATTTTATCTGAAAGTGTGGCGATTCAAATTCCATCATTTACAACGTCTATTTTCATTAGAGCAGATATGATAGAAGGTGTAATCGTGAATGTTTCTTCTACAAATTTAACTGAGAATGATAAATTCTCAAGAGAAACATCACAGATAGAGGCATATATGCCTTGCACTATAGACCAATAAGCCGTTCCACCCCAATTTAAAATGCATTCCCATCCAACCTCAGAAAGAATAGGGACTAGACCAGACCTAGCAATGGATTTACAACTTTTTCAATGATATGTCCCCTGTGTGGAAGTCCCGAACATATTCCGGATCATCCTCCAGTGATCGTAGGGTCCGTACACCAAGAGGAGTTGATCTAGAAAATGAATCGACTCGAGCCTTGCGAACATATTTTTTAGCTCTATGTTCCATTTGAGAATGCACAAGCAAAATATCAAAGAAAAATAGAAGAAAAAGATTAGATTAGATTTGAAGTAAAACCCATAGGAAAAAAGGTTATAAATGAAGAAAAATCTACTCAAATATGCAAATCTAGCAATAAACAACCTAAAACTTGAAGGAATTTGAAAATAAATCACTTACAAGAGAGTTTGGTTGATGGGTTGGTCGAATGGGACACCGGCTAGCCGAGGAAGAAGATGTGGAATGAAATAGATTTGGGAATTTTTCCATTTTTGAGGCAAACCCGCGCGATCTTCAACTGGCTCAAGGATGTTCTCGATTGGCCGAATTATTCGGCTAGCCGAGCATGTGCTTGGCTGGTCGAAAAAATCCAAAAATTTTGATTTTTTTTTTAAATTTTAAATTTTATTAATATTTTATTTTCATATCATGCATTTCATCATTACAAATAAACATAGACATAAATGCAAAGAAAAAAATAAAATAACTATTTAACAATACATAATCTAATATCATGCTTTATACTTGAAAACTTAACTTCGTCAAACAGCTTAGTCAGTATATCTGCAAGCTGCTTCTCAGTTTGAATGTATTCCAGAATGATAGTTTTGTCTTCAACTAATTTTCGAATATAATGGTATCGTATGTCAATATGCTTTGTACGAGAATGTTTAATTGGATTTTTAAAGATATTTATTGCACTAGAATTATCGCAATATAATGTTATTGTATCTTGCAAAATTCCACAGTCAGCTAGCATTCTTTTCATCAATATTAGCTAAGTGCAAGCATTTCCTGCTATAATATATTCAACTTCTGCAGTGGATAGAGATACGAAATTTTGTTTCTTGCTAAGCCACGATACTAAGTAGTTTCCGACATATAAACATCCACCGTTGGTAAATTTTCTATTATCAACATTTTTTGTCCAGTCTGCATCTGTATAGCTTGCGATTTGTACAGATGTATCATGTGGATACCATAAACCTAAGTTTGAAAACTTATAACATATCTGATTATTTGTTTAACAGCAGTTAAGTGCGATTCTTTATGATCAGATTGATATCTAGCACATATTCCAACACTGAATGCGATATCAGGTCTACTAGCAGTTAAGTACAGAAGACTACCGATCCTACTGCAATATAGTCGAGAGTCTACACTTTTACCTGATTCATCTTTTGAGAGTTCAAGAGTCGTGCTCATTGGAGTATCGAAATTCTTACCATTTTCAAAGCTAAACCTTTTTACAAGATTCAATGCATATCTGATCTGTTAGATGAACATACCATCTTCAAGTTGTTTGACTTGTAATTCAAGGAAATAGTTTAGTTCGCTGACCATATTCATTTCAAACTTGGATTTCATTAGATCTGCAAACTCAGCGCACGTAGATCCATAAATAATATCGTCAACATAGATTTGAACAATCAGGATATAATCATTATATTTCTTGACGAATAGGGTTTTATCAATACTACTCATAACAAAATTATGACTACGTAAGAATTTAGTCAACTTTTCATACCACACTTTGGGAGCTTGTTTCAAACCATAAAGAGCTTTTTAAGACGGTGACTGGGAAGTTTGGGATCTTCAAAACCCTTTGATTATTTAATATAGACTTTCTCATTTAAATCACCATTTAGAAAAACACTTTTTACATCCATTTAATAAATCTTGAATTTTTATGGCATGCAATAGAAATAAATAATTTGATCGATTTAAGGCACGCAACTGGTGTAGAGGTTTCATCGTAATCAATACCCTCTATCTGAGTATAACGCCGTACAACTAGTTATGCCTTATTTATGATAATGTTCCCCATTTCATCAGTTTTATTTTTAAAAATTCACTTGGTTCCAATAACATGTTTGCCAATAGGTCTGGAAACCAAACCATACATCATTTCTAATAAATTGATTTAATTCATCTTGCATGTCATTTATCCAACTTTCATCAGCAAATGCTTCATTTACATTAGGTTCAATTTGGGAAGTAAAGTAGACATGATTACATATATTTTCTAGTTGTCTTCTTATCTGAACGCCAGTGTGAGGGTTACTAAGTATTTGATTAGTTGGATGATCTTTGACTAACCTTAACTCAGTATTGTCTGATTTAGATGAAGATTCAGGTATATTAATCAAATTGATATCATCATCATCATCATCTTGGTCAAGACTGGGTGTGATCGATTGATCATCTATCACAACAGTTATATATTCTTGTATAACCCTAGTTCTTTTGTTAAGAACACGGTATGCCCGACTATTTAGAGCATAACCTAGAGATATTTTCTCATCGCTTTTGGCTTCAAAATTTCCCAAAATTTCACAGTCACATAAAATAAAATATTTGCTTCCAAAAGTTCGATAATATTTAACAGTGGGCTTTTTATTAAACCATAATTTATAAGCTGTTTTGTTTTTAGCTTTTCTAATATAAACACAATTAATTATATAACAAGCAGTACTAACAGCTTTAGCTCATAAATTTTTAGGTAGGTTTATGCTTTTAATATTATACTAGCCATTTCTTATTGTAACGCCTTGAAAATTAGGGGTCATGTATACACTCGACTCCCGAGTTCCCGGGGTCACTTATAACCGATTTTCATTATTATGCGTTTAATCAGGTTTAAATGCACAGCCTAAAATTTCCTGGAACATGAAGCACAACCACACAAGTCCATTGAAATGAAAGAGATCAAGTATATATACAGGTCCAAAAATATAAATGGGTCGCACAAGGCGTTGCCCAACAAAACCATAAAAAGAATAAATATCCAAAAAGAATAGAGCTGAGTCCACAACTCAACGGCCTAAATCCCGCCTATCAAGCCGATAGAGAGCCGCCCATCAACTGAAAGTAGGACAACTCGTCCTCCTCCTCCAGGCTCGCGTCGCCAAACTCCTCGTACACCGTATACCTGCATCTACGGGTGAGTCTAGTTGGTGTTTTAAAATACCATCCCAGAGTGGGAGTGAGTGATCAACTTAGTGGGTGATATTAGTCTTAAGTTGTAACTGACATCAATTATATTATGAA
The DNA here is from genome assembly GCA_030180095.1 of Magnolia changhungtana. NCBI lineage: Eukaryota > Viridiplantae > Streptophyta > Magnoliopsida > Magnoliales > Magnoliaceae > Magnolia > Magnolia changhungtana. The sequence continues at coordinate 1,797,853 of JASAUF010000638.1, forward strand.
CTTAATGAAAAACAATCATTCACAAACACCTAACTAATCTTATTAATGCGCATGTATGACAGATGATATGATGCATACCCTCACCATAACACTCCCTCGAGCAACTCTATCTAACGATCGCGTATGACCAACACTCCCTCAAAGCGACCTCAACTGCTGAGTCGCCACCCTAACTAGTGCAATGCAATGTGATCGTGTTAGCCGAGTTCTTAGTTAATGTAACATCCTGAATTTTTGCCAACCTGGGATTAGACGTCCTTAGGCAATGAGTCACTCCTAACACCTTATTAACTTGTCAGAACCCAATCCCATAATAAAAAATCGCTGGTTAACCCTTTTCCTTCACAAATCCCACCCTTCACCACCTTGTTCTTTCAATTATTCCAAGTACTTTCACCCTAAACACTATCTTAAACTAGCTAAGTATTATAACATGGATCACCTTATATACAAACTACAAAGGCCTAGGTATCACCTCAGATAGAAATCTTATAGGACTAAATCCTTTGGAAATGAGACAAAGTAACTAAGTGTTAAACTAGAGTACCTGTGAAATTAGTACCAATCACTTTAAATATGATCTGCAAAATCCAAAACTTGTAGAATCATTGACGCTAGGTTACCCTAAAATCTAGGATCAATCTCATTACCCGGCTGTACTCGGGAGCATCCCGAAACTCCGTATCGGATTTGGACCGCACGTTGGAAGTCCGAATAACTCGAAGTTAAGGAATTAGGACCGCCTCACTGGGCTTGACAACCATCTCAGAAATCAAATCCAGACAGTGTCCCACGGCTGTTCGCTTGAATCCAGAGCGAGGAGAGTGAAAACCCTTATTTTTCTTTACAAATAAATATCTCAAATAGTAATCTGAGACTTGTCGCTTACAGGCAGTATTAAGCAACCTGACTGTCAGAATCAGGCCAAATTATACCCTCGGATTAGGAAAAATTTCATAAACATATCCATGTACTTAGAATTTCTGATCGAGATCCGCTGACCGTTGAACTGAAACTGGTCCGCCACATGCGATCTGAAAATTCGACTAGAACAAAAACTTAACTAAACCTAGATCTAGTATTAGTGAGCTTAAGTCCGACCTTTAGCTCAAGGGGGCTGCCAGAAGTCCTCCGTTGAGCTGAAAAATGGTCGCTTTGGTAATAACCTAAGTATACCTGAACCTGAAGTCTATTTCGATGACTTTTTAGGCTATATAAGGACCTTAGAACTCTCTCTTTTACAGCCATATGAATTTGAGAGAAACCCTAGGGAGAGAAGAGAGAAAGAGAGAGAAAGTGTGAGAGAAGTGGGAGCATCTCCCTGTCTTGTTTCCCTGCCGCTCTACAAGCTCCACCACCTTGTTCTAATCGCTTTCCCGGCGATTTCAGCTCCGTTTCTAGGTAAGAAACCCTAACCCTAATCTGATTTGGGGTGTTGATAGTTGTAGGTTATGAAATAGCTAACCTATTTCATTCTATAGGTTGCCAAACTACCGAATACGGAAGCTTAATAAACCTATCGACTCCGTTACGATTCTATGACAAAAGGTAATCCATATTCAAAGCATGTGGAGTAAAGCATAATAAATAAAGTAATTCAAACATACTAACAAACATGTCATAAGCATGTATAAAGCATATTATAAAGCATGTCGTAAAGCACCTTATAAACAAGAATACAAACACATATAATTCACAAGTAAGCGGTTTAAGTAAACAACCTCATGGAGGAAATCATACATGTCTCTAAGGTAGTTGAGAATCCCATCTTAACACCCACCTAAGGCATCATCATCCAAACACTTACTCACACAAGCATTTTCGCAAACACTTAGCATACATTATTTCAACATACTTAGTGTATGTTAGCAAAACATGTATTAGGACGAGTCCTTTCGCCAAGCAAGTATTTTATGCACATATGATATATTCATACAATAAATAATCATGCCAAACACACTTCCAAAATATATACGTATACGGTACTCTCTACAATACACTATTTCTACATACATAGTGTATATTAGCATAACATGTATTAAGGCGAATCCTTTCGCCAAATAAGTATTTTATCCATATATCATATATTCATACAATAAATAATCATGTCAAATACATTTCCAAAATATATATGTCTACGGTATTTTCTACGAATACCTAGAATATGTAAAATTTCATATTCTATGTCTTTAATCGAAATAGAAAACAGAAAACACTTTGTAGATGTGTAATTGCATGCAGATCTTGAATCTATCATTATCTGACATTGAAAGTGTTGAAAACCATAACCTATACACCTAAAGTCTGCATTGCAATTGAGACTATGTTTATAGTCCAGACAATCGGTACCAGACTTGAGTTTGTGGTTGAGATTCTTTTCGCCACATAGGATGTGTTTGACGAACCCGAGTCGTACTTCAGTTGACGACAGTGGTTAGGCCACGCGAAGTGCTTATGCACTTCATGTCGTTCAGTTGATTGTGCGCTCGAGCTAGTCAGGCTCGTCAAGTAACCTGATTTGTCTAATATATGTTCACCATGTTTGGTCGCTACTGCTTGAACCTAGGGTACCAAACTTACCAGTGGAATCCCTTTAACCATGGTACTTTGATCCGCTAAGACTCATGAGCCGGGCATGGTGGTATGGGACACCGTAGTCGAGCTGTCGGCCTACGCTGGGGCCACGTGCCTCCCCGTAGTGACCAGTGAGCAACCTGACTCGTGAGCCGATTATGGTGGTATGGGACACTATATTCGAACTATCGGCCTACACTGCTTTGATGGGTGATGGGGGAGTGGTGCAACGATTCCGTGTAATAGCCCTGACAGCCCTGACCGTACCCGGTGTAGTGACCTCGATCATACTCTAAATCTGTGGTGAGGCGACGAGCCTTCCCATAGTAACAGAGTATAAACTAGGCCTGTATTGATAAGGTGATGGGGGAGTGGTATAACGATTCCGTGTAATAGCCCTGACAACCCTTGCAGCGACCTAGAAATATACCTTCATATGAGATTAACTAGGACTGACGACCCTAGAATGGATCATGTTTGGAAATGATACAAGGGAGGTACCTTAGTTTTCCAATCCTGCTATTTGAAATGGACTAATAATAACTCGGTAATCATGCTCATCATGCATTACATGTGCCTAGAAGATGTGGAGCACTGAGGAATGCAAGTATGCCGCGAACATAAGATGGTGTCGCACGAGGGAGTATGTCGGTGAGGGCATATATCATGACTGTATTCATACTTGCATTAATAAGAGTAGTTAGGAGTGTTTATTATACTGCTTTATCATTACTGCTTGACTGAGTTGATAACATATTAACCTATACTTTATTGTTCCACTGAGTTGATCACTCACTCCCATGTTATGGGACGGTGTTTCGAACACCCACCAGACTTTGTCTGATTGCAGATGGCGACGTTACTCCTGAGGCGGAGCCGGACCTTTATGATGACAATGCTGCTTGTTTGTGTAAGCTGTATGCTGACGGCTTCAAGTGAGCCGTGTATTGATCGACGGGACTACAAAGATGTTGACTAGATAACACTACACCTTCGGTATAATTTGAAATTGTACTTGTAATTCATTAACCTGGTAACATTATCACACTTTGGATACTCACCACTGTTTTTATATTTTATATATCTATCACAGTCTTCCGCTTGCAATTTAACTGTCTCTAGAGTATGATATGCTGTTTTGGCTTAATCTCACTCATGTTCAACGCACTAATACAGACAACATTCAATCATCATTCATTTTGTTTCATAAGTGATGCGTTGGAACTCGGGAGTTGAGTTTATGCTCGACCCCCGATTTTCAGGGCATTACAAGATGGTATCAAAGCATGATTTGGATTAAACCGGATCTAGGTTATTGTCACATGATGCACTCTGATGCACTCTGACTTAGGAGGGAGCGACGGAACGTAGAAACCGACTTATAATTTTTTAAATTCGCCGAATGGCGAAACCGACCGAAATCGACCGCTGAGATTGGGCCCGTACACACCCATGATCACGCGAAACGATCCCGAATCATTTTGAGGTCATCTATTGATGAGTCTAGATCACAATCCACCTCATCCCAACCATTGAAAATCGGTAGAATATAGGATAAACATGATGAGGATAACTACTCCGAATCCTCGGAGCTTCTCTGGACTCCTCATAGAGACTTCTCGAATCTATGAGAAAAGAAAGCAAAAAATAGAAATAATTCTAATAAATTCAAAATTAATTAATGAATGACTAAAAATAAAAATGAGTTCACAACCCTTTAAATAGGGATGCCAAGTAATGGGAAAGAAATCAGAAACAAACTACAACTAAAACTCCTAGAATTCGCGACTTACTATAAGGTCGTGATGTCTACTAGTGCACAAGGTTTTCGGCCAAAAATAGTGTCCTATTTGGCTTCACCAAACCGTTCTCCTAATTATTCTAATCTCTTTTCACGTTGGGCGCAACTCCTAAAGCCCAACGGATGAAGAGTAATCAAACTAAAACTACTATTTATAGTAAAGAAGAAATTGAAATAGGGAAACGACCATCGATACAGGGTTTTTTCATAATTCCAGGCTGCATAACCCAGCATAGTAGAGTTGGTTGACTTCGTTAGCTCGTTCTACCTCAAAATCATATATTGTACGTCAGATAACTCATTCCAGATTGCAAGATACGTCCGTTTTGACCCGAAACGACTCGAAACGGAGTCGGGGGCTAAACGGAGCACCTCCGAGGGGGCCCAGGGTGGGACCCATGGTTTTTTGGGGCCTAGGAGGCAGGAGGGTCTCGTCCATGGGGCGGGCCCTCGAAATTTGTACAGTTGGTCGGCGAGGCCTCGCCGGAATTTGGGTTGGGCCGGGCCCGTGGCTAGGGCCGATCGAGTTTGGGGGTTGTGGGACCCCCCTGATGTGTGTCCCGTCCATCAAAAATCCCCCTATGGCATACTTCCTTGATAAACCACCCCTCCAAGCTCTCTTTTCTCTTTGAAACTTCTGATTTTTGGTAAAAATTGCCCCTCCAATCACCTATTCCACTGTTTTCTGTTAAAACCCACACCCCTCCATCGTTCACAGCAACGCCTACCCTCTACCCTTTCCATTTTTCCTCATTTGAGCTTCCACACCCCCTCATTTGAAGCTCAAAACCGTGTAAGCTCTCAACCCATCCTATTTCTTCATTTCCTTTCTTCAAACCCTGTCTTTTGGGGCCTTTACAATCCCTGTTGAGGTTCAAACTCGTGGAGAAACAAAAGTTCCAGCCCCTACGTTAGGATCTTTGTGTTTTCATGTTGATCGAATTTGTCCAATGTTTGGCAAGTTAGAGTTGTACGCGACAATTGTGAACTCCTTCCACCCCTCCACCATTACACCTCTTGGCCTCACTATTTCACACCCATATGAACACAAAATCCATATTTTTTTGTGTCCCATAACTTTCATAACCTCCGAATGTTAGGACGTTTAGGGCCCGTTCGGCCAATTGCATTAGGTAAGATTAAGGTAGCTAGAATTGTAAAAATAACAATAAATGTATGTAAAATGTATGTGTATGGTATGCTCCCTAGATTGGGTGTATCCTATGTTTTCCAATGCCATGTTTGGAATGTATGCAATGAAAAGTATATCCTGTATTTTCCTTTCAAATTACACTTAGAAATTCATTATCCTGGGATTTGGAAATCTCATCTCACACTTTTCCAACACAAGGCTCATTTTCCAAAGCCTATACCATTAATTTGAATCCCCACCCACCCTCCTACCAACCATGCCACTCCCAATCCCGATGAGAGATTAGCAATGCAAGCCCATTAAATACAACTTAAGACCACTGGCCAAATAGGCCCTTGGAGTTTTAGACCTAGAGCGGTGATCCTAGATTTCGATAGACATGACCGTGTAGGAAATCCAACAAATTAATAATGTGAACCCTAGGACCTTCTTAGCTAGTATGAACATGTGTGAATAGTTAAATTCAAGTTCAGGCAACTCAATTCCAATTAGACAACTTTGACCCTAAGTGATAAAACCCTTCCTTGTATTAGAAATGATGTGAAATCATCTAGTGTATGAGCATAGACTTTGGATTATGACCTGTGGATTACCGCTACTCCTAAATTAAGACTAGACTACTAGTTAGGCTAAGGAAAGTAAAAGACTAATGAATTTTGCTAAGCCAATTGCATGATAGACTTAGTTAGTTGACTTGATTAGGTTGGAACGAGACCCCGTTCCTTTGTTGAATCCCCTCGGTACTCATAAACTTATTTAACAACTCTTAGGAGGCTTGTTTGATTAGTAACTATTCACGCTCAGAGAAAACTTATATATCCCTTGGATTTAATGTTAGGTCAAATTAATACACCCCTTAGAATCGCCTTCTCAAGGACTTAGTACAAACGGGAACACGGAGTAAAGAAACTATATCTAAGCGAGGTATTTGCGGTTTGTATCGAATTCTCAATCTTGGTAGTTACCAATGAACTCTATGCTCTGATCAAGCAGAAGGTCGGGATCAACTAGGATTAAGAACTGATACGACGATTTTCTTTCTTCGTGAGGCAGAAGGTCTATGTATCCGGCTCAGACCCACTACACAACTTTCTTTCCGTGTTGGCCGAACCACTTACAACCAAAAGTTTATAACTTCATCTTTGAGAAGTGTAAGAACATATAGCCAATAGGGATACTTCGTCTTTTAGGGCCTAAGAAATTTCTCAAATGGGCAACAGAGAGAGTTAGGGATTAGGTCTTGAACCACAGACTATTCTGGCATGCGTATTATGCCTATGGACTTAGAAGGATAGGCTGTCCATTAACCTATTTGTCTAGATTCTTTATGTACTGAGAGTACGCAAATTATCTTACAGTATTCAACTAGATATGATTAAAGAAGTAAGTCGGGACCGTGGCAAAGGTCCTCCTTTGGTGGAATTAGGCATCTTAGCTCCTTTCTATAACCATAGGTATCAATGCCATAGCACACATCATCGATGGGAGGAAGACCAAAGTATTGATAGGCCTCTTTCCATTTCATACCAAAGATATGTTTAAAATTTCACCTCATTCTGACATACAGAGCGAGACATAGATCCTTGAGCCTTAGGAAATTAAGTTTTTAAGGGGGGTAGAATATTATGAGCCCAATCTAGTTAGGTCGGCTAATACACCTCTTTGATCTGAGTGGCACAGCAAAAGTGTGGTGGACCCTACCCCACTGGCCTAGGATTGAAACTGTGCTCCCTGAATACAAACATTATAGAAGCCCTAGCAAGTTTTACTATGAGAAACCGTTTTAGGATGATCTAGTAAGATTTGATTCACCATTTTCTTGGACATAGAATGAGATGAGGATTTCCTTAGACCAAGACCTAAAGGGCAACTCGAGAAATAGACAATTTAAGCCTTTCATTAATGGATATTCCCTAAGTTTTAGAGTGATCGGACTACGGAGTTACTAAAATAAACAACTGCGAAGCATTCGCAGCTTGACCCAATTCTCAATCCTGGGCGACTACCAATGGACTCACTGCTGACGAGCAGAAGACCAGGATCCACCAGGATTCGGAAGGGATACGATGAGCTTTCTACCCTGGCCCGGTAGATGATCGATGTATAGGTATCAAGCCCACCATAAACGTCTCTCCGTGTTGGTCAAACAATGAAAACAGCTATCTTACTCTAAATAATTGGGGATTGTCATCAAGACTCTAGATAGGTAAAGAAATAAATTGTAGCAAACCATCATGGTATGAGAAATGGATAAAGAAATAAGTTTTAAGGGGGGTAGACTAAAATGAACCAGGCTAGTATATACCCTACCATGCGTAGAAACACAAAATCAATAAAACTTAGGCAAATAAATAATTAAATCTTTCCTTATTACCCTTAGGCAATTTCGGGGACGAAATTTTATTTTAAGGGGGGTAGATTGTAACATCCCGAATTTTTGCCAACCTGGGATTACACGTCCTTAGGCAATGGGTCGCTCTTAACACCTTATTAACTTGTCAGAACCTAATCCCATAATAAAAAATCGCTGGTTAACCCTTTTCCTTCACAAATCTCACCCTTCACCACCTTGTTCTTTCAATTATTCTAAGTACTTTCACCCTAGATACTATCTTAAACTAGCTAAGTATTATAACATAGATCACCTTATATACAAACTACAAAGGCCTAGGTATCACCTCAGACAGAAATCTTATAGGACTAAATCCTTTAGAAATGAGACAAAGTAACTAAGTGTTAAACTAGAGTACCTGTGAAATTAGCACTAATCACTTTAAATACAATCTATAAGACCCAAAACTTGTAGAATCATTGACGCTAGGTTACCCTAAAATCTAGGATCAATCTCATTACCTGACTACACTCGGGAGCATCCCGAAACTCCATATCAGATCTGGACCGTACGTCGAAAGTCCGAATAACTCGAAGTTAAGGAATTAGGACCACCTCGCTGGGCTTGACAACCATCTCAGAAATCAAATCCAGACAGTGTCCCACGACTGTTTGCTTGAGTCCAGAGTGAGGAGAGTGAAAACCCTTATTTTTCTTTACAAATAAATATCTCAAATAGTAATCTGAGACTTGTCGCATGGTCAAGATAAGCAACCCGACCATCGAATCAAAGCCAAATTACACCCTCGGATCAGGAAAAATTTCATAAACATATCCATGTACTTAGAATTTCTGATCGAGATCCGCTAGCCGTTGAACTGAAACTGGTCCGCTACGTGCGATCTGAAAATTCGACCAGAACGAAAACTTAACTAAACCTAGATCTAGTGTTAGTGAGCTTAAGTCCGACCTTTGGCTCAAGGGGGCTCGCTAGAAGTCCTTCGTTGAGCTGAAAAATGGTCGCTTTGGTTATAACCTAAGTATACCTTGACCTGAAGTCTATTTCAGTGACTTTTTAGGCTATATAAGGACCTTAGAACTCTCTCTCTCTCACAGCCATACGAATTTGAGAGAAACCTTAGAGAGCCCTAGTCTAATTTGGGGTGTTGATAGTTGTAGGTTATGAAATAGCTAACATATTTCATTCTATAGGTTGCCAAACTGCCGAATATGGAAGCTTAGCAAACCTATCGACTCCGTTACGATTCTACGACAAAAGGTGCGGACTTTAGGTATATAGGTTATGGTTTTCAGCGCTTTCAATGTCAGATAATGATAGATTCATGATCTGCATGCAATTGCACATGTACAAAGTGCTTTCTGTTTTCTGTTTCAATTAAAGACGCACAAATTGAAATTTTACATATTCTAGGTATTCGTAGAAAATACCGTATACGTATATATTTTGGAAATGTGTTTGACATGATTATTTGTTGTATGAATATATGATATATGGATAAAATACTTATTTGGCGAAAGGATTCGCCCTAATACATGTTATGCTAATATACACTATTTATGTAGAAATAGTGTATTGTAGAAAGTACCGTATACGTATATATTTTAGAAGTGTGTTTGGCATGATTATTTGCTGTATGAATATATCATGTGCATAAAATACTTGCTTGGCAAAAGGACTCATCCTAATACATGTTTTGCTAACATACACTAAGTATGTTGAAATAGTGTATGCTAAGTGTTTGTGAAAATGCTTGTGTGAGTAAGTGTTTGGATGATGATGCCTTAGGTGGGTGTTGAGATGGGATTCTCAACTACCTTAGAGACATGTATGATTTCCTCCATGAGGTTGTTTACTTAAACTGCTTACCTGTGAATTATATGTGTTTGTATTCTTGTTTATATGGTGCTTTATGACATGTTTTATAACATGCTTTATACATGCTTATGACATGTTTGTTAGCATGCTTGAATTACTTTGTTTATTACGATTTACTCCACATGCTTTGAATATGATTAATTGCGATTGGGACTATGTTTATAGTCCAGACAATCGGTACCAGACTTGAGTTTGTGGTTGAGATTCTTTTCGCCACGTAGGATGTGTTTGACGAACCCGAGTCGTACTTCAGTTGGCGACAGTGGTTAGGTCACGCGAAGTGCTTATGCACTTCATGTCGTTCAGTTGATTGTGCGCTCGAGCTAGTCAGGCTCGTCAAGTAACCCGATTTGTTTAATGTATGTTCACTATGTTTGGTCACTGCTGCTTGAACCTAGGGTACCAAACTTACCATAGTACTTCGATCCGCCAACACTCATGAGCCGGGCATGGTGGTATGAGACACTATATTCGAGCTGTTAGCCTACATTGCTTTGATGGGTGATGGGGGAGTGGTGCAACGATTCCGTGTAATAGCCCTGGCAGCCCTGACCATACCCGGTGTAGTGACCTCGAGCATACTCTAAATCTGCGGTAAGGCGACGAGCCTTCCCGTAGTAATAGAGTATAAACTAGGCCTGTATTGATAAGGTGATGGGGGAGTGGTGTAACGATTCCGTGTAATAGCCCTGGCAGTCCTTGCAGTGACCTAGAAACACACCTTCGTATGAGATTAACTAGGACTGATGACCCTATAATGGATAATGTTTGGGAATGATACAAGTGAGGTACCTTAGTTTTCCAATCTTGCTATTTGAAATGGACTAATAATAACTCGGTAATCATGCTTATCATGCATTGCATGTGCTTGGAAGATGCGGAGCACTGAGAAATGTAAGCATGCCGCGAACGTAAGATGGTGTCGCACGAGGGAGTATGTCGGTGAGGGCATACATCATGACTGCATTCATACTTGCATTAATAAGATTAGTTAAGAGTGTTTGATTATACTGCTTTATCATTACTGCTTGACTGAGTTGATAACATGTTAACCTATGCTTTATTGTTCCACTGAGTTGATCACTCACTCCCACATTACGGGACGGTGTTCCGAACACCCACCAGACTTTGTCTGATTGCAGATGGCGACGCTACTCCTGAGGCGGAGCCGGACCTTTATAATGACAATGTTGCTTGTTCGTGTAAGCTGTATGCTGACGGCTTCAAGCGAGCCGTGTATTGATCGACGGGATTACAGGGATGTTGACTAGATAACACTACACTTTCGGTATAATTTGAAATTGTACTTGTAATTCATTAACCTGGTAACATTATCACACTCTGGAGACTCACCATTGTTTTTATATTTTATATATCTATCACAGTCTTTCGCTTGCAATTTAACTGTCTCTGGAGTATGATATGCTGTTTTGGCTTAATCTCACTCATGTTCAACGCACTAATATAGACAACATTCAATCATCATTCATTTTATTGCATAAGTGATGCATTGGAACTCGGGAGTTGAGTTTATGCTCAACCCCCGATTTTCAGGGCGTTACAGTTAGGTCCATTCATCCAGCAGGTTAGGGAATCTGATACACCCCACATATCAATGCCTCAATTAGTTGCGATGCCAAGGCCCCTCGACGCCCAAGGCCAGGGCACCGCGATCCTTGATCCCGTCGGGTTCCCCATCCCCGACTTCAAGTACATGGGGAGTGCTGAGAACTGGGATCGCTCGTGGTCACTACGGGAAAGTTCATCACCCCAGCGTAGGTCGACAGCTCGAACACAATGTCCCATTCCACCATGCCCGGCCGACGAGATGGTGGATTGACTTCAGGTGGTTATCGATGGGCTACAACGGTTGTAGGGTGTGCCAGGTTCCATACATGTATGAGTGAACAGGGTTAACAAAATAAGGTTTGTCAGCCAGTAGACTAGACTGCTTGAGTTCAGGCAAGTATGTGGTGGAATGGCATCGGGTACAAGCGACACATGTAGTCTAACTACTGTTGCCTCACACGCACTCGCCCAGCCTCAAGATGGTCCTACTAATGGCCTTTGCTCTCCTCGTATTCCTGACTAACCCAAGGGTGTGGGTGGTGATTCATAACATGCCAACTAACAGGGTTATCAACTAGCATAAACAACGTCATGTTCTCATACTCCTCAACATATAATTCAGAGTCTCTTAGCAAGAGAGGCTAACAATATCATGAATAAAGGTGCATGCGTGTTGTGTGGGTTGGTGAGGAAGTTAAGTACTTCCTACAACTCATAGAGCCAATTTGCACAAGGATTAATAAGGCATACATGGTATAGGGTGTAAGTGCTATGATTTGATTCCTCTTTGATTATCAAATTTTGTGTGTCAAAACTTCTTCGTATGTCGTGTGTTTATATCTTGATAAATCTGTTCGAGACACCACGTCAACACTTGAAGTCTAGCTCAAAGAATTCTTCAAGCTTCATGATAGTTCAAGCTACAATGTAGAAGATATTAAAAGAGAGCTCAGGGTCAAAACTCAAGTTCAAGTGCAAGTTGAAGTTCAAGATTCAAATCTAAATACGGGACTCGAGTACAACTTAAAGTGACATTAAAGCTTCTAAAGTAGTCAAGCTACATCGAAAAGAAATCAAGCTTCGTAAAGATCAAAGTCTAAACAAATGAAGTATTCAATGTCCATACTTCATGTTTCAGGTTTGTTAGACCATTAGATTGACCTTAGGGTAGGTCACCTTGGATACATAATTCATTTGAATATTATTACATGATTTTGGTCTATTCTAAGACCAGTCCTAGACCTAGTTCAACCAGTCCTAGCACTGGTTCGACCAGTCCTAGCACTGGTTCAACCAGTCTAAGAAGTGCCAAGACCAGTCCTAGAATTGTTGTATTTTATCGGATTTTCTGGTTTGGCTATGACCAGTCCTGGAGTCTACTCAACCAGTCATGGGATGGTCTCGACTCGATCTTCGACCAGTCGTAATGCTTCGACTCAAACTCCAGTGACTAAATCAATTGTTGCACGATCAGTTATAGAGGGGTCTCGACCAGTCGTAAACTGCCTTCGACCAGTCGTGGACTGCATATGACCAGTCGTACAATGGTCTGATGCGATTGCGCTCAAAAATTCAAAAATCAGTTTATTTCAAGACCAGTCATGGTGACCCTAGGACTAGTCGAAGACGAATTTCTGCAGTTATAAATAGCACACGAATTTCAGAGTTTTTTCATTAAAAATTAAGTGAATACAAGGCTCCCCTCTGAGATAAGTTTGTGTTTGTTTTTAATCTATTTTGTGCATAATTTCTTTCTCTTTTTGCTAGCTTATTTAATTTAATTTTGTTTCTGTATTCCAATCTCATTTGAAAAGAGGAATTGCCTTATTCCTTCTTCTTGGAATAAAATCAAATATAGCTATGCCCAACTGGTTTAAATCTAAAATCAATTAGAACTTAGAACCATATTAAAGTGAGTAGCGGACATTGAACTTCTATATTCGAACATCTACTCCGATTGGTTCTACCGGGCTGCTACGAAAAGGAGAAATCTAGGTATTTTACAATTTTGTAAATTCCATTCTATTTTAGTTTTTGTTTGAGATTCTCCAGAAATATCTCAATTTGTGTGGTTATCTGAGGAGAACCAGAAAACTCAGAAGTGTGGGTTTTTAAATTGTGTAAGCCCAAGCTAAAAGACACAATTGTAAAGGTTTTGGGTGAACCTGTGAAAACCTATTTAATAGTAATAGCTAATATCCCCTGTGTGAGGATAGTAGGAGTGTAGTAGCATTCTGTGTGGCTATTGAAAAACAGTTGGTGTACGCATAGGCGAACCACTATAACTCTTTGTCTTGTGGATTGAATGCTTGCTTAAATTTCATATCATTTTTTATTCAATTGTTGTGGATTGTAAGTGTGGATGTGAATGTTGTAACAATTTTCATTTCAAGCAAGTTTGGGGATTGTTGTAATAAGTTAGATCTTTATTTCTGCACTTTATTTCAATTCCTTGCTATTGAGTTATTTTTATTTCAGATTGAGTTTTTGATTTAAAAGACGTTCTAGAAATAAGGTTGTCCTACCATAAGCCCTTGTTTATTATGGTGTAAGGTTGTCCTTAGAATTGAATTTGCATCAACCTCTCAATCCTTATTTATTGAGATTGAATTGATTTGAGCATTGAGAATTGATCTATAATTATAAGGCTATATATTTATTGTTATTCCGCTGATTTTAATTTAATTTGGCATAGTCCTATTCACCCCCCCTCTAGGACATATAGCTTGGCCATTTCATAGGGCAACATCATGTGAAGAAAACCAAATAAGACATAAACATGAGATCATCAATTCGTACCAAATCATGTGGGAGGCAAGAACAACATTATATGAGAAAATTAATATGACATACAATTTCGTACAATTTCAAACAACCCAAAAATTCTTAGGTTTTCCCCTAGATTCTCCAAATGCATCATCAAAACAAACAAAATCATTAGACTCATACTACAATTGGTGCTAGGCCACATAAGGTTAATAGTCCGCGCCTTCGGATCATTGAAGGCTTGGAAGATGACCTAGGAATGTGGATTTTTGGGGTCGAACGGCCGGAATCCTTAAAGCAAACATTTGTATCGTAGAATCCCATGCAAATTCCTTCTTAACACAAGGGTTTCAAGAAAAGGGATGAGGGCTTTTACCTAGACGATCAACGGAACGAATGAGCGGTTGTGGTGGAGGATTTCTTCTTTGGAAAAGGGATATGGAGTTATAAGATTGGGTTTCCTTAGCCCCACCTCGATCTAAGGTCCACCTTGCTCTTCTTCACTCTCTCTTTCTTCTCTCTTTACTCTCTTACTCTCACTTTACTCCTTGGTGGTTATGGTAAAGGAGGGAGTTATGAGAGAGCAAGGGTTTATTTCCTAAACTTGGGCTCTTTGGCCTCAAGTTTTAACAACTTCTCAAAATAGTCCTCTAGGACTTCTTATTGTTGGGGCAGTCTTAACACCTCCTTGGCCACCAAATTTGGTGTGTAGGTGCCTCATGGCCCGATGAGGGGTCATGCAAAGTTTGAGAACAAATGGATGAGCGAATATGGAGTTTGATCATATGGTTCCGATCATTAAATGGCCCTATGAAGTCCATTTTGGTGATTACAGTGGTCCTGGTGGCCATCTGGCCCTGAAACTTATAGGATAGGTATAAGACCTGTATCGTAGTTCGTACTGTTTCGTCGACTTCTACGATCCTTTTCGTCAAATTTCGGTAACCTGCGACGTATAATCAACGTTTGCGATCGACCCTAAGTCGTATCCTATAGAATTGAGTCGGCTTAATCCGAGACTTGTATCATTGCGACCGCATCGTCGCCATGGTTCCAACGCCACGTCTTACGCACCGATCCGATACCCTGACCAGAAGATGTGGGCTGATGTTTATTTTGAAGAAAATACCGCGCGTTTGCAATCCCAAGAGAATCTCTGCAACATGTCCCATCAATCAATCAATCAATCACTTCATGTCAACTACACATCAGCTTTCACCCCATCCCCAAGCAACCACCAAGTCAACTCTTTCTCACCCTCTCTATTACACAACCATACATGTCAAGTACACATTACACATCACTCACCCTTTCACCCATCACACCCATCCCTCACTTCTCTTACAACCCCTTCTCTCTCTCATTTCCCAACACAATTCTAAGCAACAAGAAAAACCCACGTCCAAGCTTTCCTAAGAGAGAAAAGTGAGTTTGTGTATGGCCCACTTTCCCATCCAAAATCCATCATCCTAACCATTCAAACCTCATCTTCCACCATCAAATTGAGACACAAAGAGATTGGCTTTCCAACGAACCGAGAAGATCGAATGGTGGGTGCTTATTAGGCTAGATTTTCATGTTTTGATGAAGGGCCAAGTGAGGCCTACCGATTGATGGTATGGATCTCACTTGGGACCCTAGGTGTGGCCGATGGCCCACCTTGATTCTCATAATCATTCCATGATGGGGCTATTCTCCATGGACCCCATCATGATGTTTATTTTCCTTGCATAAGAAGGGGTTATCTAGACCTTCTATTTTGGTGGAGAAGGGATCTCCACCGTTGATTTTGGATTTGGTGGGCCCACATGTATTTGGGACCCACTTGAAGTATGATTGAATGCAAGGGAGGCTCATAGTGGTGGAGCCCTCTATCACATGTGTCCCTCAATCTCTCTCTCTCTCTCTCCCTCTCTCTTTTTTTTTCTTTCTATTGTATGAGATGATGTGGCTGTGTGGCCCACTTGGATGGACCCCACTTTAATGTATGTATTTCCCATGCCCTCCAACCCCTTCTTTGGTGGCCCACATCCATAGGTGGGGCCCACCTCAATGTATGTATTATGTCCAGACTGTCTAGCGTACAGGGACGCTGGACGTTGGGTGGAAAACACAAATATAAGCTTGATTTTAAGCTTTTTGGGAAGGGCCATTCATGAAGGCCCCACCTTGATGCATGTTGTTAATCCACGCTGCCCATTCCATTCTCCGGATCATTTTACCCATTGAGCCGAAAAATGAATCTGATCCGAGTATCTGGTGGGCCATAGGATAGAAAATGGTGGTTTTCACCATTAAAAAAGCCACCTGATATTTATACGCGCCAAAATACATCGGATATTAGGCTCATTTGGACAGTCTTGAGCCGTAGAACGCAATGGAAGGGCTAGATTCAGCTGATGCGAGCCTCATGTACAAAAAACCCCAAGAAAATAGATTAAAAAAATCAATACTGCAGGCACTGCCGCTGGTAGAGGCGGAGGCAGCGCCTGCGCTGTAGGCGGGTGGGCAAGGACCCACGGCCCCAGCCATGGGCCCCACCATGATGTATGTTTTTCATCTAAACCATTCAAAGGGTGGGCCACTTCTTGAAGTGGGCCCCCTCTAAAGCTCAGACCCATCTGATGCTCAGGTGGCCCACATCACAGGAAACAGTGGAGATTTAACGTCTACCATTGGAACACTTTTTGGGTCCAGAAGTTTTGAATCAATGTGAAATTTGTTTTTCCTCTGCATATGGGTCCACGTGACCTTATCAATGGTTGGATGCCAAATAAACATTATGGTGGGCCCCACGTGGGACCCGCAGTGCTGTATGTGTTTCATTTGCACCGTCCACTGATGGTGGACGATGGCATCCACCATGATTTATGTGTTCTGTCCGTACTGTCTGCACTGGGACCCACCCCACGACTGCACCTGTGTGTGCATGCGTGTGTATATATATATATATATTATTGTATATGCATATTATATACATTATATATATTATATTTCATAATATATACATGATGGTGGGCCTTCATGGAACCCACCATAATGCATGTGTTGCATCCAACCCATCTAACCATTTTGAAAGATAAATTTTTTTGGCATGATATAAAAAAATGAGACAGATCTAGGATTAGGTGGACCACACTATAGAAAATAGTGGGTTTGACCGTCCACCATTAAAACCCTTTTAGGTCAGTGTGACCTTATGATCAGATTGGATGGGAAATAAATGTTATGGTGGGCCTTGAGAATTTAATGGTGGAAATCATTCTTGCCACTATTATTTGGGGTGTGGTCTAGTTGATCTTTTGATATGATGCATTTGTATATATTATATATACTTTTTGATTTATTTGTGGCCCGTTGTTGAGGCCCACCTTGATGTGCATGAGGCCGTTGTTGAGGCTCACCTTGATATGAATGTAAGGCCCATGTTATAAGGCCCATTGTGATGTATTCAAGGCCTAGGGGTTATGGCCCATTGCAATGTAGATAAGGCCCATTAATGTGGCCCACTTGATTTTGTATAAGGCCCATATGAGGCAGCCCATTTGATGTATCTAAGGCCTATGGGTTGAGGCCCAATGAGATGTAATGTGTAATGATATTTTATGGCGGGCCATGCCCTGGGAATAATGTTGGTTTGACGTCCACATTGTAAGTACAATGTTGGTTAAATGTCCGCATTGTAACTCTTCTTAGGGCCCATTGATAGGCCCATACTTGTTGATAATTCATCACTTTATAACATGCTTAGTATAGCTCTACGATTCATGCTCATACGCATAATATGTATGCTTGATAAGAGGAATGTTTGATCATAGCATAAGCCGTTGGGCTGAGACATTTACGGGACTCCTTATGAGATGGAGTGCCCCTACATGAGCGCGTGGTATGTGCAGGATTGTTGCATGAATTGACGATGTGACTCATGCATTTCGTATATGTGTAACTTGATCACTACACGCCCTAGCGACATCAGGGCCGTGACCTCCACAGACACATCATGGATGGTCGTATCGGATACCGAAAATATTGTCTCTAGTATTGTGGGCACTTAGGATGTCCTTGGGTGAAAATCTCAGAACCTTTTTGGTACCAGGGGATGTTCCAACGTCTAGACCGAGTGGATACACGAGTGTCAGCGTGCCGAATACCAGTAGGTCGCGTCTCCCATTGTGTCGTGGTCTGTTGGAAGGGGGTGTGGCCTTATCCGCCCAAGTGAGGGGGCTATAAGCTAGGCTGAGTTTGACCAGCTCATAAATGAGTCCGCTATCGACGAGCCGGGTAGGTATTGGCAGACTACTGGTCAGGCGGATAGTGCGGTCTCTTCCACTTGCTTGATTGTGTAGCTAGGGATGAGGCAGTCAGTGTGAGGTGTATTAGACCCTGGTGATATCCAAAGAGGAACTGTACTGATATATGTACTTGATAAGGACTGACATGCTTACTTTGCATCTCGCATATGACATTTGGCTACATAGGCCTCGCATCGCATGGCCTTGGTATGCCGATAGCATTCATGACTTGCATTACATAGCTTTGGTACAACTGATAGCATTCATGGACTTACCACATATTTTCACATCACTCTGATATTATATACTTGACACTCACCTTGCGCACACACTTACACCACCCTCTAAGCTTTTACAAGCTTATGCACGACCGTTGCGTGCAGGTAGCGTTGGACAGCAACAGCGCTGAGGCAGGAGTGCGCATCTGACTATTTTGGAGTTTTGATCACCTTGTATTTTTCTTTCCGCATTGTACTTAAAGTTTTTGATATAGTGGATATGTGGTGATGTTGTTTTGTGACTCGGTTATGCTTGTGGTTATGCTCCATTGCAAAAAAATTCGTACAGAAAATCCTCCTTGTAGGATCCCATGATCGGAATCTGGTGTATGGGCACTGGGAGCCGAGAATGGGGTACTATGGAGGCTGTCGGCACTAAATTTGGCAATCGAGAATTTTGTGAGCCCGTTCTCCGAGTTTGGGGCATGACAATAGGTGTTCCATGGCCTGATGAAGGGTCATGCAAAATTTGGAGGCAAACGGTCGCGGGATCTGACCGCATGGGTTCGATCTGCGATCAACGGTCACCGTTTCATGATCGGGTCCCAGATTTTATAGACGGGTGTAGAAAAATACATTAGACCTCCATCGTAAATTTAGAAGAAATCTGACGGTTGAAATGTCTTATATCTCAGTTTCAATTAAGAGTGTCAGATTCTAAGACTAGTAAGCTGGGGTGAGTCGTACTTTGCATGTGCCGCTGGGACAGTGTGGATAATTGACTTTTAGACGTTTACTGGGTCTATGGTCCGTGATGGACCACAAGCCCAGTGAGATCTATGTTTCCCTACATTTTTATAATTTTCTAACCTTCCCACGTCGCGGTATAGCCCGTACAGGCTGTTGCTAAGTGTAAACGGCCCTCTAGCTTGGGGGCCCGCACTAGGTCCTATCATGACCCATCTGGTCTATTCAATTGGGCTAATCCTATATTAATTTACTTGCGGTACCTTCGGCAAATCCTACATGGACGCCTCAGGACACTGTTCTGGTGGGGCGAGACGTTACACTTATAGAATTCTATTTTTTTCTTTCAGCAACCCCGTTTTGCTGAGGTGTTTTTAAAGTAGAAAATTCATCTAGTATACCATGATCATTGCAGTATTTTTCAAAATTGCTATTTTCGAATTCGGTACCATGATCACTTCTAATTCTGATTACAGATAACTCTTTTTCAGTCTGAATGCGTTTTATAAGTTTTTTGACTTCATCAAGAGTATCTGATTTTTCTCTTAGAAAGTCTACCCAAGAGTATCTAGTATAGTCATCAACTACCACCATAAAATATTTATTTCTGCCTCTACTCCCCGTTCTAGTTGGTCCAATTAAATCCATATGGAGAAGTTCAAGAGGTCTAGTTGTGGCTAAGGAGTTCAATTTCTTGTGACTACTCCTAACTTGCTTGCCTATTTGACTTGTGCCACAAACTTTTTCTCTCTTTTCAGTTTGGGTAGACCACGTAAGTGATATCTTTTACTCAAATTATATAGATCTCTATAATTTATATGTCCAAGATGTTTATGCCATAGTTCAGTCTCGTCTGTTTGGACCATGTAACATGAATGGTTTGTTGAGCAAGAATTATCAATTATATAGTAATTTTCAGACATTCTGCGACCATTTAATATTACATTTCCTTTCTCATTTATTATCCCACATTCGTGATTTGAAAATTTTATGCTATTTTTATTATCACAGATCTAAGATATGCTCAAAAGATTATGTTACCTTGGCCAATTATTTTGCTCTTGCTTCCATCTTCGAATGTAACTGAGTCGCCATTTACTTCATTGATATTTAAGAGTATAGCCTTATCACCTATCATGTGTATCAAACATCCACTATCCATTTATCATCTTTAATGGCTACTTGCTTTGAAAGTAATGTGGATTATAAGACACTTAACCTTTGAAACTAATTTCATTACGGTTATAGGTTTAGGAGTATCTCTTGCTTTATGCTGTGTTTTGAGAGTTAGGATTTCTCTTTTTTCTATATACTCTAGTCTTATCAGAGTTGGATTTCAATGGCTCTTTAAGCAAGTCCATACTTTTTTCAGCTAAAGAAGGATTTCTATTATTATTCCTTTAATGTTTATAAACATTGGCATTAATTTTTTTTTTTTAGAGACTTGAAAAGGTTATAAGTTTTTGAAGTTATTCCTTTCATAGTTTGAATCTTTTAGAGTTTCTGCTTTAGAGTTCGAGGATTCTCCTTTTACAAAGGTAGGAGTAGAATCCTTAGATTTCAAAGAGTTATTTTTAATATAACCCAGTCCAGACTTGTCACTACATCGCCTCGATAAGGTTAACAAATTTTCAAGTTTCTGGTCACAAAGGGTATATTTCTAAGTGTCCTTTGAACTCTGAAGGGAAGAAACTTCAAGTTTTAGTTTCTCATTTTTAGTTTTAAGTTTTTGCAATTCAGAAGACTTAAAACTCAAATCTAATTTGGTTTTTTCAAAACAATCAGAAAAATGAGAGTTTTCTAAAACATCTTTTTCAAGTTCTAATTGTAATTTAGCATAGTTTTCTTTTTGAATTTTTAATTTGACCGACTTTCTCTGTATAGGGCATTATATGCATCTTGAAGATGATCTTCATTTTCAGGGTCACTTCTTGGAGTTTCATAATCAGATATATCACAGTTCTCTGAAGAAGTGATTATACCTATAGTCATAAAGGCTTTCAAGTCATTTGCATTTTCCTGGTTTGATTCATCAGTTTCAGAATTATTTTCAGACTCTGATGATTCATCCCAGGTAGCTATCATGCCTTTTCTTCTAGATTTATCCTTTTTAGGACATTTAGAAGCTAAATGCCCATATTTAGAACAATTGAAACATTGAGTGTCATATTCAGAACAATTGAAACATTGAGTGTCTTTATTTTTAATTTCCAAAAATTTGAATTTCCTTTTCTTTTATTAAATGTTTTTGAAAATCTGTTCTTTTCTTATTTTTAAAAATTTTGTAAACTTTTTTTACCAACATAACCATATCATCTTCATTTTCTTCAAAGTCGAAATTTACATTAGATTCCTTTAAATTAGATTTAGAAGATTTAAGAGCAATAGACTTGACTTTAAGAGCTTTGAAATTCAGTTCATAAGTTTGAAGAGAACCAACGTAGGATACATGTATGGATGTCATGTTTCACGGGAGATTAGTCAAAGGACAATTCAAAGGATACAGATCCTAGGACTTATGGGTTATGGGCTAAGCCCACTAAACAATAATTTCAGTAGAACAGTTCACCAAACAGTAATTTCAACAAGCAAAAATTCATGTCATTTCATTATAAATCATCCCCCCATGCACACAATCATATAAAGATTAAATCGCAGGATGTCAAGGTTGTTAGAACAACCCCTTAGCACAGAATATCAAAAAAATACTCATAGGCAGATTCATACATGCATAAAATTTACCATACTCATTCACCACATAAACTATGTTTAGAGGATATGAATATCACGTGGGATATGGGGTGGGATAAATCTGTAATTGGGGAACTAAGGGTTGGGGGAGGAAATTGGGAGAGAGTCTAGAGTAGGTTTTATGTGGAAGGCAGGAACATAGGGTGTCAAGGTTTTGGGCGCAATGGATTGGAAGATTTAGGCTAGATAGGATTAAATAGGTTTTTTTTAAAGAGTAGAAGGAGATGGAAAGAACATACCTTGTAGAAGATAAACACATGAACGAGTCGCACGCCCACAAAAAGATAAAATCTCACCACCTTGCTCCAAGTCTCATGGAGGGTTCTTTCAAGTTGCATGGAAGAAAGAAAGGCTTCTCCGATCAGGAAGTTATCACAGTATTTTTGTACAAACCTTGCTTTCAGGGATTCTATCTCCAAGACCTCACATGGAATTTACTATGTCATTTAGTTTTATATAAAAGTACATAAAAGACTCATTTTTTTTCCATACGAATTTCCTCAAATTTGGTTGTGAGGATTTGAATTTTAGATTTTTTGACAATAGTAGTTCCTTCATGTGTCATTTCGAGAATATCCCATACTTGTTTAGCTGTATTGCAAGAAATGATTCTTTTGAATTCATCTGGTGATAGTGCACAAGTTATTACCTTTAAGGCTTTTGCATTTGCACTGCTTTTCACTTTTCTGAACCGTAGTCCAAAAAGTAAATGCGGTTTCTTTCAATGATATGGTTCCATCATTGGCTACTACTTCAATCATAGGAGGGATTCATTTAGTTACAGTATCTTGCCATTCACTTTTATCTATGGATTTGAGGAAAATCCTCATCCTGGCTTTCCAGTATGAATAATTAGAGCCATCAAAGGAAGGTGGCCTGGTAATGGATAGGCTTTCGAAATTTGACATATTGAACCTTTGGATCTAACTCAAGGAGGTAAATCCAAAAAATAAAAAGAGCGACCCTCTTTGATACCACTTGAAATGGAGAGCTAGCGATGTCCTAGAGGGGGGTGAATAGGACAATGCCAAATAATCAAAATAAATGCGGAATATAAAAATATTACAAAAATCTCAATCGCTTGAGTATTGAAACCTTGATTCCAAATAATTCGTAAGATAACCTTCACCTAAAATATTAGGTAGGACAACCTTATTTCACGAATGTCTTTAAAATTAAACTTTCAAACTAGCAAGAGTATATAAAGGATTACAACATTCACCACTGAACTGAAATAATAAATTACATCTAATCACCAAAACTAATAAAGCATTTACCACATGGCACAAGGAGTTATAGTGGTTCGGTGCTTAAAAATAACCACACCTACTCCACTCCCAAAATTACTTCCCTCGTAATTTTGGCTTTCACTATAAAATGGTTTTCATAGGGTCACCTTAACCACCGGATACAGTTCCTTGAGATTTTCATGGGCTATCACAATAAAAACCCAACTGAGATTTTTCATAGGTTATCTTAGACAAAACCTCGACTAAGATTTTCATAGGATATCTCAAAAAAACCTAAAAAGAGTTTCAAAAGGTATACTTATCTTCAACTGTAGAAGATGTAGCAGAAGCTCGTAGCAGAAGGACTTCTTTCTTGAACGTAGATGACGCAGTGTTCAATCAGACAGAAAGAGTATAGGGTTTTATAGATTTTAATTATGAACAACCTAAATGCTACTTAATTCAATTCTCTTAGATCTTAAAGAGGAGTATAGTTTACTCTCTTAGATTAAGACTTAAAAGATCTAAGAATAAAGGGAATTGAATAAGCTATTAAAATAAATTATAAATACTAACAAATAGCTTGCCGAGGACTTGAGACTCTTCCTCTCTTGCAAAAGAATTAAGATAATAATTTTGTGTAATTCTAAATGAGAGAAAGACTCAATTTATAGGTAAAGAAGTTAGAACTTTGGCTAGCTCGAGATTGGCTTCGACTAGCCCGAGTTCACTAAATTCTGTTCAATGGAATTCAGATTGCGTGGGATATGAATTATCTAAAATTCGGCTGGCCGAATTCCCGCGAATTCCAAAAATATAAGTTGCTGGAATTTCACCCAAACTTTCTCAGGCTAGCCGAATTTCAAGCTTGGGCTAGCCAAATTTCCAACAAAAGTTTTTATTTACTTCAGGCTTAAAGTTGGGCTGGCAGAGGAAGTTTAGGCTGGCCGAATTCTAGGCAAAAACACTAGAAAAAACCTATGATAAAGAATTTTTGAAAGCACCTAGTCCTAAGGTCTTTCTAGGATTTATATTACCTGAGATATATCAAATATCTGATTCACTTTGACTTGAACTTTGTCTTGAATTCGGGTGATGATTTCGCGATGATTTCTTTGAGAAGCGGTGCCGATCTTTTCTTGAACATAAGTCGATCTTGAGCTGATCTTCAGGTTCTGCCTTGAAGCGCTTTTGTCTCACGAAATTTGACAACCTATGTGTGGTTAACATCATAGCACTTACAATATACATGTATAGTGCACCCAAAAATTTTCAACTTGGTGCACTCGAACTTTTTCAACATGGTTTTAAGCAAGTTTGACTTATTTTAAGTGGCTCTTTTACCTAAGAGGGTTTGGTTGGGAAGTGAAGCTTAATATACCTGTATAGTATACTCAAACTTTTTCAACTTGGTGAGTCTTTACTCTTGTAGTCTTCATATGGGGCTCACTTGACACTAGGTGTCACGCTCCAAATTCGGAAAACGAGCTAACAGAATTCCTGATCGCTGAATCCAGTGCTCACAGCCTCCGTAGTACCCCATTCTTGGCTCCCAGCGCCCACACACCAGGTTCCAATCCTAGGATCCTACAAGGAGGATTTTTCAATGTACATTTATCTCGTAAGAAGCATAATCACAAGTATACCCAAATCACAAAGGTAACATCATCATCACATATCCACTAATATAAACAGTTGAATATAGTGCTGAAAGGGAAATACATAGATAAAAAATCAAAGCTCCAGAAGACAGCTGCATGCTCTAAGCTCAACGCTGCTATGACCTAACACCACCTGCACGTATCTATCGTGCATAAGCTTATAGAAAGCTTAGAGGGTGGTGTAAGTGTGTGTGCATGGTGTGGTTCACCAGCTTTAAACGAAGCTGATATTTGTGTTTTCCTTCTTCCGGACCTATCCAGACGGACGGCAGCAATCCCGTCCGCTGGACAGTCTAGCAAGCCTGGCCCAATGCACAGATGACATGGATATGATACATCCTTCATAGGTGGGCCATAAAACAGGGAAGAGAGAGAGAGAGAGAGAGAGAGAGAGAGAGAGAGAGAGAGAGAGAGAGAGAGAGAGACATGATGGAGGGGAGGGACCCCGATACTATAAGCCCTCCGTTTGATTACAACACATACATCAAAATGGGTCCTATCATAAGTGGGCCCTCAAATGAAAATCAACGGTGGATCACCCACCGATTCTGCTTCTTCTAGGCTCCATGGACTCCTTAGCTCCTAGGCTTCTTCTTTGATAGTGGGAGATGAAGATTGAAGGGTGGAGATGAGAGATGAGAGGGATAAGAAGTGGCCACACCTAGCTTCTCTTTGGGAAGCTTGGACGTCCACCATCTCTTGGAATTTGCTTGGAATGAGAAATGAGAGAGGGAGGAGTGGTGATGGGTTCTCTTGACTTTTGGTAAGAAAGGAATGGGCTAAGTATGGGTTACTTTGACTTTGGGTGAGAGAAGGATGGGTGTGGCGGGATATATACTTGACATTGATTGATGGATTGATGTGATGTGTTGTAGAGATTTCCTTGGTATTCGCAAGGCGCGGCATTTTTTTCAAAAACTAAGCGGGCCCACAACTCCTTACCTGGGTATCGCATCGGCATGCGAGATGCGGCGACGGTGCGGTCGCAAGGATACAAGTCTCAGGCCGAGCTGACTCAGATCGATAGGATGCAACTCAGGATTGCGTGCAAATGCTAATTACAGATCGTGGGTTGCTGAAATTCGACAGGGAGGACCGCGAGAGTCTACAAAATGGTACAGTCTAGGATACAGGTCTTACACTAGGACTCAACAATCACGTATATTTACAAATAAGGGCACTTTCAATATCCCCCTACGTCAATTATGTGACAAAACCCTAACAAACCCTAGATGGTACGCATAACTCAAGATTACATAATTTTCAATATTACAACTCAATTACAAAGAATATTCAAAGACTTTATCGTGGTGCTTGAGTTGATACTCCCCTTATCTTCATGCGTCATCATTAAGTCACAACAAGCCACACCTAATGGTGAGAGATTGGTTCTCCCCCTTTTATTAGTTATTGACAAAGGGTTAGTAGCATAAATAGCATGCCATGCATTAATGAAGTTGGAGAATCAATTACCAATTCATAATTGGAAGATAGTGGAAACAATATACCAATCACATAATTCAAAAATAGGAATTAAGTGCAAGGAATTATGCGGTAAGAACAAAACATGCCATAATGATATAAATACCCAAAAAAGTCCAAATATGGCATGATGATCCAAAAAATTATCATCATGCACAAACAAACCAAACCACAAGCCCAAGTAGGGCAAACATAAACATACTCTCCACACATACTCACACATCTGACCATACACACACACACACACACGTAACACCGGTTAGATGGTCCTGGGCATCCAAAAAAGATACGAATGCCATAGGACATACACCCTAGCTGTGCAATTAAACTCGACTCTAACTGAATGGACCATCCGCTCGTGGAGCTATGTCGTCCCGTTAGCATGTAATTGCTGCGAGAATGTCTTGGGTCGTGCGCTCCACCCTCTCTAAGGCTCGTTGCTTCGTCTCTATGACACGCTCCAGTCACGTAAGCCACTCATCCTGATAGTCAAGGCATTGGAGGATAGATTTGCGACGATTGCGGGATCGCATGTGCTGCCTGGTGTGCAAGTCCGAAGTCCATGGGAGCTCACGAGCTAGTTGCTGATCATCCTCTATGGGATAGTCTGTCTCAGTGGCCTCAGTCTCAGCTACCTCTGCCTCTATTTGTCCAAGAATGTCATTGTCGCACAGTGCAAATCCAGAAGTCGAAGCGGTCTTGTAATGCCCTGAAAATCGGGGATCAAGCATAAACTCAACTCCTGAGTTCCAATGCATCACTTATGCAACAAAATGAATGATGATTGAATGTTGTCTGTATTAGTGTATTGAACATGAGTGAGATTAAGCCAAAACAACATATCATACTCCAGAGACAAGTGAGATAGCAAGCGGAAGACCGTGATAGATAAATAAAATATATAAACTGTGGTGAGTCTCCAGAGTATGATAACGTTACCAAGTTAAATAATTACAAGTACAATTCAAATTATACCAAGTGTGTAGTATGATCTAGTCAATAACCCAGAAAGCCCCATCGATGAGGACACGGCTCACAGGAACCTGCCTAAAATAGCATAAAGGAGGAATCCTCCTCATCCTCATAAAAGTCCGGCTCCGTTTCGCAGCATCGCCATCATCTGAAACTCAAACAATTCTGGTTGGTGTGTACAACACCGTCCCGTAACGTGGGAGTGAGTGATCAACTCAGTGGAACAATAAAGCATAGGTTAACATGTTATCAATTCAGTCAAGCAGTAATGATAAAGCAGTACAATCAAACAATCCTAACTACTCTTATTTAATACAAGTATGAATATAGTCATGATGCATGCCCTCATCGACATACTCCCTCATGCGACACCATCTTACGTTCGCGGCATGCTTGGATTCCTCAGTGCTCCACATCTTCCAGGCACATGCAATGCGTTGATGAGCATGATTACGAGTTATTATTAGTCCATTTCAAACAGCAGTATTGGGAAACTAAGGTACCTCCCTTGTATCATTCCCAAACATGATCCATTCTAGGGTCGTCAAACCTAGATAATCTCATACGATATTATGGTTCGAGAGGCATCGCAAAGGCATCGCAAAGGGCTCGTCACCCGTCAGCACAGATACAGATCTCACCGTATGTGGCTCAATTGCTGGCCGTCAGCTCTAATACAGGTTTCACCATACTCGGCTCAATCGTTGGCCGTCAGCTCGAATACAGGTCTCACCGTACTTGGCTCAACTCATACTCTAGTTGCTGCGAAGGGCTCATCACCAATCACAGACAGTAGAGTATACTCGAAGACACTACGAAGGGCTCGTCGCCCGTCAGCATGAATACAGGTCTCACCGTATTCGGCTCTCACTGTAGGTGTCGACAGCTCGAATACAGTGTCCCATACCACCGTAATCGGCTCACGAGTCTGGTTGCTCAATGGTCACTACGGGGAGGCACGTGGCCCCAGCGTAGGCCGACAACTCGACCACGGTGTCCCATACCAACATGTCCGGCTCATGAGTCTTAGCGGATCGAGGTACCATAGTTAACGGGGTTTTCACTGGTAAGTTTGATACCTTAGGTTCAAGCAGTAGCGTCCAAACATGGTGAACATACATAAGACAGATCGGGTTACTTGACGAGCTCGACTAGCACGAGCGCCCGTTGAGTTGTACGACATGAAGTGCATAAGTACTTTGTGTGGCCTAACCACTGCCGACAAGCAACGCACGACTCGGGTTCATCAAACACGTCCTACGTGATGAATGAATCACAGCCACAAATTTGATCCCATTACTGACTGCCTAGACTATACAATAGCCCCAATCACATTCAATTGCAGATAGGTAAAGTAGTAATGGATCAAGATTCAAATCATACAATCAAAGTATGATAACATCTGCTTAGGGCTGCCAGGGCTATTGCACGCACTCGTTACACCACTCCCCCATCACCCTTCACGACACTTATGGAATACAACATAAACATGAATTTAAACATATGCATTACACAGATAAAATCATACAATCAGTTGAGCATGTTATGAAGTACTACACAAGCATGAGTTTGTACATATTCAATTCCTAATCACACAGATTTCTAAAGAAAGCATACACATAGTTACAGGAGTTGAGAATCATATCTCAACGCCCTTATGCATTACAATTTACTAACTATTACTCATTCAACATCTCAACAAACACTTTAGACTACCTACATCAACATACATGACATATGTTGATCACATAGGTATTAGGCCAAATCCTTTTACTAGGGAGTTGCCCCAATTATAACACATGTGCACCCACGACGGATAGTCATGGCAAGCAGGAATCCAAGTTCCATATTCATTCAGTCATTTCCACGAATACTTAGGCCACACATTGTAACATATATAGTGTATATTGGCCGTGGCGTGATTTAGGGCAAATCCTTTCATCCAAAGGGGGTATCGCCAATACAACAATCATATATCCATGACAATTAGTCATGGTGAGCACGAATGAAAATTTTATACTCATTCAGTCATTTTCACAAACACTTAGAATACACTATTTTCACATACATAGTGTATATTAGCAAAACATGTATTAGGGCGAGTCCTTTCACCAAATAAGTATTTTATCCATATATAATATATTCATATAACAAATAATCATGGAAAATATATTTTTAAAATTTATACGTATACGGTACTTTCTACAAATACCTAGAGTATGTAAAATTCCATATTCTTCATCTTTAATCAAAACGGAAAACAGACAGCACTTTGTACATGTGTAATTGCATGCAGATCATGAATCTATCATTATCTGACATTGAAAGCGTTGAAAACCGTAACCTATACACCTAAAGTCCTCACCTTTTGCCGTAGAATCGTAACTGAGTCGATAGGTTTGCTAAGCTTCCGTATTTGGCAGTTTGGCAACCTATAGAATGAAATAGGTTAGCTATTTCATAACCTACAACTATCAACACCCCAAATTAGATTAGGGTTAGAGTTTCTTACCTAGAAATGACGCCGGAATCACCGGAAAAGCGATTAGAATGGAGTGGTGGAGCATGGATAGCAGCAGGGAAGAAGGGCAGGAAGACTCTCCCACATCTCCCACACTTTCTCTCTCTTTTCTCACTTCTCTCTCTAGGGTTTTTCTCAAATTCATATGGCTGTGAAAGAGAGGGTTCTATGGTCCTTGTATAGCCTAAAAACATTCCAAATTAGACTCCAGGTCAAGGTATACTTAGGTTATAGCCAAAGCAAGGCTGTTTCAGCTCAACGGAGGACTTCTGGCAGCCCCTTTTCTGTGTGCGGTTGGACTTAAGCTCACTAACATTCGATCTAGGTTTATTAAGTTTTCGTTCCAGTCGGATTTCCAGATCGCACGTGGCGGACCAGTTTTAGTACAACGGTCAACGGATCTTGATCAGAAATTCTAAGTACATGGATATATTTATAAAATTTTTCCTGATCCGAGGGTGTAATTTGGCCTAATTCTGACGGTCAGGTTGCTTAATACTGACCCACAAGCGACAAGTCTCAGATTACTATTTGAGATATTTATTTGTAAAGAAAAACAAGGGTTTTCACTCTCCTCGCTCCGAACTCAAGCGAACAGCCGTGGGACACTGCCTGGATTTAATTTTCGAGATAGTTGTCAAGCCCAGCATAGCGGTCCTAATTCCTTAACTTTGTATTATTCGAACTTCCGACGTGCGTTCCAGATCTGATATGGAGTTTCAACGTGCTCCCGAGAGCAGTCGGGTAATGAGTTTGATCCTAGATTTTACAGTAACCTAACGTCAATGATTCTACAAGTTTTGGGTCTTGCAAATCGTATTTAAAGCGATTTTAGAGGATTTCATGGCTAATCTAGTTTAGCACTTAGTTACTTTGTCTCATTTCTAAAGGATTTAGTCCTATAAGATTTCTGTCTGAGGTGGTACTTAGGCCTTTGTAGTTTGTACATAAGGTGATCCAAGCTATAATACTTAGCTAGTTTAAGATAGTGTCTAGGGTGAAAGTACTTGGAATAATTGAAAGATCAAGGTGGTGAAGGGTGGGATTTGTGAAGGAAATGGGTTTGAAAGCGGTTTTAGACTGTGGGATTCAGTTCTGACAAGTTAATAAGGTGTTAGGATCGACCCATTGCCTAAGGACGTATAATTCCAGATTGGCAAAAATCCGGGATGTTACAGGTCTTGTCCTTCACATGCATCCTCTTAATGTTTAATTTTGTGAATTTAGGAGGAACCTTAGGATGATTGGTAGTAGACAGCAAGCCCACTTCTCGAGACAAGAGACATATGATGTGTGGAAAGGGAATGAGAGTGTCTTGTGTACCCTAGATCACATACGCTAGCTGGTGAAGGATGAACGTGGGAAGACACTAGGGAATACCCTAATAGACACTATAGATGATATCGAGCATGATTGGTGTCAAATCAGCCTTATTTGTCCCACGTGGATAAACATTTAAGCTGAATATCCCATAGAGGACGCGATACTGATGCGCCATGCGTGAAGACTGAAGAGCATTCCCCTGATGCCAGGGAACGTTCTTGTCGTTGCACAGAAAATGCGTGACCTCAACCCTAACATCTATGGAGTTAAAATCATGGTCAGCCAGGCCCTGTGGAGAAGCCGACACACCGATGATCTGAGCAATGATAGCAAGTGTGATCCGGGTTATGGTTTGCCCGATGGTGACCTTGAAGGATGGAGGCTCTAAAACCGGGTAATGACAATACACTAAGAATTGGTAAACCTATTCATTCCTTGAGACACCACCAAGGTCCAACTCTTTGCTCCAACCCACTTTCTCCAATATGGGCTTGATCCCATTGGTCATATATATTCTTTATCAATAAGACGCTCCATTACTAGTTTTTGCCCCTTAAAATTTTCATACAGTGCCATTAGAGGTGGCGGGACTAGTGGGATTTGTATCTCGGGTTCGGGAGTTCCCTGACGCAATATTTCCTACCTCGAGGGCGAAGAAGTGGGTGGCGAGGGCTCCACATGAGCAGGGGGCCTCTGAGATTGTGGGCGTGAGCACTGTTTTGACTTTTTTGGTCTAGAGGACTCCCCTTCGGCCACGGTTTTGGTTTTGTCCTTTGGCATTTGTGTAAATCAAGGAATAAACAAAGTTTACCAAGAAAAGCAACCACGAAAGCACAAAACCAACGGAAAAACCCAAATCAGTTCTAACGACCCTAAAATGACAACCCAATCAAAGGAAAATAGAAATGGAGAACTCAAAGGGGATGTCTTACCAACTTAGAGCAACAATGGTAGAGAGAAAAAGAGAGAAGACCGGCCACCGGAGCTCTAAGATGAACATAGCGACGAATAGATGCAGGGAAAAGTGATAAATGAAAAAATCCCACCCGCACTTTATATATAGCCCGCGATTCTTCAATGCCATTGAACTACCTTCGATGCATCGAAAAGTGTCCAGATAGGTTAGAGAGTTGTGAAGGATTTTCGATGCCATCGAAACAACTTCAATGCCATCAAAGAACTTTTGATGCCATCGAAGAACTGTTCGATGCCATCGAAACAGTCTTTCAGATAAGATTTGCCAGTTCAACTAGCACTAACCTATACACCGAGATGTACATATATTTATTTACCAATAAATTAGCATTTGTACATCCAATCAAAATTTACAAAAACATAAAAATCAAAAGAAATAAATACACATATATAAAAAAAGAATAATGAGCCAAAAAATCCTCAAATATAACATTTAAAGAAAATGGGCCATAAATGAGATTGACCGCACATACTCCAATAGATTTTTGGAGATCTCCAAATCTATTGGAATCTAATGGTTTCGTCAATATATTGGCAAGTTGTCACTCGATAGGCACATGATCTAACACTATCACATTTTTCTCTACAAGCTCACGTATAAAATGGTGTCAGATGTCAATGTGCTTTGTTCTTAAATGTTGAATTGTATTTTTTGAAATGTTAATGGCACTATTGTTATTGTTAAATAGTGTCATTGTTGATTGATCAATCCCATAATCCAACAACATTTGCTTAATCCAAAGAAGCCGTGTGCAACAACTACCGGCTGCAATGTATTTGACCTCGACAGTAAACGAAGATATTGAGTTTTGTTTCTTGCTATGCCAAGACACTAGACAATTTTTTATGTAAAAACAACCACTGCTGGTTGATTTGTGATCATCAATATTTCTAACCCAATCAGCATCTGAATACCCGACAATAATAGTTAATGTGTCAAATGGGTACCATAGCCCAAAATCTGTAGTCCCAGCCACATACCTTATAATTCTCTTAACAGTGGTCAAATGTGATTCTTTAGGATCTACCTGGAATCTAGCACACGCACTTACGCTAAAAGAGATATCCGACCAGCTCTCTGTTAGGTAAAGTAAGCTCCCTATCATGTTGCGATACAAGTGTTGATCCACACTCTTTCCATTTGCATATTTAGAAAGGTTGAGTGTCACGCCTCAAACTCGGAAACCGGGCTCACAAAATTCTCAATAGCCGAATCCAGTGCCGACAGCCTCCGTAGTACCCCATTCTAGGCTCCCAGCGCGCATACGCTAGATTCCGATCCTAGGATCCTATAAAGAGGATTTTTTAGCATACATTTATCTCGTAAGAAGCATACCCATAAGTTTACCCAATTCACAAAGGCAACATCATCATCACATATCCACTAATATAATATTGAATACAGTGCTGAAAAGGAAATACATATGTCAAAATCAAAGCTCCAAAAGTCCGCTGCATGCTCCAAGCTCAACGCTGCTGCGACCTAACGCCACCTGCACGCATCTATCATGCATAAGCTTATAGAAAGCTTAGAGGGTGGTGAAAATGTGTGTATAAGGTAAGTACCAAGTATGCAATACAATGCCATAAATCATACAATATCGAAATAAGCAGAAATACTGACAAGATCATGAATCATATGATATCATTGTAAGTGAAAATACTAACAAGATCATGAATCATATGATATCAAAGTAAGCAGAAATACTGACAAGATCATGAATCATACGATATCAGAGTAAGCGGAAATATACTGGTAAGATCATGAATCATACGATATCAGAGTAAGCAGAAATATACTGGTAAGATCATGAATCATACGATATCAGAGTAAGCGGAAATATACTGGTAAGATCATGAATCATACGATATCAGAGTAAGCGAAAATATACTGGTAAGATCATGAATCATAAGATATGAGAGTAAACAAAAATATACTGGTAAGTCCATGTGTGTTATCAGCCGTACCAAGGCTATGCGATGCAAGGTATGAATGTTAACGGCCATATCAATGCAGAAACATGGCAACCCAAAATACTAAATGCTGCGGATGCAATGCAATATGTGATGCGAATGAAATGACCAAGCTGGAGTGAAGTCAAGATGATAGCACGTAGTATCGTAGGCTATGGGGTCCATCACAAGGGACTTTTATCCAAACCAGTCCCATACCTAAATTTGGATAGCCAGACTCAATGTAATAGACTCCCGATCTCAGGTTAGTCACGCGCCCCAACCGAAATCATTGCCATTATGAAGGTACATAATAATTAGTTGCGCACCACCAGCCTGATTGGATAGTGAATAAATGAATGAATGGGTATGCAACTCATACTCAAGAAGTCCACATATCAATACAGTTCCTCTCTGGGAAATTACTAGGGTCTAGTAGATTTCGAACCAGATTGCCGCCCTATCGCGCTCAACAAGATGAGTGGAAGAGACCTCACTATCCGCCTACCAATATCGAGCCTAGCTCGTCGATAGTGGACCCATTCCTCGAGCTGTTCAAAGTCAGCCTAGCTTTGCCCCTCCTCCCAAGCAGGTAAGGCCGCACCTCCTTCCAACCAACTATGACACAGTGGGAGACGCGTCCTAACGGTATACGGCCCTCATGTGCTCATGCATCGACTCGGTCTAGGTGTTGGGGCAACCTCTGGTACCAAGAGAGTTCTTGTCACGCCCCAAATTCAGAAACCGGGTTCACAAAATTCTCGATCACCAAATCCAGTGCCGAGAGTCTCTATAATATCCCATTCTCAGCTCCTAGCGTACATACGCCAGATTCCGATCTTGGGATCCTAAAGGAGGATTTTTCAACATACATTTATCTCGTAATAA
This sequence comes from Magnolia changhungtana, assembly GCA_030180095.1. Classification (NCBI taxonomy): domain Eukaryota; kingdom Viridiplantae; phylum Streptophyta; class Magnoliopsida; order Magnoliales; family Magnoliaceae; genus Magnolia; species Magnolia changhungtana. Next base: position 1,832,956 of record JASAUF010000638.1, read on the forward strand.
GCATAACTACAAGTTTACCCAAATCACAAAGGGGACATCATCATCATCACATATCCACTAATATAATCATTTGAGTACAATGCTGGAAGGAAAATACATAAATCAAAAATTAAAGCTCCAGAAGACCGATGCATGCTCCAAGTTCAATGCTGCTACAACCTAACGCCACCTGCATGCATTTATCATGCATAAGCTTATAGAAAGCTTAGTGGGTGGTGAAAGTGTGTGCACAAGGTAAGTGCCAAGTAAGCAATATCAGAGTAATCAAAGTAAGCGAAAATAATGACAAGCCCATAAATCATACAATATTAAAAATACTGGCGAGTTCATAAATCATACGATATCAGAGTAATGCGAAAACATGCTGATAGGCCCATAAATACCATCAACATTATCCAAGCTATGCGATGCAAAAATATAATAAACTAATATCGTATACTGATGAAGCAATATAGATCAGCTATGTAATGTAAAAATAGTAAGTCAAATACTATGTGCTGAGGATGCAATACAATATGCGATGCGAATGAAATGACCAAGCTGGAGTATGAAGTCAGAATGATAGTACGTAATATCGCAGGCTACGGGGTCCACCACAAGGAACTTCTATCCAAACCAGTCCCATACCTAAATTTGGATAGTCAGACTCAATGTGGTAAACTCCTGATCTCAGGTAGTCGCGCGCCCCAACCGAAATTCTGGCCATTGCAAAAGTACACATAGCAATTAGTCGCGCACCACCAGCCCGAGTAGATAGTGAATGAATGAATGAATGAGTATACAACTCCTGCTCAATAAATCCACATATCAGTACTGTTCATCTCTGAGATCATCATCGTGGTCCAGTATACTCTAAACTGGTGCCGCCCTTGCAGGCTGCTCAGCCCAGCGAGTGGAAAAGACCTCACTACCTGCTTGCCAGTAGTATACCAATGCCTACCCGGCTCGTCAATAGCTGACCCATTTAGGAGCTAGTCAGACTCAGCTTAGCTATGCCTACTCCCTCAGGGGGGTAAGGCCACACCCCCTCCCAACCGACTACGACATAGTGGAAGACGCGGCCTCCTGGTATTCGATACCCGGGCGCTCATGTATCCACTCGGTCTCGACGTTGGGGCATCCTCTGGTACCAAGAGGGTTTAGGGATTTTCTCCCAGGGCCATTTATGATAGTCCGATACTAATAACAGATTTCTGGTGTCCCATCTAGCCATCCATGATATACCTATGGAGGCTCAACCCTGATTTCGCTAGGGTGTATAGTAATCACAACGCACAATGCAAGGTGCATGAGTCATACAATCCAATCATGCAATAATCCTACGCATACCGTGCACTCATGTGAGATAAACTCTGCCTATCGGGGAGTCTCATAACACCCTGCTCAATGACATATGCAATGGTCAACCACATCTCATAACAAACATGCAGATGATGCGTATGGGCATGTATCATGATGTTATGTTGTCACATACTTATAAATCGGTATCAATAACCAGCATCGACAATTGACCTCGACAATATGGACATTTAACCAACATTGCACCCAAGGAATGACCCACATAAAGCCTAATATATAGTGGACCCATGGCCTCACAAGGGGCCTGATATACAACACCATGGGCCTCACTCAAGAGCTTAATACACATCACGATGACCTTTCACATGGGCCTAACATACATCACAATGGGCTCCATCGCCTGACCCTCAATGCATCACAATAGGCCTCATCACATAGGCCTCATATACATCACATTGGGCCTTAAACACGGGCTGAATACACATCACAATGGGCCTCAAATATGGGTAGCATATACATCACATCAGGCCTTAAACACGGGCTGAATACACATCACAATAGGCCTCAAATACGGGCCGCATATACATCACATTGGGCCTCAAACATGGGCCACATATACATCACATTGGGCCTCAAACACTGGCCGTATATACATCACACAGGCCGAATACACATCATAATGGGCCTCAACTACAGGTCGCATATACATCATATAGGTATCGACAATCGGCCTCGGCAATCGAAATCGATCTTAACAATCGGAATCGGCCTCAATAATCGGAATCGACACTTAGAATCGGCCTCGACAATCAGAATCGGCCTCGACAAATCGGAATCGGCCTATACAATCGGCCTCGACAAATCGGAATCGACCTCGATACTCAGCCTCTACAATCGAAATCGGTATCAACAATCGGAATTGACCTCGATAATCGGCTTCGACAATTGAAATCGGAATCTGCCTCAACAATTGGCATTGACAATCAGAATCAGCCTCAACAATTAGAATCGAAATTGGGCTCGATAATCAGCCTCGACAATCGAAATTGGCCTATATAATCAGCCTCAACAAATCCGAATTGGCCTTAACAATCGGAATCGACAAATCAGAATCAGCCTCGATACCCAGCCTCGACAATCAGAATTGGTATTGACCTTGATAATCAGCCTCGACAATCGGAATCGGCCTCAACAATCGGCCTCGACAATCGGAATCGACCTCAACAATAGGCCTCAACAATCGGAATCGGAATCGGAATCAGCATCGACAATCGAAATCGGCTTATACAATCGGCCTCGACAAATCAGAATCGGCCTTGATACTCGGCCTCGACAATCGGAATCAGTATCGACAATCAGAATCGACCTCGATAATTGGCCTCGACAATCAGAATCAAAATTAACCTCAATAATCGGCCTCGACAATCGAAATCAGCCTCAACAATCGGCCTCGACAATCGAAATCAGAATCGGCCTCCACAATTAGAATCGAAATCGGCCTCGACAATTGGAATCAACCTATACAATCAGCCTTGACAAATCGGAATCGGCCTCGACAATCGAAATCAGAATCGACCTCAACAATCGGCCTCCATAATTAGAATCAAAATCGGCCTCGACAATTGGAATCGACCTATACAATCAGCCTCGACAAATCGGAATCGGCCTCGATACATGGCGGTATCCATATATGAACGGCCGATCAAACCATAATATAAAGATCGACCCTCGGCCATGGTTATATCAAATTCGATGGCACGGAGCCATCCGTTTATGGCGAATGTGCCCACTTATTTGGGTTAACCCACTAAGAGAATGATGAGAATGAGCCTAACAAGGCCTAAGGGAAGGTCACAATGTGGACATTCAACCATCATTGCACATCAATGTGGACATCTAACCAACATTGCTCCCAAGGAGTGGCCCACATAAGGGATTCATACACAATGTATCGGCCACACATACATCACATTGGGCCCCATTATGGGCCTCCCATATATTGCGTTGGGCATTGTACTAGGGCCTCAAATGAATTACAATGGGCCACGCCCATGGGCCTCGAATATACCACAATGGGCCTCACCCAAAGGCCTCGAATACATCACAATAGGCTTCGCCCATGGGCCTCAAATACATCACAATGGCCTCGCCCTTGGGCCTCATATGTCAAGTGGGCCACATCACATGGGCCGCATTATTTGGGCCGCACCAATGTGCTTCATGTATATCAAATAATTCGCATCGATGGGCCTCATATGTATCAAATTGGGCCCACCCTGTTGTATTTTTAAGATCCGACAAATTCATAGGTTAACATAGAGATAGATGAAGTGAAAACCAAATATCAGCTTGAGTGGGAACCACTGTGGTCCTTAGAAGTTTGAATGGTGGATGTCGTTGTCCACTATTTAAATGGTATGGTCCACTTGAACTTTAGATTTGACCCATTCTTTTACTCATGCCATAAAATGATATCTCAAATGGTTAGACCGTTGGACACAACACATGAATCATGGTGGACCCCACCGTCCAAACAGTGGACGATGTAGATAAAGCACATGCATCATTGGGGCCCACGCCACAGGGATGAATCGCATACATCTGGAGTGGGTCCCATCGTTAGAACAACTTGGATGTGCACGTACATATATAAAATATAATATATTAATATTATATTATATACTAACATGCAGCCTTTGCTGCTTTTAAAAAGAAGCAGAGGTGGGTCCCATGTAGGGCCCACCACAACATTTATATTAAATATATAATATTATATTACATTATAATAAAATATATAATATATCATATCATATATTATATTAATATAATATAATATATTAATATTATATTTAATAAATATACAACGTCCAGGCCTTGGACAGCCTGGACATACACATACATCATGGGTAGCCCCATACGTGGGGTGGGTCCCACCATCCAGGGATGGTGGATGCCCCACACGCATCACAGTGTGGCCCATCAAGATGAGTGGACGATGTGGGTGGGTCCCACAGACCCCATTGTCCGTTCACACCTCACTGTTAGCACCCACCACACCGTCAATCACACCCCACTGCTAGCCTCCCCCACTGACAGTTCACACCTCACAGCTAGCCACTCCCACTGTCCGTCCACACCTCATTGTAGAAACGAGGTATCTTTCACTCATTCTGCCACTAGAGCTATGGATTTAGGTGTGGATAAATACATCAAGGAGGGCCCCACCCACATGCATGGGGTGGGCCACATCCTAGATGGATGGTTGGGATGTCATATAAACATCATGGTGGGTCTCACATGGTTGGAGTCCACCGGTAGATGGCATGGGTGTAAACATCATGGTGGGCCACACACCTCATCATCATCATTACCATACAAAGAAGGGAAAGAGAGAAAGAAAGAGAAAAAGGAGGATCAAATGGTGATGGAGGGACCCCGCCACTATGGGCCCTCCATGGTTGCAATACATAGATTAAGATGGGTCCCAGCATATGTGGGCCCTCAAATCACAAAAATTAAATCATAAAACACCCACCGTTAGATCTCCACTTCCTTCTTCCGCCAATGCATTCTAGAGCTCCAAGGGGTGTGATTCAACAATCGAGATAGACTTTGGATGGTGAAGATGGGAGGTAGGAAGGTGGGCCACACTAGCTCCTCTCTTTTTCTCCTTGGAAGCCATGGACATTTCCTCCTTTGGAAATTTCTTGAAAATGAAGAAATAAGAGAGAGAGAGAGAGAGGTGATGGGAGAGAGGGATGGTGAGTGAGTGATGGGTGATGGGGAGAGTTGACTTTAGGGTACTTGGTTGTAAGAGAGTTAAGGGTTACTTGTACTTGAGGATGAGATGTAGTACTTGACATTTGATGTGATTGATTTGATATTTCTTGTGGGATTTACAACGCGCGTCGTTTTCCTCGAACTGAATGCAGGCCCACATCTCATGGATCAGGTATCACCTCATTACGCAGCGTCAGAATTGCAGTGATGGCACGGTCACAAGGGTACAAGTCTCAGTTTGAGTGAACTCTGATATACGGGACATGACTCAAGATCGCGCGCAAATGTCAGTAACAGATTACGGGTAGCCAGAATTCGACTGGGAGGACTGCGGAAGCCTACGAAACGGTACGGTCTAAGATATGGGCCTTAGTTCTGGGACTTTCACCCAAGGATATCTATAGCACCCCATGTAGAATAGATTTTCGGTGTCCCATCTGGCTATCCATGATATGCCTGTGGAGGTTACGGCCCTGATGTCGCTAGGGCGTATGGTAATCATAATCACACAATGCGAGATGTATGAGTCACACAGTCTAATCATGCATAAATCCTGTGCATACCGTGCGCTCATGTGGGAAAATTCCGCTTATTAGGGAGTCCCGTGAACAATCTGCCGTATGGCATATGCAATGGTCATCCACATCTCATAATAAACATGCAGATGATGCATATGGATATGTATTATAATGCTATGCTGTCACATACTCCTAATCGGTATCGATAATCGGCTTGTCAAGGGGCCCAATGGAAGGTCGCAATGAGGACATTTAACCATCATTGCCATCAATGTGGACATTTAACCAACATTACTCCTAAGGAGTGGCCCATGTAGAGCCAAACATATAGTGAGCCCATGGCCTCACACAAGGGCCTAATATACATCACACTGGGCCATAAATACATCACATCTGACCTCATCAATGGCCACAATTACATCACAATGGGCCCCATACAATCTCAATGGGCCACAAACGATCATAATGAGCCCACATACAATCATAATGGGCCACATACAAGTCTCAATGGGCCTTACACAAGCATCTCATACATCAAGCGGGCCACATCGCATGGGCCTTATACATCACATCGGGCCTCATCATATGGGCCTCATATACAACACATCGGGCTGCATCACATGGGCATAACACTCATTACTATGGGCCTAACACACACCACTATGGGCCACATCACATGGGCCTAATACACATTACTATGGACCGCTCACACGGGCCTAACACTCATCACTATGGGCCACATCACATGGGCCTAACACACATCACTATGGGCTGCTCACATGGGCCTAACACTCCTCACTGTGGGCCACGTCACATGAGCTAACACACATCACTATGCACCGCTCACATGGGCCTAACACACATCACTATGGGCTACATCACATGGGCCTAACATTCATCACTATGGGCCATATCACATGGGCTTAACACTCATCACTATGGGCCACATCACATGGGCCTAACACACACCACTATGGACCTCTCACATGGGCCTAACACACATCACTATGGGCCACTCACACGGGCCTAACACTCATCATTATGGGCCACATCACATGGGCCTAACACACACCACTATGGGCCGCTCACATGGGCCTAACACACATCACTATGGGCCGCTCACACGGGCCTAACACTCATCACTATGGGCCACATCACATGGGCCTAACACACACCACTATGGGCCACTCACATGGGCCTAACACTCATCATTATGGGCCACGTCACATGGGTCATAAATACATCACATTGGGCCTCATACCACCTGGGCCTCAAATATGGGCCACAATTATATTAAAGTGGGCCTCACAGATGGGCCACAAATACATCAAAGTGGGCCATAAAAACATCATATTGGGCCTCATCAAAGGCCACAAATACATAACAGGTGGGCCCAGTATATGGGCCCTCAAATACACCACATGGGCCTCATCCATGGACAGCTCGGATCAAACACGCACATCACGTGAGGACCACATGGACAGTGTGAATATATATATATATATATATATATATTGTGGTGGATCCCACTATAATGTGGGTGAGGGCTTGGATTACATCTAAAATCATTTCAATAGTTGCAGGTGTAACATGTGTATCACTTTACACTATCATTCTATGGGGCACATGGCTCACTAATGATGATCAGCACTGTCCAAACATAGTCCATGTAAATCAACACTATCCAAACATTGGACATGTACATTAACACCGTCCAAACATTGAATAGTGTGGATGAAATACATCACACGTGCAGCAAGTGGGGTCCACGGCTGGACGGAGTGGATATAAAATAAATACATCAAGGTGTGGCCACCCGTCCGGCATATGGACGATTTGGATGTAGCACGTACATCACACGGGACCCACAAAACTTGCTGACATCAATCAGCAATATAGCTTGTGCGTGGTAGCCTAGCCAATCCGTTCCATGGTAGGTGGGTCCCACGTGGGGCCTACCATAACGTTGATTTTTCATCCAATCTGTTTATAAGGTCACAAAGACTTGAATAAAGAGGAAAAATAAATTTCACATCGATCCAAAACTTTTGTCACCCAAAAAGGGGTTTCAATGGTAGACGTTCAATCCCCTACTGTTGGGTGGTGTGGACCACCTGAGTGCCGTGAACGGCTGATTTTTGGGATGTCCCAATAATTAAAGGGGACCTATCAAATGGATGGTGTTGATGTTCAACACGCATTAACGTGGGACCTGTGGTGGGGACACATTGACCCTACGCCCAAACCAAGTAGCAGACGCTACTTGCTGCAGCATCCTCTGGACGCTGGTAGCAAAAGTGTCTACTGTTTTAATTTTTATTATTTTTATTTTTTTTTGAAGAATTTCTTAGGTGGGGCCCACATCAGAAGGATCCACTCCGCCGGTTGGGTCCCCGAGCTCATGACAGGCTTAACAAGCCCAATATTGGATATATTTTGGTGTGTAGAAATATCATAGCAGGCCCTAACAGTTTAAATCACACAAAACCACTGTTTTCTACATTATGGTCGGCCAGAGATTCAGATTGGCTTCATTTTTCGGCCCAACGCCTAAAATGAGCTAGTAAAAAGGGTGGACGGTGTGGATCGGATACATACATCAAGGTAGGGTCCACACCAGTGGACTGCATGGCGTGGATAAAACACTCACGTCATGGTGGTCCCACGTGCAATATACAACACAGTGTGCTCCACCTGGAATTTACATCTGCCTCGGGCCTGGGAGGCCTGGTGGACGGAGTGGTTAATACATCAAGGTGGGTCCACGTGTACGTGGCCCACCTGATTTGAATCAAGCTGAGATTTGTGTTTTGCCTTCATCCAGGGCCTGTCCTGGACGGACGGCCAAATGGGTTGGACGGTGGAGATAAAACCCATTCATTAGGGTGGGTCATAAGATGGAAAGAGAGAGATAGAGAAAGAGAAAGAGAGAGGGAGAGATAAGCGTGAGAAGGGGAGGGACCCCGCCACTATGAGCGCCTCTCAATCCAATGGATACATCAAGATGGGTCCCACCATAAGTAGGCCCTCAAATCATCAAAACCAAATGCTTATGAACACCCACCTTTAATCTCTTCTTCCTTCTTCCGCCAATGCGATCTAGAGTTCTAAGGAAAGAGTTTCAACGGTGGAAATGAAGCTTGGACAGTGGGATTGGGTGGTAGGAAGGTGGGCCTCACCTAGCTTCTCTCCCATGGACGTCCACCTCTCTCATGGTTGCTTGGGAGATGGAGTTTGAAATGAGAGAGAGATGAGAGAGAGAGAGAGAGGTGATGTAAGAGGGTGATGGGTGAAAAGGTGAGTGATGGGTGTGTATTTGACATGTAAGGGGATGTGTAAGAGAGAGAGTTGACTTTAGGGATGGGTGTTGTACTTGACATGTGAGGTGATTGATGGGATATTTCTCTTGGGTTTTGCAAAGCGCGGCATTTTCCTCGAACTGAACGTGGGCTCACATCTCCTGGCCTGGGTATCGCCTTAGCGTGCGGGACGCGGCGTCGGAACCACGACGACGGCACAGTCACAAGGGTACAAGTTTCGATTCGAGCTGACTCTGATATACGAGACACGACTCAGGATCGCACACAAATGCCGATAACAGATTTCGGGTCATCGGAATTCGACTGGGAGGACCGCGGAAGCCTACGGAATGGTACGGGCTAGGATACGGATCTCACATTGAGTGTGGTGCTCATGGGAGTGTGATGAGTGCGTCTAGATTCAAGTTCAAATATTTTTACCAATTCCTTAGCATAATGGGACTGGCACACAAAAATCCCATTTTGCAACTTTCTCACTTGTAATCCCAGAAAGAAATTGATCACACCTACTAGCCTCATTTCAAATTCAGATTACATTAGTTCAGCAAATTCTTGAGCCTTATCTACACAAGTAGATCTAAAAACAATATCATCCACATAAATCTGGGCAATTAGTGAGGTACTTCTTGTCTTTTGCATAAACAACATTTTATCAATGGCCCCCCTACAAAAATAGTGGTCTAGCAAGAATTATGTTAAACACTCATACCACACTCGGGATGCCTATTTAAGATCGTAGAGCACTTTACTCAATTGGTATATGTTGAGGATATTTTAGATCATTGAAACCTTTCTGTTGCTCAACATATACTTCTTCCTCAAGTACACCATTGAGGAAGGCACTCTTCACATCCATTTGAAATAATTTAAATTGCAAGACATATGCAATGGACATGAGAATTCTTATAAACTCTAAGTGCACTACGGGGGCAAAAGTTCAATCAAAATTGATGCCCTCAATTTGAGAATAGCCTTGTGCTACGAGACTTACCTTATTCCTTACCAAATTCCCAAATTCATCGGACTTGTTTTTTAAGATCCATTTTGTTCCAATGATATTTGTCTCTTGTGGCCTTGGGACTAGCTACTACACCTCATTCATTGCAAATTGTTGCAGTTCATCTTGCATTGCTGCAATCCAATATTCATCTTTAAGTGCCTCCACAACATTCTTAGGTTCAACCTTCGAGGTGAAGCAAAGATGACACAATGTAGCCTTAAGTTGTCGCTGAGTTTTCACACCGGCTTTAGGATCTCCAATGATTTGATTGAGGGGATGATCGTTAATAATTGGAATGTCACCCAACGGTTAAGACTCATGTGGAGAAGGGGATTTGTTATATAATTTACCTATAATGTATTGTTCCACATCATCCTCCACATCAATGGTAGGGCCATTTTTGTCATGTGGTTGGTCATTAACAACCACATTAACTGTTTCTTGAATTGTATGGGTCCTCAAATTGTAGAATCTATAAGCGTAACTGTTTAAAGAGTATCCTAAAAATATACAATCATCGCTTTAAGAGTCAATTTTACCTAGTTGTTCCCTGTTTCTAAGAATGTAACATTTGCTACCAAAGACATGGAAATACTTAACACTAGATTGTTTTCCATTCCATAGTTCATACGGAGTTTTGTTTAGACCTGCTCTAAGATATACATTATTAATTATATAGCAGGCGGTGTTGACAGCTTCAGCGTAAAAAATTTTTTGTCATGTTTTTACTATTAAGCGTAACCGAGCCCATCTCTTTGGAGCTGAGAATTCATGATGGATTCCATTTTCATCACAGTACCTTTGGAATTGGTCATTCTGAAAATCTCTTCCATGATCACTCCTGATCCTATCAATGGCATATCCTTTTTCAGTTTGGAGTTGCTTAGCTAGTTTTTTGAATTCTTCAAATGCATCCGATGTCACGCCCTAAACTCAGAAAACGGGCTCACAGAATTCCCGATCGCCGAATTCGGTGCTGACAGCCTCCGTAGTACCCCATTCTCGACTCCCAATGCCCGTATACCAGGTTCCGTTCCTGGGATCCTACAAGGAGGATTTTCAGTGTAATTTTATTTTTTTTATAAATAAAGGAGCATAACCACAAGTGTACCCAAATCACAAAGGCAACATCATCATCACATATCCACTAATATCAAAATCTTGAGTATAATACATGAAGGGAAAATACAAGATAAATGTCAAAAGCTCTGCTGCACGCTCCTGCCTCAGCTCGACTGTGTCCTATTGTCACCTGCACGCATCTATCGTGCATAAGCTTATAGAAAGCTTAGAGGGTGGTGTACGTGTGGGCGCATGATAAGTGCCAAGCACATAAATATCAGCGTAAGTAAAATACTAGCAAGGGTATAAGTCATTCAATATCAGAGTATGTAATACAGATCATAGTGAGCCAAATATCATATACCAAGGATACAATACAATATGCAATTCTGAAGAGCCACGAAATACCATCAGCCTCATCTAGGCCATATAAATTCAGAAACATAGCAACCCAAATGCTATATACCGCAGATATAATGCAATATGTAGATCATAACGAGTCCATAATACCATCAACCTTATTTAGGCTATGCAAAATAGACGCATAGTAAACTAAATGTTATGTGCTGAGGATGCAATGCAATATGCGGTGCGAATGAAATGACCAAGTTGGAGTGTGAAATCGGGATGATAGTACATAACATCGCAGGGTATGGGGTCCATCACAAGGGACTTCTATCCAAACCAGTCACATACCTAAATTTGGATAGCTAGACTCAATGTGGTAAACTCCTGATCTCAGGTTGGTTGAGCGCCCCAACCAAAATCCTGGCCATTGTAAGGGTACACATAACAAATTAGTTGCCACCACTAGCCCGAGTGGATAGTGAATGAATGAATGAATAGGTAAAATGCTGAGTATGCAACTCCTACTCAATAAATCCACATATCAGTACCGTACATCTCTGGCATCATCATTGGGGTTTAGTACACTCTACACCAACTTGCCGCTCCATCAAGCGCACAACTCGGTAAGTGGAAGAGACCTCACTATCCGCCTACCAATAACGGCCCAACCTGAAATTGTAGTGAAGACCACTCTAGTTGAAGTCGGGATATGCCAATATGTCCTAGAGGGGAGTGAATAGGACTTTTAAAAGTTTTTATGTTTAATTTTAAAATCCTATTACACTAATCCTAATAACAGACACATATTAGGATTACTCAAAAATAACTCTACCAGCTTTCAAGCCCGGTAGAGGATCCAATCACAAACTATTTAAGAAGTAAACAATATGCAAACTAGTTTATGGTGGATATGACTATGTAAGTGTATGAGGTGTGATCTCAGATATTCAGATATGTAAATATTAAAGTAAATCACACAATTAGAAGAATAGCAAGCTCAAACACAGTCATTTTTATAGTGGTTCAACAATCAATCTACCCCACTCCCGGCAGACGCACTCAACCCTTGAGTGTGCCAAATTTTACTAAGGAGGTTTCATAGTGGTTCACCTCAAACTTAAGGTTTTAAATCAGGTTCACCTTCAACCTTTACAACCTACACTGAGGCTGACTGTTTATGCTCTCACGAGCAAGGGTCAACACAACGCACCCACTTTTAGGCACTCTAGCCAAGGATCTTCCATAAGACCCTACCAGAGGTTTCTACACGGTTCACCTCAAATCCGAGGTTTCACAGCGGTTAACCTCAAACCTAAGGTTTTGCTGGTTCACCTTCAACCAGATGTTTATGCTCTCTACAAAGCAAGGGTCCACACAATGCACCCACCATGTACACTCCCATTGGAGGCCTCCTACGAGGGCTTAACTGTTTATGCTCTCCATAGAGAAAAGGTCAACATAACGCACCCACCATGTACGCTCCCGCCAGAGGCCTCCTGGAGGACTTTCAAGGGTGAGAACCACCTTAGACCCAATCCTAAAAAGGAATGATCAAAGGGTCCTCTGGACTCTAGATACTTACAGATAAGTGGATGAGTCCCATTAAGCACGTTGACAAAGATCTCCTCCTTTGTTGATGAAGAGTCTTCTCCTTCCTTGATCCACAACACAGATGATGTACCAATGCATGGCAACGGGTTGGGTCAAGGGTATGATGAAATCCTACTCTCAAAAGGTTTTCTTATAAGAAAGATAAAGCGATTTCAATCATCTATGCATTCAAGGCATCCCAGCTTAATGATTTTCCATTAAGGTAGTAGCTGGAGGATCCTTGAATGCAGGAGTTCAATCCCCAATCCACTCTATTAAATATCAATGGTGAGGGTGGATTGGAGGATGAACTCCCCTGAGAGAAAGGGCTTTGGGTATATGATCTAAGGTTAAACACTCAAAAGCACTCTCTTCTTTCTCTCACAACAACAATAGACAAGTCCTCTATATATGGGCAAAAGGTTCCAACGGATATAAAATGGTCACATTTATGATAGAGTTCGATATCATCGAGCGTATACTCTTGATAGCATCGATAGTCCGCTCGATGACTCGAACTCAATGTCATACGCTTTTGAAACCTTTTTCCAGATGGTCAATGAATCGAAACGATTGTCGATGTCATCGGATTTCGAACTCCGATTCCATCGATGATAGGTTCGATCCATCGACACTTGAAAAATAAGAGAGACTTGACTAGAAATATTTCAGGATTTTATGAATGATCGGGGAACCATCGGAATTATCGGAATTTGAATGTCGATGATATCGATATCAGAGTTGAGGCATCGATAAATCCAGCGGAATTTTCATTAAGCTTACTGGACAGTTTATGTCCTTGTTCGATGCAATCGACTTGGTACCGATATCATCGATATTTGAATATCGATTCTATCGAAGGGACCCCGATCATAGTTAAACCACCCTGAAATATTTTGCTGGAGAACTTGGCGCCCAAGATCGATATCGTCAAAGGCCTTCCGATATGATCAAGATTTGAGTTGATATTGTATCGGAAAGGGCATCGATATATCGAAGAATCTTGTCATTTTCTTATAAAAATAGGGGCGCCGAAAATCTGCCTGTCGATAGTATCGAGTCGATTTCGATAGACTCGAGATTTGAATATCGATGATATCGATAGGTGTATCGATACATCGATAATTCATCCAGATATATTATGAGGTTGCTAGACATATTTGGTCCTCTTTCCGATAGTATCAATAAAGCATCAAAGACTCGACAGAGCAGGTCGATCCTATCAAGATGTGTATCGATAAAATCAACAATGCAAGAAAACTTAAAGAACTTTCCTATTTTGAAGACATTTTCTTACCTTAAACCCTTAAGATGTTTGTAATGCCCTGAAAATCGGGGGTCGAGTATAACTCAACACCCGAGTTGCAACGCATCACATATGCAACATAAATAGTGATGATTAAATGTTGTCTATATTAGAACAATAAACATGAGTGAGATTATACCAAAATAGTAATTCATACTCCAGATCAATTGTACAAAGGCAAGCGGAAGACTGAAACTGTATATATAATGTATGTAAAGGAACAAAACCATCCTGATCTCCAGAGTATGAACACTAACTGAGTATCCATATACATGTATTGTTTCTGAATAAAAGTGTCAAAATACAACTAAAGTTAAATCCTGAAATCCCCGCGATCCAGTCGGCCTAAGCGTAGCCGTCAGAGTACTGCATGTATGAGAACTCGTCCCGGTCCTCACCGTATTCCGGCTCTGCCTCCTGAATCGACGCATCCTCTATACCTGCGACAGAGTCTGGTTGGTGTGTAAAACACTGTCCCGTAACGTGGGAGTGAGTAGCTAACTCAGTGGAACAATAAAGCATAGGTTAACATGTTATCAATTCAATCAAGCAGTAATGATAAAGCAGTACAATCAAACAATTCTAACTACTCTTATTAAATGCAAGTATGAAATGACATGATGAATGCTCTTGCCAAACCACCCTCATGCGACATCATCTTACGTTCGCGGATGCATACCTCTCTCAGTGCTCCACATCTACCAGGCACATGTGGTGTGATGATGAGCATGATTATCGAGTAGTTATTAGTCCATTTCAAATAGCAGTATTGGGAAACTAAGGTACCTCCCCTATATCATTCCCAAACATGATCCATTCTAGGGTCGTCAATCCTAGTTAATCTCATACAATATTATGGTTCAAGAGACATCGCGAAGGCATCGCAAAGGGCTCATCACCCGTTAGCACGGATACAGATCTCACCGTATGCAGCTCAATTATTGACCGTCAGCTCGAGTACAGGTCTCACCGTACTCGGCTCAATCGCTAGCCGTCAGCTCGAATACAGGTCTCACTGTACTCAGCTCCACTCATACTCTAGCTGCTGTGAAGGGCTCGTCGCCAAGCACAGACCTTAGAGTATACTCGAAGACACTACGGAGGACTCGTCGCCCGTCAGCAGGAATACAGGTCTCACCGTACTCGGCTCTCGCTGTAGGTGTCGACAGCTCGAATACAGTGTCCCATACCACCGTATTCGGCTCACGAGTTTGGTTGCTCAATGGTCACTACGGGGAGGCACGTGGCCCCAGCGTAGGCCAACAGCTCGACCACGGTGTCCCATACCACCATGTCCGGCTCATGAGTCTTAGCGGATCGAGGTACCATGGTTAACGGGATTTCCACTGGTAAGTTTAGTACCCTAGGTTCAAGCAGTAGCTACCAAACATGGTGAACACACATTTGACATATCGGGTTACTTGACGAGCCTGACAAGCACGAGCACACAATCAGCTGAACGACATGAAGTGCATAAGCACTTCGCGTGGCCTAACCACTGTCGTCAACTGACGTACGACTCGGGTTCATCAAACACATCTTACGTGGCGACATGAATCTCAGCCACGATCTCAAATTTGGTACCAAATGTCTGGACTATAGGCCTAGTCCCAACCTCAATCAAACCTTATTCATAGCATGTGGAGTAAAGCATGATAAACAAAGTAATTCAAGCATGTAAGTAAGCATGTTATAAGGCATGTTATAAAGCATGTTATAAAGCACTACTTAAATAGGAATTTCAACACATATGTTGTACAAGTAAGCGGTTTAAGTAAACAACCTCATGGAGGAAATCATTCATGTCTCTAAGGTAGTTGAGAATCTCATCTCAACACCCTCCTAAGGTATCAAAATCCAACCACTTACTCATACAAGCATTTTCACAAACACTTAACATACACTATTTCAACATACTTAGTATATGTTAACAAACATGTATTAGGGCGAGTCCTTTCGCCAAGCAAGTATTTTACGCATACATAATATATTTATACAACAAATAATCATGGCAAACACATCTCTAAAATATACATGTATACGGTACTTTCTACAATACAGTATTTCTACATACATAGTGTATTTTAGTAAAACATGTATTTGGGCGAATCCTTTCGCCAAATAAGTATTTTATCCATATATTGTATACTCATACAACAAATAATCATGTCAAACACATTTTCAAAATTTATACGTATACGGTATTTTCTACGAATACCTAGAATATGTAAAATTCCATAATCTACATCGTTAATCGAAACAGAAAACGGAAAGCACTTTGTACATGTGCAATTGTATGCAGATCATGAATCTATCATTATCTGACATTGAAAGCGTTGAAAACCGTAACCTATACACCTAAAGTCCTCACCTTACACCGTGGAATCGCAATGGATCAGCTAGGTTTTCCAAGCTTCCGTATCTGGCAGTTTGGTAGCCTAAAGAATGAAATAGGTTAGCTATTTCATAACCTACACCATTCACACTCCAAAATAGATCTAGGGTTAGGGTTTCTTACCTCAAAATGAAGTCGGTATCGCTGGGAAAGCGGCAAGAACGGAGTGGTGGAGCTAGGGTAGGGATAGGAAGCAGCAACAGGGAGATTCTCCCACTTCTCTCACTCTTTCTCTCTCTTTTCTCACTTTTCTCTATAGGGTTTTCCTCAAATTCGTATGGCTATGAGAGAGGGTGTTCTAAGGTCCTTTTATAGCCTAAAACCTCTCCAAACTAGACTTGAGGACAATGTATACTTGGGTTATAACCAAAGCAGCGCTATTCCAGCTCAACGGAGGATTTCTGGCAGGCCTCCTTAAGCCAAAAGTCAGACTTAAGCTCACTAACCCTGGATCTTCGTGGAGTTAGGTTTTCATTTCAGTCGGATTCCCAGATCACGCGTGGTGCACCAGTTTCAGTTCAACGGTCAGCGGACCTCGATCCGAAATACCGAGTACATGTAAATGTTTCTGAAATTTTTCCTGATCCGAGGGTGTATTTGGGTCAGATTCTAACGGTCTGGTAGATTACAAATTGAACACAAGTAACAAGTCTCGGATCACTATTCCAGATATTTATTTTGAAAAGAAAACAAGGGTTTTCACACTCCTTCGCTCCGGACTCAAGCGAACAGCCGTGGGACACTCTCTGAATTTGATTTTTGAGATGGTTGTCAAGCCCAGCGAGGCGGTCCTAATTTCTTAACCTTGTATTATTTGGACTCCCGATGTGCGGTCCAGACCTGATACGAAGTTTCAATGTATTCCTGAGAGCAGTCGGGTAATGAGTTTGATCCTAGATTTTAGGGTAACCTAGCATCAATGATTCTACAAGTTTTGGGTCTTGTAAATCATATTTAAAGTGATTCAAATGGATTTCATGGCTAATCTAATTTAGCACTTAGCTAACTTTGTCAAATTTCTAAAGGATTTAATCCTAAGTGATTTCTAGTCGAGGTGGTACTCGAGCCATTGTACGGAAATTTACGAGTCGTTACAATGTTCTAGTTTATTTTTAAGGGTTTTAGCTTACCTGGTGATTTGGGATAAGGGATGTGAGGCTTAGATTTTCCTGTGGTGAGCTTGCACTCATCCGGTTGAGGCAGACGCTTGAATTGATCTTCTTATCAAACTCTATAGACGAACTGACTCAACACTCATGCTAATTGACAAACCAGGGCACTTTCACGACCCGTCGATAACGGACCCATTTATGAGCTGGTTATACTCAGCCTAACATTGCCTACTCCCTCAAGCAGGTAAGGCCAGACCCCCTCCCAACCGACCACGACACAGTGGGAGACGCGACCTACTGGTATACGGCCCTCATGCACTCATAAATATCCACTCGGTCTAGACGTTAGGGCGTCTTCTGGTAGCAAGAGGGTTTAGGAAATTTCACCCAAGGACATTTATAGCACCCCATGTAGAACTAAACATTTTCGGTGTCCCATCTGGCCATCCATGACATGCCTATGGAGGCCATGACCCTGTTGTCACTAAGGCATACGGTGGTCATATTACAAAATGCGAGATGCATGAGTCATACCATCTAGTCATGCATCAAACCTGCGCATACAGCGCGCTCATGTGGGGCAACTCCGTCTCTCAGGGAGTCCTATAAATAATCAGCTCAATGGCACCTACTATGTTTAATCACTCCTCATAACTAGCATGCGAATAATGTGTATGTGCATATATCATGAAGTATACCAAGCATGATTATAATCACATACATCATAGTGGGCCGGTATAAGACTGCCCATGGCCCGTATAGGTGAATGGGTGGCATGCAATAATCACCTATACATGGTGGGCCTCACACATACAATGGGCCTCATGCATATAATAGTCCTCATAATATGATGAGCCTCTTACATCACAATTAGGTCTCATACAATCATAATTAGCCTTATACAATCACAATGGGCCTCATGTAATCATATAATGGGCCTCATGTAATCACATAATGGGCCTCATATAATCACAATGTGCCTCCTACCATCACAATGGATCTCATACAATCACAATTTAACCTTATGATGACCTTATATAATTATAATGTTGTATTAACACATACTCAGTGCATATACTAACATAGTCGTAGCCAATAATCGGCCTATATATGGCGAGGTCCATAGAAGGATAGCAGATATAATCCACTTCATAAGTATCGGTCCTCAACAGTGGATATAACAAATCTGATAGCGTGGATCCCTCAGTCTACGGCGATGATGAACTCTCCTCACATTAAGGTTGGGCCTAGGTGGCCTACCTACATTTCTAAGGATCCAGAAAGGGTTCCTCCTCTATACTATTATATGGCCCTGCTAGATGCCCTAGGGGGCCCAAATAAGTCCTAGATGGACTTCAAGATAAAAGAAATAATCCTATTAACAACCAATGAGGGACAAACATCTTGGGATAGCCCAATGAGAATAGATGGATCATGCAAATGAGGCCCAATGATTAGGGTCAACCTACTTAGAGAATGATGAGAATGGGCTTGACAAGGCCTAAGAGAAGGTCACAATGAGGACATTTAACCATCATTGCCTATCAATGTGGACATTTAATCAACATTGCTCCCAAGGAGTGACCCACATAGAGCCAAACATATAATGGGCCCATGGCCTCACACAAGAGCTCAATATACATCACAATGGGCCTCACACAAGGGCCTAATATACATCACAATGGGCCTCACACTAAGGCCTAATATACTTCTCAATGGGCTTGATCATATGGGCCTCGTATACATCGCATCGGGCCTCATCATATGGGTCAATATACATCATATCAGGCCTCATCATATGGGCTAATATACATCACATCGGGCCTCATCATATGGGCCAATATACATCACATCGCCTCATCATATGGGCCAATATACATCATGTCAGGCCTCATCATATGAGCCATAATTACATCACGTTGGGCCTCACCAAATGGGCCACATATACATCATGTTGGGGTGGGCCCTGCTCATTCCAAATGGGCCCACCAGATGAACAACATGTATGTACAACACATACATTAGGTGGGCCGCACGTCCAGCGGACTAAAGGCGCTGATAAAATACTTACATCACCTGGGTCCCACATGGATAGCAGGGATAAAACACATGCATTAAAGGTGGGCCCCACCCATCTACCAAACGGACAGCGTGGATAATAAATACATCACGGTGCGCCCACATAGCACCGTCCAGCTATGGACGGTGTGATGCACAACACATCAGTAAGGCAGGGGCCCACCATAACATTTACTTTCCATCTAATCTGTTCACAGGGTCGCGAAGACTTGAATTAAGAGGAAAAACAAATTCCATATTGATTTGGAACTTTTGTGACCCCAAACGAGTTTCAATGGTAGATGTTCAATCCTCCACTGGTTTTGCAGTGTGGTCCACTCGATAGACGGATCTGTCTTATTTTTCATCACAAGCCTTAGACGAGCTCGCAAGGTGGATGGATGGTTTGGATACTACAGATGCATCAGAGGTGGGTCCCACCATCCAGGGTGCTGGACGGTGTGGATAAGACCCATACATCATGTTTGGCCCCACATAGCACCATCCATGAATGGACGGTGTTGAAACAGAATACATACATCAACGTGGCCCCACCCCATACATGCAGCACATGTGGGGTGGGTCCCACTTCTGCCAAAACAGACAGACGGTGTGGATTTACCACATACCTCCTGATCAGACCCAGACTTGCTGATGTCAATACAGCAGCTAAAAGCTGTAGGGTTGGCCACCAATAGATGACGGTCTAGATTTAACACATGCCTCACGGTGGGGTCCACAGAACTTGCTGTCGTGAGATACAGTAGCTACACAGCTAATGGGACTCACAGAGCTTGTAGACATCATTACAGCAGCCTTGCTGCTGGACTACTGGGTTGCTGGCCCAACATCCAGTAGATGGACAGTTTGGATTTCATGCACATGGCATGTGGGCCCCACTGCCATTGACCAGCGTGGGTAAAACACATACATCAAACGACCCCTCCACCATCCAAGGTCTAGACGGTGGAGATGTAAGGAACATACATCAGGTGGGTCTCATTGTCAAATCATACATATCCATGGTGGAAATCCTAAATCACCCACCAATTGTCTTCTTCTTTAGTTCCTTGGAATCCTTGTCTCTTAAGCTTCAACTTTGATGGAGGATGATGAAGATTGAAGGGTTGGATGGTGGAGATGAGAGGGGGTAGGAAGTGGGCCTTGATCTTTTCTCTCCTTAGGATTTTCTCTCTTAGTTTCTTGGAATGGTAGAGAGAATGAGAGGGAGAGAGAAGGTGATAGGATGAAAGGGATGGGATGGATGGGAGAGAGGGATGGTGTAGTGTAAGAAAGGGATGGGTGGAGAGAGAGAGTTGACTTTGGAGATGGGAGAGAGATGGGTGTCATGATTTGTTGGTAAGAGAGGGATGGATTGTGTACTTGACTTGTGATTGATTAATTGATGTGATGGATGGGTAGAGATTCTCTCAGAATTTGCAAATGCACGGCGTTTTCTTCGAAAAGAACGCAGCCCACAACTCCTGGCCTAGGTATCGCATCGGTGAGCAAGTTGAGGCGTTGGAACCGCGGTGACGGCGCGGTCACTAGGGTAAAGTTTTGAGTCGAGTCAACTTAGATATACGGGATGCGACCTAGGGTCGCACGTAAATGCTGACTGCAGGTCGCGGGTCGTCGAAATTCGACGGAAATGATCGAGGGAGTTTAATGAACGGTACGGACTAGGATACGGGCCTTACATCCGATTTTTTCCTGAGAAATGCGACCCAAGTGAATATAGAGTAATCATTTACCACTACCGAGAAGTATCTCTTGCTTCCATGACTCTCAACTCTGGTGAGACCTACTAGATCCATATACAATAACTCATGAGGTTTTGAGGTTGCGATGTTGGTTGTCTTCTTATGTGCAACTTTTATCTATTTTCCTTTAAGACAATCACCACACACAACCTTTCTTTCTTCTCGATCTTAGGAAGGTCTCTCACCAGATTTTTCAAGCTGAGTTGAGACAATTTTCGATAGTGTACATGCCCGAGTCTTTGGTGCTATAATTGTTAGTGCTATGATTTCATATCCTTTTGGTTGTCAAATTTTGTAGTGCCAAAACCTATATGTCTTGTACTTCTTGTGTTTCTTGTTTGTGACTACACACTGCTTCAAGACAAGATCATGAATGAAGAATGCTTTCAAGACAAGATCATAAATGAAGAATGCTTGCAAGACATGTCATGAATGAAGTCTACAAGAATAGAAGACTCCAAGTTTGCTTCTATCAAGTTCAAGATTAGAAGACTTCATCAAGACAAGTCAAGAATGTACCAAGCTCGAGAAAGACCATCAACTCGACTCAAGCTTCTACTTCAAGATCATCTGAGAATACAGACCTTCAAGACTTCAATGTCCATCTCACTCAAGGTTTGTTTGACCTTAGATTGACCTTAGGTTGGTCTATATGATAGGTCATTCTGGATACATAATCTGAATATTTTAATTTACTTGGTGTGACTGTTCTAAGACCAGTCCTAGAAATCTTAAGACCAGTCCTAGCTTTGCTTTGACCAGTCTTAGGTTTCTCAGGACTAGTCCTAGGTTGTTACAGATTTTTAGATTTTCCTGGTTGTCCTTCGACTAGTCCTGGACTTGCTTCGACCAGTCCTGAGAAGTCCTACGACTCATCCTTCGACCAGTAGTAGTTCTACGACTCGAACTCCAGCGACTTATCTCGAGTATCACGACCGGTCGTAGGTGTCTCACGACCAGTCGTAGGTGGTC
The DNA here is from genome assembly GCA_030180095.1 of Magnolia changhungtana. Classification (NCBI taxonomy): domain Eukaryota; kingdom Viridiplantae; phylum Streptophyta; class Magnoliopsida; order Magnoliales; family Magnoliaceae; genus Magnolia; species Magnolia changhungtana. The sequence goes on from JASAUF010000638.1 coordinate 1,855,479, forward strand.
CACGACCGGTTGTAGACTACCTAAGACCAGTCGTGAGTATAACAAATCTAATCCCATAGAAATCTTTCAAAATCTTTGATGCTACGACCAGTCCTAGGATTCTAAGACCAGTCGAAGATGGAATTTTTGAGGCTATAAATAGTGCATGAATTTCAGAGTTTATTCATTCTATTCCATTCAATTCAAGCGATTTAAGGCTATACTCTGAGATAAGTAGTGATTATTTTTTTTAAGCTATTGTGCATATTTAATATTCCTTTTGTTAGCATTTTTCTATTGTGATTTTGATCCATATTCCAATCTTATTTAGAAAAGAGGAATTTGTGATATTCCTTCTTCTGGGATCAAAATCAAATAGACCTTGCTCTTCTTGATTTAATCTAAAATTAATTAGACTTAGAACCATTCTTTATGTGAGTATTGGACATTGAACGACGTATCATTCATCTACTCCGATTGGTTCTACTGGGCTACTTCAAAAGGAGATCCAAGTATTTTACTTTGTAATTTACTTTCTCTGGTTTTGTTTGAGATTTGCCAGAAAAATCTCATTGTTTTGGTTATCTGAGGAGAGCCAGAAAACTCAGATTGTGGGGGTTTTTAGATTGTGTAAGCCCGAGATAAAAAGACACAATTGTGAAGGTTTTGGGTGAACCTGTGAAAACCTATTTTGATAGTGCATGCTAATATCCCCTGTGTGAGGATATTAGGAGTGGAGTAGCATTCTGTGTGGCTGTTGGCTAACAGTTGGTGAACACACAGGCGAACCACTATATATCGTTGTGTTGTGGATGTGCTTGATTTCTTTATTCATTTATTCCTTCAGTATTGTGAATTGCTTTTGTGGATGAATGTTGTAATTTTCATTTCAAGCAAGTGTGGTTGAATGGTGTAATAACTTAGGATTTATTTCTTTAAGTTATTCTTGATTTATTCTCCATATCATTTGTGTTTTCTAGATTGTTCTAGAAATAAGGTTGTCCTACCATAAGCCATTGGTTTGTGGTGTAAGATTGTCCTTAGAACTGATTTAGTATCATTCTCATATTTTATGTGCTTTGAGATTGTTATTATTTCAGCATCGTTATTTATATCTTTTATTATTCCGCTGTTTTAAGTTTTATTTGGCATTGCCCTATTCACCCCCCTCTAGGGCATATAGCTTGGCCCTTTCAAGTGGTATCAGAGCCTAATAGCTCATGCTTATTGCTTATTTATTGGATTTATTTCCTGAGCTAACGATCTAAGCTATATTAAGATGTCAAATTTTGAAAGCCTATCTGTCACTAGGCCACCACCCTTTAATGGCACAAACTATGCCTATTGGAAAGCAAGGATGAGAATCTTTCTCAAATCCATGGATGAAAGTGTGTGGCTGGCCACAGTAAATGGATGGAAACTACCTATCACTGAAGTAACTGATGAAGATGGTTCAAAATCAATGAAAGTAATATCTTATGCTCTTTGGACCACACTTCAGAAAAGTGAGAGTAGTGCCAATGCAAAAGCACTAAATGCAATTACTTGTGCATTGTCACCAGATGAATTCAAAAGAATCATCTCGTGTGAAAATGCTAAACAAGCATGGGATCTTTTAGAAATGACACACGAGGGTACATCAATTGTCAAGAAATCTAAAGTCCAACTCCTCACAACTAAATTTGAAGAAATTCATATGAAGGAGAATGAAATGTTTATGGACTTCTACACTAGATTGAATGACATTGTAAACTCAATGTGGGGTCTTGGTGATAGAATCCGAGAAAGTAAAGTATGTGCAAAGATACTACGCTCACTTCCTGAACGGTTCAATTCAAAAGTAACCGCGATTCAGGAACTTTGTGATACAGATAACATGAGGGTTGAGGAACTAGTTGGTTCTTTACAAACCTACGAATTGAACTTTAAAGCTCCAAAAGGAAAATTAATTGCTCTCAAGTCATCTAAAAATATTCCACAAGAGAGCACTTCAGACTTTGAAAATTCTGAAGATGATATGGCACTTTTTATAAAAAGGTTTTATAAAATTTTGAAAAATAAGAAAAGAGGAGATTTTCAAAAATCAAACGATAAGAGACAATCTAAACCTAGAGCTTGAAAATCTTTGAAAGATAGTCAATGTTACAACTGTCAAGAGTATGGGCACTTGGCTAACAAATGTCCTAAAAAAGACAAATAAAAAAGGAAGAGTATGTTGGCTACTTGGGATGAATCATCTGATTTGGAATCCTCTTCGAAATCAGAAGATTCTGAAAACGAGTCGGGAGATGATGTTAAAGCCCTTATGACTCTAGCCAAAGTCACTTTTTCAGATTATGATGAAGTAACTAGTGAAGAGAATTTGAATAGTGATTGTGACAATGAAGATGATCTTCAGGATGCATACAATGCCCTTTATAAGGAGAGTTGTAAAATTGTTGTTAAGCTTAAATTACAAAAGGAAAAATTTTCTAAACTTAAAGAATATTATGAGTATCTTGTTTTAGAAAAATCTCATATTTTCGATTTTTTTGAAAAGACCAAATGTGATTTAAAAATCAAAACCTCCCAAGTTGATGATTTGAAAACCGAGAACGAGAAACTCAAAAATGAAGTAGCTTCTCTTTTGAGTTTAAAAGACACTTGAAGATATGCCCAAGGTGATCCTAAATTGGAAAAATTATTATCCGGATCGAGAAAATGTGGCGATAGATCCGGGTTGGGCTATGATAAGAATACTTCTCCTAAACAAAAGTATACTGCTCCTAAGTTTGTGAAAGGAGAGTCTTCGAACTCAAAAGTAAAGTATACTTATCAAGGTTTTTCAAAAAATTCAAGGACCTTTCAAAAATCTAAAAATAGCCATGCCAACTTCAATCTTTAAAACCAAAATCCTTTGGTTGAAAAGATTATTGATCTTCTCAAGGAGCTATTAAAATTTAACTCTATAGGTCATTCATATAACAATAGACAGAAAAAGTTCAACTACACTCCTAAACCCAAAACAGTACTGAAATGGGTTCCTAAAGTTGACTGCTTGGTTGCCCACACTGCTTTCAAAGCGACAAGCCATTCAAAGTGGTACCTTGACAGTGGATGCTTCAGACATATGACAGGAGACAAAGCTTTCTTCACCGATCTTGAAGACAGGACTGATGGGTCAGTCACTTTTGGTGATGGAAGCAATTGCAAAATCATTGGCCAAGGTACGGTTCAGCTTTATAACTTTCCCTTATTTAAAAATGTATTATATGTTGAGGGCTTGAAACACAACCTACTGAGTATATCTCAGATATGCGACAACAATCATAATGTAAAGTTTTCTAATCAAGGTTGTGAGATTGTTAATAAAGAGGGTTCTGTTATATTAACTGGTCACAGAACTTCTGAAAACTGCTACATCGTTAGTAATGCTAGCTCATCAACTCAATCGTGTTACATGGTCCATACTGATGAGATTGAATTATGGCATAAACGCCTTGGACATGTATACTACCGGAACTTATTTAGATTGAGCAAAAGAGAACTTATAAGAGGTCTACCCAAATTATAAAAAGTAGACAAAATATGTGGTGAATGCCAGTTGGGCAAACAAATTAGGAGCTCTCACAAGAAAGTGAACTCCAATACCACATCCAGACCTCTCGAGCTTCTCTACATGGATCTCATTGGACCAACTAGAACGGAGAGTCGAGGCGGCAAAAAATACATCTTGGTTATCGTAGATGACTTTACTAGATTCACTTGGGTATCGTTCTTAAAAGACAAATCTGAAACCCTAGATGAGGTAAAGAAGATCATCAAACGAATCCAAAATGAAAAAGGTTCTCAAGTTTATAAGATCCGTAGTGATCATGGTTCTGAATTCGAAAATAGCAGTTTTGAGAAATTCTGTAGTGATCAGGGAATATCACATGAATTCTCTGCGCCCAAAACTCCTCAACAAAATGGTATAGTTGAGAGAAAAAATAGAGTGCTTCAGGATATGGCTAATGTCATGTTAAATAGTATGAAGCTCTCCAAAAATCTTTGGGCCGAAGCAATTAATACTGCTTGCTACATTATTAATCGTGTTTATACTAGTAAATCTGAAAATAAGACTGCTTATGAGTTATGGTTCGAAAAGAAACCTACTGTCAAATACTTTTGAATTTTTAGCAGTAAGTGTTACATTTTACGAGATCGTGAAAATTTGAAAAATTTGATACGAAGAGTGATGAAGGTATTTTCCTTGGATATTCCTTAAACAGTCGAGCCTATAGGGTTCTAAATAAAAGAACAAGTGTGATTCAAGAATCCATCAATGTGGTCATTGATGATCATTTGAATACACCTGCTCCGAGTTCAGATGATGATGGAATTCTTATAATTGAAAATCAAGATACCTCTTCATCTCAATCTGAACCTAAGACTGTCAAAGATCATCCAACTAATCAAATCCTTGAAAATCCTCTCACTGGAGTTCGTACACGCAAACAACTTGAAAACATATGCAATTATGTTTGTTTTACATCCCAAATAGAACCGGTCAATGTAAAAGAAGCTCTTTCTGACGAAAATTGGATAGTAGCTATGCAGGATAAACTTAATCAATTTGTTCGTAATGATGTCTGGTATCTTGTTCCTAGACCTAAAGATAAACACATTATTGAAACAAAATGGATCTTTAAAAACAAGTCTGATGAACTTGGAAATGTTATACGAAACAAGGCTAGATTGGTTGTACAAGGGTACACTCAGATTGAAGGCATCGATTACGATGAAACCTTTGCTCCAGTGGCTCGCCTTGAATCTATCAGACTTTTTATTTCCATCGCTTGGTTTAGAAAGTTTAAAATTTATCAGATGGATGTAAAGAGTGCCTTCTTAAATGGCGATTTACATGAAGAAGTTTATGTAGAACAACCCTCAGGATTTGAAGACCCCAAGCTTTCTGATCATGCATTTCGTCTCAAAAAGGCTCTCTATGGTCTGAAACAAGCGCCCAGGGCATGGTATGAAAAATTGACTAAATTCTTACTGAGTCATAGTTTTCAAGTGGGAAGTGTCGATAAGACGCTATTTGTTAAGAAACATAATAATGAGATTTTAATGGTTCAAATCTATGTAGATGATATTATTTATGGATAAACTTGTTCTAACATGTCTATTGAGTTTGCAGAGTTGATGAAATCAAGATTCGAAATAAGCATGGTTGGTGAACTAAATTACTTCCTAGGGTTACAAGTAAAACAACAACCTGATGGAATCTTCATTTCTTAAACCAAGTATGCTACAAACTTGGTTAAAAGGTTTGGATTTGAAAATGGTAAAAAATTTGATACTCCTATGAGTACAACCTTGAGACTCTCAAAAGACTCTACATGTAAAGATGTAGATCCTAAGCTATATCGTAGTATGATTGGTAGTTTATTATACCTAACTGCTAGTAGACCTGATATCGCTTTTAGCATTGGTATTTGTGCGAGATATCAGTCTAATCCTAAAGATTCACATCTTACTGTTGTCAAACGAATTATTAGATATGTCGCAAGTACAACTAATTTGGGTCTTTGGTATCCTTTTGATACTAATGTTAAATTAGCTAGGTATTCTGATGCTGATTGGGCTGGTAATATTGATGATAGAAAATCAACCAATGGTGGTTGTTTTTACATTGGAAATTGTTTGGTTTCTTAGTTTAGCAAGAAGCAAAGTTCAATATCGCTTTCCACTGCTGAGGCTGAGTATATCGCAGCAGGATATGCATGTACACAACTCGTATGGATGAAACGCATGTTAAGTGATTATGGAATTAATCAAGATTCAATGATCTTACATTGTGATAATTCCAGTGCTATCAATATTTCCAAAAATCCAATTCAGCATTCGCGTACTAAGCATATTGACATTAGGTATCATTACATTCGTGAATTAGTTGAAGAAAAAGTTATCTCTTTGGAATATATTCCAACTAATGTCCAACTTGCTGATATATTTACTAAACCGCTCGACAAAAGCAGGTTTACTAAAATGAAATTTGATCTTGGTATGTGCATTTTAAATTGAATATACTTGTCTGCATGTATCATAGTGTACTATATTTTAAATCTTTATGTGAATAAATTTTAATTTCTGCATAAAAATATTTATTTTTGTCGATGCTCGACCGGCCTTTGCCATACACGACCGGTCCTGACCCGACCGGCCATGGACTGCACTCGACCGGTCGTAGAGATCGTGAACATCATATAATTTGGGGAAAATCTCTTTGTTCTTCACTTCCTCTTCTTCCTTCGACGAGTCGTGGCTCGACCAGTCTTGAGAGTTCGTGATTTTCTTCAAGATAAGTCGTTTTTCTTCATTTTTATTAAAGATTTATGCTTTCTATGCTTTGATTTGTTTATTCCATAAGCTAGATCTCGTCTTTTGTTGATTGTTTAGGGTTTCCTCTCTAAAAATCTGATCTAGAGAAACCCACCACTTCTAGTGTTCTTTATGCTTGGTCCTTGGTAAATCTTGCTGAAAATGGATGTTAGAGGGAAAAAGAAAACATCCCGTGGTCCATCTTCATCTAGATCTACATCTATAACAAGACGGCACCTTCGGTCACCCGAAGATGATACCAATGATGTACGGGAGTTACGTAACCGTAAAGTTATCGTTGAGCGTCCTGTAAGTCTCAGTCACATTGAACAATTTGAGATTACACCTCTCCTTGAATCTGTTGGCTGGACTAATATTTTGTTTTAGGGTGGGCCTGCATACCAGTCCATTGCACAATCTATGGTTGCATGTATCTCTGATTTTTCCCTTAATAATTTAACGTTCTCAATTGCTACTAGAGAAGGGAAATTTTTGATAGATCGACATTTGATATCAGGTATTATGGATATACCTGTCAAAGATGAAGGTATTCCGATTCATACATTATATGACAAACCATCAGAATCGGAAAAATAAATGTTGACAAGAGATTTATGCAATATGGAGTGCATTGGATGCACAAAGGAAATGTGCTCCCTTCAAAATTTTTATTACCCAGATACAGAGTTTTGCACCGGATCTTCACTTCAAACGTGTATCCTCAGTCAAGCAATAAAATCGAGTTAACTGCCTTTATGGTTCGGGTATTGCACTCTGTTGTGTCCGGCATGGTTGTCTGTTTACCTTCTTTGATATGTCATTTTATCCTTCAGTTTCGTCTTCATCCGGGTCATAGTGATATTCCATTTGGTTATCTTATGACTTGTTTAGCCACAAATATGCTCGTTACTTTACCTGAGAATGAGGCACCAATTCATCATCTTTTATTCAATAATACTAATTTAAATAAGATGAAGTTGGATTTGCTTCCTAGTCAATTCTATGAAGGTGGTGGTGAAGGTGCTGAAGCTGGAAATGAAGGAGAAGTCATTGATCTTCCTCCACAGTGATATAAATATGGATGATATATTTGAAGAAATTGAAACTGACTCCCAAAATGATTCTGATTACGATCCATCTTCTGGTTATGATGCACGTCTAAGTGCATTGGAGGAGAAGGTTAATAACCTGAGTGTAGCCCATGATATGCAATTTAAATATATGCGAAAATATCTTCGTCGCATTAATAGGGGTTTACATCAGATTGATCCAACCATCCCTGCTCCTTCATCTGGATCTGATTAGGTGGATTTTTTTTTTGTTTGAATATGATGGTTTCTGTATTATTATTACGTTTGATGACTTTGGTTGTATGGTTTGGATTGATGACATTAAAGTGTTGTACTAATTTGATAATTAAATCTTGACTCTTCATATGGTGTTCTCTTCTCTCCTTTGGCCTTCCCTTGTCATTTTATGACAAAAAGGGGGAGTAGTATGGAAAGGGGGAGAATGGGAGAATGGGATTACTTGAAAATTGTTTCTACTCACTTAGGGGGAGTAGAGTATTTCTTTTTCTCACTCTGATGGCTCATGATTCTTTTTTCATTTTACTCTTATATTTATAAATGTGTTTTTGTCACAAATTTGACAAAGGGGGAGATTGTTAGTGCTATGATTTCATATCCTTTTGGTTGTCAAATTTTGTAGTGCCAAAACCTATATGTCTTGTACTTCTTGTGTTTCTTGTTTGTGACTACACACTGCTTCAAGACAAGATCATGAATGAAGAATGCTTTCAAGACAAGATCATAAATGAAGAATGCTTGCAAGACATGTCATGAATGAAGTCTACAAGAATAGAAGACTCCAAGTTTGCTTCTATCAAGTTCAAGATTAGAAGACTTCATCAAGACAAGTCAAGAATGTACCAAGCTCGAGAAAGACCATCAACTCGACTCAAGCTTCTACTTTAAGATCATCTGAGAATACAGACCTTCAAGACTTCAATGTCCATCTCACTCAAGGTTTGTTTGACCTTAGATTGACCTTAGGTTGGTCTATATGATAGGTCATTCTGGATACATAATCCAAATATTTTAATTTACTTGGTGTGACTGTTCTAAGACCAGTCCTAGAAATCTTAAGACCAGTCCTAGCTTTACTTCGACCAGTCTTAGGTTTCTCAGGACTAGTCCTAGGTTGTTACAGATTTTCAGATTTTCCTGGTTGTCCTTCGACTAGTCGTAGGATCCTGGACTTGCTTCGACCAGTCCTGAGAAGTCCTACGACTCATCCTTCGACCAGTAGTAGTTCTACGACTCGAACTCCAGCGACTTATCTCGAGTATCACGACCGGTCGTAGGTGTCTCACGACCAGTTGTAGGTGGTCCACGATCGGTCGTAGACTACCTAAGACCAGTCGTGAGTATAGCAAATCTAATCCCGCGGAAATCTTCAAAATCTTTGACGCTACGACCAGTCCTAGGATTCTAAGACCAGTCGAAGATGGGATTTTTGAGGCTATAAATAGTGCACGAATTTCAGAGTTTATTCATTCTATTCCATTCAAGTCAAACGATTTAAGGCTATACTCTGAGATAAGTAGTGATTATTTTTTTTAAGTTATTGTGCATATTTAATATTCCTTTTGTTAGCATTTTTCTATTGTGATTTTGATCCATATTCCAATCTTATTTAGAAAAGAGGAATTTGTGATATTCCTTCTTCTGGGATCAAAATCAAATAGACCTTGCTCTTCTTGATTTAATCTAAAATTAATTAGACTTAGAACCATTCTTTATGTGAGTATTGGACATTGAACGACGTATCATTCATCTACTCCGATTGGTTCTACTGGGCTACTTCAAAAGGAGATCCAGGTATTTTACTTTGTAATTTACTTTCTCTGATTTTGTTTGAGATTTGCCAGAAAAATCTCATTGTTTTGGTTATCTGAGGAGAGCCAGAAAACTCAGATTGTGGGGTTTTTGGATTGTGTAAGCCCGAGATAAAAAGACACAATTGTGAAGGTTTTGGGTGAACCTGTGAAAACCTATTTTGATAGTGCATGCTAATATCCCCGTGTGAGGATATTAGGAGTGGAGTAGCATTCGTGTGGCATTGGCTACGGTTGGTGAACACACAGGCGAACCACTATATATCGTTGTGTTGTGGATGTGCGTGATTTCTTTATTCATTTATTCCTTCAGTATTGTGAATTGCTTTTGTGGATGAATGTTGTAATTTTCATTTCTAGCAAGTGTGGTTGAATGGTGTAATAACTTAGGATTTATTTCTTTAAGTTATTCTTGATTTATTCTCCATATCATTTGTGTTTTCTAGATCGTTCTAGAAATAAGGTTATCCTACCATAAGCCATTGGTTTTTGGTGTAAGGTTGTCCTTAGAACTGATTTAGTATCATTCTCATATTTTATGTGCTTTGAGATTGTTATTATTTCAGCATTGTTATTTATATCTTTTATTATTCCGTTGTTTTAAGTTTTATTTGGCATTGCCCTATTCACCCCCCTCTAGGGCATATAGCTTGGCCCTTTCAATAATTTAGACTCATTATCTCGGGCCATGTGACATCATGTGGAGGGCATTTTCTCCACTGTTGTTTATCACATGATAGTTGTTGCTTGTGCAGAGAGCTTTCATAATTAATTTTTTTTTTAAAAAGTACAGGCTTTTGGGTGGGCCACTCATACAGGCCCCACCTTGATGTATGAACCTTATCCACGCCATCCATTCCATTCCACAGCTCATTTTAGGCGTTAAGTCGAAAATGGAGCCAATCCGATTATCTGGCGGGCCATTTCTTAGAAAACAGTGTTTTCTACCATTGAAATATACTCTGATATTTCTATACACCGAAACGTGCTCAATATTGGACTTGTTGGATCTGTTATAAGCTGTAGAAGCCAGTGGGCAGGGTGGATTCCCCTGATGTGGGCCCCACCTATGAAAAACCTCAGAAAAACCCTTAAAAAATTATATAAGCAGCAGGTGCTGTTGCTAACGTCTAGAGGACGCGCAGTAGCATCTTGCGCTGCACTGGATGTGAAAAGGGGCTGGGACGTGGGTCCTAGCCGCATGCCCCACCATGATGTGGACCCCACATCACCACCGTGCATTTGGTGGCCCACTTTAGGCAGTGGGCCCTCCCCAAAAATCAGCCGTATACATGACTCAGGTGGCCCACACGATAGGGAACAGTGAGGATTGAACATCAGCCATTAAAACCCTTTGGGGTGTCACAGAAGTTTTGGATCATTTTGAAATTTATTTTTCCCCTTTATTTAGGTCCGTGTGACCTTATTAACAGATGGGATGGAAAATAAACGTTATGGTGGGCCCTACGTGGGACCCACCTCAATGGAACGGGTTGGCTGGTTACCTCACAACATTTATATAGCTGGTGTATTGACGCCACCAAGCTTTGTGGGTCCCATTGCTGTGACGCCAACAGGGTCTGTGGGACCCAGCTGATGTATGTGTTTTTGTCGTCCATCCTACACGTGTGGACACCACGTGATATATTTATTTTATCCACCTGGACGGTGAAGCCCCCTTGATGTATCTGTATGTCCACACTATCCAGCATTCTAGATGGTGGAACACATCTTGATGCATCGTGTCTATTCACACTGTCTGGACGTGGACCCCACCATATATATGTTGTATGTGCAGGTTGTCCATCCATGGGATGGTGAGACCCATTAGACGTGTCTCACTACGACGTCCAGATTAAGTAGGACCTGCCACGATATATGTGTTGTTACCACACCGTTTAGCCATAGATGGTGGGCCTACCTGTCATGCAAATGCAGGGCCCACTTACTGTTGACCTGGGCCCACCTAAACTATTCAGGCTTATCATGATGTGTATATTGTCTCCAGGCCATCCAGCTAAGGCCCATTGTGCTGGGCCACCCTAATGAATATATCCGTTTTGGCTGGACCATGGGTTGCCCCATCAGGCCCATTGTTGTTTGTGAGGCCCACCTGTTATGTATGAGGCCCATTATGATGTATGAGAGGCCCATTTGGCGAGGCCCCATGTGATATATTTAAGGCCCATTTGCTAAGGCCCGATGTAGTGTGATGAGGCCCATCTTGATGTAGTTATGGCCCACCCGTTGAGGTCCACCTTGATATATATGAGGCCCATGTGATGCGGCCCATTTGATATATTTAAGCCCATGGGTCAAGGCCCATTGTAATGTGTGATTCCACCATGGTTTGTGTAATGATGTTTATGACGAGACGTGCCTTGGAGCAATGATGGTTTGACGTCCACATTGTTAGAATAATGTTGGTTAAATGTCCGCATTGTAACTCTCTCTAGGGCCCTTTGATAGGTTGATTCTGATTTGTCGAGGCCGATTCCGATTGTCGAGGCTGATTCTGATTTGTCAAGGCCGATTCCGATTGTCGAGGCCAACTGTATTGAGGCCAATTCTGATTGTCGAGGCCGAGTATCAAGGCCAATTCCAATTTGTCAAGGCCGATTCCAATTGTCGAGGCTAAGTATCGAGGTCAATTCCGATTTGTCGAGGCCAATTCCGATTTGTCGAGGCCATTGTATAGGCTGATTCCGATTTGTAGAGGCTGATTGTATAGTCTGATTCTGATTTTTCGAGGTTGGTTCCGATTGTCGAGGCTGAGTGTTGAGGCCAATTTCGAGTGTCGATTCTGATTGTTGAGGCCGACTTCGATTGTCGAGGCCGATTTCGATTGCCGAGGCCGATTTCGAGACCTATATGATGTACACGCGACCCGTAATTGAGGCCCATTGTGATATGTATTAGGCCCATTATCACGCCCCAAACTTGGAAACTGGATTCACAAAATTTCTGATCACCGAATTCGGCACTAACAGCCTCCATAGTACCCCATTCTCGGCTCCCAACACCCATACACCAGGTTCCAATCCTGGGATCCTACAAGGAGGATTTCATACATGATTTTGATTATGTATAAGCATAACCATAAGCATAACCCACGAACAATAACCATAAGAACACCATCACAAAATCTACTATGATAAAAAACTTTAAGCACAATGTGTCTGAAGGGAAATACAAAATAATGCAAATAACGGAAGCTCCTAAAGCTCGACTACATGCTCCAACTACGGCGAGACTATGGCTGGACCTGGCGTCACCTGCACGCATCAATCATGCATAAGCTTATAGAAAGCTTAGAGGGTGGTGTAAGTGTGTGCGCAATACGAGCGTGCTCAGAATGCAAGGACAGGGTAATGCGGAATCATGCTGATGGGTACCTGAATGTAATCAGCTTACCAAGGCTATGTGATGCATAATAAGACTATGCGATGTGAGATGCAACTCAAGCATGCCAATCCTCATATCAATGCAGCTCATCACTAGAGTATCAAATATCAGTACAGTTCTCATTCTGGATAGTCACCGGAGTTTAGTACACTCTAAATGGCACTGTCTCTCTCCCAGCCGCATAGTCCAAGTGAGCATAAGAAACCTCAGTATCCGCCTGGCCAATAGTCTGTCAATACCTATCCGGCATGTCAATAGTGGATCCATTCATGAGCTGGTCAGACTCAACCTAGTAATGCCCCCTACGCTCAGGCGGGTAAGGCCACACCCCTTTCCAACTGACCATGACACAGTGGGAGACGCGGCCTCCTGGTATTCGGCCCTCGTGTGCTCATGTATCAGCTCGGTCTCGACGTTGGAGTCATCTTTTGGTACCATTAGGTTTAGGGATTTTCACCTAGGGACATCTATGGCGCCCTGATGCTAAAAACAGTATTTTGGGTATCCAATCTGGCCACCCACGATGTGTCTGTGGAGGCAATGGTCTTGATGTCGCTAGGGCATACAGTAATTATGTCATACAAATGCGAAGTGCATGAATCACACTACCAGTCATGCAACAATCCTGTGCGCACCGTGCACTCATGAAGGGCAATTTCGCCTATCAGGGAGCCCATAAACAATCTGCCCGAAGGCATATGCTATGATTAGTCATTCCTCATATCAACCATACATATGATGCGTATGATCATGAATCATGGATCTATACTAAACATGTTATATGGTGGACTCTGTTCATAACGAAGATGGGCCTAGACGGCCTACATGCTACGAGTATGGGCTTAACAATGGGCCCTAGGGAAAGTTACAATGCAGACGTTTAACCATCATTGCTCTCACAATGTGGACACCAAACCATCATTGCTCCTAAGGCATGGCCGCTAAAATAACATCACATAAACCATGGTCGAATCGTAAGTTGTAATAGGCCTTATGTACATCCCGTCGGGCCTCGACCCAAGGACTTCAATACATCAAATGGGTCGCATCACATGGGTCCTCATATATATCCAGGTGGGCCTCAACATCGGGTAATAAATACATCAAGATGGGCCTCTAATCACATGGGCCTCATATCTGTTAAGGCAACCTCAACAACGGGCCTCATACAAATCAAGGTGGGCCTCAACAATGGGCCATAAATATGGTAAGTGGGCCACACCACATGGGCCACATGTATATCAAATGGGCCACACCCAAATATAAGTGGTGATAATAATTTCCACCATTAAAATTCCCAAGGCCCGCCATAACATTTATTTCTCATCCAATTTGATCATAAGGTCCCAAAGGATTTCAATGGTAGATGTTCAATCCTCACTGTGCATTGTGGTCCACATGATAAATAGATCTGTCCTATTTTTATTTTTATTTTGTCTCAAGCCTTAAATTTATCTTTCAAAAATGGTTGGACGGTTTGGATGGAACACATTCATCATGGTGGGTCCCATAGGGATGGACAGCATAGGTAAAGCACATACCATGGTGGGGGCCACACTGATGAAAGGTGTGGATTACAATACATACATCAGTGGGTCTCATGTGGGGCCCACCATAATGTTTATTTCCCACCCAACTAGTGGATAAGGTCACATAGACTTGGGGCCCATGGTAATGTTTATTTTCCACCCAACCTGTTGATATGGTCCCACGGGCTTGGGGCCCAGGTAATGTTCATTTTCCACCCATCCTACTGATAGGGTCACACGGACTTGGGCCCACCATAATGTTTATTTTCCACCCAGCCCGTGGATGAGGTCACGCAGACCCGTACGGAGAGGTAAAAAACAAATATCACTTGATTCAAAACTTCTCTAACCCAAAATGGGTTTCAATGGCAATTGTTCATCACCATTGTTTCTTGTGACGTGGGCCACCGGAGTCCTTGCATGGCTGATTTTTTGGGATGGGGGCGCACTCCCCTAGGGGCCCATCAAATGGACGGTGTCGATGTTCACGCACATCATGGTGGGGCCCACGGCTGGGACCGTGGGTCCTTGCCTTTTTCGTTCACGTGGCGGCCGGGCAAGCAAGCAGACGCCATCAAGCATCGTTGTTGTTATATATATATATATATATATATATATATATATATATATATAAGAAAATACATTTTTCTAAGGAATTTCCTAGGTGGGGCTCTCATCAGGGAAATTTGCCCCGCCCATTGGCTTCTACGGCTAAAGACAAGCCAAACAAGCCTAATATGCAGCATATTTTGGCAAATAAAAAAATCAAGGCGGGTTTTAACGGTAAACATTACTATTTCCTATGGTATGGCCCACTTGATTATCGGATTGGCCTCATTTTCCGGCTCAACACCTAAAATGGTTTGAGAAATGGAACGAGAGGCATGGATTACATACATATATCAAGGTGGGGCCCATAAGAGCGGCCCACCCCAAGTATTGCTAATTAGTACACCCCAACGTCAGTTCATACTTCACTGGTATCCGCACCCCACACCAACTCACACTTCGTGGTGGGGCTACGTCCAGCGTCCAGAGACGTGGATGGCATGGAATAACACAGGCATCATGGTGGGTTCCACATGCACATGGCCCACCATGCATATATATATATATATTAATATAATATTATTATAATATAAATATAATATATTATATATTCTATATAGACGGTGGATCTCACCTGAAATGCGGTGGGCCACACCGTTTGATGGATTGAGTAGACTTAACACAAATTGGTGGGGCCCACATGATTCTAGGGGTAGGATAAAGAGAGAGAGAGAGAGAGAGAGAGAGAGAGAGACGAGAGAGACGGTGATGGGGGGGCCGCCACTATGGGCCCCTCATGAACACAATACATACATCATAATGGGTCCCACCAATAAGTGGGCCTAAAAGTTGAAATCAATGGTGGATCACCCACCTTTTGTACTCTCCTTGCTCCCATAGCCTCCTTAGCTCCTTGCCTTCACTTTTGACGGTGGTTGATGGGGTTTTAATGGTGGGGATGAGAGATGAGAGGGTGGGAAAGTGGGCCACACTTGTTGTGGAAGGGGGCTTGGAAAGGTTTGGACGTGTGATGGTGTGTTACTTGGGAATGAAGAGAGGGAATGAGAGAGAGAAAGAGAGAGAAGTGATGGGTGAAAAGGGATGGGATGAGGTGTGATGGGTGATGGGTGGAGTGATGTATTGTAAGAAAGGGATGGGTGGAGAGAGAGAGAGAGAGTTAACTTTGGGAATGGGAAGGAATGGGTTGTTGTACTTGGGGTATGGGGTGTACTTGACATTAATTGATTGATTGATGGGACATGTTGTAAAGATTCTCTCGAAGTTTACAACGCATGACATTTTTTTCTCAAAATGAACGTGGACCCACAACTTCTAGCGTGGGTACCGGATCGGTGCGCGAGTCACGGTGTTGGAACCGCGGCAATGGTGCGGTCGCCAAGGTACATGTTTTGGTTCGAGCTGGCTTCGATATGCAGCACTCGTCTTAGGATCATACGCAAACGTCGGATATGGGTCGAGGATTATCAAAATTCGACCGGAAGGACCACAGAAGCCTACAGAACAGTACGGACTAGGAAACGGGTCTTACACCCATTATGCATGGCCCAATTGATGTATTCAAGACCCATGTGTAGGGCCCACATGTCATGTATTTGAGGCCCATGGGTAAGGCCCATTGTGATGTATTCATGGCTTATGGGCAAGGCCCATTGTGATATGTATTAGGCCTATGAACAGGGCCCACCTGTTGTGTATATAGGGCCCTTGAGTAAGGCCCATTGTGTTATATATTAGGCCTTTGTGTGAGGCCGTGGGCCCATTACATGTTTGGCTCTATGTGGGCCATTCTTTGCGGGCAATATTGGTTAAATGTCCACATTGTCGATGCCAATTGTTAATGCCGGTTATTGATACCGATTATGAGTATGTAACAGCATACATCACGATACATGCCCATATGCATCATCTGCATGTTTGTTATAATGTGTGATTGACCATTGCACATGTCATTGGGCATGTTGTTATGAGACTCCCTGATAGGCGGAGATTGTCTCACATGAGTGCACGGTATGCACAGGATTGATGCATGACTGGATTATATGACTTATGCATCTTGCATTATGTGATTGTGATTACTGTACACCCTAGCCACATCAGGGTTGTGACCTCCACAGGCATGCCGTGGATGGCCAGATGGGACATCGAAAATGTTTGATTTGAGCATATGGGCACATTAGATGTCCATGGGTGAAAGTCCCTAAACTCCGAGGCTAGGAGATGCCCCAATGTCTAGACCGAGTGGATACATGAGCGCTCGAGTGCCGGATACCAGTAGGCCACGTCTCCCACTGTGTCGTGGTCGGTTAGGAGGGGGTGTGGGGTTAGACGTCCCGAATTTTTGCCAACCTAGGATTAGACGTCCTTAAGCAATGGGTCGATCCTAATACCTCATTAACTTGTCAAAACTGAATCCCAAAGTCTAAAGCCGCCTTTGAACTCATTTCCTTCACAAATCTCACCCTTCATCACCTTGATCTTCCAATTTTTCTAAGAACTTTCACCCTAGACACTATCTTAAACTAGCTAAGTAGTATAACTTGGATCACTTTATATACAAACTACAAAGGCCTGAGTACCACCTCGACCAGAAATCACTTAGGATTAAATCCTTTAGAAATTTGACAAAGTTAACTAAGTGCTAAACTAGATTAGCCATGAAATCCATTTGAATCGCTTTAAATACGATCTGCAAGACCCAAAACTTGTAGAATCATTGACGCTAGGTTACCCTAAAATCTAGGATCAATCTCATTACCCGGCCGCTCTCGGGAGCACATCGAAACTCCGTATCGATCCGGGACCACACGACGAAGTCCGAATAACTCAAGTTAAGGACTTAGGACCGCCTCACCGGGCTTAACAACCATCTCGAATCAAATCCAGTGATGTCCCACTACTGTCGCTTGAGTCGGGAGCGAGGAGTGTGAAAACCACCATTTCCTTTACAAAATAAATATCTTGAATAGTGATCGGCATCATTTATTTGCGGATCAAGATAAGCAACTGCAGACCATCGACCGACCAAATTACACCCTCGGATCAAGAAAAATTTCATACACATTTACGTGTACTCGGAATCTCCGATCGAGATCCGCTGACTGTTGAATTAAAACTGGTCCGCCACGCGTGATCTGGAATCCCGACCGAAATGAAAACTTAATAGAACGTAGATCCAGTGTTAGTGAGCTTAAGTCCAACCTTTGGCTCAAGGAGGCCCGCCAGAAGTCCTCCGTTGAGCTGAAACAGGTCCGCTTTGGTTATAACATAAGTATACTTTGACCTGGAGTCTGTTTTGGGAAATTTTTAGACTATATAAGGACCTTAAACCCTCTCTCATGGCAGCCATACGAATTTGGTTTTGAGAGAGAGAAAAGAGAGAGAAAGCGTGGGAGATGTGGGAGGAACTCCCTGCCGTACTTCCTTGCCGCTCCACGGGCTGCACCGCCTCTTTCCAGACGCTTTCCCGGCGATACCGACTCCGTTTTAAGGTAATAAACCCTAACCCTAGACCTGTTTTGAGGTGTATAGGCTACAGGTTATGAAATAGCTAACCGATTTCACTCTTTAGGCTAGAAAACTCCCGAATACGGAAGCTCCTCAACCCTTGTCGATCCGTTACGATTCTACGACAAAAGGTGCGGACTTTAGGTGTATAGGTTATGGTTTTCAACGCTTTCAATGTCAGATAATGATAGATTCATGATCTGCATGCAATTGCACATGTACAAAATGCTTTCCGTTTTCTGTTTCGATTAGAATTGTAGAATTTGGAAATTCACATATTCTAGGTATTCGTATAAAATACCGTATACGTATTTTTTATGGAAATGTGTTTGACATGTTTATTTGTCATATGGATATATGACGTATGGATAAAATACTTATTTGGCGAAAGGATTCGCCTAAATACATGTTTACTAATAAACACTATGTGTGTAGAAATACGGTATTGTAAGAAGTACCGTATACATGTATATTTTAGCGATGTGTTTGTCATGATTAATTATTGTATAAATATATTATGTGCGTATAAAATATTTGCTTGGCGAAAGGAATCGCCGTAATACATGTTTGCTTGTATACTCTATGTATGTTGAAAATGCGTATTTTAGAAAATACTGTATACGTATAAATTTTGGAGATGTATTTATCATGATTATTTGCTGTAGTAATATATTATACATGGATAAAATACTCACTTGGCTAAAGGATAGCCCTAATACATGTTTTGCTAACATACACCATGTATGTTGTAATAGTGTATTCTAAGTGTTTGTGAAAATGACTGAATGAGTATAGAATTCTCATTCGTGCTTGCCATGACTAATTGTCATGGATTCATGATTGTTGTATTGGCGATACCCTTTGACGAAAGGATTTGCCCTAAATCACGCCACGGCCAATAGACACCATATATGCTAAAATGTGTGGCCCAAGTGTTTGTGGAAATGACTGAATGAATATGGAACTTGGATTCCTGCTTGCCATGACTATCCGTCGTGGGTGTACGTGTGTTATGATTGGGGTAACTCCCTAGTGAAAGGATTTGGCCTAATGCCTATGCGATCGACATATGTCATGTATGTTGATGCATGTTTGTTTAAGTGTTTCTTGAAATGTCTGAATGAGTAGTAGTTAGCAAATTGTAATGTATAAGGGTGTTAAGATATGATTCTCAACCTCTTCTAACTATGTGTATGATCTTCTTGGATAGTTGTGTGATTAGGAATTGAACATGTACAAATTCATGCTCGTGTTGTGCTTCATAACATGCTCAACTGCTTTATGATTTTAACTATGTAATGCATATGTTTAAATTTATATTTACGTTGTATGATCCGTCATGGGTGATGGGGGAGAGGAGCAACGAGTGCGTGCAACAGCCCTGGCAGCCCTAAACGGATAATACCATACCTTGATAGTATGAGTTGAATCTTGATCCATTACTGCTTTATCTATCTGCACTTGATTGTGTTTGGGGCTATGATTATAGTCCGGACATAATCGGTACAGACTGAATTCGTGGCTGCAATTCATTTGCCACGTGAGATGTGTTCGATGAACCCGAGTCGTACTTCGGTTGGCGATAGTGGTTGGCCACGCGATATGCTTATGCACTTCATGTCGTTCAACTTGTTGTACGCTCGAGCTAGCCGAGCTCGTCAAGTAACCCGATCTGTCTTATTTATGTTCACCATGTTTGGTCGCTACTGCCTGAACCTAGGGTATCAAACTTACCAGTGAAATCCCTTTTAACCATGGTACCTCGATCCGCTAAGACTCATGAGCCGGGCATGGTGGTATGGGACACCGTGGTCGAGCTGTCGGCCTACGCTGGGACCACGTGCCTCCCCGTAGTGACCAGTGAGCAACCAGACTCGTGAGCCGATTATGGTGGTATGGGACACTATATTCGAGCTGTCGATACTTACGGCGAGAGCCGAGTACGGTGAGACCTGTGCTCGTGCTGACGGGCGACGAGTCCTCCATAGTATCTTCGAGTATACTCCAAGGGTCTGTGATTGGCGACGAGTCTTTCACAGCAACTAGAGTATAAGTTGAGCCGAGTACGGTGAGACCTGTATTCGAGCTGACGGCTAGTGATTGAGCCGAGTACGGTGAGACCCGTACTCGAGCCGACGGTCACAGAATTGAGCCGCATACGGTGAGATCTGTATCCGTGCTGACGGGTGACGAGCCTTTTGTGATGCCTTCGCTACGCCTCTCAAACCATAATATCGTATGAGATTAACTAGGATTGACGACCCTAGAATGGATCATGTTTGGGAATGATACAAGGGAGGTACCTTAGTTTCCCAATACTGCTGTTTGAAATGGACTAATAATAACTCGGTAATCATGATCATCATCGCACCGCATGTGCTTAGTAGATATGGCGCACTGAGGGAGTTAAGCATTCGCGAACGTAAGATGATGTCGCATGAGGGTGGTTTGGCAAGGGCATACAGCATCATGTCATTTCATTCTCGCACTTAATTAGAGTAGTTAGAATTGTTTGATTTGTACTGCTTTATCATTACTGCTTGACTGAGTCGATAACATGTTAACCTATGCTTTATTGTTCCACTGAGTTGATCACTCACTCCCACGTTATGGGACGGTGTTTCGAACACCCACCAGACATTGTCTGATTGCAGATGGCTACGCTACTCCTGAAGCAGAGCCGGACTACTACTATGATGTCGAGGAGGAGTTCTCCTACATGTAACTCTCTGACAGGTCTCTGAAGACCTGGTACTGTATTGACGGGGCTATGGTACATGGGATAGAAGACATTACACTTACACATTGGTATAATTTGAACTGTACTTGTAATTTATAACCTGGTAATGTTATCACGCTCTGGAGACTCACCATGATTTTATATATTTTATATATCTATCACAGTCTTCCGCTTGCTAATTTATTGTCTCTGGAGTATGATATTCTGTTTTGGCTTAATCTCACTCATGTTCAATGCACAAATACAGTCAACATTCAATCATCATTCATTTTGTTGCATAAGTGATGTTCTGGAACTCGGGAGTTGAGTTTATGCTCGACCCCCGATTTTCAGGGCGTTACAGCGGGGCTGAGGCCTGGGAGAGCTACCAGTGGTTGGCAGGCTACTGAGCAGGAGTTGCATATTCATTCATCCATTCATAATTCACTCGGGCTAGTGGTGCGCAACTATTGTTATGTGTACCTTCACAATGGCCAGGATTTCGGGTGGGGTGCGTGACTAACCTGAGATCAGGAGTTTACCACATTGTGTTTGACTATCCAAATTTAGGTATGGGACTGGTTTGGATAGAATTCCCTTGTGATGGACCCCATAGCCTGCGATACTACGTACTATTATCCCGCCTTCACTCTAACTTGGTCATTTCATTCACATCGCATATTGCATTTCATCCACGGCATATGGCATTTCGGATTACTACGTTTCTGCACTTATATGGCTTAGACATACTTGGTAGGATTTGCATATTGCATTGCATCCGCAGTATATGATATTTGGCTCATTATGATCTGCATTGCGTACTTTGATATTATATGACTCGTGGACTTACCAGTATATTTTCGCTTACTCTGATATCGTATGATTCATGATCTTCTCAGTATTTCCGCTTATTCTGATGATGTATGATTTATGGGCTTTATTATATATTTGGCACTTGCCTTACACACGCTTTCACCACCCTCTAAGCTTTCTATAAGCTTATGCACGATAGATGCGTGCAAGTGGCGTTAGGTCGCAGCAGCGTTAAACTTGGAGTATGCAGCGGACTTCCGGAGCTTTGATTTTGATATATATGTATTTCCCTTTCAGCATTGTATTCAAATGTGTATATTAGTGGATATGTGGTGATGTTATTTTGTGACTTGGTTATGCTTGTGGTTATGCTTCATTACAAAAAAAAAAATCACACTGAAAATTCTCCTTGTAGGATCCCAGGATAGGAATCTGGCTCATAAGTGCCGGGAGCCAAGAATGGGGCACTACGGAGGCTGTTGGCGCCGGATTCGACAATCGAAAATTTTATGAGCCCGTTTTCTGAGTTTAGGGCATGACACTCTTTCTCTCCCCTTTTAATAGCCCTAAAACCCGTTAGCAAACCCTTGCATAGCTTTAGAAAACCCCTTTGCATGCCCTAGAATAGCCCTAATGACCCCTATTTATAGTTTAGGAAACTCCTTTCCGCACCTCTACGAAAACCGCCTCAAATTTACACAGTCCGCACCAAATCTGCACTGAATCTGTGTAACCCTCGACTAATCGAGCCAGGGCCTCGATTGGTCGAGGCCAAAAATCATGGCTTGTTAGACTTTGAGTCGAGTGACCCTCGATCGGTCGAGTAGGCCCTTTTGACCAGTCGAGTAGCGGGGTGAAACTAGATTTGGGACACCTGCGCTACACTACTTCTCTGAACTGAGGAGGAAAATCCCATCACCCACAACCATGGCTCTTGGGAAGAAGACGACCCTCAACTTGATCCCCACGGATGCCTCTACCGATATTCCATAACCATGCACGTACTAGAGTGGGAAAAAAAATAAAATAAAATAAAAATCAGCCCATCATTCTTAGGTCAAGCAGTTAGAAAATGAATGTCAAATGGACTAATGAGAATAGGAAATGATATCATGCTAATGATGATGATGATGATGATCACTAATAGTATTCAATTCTTATACTACCACCAGCTTTGTCCAAGCATTCAACTTTGGGCTGCTCAAATGTTATAAAAGAAATTTTATTAAGAATGTCATAGAACACTTACAACAGTTGCATGAGAACACAGCAGCAGCAACCCCAACTTGGGCGAATCATGTGAATCTGTGGTTAGACTCTGCTGCCACTGTTGGATGTGCCTCCAAATCAGGTTTGGTTTGGCACTTTCTTGAATTCCTGAGGCTAGTTGCATTTGGCTGTTGGAACTTGGAAGATGCTAGTTATGGTTCAATCTTTCAAAGAAGCCAGGTAGTGAGTCTAGTCTTATGTTGTTTGAAATGTTTATGATCTACAAGAAGGAAGATTTGTCCCACATTGATTACTTATGGTTTTTTTGGTCATTTTCCTCTCTGCATGTTGTTTATGCTTCTTTACCATTAAACTGTACAGAGATGTAGCTATTTCTTTTTCTTCTTATTTTCAAGTTTATGTAGATCAATGCTTATAGAATAAAAGTGGTGATGGTTTGGTGATGTTTCATGCAGAAACTTGGTTAGCATTGCAGTGGTGTTTCCAAATAGAGCATGAAATTATAGTTAATTGTATGTTTTTATTTGAATATTAGAGACCTTGCTACATCATCCATTAGAAGGTCCGGTTACATCTTAAGCATAGGAGGTAGGAGTTTCTTTTGACACAGTTGTGTTAACTAGCCCCTTCCTTTGGCTGATGGTAATTCTTTTACTGTATTATTCTCCAATGTTTCTATCTATATGAGTCTGCATACATCAGCAATCTCATTCTAGTGCATACATTCACCTCTCCCTTCTATGCATTATTTGATTTGCATCTGTTGGTATTTTGTATGGTTTTCTGCATTATTCCCAGAAGTTTTATCTGACATTGGAAGATCTATTATGGGTTTGTTGCTTATGACAGGCAACAAATGAAAATCTTCCACCAAATGTGGTCAAACAACTTGCCAAGGAATTGAAAATTCTTGATGAAATCCCACTAGAGGGCATTAAAGTACGTATAAATGATGAAGATTTCTCCTCTATATTTGCCGATATTGAGGGTCCAGGTAGATGACTTGTCATCAGAAATGACTTTCAATCCGGTATTTTTCTTTACAAACCTGACTAGAGGGCATGGTTTAACATCTCGTGCAGCTGGAACTCCATACGAAAATGGCATTTTTCGCATGAAACTATTATGATCACATGACTTCCAACACTCGCCACCTAAAGGTGCGATAATATACATTTTTCACATTTTCAATGATATTCTAGTGATGAAGTACGTCATGCTCATTTTACTTCCATGTACCTCTCCTGTCTTTGTAGGTTACTTTCTAACAAATCTTTCATCCAAACATTGCAACTAATGGCGAGATCTACGTCAATACGCTGAAGAAGGATTGGAATCCAAGCCTTAAACTGCGACATGTTCTGCTTGTAAGTCTGTAACATGTTTTACATGTCTGAATTTTCTTGTGACTTAAAAAGTTTTCATTCTTTCATTGAAGTAGCACATCATACATGTATAGTCTAGAAGGGATATATGCATCTATCTGGCAACCAAAAGGCACATGCCTAATATCAATTGTCTTGCCTTCCAAACAAACAAACACCGTGCATTCAAATTTAGCAACAGATGTTCTTGCTACAAAGGCCATTCGAAAGCATTAATCCATGGTTGAATATTTGTTACGTAGATCCCATTTGTTATTACTTGAGAGGTCATATGCAATTCACAAAGATTATTCTACTCTTTTATCTGGCAGAAGCTCTTGATTTGGAGAAAATTATGCTTCAAACAGTAGCAGAAGTTGCAGAGGACTGGAGAATAGATGATATAAGCGGGCTCTTGGGTCGTTGTAATTTTAAAGCCAACATGCTTGACAAAAAGGTCTCACTTTTGAGTGGTGATGAGGTATATGAAATGTCTTCTACCATGCTATTTTTTGTTTTGCCTGTTTGGTTATATTAGGCTATGTGGCTGCATGGAAAGTCATATTGCTATAAACATTTGTAGCATGGAAAATGGACATTCATGTGCATTTGTAGTCTAAAAACATTAAATAGACTGTTAATTGTTTTATTGGTATTGTGTTGATTATTTTGTCTTGATGAATGTTAAATGGGTGAATCAGGCATGCACATGTTTAATCATTGATTGATTATGATATTATAAAACAATCATGCGAATTATTTTTTGAACAACTATCAGGTGTTAAGACTAAAAAAAAATATAAACAAATCTGACAAAAATTTTTAAAATTCGCAGATATTTTAGCGACGGACCAAATCTGTCGCTAATATGAGGTCTGTCACTCTCCTCATATTAGCGACGGACCTTATCCATCGCTAATATTTTAAATGACGAATAATTCCAGTGGTTTTTTCCTAATTTCAACGACGGATTTTTAATTATTTTAATTTTTTGCGACGGATCTTATCCGTCCGTAATCTGCGACGGACCTTATCCATCGCAGATTAAACGACGGATTTTATCTGTCGGAAAACAAAAACGACCCAGTAAACAACGACAGACGAAATCTGTCATTTTTTTATTTTACGACGGATTTGGTCCATCGCAAATCCGCGATTTTAGCATAGTGACACTTGTATCCTGCATAAGAACACAAGAAGATTCCAGTCAATTATATTCCATGCAAAACCCTCTCCGACTATGTGGACCTGATGAAGCATCTTCTCAATCACCATTCCCACCTGGTATTATAATAAGCATCTTCTGGCATCAACAACCTGTAGCATGCACATAATCACCCAAAACCCATTACCGAGATCTTAAAAAAACAGGAACCCATCACCATGCTCTATGCATGACTAGGGCCGTGGGCCAGTTCCACATATCAGATAAGTCCCATAGCCTAAACTCCCCAACTCTTAAAATGCTCACATATAAAGTTCCATAAATAAATAACACATAAATAACAGAATATACAATGTAGATTCTACTCATGAATCCAACAACCACATGAATACAACATACATGCATAGATAATTTTTTTTTTATTGTCAATAACAAAAACATTGATTCTACTTTTCCTTGTTTAACTTATATAATGATCTTATAACTTGACACTGGTGTTTGATTCAAGATCAAGGATCATCTCAGTAACTTACAGACATGGCATTTCGACAACTAAACAAAAGGGATAACCTTAGACTCCTTGAAAATCTGACAGCCCTTATTTGACAACCCAAAGGAGTTTGGTCTCACAACCTATGTTTGATCGTTCATATCAGACAATGACAAAATCAATGAAAAACTATCTTCAAGGGCATTTGTTTCTAAATTTTCCCTTGAATAATTAACTAACAACTGTAACAACAGGTATGGGTCATTGAAATTTTGATTTGAATACTCTTCAATGGGACTCCCAAGTGATCATACTTTTACACCCTCAATTGAATAGGCAAAATGATGACATTCGTTAAATCTTGCCAAGCAAATGCCAAATCAAACGACACAAAATTGCAATCACGACCGCCTTCCACCCAACAATCGAAATTACAAACTTAAAAAGAAGAAAAATAAATAAAACTTTAGTCAAAAACTCCAAAATCATGGCCCATTTGTCTAATCACATGTTTATTGAACATAACAAAATAGAGGAAAACTACCAGAAAAAACTAAAACTGGAACTTTCTACATCAACAACATCACATGAAAGAGAATCCATCGAAAAGTCACAAGAAACCAAAAAAGATATATTAACAACTAAAAAACTGCCAAATATAAAGAAAGATAGATAAATAGATAAGCAAAAAATTAATCGACTAAACTTACTAAATACACACAATCAATCAATCAAATTGGATTGCGTCCAATCCCTGCCCGTCTGAATGCGGATTGCGTCCTACCCCCGCCCGTCTCTAGCCCCGAATGGACAGTTCTGTGGACGGGCCCACCATGATGTATCTATTTATCCAAGCCGTTCATCCCTTTTCTCATATCATGTTAAGGCATTAACAAAAAAAATGCGGCAGATCAAATGCTCAAATGGGCCACACCACAGATGACTCTTACATTTAATGCAACTGGCATTTAATGCAACCAAGCTTATTATTTGGTGTGGTCCACTTGAGCATTGGATCTATGCCATTTTTGTGTTCATGCATTAAAATGATCATAGAAAATAGAAAAGGGATGAACGGCTTGGATAAATAAATACATCACGGTGGACCCACCCACAAAACTACCCATTCGGGGCTAGGACGGGTGGACCCACCCACAAAACTGCCCGTTCGGGGCTAGAGACGGGACCCGTCTCTAGCCCCGAATGGGCAGTTTTGTGGGTGGACCCACCATGATGTATCTGTTTATCCAAGTCGTTCATCCCCTTTCTATGATCATTTTAATGCATGAACAAAAAAAATGGCACAGAGTCATTTGTGGTGTGGCCCATTTGAGCGTTTGATATGCCTCATTTTTGTGTTAATGCCTTAAAATGATATGAGAAAAGGGATGAACAGCTTGAATAAACGGATACATCACGGTGGGCCCGCCCACAGAACTGCCTGTTTGGGGCTAGAGATGGGCAAGGGTAGGACGCAATCCGCATTCCAATCAAACACACCATATTTAGAATTTATTTAAAACAAAACAAAAACAATGTAAAAGAATCCAAATGCAACTTAAACTCATATGGAATCCCGGCATTTGGTCCGCCATACCGCATATGACCATCCATTGTCATAGTAGAGGTATTGAAGAACCTCTTTGATCTGCAAACCACATCTCTCTCTCTCTCTCTCTCTCTCTCTCTCTCTCTATGAAATGATCACTCTGAAATAAAAACCCAAAATATTTTAGTAAATCTGCAACTGAAATCAACGGATCATTTCTTCCATTTACACATCCTCGTGATTGGAAGAAGAGCAGTTTCTCATATGGAAAGTGGGTTTTCGGAAGCTAAGAGCTTTCAGTTGTTGATGACTGAGTTTGAAAAAGGCAAGCGGTCCTGAGACTTCATGTTGTTTTGAGAAATAAATTCGGAATTGAAAGGGTTAAATAAAACCTAAATTGAAAAAAATAAATAAATAAGCTATTGGTCCTTAAGAAATAGAACCGGGGGAAAAAAAAAAAACGGATCTGACTCTTTCAATTGCTGAAGGGGAAAAGCATAGAGATAACAAATCATAAGGGAGACATAACACTTTTTTGAAGAATTCAAAATGGCCAGCCCGACTCTACATACATTTATCATGAGGAGTGATCAACTAATGCATTTGGACAACAACCCTAACGCCTAAAAAAATCACTAGAATTAAATGCTTTTATTCTACTATTGAAACAAGAGTTCTAAAATGGAAAATCCAAGGATAGAAAAAGAATTGGTACTCTCCGAATTTGGTTATCGAGAAATCCCAAATCCCTTCAGCTCGAAAAGAACAAGGGTTAGGAGCCATCAGTCAACACATCAACATCCAATAACGATACATGCTTTTGATATAGTTTTTCGGCAAACCCTCCGCAGTTGACCCTCTTATACCTGTATAGATGTAAGAGATAAACAAAGGAGACCCTGGCTGGTGCAGGGGACTCTCTGATGCCTAAGTTAGGAATGGAGTCTTTTTGTAGGGTAGGATCTCCAAAAAAAAAGACACCAGTCGAATGTTAGGGTTAGAAGTTGCATACCTTTGAAGGTTGGGGATACCTTTATATATAGGGTAGGGAGTCTGATTGTATGAGGACTCATCCCAATATCTTGGCGATCCGTCCGAATTCAGAATTTTTATGAGATTATCAATTTTCGAGATTACTGGGATTCGATCTTATCCCCCGAAGATCTAGAGAGAGATCCTTGGGATGATCAGGGATTCATTAAATCTCCAACTCAGATTTAGGTCGGCCTTCCTAGGCAGGTGTCAGTTCAAGAATGAGCGACTCCGTCTTTCTTGTCAGGTCAACGTTCACCATCCTCGACCAATGGTTAAGTTGCGGGATCTGCGTTCCTTTTATCTGGGCGCTAATGAACCTCAACCTTGTTAT
Source organism: Magnolia changhungtana (assembly GCA_030180095.1). NCBI lineage: Eukaryota > Viridiplantae > Streptophyta > Magnoliopsida > Magnoliales > Magnoliaceae > Magnolia > Magnolia changhungtana. The sequence goes on from JASAUF010000638.1 coordinate 1,884,406, forward strand.
GGGACACCATTGACCTATAATCGGGTGGTGGTCGATCTATGGCTGTCTAATGGCCTGGTAATAGGTGATTTGGGGTTGATTTATGATTGGGCTTTATCCAACCTATTGACCATTCTATGATCGATCTATTAGGTCAAAACATGGTTCATTCGAATGGTTTTGAAGTCGTGTCATTGAGTGTCCTTACAGTTGTATCGACCTCCTTGGAGGTCGGCCTGTTTCTGGACATAGATACCTTATCAAGCTCGATTTTCACTAGGTCCATGCTGGTTCAGTAGAGTTGGTCCATTCCATAAGTCGACTTATCAACTTGTTGATTTTTCCCCCAACAATGAGCCCCCCTTACTTTTCGAGCCAAACTTCGGAGGTTCGGAAAGTAACTTTGGCCGTAGCTAGGTCGGGTTATGTGTGGACTAGGTCGGGTCGCGTTGTCATTAATGGTAGGTATGGCAGCCATTATGGTAGTTGAAGCGTTGTCAATTCGTAATCATGACATGTCATTTTGTGGCTCGAGGTCACGTGGGGCGTCAAGCCGTCTTTTCGATAGTGGACCAATGAGACCGCGACACGTGGCATTGTACTCGATATTGGGGTCGAGCAACGCATGGGGCCATGCCACGTGTTAAGTCGGGATAGTCAAGGGGACAGTGTATGAAATTGCATTGATGGGCACCTTTAATAAATGCCACGTGTCATCTCTATATAGGGGAAGCCCTAACCCCTAGGACCTTTCCGTTTACATTTCATCTTTCTCCCCCTTTCACTCCCTTGCTATTCTCTAGGTGATTTCTGACGTCTATTTCTTCTGCAATCAGGCCAGCGACTTGCTCATTTCCTTCTCCGGTGAGCTTCCATCTCTCCCTGCTCCTGTCATTTTTCCATTTCCGAGTAGCTTTACTCGTAAACACCATGTCCAGCTCATTGAGCTCGCGGGAGGGGGCCTCTAATGACAATAGTGGGGTGCGTTCTCACCTTAGGGTAATGTTAAACCCACCGTCGCCGCTAGTGATGATGGCAGAGTCCGACTTCCGGTCATTGGCATTGCGAGTGTTGGAGCGGTATCTTACACAAAGGCCGGTGCCCGTGGCCATGGAGTTGAACTTGTCCCCATTGCAGAGGACAATGCCCATGCCTAGGGCATCAAGCACATCCCCGGTTAGGGACCCTGTGGTCGCTGGGCGCGACCCCTTTGGAGAGGTTGATCTGGAGGAACCCGACGATGAAGAGGGCCCGAGGGGGCCGGTGCCCTAGACCTTGTCTGAGGAAGAGTTAGTCCGATTCAGGCTCGGATATCATGTCCCCGACTTTGTGGTCCTCTGGCTTCCTTCACCGAACGAGCTTCGGGACCGACCTCCAGAGGGGGCCGTCGCGATATTCCAGGTCGCGCTTCACTGCAACCTGCGGCTTCCTCTGCAGGGAATAGTCAGGCGTTTGTTAGCTCGCCTTGGTTTAGCCCCGGGACAAATGATCCCTAACAGGTGGAGGGTTTTGTTCAGCTGTGCGGTCCTATGGGCCGATCTAGACCAGCCCAAGACAACTGTGGACGAGTTCCTTCACCTGTACCAGTTAAAGTCGAACAAACTCTAGCCCGGCTGGTACTACTCTACTTGGCGGAATACTAGTGGGGCCCTTATAACCGACCCTCCATCCTTCAACAAAAATTGGAGAGACAAATGGTTTTGGGTCTCTGGGTGCTGGGAGACAGCCGAGCCAGAGTCGACTCCCCTTATCCCCTGAGCTTTCTCCGACCCAAGTCAATATTTCTGCTGTAGTAGTTGTCCTTTAGTTGATCGGTTTTCACTGACATCTGACCTTTGCTACCTATGTCTTTTGATATAGCCGCATCCAAGCATCCTCCTCTACTTAGCAGCGGATCATTAGCTCGGACCTGTGATTTGCAAGCACTCGAGGAAGGTGAGAGGTCTTGGAGAGTACTCTTTCAGCCCGAGCTACTCCTCTAAATAGGCTTGGACTACGCTCTTACCGGTAAGAACTTTGGTAAAGTCTTTAGCCAAACTTTACGACTTGGGAATTTTTGATAATCTTCCTAATATCTCGTCCTTGTTCGTTGATGTAGAGATGCTTGAAGCTCAGCCATTCATCCGTCCTCCCTCAAAGGTTTGCACGCCCCCTCGGGATGAGTCGGCGGCACCAAAGAGGAAGAAGTAGAAGACTTCCTCCAAGTTTAAAGGGAAGGTTGGCCCCTCTTACCCGATCATCTACGAGGTTGAGGGAGAGGGCACAAAGGGGGAGATCCCTTCTGGAGTGGCGGGAACAGATGTTCCAGAAGGTGTCACTCCTACCGAGATCCAAGGGGCTCCCGAGCTTTCCGCTGAGGAGCAACCCTCGGGGAGGGTGGAGGCAAAAGAGAGGCAAGGAACCCTTTGCCAAGCAGTGGAGGAGATCTTTTCATGGGTAGACCGTCATACGGCCAAAGGGCAGTACGCCGGTTTATTCGGCTCTCCCATGGATACGCTTCTCAGGCACGTGTCGACGACCTATCTTGGGGTGAGCACTTCATCCGAAGATGATTTGTATTCCATTTCATTTTGGTTGCTCGTTCCTCTCTCTCTCTCTCTCTCTCTCTCTCTCTCTCTCTTATAGTTTGCCCCGTGCGTAATGAGAGCGCGCGCTGAGGTTGCTCGGATGCGGACTCGGGTGGAGGTGGCCGTGCAATGGGTGGCTCAGTCTGAAGCTGAGCTGCAGGCTGTGAAGATTGCTCTCGAGGCATCTTTCGCTGAAAAAGTCGAGGTAGTTGTGTGACCAGAGGAAGCTAAGGGCTTGCATGACGAGTGTCATGCTCAGCTTGTTGAGACCAAGGCAAAGCTAGAGAAGCTGAGGAAGGAGACCAAGGCTGTGATCGCTATGGATCGGAAGGAGGTTGTCTATGAGTTGAAAACGTCTTAGGAGTTTTTGGACGAGAATGTTAACCTCTTCCGCCAAGGTTATGCTGAGTGCACAAAGGCGATGAAACAGACCTTCACAGAGCTTGATCTCTCTGCTTTTGATGAGCCAGAGTCAAGCTCCGGTGGGTTGGTTGACAAAGCGGCTCCTGAGGCAACTCCCGAGTAACCTTCTGAGGCCTGATGCTCGGCTTTTGAAGAACAGTATTTCCTTTGTCCTGCTCTACCTTTCCCTTTTTCAGTTTCAAGCATTTTAAGTGCACTTTGCCCATGCCTTTTTAAGCTTCAAGCACTCCAAGCACTGCTCGCTTGTGCCTTTTTAAGATTCAAGCACTTCAAGCGTTGCTCACTCGTGCCTTTTGTAGATCGGTGTACATGTATTTTTTTGGGATATTATTGATGTAATCATGCCCTTTGGGACTTTATCAATGAAAATACTTTTTTCTTGAATTCTGGATTCCTGAGCTAAGTAGATCATTTTTTACTTCAGATGAATGCATCAGACTGAGCCTAAGTTGTAACTCGGGCATCAGTTGGACTTTTGACAGATAATTGCTGAAACTTGTCTAAATCAGTTAGCTTGAACGTAGTTCAGTCGTTGATCGGATCTAGGCCGATTGTTGATCGAGTCAAGATCGCTTGTTGGTTAGACTTTGGTCGAGAATTGATCGGAGAATGTGCTGACGCTTTATTAATGTAACTCAGAATTGAACAATACACAATTAATGTCATACTGACCCAATTTATGGGTAATAGATCTTCAAATGTTCGGCGTTCTAGGGGTACGAGAGCGGTCATCCAGCTAAGTCCTCTAGTCGATATGAGTCAGGTTGGCTTATGCTTGATAACACATAGGGTCCTTCCCAGTTCGGACCTAAGGTTCCTGACCCTATTTCCTTAGTATTCTGGAACGTACTCTGAAGCATTAAGTCTCCAACTCGAAATCTTCTGACCTTCACCTATGCATTATAGAAGCGCGATACCTGTCGAATGATGGTCCGAGTCTGAGCTAGTTCCCTTCGTTCTTCAAGGAAGTCAAGATTGAGGGCCATAAGCTAAGTATTGGCTTGTTCGTCAAATGAATCTGTTCGGATTGTATGCAACTCGATCTCTACAGGAGTGACTACCTCTGCTCCATATATTAAGTAAAAGGGGTCTCTCCGGTAGCTGTTCGGGCAGTAGTTCAATACACGCAAAGGACTTTTGGGAGTTCTTCGGCCCATGCTCCTTTAGCGTCTTCGAGCTTGGTACGGAGATGATGCTTGATGATCTTATTGACTGCTTCGACCCATCCATTTGCTTGTGGATGTCGTGGTGAAGAGTAGATATTGCAAATTCTGAGGTTCTTACACATCTCCTGGTACGGTTTATTATCGAACTATTTTTCATTGTCAAAGACGATAGTCCGAGGGATCCCGAACCTGCATATGATATTCTTCCAAACGAAGTCTGTGATCTTTTGCTCGGTTATCTTTGCCAACTGTTCTTCTTCTACCCATTTAGTAAAATAGTCGACGGCCATGACGACGAACTTGGTCTGACCTTTACCCATGGGGAGCGGACTGATAATATCGATCCCCCACTGAGCAAACAGCCATGGCCCAATCATTGGGGTGAGCTCTTCCGAGGGTCGTCGAGGTACACTAGCGAATCTTTGACATTTATCGCACCTCTGGATGAGCTTCCGTGTGTCATGCTGAATGGTCAGCCAGTAATAACCCTCTCAAATGACCTTGTGTGCTAACGCTCGTCCCCCAGAGTGGTTCCCGCAGATTCCTTCATGGATCTCCCTTAGGACGTATTTTACTTCCTCGGGTCGGATACACCTCATGTAAGGAAGGTAGAATCCTTTCTTGTAAAGTATTCTATTGAGTATGGTATATCGGGCAGCTTTGACCTTCATTTGTCATGCTTCCGTTTGATCCTCAGGTAGCTCGCTGCTCTCGAGATATTTGATGATCGGATCCATCCAGGTCGTGTCCGCGCTGACAGGAAGCATGGTTGTGCACTTGGCCTCATTAATGCTTGGCCTGGCTAGGAATTCGATCAGGACGCATCTCGAGATTTGATCTTCATTCGCTGTAACGAGCTTAGCTAGCATGTTGGCTTTTGAATTCTCGGCCCGTGGGATCAGAGCGACACTACATTTTCGAAAGTTGGTGATCAATTCCTTGGCTCTTTGGAGGTAGGCTTTCATGCATTCTTTTTTGGCTTAATAAGCGTCGGCTATTTGGTTGACGACCAATTGCAAGTTGCTAAAAACTTCAAGGTGTTAAGCCCCCATGCTTGCCGCTAATTTGAGTCTGACGAACAAGGCCTCATACTTCGCAGTATTGTTGGAGGCTTGAAATCTAAATCTCAAAGCATACTGTATGCACGTATGGTTAGGAGTCTTCAGGACTATCCTGGCCCCGCTTACCTTAAAGTTGGAGGGCCATCAATGTAGAGCACCCATCTGGGTGGGTCGAGAGTTGTCTGGGAGTAGGACAGTTCAGTGATGTCTAGGGTGAGTTCCGATCTAGGTTGGTTAGTTGTAGCTTGGTCAGTGATTGGATCTAGCTCGGGAGAACAAGTTAGCTCAACAATGAAGTCGGCCACTGCCTGACCCTTTATCACGGCCTGCGAGTGGTATTTTATGTCGAATTTGATTAATTCAATCGCTCACTTAGTCAGCTGACCCGAGGCTTCGGGTTTTTAGAGGACTTGATGTAGTGGTTGATCGATTAAAACGATGATTATGTGAGCCTGGAAATACGGCCGCAGGGGTCGAGAAGAGATTACCAATGCCAGAGCCAGCTTTTCCAATGTGGGGTATCTCGTCTCTGCAGGGACCAGAGCTTTGCCAATGTAGTAAACTGGGAACTGTTTCCCCTCATGTTCCCTAATTAGCACCGAGCTAACTATTGCATCGGATATGGCCAAGTATAGCAACAGAGTCTCTCCTAGCTTGGGTTTAGAGAGCAAGGATGGCGACCTTAGGTATTACTTGAGCTGCTGGAAGGCTGCCTCATATCTTCAGTCCAGTTTACTATTTGTCTCCCCTTCAACTATTTAAAGAAGGAGAAACACTTATCTGTAGCTTGAGACACGAAGCGATTGAGAGCCGCTACTCTTCCAATGAGCCTTTGTATGTCTTTGATCGTCTTTAGTGACTACATGTCGAGTTGGGCTTTAATTTTCTCTGGATTTGCCTTGATCCCTCGCTGGCTGACCAAAAAACTGAGGAATTTCCCCGAGCTGACGCCAAAGGCACACTTGCTCGGATTTAATTTCATTCGATATTTTCGCAAGATGAGGAACAATTCCTCTAATGGTCTATAGCCACGATGCTCTTCACGAGCATATCGTCGATATAGACTTCCATAGTCTGACCTATTTAGCGAGCAAACATCTTGTTGACCAGTCGCTAATAGGTCGCCCCTGTATTTTTCAAACCGAAGAGCATCACATGGTAATAATAAAGACCACCGTCAGTAACAAAGGTGGTCTTAGATTTATCATTAGAATGCATTACAATTTGATTATATCTTGAATATGCATCCATAAAACTAAGCAATTCATGACCCGTTGTACTGTCGACCAACTGATCGACTCTGGGAAGAGGGAAGCTATCCTTAGGGTAGGCTTTGTTCAGATCTGTGTAATCTACACAGACCTGCCACTTCCCATTAGCCTTCTTGACCAATACGATGTTGGCCACCTAGTCTAGGTAGTAGATATCTTCGATGAAACCAGCCTTGAGGAGAGTGCTGACCTCTTCTTCAATCACGACATACCTCTCGGGGCCAAGGGCTCGTCGCTTCTGTCGAATTGGTCGAGAGGACGGATCGATGTTCAGTCGATGAGTGATGATGGCGGGATCGATTCTAGGCATATCTTCATGGGACCAAGCGAAAACATCGGTGTAGCGTCGAAGGAGGGCTATCATCTTATCACGCAATCGTGATGTTAAAGACGACCCAATTTGGACAGTCTTGGATGGATTGGATTCATCCAATGGGATCGGAATGAGGTCTTCCATAGGTTGGCCTCTCTCTTAAGTTTCTTCATGCGGATCCAAAGATTCGATGGTCATTGCTTCACGCAGGGTTCTCAGTGTCATTGCGTAGCACTGTCGAGCATCATGTTGATTGCCTTTAACGATCCCGACCCCCTACTTGGTTGGAAATTTCATTACCAGATGGTAAGTCCATACCACAACTCGCAAGAGATTCAACGACGATCGTCCCAGGATGGCGTTGTAGATAGATGGTTGGTTGACCACGAGGAAGTCGACCATTATGGTAGTTCGATCTGCCCTTCTCCAGCTGAGAGGGGGAGTTGGATGGCTCCTTCTGACACGACCTGTCCTCCTGAGAAACCAATCAACGGGGTTATGACAGGTCGGAGTAAAGACTGACCAACTCCCATCTTGTCGAATGCTTGAACAAAAAGCACATCGGCTGACGATCTTGTGTCGACGAGGATCCAAAACACTTTTCGGTTGGTGATGGTTAAAGTAATTACCAGCGCATCGTCATGGGGGAAGTGGATCCCTCGGGCGTCTTCTTTAATAAAGACTACATTATACTTGTTCATCTTTTGCTCTTTGGAAGGTTGACCGAGGAGCGGATTTCCTCCTCAGGATGACTGATGCTTCTAGCATATGTTTTTCGAGCATTATTCAAGTCACCTCCTCCTTCGTGGCCTCCAAAGATGGTGCAGATTTCTCTGGTCGGTTGATTATTGATTGGCGGTTCCTCGATGGCCTTGATTTGATCTCCCTTGTTGTCGACATAATCTCTGAGATGACCATCTTAAATCAGTGCCTCAATCTCTTGCTTGAGGTCAAAGCAGTCACTCGTATTGTGACCATGATCCCGATGAAAGTGGCAATATTTATTCTTACTCCTTCCATCGGGATTATCTCGCAATTTGTTCAACCAATGGAGGAGACATTTGTCCTTTATCTCCATCAAGACCTGCTCAGGTGTTTTGTTGAGGGGGGTGTAAGTCTTGAACTTACCATCGGATCATTTATTCGACTTGCGGTCGTCTCGAGATCGGTCGTCCTTTCTCTTCTTATTGGTCGGACTGGGATCTGCCTTCGTTTATTCCTTCGCTGGAGGATTTTGAGCGGCATCCTGTAAGATTCGGGATTCCTAGGCGTTAGCATATTTTTGCAATCGGTTCAAGAACTCGGCCATCGTAGAGGCAGGATTCTTATCCAAAGAAAAGAGGAACGGTTTGTCCCTCAATCCACTTAAGATAGCGTTCAGAGTGACCTCATCCTAATGTTTACGAACTTATAGGGCTTCCAGGTTGAAGCACTTGATATAATCCTTTAGAAGCTCGCCATCTTTCTGGATTACGTGAAAAAGATGAGTGGGCGCCTCGAGTCTCTTCTTCCCGCCAATGAAGTTTGTGACAAAGGCTTCACTTAACTCGAAGAATGAGATGATGGACCTCGACTTCAATTGTTTGAATTAGAGTCAAGCAGTATCGGCTAGAGTCAGTAAGAAGGCTCGGCACATGATCACGTCAGAGGCATTATGGAGTTCCATTTAGGTCCGGAAAGACTCCATGTGCTTTGTCGAGTTAGTGTTTCCTGTGAACTGGGGCAGTCGAAACCTATCCGACAGCCGTGCCCGTACTATATTGACCGTAAATGGGGATTCGGTTTCTTCTACAATAGTTATATTGCTTGATAGGTTTGCTTCATGCCTGTGATTTGCTTTTGCAGACTTTGCAGCTCAGTTCTCCACGGTTCTTTATTGTCAGCGATAGCTTCAGCCAGGGCTCGACTGTACCTCCTCCGATCTAGTTCATGACACAGGTCGGAAGCAAGCAACAGAACAGTCCCAGAGACATGGGATGGGATAGGTCCGGCAGGGGCATGTTGTTGGCTCGATTGAGGGGCAGCAGCAGCCTGCACGACGGATGGTCAAGGAGGGTTGGTCACAGGTCGAACATGACTTGATTGTCCTTCCCTCTGATCGGACCCTTAAACACGTTGGGACTGCATCTGCTCCAGCATTTGTTTCAAGTAGCCTAGGTCGGCCCTCATATCTCCGACCTCCCTTTCGAGGGCGTCTCGCCGACCATTCCTCCTGCCTCTTTGCTGACCGTGTCTGCTCGAACCTGAGGTGGCCTAATGCTGAGGGGAGCCCTGGTGGCTCCCTTGTTGTTCAGGTCACTCCACGGATTGTGGAGCACGAGCGGAAGCAGGCAAAGTAGTGATCGGAATTGCCACCGAAGGAGATTGTGCTTTCTTCTTTCCCTTGGCCATTATTGAACTTAAGATGTTCACTGGTAGAACTGGAACGGCTCAGAACGTCGTTCCCACAAAAGGCATCAAACTGTTAATACAATTTTCCGACAGACCCTTCACGGTTGACCCTCTTATACCTGCACAGATGTAAGAGAGAAACAAAGGAGACCCTAGCTGGTGCAGAGAACTCTTCGATGCCTAAGTTACGAATGCGGTCTTTTTATAGGGTAAGATCTCCAGAAAAGAGACATCAGTCGAATGCTAGGGTTAAAAGTTGTGTACCTTTGAAGGTTGTGGATACCTTTATATATAGGGTAGAGAGTCTGACTGTATGAGGACTCGTCCTAATATCTTGGCAATCCGTTCGAATTCGGAATTTTTATGAGATTATCAGTTTCCGAGATTACCAGGATTCGATCTTATCCCCCGAAGATCTAGAGAGAGATCCTCGGGATGATCAAGGATTTATTAAATCTCTAGCTTGGATTTAGGTCGGCCTTCCTAGGTGGGTGTCGGTTCGAGAATGAGCGACTCCGTCTTTCTTGATAGGTCAACGTTCACAATCCTCGACCAATGGCCAAGTTGCAGGATTTGCATTCCTTTTATCTGGGCGATAGTGAACCTCAACCTTGTTACAGGACACCATCGACCTATAACCGGGTGGTGGCCGATCTATGGTTGTCCAATGGCTGAGCTATGGTCGGGTAACAGGTGATCTGGGGTTGATCTACAGTCGGGCTTTATTCGACCTATTGACCATTCTATGATCGATCTATACTCGATCTATTAGGTCAGAACACGGTTCATTCGAATGGTCTCGTAGCCGTGTTCTTTGAGTGTCCTTACAGTTGTATCGACCTCCTTGGAGGTCGGCCTGTTTTTGGACGTAGATGCCTTATCAGGCTAGACTTTCACTAGGTCCGTGCTGGTTCAGTAGAGTTGGTCCATTCCATAAGTCAACTTATTGACTTGTCAATTTTTTCCCCCAACACACGCCTTACAGGTAATCGTGTTAGAGATATCAATTATATCAATGTCAGCAGCTATTGTACCTTAATCATCTTTGTGCTTCTCGAATGGCCTTGAACCTGAGATGTGGGTCCTACTTGTGCACCATCCCACCAACTTGAGAAATCGAGAGGTTGCTAGGATTTCGGGAGATTCATGAGAGGAATGAGATGTAAAGAGAGAGGGAAGGGAATGGGGGGCGTAGGAGGCCGAGAGAGAGAGAGAGAGAGAGAGAGAGAGAGAGAGAGAGAGAGAGAGAGAGAGAGAGAGGAGGGATCGGGCCGAGAGAATAAGAAATGATTAAGTTATTTTCATTGTAACTTGTGAAACCTTTTGTGGCTTTAACTAGCGCCGCTAAATGGTACCCCCAGATGACGGATGCGATTTTTAAGGCGTTCGTTTACACCCACCGCGGACAGCCACGTGACATGCCGGTGATTATTGCATATGTCGGCGATGTCTAGATGCGGAGAAAAAAGTGCCGGTAATGCCCTGTTTTCCTGCACTGGATCTGCAGTGATGGTAATGACTAAACACTTCCATAATTATCACCCATTTGACCTCATAGAAAGATGATCCTCAGATTCATTATTCTCGTAAATTTCAAGATCAAATAACCTTTTTGAAATTGCTACACATTTCCCAATTTGATCTACAAGGATGAAAAAGAAGAGAAGGTGAGGTGGAATTCCCCTTACATGCTGTAGATGATATTACTAATGGCACTTGGAAAAAACAGACCAAGCCAACACAAGTGTCAATAGCCGGGAAATACCATTAACCAAGGCAACTAATGGACTCAGGTAATTTTCAGACAATCAAATGGAGGAGATCTCTTTAATATATAGAGACCATCCATAAAACAAAAGTTGGTTAACGAAGATGACCTGTTAAAGCTCCCAACCAAAAGTTTTGGCCATATTAAGTACATCTTTTGTGGCTAACTAACACTGATGCCCCCTCTGTTAATTAGACTAGTGGCAAAAAGTTTAAAAATAAAAATAAAAATTAAGATTACTTTTCCTTTCCACCACCATCTACTGAGACAACTTACATTCCTTACACAGTCAATGTTGCGAAAATGTTTCCCTATTCTGAAGTCACAAATAGTCTTGGAGATCCATTTCTGTAGTGCCACTACATCAGATAACGTTTGAGCATTTGGATATCCATTTCTTCAGTGCCACTACATCAGATAACGTTTGAGCATTTGGATATCCATTTCTTTAGTGCCACTACATCAGATACCGTATGATCATTGGATCTATAAACCAACGTAGATGGGGAAAACTGGGGAATAGTTCTTTTCATAATAGGGAGAAAAGAGCGGATCAACTCAGTAGATGAGCCTTTTGAGCTTTGCTCCTTTTCCTCCAAATCAACTAACAGATCTCACATCACATACACTTTAGGGGTGGCAATGCGATAGGTTTGGACCCAGCTAGGCTTGAGCCCAGTCCTGGACCAACACTTAAGGCCCAAGGCCCATCCCAGCATGGGCTTAGCACACAACCCAAGAGAAACCCGATAAAAAACTGGTTCGGTGTGGGTCCAACCGTACCTGCCTGGCCTTAAAATTGATAAAATCCATACTAACACTGAATTTTCCTGATCTATCCATCCATTGATACATGCACAAAGAAATAGACATTTTAGAGGAATGAAACCAACACTCAACTAAATGACTTGAGCCCAAGCCCAACTTCAAAATTGATCGGGCCATTCATGCAGGCCCAATACCGGTCCAAGCCTAGCTCAAAGCCTGATAGGGTTCGCAAGTTCAGGCGGGCTACCCAGCCACCCTTATATGTGAAGCCCCTATCAAATGCACACCCCATCAACATTGATTCCACATAAAATCCATACAAGGTAAAAAGAGATGCTTTGCATTTTCCCCAACAAAACTCAAAAAGCCCCACGTTCGATTGGATATATGTCCAGATATGTATGTAATGCTATCAAGATTCGAGTGACGACAACAACTCACAACTCTCATGCACCAATGTTTTCCATATATAATCAATAAATGTTTACAATAAACAGCTCATTATACAATTCATTGGCAACAACCAAATAAAAAATAAAAAATTACCACACCCCCCCCCCCCCCCCATTGTAGGTCACAAGCCCAAGAAACACATTCCAATACATTTTGCCTTCATGGAAACCCATCCTCACTCCAAATCCAATTTCTACAAATGTCTGCACCTACACTGTCCCCTTCAACAGCCACTAACATCCTTGTTGGACAAAAGAGACGAGCTGCCGCAATCATTGTGTCAACTGCAGGATACAACAACACCAGAGGCCACTACAATCATCAATACTCGCAGAGAGCGAATTTCTAAAAGACGTTATATCCATGAACGACAACAGAATTCAAGAACTTGGAATATCGGCAAATCAATGAGAATTCATCTTAATCCGCACAAGTTATAAACAAACTGACCATGTGAATTTAGGCCTTGTTCAAGTTTTGAAGCACTAGCAGAGCCTCTTACTTCTCATATACCATTCAACTAGCGGATAAGAGCCAACTTGTCAATTGTGTATGACATCCAACCGATCCAAAGTTTGGGCCCACCATGAAGACCACCAGCTACCACAAAAAAGCCTGATCCACTCATTTGGTGGGCCACAACTGTACTCTGGATCAGATGGGCTTCTGTCCATTTCTATGGTGTGGCCCACCTGATGAGTGGATCAGCTTGGAGTTTGCAGCAGATGTTCTTCATTATCAGGCGAGCCTTTCAGCAGTTTTGAACGTTGTACATAATTGACAGGTCGGCACTCATCCCTGCATCCCTCCCTCCTTCGGTGTGTGCACGCTCGTGTGTGGGTGCACTTGCAAAAATAAATTACTAAATTATAATATTATTCAACTATTTTGGTTTTCTAGTCACAAGATCATGGAAACAGGAACAAAATTTTTAAATAGAAAAAAAATAATCCATGCAGATGATCATAGTTATGCCATAAATGTAAACGCAGTATCTTTGCACTGAGGTCATTATCATGCTAAAGCATAAGATTATACTGTATCCTTTTCGGGTTTCAAAGTTCTGATTTTTCTTTTTCAAGAATGGAGGTGCCAATGTAATTTTCCAAGAAAAGATTTCCCAGAACCCAACATACCTCTTAAAAGGATGAATGAATGGCATCACATATACCCTTCTCCAAATGGACCTGCTGCATAGCCCATGCACTGCATATCATCAGCATAAGGCACCATATACTCGTTCACTCCCCACTGCATGCTGGCCCAATATGGGTTGTAGGATGACGGGCCAAATGGAATCAGATGGTTTAGGGCCGCATGATTTTGAGAGGTTCTCCATTGCAAGTCCGCAGCTGAAAGACAGAATAATCAAGTAAACTACTGTTAGAACAAAAAGAAGTATATCAATGGTTGAAGTTAACCCTAATACTGATACATGGAGATATAGCCAGTGCCACCTTATTCGTGGAGTTGACCCTAATACTGATACATGGAAAAATTGCAAGTACGACCTTACTCGTGGTGGCACAAGAACTCAGAAGAGAACTATAGAATGAAAGAAGGTTCGAACACTGCAATGGAAATCATTTATCTCATGTATTACCATATATTCACTCCCTTCAAATGACATACAGCATGTATTCCCCTCAAGGGGCAGCCATGCAAAGTTTGTAATATATGGGTTTCAGTCACTTTTCAAGAAGTCATGGATGGATATTGCTTCTTCTTCTTTTTTTTTTTTTTTTAAGTGAAAGGTGACAGACTAACCATTAGCAGGTTTGCATGCTTTCTTCCGTTTCTTCTTTCCTGTGGTGAATAAATAAATAAGTCAGGAAACAACCACCATATACATCTTAGGAAAAAAAAACAAACAAACAAAAAAAATAAAAGAAGAAGAAGAAGAAGCTTCTTGCCATTTCATTTCAAATTGGCTGATGATGGCTAATCTTAACATGTTCCTAATTCCCAGGTGAGCACTACTTACCCAACTGGGCCAAAAACTATCCCACAAGCCAAAACGAAAAGAATTTCTTAATATTTGCAAAGCATTCACCTGGCTCACCAACAGGCAGCTTCTCCTGGACTTTCTGTTTGGCCAGCGGAGGAGCTCCACCCAGCGACGCTGGTTCTTGTTCCAATGTCACTTCAGATTTTTCAATATTTGTTGCAGTCTTACTTCTCTTCAAGGACTGAAGGGGAGTATCAATAGTAAGCTTCTCTTCATCCACAGGCCTCTTTCTATTCAAAGTGCCATCTTTATGGGAGGGTGGTATGTGTTCTTTCTTCACAGGAGCAGAAAGAGTATGTGAATTGCTCTCTGATGAAAACAGGTAGGTTTAGATTAACACAACGGAAATATTATTTGAATTAGATAAACGGAAGGAGACATGCTTCAGTGAAATGCAAACCTTGAACTTGCGATAAGCTTCCAGCACTTTCTAGAGTACTACTGGTTGTTGACTCTAAGACACGATCAATGGTCTCCCTAAGTGTCTTATTAGGTATCAGGCTATCCGCAAGGATGTTTGTAGCCCCACATGCACACATTGATTTTGAGATTATGTGGTCCCTGATACCTGATTAAAAATGCATAGATAACTGAGAATTTGTAGCACATCTCAAAAATGAAAAATGCAAATAAACAACTGCCACAAAAAGTAAAGAACAATACATCCCGGCGTTGTGTATCATGATGCCATTTAAAACCGGTGTTTTGCTAAGCTCACACACATCTCTGTAAGGATTCCCCACTTAAAACCAAGTTCTGTTAAGCCCACCATTCCATTACCATCTCTGGGGCATCCAGGAATCAGGTGTGCCCCACCACATATAAGATCAACCCGAAAAAAAAGCCAGTTCACTCATCAATTGAGGCTGCACGTAAACATTTTGGCAGTTTCTATTAAACCATCAACATTTTGGCAGTTTCTATTAAACCATCAATTGTTTTCATACAGATGGCCACCCTAATCTTGGGCAGGCTGTGCCACAGAGAGTGGCCGACCTAGTACAAAGCTCAGATTCCATGCGAACTTGGCATGTGAGGGCACATGTGGAGCATTTTCAGCATGACGTTCATAATTTGCAAGCAGCCAGATCCCAGCACTGACAAAACCAACATGTTTTTATATATAACAAAATAAAATTAAAGGTGGTTCTTCTGCATTGACTAGTGTCTTTGCTTCTTCTTTTCTTTCTTTCTTTCTTTTTACTTGTTTTTTTTAAAGAACTCTTTGCTTTTAATTTTAAAAGCAGAACTTACAGAAATGGTTTAGGGTTTGTTTGGTTGCGCACCAAACTTCATGAAATATCAGGAAATATTGCAGCAAATTAGACTGATAAATCATGAAATTTCCTGATATTTGGTGTAAACAAACGAAGTAATGCGCAATTAAGAAGTTGCAAACAGGAAACTAGCATAGCAGGAGGTAATGAAGTCGCCAAATTCAATTGAAAATACAAAAGAAAAAAGAAAACTGTCAAATATCATACAGAATTAGAATTATTACTTACTGCTACAAAAGACAGTTCCAAAGATCAGAAAACTTACATTTATCACAGAAACTCCTAAAACAGCACTTGCCGGTTAGGATAGCTTCTTTCATTACTTCTTTACAGAGTGGGCAATGCAATTCTGGTGGAATAGTTCTGACATATTGAGTTAAAGGTAACCCCTCAATCTCCTTCACAAAAGCAGCTCTGTTTCAAGTTGAAAATGTCATATATGAGCCATCATGCCTTTCAAAAGAGGAAATATCAGCCTGCCTTTTTTTAAAAAAATGATAGAATATCAACTTACTCATTTGGCTTTATAGCAACAGCTCCACTTGGTAATGCAAAGGAGCCATCTGGAGTTTCCAATAGCATCGACTTTGGAAAACCAGTTGGATGTTTCAACCCTCTAATGTCATAGCTAGGATTGCCATTTGTTGGGCAATGCCGAATAAAATGCCCGGGAACTTTGCATCTGTGACAGATATACCCTTGTGGAGGTGTCATGCGCTCCAACAATCCACTCCAGCCTTCAATCAAGCAAAATTTTAAATGTTAGAACCATAAAGAACTGCAACGACAATAGGTTTACATATGAAAAGTGAAAAAAGATTACAAGGAGATTCTCAAAATGGGAAGAAGAAAAAAAGCATATGCTAAACTGATGTAGAAGTAGAACAAGTTGTGGATGACTTCATGATGACCAGGACCAAAAGAAATCGGACCAAAAAGCTCGATCTAGGGCCAAAATGGCCTAAAAGTGCACTATAGCTTTCAGCAGCCATAACTTTGCAACAGGTTGCCAGATTTGCATGTACAATGTATTGTTAGAAAGCTATTGACCAACCTACAAACATGGCAACTGACAGAGTTGGTTGGATCCAAGGTATTTCTTGAAAAAAAAAAAAAAAAGAGGCCATTTTTAGGGTCAAATTGCATTTAGTTTGAAACTTACTACTTTTAGTAAGTTACGTTGTTTTGCTGTTTTTAAGATTTTAAGTCCCGTTGTGGTCTTAAGTCTTTGTTTTAGTCATCTAAGTAGGTTTAGATGTCTTTTCCTACTTTTATCAAGTTTACTATTCCGGGGGACTTCCATTTTGAGTTGGATTTAGGAGTCTAGAACCTCGTTGCTTATGTAAGTACAACAGATACGTTGTAAGCCATACCTTTTTCTTCATTCAATAATATTATTTTCATTCTCATTTTAGAGATTTCTAACTCTCCTTGTAGATTCAAGGATTAATTATCATAGCGAGAAAAAAATGCTAAACAAGATAAAATAACACCATTTCAACAGCATTGGAGGAATGTGAGTTATATCACAAACAGAAGACCCAAGACATTTGTACTAACAATTAAAGCAATTGAGGAAAACTGGAACAAATACAATATGATCACACAGAATTATAGCCAATAATAAACACAAACAAATTAGACATCAAATTCCATGGAACATACCAAAACCCTCCGTCATTCTATCACCCGTAACCCTTCCAAAGCCTCCTTCAAAACCGAAAGTTCCCTTTGTTTTCCTGTATGATCAATCCAGAACGGTGAAACTGAGAGAAAAGAAGAGAAAAGAAAAAAACAAAATGTTGGCAATGGAAACACCACATCATATCAGAGAATGCATGGAAGGAGCAATGTCTCACCATTGCATGTCCAAAGCAGGCATATCGACTAACACCTTGATCTTCCTATCTTCTTCAGCCCTACTTTGATCATTTTCCACCTTCCTATCTTCCTCAGCCTTACTTTGATAATTTTTCACCAGATTGCTAGATTGCACTGGTACCACCTCTGGAATAGCAAAGGCATCATTTCCAAAATCATACCCTTCCAACTCTTTGGGCTGGAAAACAAAGAAAAAAAAAAAATTTATTCGGATTTACCACTTCTTATCATTCACTAAAGAGGATTCTTCCAAAATCAGTGTCTAAAATGACATTATCCAACCAGTCCACTAAAGAGTCTTACATTTAGAGATCTCATGTCAGATGAATCAGCAACACATACAGTACTATTAGATTGTGAAATTTCTTCTAACTTACTCTCCCTGCAACCAGAAAACAGACCGAAGCTCTCAATTTCCACAGTAGAAATAAAAACTCTTAACTACCAAAAAGACTCTGAGAATGTAAGCCAGGAAAATGAAAGGCCAAAACAGAATTGACTATTTCCAATGGGTTGAAAGTGAAATATATATAAATGCAAAGAAAACACTAAATGAATCATCAAGATTCAGAGTGAGATGTATTACTCTTCTCGTTCTACAACAATGCGCATGCGAGGCGCTCCGGGAACCCGGCGAACTAATACAGATGTGTTTCTTGGTACCGGCATTCCTTCATCAGTATAATCTGAAACAAGAAATACCACAAAGGCTCTATGAAAATACTATAGAGAATGCCTGAATAATGACCCATATCACCAGCCAAATAAACTCTAGAAAAATAATCATCATCTAAGTATTGTGTCAGTTGAAGGAGTTGGTGCAAGTTGAAAGTCTCTTAAAAGGGCAACAGTAAGAGGCTCAAAAGGATGTGGTGGAGGTAGTAAGAAAAAGACTTGATGACCTATGGTCTAACTAAGGTTATACCCCTTGATAGAGTGAAATGGCAGAACAGGATTCATGGAGCTGACCCCAATTAGTTTGGATAAGGCTTAGATGCTGATGCTGACGATTTGTGATCAGTGATCATCATCTAATCCTTATCCCAACTAATTAGGGTCGCTACACGAATCATGTTCCACATTCCACTCTTTGAAATGTCTAATCGTCAGGATTGATGAGAAAAGGTTGAAGCCAAATTTTAACACCAGCTGCCAACTTTATGCAACCCTCTGCTATCGGGCCTGGGACCGGCAATGAGAGCACACAACTCCCACTAGCAATGTGAGTGCAAAACTGTGGAAAATAATAAAATCTTAAATATGCAATCTAATCCTATGCGAAATTTTGACACCTAGGATTATCACCAATTGCAATTGACATTTTGATCATAAGAAGTTCTGATTGAATAGCCTGAGTATGATCATCCTGACCGCTTCTATGCATATGGAGATAAGGAATGCCACCATGGTGCCATGATCAATTCATTGATTAATTCTGATCAAATAGCCTGAGTATGATCATCCTGACCCCTTCTATGCATATGGAGATGAGGAATGCCACCATGATGCCATGATCAATTCATTGATTAACATAAAGCGCACACCAAAGCATCTGAACATAGACATGGAACTTGTGGACAGTGATCATGTTGATTTGGTGGACACCATGCATCTGCACCTGAGAAGGCAATGAGGTAGATTATGGTAGCAGCCTTCCAAATCAGTGAATCTCAATTGGAAGGGCAAGTTTGGACATCTTCTTGGTAGCACAAAATTAATCCTCCCAATCACACAAACTTTGGGATGTCTATGATGGGGATGGCACTTCATAGGCACTTCTGTTTATCATTGTTCTAAAACTCACAGACTCAACTCAAATTCAGCCAAGTAAACTCAATTCAGTGAGATTTCACGGTAAGTCTCCTTGGAAACTCAGTTATAGGCATGATTCGATCTTGAATTGGGAAAACTCATTGACTACAGCAGTGGGTCAACTCAAGGCGACTCGCAATGACTCGAAGTAAATCACGGAGCTATTATTAATAAAAAGTAGATGGGGAGAGTGAGAATCAAACCCACAAACCTCACCCAAAGGGAGAGAAGCACTTAACCAACACACCAACCAGCAGCAACATGAAAATACTTAAATTTTATGCTACTTATTCCTAGTTCTAACTATTAAGATATCTATTGGCATACCTAATATTTTTAATTACAATAAATTAAATATCAGATCAAGTCAGCCTTCGCGATTACCTGACCAACTGAACATTCAGTCGATTCGTGTTTTCAGGTTTTTTAACTATGCTCTTTATAGAGCCCATATGAAGCATGCATCGTGATAGCATTTCACATTATGAAATGCACAACGCCCATCCCAAATTACCAACATTTCATTGAGGCAGGCCTATCATGGGCAATGCTGTAACAAACTTCCCCACAGGACAACCCAAGTCATCTATCCAATCATCAGCCAAAAATTATCTTTTCAAAAGATAAGATAGCTAAAACATCCGATGAGATTCTGGTCCATCACCTACCCATGATCTGGGCAAGGGAAAGATGTATACCATCAGAAACTGTGGTAGTTCAAAACAATCATTGTACAATATCTCTAATTACTTAAATTAATCTTTAGATCCAGTTCTACATCTCTAGTTGCTTGAATTAATGTTTAGATCCAGTTCTTGGAGAAGTGCTCAAAATAGTAGAATAATCATCAAAATGAACACAATTTCATTCCATACTGTATGCTAACTAAAGAGTAATGCTATTTGCAGACCAAGCATCAGCAGAATCCAAACATAAGTTAAAAGTACTGAGCCAATTCATCAGGTGGGACCATCAATGAACATTCCCCAGCCCATGAATCAGGCTGGTCCACTCATCAGCAATGGCTGCATACATATGTAGAATATAGACCATTAAATATCGTTCTCTCAACTGTCCATTCTTTTCATACACATGTGGAGCCTACAAATCAGGCTGGTCCACTCATGTGCATAAGAAGTAGAATATGGACTGAAATCCATTCTTTTTATACACATGTGGCCACCTCATGACCAAACCACCTTGATTTTCGAACAGCCACGTTCCCAAATGTGTGCCATGTGTAGGGGATGTGTGGTGGCACGCTTGTGCTTTTGTGCGCGAATAACCTCCAATTCGAACAACAAAGATTAATCAATCAATAACAATGAATGGAAAACGAACCGACCTTCATTGGTCTGAGCATCGGTGAGCAAGAGGTCATAATCAGTACCCCTGCCCAAATGCTTTGCTTCGAATATTTTTTCTTTCAGATTCCAAACTGATATGAAAGGACCATGCACAGCTACACTGTCATAACCTTTTGCACTTCTAAACTTATAGTACACAGCACCCATTCTCTCTCTCTCTCTCTCTCTCTCTCTCTCTCTCTCTCTCTCTCTCTCTCTCTCTCTCTCTCTCTCTCAGAAACAAATATACAAAATTGTGTGTATTTGTCTACAAATAAATAAAGAAAACAAGTAAATCAGAAAATTCTAGATAATTGAGTACAAGCAATTCTTTTTTTCTCCTTGCGATCTTTTTTCCTTTCCTTTCAAAAACTTCAATAATTCGAATACTTTTCGAATCCCCACAGGACGAAGAGAAAAACAGAACCGTTCAGAAGGTCAAACCCCACCAATTGCCTTAGGATTCTCGCAACAAGTGGATAATCTCCCTCTGCTTTGAAAGATGGCCTTCTCTTGAAGATAGAAGAGAGGATTTGATGAGATCAGACGGTCTTCCAATGAGAAAGAACGGTCTTTTGTCGATAAAAGCTGAAGACCTAACCGAAAATTGATAATAGAAAACGGATCTTGGGGGAATTTGAAGCCCTAGAATGATTAGAAAAGCAAGAGGAAAAAAAAAAAAAAAAAACTAGGGTTAGGGTTTTCTCAGTCGAGGAAGATAGCAATCGCCTGGTGGAGAAGTTTCCGTGAGCGAGAAGACACCGTCAGAGAAAAAAGAGAACGTAAATGGATATATATATAAGTTTCCTGGCAATTTCGGGTTTAAAAGGTATAGTAAGACAGTACAAGCGGTACAAGTGGATTATCGTAGAGCCGTCTCCGTATATTATTATATGGGACCAGATTATTTATCAATCCAGACTGTCCATCAATTTTTTCCTATTATCGATTGAAGAATTTTCAAAATTAGTAAGTACTAGACAATCCTAGCCATCAATTATATTAGAATTATTAATAGTGTGCCGTTAATTTTTGAAAATATGATTAGATGGCTATGATCATCCTCGAAAACGTGTATTTTAAACCATTTAAGATACAAAGTAGAGAAACTAGCTAGGTCGTTATTGCGTCTACCATACTTTAGTTCTGCCGACTTGTAACAGAATTTCTCTCCGGTAATCTCAAAAAAAAGGAAACAGGTTAAAATTGAAACCCTCCTACCCCCGTCCGGGAAGGGCTCTGTGGGGCCACCATGGTGTAAGTGTTTTATCCACGCCGTTCATCGTTTTCCTCGATTCATTTTAATAAATTATCCAAAACATGAGGCAAGTCCAAGCTTAAGTGAACCACCAAGTAGGGATTGAACGTACACCATTTAAAACTTATTTGGAGCTGGAGAAGTTTCGGATGAAAGCTTATATTTGTTTTTTCACTTCATTCATATCTACATGAGTCCTAGAGCTGGGCAACGGTCCGAGTCTGATCGGATTCGGACCAATCCGATCAGAACTGAAATTTTGGTGTCCTAACCCGAATCCAATCCGATCCGGGAACGGATCCAAGCAACCTGATCCGATCAGATCCGCACGGTGCATTGGATGATCCAATCCATGCGTACACTCGGCGCATTGCTATTGGTCTAAGACCTATCCGTGGTCAGAGGAGGAGATGGTTAGTCTACAACAACGTGAGTTGGTTTGGAGATTCACGATTTCGAGTAGCACGTGGACTACCAAACCAGCAAGAAAAAAAAAACAAAAAACAAAAAAAAAAAAAAAAAAAAAAAAAAAAAATAGTAAAGGGAATTTAACCTGGCTCTCTGAGTGGTGAAGCAGCTTGCTTCCATCGCGACAGTGGGTAGCCAGCCTCTAGTTCGTCTAGTACCGCAAAGAGAAGAAGCGCTTGAGATGTGCCTTTGGTGTCGGTGAGAGACACGTTGATGCAGTCCCCACGCATGCGTATGGCGACAGAGGAGGATGGCTCGGGTGCGACGCGAATGTCGCAATCGGTGGAGTTGGAAGAGGTGGAGTTCCCGTTGGAAACATGGACAGCTGGAGAAGAAGATTTGTGATGGGAGGCGGGGGCGGGGATGATCCATCCCACTCACTCCATTCCATCGTCATCTCTCTCTCTCTCTCTCTCTCTCTCTCTCTCTCTCTCTCTCTCTCTCTCTCTCTCTCTCTCTCTCCAACTCTACCTACTCCCACCTAATGCCAGTATCATGAACCAAATTTTGAAATACATACATACACATGATCGGATTTCGGTTTGGGTCGATCGGTTTCGTTGCTTATCCGAATCCGATCCAAACTGTATTCGGATCTGCCCCTTTGTATCCGAACCTAACCGATCCAGCCTACCGGTCCTGTTCGAATCGGGGTGGATCTGT
Organism: Magnolia changhungtana; assembly: GCA_030180095.1. Lineage (NCBI taxonomy): Eukaryota > Viridiplantae > Streptophyta > Magnoliopsida > Magnoliales > Magnoliaceae > Magnolia > Magnolia changhungtana. Next base: position 1,907,279 of record JASAUF010000638.1, read on the forward strand.
CAGATCGGACCCATTTTGCACACCCGTATACATGACCGTTGGATGGTAAAAAATAACGGTGGCCCTTAGAGAGGTTTCAACGGTGGGTGTCATTAGACCTGCTCATTTTTAGGATCAAACATTAAAATGATCTTAAAAAGGTGATGAACGGCGTAGATAAAACGCTTACATAGCCCCGCATAGCCCTGCCCGGACGGATTACCCGTCCGGGCGGGGGTAGGACGCAATCCGCGTCTGATGCTCACGCGGTGACGCGTAGTAGACAGCTAATCCCGCAGAGGACATCAGACTGCGTCCAGTGCCACTTTGCTGCGACTCTGGAACCAGCGATGTTGGTGTGACCCATATTATATATATGGCCCACCTGAATGTATGAAATGAAATGCATATTCAAGTTGTCCTTTTTTCTCAGATTATTTTACCACATGCTTTCAAAAATGAAGCAAGTAAATTTCAGGTGGACCTCATTACAGGACTATTAAAAAACATTTTATGTACCAATATGTTTTCGATCAAGCTGAATTTTTTATATTTTTTTTCATTTCTCTAATTATGTACAACTATCAACATGTTGGAAGGTAAAAAAACATTTTAATGGTAAAAAAACATGTAGTAAACTAAAATACTTAATAGAAAACTAAAATATCATTATTCACAAGGCACTCAATTCCTCTTAGTGGGAAGATTGTACTATGTGTCGTGTGTAGCGTTGAGCACCAGTAGCAACAAAACCTTCAAATAAGGCCCACCTTGATAGTTCGATGTCTTATTTTTCATCTCCAGCCTTAATATGAGCTCGCCAAATGGATGAACGGTTTGGATATAACACATACCTCATGATGGGAGCCACAGAACTTATTGACGTCAGCAACTATATAGCTGGTGTGAGGTATACCAGCCAATCCGCATTCTACTTGGACGCAGATTAGCTACTGACAGGTTGAATAGCGAGATTCGCTGCCAAAGTGACGTCACCAAGTTCTGTGGGCCCACTGTGATGTATGTGGGCCCACTATGATGTATGTGCTTTATCTGCACTGTCCATCTATTTGGAGATTTAATTTTAGGGCATGAGTTAAAGGATGAGACAAATACAAATATGTAGTTGACCCACCAAAAAAAAAAAAAAAAAAACAGTGAGGAGATTGATGCCTACCGTTGAAACCTTCCTAATGCTCATTGTGATTTTTATTTGAAATCCAACTTGTTCACAAGTTAACAAACATGAAAGAAGGGAAAAAGCAAATATCAGCTAGATCAAAAACTTTTGTGGCCTATTTAAGTTTTTAATGGTGGACGTCACTCTCCCCACTGTTTTTTTTTGTGGTGAGGTCCACTGGAGCTTTGGATTTGACTCATTCCTTAGATCTTTACCTAAAATTATATTTTCAAATGGATGGATGGTGTGGATACAAAACATACATCAAGTCTCGCTACTCAACCTCTCAGTATCCAATTCGTGTATGCAGAAACAGATGTATGTTTTTCATCCAACATGATGTATGTGTGGGCCCCACCATGATGTATGTGTGTCATCCATGCCGTCCATCTATGTTTCTAGATCATTTTATGGTATGAGACCAAAAATGAGGTATATCCCAATCTTAAGTGGACCACATTACAGGAAAACAGTGTTGAATGAACGTCGACCATTAAAAACTTTTTGGGGGCTATAAAACTTTTGGATCAAGCTGATCTTTGTTTTTTCCATTCATCTGGGTCTATATGACCTAATCAACAGATTAGATGTCAAATAAAAAGTACATTGGGCCTTAGGAGAATTTTAATGGTGGATATCCAGTCACTATTGTTTTCCTGTGGTGTGGTCCACCTGAGATTTATATTCCTCTCATTTTTGGTATCAAGCCCTAAAATGATCTTTTTAAATGGATGAATGGAATGGATGAAACACATATATCATGGTGGGCTCAGAGAAGTGCCCCATGTTAAAAGTTGGGATGTGTATAACGCAAGGGAGAAAATCTCTCTCGCAAAGGATAATTTTGGATTAAAAAAATAATAATCATAGAGCTCATTCTCCATTCCCCATTAAGCTAGACTCCCATCACAGAAAATTTTCAACGTAAAGGACTCCAATCACGGAAAATTTTCAACAGAAAAACGTGGAGCGCTTTCCTTATGTGTTAACAAACACCACTAAACATGGAATATTTTCGGAATTTCACATTAAGTACAAAAATTCAGCGTTAACAAATAAGCCCTAACTCTCTTATTTCCATTGGTTGCCTCGTTCGAGGGCTTTTGTTAAAGGTGGTGATGGTGTTATATTTGACTAGAGTCACTATTGAGGGTTAAATATTACATATTGGACCCCATTTATTACTTGGTTTTATGAACATGATAATGTTTGATGTTCTATTTTAATCATATTTGTGTTACATGGTGAATTTAAGAGCTTGGATTGAAAAGGATGTTAAAAGCATGGATTTAACACTCAAGAATCACCAAGGTCAAGGATGGATTTTAGAAGACCAAGAATGAAGAATTCACATGTCAAAGATCCAAGAAAACCAAGTGAGGAAGAAAGAGCATTGAGGACTTGAAGTGAAGAAAATGAACCCTAAAAATTAGCATCCTTCAACTAGTCCTGGGATTTCCTCGACCAATCGAAGGTGCCCTCGACCAGTCATGAGATTTCCTAGACCAGTCCTGGGTTACGCGGACAGCATACAAATTGCGAAAATTTGAAGCAGTTTCCAGATTTTTCCAACTCGGTGCGAAAGTTTAAGTTGCAAAACTATAAATAGGGGTCCCTAGGGCACCCCTAAGCATCATCTAGGGTTTGTAGAGTGGAGTAAAAGCGTGGAGAGGCTGTCGCCAAGAGTTTTTCTCCCCTTTCCTTAGTTGTTTTCATGCTTTTCTTAAGAGTTTTTAGTTCAATCATTTCTATGGTTGGCTAAACCTCTTAGCTAGGGCTAAGAGGTAAAGCTTGTAGCGTGATTGAGATGTTTTCTTTGTTTTGATTCATGTTTTATTAAACTCTCTTGGATTCTATTTTGATTATGAATGAATATTTTTAGTTTTTAATGGTTTGTTGTGACAAATTACAATTGATCTGCAATAGCTTGAGATATCTTCTTTTCCTGAATTGAGATTATGAAATTAGGAGATCCTGTTGTTCACCATCGTCCCTTAGGCATGATAGGATGATGGAATCCTTCCTAAACTTCACAATTCTCTTATGATTGGTTGTGTGATTAGTAGATCCTGTTGTTTGCCTTATCTCCTGGGCATGGTTAGGTGATGGAATCACTTCCAAATCATCACAACTCTTATCCATTGATGATTAGATCCATGAGAAGTTCAGAGATCTGACAAATCTCTTCGTCCTTAAATCAAGCAAGGTAGCATCCTGAGAACATACAAGTGGATCCTTGGAAACCCTAGTTTCCCACCTTTGATTTTCTTAAGTTTTTCATTAAATCTCTCACAATTACTCTCAATTACTTCAGAATTAGTTTTACATCTTTTTCTAGTTCTACTTCAAGTTGCTTTCAGAATACTCACGAGATTAGTCCCTGTGGATTCGACTTCGGTCTTACCAAGATTATTATTACATCACGACCCTACACTTGGGGTTGTGAACAAGTTTTTGGCGTCGTTGCCGAGGATTAACGGCTGTGTTTTTCTGAGATTGATTAATTTTGGAATTAGTTTAAGATTAGGGTTTTTCTAATTTCTATTTTTAGGATTAGGGTTTTCTGAATTTTTTTAGAAACTTTCTTAGATCTACTTTCTAATTCTAGATTTAAAAACTTCCATTTTCTCTTTTTAGAAACTTTCTATTTTCTGTTTTTAGAAGTTTTTCCTTTTTAGAAATTAGTTTACTTTCCTAATTTGTTTTTAGAAACTAACTCATCTTTCTATTTTTGTTTTTTAAGAAACTTTCTAATTTTAAAATTTCTGTTTTTAAAAACTGACTTGTTTTGTTTTGTTTTGCAGAATCTTAATTTAGAAACTTCTAATTTGGTAACTTCTTTCTAATTCACTCTCTCTTTCTATTTTTAGATTTCTATTTCTCTTCTTTCTTTTAGGTTTAGGTTAGAATTTGAAATTGAGGGCTGAGAGTGTTTCATGCCCAAGTGGGTCTGTGACAACACTCTACGTCTCTTGAGTGAAGGAGGATTGGTTGAGGGGTTATCTATCCATCACAGGATTAGACACCAGTTGAGATCCTCAGAGTTAATTGAGGTTATGGCTGCAAATCAACCGGAAAGACAACCTTAACCTAGGGTTGAGGAAGTCCAAGATGAGAATGAGGTGCATCAAGCACCCCCACCTCATACTTTATAAGATTATTTACAACAGGCGGGAGTGAGCACACCTTCCTGTATGGTTTTTTCAGAAAATACAGGAAACATGGATATCAAGCTAAGAGTGATCCGACTCCTTTCAAAGTTCCTTGGACTTGAATATGAAAGTCCATATCTACACTTGCAAGAATTTGATGAGGTTATAGCCACTTTATACTTTCCTAACGTGTCTGAGGACACAATCGGGCCGAAACTCTTTCCTTTCTCCTTGAAAGAGAAAGCTAAGACGTGATTGCACTCACTACGTCTGCGATTTATTGGCAAATGGAATGACATGATGAAAGAGTTTATAAAAAAATTCTTTCCATACCATAAGACGAACACCATCAGGAAGTTGATCATGAATTCGCCCAAAAGGAAGACAAAACATTCTTCCAATGTTGGGAACGGTTTAAGGATCTCGTCAGTTCATGCTTACAACACGGTTTTGAAACGTGGCGCATAACAACTTTCTACTACGATGGACTAACATCTTCCATGCGCCTATTCGTCGAGACGATGAGCAATGGGGAATTCATGAATAAAAATGTCGATGAAGTGTGGGATTACTTTAACAAACTTGTTGAAACTGCACAATCATGAGACATCTCCACAAAACCTAGCACCACATCTAAGCCTACATAATTAAAGGAGAAGGGTGGAATATACCTTTTGAAAGAGGATAACAATATCAATTCTAAAGTGGCTAATCTCATAAGGAAATTCGAGGCCATGGAACTAAAGAAGGATAAGGCTAAGGAAATTATTTGCGGTATTTGTGCTTACAACATTCACACAACTGAAAATTGTCTAACAATACCTGATTTTCAAAAGGCAATGAATGAGCAATCCAATGCCATGAATAATTACCAAAGACCTTTCAATGGACCCACCTCCAATATATACGATTCTAGTTGGAGAAATCATCCAAACTTCAGTTGGAGGAATGGACAAACAGCTACTCCTCAAGGATTCTTTAATCAAATTCCAAATTAAGAGAAACCTCAAGAGGATCCAGTTCTAAAACATATTCAAGACCAAGAGCTACTTAATCAAAATTCGGCACAAGCATTCCATGATATCAGATCAACAATAGGAACGCTTGCGTCATCTATTCAAAGGATAGAGTCACACTTAGCAATTGGGGGAAAGGGGATGTTTCCTGCTCAACCTCTCCCTAATCTCAAACCGCAATATGAGATAAGTGATTCCAACTCTTCAAATCAGATGGAGCAAGCTGAATCTATCGCCATTCTTAAGAGTGAGAAGACCATTGACAAAACTATTCCGATTAGGGCCTAAAAGCATAAGGACCCGGAAAAGGACAATGATGATAGACCTAGCACTGCTCCACAAGAATTAGAACCGGAACTTCACGGCAAGCTGATTGCACCATTCCCCTAATGGTTGATTGTACCAAAATTTCTCTCTAACTCTCAGGACATTCTAGAGGTGTTGAAACAAGTGAAGGTCAACATTCCTCTATTAGATGCGGTTAAACAAACACCTTCGTGTGCCAAATTTCTGAAAGACTTGTGTACAACTAAAAGACGGTAAAATATTCAAAAGAAAATCTTTTTAACTGAAAAAGTGAGTGTCATCCTAAAACAAGATGTGCTACAGAAATACAAAGATCCTGGTAGCCCAACCGTTGCTTGTGTAATTGAGAACTACCGAATTAAGCATGCACTTCTTGACTTCGGAGTGAGTGTAAATCTGATTCCTTACTCGGTGTACAAACAACTAGGTTTGGGTGAATTGAAACCCACCCTAACTACATTACAACTTGCTAATCGCTTAGTTCATGTGCCGAGAGGGGTAATTGAGGATGTGTTGGTCCAGGTTGACAGATTCTACTACCCGGTAGATTTTATCGTCTTGGATACACAAACCATCAGTAACATGAGCACTCAAATTCCCGTGATTCTTGGTCGTCCATTCCTCGCCACTTCAAATGCAATCATTAATTGTAGGAATGGAATCATGAGTATGTCTTTCAGAAATATGATTGTAACGACTAGAATTTTTAGGGCGTTACAATGACATTGGAGTTGAATATTTTTTTTCAACACAGGCAAACAGTTAGAGGATGAAGACAATTTCCACAATATTAACCTGATTAATTCTTTCGTGGAAGATAAGGCTTCTGACCTTATCCTTTGACCCTCTAGAGATGTGCTCGGTCCACTCCTATAATTTTGATGATGACATAATTAAGGAAACGGGGGTCATGCTTAATACCGTGCCGGTACTTGAAGTTAACCGGCGGAGGCCACGATTGAAGGATTGCCCCAAACTAATGTAGTGCCTCTACCGTCTAACATCAAGACACTAAAGCTTGACCTAAAACATTTGCCTTCTGATTTGAAATATGTCTACTTAGGTCAAGAAGAGACATACCCAATGGTGATTTCATCCCACCTTGAGAAAAAATAAGAGAGTATGCTCATTTCTACTCTCGAAAAAGATAAAGGAGTTATTGGGCATATCATCACAGATCTCGATGTGATGAATGAACTCCTATTGACTGAATGTTTCGACTCTTTAGAAGATTGTCCGGTGCACTTTGTGGATATAAACAATCCCATGATACAAGACATACTGGATGCCTGTCAAGGCAATACCTCGGTAGTTGTTACTGACCGAGAGAACCCTTAGTTTGAAGAACTTCCTCTCCCAGATCCTAAATTTTACCATTAAAGGAGGAGGAACTGAAAATTGAACCGAAGACTAAAACTTCGGAGTATATTGAGACTACACCACCTACTAAGAATTTTTCTAAATTTCATCTACTTGTAGTCTCTGATTCATCATGGTGTACTAACTTCGAAAATTTTTCTGCCACAGGTGAATCGTATATACTTTGGACACTTCAGGAGATTAAAAGGAAACATTATGCTGAGGTCCATCAATTTCTATAGACATTCATGCTCTAGGACATTCAAGCCTACTGCAAAAAGGGCTTTTGAATGGTCTTATTGAGAAACCTTCTGAGAAATTTATCAAGATACTGGCCGGAGGAAGAACCTAGATGCATGACTCAGTAGATTTCCCGTGCTTTCATAGTTGAGGATTAGAATTTACTGCTTTCATAGAATTCAGGACTGGGATAGTTTTCTTTCGATGTTTTAGGATAGTTTGCTTTCCATTTGTTTAGGATAGTCTGCTTTTTGGTCATTTAATTCTTGTGCAACCCACCTTCACGCTGAGATCCATTGGAAAAGCCTCAAAATTTCTTCTCCAGGTATTATCTTTCCATCACTTCCCTTTTTCTTTTCATTGCCTTTTTTACATTACATGCTTATTTCTTTTACATTGAGAACAATGTAGATTTTTTAGTTGGGAATGGGGGATTAGGTAACCTAATCAGTGTTTACTCAGGTTTTCTCAGTTTTGAGCAAAATTTTCAAAATTTTTAAAAATTTTCAATGCTTTAAGTTGCAATCTGTTTGGGAAGCGATGAATTGTGTAACGACCCATAAATTTCCGTACGTTGGCTCGAGTACCACCTCGACCAGAAATCAATTAGGATTAAATCCTTTAGAAATTTAACAAAGTTAACTAAGTACTAAACTTGATTAGCCATGAAATCCGTTGGGATCGCTTTAAATACGATCTACAAGACCCAAAACTTACAAAACAAGTGACTCTAGGTTACCCTAAAGTTTAGAACCAAACTCATTTCCCGGCTGCTCTCGGGAATGAAACGAAACTTCGTATTAGGTCTAGATCGCACATCGGAAGTCCGATTAACACGAAGCTAAGGAACTAGGACCGCCTCACTGGGCTTGACAATCATCTCAAAAATCAAGTCCAACCGATGTCCCACGGCCATTCGTTTCGATCCGGAGCGAGGGTGTGTGAAAAACACTATTCCCATCCCAAAATAAATATCGGAATAGTGATCGGCACCTTTCGCTTAACGCGTCAAGATAACAACCCGACCGTCGAATCAGACCAAATTACACCCTCGGATTAAGAAAAATTTCAGAACATTTACATGTACTTGGAATTTCGATCGTGGCCCATGACCGTCGAACCGAAAGTGGTCCGCCACGTGCGATCCGGGGAATCCGATCGAGTCGAAAACGTAATCCCACATAGATCCATAGGTGGTGAGCTTAAGTCTGACGTTTGGCTCAAGGAGGGCTACCAGAACCTCTCTTTTGAGCTGAAAAAGTGACGAATATCCTATATTAGCAGTAACCCTTGAACCTGAGTCTATTTTGGGAATGTTTTTGGCTATAAAAGGAGCTTAGAACAGCCCCTCTCACATGACCATACGAATTTGGGATAAAACCCTAGAGAGAGAGAGAGAGAGAAAAGAGAGAGAAGAGCTTGGAATTTGTGGGTGATCTTCCTCCTACTGCTTTCGGTTGTCGCACGGCCTACACCGCTCCTTTCCAGGTGTTTTCTCGGCAGTATCCATTCCGTTTGAAGGTAAGAAACCCTAACCCTAGGTCTGATTTGATGTAAGTTCGTTGTAGGTTATGTAAAGGCTAACCGATTCCGCTCTTTAGGCTAGAAAACTCCCGTATACGGAAGCTCAACGACCCTTGCTGATTCGTTGTGATTCCAAGGGCAAAGGTGAGGACTTTAAGTGTATAAGTTACGGTTTTCAACGCTTTCAATGTCAGATAATGATAGATTCATGATCTGCATGTAAATGCACATGTACAAAGTGCTTTCCGTTTCCTGTTTCGATTAACGTTGTAGAATATGGAATTTCACATACTCTAGGTATACGTAGAAATACCGTATACGTATTTTTTTCGGAAAAATGTTTGACATGTTTATTTAATGTATGATTATATAATATATGGATAAAATACTAGTTTGGTGAAAGGAATCGCTGAAATACATGTTCGCTTGTAAATGCCTATTATATTGAAATTGTGTATTCTAGAAATACCGCATATATGTGAATTTTGGAAATACAATTGTAATGATTATTTGCTGTATGATTATGATATACATGGGTAAAATACTCACGTGGCGAAGGGACAGCCCTAACACGTATTTTGCTAACATACATCATGTATGTTGGAATAGTGTATTCTAAGTGTTTGTGTAGATGCTTGTGTGTGTAAATGCTTGAGTGTTAGTGCCTTAGAGAGGTGCTGATATGGGATTCCCGACTCCCTTAGAGACATGTAGGATCCCCTCCATATGGTGGTTCGCTATAACCACTCACTTGTGATGTGTATGTAATTGTATCCCTATGTGTATAGTGCTTTACAACATGCTTTACAACATGCTTTACAACATGCTTTACTTCATGCTTTACTTCATGCTTTATAACATGCCTGCTAACATGCTTGTATTGCTTGTTTATCATGCTTTACTCCACATGTTATTGATGAGAACTGTTTGAGTTTGGGACTATGCCTATAGTCCAAACATTCGCATACAGAGACTTGAGATGTGTGGTCGAGATGCATGTCGCCACAAAGGATGTGTCTGGCGAACCCGAGTCGTACTTCGGTTGGCGATAGTGGTTGGCCACACGGAGTGCTTTTGCGCTCCATATCGCCTAACTTGTGGTGCGCTCGAGCTAGTCAAGCTCGTCAAGCCGAAGTGTATATGTGTGTTCACCATGTTTGGTCGCTACTGCTTGAACCTAGGGTACCAAACTTACCAGTGGCGATCCCGTTAACCATGGTACCTCGATCCGCTAAGACGCATGAGCCGGGCATGGTGGTATGGGACACCGTGGTCGAGCTGTCGGCCTACGCTGGGGTCATGTGCCTCCCCGTAGTGACCATTGCGCAACTAAACTCGTGAGCCGAATACGGTGGTATGGGACACTGTATTCGAGCTGTTGATACTTACGGCGAGAGCCGAGTACGGTGAGACCTATGCTCGTGCTGACGGGCGACGAGTCCTCCGTAGTATCTTCGAGTATACTCCAAGTGTCTGTGATTGACGACGAGTCTTTCATAGCAACTAGAGTATGAGTTGAGCCGAGTACGGTGAGACCTGTACTCGAGCTGACGGCTAGTGATTGAGCCAAGTACGGTGAGACCTGTACTTGAGCTGACGGCCAGCAATTGAGCCACATACGGTGAGATCTGTATCCGCGCTGACGGGTGACGAGCCCTTTGCGATGCCTTCACTACGCTTCTCAAACCATAATATCGTATGAGAATAGCTAGGATTGACGACCCTAGAATGGATCACGTTTGGGAATGATATAAGGGAGGTACCTTAGTTTCCCAATACTGCTGTTTGAAATGGACTAATAATAACTCGGTAATCATGATCATCATCACACCGCATGTGCTTAGTAGATGTGGCGCACTGAGGGAGTTAAGCATTCGCGAACGTAAGATGATGTCCCTTGAGGGTGGTTTGGCAAGGGCATACAGCATCATGTCATTTCATTTTCGCACTTAATAAGGGTAGTTAGAATTGTTTGATTTGTACTGCTTTATCATTACTGCTTGATTGAATTGATAACATGTTAACCTATGCTTTATTGTTCCACTGAGTTAGCTACTCACTCCCACGTTACGGGACGGTGTTTGCAACACCCACCGGACTGTCGCAGTATAGATGGTGCCTCGGTTCGGGAGCCGGAGCCGACTTCGAGGAGGATCAGGATGAGTTCTCCTTTATGCAGCACACTCTGACGGCTATGCTTAGGCCGACTGCATCGCGGGGATTCCAGGGCTTATCTACGGGATTGTATTTTGAATTTTTGACTTAGAAACAATACATGTATATTGGTACTCAGTTAGTACTCATACTCTGGAGTTCACAAAATTTTGTTACTTTACATACTTTGAATATAAAATTTCAGTCTTCCGCTTGCCTTTATACAATTGAACTGGACTATGATTTACTGTTTTGGTATAATCTCATTCATGTTTATTGCTCTAACTCAGACAACATTTAACCATCATTGTGTATGTTGCATAAGTGATGCGTTGGAACTCAGGAGTTGAGTTCATACTCGACCCCCGATTTTCAAGGCGTTACATGTGTACTCAAGAATGCTTTGGGTATGATAAGATAGAGATTGAATTTTGAATTGCTGAAGTCTAATCATCTAAGTAACTTATCACTTAAGTGCTTACGTTCAATTGATTAAGAGGAAGTTTGAATATCATGTTAAATCACAAGACACGCTCAATCTACCTTCTGTAAGATGTACTAGAATTTCTAATTGTTAGTATGTGAATCATTGATGGATGGTGAGAATCGAGTCTGGAGAATTGTATCTACCTTAAAAGAAGAAAAGAACTGGTTAAAAAAACAGGAGATCGACAAAAAGGTCATGTATGGTGAAAAGACTGGAAAAGACAGGAAAAGAATGCAAGGTTTGTAAAAGAATGAATAAAAATTGACCGTCGATATAAAATCAAAAACTGAAAAAGAAGGAAAAGGGGATAAGCTCGAAATCAGTACTCGAGTTTTCAACCAATCTTAAAGTGATGAGCATGGCTAACAGTATGAAAAGATAGTATTTTTAAGAGAAGTGAGTTGATTTTTCACTGAGCACGTTGAAAAACTTGATATACAAATTATTCTTCAATTTAGTGGATGAAGAACTTATTTGATCGGTTGCTATGGGATTGGGTTCTAGGTTTTCGAAATCTCACATTTGTATCTTAGTTCTACCCATTTATCCTTAAGTGCACAAAAGATTGTTTTTTGAAAAAGATTTCTACCATTAAGCATTAAGATTTATTTTTCGCATACTTTGCTCGGGACTATCAAAATGCTGGTTGGGAATTGTGTTGAGGGTCAAATATTGCATATTGGACCCCATTTATTACTTGGTTTTATGAACATGATAATGTTCGATGTTTTATTTTAATCATATTTGTGTTACAAGGTGAATTTAAGAGCTTGGATTGGAAAGGATGCTAAAAACATGAATTCAACGCTCAAGAATCACCAAGGTCAAGGATGGATCTTAGAAGACCAAGAATGAAGAATTCACATGCTAAAGATCCAAACAAACCAAGTGAGGAAGAAAGAGTATTGAGGACTTGAAGTGAAGAAAAGGAACCCTAAAAATCAGCATCCTTTGACTAGTCCTGGCTCCTGCTCGACCAGTCCTGGCCCTGCTCGACTGGTTGAGGATTCCTCGACTCGAACTCCAACAACCAAAACCTCTAAAATCAGGTCATCCTCGACCAGTCCTGGGATTTCCTTGTCCAGTCGAAGGTGCCCTCGACCAGTCCTGGGATTTCCTCCACCAGTCCTGGGTTACGCGGACAGCACACAAATTGCAAAAATTTGAAGCAGTTTTCAGATTTTTCCAAGTCAAAGTGAAAGTTTTAGTTGCAAAACTATAAATAGGGGTCCCTAGGGCACCCCTAATCATCATCTAGGGTTTGTGGAGTGGAGCAAAAGTGTGGAGAAGCTGTCACCAAGAGTTTTTCTCCCCTTTCCTTAGTTGTTTTCATGCTTTTCTTAAGAGTTTTTAGTTCAATCATGTCTATGGTTGGCTAAACCTCTTAGCTAGGACTAAGAGGTGAAGCTTGTAGAGTGATTGAGATATTTTATTTGTTTTAATTCATACTTTATTGAACTCTCTTGGATTTTAGTTTGATTATGAAGGAATATTTTTAGTTTTTAATGGTTTGTTATGACAAATTATAATAGATCTGCGATAGCTTGAGATATCTTCTTTTCCTGAATTGAGATTGTGAAATTAGGAGATCCTGTTGTTCACCATCATCCCTTAGGCATGGTAGGATGATGAATCCTTCCTAACCTTCACAATTCTCTTATGATTGGTTGTGTGATTGGTAGATCCTGTTGTTTGCCTTGTTTCCTGGGCATGGTTAGGTGATGGAATCACTTCCAAATCATCACAACTCTCATCCATTGATGATTAGATCCATGAGAAGTTCAGAGATCTGACAAATCTTTTCGTCCTTGAATCAAGCAAGGTAGCATCCTGAGAACCTACAAGTGGATCCTTGGAAACCCTAGTTTCCTACCTTTAATTTTCTTAAGTTTTTCATTAAATCTCTCACTAGTACTCTCAATTACTTCAAAATTAGTTTTACATCTTTTTCTAGTTCTACTTCTAGTTGCTTCAGAATACTCACGAGATTAGTCCCTGTAAATTCGACCTCGGTCTTACCGATATTATTACAACATCGTGACCCTACACTTGGGGTTGTGAACAGTCACCATTAACCAATTATCATGATTCTACAATCAATTAAAGCCCATAAAAATGCTTAAGATTTAGAACTCAAAGATTCTTAACCTTAAGATGACTCGTGAGTTTACTTTCCAGAAATTCTGAGTAAGGGACCACAATTACAGAGAGGGAAGATGCCAAGTACTCTCTCCGCCCATACGGATATATAGTCTTTACTTCACAAGATCTTACTAACTTTTGAAGAATAAGGTAGTTCTTGTGTGTAGAAAATGTAATGCGATTCAATGATACTAGTGATTGATCAATCTGAATTACTGATGGGTAGGATCCGACTATATTAGTAAGCTGCAGAGCATACGTTCGAAATGAGCATGTGCATGATCTATGTATGGTATATTCAATGTTATGTTGATGATTAAACGACAGCCAACCGACTAAGCTTTCTGGTGGACTTGCTACAATTATATCAACAGGTCCCATAACATACGCCCGCCAGTCAGATACGATGAAAAATGATGGAATGCAGTATATATGCTAAAACAATAACTATCTGGCTAGGGTTTCTGATGGGAAAAATTTGATTATATCGGCAAGCCACAGATGATATGCCCGCTAATCAGATACGTGAAAATGATGAAATGGAATATGATGCTGACGTATATGAGGAATAGCGGGGTTGAAAATGTATTGAATGTTGCACGATGCTGATGCAATGATTTGATGAAATTGATAGAGGCTTGAACTGTGTCACAAGGCTAGATTGAGTGGCTTAGATTTGAACTTATGTGGCTCATGAGGCTAGGACTCTGGTTAGGCTAGACTAGGACTAGGCTCTCTCTCTCTCTCTCTCTCTCTCTCACTCTCACTCTGACTCTCCTTAGTAGAGGAATGGAAGTGAATGCTTTCCCTTCGATGCTTTGAAATTAGAAGGGGATTGGGGCATTTATAGTCTCTCAACTTGGTTTTCTGGTAATTCTTAGTGATACTAGGGGCAAAAAATGTGGTTGAATGGCTGGGATTGGAGATTGCCACATGGTTGAAATTGTAGTATTTTGGCCGCAATGCGTTATGTGCGAAAGTATGGCGGAGCTAGAGAATGAAGGCTATGTCCTAGAGTGGGGGTGATTAGGACCTATTTAAAAATATGCCTATTTAAAAACTTAATTGCCTAACTTAAACTTAATTAACAATTAATCTAAGCAAGGCAATATAACTTTAAGGCTTCCAAGCCAATAGAGGGTCCAATCACATAGACTACAAAGATATGCAATAAGCAATTAGTCTATAAAATGATAGTGAACATGTGTGTGTGGGATGTGCTACCTATCAACTTAATCATTCATTTAATTATGCATTCATAATTAAGCATTCAAACAAATAAGCATAATTAAACAGATGCGTAAATGACAATCACAAACATAAGCATATATAGTGGTTCGGCTACTTGCCTACTCCACTCCCGGCGAATGCACTCAACCCATGAGTGTACCGGATTTCACTATCGGAGGTTTTAAATTAGGTTCACCTCTAACCTTTACAACCCTACACAAGGACTTAAAACTTTATACCCTACACAAGAGCAAGGGTTCTACTCCCAAACCTGAAAATTTAAGCCCTACACAAGAGCCAACGTCCTACACAAGAACTTGGTGATTTAGGCCCTACAAAAAGGTCAATGTCCTACTCCCGAACCTAAGATTTATGCCCTACACAAGAGCAAGGGTCCTAATCCCGAACCTGACATACTCTCCCGTCGGAGGCCTACATAAGGACTTTGGTTGGTTTTTCCTTAGGCTAACCAACAACCTTAGTCCTACATAAGAACCATGGGATTTAGGCCTTATGAAAGAGCCAAGGTCTTACGAAAGAACCTAAGTGAGTTTGAGCACAAACTCTTGTACTCCAACCTACACAAGGAATGAGTACAATAATGGACTCCTACACATGACACTTGTCGGATTGAGTCCCTTTTGATGCTCCTCTTGAGTTTCTTGATCTCCGCTCTTTTGTGCTTCAATCCGATCCCTGATGCTCTCCCGATCATGTTGTCGCAGCTTCGCCAAGGTTTCATTCCATGATCAACCTCCTTGCATTTGATGCTTCTTAAAAATGACCAAGGTGATGGGAGTGGGTTGAATCTTCTACAACTAATGGGTAGTTGTTTTCCTAGGGGATTTAACTAGGTGGATCTCATAGAAAATCTAGACAATGATTTACCAAGATGCTTAAGTGCAATCTCTAGAAAATTGAGGATTTCAAGCACATCTCAATGTTGAGGTTGGAATCCTCATTAGAGTTGAAATCTCAAAGGAGATTGCCTAGAACTCAATGGAGTAGAGGCTATATGCATATGGAATCACCTTACCTATGGTTGTTCTAAAAACCCATCAAAATGCCCAAGAGCCGATTCCCATTTATAAAAAGTTCGAGATCCAATGGTAAAAAATGGGCAGAAAATGACTCTGTTGATGCCATCGAATGGGTCTTTGATGTCATCGAAGGGTTCCTCGATGCCATTGAAAATTCTAGATAAAAATGATGTTTGCTTGTTGGACCCACTTCGATTGCATCGACCCGACCTTCGATGTCATCGAACATAATGTTTTGATGTCATCGAAGTGGCTTTGATGCCATTAAGAGAATCAAGGGAAAATCCGAAAACTTTGTTAGACAAATTTAGATCTCAAATCGATATCATCGAGAGGACTTTGATGGCATCGAAACTTAAGCTTTGATGCCATCGAAAGTTCCTCGATGTCATTGAGATTTCCAGCTAAAAATCCAGTTTGGTTGCTAAACATCCCTGACTCTCGATTGATTACATCGACCAGGTCTTCGATTGCATCGAAGATTGTTCAATAGCAACTCGATGCCATTGAACATTGTAAGTGCTTATATGTTTAACACACTTAAGGTTATCAAATTCGTAAGACAAAAGTGATACCAGATAGATCGTAAGAACTGCTTAGATCACAATTACTCTACATATTTGAAGATAAGCTTAAGATTGACTTATCATCTCAAGAGAAGACGTCGCTCGGTTTCAAGATTAGTTGAACTTTATATTTGCTAAACAGCAGGTGGTATAACCCTAGAAAGACCTTAGGTTAGGCTTTCTAAAAAATTCATTCATTTTTGGTTGTCTATAGGGTATTTGTTCTGGAGTTCGGCCAACTTAACTTCTGCTTCGGTCAGCCTAACTTCCTTGGCTAACCTGACTTCAAGTTCGGGCTAAAAGTTAAAATCTGTTGAAAAGTCAGCCAGCCTAACTTTTGGTTTGGCTAGCCTAACTTGAAATTTGGTCAGCCCGAGAGAAATTCAGGTCAAATTCTAGTAATGCAAACTTTTGAATTTTGTGAGACTTCGGCCAGCCGAATTTTACCTCGGGCTAGCTGAATTTTGGATAAATCTTATCTCACACAATTCAATAGCTATTGAAATGAATCTGATAGAATTCGGCCAGCAGAACATATTCTCGAGCTAGCCAAATTTCCAATATCTTTAGCTATAAATATGGACCTTTTCTCATTCATTTGAATAACAAAAAATCACTATATATCTTCTGGAAGTGAGAGAGAAGCTTAGATCCTCAACAAGCTAATTGTGTGGTATTTATAATTTCTTTTAAGCTTATTCAATTCTCTTTCTTAAGATCATTTCAATCTTATTTTTAAAGAGTAATCTATACTCTTGAGATCTAAAAGAATTGAATCAGTAACATTTGAATTTTTCATTTCTAAAATACTTTAGAACCCTATACTCTTTCTGCTAAGTGAATATTCCCTCCTATACATTCAAGAAAGAAGATCTTCGCTACAAGCTTTTACTGCATCTTCGAATCTATGTTTGAAGATAAATACATCATCTATTTTATTTCATTTTAGGTTTTTCTGAGATAGCCTGTGAAAATCTTAGTGGGTTGATTTGTGATAGCCTGTGAAAATCATAAAGTGGATTTTTGTTTGTGATAGCCCATGAAAATCATAAAATGGGATTTATTGTGGTGAGCCCATGAAAATCACAAGGAACTGTATAAGGTTGTTAAGGTGAACCTGTTAAAACCTTGTTATGGTGAAAGCCAAAATTACGAGGGTAGTAATTTTGAGAGTGGAATAGGTGTGGTTTTTTTTTTTTAAAAGCACCGAACCACTATAACCCCTTGTGCCTTGGGGTAAATGCTTTATTTATTATTATTTTTTTTTTGTGGCGAATGTTATTTATTTCATTCTTATGGTGAATGTTATTTATTTCATTCTTGTGGTGAAAGTTGTAATTATTTTATCTCCTCTTGCTAATTTGAAAGATTGATTTTAAAGACATTCGTGAAATAAGGTTGTCCAGCCTAATATTTTAAGTGAAGGTTATCCAACGAATTATTTAGAATCAATGTTTCAATACTTAGGCAATTGAGATTTTGTATTATGTATATGTTCCGCTTTTATTTTAATTATTTGGCATTGTCCTATTCATTCCCCCCCCCCCCCCTCTAGGACATCGATAGCTCAACTTTTCAAACATCACTTGAAATCTATTGTTTTGGGCTATCTTCTACACAACAGATTCGCACCTCATCTAGCCTTGTTTATCGTATTTTTCTTGGTCTCTTGAGGCTAAGGTATGATCAATTTTGTATTCCTATTAGGTCAAGATCATCTAAAGGTAAAAGGGTTGTTTTGGGTCAAGGGTTAAGGGTCACCAAGGCACTTATTTTACCTATACTCCATCTTTGCTTGTGTCTTCGGTCTTCACTTTCTAAAGGCTCAACCGACTTCGTGACACAACGACTCACGTGATTGACAAACGAGGGTGCAAAAATGAGTGCACTAACAATGACATCATCTCATGGGTTGGATGAGGAGGTAAAAGTGTAATTTTGGGTAAGGAGATGAGTATCAGAGTAAATGTAACTCAACCACATACTTAAGGTTCGAAAAATGAGAAACCCAATTGCTTGAGGGACACTTCCCGAAAGAGGGGGGAGTAATACAGGGCCAGTGACAACCTGGTTGTTGTCGGTCCCCACTTAGACTCCCTACTTTGGCAGGCAGCATCCTCCAAGCATGTGGAGGCTCTGCTGTGAGGGTTGCTGCTTCGAGGTTTCAGCCATTTCTCTGATTGTGCTTAGTTTTGGGCTTGGGTTTGGGATTGGTTTTAGGCTTAACTAGGTGAGTTGACTGGGTTGGCGTAATGTTGAGTGTGAAATATTGCATATTTTCCTCTATTTATACCTTAGTTTTATAAACATGATAGTGCTTAATCAATTTAATTATGCATGTTTTCATGTGCAAGGTGATTTTGAGAGCTTAAGGTCAAATTGATGCCAAAAGGAAGATTTATGCTCAAAAGATTACTAAATGAAGATTTGGAGATTTGGAAGTCATTAATAAAGAATTCACATGCCAAAGATCCAAGAAAACCAAGTGAAGAATGAAGAGAATCAAAGATTTGAAGTGAAGAAAAAGAATCCTGAAATTATCATGAAAACAAACATGTTCCTGAAATTGTCTTGAAAAATCGTATTCTGAAACTCCGAGTCTATTTTGAAAAACCGTGTAGAGTGGTAAATTTGAGGTGGTTTAAACTCTGAGTCTATTTTAAAAAACTGTGCAAAGTGCATAAATTTGAGGCGGTTTCTAGATTTTTCCAACTCGATACGAAAGTTAGAGTTCCACAATTATAAATAGGACTCCCTACGATGCTTTAAAGCATCTTCTAGGGTTTGAAAAGGTCTCAAGGAACATACACAAGGGTGGAGCAGCCGCCGAAGAGTTTTTTTTCTTCCCTAGTTTATTTTTCACGCTTTGTTTAAGAGATTTGGTTTCAATCATGTCTATGGTTGGCTAAACCTCTTAGCTAGGGCTAAGAAGTGAAGCTTGTAATGTGTTGGAAAGTTTATTTTGCTTTGATTCTTGTTCTTATTGAACTTTATCGATTTCTAATTTAATATTAGAGGAATATTTTCAGTTTTCTATGATTTATGGTGACTTAAATTACAATAGATGTTTTGATAGCTTTGGATATCTTCTTTTCCTGTTTTGAGATTGTGAGATTGGTAAATCTTGTTGTTCACCATCGTCTCTTGGGCATGGTAGGGTGATGGAATCCCTTCCAATCTTCACAATCATCTTACATTGAGAATTAGGTTAATGAAAAGTTCAGATTTGATTTAAATTGCTTTATCTTCCAATTGGATAGGATAGGACTCCAATTCCAATTGTGTTCCTTAAATTAAGTAAGGTAACATCTTGATAGCTACTAGTGGATCCTTGTACCCTAGTTCCCATATTTAATTAATAGTTTAAACATTATTCACAATTACTCTCTTTTATTCCATAATTCAGATTTACATCTTCTTCTAGTTCTAGTTCTAGTTCTTTTCAGAATATGTATAAGTTTAGTTCATGTGGATTCGACCTCGTTCTCCCAAGTTATGACTACATCGCAACCTTACACTTGTGGTTGTGAACAAGTTTTTGCAGCCATTGCCGGGGACTACGGCTACATTTTTCTAGAATTAATTGGTATTAGAGTTAGGTTATGATTAGGGTTTATTTTTCTGCTATGTTTTTAGGTTAGGATTTTTTCTAAAACTATTTTTAGAAACTAACATTGTTTTCTATTTTGTAGGATTCTAACATAGCAACTCGTATTCAGCAATTTTGTTCTAACCCTTTCTCTTATTTTTTCTAGATCTCTTATTTGTTTTAGTTTTTCTACTTTTCTTTTTAAGTTTTGTTGTTTAGTTACTTGAGGGCTGAGAGTGTTTCATGCCTAAGTGGGTCCGTGATAACACTCTACGTCTTTTGAATGAAGGAGGATTATTTGAAGGGTTGCCTATCCATCACAGGATTAGACACCACTTGAGACCCTTTGCGTCAATAGAAGTGATAGCTACAAATCAACCTCAACCTACAGTTGAGGAAGTTCAAGATGAAAATGAGGTGCATAATACACCCCCGTCTCGTACTCTTCGAGATTATTTACAACCGGCAGGGGTGAGTACACCTTCCTGCATGATATTTCCATTGAATGTAAGAACTATGGATATTAAACCAGGGATAATTCAACTCCTTCCTAAGTTTCATGAATTAGAATATGAAAGTCCATACTTGCATATGAAAGAGTTCTATGAAATTATATCTACATTATACTTCCCAAACATGTCTGAGGACACAGGTAGACTTAAATTGTTTCCTTTCTTTTTAAAAGAAAAGGCTAAGTCGTGGTTACATTCCTTAAGAC
The DNA here is from genome assembly GCA_030180095.1 of Magnolia changhungtana. Classification (NCBI taxonomy): domain Eukaryota; kingdom Viridiplantae; phylum Streptophyta; class Magnoliopsida; order Magnoliales; family Magnoliaceae; genus Magnolia; species Magnolia changhungtana. The sequence goes on from JASAUF010000638.1 coordinate 1,927,961, forward strand.
CAAGGTCCATTGGCATGTGGGCTGAGATGACGAGGGGGTTCCTTAAAAAGTTCTTCTCCTATCATAAAACAAATACCTTAAGGAAAGCAATCATGAATTTTGCACAAAAAGAGGATGAGACATTCTTCTAATGTTGGGAGCGATTTAAGGATCTCATAAATTCATGTCCACAACATAGCTATGAAACGTGGCGTATAACAAGCTTTTTCTATGAGGGATTGACCTCACCCATATGCTAATTTGTGAAGATGATGTATAATGGGGAATTCATGAATAAGGAAGTCGATGATGTGTGGGATTATTTTGATAAACTTATTGAAAACGCGTAATCATGGGATACCTCTTCAAGAATTACCACTTCTAAGCTTACTCAATCAAAGGAAATGAGATGAATTTTTATTTTAAAAGAAGAAGATGATATAAATGCAAGAGTGACCAAACTCACTTGAAAAGTCGAGTCCATGAAACTTAAGAAGGTAGAACCTGAAAAGGCTGCAAAAGTTATTTGTGTTATTTATGCTTATAATATACATACAACTGAGAATTTCCCAACAATTCCTACTTTTCAAGAGATATTAAATGAGCAATCAAATGTCGTAAACAACTACCAAAAAAATTTCAGTGGACCCACCTTAAATACATATAACTCAAGCTGGAGGAACCATCCAAACTTCAGTTGGAGGAACTGACAAACGACTACTCCTCAAGGGATCCTTGACCAATTTCTGAATCAAAGGTAACCTCAAGAGGATCTGGTCTTAAAACATATATGAAACTACGAGCTTTTTAATCAAGGTATGCTGCAAGCCTTTCAAGACCTTACAAAAGTCATATAAAGGCTTGAAACAAAAAATTCGATTAGGAAGAAAGGGATCCTTTCGGCTCAGCCTCTCCCCAACCCAAAACAACAATATGAAATTAGTGACCCAAGCTCTTCAGAACAGATGGAGCAGGTTAAGTCTATCACCACTCTTAGGAGTGGGAAGATAATTGACAAATCTATTCCGATGAGGGCTGAAAAGCCTAAGGACCCATAAATAGATGAGAATGATAGACCTAGCAATGCTCCACATGGGTTAGAATCGAAACCTGAAAGTAAGCTGATTGCGCCATTCCCTCAACAGTTGATTGCACCAAAACCTCTCACTAACTCTCAGGATATTCTAGAGGTGCTTAAGTAAGTGAAGGTTAACATCCCTCTACTGGATACCGTTAGACAAATCCCTTCATATGCCAAATTTCTGAAAGACTTATGTACGGCCAAAAGACTGAAAAACATACAAAAGAAAATTTTTTTGATAAAAAAAAGTGAGTGCCATCCTCAAGCAAGATGTACTATAAAAATATAAATATCCCAGTAGCCCAACTTTAAGACCCGTATCCTAGCCCGTACCGTTCCATAGGCCTCCGCGGTTGTCCCAGTCGAATTTCGGCGACCCGCGATCTGTTATCGGCTGTTGCGCGCGACCCTGAGTTGCATCCTATCGATCTGAGTAGGCTCGGCCCGAAACTTGTATCATTGCGACAACGCCGTCGCCACGGTTTCGACGCCCCGTCTCGCAGCTGAGGCTATAATCGGGCCAAGAGATGTGGGCCAGTATTCAGTTTGAGGAAAACACCACGTGTTGTAATTCGAGAGAATCCATCACATCAAATATCAAGTACACATCCCATCACTCTCATCACTCACACCCATCCCCAAGTACAATACTCATCCCCAAAGTCAACTCTCTCTCTTACATAAGTACGCCGATCACTCACTCACCCATCACTCACATCTCTCATCTCTCTCATCTCTCTTATCTCTCATTTCTCCCAAGCAAGCAATCATCCAAGCTCTATGAGAGGAGAAAGCTTAGTGTGGCCCACCTTCCTACACCCAATCCCACCATCCAAAGTCCATCTCAACAGTTAAAATTCACCTCTTGGAGCTCTAGATCGTGTTGGCGGAAGAAGGAAGAGAAAATCGACGGTGGGTGATTTTGTTTGGATTTGATGATTTGAGGCCCACTTGTGGTGGGACCCATCTTGATATATGCTTTATATAGAGGGGCCCATAGTGGTGGGGCCACTCCTCCACCCGATCTCTCTCTCTCTCTCTCTTTCATTTTTTGGATGGTATTGATGTGACCCACCTGATCAGCAAATCTAGGACGTCCAGTCCCTGGACGTGGTGTGTGGACCCCACCTTAATGTATTTTATATCCCAGCCGTCTAACAACTGTTGGACGGTGGGTACCTTCCATGATGTGTTTGTGATCCACACCATCCCCGCTGATGTGGACCCACCATCTTATATTTATTATATCTGCACCGTCCTGCAGAACTGGACGGTGGAGATCCACCCACCGTGATGTAAGCAGCAATGGATGACTGTAGAATGTCAGCAAGTTATGTGGGCCCATCACAATGTATGTGTTAAATCCAAGCCGTTCGTCCGTTTGAACTATATGAGGGACCCCACCTCTGACGAGTTTAATCCACACCGTCCATCTCTGTGGGGCCCACCTTGATGTGGTGTCCTATCTAGGTCATCCAGACCATCCAACGTCTGGACGTGAACCACCATGATGTGGTGTTTTATCCAGGTCATCCAGATCGTCCAGCGTCTGGACGTGAACCACCATGATGTATTGTTTCATCCACGACGTCCATCTACATGGACCACCTTGATGGATGTATTATATATCCACGCTGTCCACATGGTCTCACACGTGGGAAGGTGGGACCCACCCCACACGTAGGGCCAGCTACATCCAGACTGTCCATCTGGACGGTGGCCAGCAGGCCTAGATCCAATAAATAAATAAATAAATAAAATTATATATATTGCATATATCTGGTGGGGCCCACATGGGACCCACCTGTTAGGTTAATGGATTGGCTGGTGTACCTCACACCAGCTATATAGCTGGTCAATTGACATTAGCAAGTTCTGTGGGTCCCATTTGATGTATGTGATCCCTAAGCCATCCACCTGTTTTGCCAGCGTGGACACCATCGTGATGTATTTGTTTCATCCACACCGTCCATGCTGTGTTGGACGGCGCTGGACAATGTTTGGACAGTGTTGATCATCATTAGTGGGCCATGTACCCCATGGAATGATAGTGTTCAGTGATACACATGTTACACCTACAACTATTGAAATGATTTTTGGTGTGGTCCAAGCCCACTTGAGGCCCATTGGTGCGGCCCATCCATGAGGCCCATCATAATGTATATTTAAGGCCCATATGGTGGGGCCCACCTTGAATCTGAGGCCTATGGACAAGGCCCATTGTGATGTATTTGTGGCTTATGGGCAAGGCCCATTGTGATGTATTTGTGGCTTATGGGCAAGGCCCATTGTGGTATGTATTAGGCCTATGACGTGTGGCCCTTTTGATGTATTCGAGGCCCAGATACGTAGCCCATTTGATGCATATGAGACCCATGTGCAGGGCCCACTTGATGTGTATGAGGCCCATTGGTGCGGTACATTGATGCGGCCCACTTGATGTATATGAGGCCCATTGGTGCAGTCCATTAATGCGGCCCATAGTGATGTGTATGTAGCCCTTGTATGAGGCCCATTGGTGCGGTCCATTGATGCAGCCCACTTGATGTATTTAAGGCCTATGGGTTGCGGCCCATCATGATACGTATTAGGCTCATGGGTTGCGGCCCATCATGATGCATATTAGGCCCATGTGATGCAGCCCATCGTAACATGTATTAGGACCATGTGATGGGGCCCATCATGATGCGTATTAGGCCCATGTGATGCGGCCCACCATAACATGTATTAGGACCATGTGATGCGACCCATAGTGATGTGTATGTAGCCCTTGAATGAGGCCTGTTGTGATGTACGTTAGGCCATTGTGTGAGGCCATGGATCCACTATACGTTTGGCTCTATGTGGGCCACTCCTTGGGAGCAATGTTGGTTAAATGGCCACATTGATGGGCAATGATGGTTTAACGTCCACATTGTGACCTTCCCTTAGGCCTTGTTTGGCCGATCATCGAGGCCGATTTCGATTGTCGAGGCCGATTGTATAGGCCGATTATCGAGACTAGTTGTCGATACCGATTATGAGTATGCGACAACATAGCATCATGATACATGCCCATACGTATCATCTACATGTTTGTTATGAGATGTGGTTGACCATTGCATATGTCATTGGACAGGTTGTTACGAGACTCCCTGATAGGCGGAGATTGTCTCACATGAGCGCACAATATGCGTAGGATTAATGCATGACTAGATTGTATGATTCATACATCTTGCATTGTGTGTTGTGATTACTATATGCCCTAGCGACATCAGGTCCATAGCCTCCACAGTCATGTCATGGATGGCCAGATGGGATACCAGAAATATGTTACTAGCATCGGGCCGCCATAGATGGCCCTGGATGAAAATCTCTAAACCTCCTTAGTACCAGAAGACGCTCCATCGTCGAGACCAAGTGGATATATATAAGCACATGAGAGCCATATACCAGTAGGCCGCGTCTCCCACTGTGTCGTGGTCGGTTGGAAGGGAGTGTGGCCTTACTTGCCTGAGGGAGTAGGCATAGCTAGGATGAGTCTGACCAACTTGAGAAATGGGTCCGTTATCAACGAGTCAGGCCCAATATTGGTAGGCGGATAGTGAGGTCTCTTCCACTTACCCAGTTGTGTGCTTGATGGGGCGGTAGCTGGCGTAGAGTGTAGTAGACCCCGGTGATGATCCCAAAGATGTACAGTATTGATATGTGGACTTATTAAGCAGGAGGTGCATACTCATTCACTATCCACTCGGGCTAGTGGTGCGCAACTAAATGTTGTGTACCTTCATAATGACAAGGATTTCAGTTGGGGAGCGCGACTAACTTGAATCAGGAGTCTATTACATTGAGTTTGACTATCCAAATTTAGGTATGAGACTGGTCTGGATAGAAGTCCATTGCATTACATCCGCGACATATAGCATTTTGGGTTGCTATGTTTTATATGATATTGGCTTATTATGTTTTTGCATCGCATAAGATGGATAAGGCTGATGGTATTTATGGATTTACCAGCATGTTTTCATATTACTCTGATATTGTACGATTTATGAATTGCCAACATTTTCACTTACTCTGATATCTATATGCTTGGCACGTGCATCGCACACACTTTCACTACCCTCTAAGCTTTCTATAAGCTTATACATGATAGATGTGTGCAGGTGGCGTTAGGTCATAGTAACGTTGAGCTTGGAGTGTGCAGCGGACTCCTGGAGCTTTGATTTTGATATATGTATTTCCCTTTCAGCATTGTATTCAAATGATTATATTAGTGGATATGTGATGATGATGTTGCCTTTGTGATTTGAGTAAACTTGTGGTTATACTTATTACGAGTAAAATGTACATTGGAAAATCCTCTTTGTAGGATCCCAGGATCGGAATCTGGCATATGGACGTTGGAAGCCGAGAATGAGGTATTACAAAGGCTGTCGGCACCGAATTCGGCGATCGGGAATTTTGTGAGCTCGGTTTTCGAGTTTGGGACGTGACACCAACCATCACTTGTATAATTGGGAACCATTGGATTGAGCACGCACTTTTTAACTTGGGGATGAGCGTAAATCTAATCCCTTACTCGGTTTACGAACAACTGGGTCTAGGTGAATTAAAACCCACCCAGACCACATTACAACTTGATAATCGTTTAGTTCATGTACCGAGAGGGATGGTTGAGGATGTGTTGGTCTAAGTTGATAAATTCTACTATCCAGTAGATTTTATTGTCCTGATACTCAACCCATCAAAGATGTGAGTACTCAAATACCTGTCATTATTGGTCGCCCATTCTTTGTTACACCAAATGCTATCATTAATTGTAGGAATGAAATTATGAAATTATCTTTCGAAAATATGACATTGGAGCTCAACATCTTTTTCAACATGAACAAACGGTCAGAGGATGATGATAATACCCACAATATTAACATGATCGATTCTTTCGTGGAAGATAGAGCACTCTTGACTCTATACTATGACACTCTAGAGACGTGCTTGGCCCACTCCCCTGATTTAGATAATAACATGATTAGGGAGATGGATGCCTTGCTTGATGCTATGCCGGTACTTAAAATTAACCGGTGGAGGCCCCCAAACCGATGTAGTGCCTCTACTGTCTAGCCTCAAAGCACCGAAGCTTGACCTAAAACATTTGCCCGCCAATCTTAAATACGTCTATTTATGTTAAGATGAGACATAGTTGGTGGTGATCTCTTCCCACCTTGAGGAAGAACAAGAGAGCGTGCTCATTTCTACTCTCATTGAGCATAAAGGAGCTATTGGATGGTCGATTGCGGACCTCAAGGGAATTGACACTTTGATTTGTACTCACCACATCCATCTTGAGGATAATGCGAAAACCTCTCGACAACCACAACATTGACTTAATCCAAATATGAAAGAAGTGGTTAAGGCCGAGGTAATTAAGTTGTTGGATGTACGTATCATATACCCTATATCCGACAGTCAATGGGTGAGTCCAACTCAGGTAGTTCCTAAGAAATTCAGAATCACCATTGTAGCCAATGCCAACAATGAACTCGTGCCAACTAGAGTTACTATTGGTTGGAGAATGTGTATTGACTAAAGGAAGTTGAATACCGTCACAAGGAAGGACCACTTTCCTTTTCCCTTCATTGATCAAATTTTGGAAAGGCTAGTCGGTCACTCTTACTATTGCTTTCTTGACGGTTATATGTGATATAATCAGATAGAGATAGCCCTTGAAGATCAAGAGAAGACAATATTCACATGTCCCTTTGGCACCTTTACTTACCGAAGGATGTCATTTGGACTATATAATGCCACTGCTACTTTTCAGCGATGCATGTTAAGTATTTTTTCTAACATGGTGGGGCAATATTTAGAGGTCTTCATGGACGACTTCTCTATCTTTGGTCCATCCTTCAGCGAGTGTGTTGGAAAATCTTAAAAATGTGCTGAAACGATGTGAGGAAAAGAATATTTATTCAGATTATTCAACGAAGCACAAAAATGAGTTAAAGAGTCATGCAGAAGAAGAATATTTATATGTGATACCCTTGCCGTATGATCAAGAATGGCTAATGCACTATTCTGATAAGGCCACTGTTCAGTATCCTTGAACATGCATACATCGGTACAGATAACATTCTTAAACAACATGAGCATATAAGGAGGAACTATCTAGAGAGAGTTTATCTGATATTGTGGCTACTGAATCGGAGCTAGCTGAGCCGCTAGAAGGAATAACTGCAACTAAAAGAGAAAGAGAATGATGTAGCAATGATATAATATTAAGAATGAAGAAAATATAGACCATCTTCGAGAGTAGGTTGCGAAATAATTGGTGATGTAGAAGCCTCTATTTCCGAAGGTTCGAGAATATCTACGACAGTAATCGCAATATTAAAAGATAACTCCCTAGCCCCGGTACTCAAATCCAAAGTCGTCGACGTTGCCATGTCAACGAGATCAAAGGGAATTGGAGACCGCAAGCAACTGGTTGAAGGGTGGCAGGACGTGCAATTGTCATCCTTTCAACATGAACTTATTCAACAACAACTTTATTTTCTTTAGCAACCAATGGAATGTTTGAAGTATCTTGGTTCATCTCTATGCTTCGAGGAGAAACCAGCGCTTTCGTCGTCATCTGCACTTCTGGTGCATAAATTCCAGCCTCTCTCGATGATGAAACTTCTGCGATACCAGGAAGGGCTATGGGATCTTATTGAAGTGTATCAGTGACAACTACATGCGAAGGAGAATACAGAGCATCATAAGATACAAAAATATTCACGCCCAGGGAACAGCTGATAGTCGATTTGTTCTTCTTCGATGGGAGTGCTCACCCGAACAATTAGTGAAGAGGCACCTTGAATTTCCTCTTGAATTTCCATAACTGGAACATCTCCAATTTCGCCTTCTTCACCAATGTCCACCTCTTCATCTTCCCCCTGATTATCATCTTTCAACACGTCACCTTCATCAGTCAAACTTTCGCTAGAAGATGTCTCGCTAGTTTCAATTCCTTCAGAATAACTAGACGAGCTCTCCTCAGAAACTATTTGCTTACCCTTGGATGGAAGATCCACCTCGACAGGAGAGGATCCGACATCTCTGAGTGGAGGAGAAGCGGTTTGTTGGACCTGTACTTGAGGTGAAATAGATCTTGTCTGAGAACGGGTTCTCGGAGAAGAACGAATCGACCCTGCCGCAGGAGATATTGTAACTGTAGCTTGGTCCCTTACCCCTCGAGTAGGAGTATATAAAGTGGTAATTGGAACTTCAGGTTGATTTAGAGAAGCAGTTACGGCAGATTGTCTCTCTGATTGTCTTATGAGGTCTAAAGAAGACCCACAAGCAATCCACCCTTCGAAAGTATTAGTTGCCATTATCTTCCGAATGGGTTCCTCCAAGGAAATTTTTAAACAAACTTAACCAAGGGTAGCGACATGGTCTCTTTCAATGATATAACCAATGCCTTGTTCTGGCCTGTAGTTTCTTATCATGGGAGGGGGAATCATCAAGTTCAAGCCTCCTATGTTTGGATGCAGTGGTGGACGCATCAATTCCATCTTGTGCGATGCCTTGTTTTGGCCTGTAGTTTCTTATCATGGGAGGGGGAATCCAAATAGGCCAATCCACCAGGTAGCAATTACACACAAGATGGAATTGATGCGTCCACCACCACATCCAAATGTAGGAGGCTTGAACTTGATGATTGTAGAAGAACAAAGCGGGAGCAAAATTTTTTAACCAGCAACTGTTTCCATATTAGAGCCCAGTTACAAGGACCTACTCTGTAGCTCCTCATTATCCGAGTAACAGCCTCCCCGTCCTGTGGCACAGTTTGATCATAACCAAACTGTTGTGCAAACCTACTCGAGTAGTAAGGTTCACGCCAAAACTCACTCCCTTCTTGCAGGAGGAGACTACTCGATCTGATGCAGATGAAAAAGGTTTGTTATTATTGTTGTCTATCACGTCTTCAACTTGGTGAGACAGGGGGAATTGGAAAAAAATCAATAGAATTTATGCCTTCGATCTTGTCAACTACCCAGTCATATGTCTTCTTTATCCTTTTACACTGTTGATAGTGACATAGAGGTAGATGCTCTAGGTTGATGTAAGCTTTCTTATGGTTTCCGTACGTCCATGGAAAGTATAGACCCAGCCAACCAGAGAAGTAATGCCAGGCTGTATACACTGATGAGGCTCCGACGACTGGACTTGAACAATGTGTCGCAACATCCCCGAAGGCTCTATATATTGAACAAAGAACAAGAGGGGCTAATGAATATTTCCTACCTTCAGCCATCACTCCAGCAGCTACAAACAGAGTCGGTCGGATAGCATCTACCCATTTTGAACTTGGTAGTGTCATTAGACTGAGCCAATAAGCGAGGAAGGCAACTAATTCAATGTTGGAGTTATAATCTACCAAACTCTTTATTTTGCGCCAAGGTTCTCTAAATCCTGTGAATGGCTACCCAAGAAGTTGTGAAAAGAACAGAAGATGTCAAAAAATATATAATATAAAGATATATGCTTCTAAATATACACAGACGAAAAGAAGTCAGAGAATGTACCGCAAGTCTCTTGTGAAGTGCATAAGCCATTAGAAAGGTGATATCTTTCAGATGTCAGGAAATTTAGACATCTCCTGAAAGAGTTCTATGGTTGTTGCAAAAACCGAAGGAGATCTTTCGGGGTCGAAATAAGCAAATTCTTCATTGGTTGGGACAAATTCATCAAAGAAATGTCCCATGACAGGAAGTCCCGCCATGCGATGAAGATCCCATAAAGTTATGCTTACTTTACCTATGGGCAGATAGAAAGAGTTTGTCGTTGGAGATTAGTAGCCCTTATACACCATATCATCTGTGCAAAAATAGTTAGAAGTAGCCTCAATAGCACTATACAAACCAATGTCGACCAACACTTGTGTGTATTTCCTTAGAATAGCCTTCGCCCATGCATTATAGTAAAAGCGACGGGAAAGAAAGTCGCGCGTCTGAAACTCTTCGTTACCCCACAAAGAATCTCTATTACGAAAGTGTTGTTGAACGGTCTTGAAGTAGTGAGGGGGGTAAAGAGTATGATGATTGTAACATGGGATTAAGAATCACTTGTAGGATATTTGGCCCATATTCTGCTGCAATCCTCTCTCCAAAAGGAAGCCTTCCAAGATCTTTGGTTCCTTGATGACCCAATTGGCAATGAAAAGGAGTTTGTTTTGTGCCATTTAGTCAGTCAACTCGCTCTGAAGCATGGAGAGATGGCGATGAAGACTCATCAGGATAATAATTGTTTCATCCTCATAAGGATTTCTGAACTTGATCACCTCTTGTTGTATCTTGATACTATCCCATGTGTTTCGATATCACTTTTTACTGTGTTCCTTAATCTTCTCTTGTAGAATCCCTCCCTTGCTCTTCTTTGTCTTCTTCTTCTTCAAAAATGTAGGAGGAGGCGTAGATTCTACATGAGCAGGACGAGAGCTATCGGTGCAAAAGTTGGCTGTAGATTTCAATCAGGTCTCCCAATTAGATTCGCGGCCTTCTCTTGGTGGCTTCTCGATGTCCCCCATTATGATGGCGTTCTAAATTGGGCTAGTTAAAAGAAGAATGCGATCAGAGAAGTCAATAGTTGGAGGGACTGGTTCTCTAAAAAGAGAAGGTTGCTCATAGTCACTCAAACTTTCTTCTTGGGGCGATCTTCGATAGAGCGAGATTGAGGATTTGAAGACTAGGATTGTCAAGGAGTAGCTTGCTCCTTTAAGGAAATGCATTGTCTCTTGGTGCTGGCCATTGAGAACTGAAGAAGAAAATTTCGGCAGAGTTTGATGACTTAGAAAAATTTTGTAAAGTGTAGAGCTGTTGCGCGCAGAGAGCTGTTGCACGCAAAGGTTCATTGTGCTGAAAGGCAGTTGCAGGCAAAATTGTCTTGACTTTGGAAGAAGGAATGATGGAATGATTCGCCAACTTCTGCTTATATAGTGACTGGACCCGGGCCTGTTACACGGACCCGATAATGCAATGAATATGCTTTGCGCGCAATGGATCATATGAAGTAAATATTGAAATATTAGTTGATCCTCCATTTAACTCGAAAGAAAAGATTAAATGAAGGATCAAGGAGGCATCTATTCGAGCATAAATTAAAGAAGAAAATTGAAGATTGGGAACCAATATACTTTGGTTGCACGGTGCGCAACAGAATGAAGATCAAGGTTCATTGCACGATGCGTAATAGAAATGTGTCCCTCGCGCAATGGGATTTGGTAATGATCTATTGCACCCTGCTCAATGGGACACATCTTTCACACAATAAGAAGCCATTGCGCGAAATATAGGGTTTACACATATGGTTGCCTATAAATACCCCTCTCCTCTCTTCATTTGACACAAACGAAGACTCCGGGAACCAGCAGAAGACCAGAGAATTTTTCAGATCTTGCAAGATACAGGAGGATACCTGTTGCGCGACACGCAATAGGGCGACCGCTCAATGGACCTGGGGTTCATCATATGGCGCGCAACAGGGTTGTTGCGCGCACAATGACTCATTGCTTATGATTTATATATTCACAATTCTCTCGGAAGTGTTGATCGATTCTAAAGGAAAAGAACTTCTAAGGGATTAGAAGATTGATCAAGGGAATACGTTTTCGCACAATAACTTTTGCATTTGGAAGATCACGCCACGAATCGAAATGCTGCCGAAATCGATATTTGAATAGATTTAATTATTGTATTTTGTAACTAAACACTTTATTTTAGAATCAAGGGAAGCACAAGGATATAAATGAATTCTGGAATTAATAAAAATATTTTCTGATGATTGTTCTATTATTCTTTATTTGTTATTATTGAATAAGATCTCCCCCAAATAAATACATTCATTTCTTGTCGAAACAGGTCCGAAGAGCACAAGTTACTTATTTTACATTGCGATTTCGAATTATGGAGAGGTTGGGTTGGAAAAGTCTCTTTCTCTCTAATCATTAAGTGTGACTCAATCCTGTGAATGGACTTGCTAAGGTCCTGGAATGCTTACAAAGTGTTCTAATTGAAGAGCTCTTGGTTTTGAATGTGTTTGAGAACCGGATCCTCTTAGGATCTTTGTTGATTTGTATTGGCTGATTGACCACTCCTCCAACTGAAGTTGGGATGGTTCTTCCAACTAGAGTTGTGTGTATTTGAGATGGGGGTGTTGAATAGCCTTTGATAGTTGTTCATGGCATTCGATTGCTCATGTAACAACCCTTGAAAGACAGGAATGGTAGGACAATCCCTTGTCAAGTGTACATTAATGGCATAAACACCACATACAACTTCGATGGTCTCCTTAAGTTTGACCATCTTTACCTTCTTTAGTTCCATGGCCTTAATTTTTCTTGTAAGGTTGGCCACCCTTGCACTTATGCCGTCCTCTTCCTACAAAACATATATTCCTCCATTTTATCTTGATTGATTGGGCCTATAAGTCGAGGCTTTTGTGGAGGTGTCCTACGACTGGGCATTCTCAGCAAGTAGATCAAAATAGTCCCACGTGTCATCAACTGCTTTATTCATAAACTCCCCATTACACATCATCTCTACGAATTGGCGCATGGGCGAAGTCAGTCCATCATAGAAAAAGCTTATGACACTCCATATTTCATAGCCATGATGGGGGCAAGAGTTTAGAAGATCCTTGAATCTCTCCCAACAATAGAAAAAGGTCTCTTCCTCTTTTTGGGAGAAATTCATGATCACTTTCCTCAATGTGTTGGTCTTGTGAACCGGAAAAACTTTTTAAGGAACACCTGGGTCATCTCAGCCCAAGTCTCTATTGATCTTGCTCGAAGGGCATGTAACCATGACTTGGCCCTTCTCTTTCAAAGAGAAAGGGAATAATTTAAGCCTTATGATGTCATCAGATACATTCGGGAAGTGCAAGGTTGCTATTATCTCATTAAATTCTTTGAGATGTAGATATGGACTTTCAGAATAAAGCCCATGAAACTTCGGAAGTAGTTGATCACTCCTGGTTTAAAATCCACGTTTCCTACATTATGTGGAAACACTATGTGTGAAGGTGTACTTGCCTTTGCTGGTTGGAGATAGTCTTTGTGAGACCCGTATCCTAACCTGTACCGTTCCGTATGCCTCCTCAGTCCTCTCGGTCGATTTTTGGCGACCGCGACCTGTAGATTTCATTTGCGTTCGACCCTGAATCACACCCTGTACACCCGAGTCGGTTCGACCTGAGACTTATACCATTACGACCGCATCGTCGCCGCGGTTCCGACGCCGCGTCTCGTGCGCCAATCTGACGTCTAGATCATAAGTTGTGGCTCGCGCACTGTAAAAGTCGTGGATCGCATATTACGGGACCCACTTATCACATGGCACCATTCCCGACTGGGGTAACATCACCCAAAGTCATCATTGCTTTTTAGTCAAAGCATTGATTGTCTTACATCTCATTATGGCATGCCTCCTTACAATTCACGATGGACTTATAAAGCCATCATTACATATCTCTCTCTCTCCTTCTCTATTTCTATTCCTTGCAATCTCTAACCGTCCATGGAAGCTCCCAACTTCAAGCTTTAGCCTCTCCTAATCCAACCCTCCAAACTCCATCTCCACCATTAAAATCCCTCCCTTGAAGTTGAGAAGACCGAAGGTGGAAGAAGAAGGAGATCTAGAGCCTTGAAGTGGCTGCCTCTCTCTCTCTCTCTCTCTCTCTCTCTCTATGACCATGTGGCCCACCTGATTTGCCAGTTCCATCCAGTCGTCCAGCCGGGACGGTGGAGCCCACCTGATTTATGTGTTACATCTGCACCGTCCATTGTTGGACGGTGCTATGCAAGGGCCACCATGATGTATCTGTATATGTGACCCACCGTGATGTGTGGATTTGATCCACACCGTCCATCTGGTGGACGCTGCTAGACAGCTGTCCAGCAGCCGTGGGGCCACATGATATATGTGTTATATCCACCGTCCATCCCTGTGAGGCCCTACCACAATGATGTATGTGTTTCACCTCGCTGTCCATCGGTTTTGGCAGCTGTGGGCCCACCCCACACGTGTTGCATGTGCGAGGGGTGGGGCCACCTTGTTTGTATCTGTGTGGCATCCAACTGTCCACCCGTTTGGGGATGTGGACCCCACCTTGAATAGATATATTGAATATCCAGACCGTACAGAGGTATGGACGTGGTGTGGTCGTGGAGCCCACCATGCTGTATGGGTTTTACCTGCACCGTCCGTGCAGGGGGACCCACCATGATGTGTCCCATCCAGCTGTCCACCTAGGAGATCATTTGGTAACGTGGCCCCACCAGGACGTGCGTTATTTCGTGATCGTCCGTCAGGTGAACGCCCATGGCCTGGACGTTAGCCACAAGCCAGAGAGATAAATAAATAAAAGATTATTTCTTTTATATATATTAAATATTATATGGTTACGGGGAGGGTGGCCTGCAAGTGGGACCCATCCCTCTTTTTTTTTTTTAAGGCTGCAATGAAGCAGCAGCAGCAGGTGTAGCTGCCGTTTCTACGTCAGCTAGGGTCCGTGGAATCAATCCACGTCGTCCATCCATTGGACGGGTCACACCACATTGCAGGTGTTGGTGGGACCCACCCCACGTGTGGGATACACCTTGATGCGTGTGTGTACACACACACATATATATAGTATATATTACTGTCCAGGCCGTCCAGGGCGTGGACTGTTGATATATATATTTACATATTATATTATATTATATTATATTATATTATATTATATTATATTATGTTATTATAGTATATATATTATATTATATGTATTATATATTATATTATATTATATAACACATACATGATGGTGGGGCCTATATGAGACCCACCTCTGCTTTTTCTAGTGCAGAAGCTGCATGTACCGCAGCTATGTAGCTACTCCTTCGGATGACAGCAAGCCCATTGGCCCCACACTGATGCATGTATTTTATTTACACCGTCCACTGTCTGGATAATGGGGCCCACCATGATGCATACATTGTATCCAAACCGTCCAACCATATTGAGATATCATTTTATGACATGAATAAAAGGATGGGTCAGATCTAAAGTTCAAGTGGATCCTCTCCCCCCCCCAGACAGTGGGGCCCACCATGATGCATACATTGTATCCAAACCGTCCAACCATATTGAGATATCATTTTATGACATGAATAAAAGGATGGGTCAGATCTAAAGTTCAAGTGGATCCTCTCCCCCCCCCCAAACCATTTAAATAGTGGAATGTGACATCCACTGTTCAAACTCCAGGGCCACAGTAGTTTCCAATCAAACTGATATTGTTTTCATTTCATCTATCTCTATGTTAACTTATGAATAGGTCGGATCTAAAAAAAAAAAAAAAAAAACACATAAGGGTGGGCCCGATTTGATATTCATGAGGCCCATTGGTGCTGCCCGATTTGATATACATGAGGCCCATTAGTGGGCCCGATTTGATATACATGATGCCCATTGGTGCTGCCCAATTTGATATACATGAGGCCCATTTGTGCGGCCCGATTTGATATACATGAAGCCCATTGGTGCGGCCCGTCCATGAGGCCCATCATGATGTTTTTGGCCCATAGGCAGGGCCCACCTGTTTGTATTGTCAGGCCCATGTACTGAAGCCCACTTGATGTATGAGGCCTAGTATTGAGGCCCGTACGATGAGGCCCATATGATATACTTGAGGCTCAGGTGCAAGGCCTGCTTGTTGTGTATTCGAGGCCGATGTGACATAAATGAGGACCATCATAATTATATGTGAGGCCATGAAGCCTACTAAATGTTTAGCCCTATGTAGGCCACTCCTTGAGAGTAATGTTGGTCAGATGTCCACATTGTGACCTTCCCGATTCCGATTATCATAATTGATTTGCCGTTCTGATCATCGATCGATTCCGATTGTTGTAACCGATTGCCGATTCCGATCGACGTGACCGATTAGTCGATTCTGATTATCGATCTATACTGATTGACGTGACCAATTTGCCGATTCTAATCATCGATCGATCCCGATTGTCATGACTGAATGCCGATTCCGATTATCATGGCTGATTGCCGATTTTGATCGACTTGACCGATTTGCCGATTCTAATTATCGATCGATTCCGATTGTCGTGACCAACTGCCGATTCCGATCGACGTGAACGATTTGCCGATTCTGATTATTGATCGATTTCGATTGTCATGACCGATTGCTAATTGCAATCGACGTGACTGATTTGTCGATTCTAATTATCGATTTATCCCGATTGATGTGACCGATTTACTGATTCTAACTATCAATCGATCCCGATTGTCGTGGCCGAATGCTGATTTCGATTGACGTGACCGATTTGCTGATTCTGATTACCCATCGATTCCAATTGTCGTGACCGATTGCCGATTTTCGATTGACGTGACCGATTTGCCGATTCCAATTATCAATTAATTTTGATTATCGAGGCCAGGTATCGAGGCTGACTCCGTTTGTTGAGGCCAATTTTGAGTGTCGATTTCGATTGTTGAGGCCGATTGTCGAGACCTATATGATGACCCATAGTTGAGGCCCATTGTTATGTGTATTCAGCCTGTGTGATGTATATGCAGCCTGTGTTTAAGCCTAATGTGATGTATACGTGGCCAGTATTTGAGACCCATTGTGATGTGTATTCAACCCATGTTTAAGGCCTATGTGATGAGGCCCATTGTGATGCTTTTTGAGGGCCAGGAGATATAGCTCATTATGATATATGTTAGGCCCATGTGAGGGGCCCATCGTGACATATATTAAACTCTTGAGTGAGGCCCATGGTGTTGTGTATTAGGTCCTTGTGCGAGGCCATAGGTCCACTATATGTTAAACTCTATGTGGGCTATTCCTCGGGGACGATGTTGGTTAAATGTCCACATTGTCGAGGCCGATTGTTGATACAGGTTATTGATACCGACCATGAGTATGTGACAACATAACATCATGATACATGCTCATACGCATCATCTGCATGTTGTCATGAGACTCCCTGATAGGTGGAGATTATTTTACATGAGCGCATGGTATGTGTAGCATGGATGCATGACTAGATTGTATGACTCATGCATCTTGCATTGTGTGTTGAGATTACTATACGCATTAGCGACACCAGGGCCATAGCCTCCACAGGCATATCGTGGATGGCCAGGTGGGACACTGAAAATCTGTTCTAGCATCGGGCTGCCATAGATGGCCCTGGTTGAAAATCCCTAAACCCTCTTGGTACTAGAGGACGCCCCAACGTCGAGACCGAGTGGATACATGAGTGCCCGAGTGCTGAATACCAGGAGGCCGCGTCTCCTACTATGTCGTGGTCGGTTGGGAGGGGGTGTGGTCTTACCCGCCTAAGTGTAGGGGGCATTGTTAAGCTGAGTCTGACCAGCTCGAGGAATGAGTCTGCTATCAATGTGCCGAATAGGTATTGGCAGACTATTGGCCAGGCGGATAGTGAGGTTTCTTACGCTCACTTGGACAGTGTGGCTGGGAGAGCGGCAGTGCCATTTGGAGCGTACTAAACCCCGGTGATGATCTCAGAGAGGAACCGTACTGATATGTGGACTTATCAAGTAGGAGTTGCATGCTCATTCATTCATTCACTATCCACTCGGGCTGGTGGTGTGCAACTAATTGTTGTATACCTTCGTTATGACAAGGATTTCGGTTAGGGCGCACGACTAACCTGAGATAAGGAGTTTACCACATTGAGTTTGACTATCCAAATTTAGGTATGAGACTGATTTGGATAAAAGTTCCTTATGATGGACCCCGTAGCCTGTGATACTACGTACTATCATCTCGGCTTCACACTTCAGCTGGGTCATTTCATTCGCACCGCATATTGCATTGCATCATCAGCATCTGATATTTGACTTATTGTCCCTGCATTGCACAGCTGATCTACATTGCTTCATCGGTATATGATATTGTTTTTATTATATTTTTGCATCGCACAGCCTGGATAAGGCTGATGGTATTTGTGGGCCTATCAGTATGTTTTCGCATTACTCTGATAATTTATGAACTTGCCAGTATTTCTGATATCGTATGATTTATGGGCTTGTTAGTATTTTCGCTTACTCTGATTACTCTGATATTGCTTACTTGGCACTTGCCTTGCGCACACACTTTCACCACCCACTAAGCTTTCTATAAGCTTATGCATGATAGATGCGTGCAGGTGGCGTTAGGTTACAGCAGCGTTGAGCTTGGAGCGTGCAGCGGTCTTCTGGAGATTGATTTTCGATTATGTATTTTCCTTTCAGCATTGTACTCAAATGATTATATTAGTGAATATGTGATGATGTTGCTTTGTGATTTGGGTAAGCTTGTGGTTATGCTTATTACGAGATAAATGTACGTTGAAAAATCCTCCTTGTAGGATCCCAGGATCGGGATCTGGCATATGTACGTTAGGAGTCGAGAATGGAGTACTACGGAGGCTGTCGGCACCGGATTCGGCGATCGGGATTCCTGTGAATCCGATTTTCTGGGTTTGGGGTGTGACAGTCTCTCAATGTTCTTAGTGCAAGGGCATTGTGCACCTCATCTCATCTTAGTGTCCCTCAACTTGTTGGTGCGGTTGATTCGCAGCCATAGTTTTTGTCAACTCAGGTGATCTTAGATGATATCTAATCCGGTGATGAATAGGCAATCCTTCGACCAATCCTCCACTTAAGAGTCATAGAGTATTGTCACAGACCCACTTGGTCATGAAACACTCCCAGCCCTCAAGTTCTAAAACCAAAATCTAAGAAGAACTACAAAAATAAGAAATCCAAACATAGAAGTTGGAAAGGAGTTACCGAATCAGGAGTGCTATGTTAGTAGCTAAAAAATAGAAAAACAGATTAGTTCTAAAAACGCAACAGAAACAAATCCTAATCCTATAATAATTTCAACACTAATCAATTTTAGAAAAACACAACCAAAGTCCCTGGCAACGGCGTCAAAAATTTGTTCACAACCCCAATTGTAGGGCTTAGTAATAACTCAGTGAGACCGAGATCGAATCCACAAGGACTTAACCTGTACATGTTCTGAAAATAACTAGAACTGGAACTAGTGATCTAAAATCTGGAATTTTGGAGAAAAAATTGTTGTAAATTGAATCTATCAAAGTAATGGAAACTATAACGCTAAGGATTCACTTGTAGTTATTATGATGCTACTTGATTCAATAGAAGCACAACTGAAATCAAAGTCATATTCTATCCAGTTGGAAGATATGGAGCAATTAAATTATCATGTGATGCTAAATTTCATTGAATTAGTTCACACATGAAGCACCAATCTCATGATCGTAGGGAATTCATGCATCAACCATGCCCATGTACGATGGTGGATCACGGATTTTACATATCACATGATTGACGATCGTAAAATGAATAAGAAGATATCAAAAGCTTCCCAAGCATCTATTGTAATTTCAGTCATAATAAATTGTAAAAAACAGGAAATATTTCTTCATTCAAACTAGAAATCAATGAAAGTTCAATATAAACTTAAATCAAAGTATAATAACCGTCAAAATAAACTACAAATTTCACCTCTTAGCTCTAACTAAGATATTAACTAACTAAAGACATGATTAAGCTAAAACTCATAAAGAAAAACATGAAAAACTAAGGAAGAAGAAAGAACTCCTTAAAAGCTGCTACACACTTGGCTCTACTCCTCTAAACTTAATTCGTGCTTAGAATTCCTTGGAGAACTCAAATATATGGGTTTTGTGTTCGTGCCTCAATTTTACTCACTTTGCGCACCTTCGTTGGCAATTCGGTGCCATCGAAGGTCTGTGTTCGGGTTAAATTTGAATTGGAAACTTCGCACCAATCGCACTGCGTAAGTCTTCGATGTCATCGGCCGATCTTCGATGTCATCGAACAGGTGTCGATGTTATCGAACAATTTCTCGATGTAATCAGAAATGGTCTAAAACTATCCAGCAAGTTAAGTTTGAAAATATGGAAATTCTCCATGTCATCGAAGTAGCTTTGATGACATCGAACTTATGCTTTGATAGAATCAAAAGGTCTTCGATGGAATCAAATTTTGTCCTGGAATACAAGATGATTACATCTGTGTTAGCGCAACCATACTTTAATCCATGGAAATGTTTGTTACAATCAAAGTGTTAAAAAAAAAAAACTTAATTGGTAGAAGGATAACCCGAGGGGAGTTATGAACCTTCGATTTCCTCTAAAATCATAAATTAAATATGGGACAGCTGACCTGAACCTCCGGTGTTAGCTTGATTGTCCCGAAATGCAAGATGATTACATTGGTGTTAGCACAACCATACTTCAATCCATGGAAAAGTTTATTAAAATCAAAGTGTTAAAATAAAAAACTTGATTGGTAGAAGGATAACCTAGGTGGTTCTAGTTCGGGACACCTGTAAGCCTAATACATTTGTAATGCGTGAGATCCATAAAGCCACAAAATGCACATGCAACTACCCGTTACAAATGACATGTCTTACAAGCAATGCTATGGGATCATGCAACATTGAGAACTACCTTTACGTATCTAACTAGGTTAGCATTGAGAACTACCTTTACATATCTAACAAGGTTATCCTCGTTAAGGCTGTATAAAGTGCAAGGGCTCTATCCATAAAAAAATCAGACTCACAAACATAACCTTTGTTAAAAGGGGGCATCCGTAGACGCCCCACTTTAAAATGAGAGGTAATCTTGCCTATCGACTTTAGTGGGCCCCAACCGAGGTAGTTTTACGGCTAAAAGCACACCCCGGAGGAGTCCACCTCATCTTATCAGCCAAAGCCAAGGTGCGCAAGTAACAAAAAGGGTGAGGGAGTGATGCAACAAGTTCACCCACCGAGCATGTTACATTAAAAAAAATGAGCGAATACCATTCTAGGATTACCCATAGACCATGTTAAATTAATATCCTAGATACGATGGTGTAAGGACGGTTCTTAAACCCTACACAATAGGGCTAGGTGTTATTTATTTACTTTTTGCCTGTCCGGAATCTTAAACTCCATGAAGCATGACTAAATGCAACAATGTCAAAACTATGCTAGATTTCCCTTAAAAACTAAAAAATCTAATAAAATAGAGACGTGCGTCATACATGCACAAACGGGTGCCTAATTCCTTCCTTTTCTTTAACAATATTCTTACCTATGATTTATAGACCAACTGCATGAGTCACTTAAATTGGGATAGGACGATTATTAAGCGATTCTACAATTTCTAGCCTATCGTAAAGTCCAAACTTCATTTGGCTAGTGATTCCTTAAAGTTAAATGCATTTTTATACGTAAGTTAACTCCACATTTAAATCAAACCAAAATAAGAATGAAAAAGCCAAGAAAATAAGGGCATCATTCCGCCGTGCATGTTCGTGCAAGCGTTCGTAGTTTCCAATGGCAGCCATTCAATCCGTGTTGTTTCACGTGTCGTGGGCGGCACGAGTTTTTGGATCTGCTTGATTTCTAGTGTCCTATCTTATCATGAGGTCCAGAAACTAGCGGATGGAGTGGATTTCTTACGGGCACGTCTATGGGTCCCATGTAGCTTCCAACCACAGGAACTTTCCGTGTCATTTGTTCTGGTTGAGAGTCCAATCATCAATCAAGAATATCCATTATGTCCACCCAATTTTCATAGGCCACCTCATAACTATACGGACTGGATGACTATAACATTCCGATCAGACTGAATGGTGAGGACCGTTTATAAAAATAGGTACAATTAGCATTTTGAACCATACATTTGGTGGGACCTATACTAGGTTGCTTGAAGTATTAAGAAATCACTTCCATCAGATGATCCTAACCATCATATTTTCAACTTTGATATAAATGGCTATAAGAAAGAAGACCAACACTTGGACAGTTAGGATCATCCAATGTGTATGATATTTGGATTGAGACTCATGAACATTCAAAAGGAAATAATGGACGGCCAAGATTGATTGATCGGGCGTTCTACGATTCCAAACGAAAATCAATAGAGAAATTTGGGTCCTCCCAGGATGACAGGAAAATGAGAAGGAAATTTTCTTGAAACCATATAATAATTCTCTATAACCAACTATCCCACATTGGAAACGATTTCCGTGCACACAGTGTACACCAAGAGTCAGTGCAACCACTATGATCTCCCACCGTACAAACATGTTGGCTGGGAATCCAAAAAAACGTATATCAGATCATACTTTTGGATTTGTTAGAATATGTTTTGGATTCCTGCCTATCGTATTAAATGGTCGAAGATAAGTGTCTACTGACTCTTGGTGCACACAGTGTGCATACAGTGCTTTCCCTGTTTTTTTTTTTTTTTTTTAAGAGTAGACATTAAAAAATAAAATAAAAAAAGTCATCCACATTGCCTTCTTTTGAAATTTCTCTTATTCAGCATCTTTGCTATCAAAACTTTCAGTCTCCTTGCACCAGCTCCAGGCTTCAGAACTCCCAACTCCTCACCCCTACCAAAATCTGTGCACCTCCCGGAGCTCTCTCCCCTCCCTGAACACCACCCACCAAACGCGAATAGCCCGTCCCGCTTTCTGAGCAATTCACCGTCAATCCTATCAAGCACTGGGTCGTCTTTCTTGAACTTGCGAGAAAATGGGGCATTGCTTAAGATTATTCTCCTGTAATCTTTCAATCCGAGTGACCTCGGGTGCTGCTTAGGTGGTGTGTCCCATGCAATGTAGTGGAGATCGTGATTGACGGTTGTGTTCTTGTAATCGTTGGAGTTGCAGATGAGTGTTTGGAAGTATCCCTCGGGAGATGATACGAAGTTAGTATAGTAAAGAAGAAGAGTTCTCGGGAGATTGTCCCACCCCACTACACAGTACTCTGAAAAAGATCTTGATAATATCATCCAAGCCGAACCTGTATATGAATGTATGCGTTGGATGAGATCCAGAACTGGTATCCGGTAACTCTTAGGTGCTCATAAATTGCAGCGTATTTAAATATGAGTGTACACGTATTCAATGGTCATCTAGTGCACCATAACCTTATAGCTAATGGTACGTCTTTCTAACTTTATTTTATTTGAAAAGGGTAATTTTTTACTACATACCCGATGACGTACCAACCACCTTTTTTTATTCAACCCGAACAAAACCTAACTTATCAAACTAAACCTTTAACTGTATAAACGAACTCATAAAGATGAAAATACCCCTACTTTTTTCGACTGCTTTATCCAAAAAACTAGGGGTATTTTTGTCTAAAACCCTCTTTCTGTACCCTAAAAGTTTACTTTCGTAGGGTATCGAAATAAAAGAAGGCATACAAGGGAAGAGTCTAAGGTGCAAATTTTTTCATTTGAAAAGGAGTTATCTTTTGTTATAAATAAAAGATTTTAAAGGTAGAGAAAAAAATAATAATAATTTAAGTTTCTCTCTTCTTTCCTATTATCTCTTGTTTCCTACTCGGTCTCTTATTTTCCCATTCTCATCTTTTCAATTCCGTCTCTTCTTTCTTATTTCCACACTAATTATGGCAGAATACATTTGAAGAATGGTCCGGATCAGATCCATGAAGATGTTTGAGATCATGCACATAGAGCGGGACAGAGAATTATTGCTGGCCTTGTATTAAATGGTTGTATAAAAACAATATTAAAAGCTTAAGATAAATAAAACGGCCATCCTGACTCGTAAATATACCAACCCTTGAGAAGAATGTCACCACCCTATTATGAAGATTTTACAAAATTATTTTATGGATGGAAACTCAACCATAATTTAAAAAGTTGAAGAAACAGGACTCAAGTGAGTCGATTCAGCTTTATTAGATTTCATCAAGACTCAAGAAAAAATCAGATCCAGTTACGAATCAGAGCCTTGTAAAACTCGTGAAAAACTTACCACAACGCAAACGACAATGAGCTAAACCAGAAAAAAAAAAAAAAAAAAAGAAAAAAAAGAAAAAAGAAAAGAAAAGCCACCACTTGATAAAACTTGAATGGACTCAGATTCACAAATCGACACTGTTTATATATTACAAGTGGATACGGTACGTGCAACACGCATATAGAGAGAGCAGTGATTTGCGAAGTTCAAGGGTCACTTATTTGGAACATTCAATCCATACGAAAGGTGGTGCTTATCATAAACAACACCTGGTACAACACTTGACCAAATCACTCATGGCCACACCTATACATTAGCGGTCTATTGATTTAGACGTTGTCGCTGGCCTGATGATCAGTATGCCATCCTGATTTTTGCAAAGGTGGTCTTTATAATTTGGTTGTTCTAAGTTACACATTTGGTGGAAAGGAGTGCCATTGTGTATGAAGTGAGGCAAACAATTTCATTAATTAAGATTACTGAAAAGGTTTATTTATTTATTTTTATTTTTTATTTTTAATGAGCCACCGCGCGGCCTTCTTAACCATCCTAAAAAAATTCCTTAGATATTGTTGGGGAAAAATATGACAAGTCGGTAAGTCGGCTTATGGAATGGACCAACTCTACAGACATGGCCCGGGCTCCCTAGGCGTTGAGCTTAACTAAGGCCTACATGTCAAGAACCAATAGGCGCCGAGCCAAGAGCCAAGGCCTCCAAGGCCACTTCATACCGACCCGTTTCATGGGTCGGATATCAATCAGACATAAGCCGACTAGGCCTTGGCCCAACCTCAGTCCGATCTATCTTTTAGGTCGGCCAATGGGGCGCTCATCAGGTAATTATAGGTCGATTATGGATCGACTGTGCCTAGTCTAATAGCTGACAAAGGGTCAGCCATTCATCAACATCGACATGAGCCCATATACAAAGAGGCTCGGCCAGCGTGAACCATCTAAGAACACCAATGCTCCAAGAATGATCGATGGCTAGCCGAGCCCTGCCACTTGGTTTTTATGCTCAATGTCATATCTCGCCTTTAGCCTAACCAAGGAGACGTATCGAGATGAAAGATTTCCTTCCCGAGATCCTCAGAAGGCACCATCCGATCCCGAAAATCTAGGAGATCGAAGATCTCGGGATCAGCTTGGATAAAGAACCCAAATCTCCTCCAAATTAGAGAAAGATCCCAAATACATAGGATTACACCTCCTCTATAAGTAAGAAACGCCTAATGGTGAAAGGTACACACACATTTTCACCCTCAAACCCCTTTATTCTAAGACCCAGATTTTGACTTTGGCATCGGAGGGTCCCCTGTACAAAACAGGGTCTCCTTTGCCTTCTTCCTGTGCAGGTAAAAAGGGGGTGAGCCGAAAACAACATCAACAGTTTGGCGCCGTCTGTAGGAACGACATTACAAGTCGTTTTCGCTCTACCAAAACACTACAGAACTTGCCATGGCAAGAGGGAAAAAGAAAGTGCAATCCCCTTATGAGGTGACCTTGATCGCGACCCTGCCAGCGGCCGGTCATGCCCCACGACCCGCGGACCAGCCAGCACAACAAGAGGCTTGCTAGGGTTCTCTAGCCCGTCAAGTAACCTTCGGTTCGACTACGTGCACTCAGCGGAATTGTGGAAATGGTTGACGTGATGCTTGGAAAAAAGACATCAGATCCGACCTGGACTACATGAGACAAATGTTAGAACAAATGTAAGCAAGCGAAGGAGCATAACCCGAGAGAAGGGTGATCGAGTGACGTTCACCAGGTCACTTATCCGCGGCCTTCTGGCCCTCGAGCAGTTCCCCAGCTGAGTCAGCACTAAAATCTGGCTGAGCCGGCTCCGACTCATATTTCGGGGACCGTCCCTCTCCCCGCATCTGACCTTCGACATGAGATCGATCGGACGAGGTGCAATCGGCCCCCGGCCGAAGGAACTGCAGATAACGAAGAGCCGTGGAAGATTGAGATCCAGAATCTGTAGAAACAGATTGCAGATATGAAGCAGAATCACTCAGCTAACCCTACTGGAAGGGAGGAGACTGAATCCCCCTTTATAGTCGATGTAATGCAAGCCTGACTACCAGATAGGTTTCGCCTGCCGCAGATCGCGCTCTACACCGGAAAAGCCGATCCAACTGAACATGTAGAGTCCTTTAGGATCTATATGGAGTTACATGATGCATTGGACGCGGTTATGTGCCAAGCCTTCTCGCTTACCCTGTCCGACGTTGCCCGACTTTGGTTAAAGCAACTGAAGCCGAAGTCCATCAGCTCGTTCACCGAGCTCAGTGAGGCGTTCTTCACGAATTTCATCGGAGGTAAAAAGAAGCTGAAGGCACCGGCACATTTGAACGATATAGTCCAGAAAGATGGGGAACTCCTCAAGGACTACATCAGACACTTCAATCTTGAAGCCCTACAAGTTCAGAAGCATTCAGACGAGACAGCCCTGAATGCCATCATGCAGGGATTAAGAGATAAACCTTTCCACTTCTCCCTGGACAAAAACCATCCTTCAACATTGGCCGAGTTCATGAACCGGTCCCAGAAGTACGCCGACGTCAAAGAATCCAGAATTCTGCGAGAGGCGGCCCGAAACAGAAATGCCTCAGCAAAAAAATCGACGAAGAAGAAAACTGACTCGACCAATAAGAAACGGAAAGATGATTGGCCTCGGATGAACGCAGGTCAGGTAAGCCACCCGACAATAAGTTCATGACATACACCCTGCTCAATAAACCTCAGGAGCAAGTCTTGATGGAAATAAAGGGCGAGAACTTCATCAACTGGCCGAACAAACTGCGAGGCAATCCCGATCGGCGAAATAGGAACAAGTATTGTTATTACCATCGTGATCATGGACACGATACGAGTGACTGTTACAACCTAAAGTAGGAAATTAAAAGGCTCATCCAAGAAGGTCATCTTGGTGAGCACGTGCATCAAGGGGTCGATAGAACCATGACTGAGGAAGAACGCCCAAATGATAACCGACTAACGGAGGAAATTTGAACCATTGTCGATGGTCACAAAGGCAGAGGCGACTTGAACAATGCTCGGAAAACCCATGCGAGGAGCATTAGTCGGCCTGAGTTCGAGATCATGATTCTGGCTCGACCCTCGAAGGAGAGAAAGCTAGAAAAATATAATGTGATGTTCATCGAAGACGACGCTTGAGGTATCCATTACCCGCACGACGACGATTTGGTCATTATTGTCACTATAGCAAATCGCAGGGTCTTCAGGGTCCTCATCGACACAGACTTGTTTGTAGATGTGTTGTTTACCTAAGCTTTCGACAAGATGGGTATCGAACGGTCGGCACTGCGGCCCGTGAGGACTCTTTTGATCGACTTCTCGGGCGGACAAGTCCTCCCTAGGGGAACCATTCAGCTCCCCCTCACCGTCAAGGACGTGCCAAATCAAGTGACGATCATGATCGACTTCCTCATAGTCGACCAATCTTCAGTCTACAACGCAATTCTCGGCCGACCCTCGCTATGCCTTCTCCAAGCCAGATTCTCCACGTACCACCTCTCAAAGAAGTTCCTGACCGAATCGAGAGTTATGATCGTCAAAGGGGATCAATACGACGCTCGACGATGTTATGCCATAGCTCTGAAAGCTCCATCCGAAGTGGCGATGATCGAGTCCCTGGACCCTCGTGATGAATCTCCCAAGCATGGTCAGCCAATTGAAGAGCTCATGCAAGTCCCGCTTGATGAATCCGACCCATCCAAGACAGTACAGATAGGGTCATCTTTGATATATCCATTGAAGGACAAAATCGTCGCTTTGCTGCGACAATACTCCGACGTTTTTACATGGTCTCACGAAGACATGCCCGGCATCGACTCATCAGTGATCACTCATCGCCTCAATATCGATCTAGCCTACAAGCCGATCTAACAAAAGAGGCGTGTTCTCGGCCCTGAAAGATATGCTATAATAGAGGAAGAAGTGAGCAAACTTCTTAAGGCCAAGTTTGTCGAGGAGGTGTACTATCTTGATTGGATAGCCAACATCGTCCTGGTAAAAAAAGCTAACAGGAACTGGCGGGTCTGCGTGGACTACACCGACCTAAACAAACCCTGCCCAAAAGACAGTTTCCCTCTTCCTAGGATCGACCAGTTGGTCGACAGCATCGCGAGGCACGAGTTACTTAGTTTTATGAATGCCTACTCAAGCTATAACCAAATTGTAACGCGTTCGAGTGATAAATAAAAAACCACCTTTGTCACCGACAAAGGCCTGTATTGTTACCGAGTGATGCCATTTGGGTTGAAGAATGCAGGAGCGACCTACCAAAGGTTGGTCAATATGATGTTCACTCGCCATATAGGGCGGACAATGGAAGTGTATATCGACGATATGCTCGTCAAGAGCATCCGAGTGACGGATCATGTAGTCGATCTTGAGGAAATGTTTCTTGTCCTTCGGCAATACCAGATGAAACTAAATCCGAGCAAATGCGCATTTGGTGTAAGCTCGGGTAAGTTCCTCGGTTTCCTGGTCAGCTAGAGAGAGATCGGGGCGAAACCTGAGAAGATCAAAGCTTTGCTTAACATGAAATCGCCTAAGACGATCAAAGACATCTAGAGGCTGACTGGAAGGGTTGCAGCACTCAACTGCTTCGTGTCTCGAGCCACAGACAGATGCCTTCCCTTCTTTAAAATGTTGAAGGGTCGGCAGATAGTAAATTGGACAGAAGAATGCGAAACAGCCTTCCAGTAGCTTAAAGAATACTTGGGGTCACCGTCCTTACTCTCCAAGCCCGAGCTAGGCAAAACACTACTGATATACTTAGCAGTTTCTGACGCCGCTGTAAGCTCGGCCTTGATCTGCGAGCACGAGGGGAAGCAGTTTCCGGTTTATTACATCAGTAAAGCTCTCATCTCATCAGAAATAAGGTATCCAACCTTGAAAAAAGTGGCCCTTGCGTTGTTTGTCTCATCCCGACACCTGCGGCCCTACTTTCAGGCTTATTCGATTATCGTTCTGCCCGATCAACCACTGCGACAGATACTCCAAAAACCGAAAGCTTCATGATGACTAACAAAATGGGCAATCGAGCTCAGCGAGTTTGACATCCATTATAAGCCTAGAGTTGCGATCAAGGGCCAAGTAGTGGCCGACTTCATCGTTGAAGTCGTGCAACAATTCGAGCTAACTTCAACTGAGTTAGAGAGGCCGACTGACCAACAAGATCAAGAACAGACCGCTCCCGCCCAACCCCTTTAGAAACTATACGTTGATGGCTCTTCCAACTCTAAGGCAAGCGGGGTAAAGGTTGTCATGGAAACTCCTGATCACACACACATGCGGTATGCCTTAAAACTTGGATTTCAAGCCCCCAACAACACAATATAATACGAAGCTCTTCTCTTAGGACTTCATTTGGCAACCAGTTTGGGAGTCACTCATCTCGACGTGTACAGTGATTCTCAACTAGTCGTCAACCAGATAACCGATATCTACCATGTAAGTGATATGTTGTAAATCTAACACCTTGTATTGTCAAATTTTGTAGTGCAAAACCACTTTAGAGTGATTAACTTGTTTTGATAGATGCAAAGTTCGCCTTCAAGTTCAATAGATGGAAAGTTCACCTTCATTCGAAGATGAGTTTCAAGTCATCTACATCAACATCAAATGCTACGACTACTTCAAGTAAGTGTGCATGTTCAACTTCGAGATCAAGTTCAAGTTCACCATGTCCAAGTGTTCAAGTCCAGTACTTAAGTTCAAGTGCATCTCAAGCTCAAACTTAAGTTAAAGTTCAAGCTCAAGCTCAAGCTCAAGTTCAAATACACTAGCTCAAGCTTAAGTCTCAAGAACACAAGTTTAAGATGCAAGTTCAAGTATACGAGGTCAAGCTTCATGTACTTCAAAGTAACCTATCTACCGAAGCGACCAAAGTTACAAGTTCAATACTCATATTTAAGGTATACATGACCCTAGAAAGACCTTAGGTTTAGGTCATTAATATTGCATATTTAATTTGGGTCATAATACTTAATTAGGCTTTGCTTCGACTAGTCCAGGCATTGGCTCGCCCAGTCCAGGGTTTTTCTCGACCAGTCCAGGATTTTACTCAGAAAATCTGATAAGGTTGTTAGGTCTTCGACCAGTCGAGTACCCTGCTCAACCGGTCGTGGAGACTGGCTCGACTAGTCGAGCAGGACTCGACTCGAACTCTAGCAATGCGAATTTTGCCTACTCGACCAGTCAAGCTGGCCACTCGACCAGTCGAGGGTCTGTTTTATCCGATCGCGTTAGAAAATTTAAAAATTGGTTCTGCTAGGATCAGTTGAGCCGAACCTTAGACCAGTCGAGGGAATCGAATTGCAGCCTATAAATAGAGGACATTTCTCAGATTTTATCATTCATTCCAAGCCAATTCAAGCACTCTAAGATATTAGTCCCCACTATTGTAAAGTTATTGTGAGGTATTTAAAATTTAGTTTATAGAGCATTTTGGTTTTTTAATTTCTTGATCTTTAGATTCTATTCTACTTGATATAAAAGGGGATTTTGCTTTAACCCTTTTTGAGAGCCAAGAAATTGAATCCAAGTAGCCAAAGGTTGGATTTAATTTAAAATTCATCTAGACCTAGAACTCCTTCATTTGTGAGATTGAACATTGAACATCTTCATCTATAAAGAAGCAATTCTACCGGCTACATCAAAGAACATTCTTCATTGCTTTCAGTTTTTTGTATTTGGTTTGTGAGATTCAGCCAAAAAAATCTCTATTTGTGGTTTTGACTGAGATCAACCAAGAAAATCTCAGCGTGGGGTTTTTGATTGCGTAAGCTCATTGAATAACACATCTGTAAAGGTTTTAAGGTGAACCTTGGAAAACCTTCTTTCTTAGTGAAAGCCAATACCACGTGGGTTGTGGTTATTGGGAGTGGAGCAGTTGTGTGGCTGTTTACGAACAGTTGGTGTACACACACGAACCACTATAATTCTTAGAGTTGTGGTGGATGTTATATTTGTTATTTGTGTGTAATGCTTGTATCTCTTTTATGTGCTTGTGGTGAATGTTGTAATAGCTAGATTTGTTTCTTTTACCTCTATATCAGTTTGAGTTTTTGATACTTATCGAAGTTCTAGAAATCAGGTTGTCCTACCATAAACCTTGGTTTTTTGTGTAAGGCTGTCCTTAGAACAACATTTGTATCAACCTCTCAAGACTAGAGCATTTGAGGTTGCTATTTATTTCTACTATCTGCATTTATTTTCCACATTTATTTTGTATTTGGCATAGTCCTATTCACCCCCCTCCCCCTCTAGGACTGAGAGCTCGCCTTTTTCAAGTGGTATCAGAGCCTAATAGCTCATTCTATTGGATTTATTTCCTGAGTTAATCGATCTCGAGCTTTCAATATGTCAAATTTTGATAGCCTATCTATTACTAGGCAGCCACCGTTTGATGGCTCCAACTATACTTATTGGAAAGCCAGGATGAGGATCTTTTTGAGATTTATTGATGAAAGTGTGTGGCAAGCAACGGTTACCAAATGAAAACCACCAATAATTGAAGTTCTAAGTAGTGATGGAACCAAGTCCATGCATGTATCGCCTTATTATTTATGGACTACACCTCAGAAAAATGAGAGCAGTGCTAATGCCAAAACTTTAAATGCAATCACTTGTGCACTATCACCTGATGAGTTCAAAAGAATTATATCTTGTGATACTGCAAAACAAGCTTGGGATATCCTAGAAATGACACACGAGGGTACGACTATTGTAAAAAAGTCAAAACTTCAGATCCTCACTACTAGGTTTGAGGAAATATGTATGGAAGAAAATGAATCATTCATGGACTTCTATACAAAACTGAATGACATAGTCAACTCAATGTGGGGTCTTAGAGATAGCATCCCAGAAAGCAAAGTTTGTGCAAAAATACTGCAATCACTTCCTGAGAGATTCAATTTCAATGTGACTGTCATTCAGGAACTTGAGACACTGATAATATGAGCGTGGAAGAACTTGTTGGTTCACTTCAAACGTACGAGTTGAATTTCAAAGCTCCAAATGTAAGTCTATAGCCCTTAAATCATCCAAATGTATTTCTCAAGATAGTAATTTTGATTGTGAAAACTCAGAGGATGATATAGCAAAAAAGTTTTATAAGATTTTTAAAAGTAAAAAAAGAGTTGATTTTCAAAAGCCATCTGAGAAGAAAAAGGGTAAAACTAAAAATTAGAAATCATTAAAAGACAGTCAGTGCTTCAACTGCCATGAATATGGTCATCTGGCAAATAAGTGTCCAAAAAGGGACAAACCAAACAGAAAAGGCATGTTGGCCACATGGGATGAATCGTCCTCCTCTGAAGCTTCTTCTAAGCCGGATGATTTAGAACCCGAATCTACAAGTGAAGTCAAGGCCTTAATGACTCTAGCCAGAGTTACTTCTACAGATAGTTGTGATACATCTGAATATGAAAATCTGAGGAGTGACCCTGAAAATGAAGACGATCTTCAGGATGCCGACAATGCCCTATACAAGGAGAGTTATAAGATTGTTGTCAAGCTTAAACTTCAAAAAGAAAAATTTCTAAAATTAAAAGAGGATTTTGAAAACTTAGTTTTAGAAAAGTCACATATTTTTGATTGTTTTGAAAAAGCTAAATGTGACTTGAATTTCAAAACATCTGAACTCGAAAAACTAAGATCAGAAAATGAGAAACTAAAACTTGAAGTTTCTTCCATCTTGAGTTCGAAGGATACCTGGAGGTATGCCCAAGGAGACCCTAAACTTGAAAAGTTACTAACCGGATCAAGAAAATGTGGAGATAGATCAGGTCTGGGCTATGATAAAAGCATGCCTCTAAGAATATAACTCCTAAGTTTGTTAAAGGAGAGTCCTCCAACTCAAAAGGGAAAAAGCTTGAATCAAAACAGCTTTAAAAATCCTAAAACTTTTCAAGCTCCCAAAGTTAATGCCAACCATATCAATCTTAGAAATCAAAATTATAACCCTTGTTGAGAAGATTGTGGACTTACTCAAGGAGCTTCTAAAATCTAACTCGAATGTGAGAGTTAATAATAATTATAAGCGAAGGAAAACCAACAGTGCTCCAAAACCCAAAATGATAATGAAATGAGTTCCTTAAGTTACTTGTCTGGTTGCCCACACCGCCTTCAAGGCTTCGAGTCAATCAAAGTGGTACCTAGACAGTGGTTGCTCTAGACACATGACATGTGACAAGATTTGTTCACCACCTACAAAGAAATGACTGATGGGTCAGTCACATTTGGTGATGGAAGCAACTGTAAAAAATTTGCCAAGGTACGGTTCAACTTTTCAACCTTCCTCTTGAAAATATTTTATTTGTAGAAGGTCTTAAGCACAATCTTTTGAGTATTTCTCAAATCTGCGATAATAAGCATACTGTTAAATTCATTAATTAAGGATGCGAGATCTCACATGAGAAAGGTTGTGTGATATTGAATGGTCGAAGAACATCTGAAAATTATTATATTGTAAGTGATTCTAGCTCGTCTAAATTATCTTGTTACATGGTCTAAACCAATGAGATCGAGTTATGACACAAATGCCTTGGACATGTAAACTACCGAAATTTATATAGACTGAGCAAGGCCGATCTAATAAGAGGTCTACCCAAGTAAAAGAAAATGGATAAAATTTGTGGCAATGTCAAATTGGGAAACAATCAAGGAGTAGTCACAAGAAAGTGAACTCCTTCGCCACATCTAAACCTCTTGAACTCCTCCACATGGATCTTATTAGACCAACTAGAACGGAGAGTCGAGGTGGAAAGAAATACTTTCTGGTAATTGTGGATGATTTTACTAGATTTACATGGGTAACTTTCATGAGAGAAAAATTTGAAACTCTTGATGAAGTGAAAAGGATACTTAAGCATATCCAAATTGAAAAAGAAACGAATATTTCTAAAATCCAAAGCGACCATGGATCGGAGTTTGAAAATAACAATTTTGAGAAGTTCTGTAGTGATCACGGAATATCGCATGAGTTTTCTGTACCTAAGACACCTCAACAAAATGGGGTTGTTGAAAGGAAAAATCGAGTGCTTCAAGAAATGGCTAATGTTATATTGAATAGCATGAAGTTACCTAAAAATCTATAGGCTGAAGCTGTTAACACTTCATGTTATATAATAAACTGAGTTTACATCAGAATATCAAAAGATAAAACTTTATTTGTTAAGAAAAATAATGAACACATACTTAATAGTACAAATATATGTTGAAGATATTATCTATGGCTATACATGTTCTAACCTGTTTACTAAGTTTGCAAAGTTGATGAAATCCAAGTTCGAAATGAGCATGGTGGGGGAACTGAATTACTTTCTAGGTTTACAAGTGAAATAACTTAAAGACGGTATTTTCATTTCTCAAACCAAGTATGCTCTAAACTTGGTTAAGAAGTTTGGATTTGAGAGTGGTAAGAACTTTGATACTCCTATGAGTACAACTCTTAAGCTTTCTAAAAATACAACAGGTAAGAGTGTAGATCCTCGGTTGTATCACAGTATGATTGGTAGTTTGTTATATTTAAATGCTATTCGACCTGATATAGCATTCAGCGTAGGTATCTGTGCTAGATATCAATCATATTCTAAGGAATCTCACCTGATTTCTGTTAAGAGGATTATTAGGTATGTCACAAGTTCTATTAATTTAGGCCTATGGTATCTACATGATACTAATGTTCAATTAGTTGGTTATTTGGATGCTGACTGGGCTGGGAATATAGATAATAGAAAATCCACTAGTGGTGGTTGCTTTTATGTTGGGAATTATTTAGTTTCCTGGCATATCAAGAAACAAAGTTCCGTATCCCTATCCACAACTGAGGTTGAATATATAGCAGCCGAAAATGCATGCACTCAGCTTGTGTAGATGAAAAGAATGTTAAATGATTACGATATTGCGCAAGACACAATGATACTATATTGCGATAACTCCAGCGCAATCAATATTTCTAAGAATCCCATCCAACATTCCCGTACGAAACATATTGACATTCGGTATCATTATATTCAGGAATTAGTAGAAGAAAAAGTTATTTCATTGGACTATGTACAGACAAAAAATAACCTTGCGGACATATTTACTACACCACTTGACAAAAATAGGTTTTCCAAATTAAAAATGGATATTGGTATGTGTAATTTTAATTGAGATTATCATGATTACATGCTTATATTTTTGTATAGTTTTCTGTAATTTATTTTTGAATTAAAATTATCAAAATATGCAATTTTTGTGCTTGCATGACCAATCGAGCACATACTCGACCAGTCGTGGTACGATCAGTCGAGCATGTACTCGACCAGTCGTGGTGCACGAGCCAACACCTTTTTTTAGTGAGAAAAGTCATTTTTCATCAAAAATCTCATCTTCCTCACTCGCCCATTCTCCAACTAGTCGAACCCATCTTCGATTTATGCAAGTGCTTCATTTTCAATTTCCTTTTGGATTTAGGATCCTTGAGTCTCACTTTGCTTGAATCTTGCTTTTATTTCATCTTTACTTGTGGTTTATTGGGTTTTTTTAGAGAAAAATCTGTTGGGTTTGAAACCTTTGCTTTCTTTGTTAGATTTTCTTTATTAATCTTGCTATGAAAGGCCGTTCGAAGAAAACTAGAGCATTATCTTTGTAAGACCCGTATCATAGACTGTACCGTTTCGTAGGCTTCCGTGGTCTTTCCGATCGAATTCCGGTAACCTTCGACCTTTATCCAACGTTTGTACACGATCCTAAGCCGAATCCTGCAAACCTAAGTCGACTTAACCCGAGACCTGTACCTTAGCGACCACGTCGTTGCCGCGGTTCCGATGCCGCGTCTC
The DNA here is from genome assembly GCA_030180095.1 of Magnolia changhungtana. Taxonomy (NCBI): domain Eukaryota; kingdom Viridiplantae; phylum Streptophyta; class Magnoliopsida; order Magnoliales; family Magnoliaceae; genus Magnolia; species Magnolia changhungtana. The sequence continues at coordinate 1,963,741 of JASAUF010000638.1, forward strand.
GCGTGCCGAGGTGATACCCAGGCCAGGAGATGTGGGCCCGCGTTCAGTTCGAGGAAAACGCCGCGCGTTGCAAAACCTAAGAGATTATCTACAACATGTCACCTTAATCAATCAATCAATCTCATCAAAAGCCAAGTACATGTCAAGTACACCATCACCTCACACCCATCCCCAAACAACCCCATAAGTCAAAAAGTTCTTACACACCCAACACCTTTCTTACACCATCTACCCCTAAAGTCAAAAAGTTCTTACACACCCATCACTCACCACATCCATCACTCCATCACCCATCTCTCTCTCTCTCTCTCTCTACAACCCTCTCTCATTCTCAAACCACTTTCCAAGCAACCCAAAAACATCACATGTCCAAGCTCTCCCAAACCTCCATGAGAGAGTTTTGTATGTGACCCACTTCTTACCCTCTCATCTCCCATCACAACCATCAAAACTCCATCTCTTCCGTTAGAATTGAAGCTAAGGAGTAAAGGAAGCCTAGAGAGCAAGAAGAAGTGGACAGTGGGTGATCTTGGACCCACATTTTTATTCCTTTTTGTATTGTCTTTTTATGATCTAAGGGCCCACATATGGTGGGACCCACTTTGATGTATGCTTGTATCCAAGAGGGGCCCATAGTGGCGGGGCCCCTCCATTATCTCCAATCTCTCTTTCTTTCTTTCTACCTTTCTCTCTCTCTCTCTCTCTTTCCATGATCATTGCCCACTTATGATGTGTGTATTATACCCATGCCATCCAACCAGTGGGCCTGCATGACCTTAAACCCTATTTGGGGCCTGCATGACCGGATGGTCACACAGGCCCGGATGAAAGGGAAACATAAATATTAGATTGATCCAATCAGGTGGGCCACGTCCATGTGGGACCCACCCTGATGCCTGTGTTGTATCCACACTATCCATCGTCCAGGGACGCTGGACGTAGGCTAGCAGTGAAGTGTGGACTGACGGGGGTGTGGACTACAGTGAAGTGTGGCCTGACAGTGGGTGTACTAATAGTGAAATGTGTGTTGACAGTGGGGTCCATGGGACCCATTCGCGTCCTCCATCCATTCAGATGGGCCACACCATAAGGTATGTGTTTTATCCAAACCGTCCACCGCCCCTAGACGGTGGGACCCACGTCCGTGTGGGGCCCTCCTTGATATGTTTATCCACACCCAGATCCATAGCCCAAGAGGTAGACTGGGTGAAAGATACCTCGTTTCAATGCTGAAGTCTTGGCATTAATTCCCTAGTATGGGGTGGCTAAGAGTAAAGTGTGGACTGACAGTGGGGTCCATGGGACCCACCCACGTCGTCCATCCATTTTGGTGGGCCACACCACAATGTATGTGTTTTATCCAAACCGTCCATCATCCCTGGACAGTGGGACCCACCCCACGTGTGGGCTACCGTGATGTATGTGTATGTCCATGCCATCCAGGGCCTGGACATTGCTTCTATATTAAATATAATATTAATATGTTATATTATATTAACATATATAATATGATATATTATAATATATTATAATATATATGTTTTATATATATATATATTATATTATATATATGTTGTGGTGGGCCCTGAGTGGGACCCACCTTTGTTGCTGGTTGGCAGCCAAAGCACCTACAACAGCTATATATCTGCTGCATTGCCGTCAACACGTGAGGTGCAGCCCTCACCGTCCAGATGGCTGAGGGTGTATTCCATCCAAACCGTTCATCTATTGTGGGCCACGTTCCTGGACCTCACCAAGATGCGTGAGTTTCACCCCAGCCATCCATCTGGACGGTCTGGGTGGGGCGCACCTTGATGTATGCATATATATATATATATACATATATATAATGTATACTATATTTATGGTGGGCCCTATGTGGGACCCACCTACTATTGAAGCAGGTTGGCTAGTGTACCTACAACAGCTAAATAGCTGCTGTATTGAGCCAGCAAGTTCTGTGGGCCCATCGTGGCATGTGTTATATCCACCACGCCCATCTATCTCTCAAGTGGAACCACTATAGATGTATGTGTTACATCCAAACTGTCCATCCAATGGCGAGCTTGATTTACGGCTTGAGACAAAAAATGAGGCAGATCTAATATCAAGTGGACCACACTACAGGAAACAGTGGGAAGAACGTCCACCATTGAAACCCCTTAGGTTATATAAATTTTGGACCAATATGATATTTGTTTTCCTCCCAGTTCAGGCCTTTGTGACCTTATGAACTGATTGGATGGAAAACAAACACTATGGTGGACCTTCTAAAGTTTAACAGCGGAAATCATCATCACCACTGTTAGGTGTGGTGTGGTCCTGATGATACTTTGGATATGATTCATTTTTTGTGATAATGTTCTAAAATGATCTCTAGTAATAGATGAATGGTGGGTTGGTTTCATCCCATTTGATTCGGCCCATTTGAAATGACCCATTTGATTCAGCCCATTCGAATCGGCCCTTTTTGATTCGGCCCATTCGATCGGCCCGTTTGATTGGCCTATTTGAATTGGCCCATTTGAATCAGCCCATTTGATTCAGCCCATTTGATCGGCCCATTCGATCGGCCCATTCGATCGGCCCGTTTGATGTATATGAGGCCCAATGAGATGCATGTGAGGCCTATATGTGGGCCGAATGTGATGTATATGAGGCCCGTTGCGATGTGAGATTCTACCATGATGTATGTGATGATGTTTTGACGGTCATGCCTTGGGGAGCAATGATGGTTTGACGTCCACATTGTAAGAGCAATGATGGTTAAATGTCCGCATTGTAACTCTCCCTAGGGCCCATTGTTAGGCCCATACTTGTAGTGTGTAGGCCGTCTAGGCCCATCTTCGGTATGAATAGAATCCATCACCATATAACATGTTTTGTATAGTTCTATGATTCATGCTCATACGTATCATATGTATGCTTGATATGAGTGAATGATCATAGAATATGCCTTCGAGTATATTGTTTATGGGCTCTCTGATAGGCGAAGTTGCCCTACATGAGCGTGCGATACGCGCAGGATTGATGCATGATTGGATAGTGTGATTCATGCATATCACATTGTGTGACATGGTTATTGTACTCCCTAGCGACATCAGGACTGTAGCCTTCACAGGCATATCGTGGTTGGCAGAATTGGACACTGAAAATATTATTCTACATGGGGTGCTATATATATCCCTGGGTGAAAGTCCCTAAAATCTTATAGTATCAGGAGGTTGCTCCAACGTTTAGACTGAGTGGATGCACGAGTGCTAAGTGCCGATTACCAGAAGACCGCGCTTTCTACTGTGTCGTAGTCAGTTAGAAGGGGGTGTGGCCTTACCCGCCCGAGAGGAGGGGGTAAAGCTAGGCTGAGTTTGACCAGCTCGAGGAATAGGTTCTCTATCGACGAGCCGAGTTCGATATTGGCAGGCGGATAGTGAGGTCTTTTTCACTCACCTTGTTGCGCACGATGGGGCGGCATTTGGTTAGAGTGTACTAGACCCCAGTGATATTTCAGAGTTGAGCTGTATTGATATGTGGACTTAGATGAGGATTGGTGTGCTTGAATTTGCATCTTGCATCACATGGCCTTGGTATGGCCGACATCATTCATGCCTTGCATTACATGGCCTTGGTACGACCAATAGTATTCATGGATTCATCAGCATATTCCGCATTACTCTGATACTGCATAATTATATTACTACATTGTGCACACACTTTCACCACCCTCTAAGCTTCCCGTAAGCTTATGCACGACAGTTGCGTGCAGGTGACGTTGGATCGCAGCAGCGCTGAGGCAGGAGCGCTTAACAAATCATCTTGGAGCTTTTTGTCCATTATCATTGTATTTCCCTTTATGCTCATTGTACTTATAAGTTTTTGATCATAGTGGAAATGTGATGGAGTTCTTAGTTGTTGTTTGTGGGTTATGCCTTTAGTTATGCTTATTATGAATCGAACTGTCATTGAAAATCCTCCTCGTAGCATCCTAAGATTGAAACCTGGCGAATGGGCGCTGGGAGCTAAAAATGGGGTACTACGGAGGCTGTCGACGTCGGATTCAGCGATGGAGAATTTTGTGAGCCCGATTTTCGAGTTTGGTATCAAAGCATAACTTGGGAATGACTAAGAACAATATTACATGTCTGCTATGGATGATTAAGTCCTAAGTTCGAATAGCCTAGCGATCTTTTATTATAGACCCTTAACGTGCGTGCCTTCGAGAGTTTTTAAAGTTGATAAGCACTTTTACTCTTTCCTGTAGGTCATGCCTCCTAGGAGAGTGACCCAATCGACTCCTGCACCACCACCTGAGACTCCCGCTCCACCACCTGTGACTCCCGCCCTACCACCTGTGACTCCCGCCCTACCACTTACGATCTTTACTCCACCACCAGAGATTCAGACTCCCCAACGTGAGGATGCCGCTCCTCTACCAAAGACCGGCGCGGATCCGACCTACCCGTGAGTGCCTCCCAGTTACAGTAGATGTTGTAGGCTGTGATGGCTGCCCTTCAGAGGCAGGGCAGACACCCCATTGTTTCACCAGCCCAGGCAGAGCAAGAGTGCGCGAGCGCCCTTTTTCTAGAGTTTCGACGGCTTGATCCCTCGCGTTTCCAGGGCGAGCCAGACCCGACAGTAACTGAGAGATGGTGTTCCGATGTGGAGAAGATATTTGATACGATGGGGTGTACAACCCCGCGGTGAGTCCAATTAATAGTATTTCTTCTTCATGGTGAGGCTGAACACTGGTGGACATCAGTCTCCCGAGTAGTAAGCGCCAACTTTGTGTGGACCTGGGAGGATTTTGTGGATCAGTTTGACCGACAATATTTTCCTGATCACATCCGATGATAGCGAGCGTTGGAGTTCGAGACCCTGATGCAGGGTAATATGACCGTGGCTCAGTACGCGGCTCATTTTATAGCACTGTCCATATTTGCGCCATACCTGGTAGATGATGAGGGGCGGAGAGTCGGCCGTTTCGAGGATGGTTTGCGTTACGGTCTTCGAGGTCATGTTATTGGGGATGAGCTCTCGACCTTTGAGGGGGTGGTACGAAAGGTCCAGATTTTTTAGGCCAAGTGGGCCAGTTCTCAGAGTGATCGTAGTCAGAGGAGAGACAGGAAGAGGCAGGCTCCTTTCAGTGATTCCCAGCAGCGTCGACCACAGTAGAGGTGCATAGGCTGCCCAACCTTCCAAGCGCCAGCGGCACCTCCAACACCACCTCCGAGGCAGTTCACCGGCACTTATTTTGGGTGCGGTGCGATGTGGCACCATATGTGGGAGTGTCCCCGCCCCCAGCAGCAGCAGTAGCCGAGAGGTCCACAGAAGCCTCCACCACAGCAACAGGAGAGACCCCCACAATAACAGCTACATTAGCCCCCACTACCGAGGCCCCCTCAGCAGCAACATCAGCACCAGCCTTCGAGGCCGCGCGGAGAAGAGGCGGCGGTTTCGGATCGCCTCGGCGACAAGAAGAACAAAGCAACAACATGCTCAGAGGGGACAAACACCTCCCCAGTCGGCTCAGGCTAGGTTCTATGTGGCTCAGCAGGATCCACAGTCATCTGGAAGAGTCATTGAGGGTATACTTCTAATCTCTGTATGCATCGCTCAAGTTTTGTTTGATTTTGGTGCTTTGCACTCGTTTATGTCCGAGGGATTCTGCCGTTCGACTGGATTGCCGACAGAGTCTGCGCGAGAGGGGTTGACCGTATTGACGCCCTTAGGGAATACTATAGTATTAGGCCGCTTCTATTCATCTTGTCTCATGTTAGTGGGAGAGATTTTCTTTCCTGCCGACTTGTACATGCTGCCGATGTCAGATTTCGACGTTATCTTGGGCATGGATTGGTTTGCCGAGTACCACGCCATATTCGACTGCTTCGCGAGGACAGTCACGTTCTTTATAGCAGGCTTGCTGCAGTTTCAGTTCGTCGCAGAGCCCCGGGGAGAGCCATTGTCTTGCTTGATGTCCTGTACAGTTAAGGAGCCTGTTGCCGTTTATATTGATCAGTTGCCGATTGTCTGTGATTTCCCCAACGTGTTCCAGGAGATTCCGGAATTACCGCCTTGCCGACTCACCGAGTTTTAGATTGATCTCGTGCCCGGTACCGCGCCTATTTCGAAGGCCTCGTATCGTATGGCACCGTTGGAGTTGCGGGAACTGCAGAAGCAGTTGGAAGAGTTGCGCTAGTTAGGCTTTCACCATCCGAGCAGTTCACCGTGGGGAGCACCGATACTCTTCGTGAAGAAGAAGGATGACTCATTAAGGCTCTACGTGGATTATCGTGAGTTCAACAAAGTCACGATCAAGAACAAGTATCCCCTCTTGAGGATTGATGATTTATTTGATCAGCTGCAGGGTGTACAGTTCTTTTCGAAGATTGACTGCGTTCCGGTTATCATCATATTTGGGTTCGAGAGGAGAACATCCCGAAGACGGCTTTCAGGACGCGTTATGGTCATTTTGAGTTTCAGGTCACGTCCTTCGGATTGACCAATGCACCCGCAGTCTTCATGCAATTGATAAACGAGGTCTTCCGTCCATATCTCAATCAGTTTGTTATAGTCTTCATTGACGATATTCTGATCTATTTGAGGACCTGTGAGGAGCACGAGTAGCATTCCTTCGCGCACACCGGCAGTATGTGAAGCAAGAGAAGTGCGAGTTTTAATAGGAGGAGGTGAGTTTCTTGGTAACGTGGTGACGAGGGAGGGTGTCGCGGTGGACTCCTCAAAGGTTGAGGTGGTGCGTCAGTGGGACCAGCCCACGACTGCGTCTGAGATCCGTAGTTTCCTTGGTTTAGCGGGCTACTACCGGCATTTCATTGAGGGCTTCTCCCGTATCGTAGCCCCGTTGACCAGGTTGACTCGAAAGGGCGTAGAGTTTGTCTGGGGCGACGTATGTGAGAAGGCATTCGCAGAGCTGAAGGACCGTCTGACGTCCACCCCTGTCCTCACTTTTCCCTCTAAGAGTGATGGATTTGTTATATTTACTGATGCCTCACTATTGGTTTGGGTGCTGTCCTGATGCAGTACGGGAGGCCAGTAGCCTTCGCGTCTCGTCAGCTCAAGGTTTATGAGCAGAACTACCCCACGCATGATTTAGAGTTGCCAGCAGTTGTCTTCGCATTGAAGGTGTGGAGGCACTATCTCTTTGGGGTCAGGTTCAAGCTCTTTTCTGACCACAAGAGCTTGAAGTACATATTCTCTCAGTCTGAGCTGAACACGAGGCAGAGACGCTGGATGGAGCTCCTGAAGGACTATGATTTCAAGTTCCAGTACCACCCAAGTAAGGCGAATGTGGTGGCAGATGCCCTCAGCCACGAGGCCTGGTGGCGCATATGATGATTCAGGAGTGGAGGATGCTCGAGGATATAGCAGAGTATGACTTCGAGTTTGGTCTGTAGTTTTCTATCGTTTAGCTATCGAGCCTGTCGATTCAACCCTCTTGTCGCAAGGCAGATCAAGGCTCAACAGACAGACGAGTCGTTACATGATTACCGAGCAGAGGCAGCATCTGAGAGTTAGACAGATTGACAGATTGGTTCTAATGGTAGACTTCGCTTCAGACGCTGATTATGTGTCCCGGATGTTCCTGAGTTACGCAGAAATCTTATGACCGAGGCACATCGATCGCTATTTTCTATCCACCCTGGCTCGACGAAGATGTACCGTGACATAAGGCGATAGTATTTTTGGGCGGGGATGAAGCGCCAGATCGCTAGTTTTGTGGCCGAGTGTGACACGTGCCAGGGTGTCAAGGCCGATCATCAGAGACCCCTTGGTTTATTGCAGCCATTAGTGTCCCGATGTGGAAGTGGGAGCACGTGTCGACGGATTTCATTATGGATTTGCCAAAGACTCAGCGCGGTCATGACGCCATTTGGGTCATCGTTGATCGTCTGATGAAGTCGACACATTTTCTTGCGATTCGTGTGACTTGGCCTTTGGACCGGCTTGCAAGATTATTCATCAAGGAGATTGTGAGACTGCATGGCGTTCCAGTCTCGATCGTTGCTCGATCGTTTCTGACCGAGATCCGAGGTTCACGTCTAAGTTTTGGGGGAGCTTTCAGAGAGAGATGGAGACTGATTTGCAGCTCAGCACCGCATACCATCCACAGACCAATGGCCAGACCGAGGGTCAACCAGATCCTTGAGGATATGCTTCAGGCCTACGCGAATGATTTCGAGGGTAGCTGAGATGAGCATCTGTGATTGGCTAAGTTCGCATATAACAACATCTATCAGGCGACCATCAACATGACTCCTTTTGAGGCACTGTATGACAGACCATGCAGATCACCGAGTTATTAGACCGAGGTTGGAGAGTGCCGTCTCCTAGGTCCCGAGCTTGTATAGCAGACGTCAGAGGCTATCGATATCATCAGGCAGAGGATGCGCACAGCTCAGAGCCGGCAGAAGAGTTTTGCTGATCGTTGGCGTCGTCCCTTAGAGTTTGTGATAGGGGACCATGTGTATCTCAAGATCTCGCCCATGAAGGAGGTAGTTCGATTTGGAGAGAATGACAAGCTTGCCCCTATATTCATAGGACCTTTCAAGATTAATGGGCGCGTTGGTGTTGTGGTCTATTCGCTTGCCTTGCCATCCCAGTTGTCTGGCATCCACAACGTTTTCCATGTCTCTATGTTGAGAAAGTGTGGGTCAGACATCATTCATGTTATTGATTGACAGCCTTTAGAGGTTCATGATGATGCTTCCTATATTGAGCAGCCGGTTCGTATCCTAGATCGGAAGGAGCAGGTCCTCCGGATCAAGGTCATTCCGTTGGTGAAGGTTCGGTGGGGTCACCATTTTGTTGAGGAGGCTTCTTCAGAGCGCGAGGCCGAGATTCGAGAGCACTATCCCCATCTCTTTGATGATTGATTTGTATTGTATTTTGTATGCAATCTCTGATTTTATATGATGATGTTATGTTTCTTCTTCCTCATGAGTTATGTCTAGTTGGGATGACTATGTAAATTTTGAGGACGAAATTTTTATTTTGGAGGGGAGAGCTGTAAGACCCGTATCTTAGACCGTACCATTCCTTAGGCTTCCGCGGTCTTCCCGATCGAATTCCGGCAACCTTCGACCTTTATCCGACATTTGTGCACGATCCTAAGCCGATTCCTGCAAACCTAAGTCGACTCAACTCAAAACCTGTACCTTAGCGACAGCGCCGTCACTGTGGTTCTAATGCCGCGTCTTGCGCGTCGAGGCGATACTAAGGCCAGGATATGTGGGCCCGCGTTCAGTTCGAGAAAAACGCCGCGTGTTGCAAAACTTAAGAGAATCTCTACAACATGTCACCTCAATCAATCAATCAATCCCATCAAAAGCCAAGTACATGTCAAGTACACCATCACCTCACACCCATCCCCAAGCAACTCTATAAGTCAAAAAGTTCTTACACACCCCACACCTTTCTTACACCATTTACCCCTAAAGTAAAAAAAGTTTTTACACACCCATCACTCACCACATCCATCACTCCATCACCCATCTATCTCTCTCTCTCTCTCTCTCTCTACAACCCTCTCTCTCATTCTCAAACCACTTTCCAAGCAACCCAAAAACATCACACGTCCAAGCTCTCTCAAACCTCCATGAGAGAGTTTTGTATGTGGCCCACTTCCTACCCTCTCATCTCCCATCTCAACCATCAAAACTCCATCTATTCCGTTAGAATTGAAGCTAAGGAGCAAAGGAAGCCTAGGGAGCAAGAAGAAGTGGACGGTGGGTGATCTTGGACCCACATTTTTATTCCTTTTTGTATTGTCTTTTGTGATATAAGGGCCCACATATGGTGGGACCCACTTTGATGTATGCTTGTATCCAAGAGGGGCCCATAGTGGCGGGGGCCCTCCGTTCTCTCTCTCTCTCTCTCTCTCTCTCTCTTTCTTTCTTTCTACCTTTCTCTCTCTCTCTCTCTCTCTCTCTCTCTCTCTCTCTTTCCATGATCATGGCCCACTTATGATATGTGTATTATATCATGCCATCCAACCAGTGGGCCACCTTAAACCCTATTTGGGCCCTGCATGATTGGACGGTCACACAGGCCCGGATGAAAGGGAAACATAAATATTAGATTGATCCAATCAGGTGGGCCACGTCCATGTGGGACCCACCCTGATGCCTGTGTTGTATCCACACTGTCTAGCATCTGACGTAAGCTAACGGTGGTGTAGATTGACGTGGGGTGTGGACTACAGTGAAGTGTGGCCTGACAGTGGGTGTACTAACAGTGAAGTGTGCTGACAGTGGGGTCCATGGGACCCATCCGCATCAGATGGGCCACACCATAGGGTATGTGTTTTATCCAAACTGTTCACCACCCCTGGATGGTGGGACCCACGTTCGTGTGGGGCCCTCCTTGATATGTCTATCCACACCCAGATCCATAGCCCAAGAGGTAGATTGGGTGAAAGATACCTCGTTTCAATGCTAAAGTCTAGGCATTGATTTCCTATTACGGTGTGGCTAACAGTAAAGTGTGGACTGGCGGTGGGGTCCATGGGACCCACCCACATCGTCCATCCATTTTGGTGGGCCACACCACAGTGTATGTGTTTTATCCAAACCATCCACCGTCCCTGGACAGTGGGACCCACCCCACATGTGGGCTACCATGATGTATGTGTATGTCTAGGCCATCCAGGGCCTGAACGTTGCTTCTATATTAAATATATTATTAATATATTATATTATATTATATTAACATATATAATATGATATATTATATATTATATTATAATATATATGTTTTATATATATTATATATATATGTTGTTGTGGGCCCTACGTGGGACCGACCTTTATTGCTGGCTGGCAGCCAACGCACCTACAACAGCTATATATCTGCTGCATTGCCGTTAGCACGTGAGGTGTAGCCCTCACCGTCCAGATGGCTGACGGTGTATTCCATCCAAACTGTTCATCTATTGTGGGCCAAGTTCCTGGACCTCACCAAGATGCGTGAGTTTCACCCCAGCCGTCTGGACGGTCTGGGTGGGGCGCACCTTGATGTATGCACACACACATATATATATATAATATTATATTTATGGTGGGCCCTACGTGGGACCCACCTACTATTGAAGTAGGTTGGTTGGTGTACCTATAGCAGCTAAATAACTGCTGTATTGAGCCAGCAAGTTCTGTGGGCCGATTGTGGCATGTGTTATATCCACCACGCCCATCAGTCTCTCGAGTGGAACCACTATAGATGTATGTGTTACATCCAAACTGTCCATCCAATGGCGAGCTTGATTTAAGGCTTGAGACAAAAAAATGAGGCAGATCTAATATCAAGTGGACCACAGTATAGGAAACAGTGGGAAGAACGTCCACCATTGAAACCCCTTGGGTTATATAAGTTTTGGACCAATATGATATTTGTTTTCCTCCCAGTTCAGGCCTTTATGACCTTATGAACTGATTGGATGGAAAATAAACGCTATGGTGAACCCTCTAAAGTTTAATAGTCGAAATCATCATCACCATTGTTAGGTGTGGTATGGTCCAGATGATCCTTTGGATATGATTCATTTTTTGTGATAATGTTTTAAAATGATCTCTAACAATAGCTGAATGGTCGGTTGGTTTTGGCCCATTTGAATCGGCACATTTGATTCGGCCCATTTGAAATGACCCATTTGATTCGACCCATTTGATTCAGCCCATTCGATCGGCCCATTTAATGTATATGAGGCCCAAGAAGATGCATGTAAGGCCTATGTGTGGGCCGAATGTGATGTATATGAGGCCCATTGCGATGTGAGATTCTACCATGATATATGTGATAGTGTTTTGACGGTCATGCCTTGGAGTAATGTGGTTTGACATCCACATTGTAAGAATAATGATGGTTAAATGTCCGCATTGTAACTCTCCCTAGGGCCCATTGTTAGGCCCATACTTGTAGTGTGTAGGCCGTCTAGGCCCATCTTTGTTATGAACAGAATCCATCACCATATAACATGTTTAGTATAATTCCATGATTCATGCTCATATGCATCATATGTATGCTTGATATGAGGAGTGACTGATAATAACATGTCTTTGGGCAGATTGTTTATGGGCTCCCTGATAGGCGGAGTTGCCCTACATGAGCGCGCGATACGCGCGGGATTGATGCATGACTAGATAGTGTGATTCATGCATCTCGCATTGTGTGACATGGTTACTGTACGCCCTAGCGACATCAGGGCCGTAGCCTCCACAGGCATATCGTGGTTGGCAGGATTGGACACCAGAAATATTTTTCTACATAGGGTGCTATAGATGTCCCTGGGTGAAAGTCCCTAAACCCTTATGGTACCAGGAGGTTGCTCCAACGTCTAGACCGAGTGGATGCATGAGCGTCGAGTGCCGATTACCAGAAGGCCGTACTTTCCACTATGTCATGGCCGGTTGGAAGGGGGTGCGGCCTTACCCGCCCAAGAGGAGGGGGCAAAGCTAGGCTGAGTTTGACCAGCTCAAGGAATGAGTTCACTATCGACGAGCCGAGTCCGATATTGGCAGACGGATAGTGAGGTTTTTTCCACTCACCTTGTTGCGCGCGATGGGGGGGGGGGGCAATCTTGTTGGAGTGTACTAGACCTCGATGATATTCCAGAGTTGAGTTGTATTGATATGTGGACTTAAACGAGGATTAGTATGCTTAAATTTGCATGTCGCATCACATGGCCTTGGTATGACCGATATCATTCATGCCTTGCATCGCATGGCCTTGGTACGGCCAATAGTATTCATGGATTCATCAGCATATTCCGCATTATTCTGATACTGCATAATTGTATTACTATATTGTGCACACACTTTCACCACCCTCTAAGCTTCCCGTAAGTTTATGTACAACCGTTGCGTGCAGGTGATGTTGGACCCCAGCAGCGCTGAGGCAGGAGCGCTTAACAGATCATCTTGGAGTTTTTTGTCCATTATTATTGTATTCCCTTTATGCTCATTGTACTTATAAGTTTTTGATCATAGTGAAAATGTGATGGAGTTTTTGGTTGTTGTTTGTGGGTTATGCCTTTGGTTATACTTATTATGAATCAAACTGACGTTATAAATTCCCCTTGTAGCATCCCAGGATCGGAACCTGACGAATGGGCACTAGGAGTTGAGAATCGGGTACTACGAAGGCTATCGGCGTCGGATTCGGCGATCGAGAATTTTGTGAGCCCGATTTTCGAGTTTGGGGCGTGACAATCTTCTCGGACCCTCCTGTTTGGGTGAGAACCCTACGGCCTCCCGGTGATGATCCCGAATATGTGTGAGATTTTCGTCAAAGAGAGGTCATTGTTGAGCGGCCTGTAAATGCAAATCATCTTTCTCGATTTCAGATTATTCCTCTCCTTATTGCTGTAGGATGGGAAAACATTCTGAATTGAGGCGGACCTGCATACCGCTCCATTGCATAAGCCATGTTTGCTTGTATAAGCGATGTCTCGATTGAAGAATTAACCTTCACAATTACATTTAGAGAAGATTTATATAAAGTTGATCGATTTATTAGTGCTTACCTACTAGATGTCAAAGTCAATGACGACATTATACCTATACTGGTTTTAGCCGAGAATATAACTGAATCGGAAAAACGTCTCTTGACTCGCAAACTATGCGACATAGACTCGGAATGGAATTCTAGGAATGCACTCCGGGCCAACCAAATGTTGCCCAAATACAGAGTGTTACATCATATCTTTATTTCCAATATTTATCCCTGATCCGGAAACAAAGCCGAGTTAACATCTTTTATGGTTCGTATTCTTTATTCGGTCATATCTGGTAATGTTGTGTGTCTTCCTTCCTTGATCTGTTATATCATCATCCAATTTCGACTTCATTCGGGTCATAGCCATATCCCATTTGCTTATTTGATAACCGCACTTGCTTTGCACTGTAATGTGGTCATGCCACCTAGTGAAGCCCCTATTGTGCTTCTCTCATTCAACAACTCAAACATCAATGAGATGAATTTGAAGCTAGCTCCTGGTAAAAAGGATGGGGAAGCTGATGAAGTTGGAGAGGAAAATGCGTTGCCCACAAACACTATGATGAATGAGATTTTTGATGGGTTAGAAGAGGATGATCCTGAGGCTGATTCTGACTTTCAGCCTTCTGACTTTGATGAGCGCCTTCGCTCTCTAGAGTAGAAGGTGAATGGATTGCAAATATCCCAAGATAATCAAATGAAGTATATGCGTAAGTATTTTAGACGCATAACTAAGGGATTACATCGGATTGATCCATCCATTCCACCTCTTTCTTCATCTAGTTTTGAGTAGATTTCTTTATTTTCAATGTTGGACTTATATTAATGCTTAACCTCTCTTACTTGGTGTCTTTTTTTATTTGGACATGTATGAGTGTGTGATGTTAATACTCTTTCCTTTCTTATATGTTTTAATTGCTTTCACACTCTTTCTTATACTCTTCCCATATTTGCTAACTACGTTCACATATTTTTATTTCTTCCTTTGTCATTTTGTGACAAAAAGGGGGAGATTGTGTATATGATGCTTAATTATTTATCATGATGTGGTTATATATGAATGGTGGATGTAGAGAAATGGAAATGCATATAATGTGGCATGTAGGCATGTATGTGGAATTTTTTTTTTATTTGGATATGTATATCTTAATACAAGTCTCTACAAGTCACTCAACTTAATTTGAGGGAGAGTAGATTGAGGGGGAGTTGTGATTGTTGGATTCGACATGAAGGAGTTTTTGAACTGTGTGAGTGTGTATTATAATAGGTTAATCTTTTATAAGTTAGTTTTGTCACAAATTTGACAAAGGGGGAGATTGTAAGTGCTATGTAGTAAATCTAGCGCCCTGTATTGTCAAATTTTGTAGTGCCAAATAACTTTGGAGTGATTGACTTGTTTTGATAAATGGAAAGTTCACCTTCATTTGAAGATGAGTTTCAAGTCATCTACATCAACATCAAATGCTACAACTACTTCAAGTAAATGTGCATGTTCAACTTCAAGAGCAAGTTCAAGTTCACTAAGTCCAAGTGTTCAAGTCCAAGTACTCAAGTTCAAGTGCATCTCAAGCTCAAACTTAAGTTAAAGTTCAAGCTTAAGCTGAAGCTTAAGTTCAAATACACTAGCTCAAGCTTAAGTCTCAAGAACAAAAATTCAAGACACAAGTTCAAGATGCAAGTTCAAGTATATGAGGTCAAGCTTCATATACTTCAAAGTAACATATCTACCGAAGCAACCAATGTTACAAGTTCAATACTCACATTTAAGGTATACATGACCGTAGAAAGACCTTAGGTTTAGGTCATTAATATTGCATATTTAATTTGTATTATAATACTTAATTTAGGCTTTGCTTCGACTAGTCCTAGTCATTGTTCGACCAGTCCAGGCAATAGCTCGACCAGTCCAGGATTTTACTAAGAAAATCAGATAAGGTTGTTAGGTCTTCGACCAGTTGAGTACCCTACTCGACCGGTCGTGGAGATTGGCTCGACCAGTTGAGCAGGACTCGACTAGAAATCCAGCAATGCAAATTTTGCCCACTAGACCAGTCGAGTGCTGTGCTCAACTAGTCGAGCTCGCCACTCGACCAGCTGAGGGTCTGTTTTATCCGATCGCGCTAGAAATTTTGAAAATTGGTTCTGCCAGGACCAGTCAAGCTGAACCTTAGACCAGTCGAGGGAACTGAATTGCAACCTATAAATAGAGGATATTTCTCAGATTTTATCATTCATTCTAAGCCAATTCAAGCACTCTGAGAGATTAGTCCCAACTATTGTGAAGCTATTGTGAGGTATTTAAAATTTATTTTATATAGCCTTTTGATTTCTTAATTTCTTGATCTCTAGATTCCATCCTACTTGATATAAAATGGGATTTTGCTTTAACTCTTTTTGAGATCCAAGAAATTGAATCCAAGTAGCTAAAGGTTGGATTTAATTTAAAATTCATCTACACCTAGAACCCCTTCATTTGTGAAATTGAACATTGAACATCTTCATCTACAAAGAAGCAGTTCTACCGGCTACATCGAAGAACATTCTTCAGATAAGTATTGCTTTCAGTTTTTTGTATTTGGTTTGTGAGATTTAGGTAGAAAAATCTCTATTTGTGATTTTGACTGAGATCAGCTAAGAAAATCTCAGCGTGGGGTTTTTGATTGTGTAAGCCCATTGAAAAACACATTTGTAAAGGTTTTAAGGTGAACCTTAGAAAACCTTCTTTCTTAGTGAAAGCCAATACCACGTGGGTTGTGGTTATTGAGAGTGGAGTAGTTGTGTGGCTGTTTGTGAACAGTTAGTGTACACATACGAACCACTATAATTCTTGGAGTTGTGGTGGATGTTATATTTGTTATTTGTGTGTGAATGCTTGTATCTCGTTTATGTGCTTGTGGTGAATGTTGTAATAGCTAGACTTGTTTCTTTTACCACTGTATCAGTTTGAGTTTTTGATACTTATCGAAGTCTTAGAAATCAGGTTGTCCTACCATAAACCTTGGTTTTTGGTGTAAGGTTGTCCTTCGAACAACGTTTGTATCAACCTCTTAAGACTAGAGCATTTGAGGTTGCTATTTATTTCTGCTATCTGCATTTATTTTCATCATTTATTTTTATTTGACATAGTCTTATTCACCCCCCCTCTAGGACTGAGAGCTCGCCCTTTTCATACCAGACTAGAAAAGAGAAATTAAAAGCCTACCTACAAAAAGCAAGAGAGTTGATCGATGGGTTTCAACACTGTACCATCGTTCGAATCCCGCAGGCCGAGAACGCCAAAGTCGACCTTTTGGCAAAGCTCGCCTTGGCTGATGAAGATGAAATCCCTAGGTCTGTCCCGATTAAGTATGTTGCCAAGCCGAGCGTTGAAGAGACCAACCTCGCAGCTGTGCTCCCCATTGACTTGGGACCTACTTAGGTCGATCCTATCATTCAGTATCTCGAGACCGGTGAGCTGCTGCGGATCGAGCTGAGGCCCAACGACTGAAGATCCGAGCCGCCCGCTATACTATGCTCAACGGGATCCTATACAAGAAAGGATTCTTCGCACCACTCCTGTGATGTTTACAACTTAGTGAGGCCGACTATGTCATGTGAGAAATTCATGAAGGTATCTGTGGCAATCACTCTAGAGGACGATCTTTGGTTCACAAAGTTGTTCGGCAAGGCTACTACTGACCGACCATCCAGCAAGATGCTCGGAAGCTCGTCCGAACCTGTGATAAATGCCAAAGATTCGCAACAGTTCCTCGGCAGCCACCGGAGGAGCGCACCCCAATGGCCGGCCCTTGGCCCTTTGCTTAATGGGGGATCAACATCATCGGACCTTTCTCCATAGGGAAGGGTCAGACAAAGTTTGCCGTCGTCGTTGTCGACTACTTCACCAAGTGGGCAGATGTCAAACCCCTTGTCAAGATAACCGAGCAGAAAATTACAGATTTTGTTTGGAAAAACATTATCTGCTGATTTGGGATACCTCAGTTATCATTTCTGACAATGGAAAGCAGTTCGACAATAAGCAATATCAAGAGATGTGCCAAAACCTCGGGATCAGGAACATTTACTCATCTCCACGTCATCCCCAAGTAAATGGACAAGTTGAAGCCGTCAACAAGATCATCAAGCAACATCTCTGAACCAAGCTCGACTGGGCCAAAGGATCGTGGACCGAAGAACTTCCCAAAGTTCTGTGGGCCTATCGAACCACGGCTTGGACTGCGGTAGGTGAGACCCCGTTCTCCCTAGCATATGGGTTGGAGGCAATTACCCCCATGGAAATCGGACTGCCGACTGCCTGAGTGAGCTCATTCGATGAACAAGACAACAAGGAACTATTGGCGCTCAACCTCGATCTTCTGGAAGAATGAAGAGAACAAACTCGGCTTCGGACGATCATCCGTCAGCAGCAAGTATCTCAATTCTACAACGCACGAGTCAAGATTAGACGATTCCTAGTGGGAGACGTAGTCCTCCGGAAGACATTCCAAAACACCAAGGAGGTTGGTGCAGGTACGTTAGGGCCTAATTGGGAAGGACCCTACGTGATTGCAAGCACCGTCCGACCCGGTACATATCGATTGGAAGATCTAACCAGCCAGCTATTGCCTCATCCTTGGAATGCTGAGCATCTCAAGGTCTACTATCCCTAAGTCGGCCGACGGACAATCATTGCTCAACCTTCATCAGCAAACATGCAAGAATCAATGCCATGATAAACAGTGTAAATTGAACAATGGATTGAAAAAAAAAGTATTCATTGATCAGATCAGAAAATGTCACATCGATATTGATTCAACATTTACATTAGTATTACATTGGCAAAAAAATAACAAAAGTACATAATGTCGAGGGTGGACGATGCTCACTTCTGCAGATGCTCTCGAGCTCGGCGCTCAGCGTGCTTAAAGTGCCTGAAGCAGATGTGGGGAGTAGAAAGGAATTTTGCTCCGCAAAGCTAACGTCTAGGCTCGGCCGCCTCATCAGGAGCTAACTCAGGGGCCTTCGAAGGTCAATCGCGACTCCCTCGCTCGGACCGTTGGATCCTGATTCGCTCTTGTCGAAGTCAGAGAGGTCGAGCTCGGGAAAGCTCTCCTTCATCCCCCTCACGCAATCGGCATAACCTTGATGGAAGAGAGTGTTCCTCTCATCCTTAAAGGCCGGGGACGACAGATACTCCTCCACGGCCTCTCTCTGAGCAATGGCGAGAGCGGCCTTGGTCTCCACCCTAACCCGATTAGCCATAGCACAAGCCTCAATGCACTCCTTACGGCTCTTATCATGGGCCTTCCTAGCCTCTTACAATCACAAGGCCAGACGGGCCTTGTTCGCTAAAGACTCTCCGAGAGCGACCCTCGTCGCTTCGAGCTGGCCCTCTACAGAGGCAACCCGAGCCTTGACAGATGATAGCCAAGTCTTCGCCTCTTCAGCCCGCCTATTGGCCTTGGATAGCTCGGCTCCAACCTTCAGCGCACATGGCGCGAACTGCAAAAAGAAAAGAAAAGAAAAGGAAGCTCAGTATTGAGAAAACTGAATAGGCAAGCAACGATAGTTACGCCCTTACCTCTAAGAGCACCCTCGTCATCTTGGCGAGTGTCGGCTCCATAGACAGTGACTCAAGGAGGTCAACAAACTCCTCCTCGGTCCCCTACTTACTCACCCAGGGGAGTATACTTTTGATGTGCCGAAGGAAGCTCTCCCTTTCTTCTTCAACAGCCTCCTCTCTTGGAGGTTCTTCCTCCTCCCTCCTCGGGGGGACTTGTTCTGTAACAGATCCTGGCTTGGGAACCTCCCAAGGCTCAGGAGAAACTGCCTCCACCACCTCCATGCCCTCATCTGGGCCCTCTATGACAGTCGGGCAAGGAGGGGCAACCTTCCCTTGACCCTTAGAGGATGTCTTCTATTTCTTCGACACTCGAAGATCTCCCCGAGGTGGGGCCCTGACCTTGGAAGGAGGATGAAGAGCAGGCCAAGCTTCAGATATCTCTGCACCACAATGAGAACATAACAGAGTCAGCAGTAAAATCATTGCTTTCAAAAAAAAAAAAAAAACTGTTGGAGTCAAATCTTACCAGTCAAAGCCGTGTTAAGACCCGATTGAAGAAGGCGCTCTGGTTGGAGAAGCCTCCTCCAAGATCTCCTCTCCGGACTTAAGGCTCGCAAGTCCTGGATCCGAGCTAGAGAATCGGGATCAAGCCTTGGCGGTTGCTTGGGGACGACTAACAAAACACGAATAAGCAGTTAGAATGCATAATAAGAAAACTCAACTAACCAAAATGATAAAGGCAAGTAACTGTTCAAGTATCTGTCCCAGAGAAGGCTCGGGGAACAAAGGGCCCAAAGGGCCCTGGCTCGGCCGTCTCCCAACGTCTAAAGGCCCAAAACCACTGATCCTTCCAATTTTTGTTGGAAGATGGAGGGTCGGTTATCAGAGCCCCACCAGTATTTCGCCAAGAGCAGAAGTAGTACTAGCCGGGTTGCTGAGGGTATCACCGTACTTTGTACGGGTGAAGGAATTCATCTAAGCTTAGCTTGGGCTGCTTCATCTTGGCCTAGAGAACCGTGCAATCGAATGGGTCCCTCCACCTGTTAGGGGTAACTTGCCCCCGGAGCCATACCAAGGTAGCCCAAAAGACGCCAAGCGATTTCCTGAAGTGGCAGATGGAGGCCGCATTGTAGCGCGACCTGGAAGATTGCGACCGCCCCAGGAGGGGGTCGGTCGGGCAGCTTATCAGGCCGAGGGAGACTTAAGATGATCGACTCGGGAATATGATACCCAGTTCGAACCTGAACAAGTCATCCTCGTTAAGAACTAAGGGCATCGACCCCTTGGATCCATCCTCCACCTTGGCCTCCTCAGCCTCATCCTCAGCTGGAGGGTTAGACCGATAAGGAAAACTTTCCATCATTATCTCCCGCCGGGGAGACATGTTTGATGTTCTGGCAAACGCCGCCAGCCTTTTTGCTGGAGAATCCATGTAACAGCCCAGATTTTTTCCAACCTGGAATTAGACGTCCTTAGGCAATGAGTCACTCTTGACACCTTATTAACCTGTCAGAACTCAATCCCAAAGTCTAAAACCGCTTTTGAACCCATTTCCTTCATAAATCCCACCCTTCACCACCTTGATCTTTCAATTTTTCCTAAGTACTTTCAACCTAGACACTATCTTAAACTAGCTAAGTAGTACAACTTGGATCACTCTATATACAAACTACAAAGGACTAAATACCACCTCAGACGGAAATCACTTAGGATTAAATCCTTTAGAAATTTGACAAAGTTAACAAAGTGCTAAACTAGATTAGCCATGAAATCCATTTGAATCGCTTTAAATACGATTTGCAAGACCCAAAACTTGTAGAATCATTGACGCTAGGTTACTCTAAAATCTAAGATCAAACTCATTACCCGTCTGCACCCGGGAGCACGTTGAAACTCCGTATCAGATCTGGACCACACATCGGGAGTCCGAATAATACGAGGTTAAGGAATTAGGACCGCCTCGCTGGGCTTGACAACCATCTCGGAAATCAGACCCAGACAGTGTTCCACGGCTGTTCGCTTGAGTCCGGAGTGAAGGAGTGTGAAAACACATGTTTCCTTTACAAAATAAATATCTGGAATAGTGATCTGAGACTTGATACTTGCGGTCAATTTGTAAGCAACCAGACCGTCAGAATTTGACATAAATACACCCTCGGATCAGGAAAAATTTCATAAACATTTACATATACTTGAAATTTTGGATCGAGACCCGCTGACCGTTAAACTGAAACTGGTCCGCCACGCGTGATCTGCGAATCCGACTGAGACGAAAACTTAACTCAACGTAGATCCAATGTCTGTGAGCTTAAGTCCGACTTTTGGCTCAAGGAGGCCCGCCAGAAATCCTCCGTTGAGCTGAATTAACGCCGCTTTGGTTATAACCCAAGTATACCTTGACCTTAAGTCTATTTTGGAGACATTTCAGGCTATATAAGGACCTTAAACCCTCTTCCATTTCAGCCATACGAATTTGGATTTGAGAAGAGAGAAAAGAGAGAGAAAGTGAGAGAGAAGTGAGAGCTTCTTTCTGCTGTTCTTCCCTGCCGTATCCAAGCTTAAACCACTCCGTTCTTATCGCTTTCCCGGCGATACCGACTTCGTTTCTAAGTAAGAAACCCTAACCCTAATCTGATTTGGGGTGTTGACAGTTGTAGATTATGAAATAGTTAACCTATTTCATTCTATAGGTTGCCAAACTGCCGAATACGAAAGCTTAGCAAACCTATCAACTCCGTTGCGATTCTACAGTATAAGGTGAGGACTTTAGGTGTATAGGTTACAGTTTTTAACGCTTTCAATGTCAGATAATGATAGATTCATGATCTGCATGCAATTGCACATGTACAAAGTGCTTTCCGTTTTCTGTTTCGATTAAAGTTGTAGAATATGAAATTTTACATATTCTAGGTATTCGTAGAAAATATCGTATATGTATATTTTTTGGAAATGTGTTTGACATGATTAATTGTTGTATGAATATATGATGTATGGATAAAATACTTATTTGGCGAAAGCATTCGCCCAAATACATGTTTTGCTAATATACACTATGTATGTAGAAAATACCGTATACATATATATTTTAGAGATGTGTTTGCCATGATTATTTGTTGTATAAATATATTATATATGCATAAAATACTTGCTTGGCGAAAGGATTCGCCCTAATACATGTTTGCTAAGATACACTAAGTATGTTAAAAAAGTGTATGTTAAGTGTTTGTGAAAATGCTTGTATGAGTAAGTGTTTAGATGTTGATGCCTTAAGAGGGTGTTGAGATGGGATTCTCAACTACCTTAGAGACATGTATGATTTCCTCCCTGAGGTTGTTTACTTAAACCGCTTGTGCAAATTATGAGTTTGTATTTCTATTTATGTA
This sequence comes from Magnolia changhungtana, assembly GCA_030180095.1. Classification (NCBI taxonomy): domain Eukaryota; kingdom Viridiplantae; phylum Streptophyta; class Magnoliopsida; order Magnoliales; family Magnoliaceae; genus Magnolia; species Magnolia changhungtana. The sequence goes on from JASAUF010000638.1 coordinate 1,986,169, forward strand.
GTGCTTTATAACATGCTTTATAACATGCTTTATGACATGCTTACTAACATGCTTGAATTACTTTGCTTATTATGCTTTACTCCACATGTTATGAATTAGGATTGATTGAGTTTGGGACTATGCCTATAGTCCAGACAATCGGTACCAGACTTGAGATCGTGGTTGAGATTCTTGTCGCCACGTAAGATGTGTTTGACGAACCCGAGTCGTACGTCAGTTGACGACAGTGGTTAGGCCACGCGAAGTGCTTATGCACTTCATGTCGTCCAAGTGATTGTGCGCTCGAGCTAGTCAGGCTCGTCAAGTAAACCGATGTGTCTAAGGTATGTTCACCATGTTTAGACGCTACTGCTTGAACCTAGGGTACCGAACTTACCAGTGGAATCCTGTTAACCATGGTACCTCGATCCGCTAAGACTCATGAGCCGGGCATGGTGGTATGGGACACCGTGGTCGAGCTGTCGGCCTACGCTGGGGCCACGTGCCTCCCCGTAGTGACCAGTGAGCAACCAGACTCGTGAGCCGATTATGGTGGTATGAGACACTATATTCAAGCTGTCGGCCTACACTGGCATAGCCTGGCTGTGGTCCCCAGTCGGGTTGCATCCGGGTCCCATTATCAATTAGTGAACTGGTCGGGCTTCAAAAATAGACTGCCAGTTGGTGGACGTTAGTGGAGTGACCTCGAGCATACTCTGAAATTGCGGTGAGGCGACGAGTTTTGCCGCAGTGTAGAGAGTATGAATTAGGCCTGTTTCTGTATAGTGATGAATCGTTAAAGAGGTGATGGGGGAGTAGTATAACCTTTGTGCATAACAGCCCTAACAGCCTTTGCAGTGACCTAGAAAACACACCATCATCTGAGATTAACTAGGACCGACGACCCTAGAATGGATCATGTTTGGGAATGATACAAGGGAGGTACCTTAGTTTCCCAATCCTGCTGTTTGAAATGGATTAATAACAACTCGCTAATCATGCTCATCATGCATTGCATGTGCCTGGAAGATGTGGAGCACTGAGGGATGAAAGCATGCGCGAACGTAAGATGGTGTTGCACGAGGGAGGGTGTGGTGAGGGCATCCATCATGATTGCATTCATACTTGCATTAATAAGAGTAGTTAGGAGTGTTTGTGTAACATCCCAGATTTTCGCCAACTTGGGATTAGACGTCCTTAGGCAATGGGTCGCTCCTAACGCCTTATTAACTTGTCAGAACTCAATCCTACAGTCTATAATTGCTTGTGAACCCATTTCCTTCACAAATCCCACCCTTCACCACCTTGATATTTCAATTTTTCTAAGTACTTTCACCCTAGACACTATTTTAAACTAGCTAAGTAGTATAACTTGGATCACTTTATATACAAACTAGAAAGGACTAAGTACCACCTTAGACAGAAATCTTATAGGACTAAATCTTTTAGAAATGAGATAAAGTAACTAAGTGCTAAACTAGATTAGCTACGAAATTCGCTTGATCCACTTTAAATACGATCTGCAAGACCCAAAACTTGTAGAATCATTGACGCTAGGTTACCTTAAAATCTAGGATCAATCTCATTACCCGGCTGCTCTCGGGAGCATCCCGAAACTCCGTATCAGATCTAGACCGCTCGTCGGAAGTCTGAATAACACGAAGTTAAGGAATTAGGACCGCCTCACTGGGCTTGACAACCATCTCGGAAATCAAATCCAGACAGTGTCCCACGGCTGTTCGCTTGAGTCCGGAGAGAGGAGGGTGAAAATACTTGATTTTCTTTAAAAATAAATATTTTAAATAGTAATCTGAGACTTGTCGCTTGCATGAGTCAAGATACAACCCGACTTTGGCCGTCGAGAATCGACCCAAATACACCCTCGGATCAGGAAAAATTTCATAAACATATCCATGTACTCGGAATCTCCGATCGAGATCCACTGACCGTCGAACTGAAACTGGTCCGCCACGCGTGATCTGAGAAGCCGACTGGAACGAAAACTTAACTAAACCTAGATCCAGTGTTAGTGAGCTTAAGTCCGACCGCACACAGAAAAAGGGCCGCCAGAAGTCCTCCGTTGAGCTGAAAAATGCTCACTTTGGTTATAACCTAAGTATACCTTGACCTGAAGTCTATTTCAGAGAGTTTTTAGGCTATATAAGGGCCTTAGAACTTTCTCTCTCACAGCCATACGAATTTAAGAGAAACCCTAGAGAGAGGAGAGAAAAGAGAGAGAAAGTGTGGGAGATGTGAGAGATCCTTCCTGCCGCTTTACCCTGCCACTCTACCATCTCCACCACTCCGTTCTAATCGCTTTTCCGACGATTCTGGCGTCATTTCTAGGTAAGAAACCCTAACCCGAATCTGATTTGGGGTGTTGATAGTTGTAGGTTATGAAATAGCTAACCTATTTCATTGTATAGGTTGCCAAACTGCCGAATACAGAAGCTTAGCAAACCTATCGACTCCGTTACGATTCTATGACAAAAGGTGCGGACTTTAGGTGTATAGGTTATGGTTTTCAACGCCTTCAATGTCAGATAATGATAGATTCATGATCTGCATGCAATTGCACATATACAAAGTGCCGTCTATTTTCCATTTCGATTAAAGATGTAGAATATGAAATTTACATATTCTAGGTATTCGTAGAAAATACCGTATACGTATATATTTCAGAAATGTGTTTGACATGATTATTTGTTGTATGAATATATGATATATGGATAAAATACTTACTTGGCGAAAGGGTTCGCCTTAATACATGTTTTGCTAATATACACTATGTATGTAGAAATAGTGTATTGTAGAAAGTACCGTATACGTATATATTTTGGAAATGTGTTTGCCATGATTATTTGCTGTATGAATATATCATATGTGCGTAAAATACTTGCTTGGCGAAAGGACTCGCCCTAATACATGTTTTGCTAACATACACTAAGTATATTAAAATAGTGTATGCTAAGTGTTTGTGAAAATGCTTGTGTGAGTAAGTGTTTGGATGATGATGCCTTAGGTAGGTGTTGAGATGGGATTCTCAACTAACTTAGAGACATGTATGATTTTCTCCATGAGGTTGTTTACTTCAACCGCTTACTTGTGAAATATATGTGTTTGTATTCTTGTTTATATGGTGCTTTATGACATGCTTTATAACATGCCTTTACATGCTTATGACATGTTTGTTAGCATGCTTGAATTACTTTATTTATTACGCTTTACTCCACATGCTTTGAATATGGATTAATTGCGATTGAGACTATGTTTATAGTCCAGACAATCGGTACCAGACTTGAGTTCGTGGTCGAGATTCTTTTCGTCACGTAGGATGTGTTTGACGAACCCGAGTCGTACTTCAGTTGGCGACAGTGGTTAGGCCACGTGAAGTGCTTATGCACTTCATGTCGTTCAGTTGATTGTGCGCTCGAGCTAGTCAGGCTCGTCAAGTAACCTGATATGTCTAATGTATGTTCACCATATTTGGTCGCTACTGCTTGAACCTAGGGTACCAAACTTACCAGTGGAATCCCGTTAACCATGGTACCTCGATCCGCTAAGACTCATAAGTTGGGCATGGTGGTATGGGACACCGTGGTCGAGCTGTCGGCCTACGCTGGGGCCACATGCCTCCCCGTAGTGACCAGTGAGCAACCGGACTCGTGAGCCGATTATGGTGGTATGGGACACTATATTCGAGCTATCGACCTACACTACTTGATGGGTGATGGGGGAGTGGTGCAACGATTTCGTGTAACAGCCCTGATAGCCCTGACCGTACCCGGTGTAGTGACCTCGAGCATACTCTAAATCTGTGGTGAGGTGACGAGCCTTCCCTTAGTAACAGAGTATAAGCTAGGCCTGTATTGATAAGGTGATGGGGGAGTGGTGCAACGATTCCGTGTAACAGCCCTGACAGCTCTTGCAGTAACCTAGAAACACACCATCGTATGAGATTGTCTAGGACTGACGACCCTAGAATGGATCATGTTTAGGAATGATACAAGGGAGGTACCTTAGTTTCCCAATCCTGCTGTTTGAAATGGACTAATAACAACTTGGTAATCATGCTCATCATGCATTGCATGTGCCTGGAAGATGTGGAGCACTAAGGAAAGCAAGCATGCTGCGAACGAAGATGGTGTCGCATGAGGGAGTATGTCGGTGAGGGCATCCATCATGACTGCATTCATACTTGCATTAATAAGAGTAGTTAGGAGTGTTTGATTATACTGCTTTATCATTACTGCTTGACTGAGTCGATAACATGTTAACCTATGCTTTATTGTTCCACTGAGTTGATCACTCACTCCCACGTTACGGGACGATGTTCCGAACACCCACCAGACTTTGTCTGATTGCAGATGGCGATGCTACTCCTGAGGCGGAGCCGGACCTTTATGATGACAATGTTGCTTGTTCATTACGCTGTATGATGATGGCTTCCAGTGAGCCGTGTCTTGATCGATGGGATTACAGGGATGTTGACTAGATAACACTACACCTTTAGTATACATTGAAATTGTACTTATAATTCATTAACCTAGTAACATTATCACACTCCGGAGACTCACCACTGTTTTTATATTTTATATATCTATCACAGTCTTCCGCTTGCAATTTAACTGTCTCTGGAGTATGATATGTTGTTTTGGCTTAATCTCACTCATGTTCAATGCACTAATACAAACAACATTCAATCATCATTCATTTTGTTGCATAAGTGATGCGTTGGAACTCGGGAGTTGAGTTTATGCTCGACCCTCGATTTTTAGGGTGTTACAGTTTGATTGTACTGCTTTATCATTACTGCTTGACTGTATTGATAACATGTTAACCTATGCTTTATTGTTCCACTGAGTTAGCTACTCACTCCCACGTTACGGGACGGTGTTTTAAAACACCCACCAGACCTGTATCAAATGCGGGTATCATCGACTGAGACAGGAGACCGAGGCGACTTCTATGACGATCGGGAGGAGTTCTCCTACATGCGATTATTTGGAGGCTTCGCATAAATTTGTCAGTCTTACTGGGGCTCTGAGGTTGATAATTTCAGTTGTACTATTTTGACATTTTAATTCAGAACCAACATATATATATATATATATATATATATATATATATATATATATATATATACGGTGACTCATTTAGTATTCATACTCTGGGGATCGAGAATGTTTTGTTATATATATATCTATATATACCTTTCAGTCTTCCGCTTACGCTTTATACATGGATCTAGAGTATGAATTACTGTTTTGGTAGAATCTCACTCATGTTTATTATACTAACACAGACAACATTTAATTATCATTACCTATGTTGCATAAGTGATGTTCTGGAACTCGAGAGTTGAGTTACTACTCGACCATCGTTTTTCGGGATGTTACAGTTGGTATCAGAGCATGATTTTGATTAAACCGGACCTGAGTTATGTTCCCACGATGTACGCTGACACATTACAAGTTAGGAGGGTTCGAGAATAATATAGAAACAGTCTTAGGTGTTTCAATTTCATCCAACGGCAAAGTTCACTGAAAATGGATGCCGAAATCGAGTCCGTACCCAACCCTGGTCGCACGGGACGACCTTAAAATATTCTTAGACCATCTATTGACGAGTTTAGATCACTATCCACCTAAATCCAGTTGTTGAAAATCAGTAAAGGTCTGTCTAGATCGGAAATTTCTCGAAAACACCCGATCTGAAACAGAATGGAGTCGGGGGCCTCCCCACTTAAATCCAGTGGGACCCAGGGTCGAACCAAGGTGCATTTGGCACCTTGGGGTGGTGGAGGACACAACCCCAACGCAGCGGCGCGGCGCCGGGCAGGGCGGACCGCGGCGGCACCGCTGTCACCGCGGCGCGCCACGGTCAAGTGGGTCCGCTCGTGTTGGGCCGGGCCTGGGCATGGTCGACCCGACCTCCCCGCACGTTTGGTGCGTGAGAAATGGGTGGGGGATTCCTATTTCAGCTCCGTATCAGCCCCACCTCTCATTTCACCCTTCCAAACCCTCCAAAGTGTTGTCCTCTCTCTCCAAACTCCCTTTCAATCGTCTCCTCCACCAGTTTCGACCATAATCCACCTATTTCCATCGACTACAAGAACCCTACCATCCTATCCTTCCCCCTTTCTTTCACATTTGAGCTCCCACCCCCTCATTTGGAGCTCAAAATCGTGCAACCTTCTAATCCATCCCGTTTCTTCCTTGTTCCTTCTTCATTTCCTGTCATTTGGGCCTCTTTACTACCTATTGGGACGGTTGTACGTGGAGAACCAAAGAAACCAGCCCTTTCTCTCTCTTTCCTCCATTTCCATGGCCCTTTTCGAGTTGGTTACGGCCATTTTCTCCATTTCTTCCATCCTCTCTCTCATGGGAAAGAGGAAGTCTACCGCTGATGAAGCTGGGCCGAGTCGCCCAACCCGTTCAAGAAGAGGGGCTGACGATGGGGCTGGTACTAGCACCATTCAGGAGTATAGGTCAAAGCGGGACCTGGATCCCCAACTGCCGATCAGGGATGCACTACCGATTGGTTTCGAATACGGTCGTTTTGCTGGCCGTAAGATAGTGTTTGAAGCTCACGTGGATGAAAGGATGTTTGGGCTACACCCGATGATGGACCATCTGGTGGATGTCGTCGGATGGGGTCCTATATTTAAAGGTGAGTCTCCTGCATGTGAGAACACGGTTCGTGCCTTCTACGCTCATATCATAGACCCATCGTTGGAGCCGCTTCAGTTCACTGTCTCTGTGAGGGGCATAAGGCGCACGATTACTGTGGTTGAGGTGGCGCGGCTCATGAACATCTCACGTGGTGAAGTGCTTCCAACTGACAACTTCTCCAGGAGTGCGCGAGAAAGGGATCGCCGTACGCGATACCTTTGTGGTCGACGGGTCTCTTGGACGCGAGGAAACTGTCTTCCGTCGACGAAGATGACAGATGACTTCCGTTTGCTCCACCACATTTTCACATATAATGTGTATCTGCGGTCGAGTAACCACACAGAGTGTACTCGGTTGATGGTGGACTTTCTATACAGGATGGGACATGGAGACAACTTATGCCTGCCCACGTTCGTCCTATATCAGATAGTTCAGGTTGTTCGGTCTGTCAGGAATGACCTCTCGCTCCCATTTGGCCGCCTGATATGTAGGATGGCTCGTGATGTCGGCTATAGGCTCAACATGGAAGACCTTGCGCCAGTCCGAGTCATAAGTAAGGTTACACTTAACAACATGAAGATCGGCCCTCGCCAACAGCAAGCCCGACTCGACGAGTCTGGAGATGAGTCAGATAGTGCCGGTGAGGAGAGTGTTGACCTCGAGGCAGGTAGCGAAGAGGGTGGCGGTGATGAGATACAGGAAGAGGAACCTGAGGCTCAGGACACTAAGGAGAGCTCTCCTCCTGGAGCACCAGAGACGGACGCTACTCAGGCTGCGAGGGATGCTCACATGGTTCGTATTGAGGAGGATCAGGCCGTCCTGCAGCAAGAGATTGGCCAGGTTCGGGCTGAGCTTGGTGAGACCCGAGCCAAGCTTGAGGTGGCTGAAGCTTACATGAAGAGGAGTTTTAAGAAGGTGTCTCGCACCTTAAAAGACTATCCTGTACTGTGTACAGGACAAGAATGCTCATCCTCCATCGCCTGATTCGGATGCCTAGTCATCCAAGTTGTTGTTTGTGGTTGTTTTGGTTACAACATTAGGCGGTTTATGTTTTCATGTTGATGATGTAGTAGATAGTAGTATGTTTTAAGTATTTGAAGCTTGGTTGTAATTAGCTCACATGCATCTTCAGTCATGATTCATGTAACTTTGTTATCCATGTATTGTGACAATTTTGGGTAAATGAAAAGCATGCAACTTCTTTTGCTATAGAGTGTGTAAAAAGCTTAAGTGCTTGTGTATTGGGTTGAGTTGCTTCATCTCACATGCGTTGCACCCTATTTTGTATAGGGCCTGCCACGGAAATATACGTGGAGCACAGCACACCTCCTACTCACTGATACGATGGACCAGGCTCCTTCTTAGGGTGATGGTCGCAGAGACCCTAGTTTGGGCCCTGATTTCAGGACTATACCTGAGTCTCTGCCTCCCACTGGTCCTACAGTTGGACTACCCCCTTATGCACCACTCGTTCGCAAGCAGAACCGGGCATCTTCTTCGACGCCGTATGAGTCGCAGGCCGCTCCACCTACTGATAAGTTTAAGCAGTTGTTGTTGATGATGCATTAGCAGCAGATGCAGTAGCAGCAGCAGTACCAGCAGTTTATGACCGCTATTTCTGAGGCCTTGTCCCAGGGTGGGAGTGCTACTCCACTTTCACCACCTGCACGTCCTACTGAGACGCAGAGCAGGCCTATCCTCAGCAAGAGGCCACCTGAAGATTCGCCTCCCAGGCTTGAGGCTCTGCTGACCCAACAAAAGCGAGCGAAACGTCGGTGTACGTATTGCAACAAAGGGGGATACATTGACCCCTTTTGTTTTACCAAGATGAAGGACAACGGGATTACGTTACCTCAGAAGATCGACCGTCTGCCGCCATGTGATACATTGGCTCCACCCTTATGACCTGTACCACCAGTGCAACCATTTTACCGCTCGTCTGTACCTCAGAGTAGGCCACCTCAACAAACTATGGCAGCGCAACCAAATCATCCTCAACGAGCCCGTGTGCACGTGCTTGCCGTTGAGACACCTGAGTCCGCAGCTGCAGCGCCTTTGGCCTTTGCGGTCACTGCCCACATTCAAGGTACACCTGTTTTTCCTAATGGTAAACATTGAGTCTATTAAACCAACCCATATGAAAGAAAAAGGCCTAACACTGGATTACTACAAAAGCAATACGGTAACTAGAGGTGACACTTATGTTATAAATAATAGGAGGGTTGAAATGTAGAATTTCTACAACTTCGTGTTGACAATAGGGTAGGTCACTAGATGGTAACTAGCTAGGGGTTAAACCTCCCTTAGATTGTTAATGTTGAAATTACTGGAATAAAGACAATTAGGGTTCAAGTATTACATTAATTCGTACTACTAGACTTATCAATAGTTACGAGTTAGTTCACAATAAATTGAGTTAGTGTATTCACAAATGTTAATAGAAACCTTAGCCAATTCTATACTCTTAGAAACCTCTTTAGGATGATCTATTAGAACATGGATTTACTTTGTCCTTGACTATAGATTATAATAAGGACTCTCTTAAACCAAGACCTACAGGGCAACCTTAGAAAGAGGATATTTGAACCTTTCAGCGATGGCAATTCCCTATGTTTTTAGAGTGATCGGTCTACGGAGATACTGAAATATACAACAGCGAAATATTCGCGACTTGACCCAATTCTCAATCCTGGGCGACTGCCAACGGACTCACTGCTTAGCCGAGCAGAAGACCAGGATCCATCAGGATTAGGAAGGGATACGATGAGCCTTCTACCCTAGCAAGGTAGATGATCAATGAATCAGGATCAAGCCCACTACAATCATCTCTCCGTGCTGGTCAAATAATAAAACCACTATCTTACTCTAAATAAGTGAGAATTATCGTTAAGACTCCAGATAGGTAAAGAAATAAATTGTAGCAAACCATCAGGGTATGAGAAATGGATAAAGAAATAAGTTTTAAGGGGGGTAGACTAAAATGAACCAGACTAGTATATGCCCTACCACGCGTAGAAATTCGAAATCAATAAAACTTAGGCAAAAGAAATGATTAAATCTTTCTTTATTACCCTTAGCCAATTTCGGGGACGAAATTTTATTTTAAGGGGGGTAGATTATAACAGTCCGGATTTTTTTCAACCTGGAATTAGATGTCTTTAGGCAATGGGTCACTCCTGACACCTTATTAACCTGTCAGAACTCAATCCCAAAGTCTAAAACCTCTTTTGAACCCATTTCCTTCATAAATCCCACCCTTCACCACCTTGATCTTTCAATTTTTTCTAAGTACTTTCACCCTAGACACTATCTTAAACTAGCTAAGTAGTACAACTTGGATCACTCTATATACAAACTACAAAGGACTAAATATCACCTCAGACGGAAATCACTTAGGATTAAATCCTTTAGAAATTTGACAAAGTTAACTAAGTGCTAAACTAGATTAGCCATGAAATCCATTTGAATCGCTTTAAATATGATCCGCAAGACCCAAAACTTGTAGAATCATTGACGCTAGGTTACTCTAAAATCTAGGATCAAACTCATTACCCGTCTGCACTTGGGAGCACGTTGAAACTCCGTATCAGATCTGGACCGCACATCGGGAGTCCGAATAATACGAGGTTAAGGAATTAGGACCGCCTCGTTGGGCTTGACAACTATCTCGGAAATCAGACCCAGACAGTGTCCCACGGCTATTCGCTTGAGTCCGGAGCAAAGGAGTGAAAACACATGTTTCCTTTACAAAATAAATATCTGGAATAGTGATCTGAGACTTGATACTTGCGGTCAATTTGTAAGCAACCAGATCGTCAGAATTTGACCCAAATACACCCTCGGATCAGGAAAAATTTCATAAACATTTACATGTACTTGAAATTTTGGATCGAGACCCGCCGACAGATTAAAGCGGCCCGGTCGCCACGCGTGATCTGGGAATCCGACTGAGACGAAAACTTAACTCCACGTAGATCCAATGTCTGTGAGCTTAAGTCTGACTTTTGGCTCAAGGAAGCCCGCCAGAAATTCTCCGTTGAGCTGAATTAACGCCGCTTTGGTTATAACCCAAGTATACCTTGACCTTAAGTCTATTTTGGAGACATTTTAGGCTATATAAGGACCTTAAACCCTCTCCCATTTCAGCCATACGAATTTGGATTTGAGAAGAGAGAAAAGAGAGAGAAAGTGAGAGAGAAGTGGGAGCTTTTTCCTGCCGTTCTTCCCTGCCGTATTCAAGCTTAAACCACTCCGTTCTTATCGCTTTCCCGGTGATACCGACTTCGTTTCTAGGTAAGAAACCCTAACCCTAATCTGATTTGGGGTGTTGACAGTTGTAGGTTATGAAATAGCTAACCTATTTCATTCTATAGGTTGCCAAACTGCCGAATACAGAAGCTTAGCAAACCTATTGACTCCGTTGCGATTTACAGTATAAGGTAAGGACTTCAGGTGTATAGGTTACGGTTTTCAACGCTTTTAATGTCAGATAATGATAGATTCATGATCTGCATGCAATTGCACATGTACAAAGTGCTTTCCGTTTTCTGTTTCGATTAAAGTTGTAGAATATGGAATTTTACATATTCTAGGTATTCGTAGAAAATACCATATACGTATATTTTTTGAAAATGTGTTTAACATGATTAATTGTTGTATGAATATACGATGTATGGATAAAATACTTATTTGGCGAAAGGATTCGCCCAAATACATATTTTGCTAATATACATTATGTATGTAGAAATACTGTATTGTAGAAAGTACCGTATACATATATATTTTAGAGATGTGTTTGCCATGATTATTTGTTGTATAAATATATTATATATGCGTAAAATACTTGCTTGGCGAAAGGATTTGCCCTAATACATGTTTGCTAAGATACACTAAGTATGTTGAAAAAGTGTATGTTAAATGTTTGTGAAAATGCTTGTATGAGTAAGTGTTTGGATGTTGATGCCTTAAGAGGGTGTTGAGATAGGATTCTCAACTACCTTAGAGACATGTATGATTTCCTCCCTGAGGTTGTTTACTTAAATCGCTTACTTGTGCAAATTATGTGTTTGTATTCCTATTTATGTAGTGCTTTATAACATGCTTTATAACATGCTTTATGACATGCTTACTAACATGCTTGAATTACTTTGCTTATTATGCTTTACTCCACATGTTATGAATTAGGATTGATTGAGTTTGGGACTATGCCTATAGTCCAGACAATCGGTACCAGACTCGAGATCGTGGTTGAGATTCTTGTCGCCACGTAAGATGTGTTTGACGAACCCGAGTCGTATGTCAGTTGGCGACAGTGGTTAGGCCACGCGAAGTACTTATGCACTACATGTCGTCCAAGTGATTGTGTGCTCGAGCTAGTCAGGCTCGTCAAGTAAACCGATGTGTCTAAGGTATGTTCACCATGTTTGGACGCTACTGCTTGAACCTAGGGTACTGAACTTACCAGTGGAATCCCGTTAACCATGGTACCTCGATCCGCTAAGACTCATGAGTCGGGCATGGTGGTATAGGACACCATGGTCGAGCTGTCGGCCTACGCTGGGGCCATGTGCCTCCCCGTAGTGACCAGTGAGCAACTAGACTCGTGAGCCGATTATGGTGGTATAGGACACTATATTCGAGCTGTCGACCTACACTGGTGTAGCCTGACTATGGTCCCCAGTCGGGTTGCATCCGGGTCCCATTGTCAATAAGTGGACTGGTCGGGCTTCGAAAATAGACTGCCAGTTGGTAGGACGTTAGTGGAGTGACCTCGAGCATACTCTGAAATTGCGGTGAGGCGACAAGTTTTGCCGCAGTGTAGAGAGTATGAACTAGGCCTGTTTCTGTATAGTGATGAATCGTTAAAGAGGTGATGGGGGAGTGGTGTAACCTTTGTGCGTAACAGCCCTGACAGCCTTTGTAGTGACTTAGAAAACACACCATCGTCTGAGATTAACTAGGACTGACGACCCTAGAATGGATCATGTTTGAGAATGATACAAGGGAGGTACCTTAGTTTTCCAATCCTGCTGTTTGAAATGGATTACTAATAACTCGGTAATCATGCTCATCATGCATTGCATGTGCCCGGAAGATGTGGAGCACTAAGGGATGAAAGCATGCCATGAACGTAAGATGGTGTCGCACGAGGGAGGGTGTGGTGAGGGCATTCATCATGATTGCATTCATCTTGCATTAATAAGAGTAGTTAGGAGTGTTTGATTGTACTGCTTTATCATTACTTCTTGACTGTATTGATAACATGTTAACCTATGCTTTATTGTTCTACTGAGTTAGCTACTCACTCCCACGTTACGGGACGGTGTTTTAAAACACCCACCAGACCCTGTATCAGATGCAGGTATTACTGGAGCACAGGAGACTGAGTGTTGAAGGTCAAATATTACATATCAGACCCCAGTTATTGTCTGGATTTACGAACTTATAATGTTTAAAGGACTGAAATAATCGTGTTTATGCTGCAGGTTGAATTTAGGAGCTTTGATTATAAAAGAGCACTTAAAGCATGGATTTAACGCTTTGATGTCACAAAAGCAGGGGACGGACTCCTGGGGATTAAGATCGACAAATTTACACGCCAGATATCCAAGAAAATTGAGAAACTGAAACTCAAATGACCTGAATGACGTCCAGAATGCGAGATCATGGGGTTCCCACCATCCGTTCGGCTCAAAACTTCATACGTGGCCTGAGGACCATAAATTAACCGTACACGTCAAAAATCATCCATTGGATCGTTGCAGAAGTAGTCTAACGACCAGATCAGCCCCTTAAATCTCGATTTGGGGCCCGCCTGATATCTGGATATATTTAAATTTCATCGTCAACGCTTTAAATTGGATCTAGAAAGGGATGGACGGATCAGATTTCTCACAAAAATCTCTATGAGACTCAAGTATGCAGTGCATGTGCACGGTGCACTAGTGCACCAGGCGCGCATCCACGATCCATAAGTCGGTCAGCGTTTGCTGACCGACTCGTCTTCTCAAACCGATCAAACGCAACAGCGTTTTTCTCCGTTCGGTTGGGTTTTGATTGTGAGCCCCACCTATCATCCAAATCATCGATCCAGACCGTCCATCAGATCCTTATGGTGTCCATCTACACTGCCTAGGTGGAAGAATTCCAAAATATCTCAAGGAGAGAAATCCAGCCGACCAAACGCAGACTGAACGGCCGCTTGAGTTGATTAAGTAGGTCACGTCAGAACTTATAAAAACCACCCTCTCCTACTGGTTTTTCGTCCTGAAGATACTGGACGGCTCGGATTTCTTCAATATACATCACAGTGGACCCCACCAGCTTCGTCAGAGCCTGCGGAAGTTCTTTCGCACGCGTCAGCGAAAGCCGGACACCGGTTCTGCGTTGTGGGTCCCACTGATGGCTTAGATCAATGATCTGAACCGTCCATTAAGTCGGGAGATAGGGTGTAACCTACACCTAGGTGTCTGTTTCCTTCCATGCAAGCTATCAGAAGATCTACCACAAACGGAAGATTGACGGTGGAAATGTTTGAGATGGTGGGCCGCATTAAACTCAAGAAAAAATACCATTTCTCAGTTATTTTCCGCTACGAGTAGAATGAATGGAGTGGATTTCTTGTTTAACATCATTCTTGGGCCCACCGGGAAGTCAGCGCAAGAATGTTATTCCCGTCAACGTAACTTGGCGTGTATTCTTTGTTTCGGGCGGAAGTTTTCCACGGCCTACTGCTGCGTAAAGGAAACTGCGGACGAGGGGAGTTATAAAAGAAAATAATAGAAAGAGGAGAAGGGGGATCAGAGACAGGGGAGCAGCTTGGCTGGAGGCTTGGAGCTACGGACGTGGAAGAGAGACAGGGAGAGTTTTTCTTTTCTTTTTCTTTTAGTTTTATTTTTATTTTAATTTATTTTGTTTAAGAGATCTAGCCGCATCATGTGTGGCTAAACCTCTTGGCTAGGGCCAAGAGGTGAAGCTTGTAGCGTGATGGGAGGTCTCTTTGCTTGTGCCTTTGTTTAAGACTGATCTCGATTTTGATTTAATTTTATTAAGGGAATGTTTTCAGTCTTTAATGGTCTGTTGTAACTGAAATTACAATGGGTCTGCAATGGCTTTGAGCATGTTCTTTTTCTTTTATGTTTATGACGTCAGGAAGCCCTGTTGTTCACCATCGTCTCCTGGGCATGGTTGGATGTCGATACCCTTCCTAACCTTCATACATTGATTGGTTGGTAATTAGTTTAATTATATTGTTTGCTTTGTCTCCTGGGCATGGTTTGGTGATGGAATCCATTCTAATCCATATACCTTTCATCTTATCAAAATTACATTAAAGCGATTCGATTAATTTCCTAAATTGTAATACGGGCATAAGATCTCCCGATCCCTACAAGTGGATCCTCGAATCCCTAGTTTCCCTCTCTCGATTTTTCCCAAGTTTTAGATTAATATTTCATCATTATTCTTCAAATTATAATTGATTTAGGTTTCATCTCATTCTAGTTCTATTTCTACTTAGTTTCAGATAACGTACAGGTTACAGTCCCTTGGGATTCGACCTCGGTCTTACCGAGTTTATTACTACATCACAACCCTATACTTGGGAGTGAACAAGTTTTAAGGCGTTAGTTGAAGGACCGATTGACTACGATTTTCTGAAATTAATTAGTTTTAGAGTTAGTTTAAGATTAGGATTTTACTAATTTTAATTTTAGATTTTGTTTTCTATTTTGATTCATAGATCTAACTTATTTTCTGTTTTGCAGGTTTTTAACATAGGAACTTCTAGTCTGGTAACATCTTTCTAACTTCTCATTTACTTTCTGTATTGCTGTAGGATTTTGCTTTCTTCTAGGATTAGATTCAGAGTTAGAGTTTCACCATGTATATGCACGAGTGGGAACGTCAGTATCTTTGAGAAGAATAACCTATATTGGGATGATGATTATGATAGAAATCCACCGATGTCTCAAAACTTTTCTGAAACTATCATCGAGAATCGACCGGAATACAAAGAGCCACCAGTTAAGAAGTCCTTACGCGATCATATACGGGAGAACAATTCCACCCCACGGACCGTACGTGAATGTTGGGGTTATCATAACTATGGGAGTGAGAATTACTATCACCCATCTGAGAAAAAGAAAACAATGCGTGATTATATTATGAGTGATAATAAGTATTACCAACCATCAGATTCTCCCACCTATGATCCGTATGACTATAATCAATGGAACCATAAAAAATGGGAAGATGAACCAACAACATGTAATGATTATTCTCTTGGATCCCATACCTTTGAGATCCAACCAGAAACGATCCAAGAGGATTCATGTTTTAATCTAGAACAATTCAACCAACATGTTGCAGAAGCGATGAAAGCAATGGAAGCACTGAATTCGCGCCTTGAAAGGATAGAAGAAGCTCGTGCATCCCAACTACAATCCAATCCAGAAATACAATGCCAGGAAAGTGATCCTCACTCGCTTTTGACGAAATCTGGAATTTGGAATGAAGAGTTGGATTCCATTAACGAGCACGTGGTTCAAATTCCCGATGAGCTGATCTCGATGACTGTTCAAAAGAATGGTGGAGATACATGGGTGTCTTTCAAATACAGTAATGATGACACACCTCCCTTACTTGACACACATGAATTCAATGATGAGGTAGAGGTTAGTTCATTCGAACCTCAACCGAATTTAGGAATAGATTGTGAGGAAAGCGATCCCATCTCAAGTGTGTACTGCACTGAATTGGGAAGTGAGAAGTATTGGGATGAGATTCATGAAAGCACAATCCAAATTCCCCTGGAATCAATCTCAAGTATGGTCCAGGTCAATGCTCAAGAAGCACACGAAGTGATCGGTCATACTGAGCTACTCCACTCACCTAACATATCTGATTTAAAAGTGGAAGATGAGCTCATTAAAACCGACCCTTCCAACTTCTGTGAGACATGTTTGGACCACTCTCTTGAATTGAATGATAATGTAATTCGGGAGAAGGACGAGCTGCTCGCTACGACTCTAGAATTTGAAACCACTCAATTAAGACCACCATCTGAGCTGTGCACGTCTGACAGTTCAACGCCTCGATTGAGTAGTTTCAATGAACAAAGTGATCCCATCGATGCTTCCCCTATTGATCTTCAATATGTTTGTGCAGGGCTGGAGCAAGAGAACATATCTTCATATACTTTTAAGGGCGAGGGAGTCCTTGAGCATCTCATTACAGATTTCCATGAGGAAAATAAGTCACTCTCAGCTGAAATTTCTGACTCTTTTGATAATTGCTAGGCACACTTTTCAAAGTCAAACAATCCCATGTCAAAAGACAAAGTGAATGCCTTGCAAGACAACATCTCGGTAGTTATCACTGACCGAGAGAACCCTTATTTTGAAGCTCCTTCTTCCCCTGATCCTAACCGTCTACCATTAAAGGAGGAGGAGCTGAAAATTGAACCGAAGATTGACACTTCGAAATGTGTTGAGGCTACATCACTTTTTGCGAAGTTTTCTAAACTTTATCTACTTGTAGTCTCTGATTCACCATGGGATACTAACGTTGAAACTTCTTCATCACAGTGAATCGTACATACTCTGGTTACCTCAAGCAATGCGATGGAAAATTTCTTATGAGGTACATAAGTCTCTCTGGAAAGTCATGCTCCAGGGCACCCAAGCCTTTTGCAAAAAGGGCTTTTGGATGATCTTGTTGAGGAACTTACTGAGGAACTTATCAAGATACTGGCCAGAAGATGAACCTTGCAACATGAGTAGTGAGTTCAATGTTTATGGGTAACATTGCTGTAAACCCTCACGAGACTACAACTCGTCCACTAGGGGCAACCTAGGGGTTTAAAGGCTTGTTGCATATGCTAAATGCAATCGAGAGCACCTGCGAAAGTGGTATAGGTAGGATTTTATTTCTTGTTATTTTTGTGTTACTTTTTCTCTCGTGCTCACCCGCTCTCATGATGAGATCTCTTGGGAAGTCTCTCTCAATTCATCATCCAGGTACTATCTTCCCATTACTTTGCATTTACTTTCGTTGTCCCATGTGCATTCCATGCTCATATCTTTTACATTGAGGACAATGTAGATTTTAGGTTGGGGGTGGGAGATTAGGTAACTTAATCAGTGTTTTCTTAGTCTTGAGCAAAAATTGTGAAAATTTTTAAATTTTTTCTGGAAATTCTGGTGAATTTGATGTGATTTTGACGACCATCTTGGATTTTTAATGTTAAGATACGTATTGGTGGTAATTCATGACTTCTGGATTCAGTGCCTGTTAGATTTCACAGTCAATTTTGAATTGTTAATCCATGATTAGAAGGTGTAAACATTGATTGAGCCATGATTTCCCATATCAGATCTCACTTACACATTAAGTTTTCAGTTCGATATTAAATGATAACTTGGTAATCATTAGGCATGAAAGGAACCAGCCTGAGAGATTTGTTAACGTCAGTTTATAAAGAAGAATTGAAAGAGTTAGTCACATAATCTTCACCATAGGTTTGCTCCCTATAGGTGTAGATTTGATTCTCCATAGTTGACATATAAAAAAAAAAAAAAAAAAAAGAAAAAAAAAGAGAAAAAGGGAAGTTAAGTGACAAGTTTTTACCATAGGTTCGCTCCCTATAGGTGAGAATTTGATTCCCCTCATTTGTGTTACTGCTCATAAAGAAAACCAAAGGCTGGTAAAGTGAAAAGTTAATCTGTGAGATAAGTGTTGGTTTCAAGTTGTGGTTGTCACAAATTACTAATGATATCATGAAATTGACAATTGGATCTCTTACTGATTGTAAGTCGAGATTATACTTTACACTCATGGAACTCAATGTTTAAAATTATTCTAGTTTATGGATTAATATTTGAACTTGATTATGAAATTCACCGTGCATGAGAGGCCAGGAGAAATTGATAATCAACATTCATGAATCTTAAGATTTCTCATATCTGGATTGTTTTTCAAAATATCACTCGGCTTCGCAAGAATTGTCTCGTAATTCTCAATTTAATTTTCGCATATTTTGCTCGGGACTAGCAAAATGCTGGTTGGGGGTTGTGTTGAAGGTCAAATATTACATATCAGACCCCAGTTATTGTCTGGATTTACGAACTTATAATGTTTAAAGGACTGAAATAATCGTGTTTATGCTGCAGGTTGAATTTAGGAGCTTTGATTATAAAAGAGCACTTAAAGCATGGATTTAACGCTTTGATGTCACAAAAGCAGGGGACGGACTCCTGGGGATTAAGATCGACAAATTTACACGCCAGATATCCAAGAAAATTGAGAAACTGAAACTCAAATGACCTGAATGACGTCCAGAATGCGAGATCATGGGGTTCCCACCATCCGTTCGGCTCAAAACTTCATACATGGCCTGAGGACCATAAATTAACCGTACACGTCAAAAATCATCCATTGGATCGTTGCAGAAGTAGTCTAACGACCAGATCAGCCCCTTAAATCTCGATTTGGGGCCCGCCTGATATCTGGATATATTTAAATTTCATCGTCAACGCTTTAAATTGGATCTAGAAAGGGATGGACGGATCAGATTTCTCACAAAAATCTCTATGAGACTCAAGTATGCAGTGCATGTGCACGGTGCACTAGTGCACCAGGCGCGCATCCACGATCCATAAGTCGGTCAGCGTTTGCTGACCGACTCGTCTTCTCAAACCGATCAAACGCAACAGCGTTTTTCTCCGTTCGGTTGGGTTTTGATTGTGAGCCCCACCTATCATCCAAATCATCGATCCAGACCGTCCATCAGATCCTTATGGTGTCCATCTACACTGCCTAGGTGGAAGAATTCCAAAATATCTCAAGGAGAGAAATCCAGCCGACCAAACGCAGACTGAACGGCCGCTTGAGTTGATTAAGTAGGTCACGTCAGAACTTATAAAAACCACCCTCTCCTACTGGTTTTTCGTCCTGAAGATACTGGACGGCTCGGATTTCTTCAATATACATCACAGTGGACCCCACCAGCTTCGTCAGAGCCTGCGGAAGTTCTTTCGCACGCGTCAGCGAAAGCCGGACACCGGTTCTGCGTTGTGGGTCCCACTGATGGCTTAGATCAATGATCTGAACCGTCCATTAAGTCGGGAGATAGGGTGTAACCTACACCTAGGTGTCTGTTTCCTTCCATGCAAGCTATCAGAAGATCCTAGCTGTCAAACGGAAGATTGACGGTGGAAATGTTTGAGATGGTGGGCCGCATTAAACTCAAGAAAAAATACCATTTCTCAGTTATTTTCCGCTACGAGTAGAATGAATGGAGTGGATTTCTTGTTTAACATCATTCTTGGGCCCACCGGGAAGTCAGCGCAAGAATGTTATTCCCGTGCGTAACCGCGTGTATTCATTCTTGTTTCGGGCGGAAGTTTTCCACGGCCTACTGCTGCGTAAAGGAAACTGCGGACGAGGGGAGTTATAAAAGAAAATAATAGAAAGAGGAGAAGGGGGATCAGAGACAGGGGAGCAGCTTGGCTGGAGGCTTGGAGCTACGGACGTGGAAGAGAGACAGGGAGAGTTTTTCTTTTCTTTTTCTTTTAGTTTTATTTTTATTTTAATTTATTTTGTTTAAGAGATCTAGCCGCATCATGTGTGGCTAAACCTCTTGGCTAGGGCCAAGAGGTGAAGCTTGTAGCGTGATGGGAGGTCTCTTTGCTTGTGCCTTTGTTTAAGACTGATCTGATTTTGATTTAATTTTATTAAGGGAATGTTTTCAGTCTTTAATGGTCTGTTGTGACTGAAATTACAATGGGTCTGCAATGACTTTGAGCATGTTCTTTTTCTTTTATGTTTATGACGTCAGGAAGCCCTGTTGTTCACCATCGTCTCCTGGGCATGGTTGGATGTCAGTACCCTTCCTAACCTTCATACATTGATTGGTTGGTAATTAGTTTAATTCTGTTGTTTGCTTTGTCTCCTGGGCATGGTTTGGTGATGGAATCCATTCTAATTTATATACCTTTCATCTTATCAAAATTACATTAAAGGCAGTTCAGTTAATTTTCTAAATTGTAATACAGGCATAAGATCTCCCTGATCCCTACAAGTGGATCCTCTGAATCCCTAGTTTCCCTTCTCTGATTTTTCCCAAGTTTTAGATTAATATTTCATCATTATTCTTCAAATTATAATTGATTTAGGTTTCATCTCATTCTAGTTCTATTTCTACTTAGTTTCAGATAACGTACAGGTTACAGTCCCTTGGGATTCGACCTCGGTCTTACCGAGTTTATTACTACATCACAACCCTATACTTGGGGAGTGAACACTGAGCCCGACTTTTATGACGATCAGGAGGAGTTCTCCTACATGCAGTTCGTTGGAGGCTTCGCATAGGCTGTCCAGTGCTACGGGGCTACAGGGTTGATAATTTCAGTTGTACTATTTTGACATTTTAATTCAGAACCAACACACACACACACACACACACACACACACACACACACACACACACACACACACACATATATATATATATATATATATATATATATATATATATACGGTGACTCAGTTAGTGTTCATACTCTGGGGATCGAGAATGTTTTGTTTTATATATATATCTATATATATCTTTCAGTCCTCCAGTTACGCTTTATACATGGATCTGGAGTATGAATTGCTGTTTTGGTAGAATCTCACTCATGTTTATTGTACTAACACAGACAACATTTAATCATCATTACCTATGTTGCATAAGTGATGTTCTGGAACTCGAGAGTTGAGTTACTACTCAACCCTCAATTTTTCGGGATGTTACAATCCAGTACTCTCTGCGAATGCCAGAATGCGATATCCGCATTTACCACCATCTTAGAGCAACGAGGGTGATTCCGAGGCAACCTAGAAGCCGTTCACTTCACCTTCGTCACCGTAGACTCCCTCCCGAGGGCTTATGGAGCCTGACATTTGCGAAATTAAAGAAAAGGGAAGGAGAGAAAACTCACCAGAGATTGTGGAGATGCCGAAAAATGTAGAAAAGCAGAAGACAGAAAGTGAAAAAAAGGGGAGTAGAGAGAGTAAAGGAGAAGATGGAGATGGGCGTGAAAATGTGAAAATGAGGACGCTAAGGTGCCCCTTTTATAGCTGTGCCACGTGGCTCCGACATTAAATGGGAAGCCAAATCGGTGTCTCCTCGGATGCCCCGGCCCGACACGTGGCACCACACCACGCGCCGTTTGGGTCCGCCGTCAAGCGCCCTACCACGCGTCTCCCTCTTATTCGCCCCATGACGGCCCTATAGCTCGTGTGACCTCGGGAAGCGAACCGACGCGTGTTAAAGAGAGGTAGCATCTCCCAATATTCGTGCTAGCCGCCATGCAGGCAATAAATGCTCCATCATAAGCTCGGTCCAAGTACATTCCGACCCAATTTCGATCTACTCCTCGACCTCCACAAGTCAGCACAAGGAGTAGGGGGGCTCACTGTTGGGGAAAAATATGACAAGTCGGTAAGTCGGCTTATGGAAAGGACCAACTCTACAGACATGGCCCGGGCTCCCTAGGCGTTGAGCCTGACCAAGGCCTACATGTCAAGAACCAATAGGCGTTAAGCCAAGAGCCAATAAGCGTTGAGCCAAGAGCCAAGGCCTTTAAGGACACTTCATACTGACCCATTTCATGGGTCGGATATCAATCAGACATAAGCCGACCAGGCCTTGGTCCAACCTCAGTACGATCTATCTTTTAGGTCGGCCAATGGGACGCTTATCAGGTAATTATAGGTCGATTATGGATCGACTGTGCCTAGTCTAATAGCTGACCAAGGGTCAACCATTCGTTAACATTGACATGAGCCCATATACAAAGAGGCTCGGTCAGCGTGAACCATCTGAGAACACCAATGCTCCAAGAACGATAGATGGCCAGTCGAGCCCCGCCACTTGGTTTTTATGCTCGACGTCATATCTCGCATTTAGCCAAACTATGGAGACGTCTCGAGATGAAAGATTTCCTTCCCAAGATCCTTGGAAGATACCATCTGATCCCAAAAATCTAGGAGATTGAGGATCTCGGGATCGGCTTGGATAAAGACCCAAATCTCCTCCAAATCAGAGAAAGATCCCAAATCCACAAGATTGCACCTCCTCTATAAGTAAGAAACGCCTAATGGTGAAAGGTACACACACATTCTCACCATCAAACTCCTTTATTCTAAGATCCAAATTCTGACTTTGGCTTCAGAGGGTCCCCTGTACAAAACAAGGTCTACTTTGCCTTCTTCCTGTGCAGGTAAAAAGGGGGTGAGCCGAAAACAACATTAACAGATATTACCACCTATAGTCCGTGGAATCTTTTTTTTTTTTTTTTTTGGTGAAATCCAAGAAACGTCCATTTGCCTATTTCTAAATATACTGAAAAATGGTCATAAAAGGTGTCAATTGTGAATATCGATATGTACCAGCAATCATCTGAACCATTCCAAGATAGTGAATAATAATCTAGACATTCAACACTAAGTGACAAGTGATTTTAGATAGACAATTATCTACACCGTTTAAAAGTACATGGATAGTAATCTGAATCATTCCAAGGTAGTAGTTGACAACAATCTAGACCATTGAAGAATAGCTGGACAATGACATGGACCATTCCAAAATGGTAAGTAGCAAAGTTGTAAACTAAAGAGAACTCTCAAAATATGTGTGGTGACATCTAGAGAAATTTTTTCGATGGCTATATCTAATTATGCATAAATCTGAGTGAATTTTTATATAAAAAAAACTCTTTATTAAATTAAGGCTTTTTCGGGGATAGTACCCAACATCTCTTGTGCAGAAGCAGAGAGCATGTGCATCCCCAGGCCCTTGGGCTGAAAAACAGACTGGTCACGTGCCTTATACACATTGCAGCTCGAAAAAAATACCCATGTATAAATGATGGACATTTAGTAGTCTACTGGACCACTGATGTAGAGCGGGTCGCAGACTCTTTCAAGATGGGCCAAGAAGCCCCGATCGGAAGCGGAAGTGATCAGGAATGTCAGAACCCTAAAACAGACATATCTCGCAAATTGGAATGAGTCATTCAACGTACCATATATGATTTTGGTGTATGAGAAGTTACTTTAGCCACTTAACCCGGCTACGTTGTGTTACCCATGCAGAAATTGTGAGATTCCATCATATCGACGGTTGAAAAATCTTTTTTAATTTCATTTTTACTATTTATAGTAAGTTTTAGTTAGTTCATAATTCTTAATCCTTTGAGCTATAGGAGTCGTGCCCAACATGAAAAGGCCTTAGAAAATTTAGGAGAATAATGTGGTTAGGCCAAATAGGACACTTACTATTTTTGGCCAAAAACCATGAAATCTAGTATAAATCATAACCGTCTATAAATAGTAAGTTTACTATTTATAGTAAGCCAAGTTTTTTAGGGAGTTTGACTTGGAGTTTGATTATGAAACTTCTTCCTAGGTTTGATATCACTATTTAAAGGGTTGTAAATTCATTTTTATTATTTATCAATTAAAATTTGAATTTCTTAGAATTTATTTATATTTTCCTATTTTCCCTCGTGGATTCGAGGAATCTTTGTGAGGAGTAGAGCTGGGCACGAGATGACTCGACTCGACTAACTCGACTACTCCGAGTTGTTCAGACCCGACTCGATCCGAACCGAATGGGTGAGTTGGTCTGAATCGAGTAGGTTTTGCCCAATACGAACTCAAACTGAGTCGAGTCCAAGTTGCCCAGTAACTCGACCCAAAATTCGATCTGGTTAGACTCAACTCGATTCAAAACCTTCCCGTCGTACTCAATCCTGATTTGAACCCAAACTCTCTCTCTCTCTCTCTCTCTCTCTCTCTCTCTCTCTCTCTCCCTTATCCTCTTCCAAATTCGACAACTACCCACCACCATCACCACCCTCCTCCTTTCTCTCTCTCCTCTCCATTCCGTCCGTCCCTCCGACTCGGTGCCAACTCGACTCGCTCGGTACTTTTGATTGGTTCGGACTCGGTCCGGATCAGTCAAGGGCATATCGGACTCGGATCAGGTTAGGCATGCTAGACTCGGTATCGAGTCGGGTCGAGTTCGGGTCAGGCATATTTCAAAATCGGATCGAGTTGGGTCAGCCCTAACTCGGTTCGATTCGACTCGATGCTCAACGCTAGTGAGGAGTCCAAAGAAGCTCCGTGGATTCAGAATAATTATCCTCTTGAGAAAGATGGTGATCGACCTCATCACGTTCATCCCTGCATCAATTGATATTAAAGCGAGGACTCCCCTTGGACTGATGACAAATAACAAAGGAATGGACCAAAATCCCGTGAACAGTGATCCAGGGATTTGTTATTTTTTGGAAATAATGGAGGCTTTCTGCCAGTAGAGTCAGTTGACTATACAAGGGCTGAAGGCAACCCTCAACCGTTTTGCGAATACTCTAATTCTGCCCCAAGCCCAAGGCGATGCTCAGCCGCTCATGGTTACTGTACGGCACAACCCAGATTTCTGTAGGGCACTGCTAGTGGTGAATTGTAGGGCTACCCCATATGAGTCGAGCTTTAGTGACAAGGATATCAATGACGGTTTTACCTGGTGACTAGTCCATGAAGGCGATCGACTAGATCTTGTTGAAATAGACTAATAAGGTAAGGCCAAACTTCTCAATTTTAATGGCTTATTACATAAAGAAGATTTCCTCGACTGGTAAGCCAAGTAGAACGAGATTTTGATTACATTGACATATCGAAACATAAAAAGGTGAAATTAGTAGCGTTCAAATTAAAATTCGGTGCATCCATATGGTGGGAGTAATTACAACTCTCACTTGCCCAACAAAACAAGGCGCCCATCCGATCACGGTCATGGATGAAACACATTCTTCAATCACGATTCCTCCCTAGTGATTACAAGTATTGTTTCAGCAATACCAAATTGCTGACAGGGGAATCGAATAGTCACAAATTACACCAAAGAATAAGGACATCCTCAACTTGGCCCCATGATGGGTCTAACACGATATTCAATGCTAGTACGAGGAAAAGAACTAGTAGAAAGACATCCTTAACCTCATGCAACTGTAAACCATGACACGGGGAGCAACCCATCTAAGCCTCAACGAGTAGCACCTACAACAGCGGGTTTGAGTAAGACTCCAAATCCTTATGGTCGGCTAAGGTCGAACACTTGTTATTGCTATAGCCAACTGAGCCACTTATCAAATACCTGCCCTCAAAGCCCCGCAACCCACTTAACCCTTAATGAAGAGGGCACTAAATATGATGCAGTGGAAGAAGACCATGGATTTGATGAAGATGATCAAACCACTGAGGAAGGAACTGGTGATGAAGAATGGTTGGCCGAGGATCATGGCGAATCCTTGGTCGCAAGGAGATTATTGTATACTCAATGGAAAGAATTGCATCCAAAATGACATAACATATTCCGTACATGGTGTATCGTTAACGACAATGTCTGTGATGTAATCATAAATAGTGTAGTCGCGAGAACATCGTCTTAAAGGTGATGGTGGATAGGTTGCGGCTACCTATGATAAAGCATCATTCCCCTTACTCAATTGGATAAATAAAAAGGTAAATGAGATTAAGGTAACTAAACAATGTGTTGTCTCATTTTTAATTTGTAAAAATTATAAGGATCAAGTACTTTATAACGTGTTCGTTAAGGAAGTATGTCATATGTTACTCGGTCGATCATGGCAATCGGACCATGATGTGACCCACCGAGGATGAAATAATGTTTACGTCTTCGTCAAGGATGGTCGAAAAATTATACTTACCCTTATGACATTGGCACGAGAGAACTACTGTGAAGCTTCTAAAGTGCAGGGGAGTTCACTTATGACCATTCGGTACTTCATGAAGGAATCTAGGAAATCAGCGAGGTATACTCTGTGGTGGTAAATGGTAAGAAATTGGAACCCCTAAACATTCCTCAAAGTTTAAAGCTGTTGCTAAATAAATTAAAGATTTTTGGCCCAATGACCTTCCTAATGGATTGCCTCCCATGCGAGATATTCAGCACTATATCGACTTTGTACCTGGGTCTAGTCTACCTAATTGTCCTCATTATCGGATGAGTCTGAATGAGTGTGATATTCTACCAGGGCAAGTGGAGGAATAAATCTGTAAGGTCTAATCTGAGAAAGAATGAGCCCATGCACTGTACTGGCCTTATTAACTTCAAAGAAAGATGGGAGTTGTCGCATGTGTGTCAATAACCCGACGATTAACAAGATTACCATAAAATATAGATTTCTCATACCATGGTTGGACGATATATTGGACATGCTTGAGGGTGTGAAATTATTTTCTAAATCAGATTTAAGGAGCGGCTACCATTAGATTCGAATACGGCCGGGTGATGAGTGAAAAATAACTTTTAAGATTAAGAGTTGTATGAATGACTGATCATGCCCTTCAGTCTTTCAAATGCGCCCGGTACATTCATGAGGTTGATAAACTAAGTTCTAAAGCGATTATTGGGCATTTCGTCGTAATCTACTTTGATGACATTTTGATATACAGTCAGGGCGAAGCAAGTTATTTGGAACACTTCAAACAGGTCCTTCAAGTGCTCATCGAAAACAAGTTATATCTCAATCTAAAAAAATGTAGCTTTTTAACCAATAACTTGTTGTTTTTAGGCTTTGTCATGACATCCGGGTGGACGACGAAAATGTGAAAGCCATTAGGGAATGGTTGGTTTCAACAAATATCTACGAAGTACGGACTTTTCATGGATTGGTGAAATTTTATTGTCGGTTCGTGAAAATTTTTATCACCATTATGTCACCAGTTACAGATTGCATAAAAGGGCCATTACAGTGGATTGGAGAAGTTGACAAGAGCTTTAGTGAAATCAAGCATATATTGTCCACAACCCCAATTCTTGTACTTCCCAGCTTTGATAAACTGTTTGAGGTCGAATGTGATGCTTCATATATCAGAATTGGGGGAGTTTTATTTCAAGAAGCTAGGCTGGTAGCCCTCTATAATGAAAAGCTTAATGATGCATGGAAAAAGTGGTCGATCTATGAGCTTGAATTGTATGTAGTACTTCAGGCACTGTGACATTGACGACATTACATAATTTAGAGGGAGTTTATTTTTTACACATACGATTAAACTCTCAAATTCATTTATAGTCAAGCTAACGTGAATCGTGTGTATGATAGATGGGTTGTGTTTTTGCAGGAATCCACGTTCATTCTGAAGTATAAGTCATGACAACAAAATAAGGTGGCTGATGTACTTAACCTTCATGCTTCACTACTTGTTACAATAAACAATGAGGTAGTCGGCTTCAACTGTCTCAAGAAGCTGTATGCCAAGGACAAGGACTTCAAAGATACATGGATGAGATGCCAATATGTTCATCATAGTGACCTACATATGCAAGACGATTTCCTCTTCAAAGGGAATCAACTGTGCATCCCCCAAAGTTCTCTGAGCAAATTATTCAAGAGCTACATGGAGGTGGCCTTGGTAGACACCTTGGGTGAGATAAGACGCGAGCTCTTGTGGAGGAGTGGTATTACTGGCTGCAATTGGTATGTGACGTGGGTAAAGTAGTGCAACACTATCATGTTTGCCAGACCTCCAAAGGTCAATTTCAGAATACGGGCCGCTACACCCCATTACTTGTGCTTAACAGCCATTGGGAGGACTTATCTATTAACTTCATGCTTGGTCTACAAACACAGTGTGGCATGGATTCAGTATTCGTGCTGATATATCGTTTCTCAAATATGATACACTTTATTCCATCTAAGAAGACTATTGATGCAACACACGTGGCAAACCTATTCTTCAAAGAGATCGTGTGGCTACGCAGGGTTCTTAAGATCATTACTTCTGACCATGACACAAAGTTCAAAATGAACTTCTGGTGGATTTTGTGGAGTTGGTTCGGTACACAATTTCAGTTCAACAGTGCTTACCACCCGCATACTGATGGGTAGAGTGTTGAAGTAGTGGAATTTGGGCTGGTCTCAATCGGAGTTTGCATTCAACATGGTGAACCGCTCGATAGGGAAGTCTTCGTTTGAGATCATTTATGGTCGAGTGTCTTGTCACACATTTGACTTGGCCCCTTTGCCCAAGCTTTTGGGTATAAGCATTGCAACAGAAAACATGACAGACTGAATCATGGGCATTCGTGCGAAAGTGCAAGCTCATTTTAAGTAACTCGTGTCTAATAATTAGTTACCTTAACTAGACCAACTCTAGTGAGAACATAACAATGTGTCTTCCTCAACTTTTGTTAATGAGAGGGAAAGAATCATATAAAAGTTAACATCGAGGGGGACCAAGGAAGGCAAGAACAATGCAAGCAACAAAAGTGACATGCCCAAAGAGGGAATACACCTTCCTAATGGTGGATCTTATGGCTCATTTGGCATCTCTACTCAAATATAATAAGAGCTACTTTAGTAAGCTCTTTTTCTTCTAGCACTTGTTTTACATATGCTCGTTTGGTAAAATATCCTTTAAAAAAAAATTCATATTTGAAATAAGCATGTTTAGTAAAACATTCAAATAAGAGCTTTTTAAGAGGTAGTTGATGTTACTTTTAAAAATTACAACTTCATTGTAAGAGCAATCCAAATAGTTGTTTTGGTGGATCTCACTAAAGATTGGCAAAAGAATGGATGGCTACAATCTTCGTGTTTTAAGACTTTTGGGACGTCCATTGTGTTGGACATTAGATGTGGACCATCCATCGTATGGAGCCCACCTTTTATATGGATCATCCATTGTGTGAGCCAAACCTTCAAAGTGGGTCATTCATCATGCGAGGACTATCTTGAATGTGGACAATTTACCATTAGGGGTTGACCTTTGATGTGGACTGTACACATGTGGGGCCCCACTTGATGTAGGTCATTCATCATATCGGGCCCAACATCAATGATAATTGTTCTTTATATGGGGCCCCTCAATGTCCACTACCCATCATGTGGAGTCCACATTTGATGTGTCCCATCATGTGGACCCCACCTTCGAAGTGGGTTATACATCATGGGGGGCCCCCATTTGATGTTCCACTATCCATTGTCTAAAGTGCACCTCTATGTGGATCATCATGTTTGGCCACTTTGGATATAGGTCATCCATCATGCGAGACTTTTGATGTAGACCGTCCATCAAGTGGGGCCCACTTGATGTGGATTGTCCACCACAAGGGGCCACATTTTGATGTGGATTGTCCATCATGTAAGGCCCACTTCATCCATTATGTGTCCATTATGTGGGGCCCTACCTTCGATATGGGTCGTTCAACATGTGAGCCCACCTTTGATGTCAACAATCCTGTGGGTCTCACCTTTGATGTGGGCCCACCTTCAATGTCCATCATTCATCATGTGGGTCTCACCTTTGATGTGGACCGTCCATCAAGTGGGGCCCATTTGATGTAGATGGTCCATCATGTTGGGCCATACTTTGGTGTGGGCCATCCATCATGTGGGGTCCACATTTGATAAGGGTCATTCATCATGTGGGCCAACGCTTGTTGTGGACTGTACATTATGTGAGGCCCACTTGATGTGGATAATGCATCATGAGCGGCCACATTTTGATGTGGGTCATCCATCATGTGGGTCTCCCCTTTGTTGTAGAGCGCCCATTATGTGGGGCCCAACCTTCAATATGTGTTGTTCATTATGTGGGCCCACCTTTGATGTCAACCTTCCATCATGTGGTCCCACCCTCAATGTCCACCATCCATTATGTGGATCTCACATTTGATGTGGATTGTCCATCAAGCGGGCCCATTTGAAATGCATCATCCTTTATGTGGGGCCAAGTGGGTCATTCATCATGTGGGTCCCACCTTTGATGTCACATTGCATTAAGTGGGCCAACGTTGATATGGACCATTCATCATGTGGGACCCATCCTTAATATGGGTCATTCATCATGTGGGGCATGCCTTAGAGAGATTGTAAAGAAAAAAGTAGAGGGTAAGATGGGAATTACCTAAAAGGTTTTAAGGACAAACTTATTCAAAAATAACCAAAAAAAAAACGTCTACCCGCATAAGCCAAATAAGCGCTTAAAAAAGTAACATCTCCCTCATTTTTTAAGAGCTTTGTTGCTAGTTTCTTAAGGAATTAAATAGTAAAAGTGGAGCTTTATCAAACATTTTATTTTCAAAATAATAGCTTATTTTTTACAATAAGCAAATAAGCTCTTATTAGTAGAGATGCCAAATGGCCCTTAATTCCAATGTTTGAACAATTGGTACGTGGGGGCACCACCATTCTGCCTGAGTCTCTTTGGCCTCAAGAGGCCAATACAACGAAGGATCCCAAGTTTTACTGACATCACCACATCGTTGGCCATAAAATTAAGGATTGACATGTCTTTAAGAACCTCATCCAGAAGATGAATAATGATCGTGATATCACGCTCGAGGAGGAAACAAAAATAAGCCGATTGATTTTAACACCATCTCTTACACACCTACGTAACAGTCAGTGATGCTTCCTTCACTTCTCCTCTTCGGATTCACTTGTCGCCCTTTCTTCGAAAGTTCTAAAACTGGAGGACGAGTATGATGAGGACCATGTTGAACCTAGGTAGCTAGTCCTTAGCAAAAGGTGTATTCACAACTTATAATACCTTGTTGGCTACTCCACCCAACAAGACAACAACTACGTTATAAAGGCCAAGCATGTCATTGTCATCATCTAGCTGCATTGCATGTTGCCTACCATAAGGCTAGGTAGTGAAAGAAGCAGGTTGATCATGATGACCTTCTAGACTTAAGTGCTCAATACCCTATTACCCCTACGGGAGTATTTTACTCAAGAGCTCATCCCTCCACGTGACAATGACGAGGAGGAAGACAATAATTCCTGCAATCAGACACGAGTCGTCATCCAATGCATGACAATATTAGTCACCTTCCACACTTCATCATTTGCCCTAGCTTCACAATCTTCTAGGACGCTGAGGAGATGAAAGAGCCCTAGCTTGGTCTCTGCTTGATATTTGGGTTCTGAGTCGCAAGTACGACACTTACGCCAGTACATAAAGGAGTACTTTGGTGATCAGTCTAACTCACGTCGTCTTTTCAAGAACTTCCAGTAGTTTCTCATGTATATTGTTCGAGAATAGTATGACTCGACTGCCATTACAGGAATTTGCAACTAGGAAGACCTTAGAAACTCCTTCCTACCATATTTCTTCCTCCCTTCAAGAGTTCATTTGTTGAAAGAAGTTCCCCGATGGGTGCCCAAACCGATATGTCCTAAAGTGGAGAACTCGTAGAAGCGTGCGAATGAAGTGTTAGCTTGCACGCATAAGTCAGGTGCTATCTGCCCTCCTTCCGACTCCTTAAGGAGGCCATTGTCATGGTCATTACTCTACCCATCCAAAGCACAGGTGTAATACTATGTGATGGCTTATGCCAACCTTGTGGGGCGATTGTTTGTTGTTATGCTCTTCTCCTTAGTCCCAAGTCTTTCCTCAAGCTAAGGCCCATAAGGTTCCTACTTGACCACTTTTCAAGACTTGAGTACTCGTTCTTAAGGGATTTCAGACATAAAGACTCGTTAAGGTGAGCCTCACGTGGCTAAACATTCCCACTTTCCATGGGGACAATCCTGAGCCATGCACTAGATTTCCTAGGCATGCCATGGTAGAGATTGTCGTGTTATGTCTTTAATCTGTGTAGAAATAGGGGTTTGATTGATAGACCACCTTGGTCAATCAATCGAGTGAACTTCGAATTATACAGATTGGTCTCTAGACAGTTTTGAACAATCTTGGTCGATTGAATTATCGGGTCGATCGATCAACATAATTCGAAAATACCTCTAAACTCTCTGGACACTTTTGAACATGTTTGATCACTTACTCACCTGCTCGATTGATTTAAGATTGCTCGATCGTTGTTGATAGATTGATGCTTAGATCGACGACGCATACAGTTTTGGATAATTGCATGATTTGTTTGCTATTTCGATTTTAACACTGTATATATCGGGTGTAATTGGGATTAGGGAATTAAAGGGCATCATTAAGGAGTTCTAGAGAAAAAGTAAGGATTTTAAAGAGGGTTTTTCAAGGATTTTAACACTGTATATATCGGGTGCATTCTCATCTACAGTTTTTGTAAAGGTTTTCCATGTACAAATCGTGATTTCTCTATGGTATTTGTTTCCATTTATCTCTTTCTTGTTTGATTCGAATTTGGGGTTTACTTCTGCGATTCCCCAACAAGTGGTATTAGAGATAATATTGGGTTTTGAGTTTGAATTTGAAACATGTTATCGAAGGGATCAAACGTGAAGCAAGAAACGAAGAAGTTCACCATAAGAAACAATTTTGAACTATGAAAGGTGAAGATAAGAAGCCTTCTAGTTCAACTAGGATTGCAACAAACACTCCTTAGTAAAGTGAAGTGTCCTGAATCTATGAGCGATGCAGAGTGAGAAGAACTTGATGAGAGAGCCACTACCTTAATCCAATTATGTTTGACAGACAATGTTCTTTATAATGTCATTGATCAAAAGACCATTGCAGGGGTTTGAACAAAACTAGACAGTTTATAATGAAGAAAATCCCTGGGCAATCATCTATATCTTAAGAAAGAGTTTTATAATCTTAAGATGGCGGAAGGGTCTGATATTAATGAAGGCAGTGAAACGACTATTTCGATATATTCGAGGTGCGCAAGACTACATCTTATCATTTGAAAAATTAGGAGACTAGTTAATAGGTTATGTGGATTCTGATTATGCAGGTAGTATGAATAATAGAAGGTCGATTTTCGATTACTCATTTGTGCTAGCGGGTGGAGAGATCAGTTAAATGTTGAAGATTCGATCTATTGTGGCTTTTTCTATGACCGAAGCTGGATATAAGACAGTGACAGAAGCATTCAAGAAAGGTTTTTGGTTTAGAGGAATGGTAAATTTGTTGGGGCTTTAACAGGACGTCGTGTCAGTCAATTGTACAATGAAAGTATGATCAATTTGGCTAAGAATTCTGTTTATCACTCACGTACTAAACATATTAATGTGCATCATCATTTTATTTGACAAATGCTAGGAATGGGGCGTGACTTCAAAGAAAATTCATACAAGCGTGAATCCAACTGACATACTTACGAAGGTGGTTCCTACAAAGAAGTTCAAGTTCTATGCAACCTATCTAGGCTTGGTGAAGGCATAAATGGAAGATGAAGTGTGCACGATAAGTGATGATGAAGTTATAATGGAAGGCAAAATTAGAGATGTTGATTGATGAAGAGCTATGATGAATGAAGATTGAAGACATGGTGGAGATTATTGTTGATGTCTTAAATCTATAAATAACAGGGTTTGTTGATGTCATCGACAAACCACTTGATGTCATCGAGAAAATGTCGATGCCATCGACAAGTGCTCGATCCCACCGAATAAATCTGAAAAATCTATGTTGGTTGGTGGAACGTTTTAATGTTGCTACTCGATGATGTCTAAGGAGTTCGATGCCATCAACATATCCTCAATGGGTTCCCAATGTCATCGAAGGTCCCATTGAAGATATGTGTAAAATTGTGTACGTGCAAAATTTGTTTCCTATTTTGGTTTTGATAGTATATATATCGAGTGTAATAGGGATTAGGGTATGGAAGAGGTGTATCAGGCCTTTCTAAATTGTTCCCAAGGGTTCAAGGGCATAGATAGGGCTTGTGACGTAGATTCGAGGCTTCTTGGAATCGGTAAGCTATTATCTCTTGTAATTTAAATTCTGCTTTCATGGTGCATTACTTATTGCTTTGTGCCGTGATTTTTTTTTCCGCAAGGATTTTTTCACATAAAATTTGGATTGTTCTTATTTGGACTTGGTTGTACGATTGAGTGTACTTTGCTTGATTCATCCCTGAGTGTTTCCGTGGTTTCCAACTGAAACTACCATGGTTTTTGTTTTTTTTTTTTTTAAAAAAAAAAACGTTGCATAGCAATGGGAAGGGTCCTATACGCTTTGACTAAAGAAGCAAAACCCTTAACCAATGAGTTAAGAACAATATTGGATTTTTTATTATTAGGATATACATTACTTATTTATAAGAGATCTAATTAATTTAAATATCTATTAACAATCATAATATTTTCATTTTCTGAGTAGCAATTATTGAGTCAGGGTTGGGTCAAGCCTTTGAGTCAACCCGACTTCTCTTAGGGCCTGTTTGGCCGGACGGATCCCATGGGATTAGGAGGGATGGGATGGATTTTAAGGTAATGATAGTGGTGTCAGTGGACTGGTTTAAGATCCATGGGATTGCTATATCCCGAGACAAGTTCACCGAGTCTGTTTGGCACGCCGGGCATATCCCGGGATTTCGCCCCAGGCACGATTGAACGGAATTAGGAGTGATGGGATCAATTTTAAGGTAATGATGGTGATGTCAGTGGATTGGTTTAAGATCGATGGGTTTGCTATATCCTGGGACAAGTTTATCGGGTCTGTTTGGCTCGTTTGGCATATCTCGGGATTTTGCCATCCCATCCCTCCTAATCCCTCTTAATCCGCCCGGCCAAACAGGCCTTTAACATTAAGTCGAGTTGAGTTGTCGGGTTTTTGAACTATTAGATGCACGACTGGATACATGTAATGTGAGTCGATGGAATAAGGCCCTCCACAAGAATAGGAAGGGATACGTAGTAAAGGATAAAAACCTGTGTATAGCTTGAAAGCAGTGGGAAGGGTCCTCTGCTTTGTAACCCACATAATCTCTGATTTGTTGAGACTGTAGAGCCCAGGATCTATCATTATTGGCTTCGCTCTCTTATTCCTTCAAGATAACAAAAAAGGAAAAAATCGATTTAAAATACTTAATTTAATCCAAGCCATTGAAAGAGTCTAAAACCCCTTTAATTTTGTAAATTGGGGTAGCGCAACTTTTCTGTTCAAACCCAATTCACAAAAGAGAAGATTGATGGAAGCAAATCAATGAGAGGTGGGGTTAGATATCATCAATTCCATCCCCAAGAGACAGGAAATTTCTCTTACAGTTTCCAACCCAAGTGGCTGCTGTGCTGTATGAAATTGAGATGCCTGGGCAAATTGGAGAAGGCGTGTATCAGATCTGCAAAGTGGGCCACACAGGCTATGATCAGAGAGACACAGAGTTGCTGGAAATGACCATTCTGCCCTTATTGTACCTTACCATCTTGAGTCACCAAAGGGTAGTCAGAGGCACTGAGGTTGATGAACCAGTCCCATTTGCAGGTCCTGAGGAGCATAGACATTGCATGGAGAGTGTTTGCAAGCATGGTGGATCCCCTGTAAGTGACCAAATTCGACTTCCCGACGATCCACACATTGCGGAAATGGGCGAATGTGGGCTCTCCGGCGACGAATTCGGACAGGGCGAGCCGTTCGGCGGGGTCGGCATCGAGGTCCAGGTGGAGGAGGTAGTGATTGGCGGGGTGGTACAACACACGGAGGGCTCGTTTCAGCCGGTCGATGTCACCTTTCGAAGCGGAGATGAGGTAAGCGAAGGAGACAGGGAAGGCTTTGGCAGGCTGGGGAAGGCCCGGGAGGTCGGCAGGCCGCAAACCAGTAATGGGTCTGGTTAAGATGGTTGGGATGAAGAGGAGGGTGAACAGAATTGAAGTGAAGATGAAGGAGATCATGAATTCTTTGATACCCATTGGGGGAGGGGGTGTGGCGAGAGAGAGAGAGAGAGAGAGAGAGAGAGAGAGAGGGAGAGAGAGAGAGAGAGTTAGGGGAAAGGTAGTTATCTAAGGAGGTGAGGAGTAGTTAACAGATGTGATATGAAGTTACCTGTAATGAGAATAAAGGATTGGAAGAGTAGAGATTAGATCTTGTTCCTTCCTTCCGAGGGGAGATGTACGCGTGGCATGCTCTCGTACGATACTATCACATGGGAACCGTTGGTAAAGGATAGGGACTCTATGATACTCGGCCCCTGCCTCTGCACAAGTGGGGTTTATTTTTTATCAATCCCGACCGTTCGCCTGTTGTGCTACACCATTGATGGACCATAGGTTAGAGACTTTTGAGTTGAATATGGACCATTGCTGTATTTTTCTTCTTTATTTTCTACATCTAGGTCACAATTTGAAAGGTTAAGATCGTTCCATTGAGGATAATTTAGGCCCTGCTGGATTGTGTGGTGTGTGATGCACCACCAACCCGACCACAGTGGGGTGCTGATGTCGCAAAGTTCCGTGGCCCATCATGATATGTGTTATATTCACATTGGTCCATCAATTTTGGCAGATAATTTTAGGGCATGAGCCCAAAATTAAAGCAGATACAAACCTCAAGTGTACCACACCATTTAAAGCATTAGGCTTGGTGTTGTTGAGTATAATATATTACATATTTCTTCCTATTTATACTTTAGTTTTATAAACATGATATTGCTTAATCGATTTAATTATACATGTTTTCACGTGCGAGGTGATTTCAAGATCTTAAAGGTGAAATTGATGTCAAAAGGAAAATTTATGCTCGAAAGATTGCTAAATGAAGATTTAGAGATTTGAAAGTTGTTGAGGTCAAAATCTAGACGACCCTCCGCTGAACCTTGAGAGCTTGAAATGAACCCTAGTCCTGCACAGAAAGGTAAGCAAAGGATCCCCTGGCTCAAGCAGAGGACCCTTCGATGCCTAAGTCAGGCTAGGGAATTTGGTTCTAAGTAGTGTAGAGTAGAGAGAGGGTGCGAGATATTGCGTACTTGTTCTTGTAGAGATGTCTCTTGGTTATACCTTTTACTTAGGATGGGCATGTCCACAATACTTGGCGCTATCCTAGCCACTAACTAGGACCGGCGGGCGTGTCGACATGGGCGGTTGTGTAGGGAACGTGTAGATGTGGACGGTTATGCAACTGTGTCGTTAATCGTACGATAATGGGACGCCGCATCGGTTGTCCCACTCGTCTGATACGCTCCGAGGCAATGACGACCTCATGCCTCGGAATTGTCCGAGACAACGACGGCTGCATGCCTTGGAATCGATATTAAATTGGGCAAGAACTGGTTAAGTTCCTCTTCCGGCTACTACGTCTTGCCTCGATACTTCGAAGGCACTCTCAAGTCTTGGAGTCAGGACACCTCGGATTTTCCCATAATAGAAGCCCCCTACTCTCCGAGTTCGGACACGGATTCAGAGAGTAAATATGTGTGGAAAATCATTCACTCCTCGAGCCATGAACTGTTGACTCATTTAGCGCGTACAGTTGCAATCATGATCTTTGCCGTCGAGAAGATGTATCGTCGAGGTTCTCTGCCTATAGACCTATATGGATTGAACGCGTGGCGACGGTTACGATTCTGAATTGTCGTATTGATTATGAGATTGCCACGTGGTTTAGAGAAGATGGGAAGGCGTCGTCTCAGCTGCTCGGAGCTCGTCGCTCGATACTTATAGCACGTGGCTCGACAGTGACCGACTAATGATCTACTGCCATGTGTCTTTCAAGGGCAGTTCGCGACGATTCGGTTGTAGTCGTGTCGATTCACCATAAATGCAGAGGACACCTCCAGGCTATATAAGCCTTCGTGCCCAAAGGAACTCTCATTTCCCCTATTCTTTAAGGCATTTGCTGCTTGCTGTTGCGGTCTACCTGAGGAGGTGATTTTCGATGAGGGCGATTTCCGGCAAAGGTGATTTTCAGCGACTTGAGCAGGCGATTCCCGGTGACCTGAGCAGGCGTTCTCCGGTGAGTCTTCCCTACTCTCGGCCTTCTCTCAAAATTCTCTTTCATTTCCACCCCCTCGCAATATCGAACGACTCGGACTAGATCCGAGAAGATTATGCCTCCGAGGACGACTACGGGCCGGAAAGCTTGGACAGCTGGCAAGGGGCCTTTGAGGGTCCCCTAGAAGCAATACCGCTCTATCCTTCGCCCAGAAGAGATAAAGGGACTAAGTCTTAGACTTGCCCAAAGGATACAAAGAGGATTCCTGGAGATTCGATGGGGAGGGCCACCGCGGGACACTCAGGTGGCCGAGCTTCGGAGCTCGTCCTTGGGGGCTCGGTGCTAGTTGAGTCTCAAATGGACTAGGTTCGAGGGGAGTTTCAAATCCCCGACTCCATCCAGATACGAGCCCCCGAGCCCCACGACACCCCTGGGAACCCTGCTGATGGTGATGTCGCCATCTTCCTTTGTGCCCTGTAATATGGGCTTCAACTTCTGCTACACCCTTTCATCTGATCTTTGATTGCATGCTTGGGATTAGCCCTGGGCCAATTCATCCCCAATGCTTGGAGAATTTTGATGTCATCGTACATAATATGACACCAAGCTAAGAGCCAAGAGTTGATGCCCGATGCATTCCTGACGCTGTACCTTGCCAAGCACGATCGCAACGATCCGTGCTGGTATTACTTTGTGACCTGTGCCAACAAGGGCTTAGGCCTCGTCCTCCGACTTCCTTCTTTCAATAAAGGCTGGAAGAACAAGTGGTTTTGGGCCTCGGGCGAATAGGAGGCACCTGTGGCAGAGCTCAGGAATCTGCGAACCCGAGTTCCCACTCAATTTGTTACTCCAAGTGCCCGTAAACGGCCTCTGAGGTGGTGTTGAAGGTGTTGCTGGTGCTCTGGTGGCTTGGTAGGCTGCGCGCCTCTGCCGCTATCGATGCTGCCAGGAGCTACCGGAGGAGGCCCACCTCTTCGGGCCTCCTCTCTGAAGAATGGCGGTTATCGCTTGCAACATCTGATGCAATTGGTCTGTACTCATGGACACGGTCGGTGCCACGCTAGACTTAGACAGGGTGCAGAAGTTTTAGGTGGGGGAACAAAAATCTCAGGCGGGGAAGTGGAAGTCGCTCGGGTCACTTGCTTGGGTGCCATTTCCTACAGGAAGGAACAAGGGCCTATTATCCATGAGAACTCTTGAATGTACACACAATATGAAGCTATATCAGGAAGTTTCTAAGTTATTCGAACTCGGGGATCTAATCATTCTAAGTTTCGCAACAATCACATAGTGTAGGGTAGCTATCAGCAGATATGTGATGTTATCCTCAGGTATTCCCAAGTTATGCTCTGATACAAACTTCTGACATGCCCCAAACTCGAAAACCGTGCTCATAGAATTCTCGATCACCGAATCCAGCACCAACATCCTCCGTAGTGCCCCATTCTCAGCTCCTGACACCCATATACCAGATTCCGATCCTGAGATCTTACAAGGAGGATTTTCAATATAATTTTTTTTTTGTAATGGAGCATAACCACAAGCATAACCAAGTCACAAAACAACATCACCACATATCCACTATATAAAAAACTTTGAGTATAATGCGGAAAGGGAAATAAAAGATAAACAAAAGAACTCCAAAATAATCCGCCACGCGTTCCTACCTCAGCGCTGCTGCGATCCAACGTCACCTGCACTCAACGGTCGTGCATAAGCTTACGAAAAGCTTAGAGGGTGGTGTAAGTGTGTGCGCAAGGTAAGTGTCAAGTATGCAATATCAGAGTAATGCGAAAATATGCTGGTAAGTCCATGAATACTATCAGCCATACCAAGGCTATGCGATGCAAGGCATGAATGCTATTGGCCATACCAAGGCCATGTGATGTGAGGCCTACATAACCAAATGTCATATGCGAGATGAAACACAAGCATGTCGGTCCTCATCTGAATCCACATAACAATATAGCTCATCTTTGGAACATCACAGGGGTCTAGTACATTCTACACTGACTGCCACCTCCCTAGCCGCATAGGCCAGCAAGTGGAAGATACCACACTATCCGCCCGACTGGTAGTATGCCAATACCTACCCGGCTCATCGATAGTAGACCTATTTGCGAGTTGGTCAAACTCAGCCTAGCTTATAGCCCCCTCGGTTGGATAAGGCCACACCCCCTTCCAACTGACCACGACACAGTGGGAGACATGGCCTACTGGTATTCGGCACTTACACGCTCATATATCCACTCAGTTTAGAAGTTGGATCATCTCTTGGTACCAAAAATGTTTTGGGACTTTCACCCAAGGACATCCTATGTGCCTACAGTGCTAGAGCCAATATTTTCGGTATCCAATCCGGCCATCCACGTTGTGCATATAGAGGCTATGGCCCTGATGTCGCTAGGGCGTACAATGATCATGTCATACAAATGCGAGATGTATGAGTCATACCATCCAGTCATGCATCAGTCCTGCAGGTATCGTGCGATCATGTGGGGCACTCCGTCTCATAAGGAGTCCCATAAATGACTCGGCCCAATGGCGTATGCTATGATTAAACACTCCTCATAACAGACATACAAATGATGTGTATGACCATGTATAATGGAGTTATACTAAGCATGTTATATGGTGATGAACTATCTTCATAACGAATATGGCCCTAGACGGCCTACAAACAGCAAGTATGGCCTAACAATGGGCCCTAGCCAGAGTTACAATGCGGACATTTAACCATCATCACTCTTACAATGTAGACGTCAAACCATCATTGCTCCCAAGGCATGGCTCGCCATAATCATCATTACATATATCATGGTGGAATCACACATCGCAATGGACCTCATATATATCACATTCGGCCCCACACAAAGGCCTCCCATACATCTCATTGGGCCTCACTCATAGTCCTTATATACATCACAATGGGCCTCAACCCATGGGCCATCAAATACATCACAATGGGCCTCATATACATCAAGTGGGCCACATCACATGGGCCGCACCAATGGGCCTCATATATATCAAGTGGGCTGCATCCATGAGCCGCACCAATCGGCATTATATACATCAAGTGGGCCGCATCAAATGGGCCTCATATACATCAAATGGGTCGTCCCATCTACACCATTCACCTATTTTTAGAGATCATTCTAAAGCATTTCCAAAAGAATGAATCATATCGAAATCATCCGGACCATACCACAAATATCAGTGGAGATAATGATTTTCACCGTTTAAAAATTCCAGGGCCCACCATCACGCTTATTTTCCATCCAGTCTGTTCATAAGGTCACAAAGACCTGGTTGAGAGGAAAAACAAATATCATTTTGATCCAAAACTGCTTGGTCCTAAAAGGATTTCAATGGTCGGCGTTCATCGCTCCACTATTTTCTGTAGTGTGATCCACCTGATAGATCTGCCTCATTTTTAATCTCAAGCCTTAAGACGAGCACACCAATTGGATGGATGGTTTGGATGTAACACATATATCATGCTAGACCCACAGAACTTGCTGACTTACGTATAGTAGTGGTGGGACCCACTGATGGACGGTTTAGATATAACACATACATCATGGTCAGGTGGGTCCCACGGACCTGCTGATGTCCATGCATAGCAGTACTTTGCTACTTGTCCATCAGATGGACGATATGGACATAACATATACATTATGGTGTGGGTCCCACCTTCTGGACAGTGGATAGTGTGGATTAAACCCATACGGGGTGGGTCCCACTCGTCCAGATCGTTGGACGGTGTGGATAAGACTCATACATCGCCGTGTGGTCCACCGTCCAGATATGTGGATGGTGTGGATCATCACATATATCATGTTTGTGGCCCATGGAACTAGCTGGCATTTCAACAACTGGAGGTACTCTAGCCAATCCGCTTCCAAAGTTGGTGGGTCCCCACGTAGGGCCCACCATCATATATTGTATATTATAATATTATTCATTCTATAAAAAAAACGTCCAGCGTCTAGCGTGCTGGACGTCTTGGACACAACATTGTCAAGTGGGGTCCACGGATGGACGACAGATAAAATATAAATGGACGACATGGAATGGAATACATACATCATGCATGGGGTCCATGTCCAGTGGACTGGACGGTGTGGACTGCCACACATGCAGCAGGCCCCACCATCCATGATCCCATGGACGGTGTGGATATAAAGTACATACATCATGGTGGGATTTCCACCGTCCACGGTGTAGATCTAATCCATTCTTCAAGGTGGGCCATCAAACAGGGAAAAAGAGAGAGAGAGAGAGAGAGAGAGAGAGAGAGAGAGAGAGAGAGAGAGAGAGATGCGTGCGATGGGAGGGACCCCGGCTCTATGGGCCCTCCCTTCCATGCATTACAATATACATCAAGTGGGTCCCATTTCATGTGGTCCCACCAATCAAATATCAACGGTGGAGATCCCTTCTCCACCAAACATGCAAGGTCTAGAAGACACTTAACATTGGGAAAATAAACATCATGGAGAATGGCCCCATCATGAGATGATCTTATGAATCATGCATCGGCCACACCTAGGGTCAAAAGTGAGATCCATACCATCGATCGATAGGCTCCACTTGACCCATCATAAAAAATACAAATCTAATCCTATAAACACCCACCGTTTCCGTTTCTTCTAGGCTCCATGGACTCCTTAGCTCCTAGGCTTTCCCTTTAATGGTGGAAGATGAAGATTGAAGGGTGGAGATGGGAGATAGTGTAGTAGGGAGTGGGCCACACTTGGCTCTTCTAATGGAAGCTAGGACGTTGGCTCTCCCTTGGTGCTTAGGAGAATGGGTGGAGAATGAGAGAGAGAGAGGGGATGTAAGGAGAGAGGGATGGATGTGATGGGTGTACTTGACTAGGTATGGGTTGTATTGACTTTGGGGGAGAGAGAGGTATGGGTGAGTGATGGGTTGTACTTGATTAATTGATGTGATATTTTGTAGAGATTCTCTTGGGTTTTAAAAATACCTGGCATTTTTCTCGAAATAAATTCGGGCCCACAACTCATGGCCTGGGTATCGCATCGGTGCGCAAGAAGCGATGTTAGAACATCAGCAATGGTGTGGTCGCGATGGTACAAGTTTTGAGTAGAGCCGACTCAGAATCATAGGATGCGACTTAGGGTCGTGCGCAACCGCCGATTACAAATCACATGTTATTGAAATTCGATAGGGAGGATCACGGGAGTCTACGGAACGGTACGAACTAGAATACGGGCCTTACCACTCTCCCCTCCTAATAAAAATTTCATCATCGAAATTTACACTATAACACAACTAACCGGAGCTCACAAAAGAGGGAAATCATTTCACTATGCAAAATCAAAAGCGCAATACACACATGAAATGATGCATCGACAAGGGGATGGGGATAACGTTCATGAATCTTAGCCTCTCACTCCTAAGATGCCTCATCCATGAGCAATTTAGCAAGATAGTGCAGGGGCCAAGTCACACGAATCGTCATGATGCCT
The DNA here is from genome assembly GCA_030180095.1 of Magnolia changhungtana. Lineage (NCBI taxonomy): Eukaryota > Viridiplantae > Streptophyta > Magnoliopsida > Magnoliales > Magnoliaceae > Magnolia > Magnolia changhungtana. The sequence goes on from JASAUF010000638.1 coordinate 2,029,988, forward strand.
GAGGATCCTGTTGCTGCCGCTGTGGTGACATATACTACTGTGGGTGCCTTGGTGGCTGATGTGGCTGCTTCTGCTGCTGTTGGGGTCTCGGCAGTAGATATTGTCATCGCTGCTACTATTATGGAGGCTGCTGCTGAGGACGGGGACACTCACTCCTATGATGCCCTATCCAACCGCATTCAAAGTAAGCACCTGTGAACTGACACAGAGGAGGTGTTGGAGGTACTACTGGTGCTCTCAGCTGCTCCTTCTGCTAAGGGCAACGACACTCCTGCCTACGATGTCCTACCTCACCGCATCCATAACAAGTGCCCGTAAACAGCCTTTAAGGTGGTGCTGAAGGTGCTGCTTGTGCTCTAGTGGCTTGGTAGGTTCCCCGCCTCTGTCGCTGTCAACGATGTCGGGAGCTACAGGAGGGGGCCCACCTCTTCCGGGCTCCTCTCTGAAGAATGGCGGTTATCACTTGCAACATTTGCTGTAACTGGTCCGCACTCACGGACACGGTCGGTGCTGCGCTAGACTCAGACAGGGGTGCAGAAGTCTCAGGTGGGGGAACAAGAATCTCAGGTGGGGAAGTGGAAGTTGCTCGGGTCAATCACTTGGGTGTCCTATCCTATAGGAAGGAACAAGAGCCTATTATCCTTGAGCACTCTCAAATGCACACACGATATGGAGCTATATCAGGAAGTTTATAAGTTATTCGAACTCTGGGATCTAATCATTCTAAGTTCGCAACAATCACACAGTGTATGGTAGCTATCAGCAGATATGTGATGTTATCCTTAGGTATTCTCAAGTTATGATCTGATACCAACTTCTGACACGCCCCAAACTCGAAAACTGGGCTCACAGAATTCCTGATCGCTGAATCTGGCGCTGACAGCCTCCGTAGTGCCCCATTCTCGACCTACGACACCCATATACCAGATTCCGATCTTGAGATCCTACAAGGAGGATTTTTAATATAAATTTTTTTTTAATGAAGTATAACCACAAGCATAACCAAGTCACGAAACAACATCACCACATATCCACTATATCAAAAACTTTGAGTACAATGTGAAAAGGGAAATACAAGATGATCAAAAGAACTCTAAAATAATCCGCCACGCATTCCTGCCTCAGCACTACTACAATCCAACATCACCTGCAAGCAACAGTCGTGCATAAGCTTACGAAAAGCTTAGAGGGTGGTGTAAGTGTGTGCGCAAGGTAAGTGCCAAGTATGTAATATTAGAGTATGTGGAAATATGCTGAGAAGTCCGTGATACTATCAGCCATACCAAGGCTATACAATGCAAGACATGAATGCTATCGGCCATACCAAGGCCATGTGATGCGAGGCCTATGTACCCAAATGTCATATGCGAGATGCAACGCAAGCATGCTGGTCCTCATCTAAATCCACATAACACTACAACTCATCTCTGGAATATCAACGAGGTCTAGTACACTCCACACTGATTGACGCCTCCCTAGAAACACAGCCCAGTGAGTGGAAGAGACCACACTATCTGGCTGACCAGTTGTAACGCCCCGAAATTGGGGGTCGAGCAAAGCTCAGCTCCTGAGTTCCAACGCATCACTTATGCAACATAGATAATGATGATTATGATGAGAGCATTGAAACATGAATGAGAGTATACCAAAACAACATATCATACTCCAGAGACAGTTAAATTGCAAGCGGAAGACTGTGATAGATGTATATAAGATATAAACTATGGTAAGTCTCTAGAGTGTGATAATGTTGCCAGGTTAATGAATTACAAGTACAATTTTAAAATATATCAAAGGTGTAGTGTCATCTGGTCAACATCCCTGTTATCCCGTCGATCAAGGCATGACTCACATGAAGCCGCCAGAAAACAGTATATACGAGAAAGCATTCTCGTCGTCACAAAGTTCGGCTCCGCCTCAGGAGTAGCGTCGCCATCTGTAATTAGACAAAGTCTGGTGGGTATTCGGAACACCGTCCCATAACATGGGAGTGGGTGATCAACTCAGTGGAACAGTAAAGTATAGGTTAACATGTTATTAAAACAGTCAAGAAGTAATGATAAAGTAGTACAATCAACAATCCTAAGTACTCTTGTTAATGCAAGTATGAAATGCTGTCATGATGCATGCCCTCGCCAACATACTCCCTCATGCGACACCATCTTACATTCGCGGCATGCTTTCATCCCTCAGTACTCCACATCTTCCAGGCACATGCAGTGCGATATGAACATGATTACCGAGTTGTTATTAGTCCTTTTCATACAGTAGGATTGGGAAATTAAGGTACTTCCCTTATATTATTCCCAAACAATGATCCATTCTAGGGTCGTCAGTCCTAGATAATCTCATACGATGATGTGGTTCTAGGTCGCTGTAAAGGGCTGCCAGGGCTGTTACACGCACTTGTTGCACCACTCCCCCATCACCTTATCAATACAGGCCTAGTTTATACTCTATTTACTATGAGAAGGCTCGTCGCCTCGTTGTAGATTCAGAGTATGCTCAAGGTCACTACACCGGGTACGGTCAGGGCTGCTAGGGCTGTTACACGGAATCGTTACACCACTCCCCCATCACCCATCAAAATAGTGTAGGCCGACAGCTCGAATACAGTGTCCCATACCACCATATTTGGCTCACGAGTCTGGTTGCTCACTGGTCACTACGGGGAGGCACATAGCCCTAGCGTAGGCCGACAGCTCGATCACGGTGTCCCATACCACCATACCCGGCTCATGAGTCTTAGCAGTTCGAGGTACTAAGGTTAACGGGGTTACACTGGTAAGTTCGGTACCTTAGGTTCAAGTAGTAGCTTCCAAACATGGTGAACATACATTAGACAGATCAGGTTACTTGACGAGCTCGGCTAGCTCGAATGCACGACAAGTTGAATGACATGAAGTGTATAAGCACTTCGCGTGGCCAACCACTATCGCCAACTGAAGTACGACTCGGGTTCGTCGAACACCTCTCACATGGCGAATGAATCTCAGCCACGAATTCAATCCCATTACCAATTGCTTGGACTATACAATAAGCCTAATCACATTCAATTACGGAACAGTTAAAGCAGTAATGGATCAAGATTTCGAATCATACAATCAAATATCCAATATTGTCCGCATAGGGCTGCCAGGGCTGTTGCATGGAATCGTTACACCACTCCCCCATCACCCTCCACGGATTTTACTGTAATGCCCTGAAAATCGGAGGTCGAGCATAAACTCAACTCCCGAGTTCCAGAACATCACTTATGCAACAAAATGAATGATGATTGAATGTTGACTGTATTCGTGCATTGAACATGAGTGAGATTAAGCCAAAACAGCATATCATACTCCAGAGACAGTTAAATTGCAAGCGAAAGACGATGATAGATAGATAAAATATATAAATTGTGATGAGTCTCCAGAGTGTGATAACATTACTAGGTTAAATAAGTACAAGTATAGTTCTAAAATATACCAAATGTGTAAGTGTAATATCTTCTATCCCAAGTACCATAGCCCGTCACACGGTGCAAGACTGTGTCTTCAGAGACCCGTCAGAGAGTTACATGATAGGAGAACTCCTCCTCATCACCATAGAAGTAGTTCGGCTCTGCTTCATAAGCATCACCATCATCTGAAATTCAACAAATCTGGTTGGTGTGTACAACACCATCCCGTAACGTGGGAGTGAGTGACTAACTCAGTGGAACAGTAAAGTATAGGTTAACATGTTATCAATTCAATCAAGCAGTAATGATAAAGCAGTACAAATCAAACAATTCTAACTACTCTTATTAAGTGCGAGAATGAAATGACATGATGCTGTATGCCCTTGCCAAACCACCCTCATGCGACATCATCTTACGTTCGCGAATGCTTAACTCCCTCAGTGCGCCACATCTACTAAGCACATGTGGTCGATGATGATCATGATTACCGAGTTATTATTAGTCCATTTCAAACAGCAGTATTGGAAAACTAAGGTACCTCCCTTGTATCATTCCCAAACATGATCCATTCTAGGGGTCGTCCCCTAGTTAATCTCATACGATATTATGGTTTGAGAGGCGTAGCGAAGGCATCACAAAGGGCTCGTCACCCGTCAGCACGGATACAGATCTCACCGTATGCGGCTCAATTGCTGACCGTCAGCTCGAGTACAGGTCTCACCGTACTCGGCTCAATCACTAGCCGTCAGCTCGAATACAGGTCTCACCGTACTCGGCTCAACTCATACTCCAGTTGCTGTGAAAGACTCGTCGCCAATCACAGACCTTGGAGTATACTCGAAGATACTACAGAGGACTCGTCGCCCGTCAGCACGAGTACAGGTCTCACCGTACTCGGCTCTCGCCGTAAGTATCGACAGCTCGAATATAGTGTCCCATACCACCATAATCGGCTCACGAGTCTAGTTGCTCACTGGTCACTACGGGGAGGCACGTGGCCCCAGCGTAGGCCGACAGCTCGACCACGGTGTCCCATACCACCATGCCCGGCTCATGAGTCTTAGCGGATCGAGGTACCATGGTTAAAAGGGATTTTACTGGTAAGTTTGGTACCCTAGGTTCAAGTAGTAGCGACCAAACATGGTGAACATACATAAGACAGATAGGGTTACTTGACGAGCTCGGCTAGCTCGAGCGCACAACAAGTTGAACGACATGAAGTGTATCAGCACTTCGCGTGGCCACCACTATCGCCAACCGAAGTACGACTCGGGTTCGTCGAACACATCTCACGTGGCAAATGAATCGCACCACGAATTCAATTCTGGTACCGATTGTCTGGACTGTAATCATAGCCCCAAACATGATAACTTGCAGATAGATAAAGCAGTAATGGATCAAGATTCCACTCATACAATCAAGGTATGGTATTATCCATTTAGGGTCGCTGTGGTCATTGCAGACGCACTCGTTGCTCCGCTCCCCCATCACCCATGACGGATCATACAACGTAAATATAAATTTAAACATATGCATTACATAGTTAAAATCATAAAGCAGTTGAGCATGTTATGAAGCACAACACGAGCATGAATTTATACATGTTCAATTCCTAATCACACAACTATCCAAGGAGATCATACACATAGTTAGAAGAGGTTGAGAATCATATCTCAACACCCTTATACATTACAATTTGCTAACTACTACTCATTCAGACATTTCAAGAAACACTTAAATAAACATGCATCAACATACATGACATATGTCGATCGCATAGGCATTAGGCCGAATCCTTTCACTAGGGAGTTGCCCCAATCATAACACGCATACACCCACGACGGATAGTCATGGCAAGCAGGAATCCAAGTTCCATATTCATTCAGTCATTTTCACAAACACTTGGGCCACACATTTTAGCATATATGGTGTCTATTGGCCGTGGCGTGATTTAGGGCAAATCCTTTCGTCAAAAGGGTATCGCCAATACAACAATCATGAATCCATGACAATTAGTCATGGCGAGCACGAATGAGGATTCTATACTCATTCAGTCATTTTCACAAACACTTAGAATACACTAATACAACATACATGGTGTATGTTAGCAAAACATGTATTAGGGCTATCCTTTAGCCAAGTGAGTATTTTATCCATGTATAATATATTACTACAGCAAATAATCATGATAAATGCATCTCCAAAATTTATACGTATACATATTTTCTAGAATACGCATTTTCAACATACATACTGTATACAAGCAAACATGTATTACGGCGATTCCCTTCGCCAAGCAATTATTTTATACGCACATAATATATTTATACAACGATTAATCATGACAAACACATCGCTAAAATATACATGTATACGGTACTTCTTACAATACCGTATTTCTACATACATAGTGTTTATTAGTAAACATGTATTTAGGCGAATCCTTTCGCCAAATAAGTATTTTATCCATACGTCATATATCCATACGACAAATAAACATGTCAAACACATTTCCATAAAAAATACGTATATGGTATTTTATACGAATACCTAGAGTATGTAAAATTCCAAATTCTACAATTCTAATCGAAACTGAAAACGGAAAGCACTTTGTACATGTACAATTGCATGCAGATCATGAATCTATCATTATCTGACATTGAAAGCATTGAAAACCATAACCTATACACCTAAAGTCCGCACCTTGTGTCGTAGAATCGTAACGGAGCGACAAGGGTTGAGGAGCTTCCGTATTCGGGAGTTTTCTTGCCTAAAGAGTGAAATCGGTTAGCTATTTCATAACCTGTAGCCTATTCACCTCAAAACAGGTCTAGGGTTAGGGTTTATTACCTTAAAACGGAGTCAGTATCACCGGAAAAGCGTCTGGAAAGAGGCGGTGCAGCCCGTGGAGCGGCAGGGAAGTACGGCAGGGAGTTCCTCCCACATCTCCCTCACTTTCTCTCTCTTTTCTCTCTCTTTTCTCTCTCTCAAATCCAAATTCGTATGGATGGAATGGGAGAGGGTTTAAGGTCCTTTTATAGCCTAAAACCTTCCCAAAATAGACTCAGGTTCAAGGGTTATTGCTATTATAAGCATTTCGGCGATGTTTCAGCTCAAAAGAGTGTTTCTAGTGGCCCCCCTTGAGCCAAACGTCAGACTTAAGCTCACCACACATGGATCTATGTGGGATTACGTTTTCGACTCGATCGGATTCCCAGATCGCACGTGGCGGACCACTTTCAGTTCAACGGTCAGTGGGCCACGATCCGAAATTTCAAGCACATGTAAATGTTCCTAAAATTTTTCTTAATCCGAGGGTGTAATTTAGTCTGATTCTGACGGTCTGGTTGCTTAATACTGATGCGCAAGCGAATGGTGCCATATCACTATTCCAGATATTTATTTTGTAAAGGGAATAGTGTTTTTCACACACTCTCGCTCCGGACTCAAGCGAACAGCCGTGGGACATCGGCTGGATTTGATTTCCGAGATGGTTGTCAAGCCCAGCGAGGCGGTCCTAAGTCCTTAACTTCGTATTGTTCGGACTCCCGATGTGCGGTCCAGATCAGATACGGAGTTTAGAGATGCTCCCGAGAGCAAATGTAATGAGTTTGATCCTAGATTTTTGGGTAACCTAGCGTCAATGATTCTACAAGTTTTGGGTCTTGCAGATCGTATTTAAAGCGATTCAAATGGATTTCATGGCTAATCTAGTTTAGCACTTAGTTAACTTTGTCAAATTTCTAAAGGATTTAATCCTAAGTGATTTCCGTCTGAGGTAGTATTTAGTCCTTTGCAGTTTGTATCTAAAGTGATCTAAGTTATACTACTTAGCTAGTTTAAGATAGTGTCTAGGGTGAAGGTGCTTTGAGAAATTGAAAGCACAAGGTAGTGAAGGGTGGGATTTGTGAAGAAAATGGTTTGAAAAGAGATTTGAGGCTTTAATTGAGCGTTTAAGAAGTTAAACCTGTATTAGGATTGATCCATTGCCTAAGGACGTCTAATCCCAGGTTGGCAAAAAATTCGGGGTGTTACATTTACGGAATACAACTTAAACATGTGAAATAGTCAGAGCAGAATTAAATAAACAAGTAATCTAAACATATTAACAAGCATGTTATAAAACACAATGCAAACAAGAAATCCAAACACATACGTTTCATAAACCAGTAAGTGATTAAACTAACCAACTTACATGAAGGAAATCATACACATCACTAAGGTAGTTGAGAATCCTATCTCAACACCTACTCAAGGCACTACTAGATTAAGTACATAACTATACAAGCATTTTCACAAACACTTAGACTACACATTCCAACATACCTATAATATACTAGTTAAAACACAAGTCGTAGCGAATCCTTTCTCAAAGGATTACCACATGAACCACGATCATGCATTCACGACCAATAGTCATGGCAAGCATAAATCATAGTTCCATATTCATTCGAATATTTCTGCAAACACTTAGACTACAACTAGTACGTACACGACGTATGTTAATATAACAGGTGTTAGGCTAATCCGTTCACCCAGAAGTTGATACACATGTATCTAGCATACCTAGACAACAATTAATCATGGCAAGCATAAATCCATATTTCATACGTATACGGTATTTTCTACAAATACGAGGAATATAGTATATTCAACATAGTTAACGTATAACCGAAAAATGAAATGGACAGCACTTTGTACATGTACAATAGCATCCAGATCATGAATCTATCATTATCTAACATTAAAAGCATTGAAAACCATAACCTATATGTCTAAAGTCCGCACCTTAAGTCGTAGAAACGTAACAAATTTGGTAGAAATGCTAAATCTTCTTCAACGATGCTAAATCAACCCATAGCATGAATTAAGTCAGCTATTTCACAACTTACAACCTTTGAAACCCTAGAGCAAGTTAGGGTTAGAGTTTCCTTACTTAAGAATGATGTCAGAATCGCCAGAAGAGCGACTAGATAGTGATGGTTAAGCATGTATGATGGTAGGATAGAGCACCAGGATCCTTCACCCACTTCTCCCATACTTTCTCTCTTTTACTCTCTCTCTCTCCTAGGGTTTTCTCAAATTCGTATGGGATGAGAGAGTGAGGGTTTAAGGTCCTTATATAGGCCCAGAACTCACGAAATAGACTCAGGGCCAAGGTATACTTGGGTTATGTCCAAAGGGAGACTGTTCCATCTTAACGGAGCACTTCTGGAAGCCCCCCTTGAGCCAAAGGTTGGACTTAAACTCACAGACATTGGATCTAGGTTGAGTTACATTTTCGGTTAGATCGAATTTACAGATCACTCGTGGCGAACCAGTTTCAGTTCAACGGTCACCGGAACTCGATTAGGGCCACAAGTACATTGACCCGTGTATGAAATTTCCCCTGATTCGAGGGTGTATTTGGGTCAGATTTTGACGGTCTGATTGCTTATATCAGGCCCACAAGCGACAAGTCTCAGATTACTTAAATTTGGAATTTATTTCTAATTAATTTCACGTTTCTTACACTCTTCACTTCGGGCTTAAGCAAATAGCCCCGGGAGACAATCTGGATTTGATTTTCGAGATGGTTGTCAAGCCTAGCAAGGCGGTCCTAATTATATAACTTCGTATTATTCAGAATTTCGATGTGCGGTCCAGATCCAATGTTTAGTTTCATGATGCTCTCGAGAGCAATTGGGTAATGAGATTGATCCTAGATTTTAGGGTAACCTAACGTCAATGATTCTACAAGTTTTAGGTTTGCAGATCGTATTTAAAGTAATTAGTGTGGATTTCTTAGCTACTCCAGTTTAACACTTAGTTAAACTTGTCTAATTTTTAAAGGATTTGAGGTTTGAGAGGTTCATAAGGGGTTAGGATCTACCCCTTGCCTAAGGACATCTAACTCTAGGTTGGCAAAAATCTAGGGCATTATAGCAGTAGTCTGCCAATACCTACGCGACTCATCGATAATGGACTCATTTGTGAGCTGGTCAAACTCAACCTAGCTTACAACCCCCTCACTCGGGCGGATAAGACTACACCCCCTTCCAACCGACCATGACACAGTGAGATACGTGGCCTACTGGTATTTGGCAATCGTGCGCTCATGTATCCAGTTGGTATAGACATTGGAGCATCTCCTGGTACCAAAAAGGTTCTGGGACTTTTACCTAAAGACATCTTATGTGCCCACAATGCTTGAGGCAATATTTCCGGTATCCAATCCGGCCCTCTACAATATGCCTATGGAGGCCACGACCCTGATGTCGCTAGGGCGTACAGTGATCATGTCATACAAATGTGAGATACATAAGTGATACCATCTAGTCATGCATCAGTCCTGCGCGTACTGCGCGTCATGTGGGGCACTCCGTCTCATAAGGAGTCCTATAAATGCCTTAACACAATGGTGTATGCTATGATTAAACACTCCTCATAACAGGCATACAAATGATGCATATGGGCATATATCATGGAGTTATTCTAAGCATGTTATATGGTGATGAATTATCTTTATAACGAAGATGGGCCTAGACGGCCTACATACAACAAGTATGGGCATAACAATGGGCCCTAGGCAGAGTTACAATGCAGACATTTAACCATCATCGCTCTTACAATGTGGATGTTAAACCATCATTGCTCTTAAGGCATGGCCCGCCATAATCATCATTACATACATTATGGTGGAATCCCACATTGCAATGGACCTCATATACGTCACATTCGGCCCCACACAAAGGCCTCACAAACATCTCATTGGGCTTCACTCATGGTCCTTATATACATCACATTGGGCCTCAACCCATGGGCCATCAAATACATCACAATGGGCCTCATATACATCAAGTGGGCCACATCAAATGGGCCGCACCAATGGGCCTCATATACATCAAGTGGGCCGCATCCACGAGCCGCACCAATGAGACTCATATACATCAAGTGGGCTGCATCAATGGACCGCACCAATGGGCCGCATATACATCAAGTGGGCCATATCAATTGGCCGCACCAATGGGCCTCATATACATCAAGTGGGCCACAACACATGGGCCGCACTAATAGGCCACATCACATGGGCCGCACCAATGGGCCTCATATATATCAAATGGGTCACACCATCTACACCATTCACCTATTTTTAGAGATCATTCTAAAGCATTTTCAAAAGAATGAATCATATCGAAAGATCATCTAGACCATACCACAAATAGCAGTGGGGATAATGATTTTCATCGTTTAAAAATTCCAGGGCCCACCATCACATTTATTTTCCATCCAGTCTGTTTATAAGGTCACAAAAACCTGGTTGAGAGGAAAAACAAATTTCATTTTGATCCAAAACTGCTTGGTCCTAAAAGGATTTCAATGGTAGGCATTCATCTCTCCACTGTTTTCTGCAGTGTGGTCCACCTGATATATCTGCCTCATTTTTAATCTCAAGCCTTAAGACGAGCACACCAATTGGATGGATGGTTTGGATGTAACACATACATCATGCTAGACCTGTAGAACTTGCTGACTTATGTACAGTAGTGGTGGGACCCACTGATGATGGTTTAGATATAACACATACATCATGGTCAGGTGGGTCCTATGGACCTGCTGACGTCCATGCACAGCAACACCTTGCGCTTGTCCATCAGATGGACGGTCTGGACATAACATATACATTATGGTGTGGGTCCCACCGTATGGACAGTGGACCGTATGGATTAAACCCATACGGGGTGGGTCCCACCCATCCAGATCATTGGATGGTGAGGATAAGACCCATACATTGCCTTGTGGTCCACCGTCCAGACATCTGGACGGTGTGGATCATCACATACATCATGGTTGTGGCCCACGGAACTAGCTGATGTTTCAACAGATGGAGGTACTCCAGCCAATCTGCTTCTAAAGCAGGTGGGTCCCCACGTGGGGCCCACCATCATATATTGTATATTATAATATTATTTATTCTTAAAAAAGAAAAGTCTAGCGTCCAGCGTGCTGGACGGCCTGGACACGACATCGTCAAGTGGGGTCCACGGATGGACGGCATGGATTGGAATATATACATCATGCGTGGGGTCCACGTCCAGTGGACTAGACGGTGTGGACTGCCACACATGCAGCAGGCCCCACCGTTCATGATCCCACGGACGGTGTGGATACAAAGTACATACATCACAGTGGGATTTCCACTGTCCATGGTGTAGATCTAATCCATTCTTCAAGGTGGGCCATCAAACAGGGAAAGAGAGAGAGAGAGAGAGAGAGAGAGAGAGAGAGAGAGAGAGAGGCATGCGATGGGAGGGATCCCTGCTCTATGGGCCCTCCATTCCATGCATTACAATATACATCAAGTGGGTCCCATTTCATGTGGTCCCACCAATCAAATATCAACGGTGGAGATCCCTTCTCCACCAAACATGCAAGGTCTAGATGACACTTAATAATGGGAAAATAAACATCATGATGGGGTCCATGGAGAATGGCCCCATCATGGGATGATCTTATGAATCATGCATCGGCCACACCTAGGGTCCAAAGTGAGATCCATAACATTGATCGATAGGCCCCACTTGGCCCATCATCAAAAATACAAATCTAATCCTATAAACACCCACCATTTCCGTTTCTTCTAGGCTTCATGGACTCCTTAGCTCTTAAGCTTTCCCTTTGATGGTGGAAGATGAAGATTGAAGAGTGGAGATGGGAGATAGTGTAGTAGGGAGTGGGTCACACTTGGCTCTTCTCATGGAAGCTAGGACGTTGGCTCTCCCTTGGTGCTTGGGAGAATGGGTGGAGAATGAGAGAGAGAGAAAGAGGGGTTATAAGGAGAGAGGGATGGGTGTGATGGGTGAGTGATGGGTGTACTTGACTAGGTATGGGTTGTGTTGACTTTGGGGGAGAGAGAGGTATGACTGAGTGATGGGTTGTACTTGATTGATTGATGTGATGTTTGGTAGATATTTTCTTAGATTTTGTAAATGCTCAGCGTTTTCCTCAAACTAAATGCGGGCTCACAACTCCTGGCCTGGGTATCGCATTGGTGCGCAAGACGCGCCATTGGAACTGCGGCAATGGTGTGGTCGCGATTGTATAAGTTTCTAGTCAAGCCAACTCAGAATCATAGGATGCGACTTAGGGTCGTGCACAAACATCGATTACAGATAGCTGGTTGTCGAAATTTGAAAGGGAGGATTGCGGGAGTCTACGAAACGGTACAGACTAGGATATAGACCTTACATCGTCTCTTCAAAAGAATCAGATTGTAAAAGCCAGGCTGTGCATGGAGGATCAGTGCGTCTGACATTATTCGATCACTCCGGACAGTATGCACTAGTCTGGACTCTGCAAACTTAGACTCCTCCCCTCTGCTTTCAGTTAGTGCATCCTTGCTTTGCCAAGGTCCTTTGACTCTGCTATTTCATGATCTTCTGTTGTTCGTGTAGGCATGGCCGAAGCTTCCGAATCTAGGACGAGGAAGCCCCCGCCCCTCCAAGACATGTTGCTGGCAGAGCCCCGAGTAAAGATAATCTCTCTGAAGAGGCAGGTGACTTCTCGTGGCGAGGGTCCAGTGGGCCCAATTTCTGCTATCGCAGCTCCAGTTTCTGTTGCTGTGGCTTCAATTTCTATTACTACAACTCTAATTGACACCGAGGTAGCTGGCACTGTGGCCGGATCTGCAGCTGATATCGCTCAAACTCCAATCCTCCCTCCTACCATCACCCCCCAGACTTCTAAAATGCCTCCACCAGCCCCCCTCAACCCTGCATCGCAATCCCGTCCTCCTCGGAGCATGAGGAAGCCATCCTAGTTGCCGATAGGATGCTCTCCCTCCCGAGGTTGGAGGCAGCCCTATGGCTGAGGCTCAGGGTGGGTAAGCAGTGGGATCTGCTCCTCTTCCTGAGGTTGGTGGGTCCAGGTTCCCTCCGGGTTATCACATGTTTGGGTTGGTTAACTGGGCGACGATGCATGCCCCCGAGGAAGAAATCACTGACCTCCTTGGCAAGTCACACGAATCCTTTGTGAACGATATTGCCTCTATCTTCTACAAGGTATGTCTTTACATAAAGATTTTTCCCTCATTTGTTATTGAGTTGCTCCCGAGTCATGCTTTTATCTAGATCTAGGTCACTCCGATGCTCCTGTTAACTCGAGAGAGATTGAGGGAGATAACTAGAAAGGACAAGGAGATAGTTACTCTCTTCGGGACGAGGTTGGAGTGCTTCGAGAGGAGCGAGAGGAACTTCGTGGCCTATTGGGCGAGGAGAAGATGAAGGGGTTGCAGTACCAGGGGAACATCAATGAGCTTTAGGCTCGTTGTAGTGTGGTCACGTCCGAGCTGGCAGAACCCCGAGCTCATTTCAGTTTAGTTGAGGGGGATAACACTCGGCTGGTGGTTGCATTGGAGTAGGCGAAAGCTGATGCTAGAGGGGAGTTGAGTCGCGCGGTCGAGGAGGCTAAGGCAGCTCAATGCTTTGAATCCGAGGCATCGCTTGCATTGGCAGTTGCTGCCACCATTGATGAGTATAAGTCTTCGGAGGAAAGGACTATCGAGGCCAACAAATTTTATAATTGCGGCTACAATGCTTGCATTTATGCCATCCTGGAGCTCTACCCAGATCTCAATCTTGAGGCCCTCGCCTCTGAGGACATCGAGGAGAGACCGGCTGAGGGTGATCCCCCTGGCCAGGCTCCTGACTCTGAGATTCCTCCTATCCCACCTTCCGAATAGTCTTTAATCCCCCCCCCCTTTTTTGTTTTTCTGGATAGTGGTTTTTTTAGATATTTGTGGATGATGAGTATTTGGATGTTTGACCCTCAATTGAGGACATGCTTTTATATGTTGATTGCTGAATGATGATTTGTGGTCACTGAACATTTATCAAGTGGTGAGCTGACCTCTTAAGAGGTCGGCTCATCTAAGAGTTCCATCTCTACACATGAGAGGTGACCCTTAGTCGCTCTGTAGACTTTTGTCGAATGATGAGCCGACCCTTCTTTAAGGGGTCAGTTTGCCTAAGGGTTTCATCTCCGCACGTGAGAGATGACCCTTTACCATTCTGTAGATATTCGTCGAATGAAGAGCCGAACCCTTCTTTAAGGGATTGGTTCGTCGAGTTCATCTCTGCACATGAGAGACAACTCTTCGCTTAATAGACAAGCTAAATAGGAAGATCTAGTAGAAGAGAAAGAGATGATGCTTTTATTAAGAGCCTTAGATGGCTGGTAGATTCGAGTTATACACAGTTTTTATTGAGAGCCCTAAATGGCTAGTAGCTTCTTCCTCTTCAAGGGTAGAAGATTTTTAAGTACTCGGCGTTCCACGGGTGGGGTAGTGGACGCCCTTCTAGATCTTCAAAATGGTAGGACCTAGGCTTTGCTGAGCCGACCACGCGATAGGGCCTTTCCCAGTTCGGTCTGAGCGTTCCTGCTCCAAACTTCGTAGTACTTTGGAAGACGCAAGGAAGGACTAGATCACCTTGTTGAAACGGCCTCGTCTTGACTCTGGAATTATAGAATTGGGCCACTTGTTGGTGCCGAGATGTGACTCGGAGTCTGGCGATATCTCTGACTTCTTCAATCAAGTTAAGGTTTGCCACGATCTGTTAGGCGTTCTGATCCTCATGATAATTCCTTACCTGAGCTGTAGGGAGGCCGATCTCGACTAGAATGATCGCCTCTGAACTATAGGACAACGAGAAAGGGGTTTCCCCTGTAGACGACTGGGTCGTGGTCCTGAGGCCCAGAGAACGAATGGGAGCTCATCTGCCCAGTTGCCTTTAGCTTTTTTCAACTTCGTCTTGAGGTGGTGTTTGATGACCTTGTTCACGGCTTCCACTGCCCATTAGACTGTGGGTGACGAGGCAAGGAATACGCATTCAAGATGCCGATCCCCCTACACGTGCCTCTGAATCTGTCATTATCGAATTGTTCTTGTTATTGGAGACAATGATGTACGGGACTCTGAACTGATAAATGATATTTTTCCAAACTAAGTTAGTCACCTTCTGCTCTGTAAACTTCACCACTGGTTCGGCCTCGGCCCACTTGGTAAAGTAGTAGACTGCCACAATTGCAAACCTGACTTGCCCCTTTCGGGGGGGGGGGGGAAGGGGTCCAATGATATCAATCTCCCATTGGGCGAATGGCCATGGCTCGCTCCTAGGGGTCAGTTCTTCTGTAGGCTGCCTCGGCATGGCCGTGAATCTTTGGCACTTGTCGCACCTCTGGACAAAACTCTTGGAGTCTTCTCGGATGGTTGGCCAGAAGGACCCTTGGCGAAGTATCTTCTGAGCCAGGGCTCGGCTACTGAAATGATTTTCGTAGATTCTCTTATGAATCTCTCGGATCACGTAGTTTGCTTCATCAGGTCAGAGACATCTGAGGTATGGCAGTGTGTACCCTTTCTTATATAGAGTTTCATCTAGGATTATGTATCGTGCTGCTTTGATTTTTAGGCTTTGGGCCTCCAACCTATCTTGAGGGACTTCCAGTAGTGAGATATTTAATGATCGGATCCATCCAACTCAGAGTTGCCTACACTGGATTGACCATCTCCTGGTCAGCTCGATCGATACTTGGGTTATCCAAAAATTCCACAGGGACAATCCTGAGAATCTTCCCTTCAGTAGCTGAATTAGCTTTGCGAGAGCGTCGGTCTAAGAGTTCTCAGTCCTTAGAATCTGGTTGATGGTGCAACCTTTTTATCAACTTTTGGGCCTCGGCCAAATAAGCTATCATCCTCATCTCCTTGGCTTCATACTTGGTTGATATGTGATTTACGATGAGCTGAGAATCGCATCATACCTTGAGGAGTTGAACTCTCAAACTCGTTGCCAGTATGAGTCCCGCTAGTAGAGCCTCATACTCTACCTCGTTGTTGGAGGCCTTAAAACTGAGCCTGATGGCATACTGAATGGTGGTTGAGTCGGGCGCGACCAGGACGATCCCTGCCCCGACTCACTTATTGGATGATCCATCCAACAAAAGAGTCCATCTATCATCTTTCCCTTCCGGCTCTGCACTTGTGAGAAGTGGGAGAATTGGAGGGGCCACGGGGACTGTCTCTGCACCTATGTCCTTGGTCTCAGCACCTGGACTGGTGAATTCTGCTATGAAGTCGGCCACTACTTGGCCTTTAATTGTAGTCCTCGACCAATATTGGATATCGAACTCTCCAAGCTCTATTATCTACTTGGTAAGATGCCCAGACACCTCGGGCTTCTGGAGAACTTGTTGGAGGGGAGAGTCAGTGAGGATGATGATGGAATACGCCTGAAAGTACGAACGTAGCGTCCGAGCAGAGACGACTAGGCTGAGAGTTAACTTCTCCATACTTGGATATCTGGTCTCGGTTGGTACCATCACCTTGCTCACGTAATAGACGGGAAGCTGTCTGTCCCCCACCTCTCAGATAAGCGCAGAGCTAATGACCGAGGCTGAGACTGCTAGGTACAGGAATACGGGCTCGCCCTCTTCGGGCTTGGACAATAGAGGTGGTGAGCCTAAGTACTGCTGGAAGGCCTGCACGCAGACCGGGGTCCATTCTGCTTTCTTGTGGCCCTTCAACTGCTGGAAGAAGGGAAGACACTGATCAGTGGCTCGGGATATGAACCGTTTGAATGCGGCTACTCGTCCAATTAGGCACTGAATCTCTCTCGTCATCTGTGGCGAGCTCATGTCGAGCAACACCTTGATATTGTCGAGATTTGCTTCGATACTCCTCTAGCTAACCTGGAACTCAAGGAATTTGCCCGAGCCTACTCCGAAGGCACACTTGGAGGGGTTCAACTTCATGCGGTACTTTCGGAGGATCGAGAAGGTCTCTTTGAGGTCTGTGATATGGTTTGATGCCTTGATACTCTTAATGAGCAAGTCATCGACGTAGACCTCTATGGACCGACCAATCTGTTGGGCAAACATCTGGTTCACCAGTCTTTAATATGTTTTCCTGGCATTCTTCAGGCAAAATGACATGACCCGGTAGCAGTAGAGCCCTTTGTCTGTGATGAAGGTCGTCTTCTGCTTGTCTGGGGGGTACATCACGAGTTAATTATACCCGGAATCCAGGAAGGAGAGCTGTTCGTGGCCAGCCTTGCAGTCAACCAGCTGGTCGATTTGAGGCAGGGGAAGCTGTCCTTGGGGCAAGCCTTGTTTAGGTCCGAGTAGTTAACACAGACCCACCACTTTCCATTGGCTTTCTTCACGAGGACCACATTTGCGATCCAATCCTGGTAGTGGACTTCTTTGATGAACTTGACGCTGAGAAGCTTGAATACCTCATCAGCGATAGCCTAGTACCTCTCGAGCTTGAATGCTCTCCTCTTTTGCTTTATCAGCTTGTACTCTGGGTCCACGTTCAGCCTGTGGACTATGATATCTAGAGAGATGCCCGACATGTCTTCATGTTACCAGGTAAAGACATCCTTATGTTGCTGAAGAAAGGTCAACATCTGGGACCGCTGCTCAAGACTTAGCGACGATCCGAGCTGGATCGTTCTGCTCGAGTCGTCTTCCTTAAGCGAAACAATCACCAAGTCTTCTGTAGAGGAGTCTTCTACAGGATTTCTGGGGTCGAGTACATTTATGGTGAGGGCCTGTTTCATTGTGCCTTTCCTGACCACTACAGAGCAGCACCTCCGCACCTCACACTGGTCTCCTTGAACATACCTTACGCCTTCCTCTGCGTGGAACTTCATCATCAGATGATAAGTTAGACACGACCGCTCTTATTGTATTAAGGGACAATCGATCCAATATGACGTTGTGTACCAACAACACGTTCACTATCAGGAAATCCACCAGGAGAGTCACTTGGTGCCGCCCCTCCCCTGCTGTATCGGGAGGGAGATGGCTTCTTCGGAGATCACCTTATCTCCAGCGAAGCCATGTAAGGGAGTCTTCACAGGTCGGAGGCGTGACCTGTCGATTCTCATCTTATCGAATGTCTCAGAGTGAATTATATCGGTCGAGCTTTCGGTGTCAACCATGATACAGTAAATCTTATGATTAGCTATAGCCATAGCCACCACCAGGGTGTCGTTATGAGGATGATGGATCCTGCGTGCATCATCCTCTGTGAAGGTTAGACTACACGGGCTTAATCGAAGCTCTTTCCTTGGCCTTTCAGCTGAACAAACATGATACTCAAGGTTGGAGCTCCGAGAGTATGCCTTCTGAGCCCTATTCGAATCACTGCCTCAAAACGGTCCACCGTAGATCGTCTGAATCTCTCTAGGTTCTTCCGTGGCCTTACTCGGCTAACGCTCCTTCCGAGTGGGTTTCTCCTCCTTCAGATACTGGTGCAAATGATCGTTATGAATAAGGGTTTCTATCTCCTCCTTCAGGTTGACGCAATCACTGATATTATGGCCATGATCACAGTGGAAGCAACGGTACTTGCGCTTATCTCGGTGCTCAGCGTCTACCTTCATGCAACTCGGCCAATGTAGTAATTTTTTTTATTTCAGATGTTGAGTAGGATCTGCTCTGGGGAAGTGTTGAGCAGAGTATATGAGCTGAATCTGCTCTCGGGCTTCCTGCTCGACCTTCGGTCCTGTGAAGGACCATCATTCGACCTCCTTTTGTTGGCTTGTTGTGGCGCTTTTGCTTCATCTTTTCGCTTCTTCTCTTTGGATGAGTGTTTAGCAGTTTGGCCGCTTTTGCACGAGCTGAATAATGCCTCGACATTCGTGTACTTCTAGGTTTGACTTATGAACACTGCTCATAGTGGTCGGAGGGCTCTTCCCTATGGAGAAGAGGAATTTCCCGTCTTTGAGTCTGCTAATTATGGCAGACAATGCCATCTTATCATCATAATCGACCACTTATAGGGATTCCTCATTGAAGCAAGAGATGAACTCCTTCAATGACTCTTTGCTCCCCTGTTTGAGGGTAAGTAGATGAGCCGATGACTTCCTACTCTTCTTGCCAACGATGAATTGGGTCATGAATGACCTGCTGAGTTCGGCAAAAGTGCTGATCAACCTTGGCTTAAACTGTCGATACTAATTCCATGCTGCCCCAATGAGGGTTATCGAGAAGGCCCTACACATCATTGCCTCTATAGCCGACTGAATCTACATCCAGGAACGATAAGATTCTACATGCTCCATTGGACCTCCAAACCTTGAATACTGAATGATTGGAGGCATCCTAAACCTCGGAGGCATCACCTCGTTCATGATTTCAGAGGTGAAGGGAGGCTCGGTCTCTTCCATCATTGTTTGTACTCCATCTGGATGGGGGCCCATTGGTTCTGCTGTAAGGTTTGGATTTGGTTGTGGAGTTCTGCAAGTTGAGTTTCCCATGAATCTCGGTTCTCGGCCACTGTCTTGCACAAAGCCTCGACCTCTGGAGTTCTGCCCCTTCTTCTCCTCTCCAGTTCATGGGGAAGATCTGTTAGGGCAAGCACCGAGGTGACCGAAACACTAGTTGGAGCTTGAGTTGTCGAGTTCCAAGCAGGATCTGGGACTCTAGCAGACGGATTCTGAGACACTCCCGGCCTCATACTCAAATGCGCGGATTTAGCCGCTACTACTGGTACGACCGCTTCTCAAATGGAATGCAACTATTGTCCTTGTCATTACTTCATCTAGTTAATCTCATCCTGTAAATCCTAGAGCTCATTCTGCTTGGCTTAGTATTTGCCTCCTTGGTTTTAAGAATGCTAGACGGTCCCATTGGAGCCGACTTAGCATAAAGTATTGAGGAGGAGCGTGCCTGCTCATTTAGCTTGGGCTCCATGACTATTGCTTCTTTCTTTCCTCTGGCCATCTGTTTCGTAGAGTGACCAAGTCTTCTTGTTTGTGTCCCACAGATGGTGTTGAAAATGTTGAGGTCAAAATCTAGACCACCCTCCGCTAAACCTTGAGAGCTCGGAATGAACCCTTGTCCTGCACAGAAAGGTAAGCAAAGGATACCCTGCCTCAAGCAGGGGACCCCCTGATGCCTAAGTTAGGCTAAGGAATCTGGGTTTAAGTAGTGTAGAGTAGAGAGTGGGTTCGAGCTATTGTGTACCTGTTCCTGTAGGCATGTCTCCTATTTATACCTTTTACTTGGGATGGGCATGTCCGCAATACTTGGCGCGATCCTAGCCAGTAACCAGGATCTACGGGCGTGTCGACATGGGCGGTTGTGTAGGGAACATGTAGATGTGGACAGTTATGCAACTGTGTCATTAATCATACGATAATGGGACGCCGCATCAGTTCTCCCACTCGTTTGATCCGCTCCGAGGCAACGACGGCCTCACTCCTCGGAATTGTCCGAGACAACGACGGCCGCATGCCTCAGAATCTATATTAAAATGAGCAAGAACTGGCTAAGTTCCTCTTCCGGTTACTACATCTTGTCTCGATACTCCGAAGACACTCTCAGGTCTCCGAGTCAGGACACCTCAGATTTTCCCATAATAGAAGTCATTAACGAAGAATTCACATGCTAAAGATCTAAGGAAACTAGCTGAGGAATGAAGAGAATCAAAGATTTGAAGTGAAGAAATGAATTTTGAAATTGTCCTGAAAACAAACATATTATTAAAATTGTCCTTAAAAGGCATATTCTAAAACTCCGAGTCTATTTTCAAAAACTATGTAGAGTGCATAAACTTGAGGCGGTTTAAACTCTGAACATATTTTGGGAAACTGCGAAGAGTGCATAAATTTAAGACAATTTCTAGATTTTTCCAACTTGGTACAAAAGTTGGAGTTCCTCAACTATAAATAGGACTCCCTAGGATGCTTCAAAGCATCTTGTAGGGTTTGAAAAGGTCTCAAGGAGCATACAGAAGGGTGGAGCAACCGCCAAAGAGTTTTTCTTCTTCTCTAGTTTATTTTTCATGCTTTGTTTAAGAGATTTGGTTTCAATCATGTCTATGGTTGGCTAAACCTCTTAGGTAGGGCTAGAGGTGAAACTTGTAGCGTGTTTGGATGAATATCTTGCTTTGATTCTTTTCTTATTGAACCTCATTGATTTCTAGTTTGATATTAAAAGAATATTTTCATTTTTCTATGACTTATTATGACTCAAATTACAATAGATGTTGTGATAGCTTTGGATATATTCTTTTCCTGTTTTGAGATTGTGAGATTGGTAAACCTGTTATTCACCATCATCTCCTGGACATGGTAGGGTGACAAAATCCCTTCCAATCTTCACAACTCTGCTCCATTGAGAATTAGGTCAATGAAAAGTTCAAATTTGATTTAAATTGTTTTATCTTCTAATTGGATAGGACAAGACTCCAATTCCAATTGTGTTCCTTGAATCAAGTAAAGTAACATCTTGATGGTTACAAGTGGATCCTTGGCACCCTAGTTCCCACCTTTAATTGATAGTTTAAACATTATTCACAATTACTCTATTTTATTTTAAAATTCAGATTTAGATTTTCTTTTTGTTCCAGTTCTTTCATAATATGTACAAGTTTAGTCCCTATGGATTCGACCTCGTTCTCACGAGTTATTACTACATCGTGACCCTACAATTGAGGTTGTGTATAAGTTTTTAGCGTCATTGCCGGGGACTAGGACTACATTTTTCTAGAATTAATTGGTATTAGAATTAGGTTAAGATTAGGGTTAACTTTTTACTTTTTTTTTAAGGTTATGATTTTTTTTTTTAAATTGTTTTAGAAACTAATATTGTTTTCTGTTTTGTAGGATCTTAACATAACAACTCCAATCCGGTAACCTCTTTCTAATTCTCTCTTTCTTTTCTAGATTTCTTATTTGCTTTAGTTTTCTTTATTCTAAGTTTTAGTTGTTTGGTGCTTGAGGGTTGTGCGTGTTTCATGCCCAAGTGGGTTCGTGAAAACACTCAACGTCTCTTGAGTGAAGGAGGATTAGTCGAAGGGTTGCCTCTCCATCAAAGGATTAGACACCACTTGAGATCCTCTCAGTTAAATGAAGTAATGGCTGCAAATCAATATCAACCACCAGTTGTGAAAGTTCAAGATGAAAACAAGGTGCATAATGCACCCCCTCCTAGTACTCTACGAGATTATTTATAACCGACGAGGGTGAGTACACCTTTCTGCATGATATTTTCATTGAATGCTGGAACTGTGGATATTAAACCAGGGGTAATTCAACTCCTCCCTAAGTTTCATGGACTAGAATATGAAAGTCCATACTTGCATATGAAAGAGTTTGATGAAATCATATCTACATTACACTTCCCAAACATGTCTGAGGACACAGTTAGACTGAAATTATTTCATTTCTCTTTGAAAGAAAAAGCTAAGTCATGGTTACATTCCTTAAGACCAAGGTCCATTGGCACGTGGGTTGATAGGATAAGCGAGTTCCTTAAAAACTTCTACCCCTATCATAAAACAAATACCTTAAGAAAAATAATCATGAATTTTGCACAAAAAGAGGATGAGATCTTCTTCCAATATTGGGAGTGATTTAAGGATCTCGTAAATTCATGTTCACAACATGGCTACGAAACATGGTGTATAATAAGCTTTTTCTATGGGGGATTGACCTCACCTATGTGCCAATTTGTGGGGATGATGTGTAATGGGGAATTCATGAATAAGGAAGCTAATGATGCGTGTGATTATTTTGATAAACTTGTTGAAAATGAGCAATCATGGGATACCTCTTCAAAAATTACCACTTCTAAGCCTACTCAATCAAAGGAAATGGGAGGAATTTATGTTCTAAAAGAGGAAGATGATATAAATGCAAGAGTGGCCAAACTCATAAGAAAAGTCGAGGCCATAGAACTTAAGAAGGTGGAACCCAAAAAGACTACGGAAGTTGTTTGTGGTATTTGTGCTTGTAACATACATATAACTGAGAATTACCTAACAATTCCTGCTTTTTAATAGATATTAAATGAGTAATCAAATGCCATAAACAACTAAAAAAAATCTTTTGGTGGACCCACCTCAAATACATATAACTCAAGCTAGAGGAACCATCCAAACTTCAATTGGAGGAACAAACAAAAGGCTACTCCTCAAGGGATCCTTAACCAATTTTTGAATCAAAGGAAACCTCAAGAGGATCTGGTCTTAAAACATATACAAAACCAAGAGCTTTTTAATCAGGGTATGCTACAAGCCATTCAAGACCTTACAAAGGCCATATAAGGGCTTGAAACAAAAAATTTGATTAGGGAGAAAGAGATCCTTCCGGCTCAGCCTCTCCCCAACCCAAAACAACAATATGAAATCAGTGACCCAAGCTCCTCAAAATAGATGGAGCAGGCTAAGTCTATCACCACTCTTAGGTGTGGGAAGACAATTGACAAATCTATTCTGGTGAGGGGTGAAAAGCCTAAGGACCCAGAAATAGATGAGAATAATAGACCTAGCAATGCTCCACATGGGTTAAAATGGGAACCTCAAAGTAAGCTGATTGCACCATTTCCTCAATGGTTGATTGCACCAAAACCTCTCTCTAACTCTCAAGATATTCTAGAGGCGCTTAAGCAAGTGAAGGTCAACATCCCTCTACTGGATGCCTTTAAACAAATCCCTTCATATGCTAAATTTCTAAAAGAATTATGTACGACCAAAAAACGGCAAATCATATAAAAGAAAATATTTTTAACAGAAAAAGTGAGTGTCATCCTCAACAAGATGTGCCATAAAAATACAAAGACCCTGGTAGTCCAACCATCACTTGTGTAGTTGGGAACCACCGGATTGAGCACGCACTTCTAGACTTGAGAGCGATCATAAATCTGATCCCTTACTCAGTTTATGAACACTTAGGTCTATGTGAATTAAAACCTACCCAAACCACATTATAACTAGCTGATCGCTCAGTTTGTATACCGAGAGGGATGATCGAAAATGTGTTGGTCCAAGTTGATAAATTCTACTATCCAGTAGATTTTATTGTCCTAGATACTCAACTCATCATAGATATGAGCACTCAAATACCCGTTATTCTTGGTCGTCCATTCCTTGCTACATCAAATGCTATCATTAATTGTAGGAATGAAATTATGAATTTATCTTTCAAAAATATAACATTAGAGCTCAACATCTTTTCCAATATGAAAAAACAGTTAGAAGATGATGATGATACCCACAACATTAACATGATCGATTCTTTCATGGAAGATATAGCACTTTTGACTCCATACTCTGACACTTTAGAGGCATGCTTGACCCACTCCCCTGATTTAGATGATGACATGATTAGGGAAATAGATGCCTTACTTGATGCTATGCCGGTAATTGAAGTTAACTGGAGGAGGCCATAATTTGAGAAATTACTACAAATCGATGTAGTGCCTCTATCGTCTAGCCTCGAAGCTTGACATACAACCTTTGCCTGCTGATCTTAAATATATCTACTTAGGTAAAGATGAGACATACTCGGTGGTGATTTCTTCCCACCTTGAGAAAGAACGAGAGAGTGTGCTCATTTCTACTCTCATTGAGCATAAAGGAGCTCTTGGATGGTCGATTGTGGACCTCAAGGGAATCGACCCTTTGATTTGTACTCAATGCATTCATCTTGAGGATAATGCAAAAACCTCCCGACAACCACAACGTCGACTCAATCCAAATTTGAAAGAAGTGGTTAAGGCTGAGGTAATTAAGTTGTTAGATGTGAGTATCATATACCCTATATCCGACAGTCAATGGGTGAGTCCAACTCAGGTAGTTCCTAAGAAGCCAGGAATTACCATCGTAGCCAATGTCGATAATGAACTCGTGCCAACTAGAGTTACTACTGGTTGGAGAATGTGCATTGACTACAAGAAGTTGAATACTGTCACAAGGAAGGACCACCTTCCTTTGCCCTTTATTGATCAAATTTTGGAAAGGCTAGCCGATCACTCTTTACTATTCTTCCATGACAGATATTCGAGCTACAATCAGATAGAGATAGCCCTTGAAGATCAAGAGAAGACAACATTCACATGTCCTTTTGGCACCTTTGCTTACCAAAGGATGCCATTCGGACTATGTAATTCCCCCGCCACTTTTCAGCGGTGAATGTTGAGTATTTTTTTCTGACATGATGGGGCAATATTTAGAGGTCTTCATGGACGACTTCTCTATCTTTGGTCCATCCTTCACCGAGTGTTTGGAAAATCTTAAATGTGTGCTGAAGTGAATTAGAAGAAATGTCATTTTATGGTTCCCAAGGGAATTGTGCTTAGATACATAATTTTATCAAATGGAATTGAGGTAGACAAGGTAAAGATTGATCTTATCTCTAACCCACCTCCACCCAAGGTCATACATGATATGCGATCCTTCCTAAGACACGCCAGATTCTATAGACGATTCATAAAGGACTTTAGTCATCTCACATCCTTTATGTAATCTACTTTAAAAGGATGTACCATACGAGTGGATTGAACAATACCAAGAAGCTTTCACTAAGTTCAAGGGCATGTTAACTACTGCACCTATTATACAGCCACCCGATTGGAGCATCCCTTTTAAAATTATGTAGGATGCATCTGACTATGTTATTAGGGCGGTGTTAGGCCAGAGAAAAGAAAAGAAGCCCTACATTATTTACTATGCAGTAGAACTCTAAATTTTTCCCAAGTGAACTACACTACTACGAGAAGGAACTCTTAGTCGTAGTGTTCGTTGTGGAGAAATTTAGGTTCTACCTAATCGGATCTAAGATAATCATCTACACAGACCATGCGGCGCTAAAGTATCTTCTTTCTAAGACGGATGCCAAGTCCTGCTTGATAAGATTGATCCTCTTACTCAAAGAATTTAATATTGAAATACGAGACAAAAAAGGAGTAAAAAACGTAGCGGCCAACCACCTTTCTCGACTTGACCTCCCTGATTCCTTTGAGCCAACACTGATAAATGATATGTTCTTTGACGAACAATTGTTTAAACTCTCCCAACTACCTTGGTTTGCTGACATTACAAATTATCTTGTTACAGGTTTCACACCAATATATTGGACTGCGCAAGATAAGAAAAAATTCTTCGCCGAGGTATGTAAGTTTTTCTGGGATGATCCTTATATGTTTAAATATTACCCAGAATAAATTTTAAAGAGATGTGAGCCAGACAATGAACATTAGAGTGTCATCTCCTTTTGTCATTCTCAGACCTGTGGTGGTCACTTTTTTGCTAAAAAGACCACGACCAAAATTCCGCAGTGCGGCTTTTACTTGCCCACGATGTTCAGAGATACTCATGAGTTTTGCAAAGCTTGTGAGTATTGTCAGAAATTGGGAGGGTTATCCCGTCGAAATATGATGCCTCTGAACCTCATTCTTATTATTAAAACATTTGATTACTGAGGCATCGATTTCATGGGACCATTCCCCCAATCATTTCAGAATATTTACATTTTATTAACAGTAGACTATGTCACTAAGTGGGTCGAAGCGATCCCGTGACGAAATAATGATCATAAAACGATCATTCGATTCTTAAAGTAAAATATCATTTTCCGGTTCGGAACGCCTCGGGCCATCATTAGTGATGGAGGTTCACACTTTTGTAATAGGCTATTTAAGAACTTAATAAAGAAATATGACATCTCTCATTAAGTGAGCACTCCATACCACCCGCAGACAAGCGGGCAAGTCGAGATTTCTAATAGGAAAATTAAATAAATTCTAGAAAAAATGGTTAACCCTGACCATAAAGAATGGTCGATCCATTTGACCGATGTTTTATGGGCTTACCGTACAACTTAAAAAACTCCATTGAAATGTCTCCCTTTAGACTCATCTATGGGAAAGCCTGCCACTTGCCTGTGGAACTGGAGCATAGAGCCTACTGGGCTATCAAAAATCTAAACTTTAACTTGGATAACGCTAGCTTGCTGCACAAGCTCCAACTAAATGAACTTGAGGAAATCTAGAAGGATGCTTATGAGAACTCGAGAGTTTACAAGGACCAAATGAAGGTGTTCCATGACAGGAACATCCTTCGAAAATCATTTATAACCGGTCAAAAAGTCTTTCTGTACAATTTTTTGTTACATCTTTTTCTGAGAAAACTTCGATCTCGTTGGACTGACCCTTTCACTGTTACTAATGTCTATCCTCATGGGGCTGTCGAGATAAAAAATCTAACAAATGCAATGTTTTCAAAGTGAATGGACATCGTCTCAAGCCATGTGTTGAGAAGTTTGATTCAGAGGACATATCCATATCTCTGACTGATCCTGTGTACCGGGATTGACCTCATAGTCTGATGGAGGTGTAGTTAGGTTTATTAATTTCATAGAATTTGGGATTAGGATAGTTTGATTTTAGTTTGTTTAGTCTTTGTGCTAACCCATTTACATGTTAAGAACTTTGGAAAAGCTTTAATTCTCCTTCTTTAGGTATTATCTTCGCATCACTTCCCATTTCTTTTCGTTGTCTCATGTGCATTGCATGCTCATATCTTTTACATTGAGGACAATGTAGTTTTAGGTTGGGGCTATGGATTAGGTAAACTAATCAGTGTTTTATTAGTTTTGAGCAAAAATTGTGAAAATTTTCAAGCTAAAAACATGTTTGGGAAATGATAATTTGTGGAATTAAGAATGTTTTGAGTATGATGCTAAGATGGAGATTGAACTTTGAATTGTTGGAGTTTGATCAACCGAGTAGACTATCGTTTAAATTCTTGCATTTAATTGATTAAGAGGAAGTTTGAATATCATGTTAATCTAAGTCACAAGACACGTTTAATTTGTTTTTTGTGAATAGTACTAGAATTTGTGATTGTTAGTATTTATATCATTGAAAAATATTGAGAATTAAGTCTAGAGAATTTTATCCACTTTAAAAAGATGAAAAAAACTAGTTAAAAAATAGAGAGATTGACAAAAAGGTCATGTATAATGAAAAGACTGGAAAGGAATGAAAAGTCTTAAAAGAATGAATAAATAAAAGGAAACCATCGATATAAAATCAAAAACTGAAAAAAGAAGCAAAAAGTGATGAGTTCAGAATCAATACTTGATTATTCAATAAAACTTGAGGTGATGAGCATGATTAACATTATAAAATAGTAGTATGTTATGGAAAGTAAATAGAATTCACTAAGCACATTGAAAAATTTTGATATATGAACTTATGGTCTTAAATGATTGATAAATAAACTTTTTAATTGATTGCTCATGTGATTTGGCTCTAGGTTTTCAAAAATGCACTCTCACTTCTTTAGATTGTACTCGTTCATACTTGATTGCACAAAAGATTGTTTTCATGTGCGAGGTGATTTCGAGAGCTTAAAGGTGAATTTATGCCGAAGGGAAGATTTATGCTCAAAAGATTACTAAATGAAGATTTGGAGATTTGAAAGTCATTAATGAAAAATTCACATGCTAAAGATCCAAGGAAACTAAGTGAGGGATGAAGAGAATCAAAGATTTGAAGTAAAGAAAAGGAATCCTAAAATTATCCAGAAAATAAACGTATTCTTGAAATTCTCCTAAAAAGGCATATCCTGAAACTCTGAGTCTATTTTCAGAAACTGCGCAGAGTGAGTAAATTTGAGGTGGTTTAAACTCCGAGCATATTTTGGGAAACTGCGCAGAGTGCGTTAATTTGAAGCAGTTTTTAGATTTTTCCAACTTGGTGCAAAAGTTGGAGTTCCACAACTATAAATAGGACTCCCTAGGATACTCCAAAGCATCTTGTAGGATTTGGAAAGGTCTCAAGGAGCATACACAATGGTGGAGCAGCCACCAAAGAGTTTTTCTTCTTCCCTAGTTTATTTTTCATGCTTTATTTAAGAGATTTGGTTCAATCATGTCTATAGTTGGCTAAACCTCTTAGCTAGGGCTAAGAGGTGAAGCTTGTAGCATGTTTGGATAATTATCTTGCTTTGATTCTTATTCTTATTGAACCTCATTAATTTCCAATTTGATATTAAAGGAATAATTTCAAATTTCTATG
The DNA here is from genome assembly GCA_030180095.1 of Magnolia changhungtana. Classification (NCBI taxonomy): domain Eukaryota; kingdom Viridiplantae; phylum Streptophyta; class Magnoliopsida; order Magnoliales; family Magnoliaceae; genus Magnolia; species Magnolia changhungtana. Next base: position 2,059,278 of record JASAUF010000638.1, read on the forward strand.
ATTTATTGTGACTCAAATTACAATAGATGATGTGATAGCTTTGTATATCTTCTTTTCCTGTTTTGAGATTGTGAGATTGGAAAATCCTATTGTTCACCATTGTCTCTTGGGCACGGTAGGGTGATGGAATCCCTTCCAATCTTCACAATTCTCTTCCATTGAGAATTAGGTCAATGAAAAGTTCAGATTTGTTTAAATAGCTTTATTTTCCAATTGGATAGGATATGACTCTAATTCCAATTGTGTTCCTTGAGTCAAGTAATGCAGCATCTTGATAGCTACAAGTGGATCCTTGGCACCCTAGTTCCCACATTTAATTGATAGTTTAAACCTCTCTTTTATTTCAAAATTCAGATTTAGATCTTCTTCTTGAAAGTGCCCTGGTTTGTCAATTAGCGTGATTGTTGAGTCAGTTAGATAGAGAAGCTCCATAGGAAGATCAATCAACCGTCTGCCTCAACTGGATGTGTGACCGAACTCACCACAGGTAAATATAAACCTCACATCCCATGTCCCAAAATACCAGGTAATTAAAACCCTTAAAATTAATTAAAATATCATAGGGTTTTGGGGTAAGAAAACTTTTTCGAAACTTCAGAAAATCTTTAAGTTTTCTACCTCTGTCGATTTATCGATAAACTAATCGAGGTAATCGAACAGTGCTGTCGATGTCCTCGATGACCAATCGATACCATCAAAATGAGGACAAAAGATATCCTGCAACCACATATATCTCTGGACGGAATTATCGATGTATCGATATACCTATCGATGTCATTGATCTTTGAATCTCGAGTCTATCGAAGCTGACTCGATAAAATTGACATCTCAACGATTGTGTCCCTATTTTTCTAAGGAAAATCATAAAATCTTCGATATATCAAAGTTCTCCTCGATATCCTCAGAATTCAAATTTCGATGATATCGAAAGGCCTTCGATGATATCGTTCTTGGACACTTTGTTTTTCCAGCAATTGTTTCAGGTTGTTTCTTCTTGGATCGAGGGTCATTCGATAGAATCGATATTCAAATATCGACGATATCGAGGTCGGGTCGATTGTATCGAGCATGGACATAAACTGTCCAGCAAGCTTACTGAAAAATCCTTTGGATTTATCGATGCATCGACACTGCCATCGATATCATCGACATTCAAATTCTGATGATATCGAGTGTGCCTCGATCATACTTTTGACCTGAAACATTTCAAAGGAAAGTCTTTCACATTTTTTAAATGTTGAGGAATCAAACCTCGTGTCGATAAAATCGAAGTTCGAAATCCGATAACATTGACACATGTTTCGATTCCCTTGACCAGCTGGCAAAAGGTTTCAAAAGCATTTGATATTTGAGTTCGTGTCATCGAGCGGCCAGTCAATGCAATCGAGAGTATACGCTCGATGATATCGACCCTGCTCGATGATATCGAACTCTGTCATAAATATGATCATTTTATATCCGTTGGAACCTTTTGCCTATTTAATGAGAGCTTGTCTTTATTTGCTAGCAGAGAAAGAAGAGAGTGCTTTTGAGTGTTTAACCTTAGATCATATACCCAAAGCCCTTTCTCTCATGGAAGTTCATCCTCCAATCCACCCTCATCATTGACATTCAATAGAGTGGATTGGGGAATGAACTTCCACATTCAAGGATCCTCCAGCTACCATCTTAATGACAAATCATTAAGCTTGAATACATAGATGATTGAAATCGCTCTATCTCTCTTATAGGAAAATATTTGAGAGTAGGATTCCATCATGACTTTAACCCAACCCGTCACCATGTATTGGTACATCTTCTAAGTTACGGTTTAAGGAAGTAGAAGATTCTTCATCAACAAAGGAGGAGATCTTCGACAACGCGTTAAATGAGGCTCATCTACTTATCAGTAAGTCATTAGAGTCTAGAGGACCCCTGTGATCATTCCTTTGTAGGATTGGGTCTAAGATATTTCTCACCCCTTACAAGTCCTCTAGGAGGCCTCCGGCGGGAGTGTACATGGTGGGTGCTTTGTGTTGACCCTTGCTCTGTGGAGAGCATAAACATTAGGTCCTTGATCAGGGTGGTCTAAAATTAGGTGCTATGTGTTGACCCTTGCTCATGGAAGCATAAACTTGTGAGGTTCCTTGTGTAGATCCTTGGCCAGTATGCCTAAAATCAGCTTCTATGTGTTGACCCATGCTCGTGGGAGCATAAACTGTCAGCTTAGGTGTAGGTTGTACTGGTTAGAGGTGAACCTAATTTAAAACCTCTGGTTTGAGGTGAACCTGTTGTGAAACCTCCTTAATGAAATCCGGTACACTCAAGGGTTGAGTGCAGGTGCTAAGAGTGGAGTAGACAAGTACTCGAACCACTATAAAAATGATTGTGCTTGTGATGGCTATTGTCTTTCATTCCTTATGTGATTATATGCTTTCATATTTGATTATCTGAGATCACGTTTCACACATAGTTACATCCATCATAAACTCTGATTCACAACTTGTTTATCTTTCAAAGTAATTTTATGATTGGATCCTCTATTTGACTTGGAAGCCGTTAGAGTTACTCTAAAAGAATCCCGATACATGCTTACTCATTCATGATAAGATTCATAGGATTTTAAATAACCATAAAATATTTAAAAAGTCCTATTCACCCCCCTCTAGGACATATTGGCATATTCCTACTTCAACTAAAGCGGTCATTATCGCAATTTCAATTGGTATCAAAGCGGGTCTCTCATAAGGGCTTCACCGCCTAGAGAGTGATCTTGACTGAAGTTGGAATCATGGTCAAAAGTGTCTCAGAGAGAGTGACAGATTGGAACAATTGCCTAGTAATCCATACTGCCCTGAAAGTTGGCAATAGTTTAAAATGGTACCTTGATAGTGGATGCTCCAGACACATGACTAGTGATCAAACTCACTTTTGTGAGTATTCAGACTTTGATGGAGGATCAGTCACATTTGGAGATGGTAGCTCTGCCAGAATTATTGGACAAGGAACAATAGCTATACCAGGCCTTCCAAAAATCAAACAAGTTCTGTGTGTAGAAGGTCTGAAACATAATCTCCTTAGTATCTCCCAAATCTGTGACAAGGAACATTTGGTCACCTTCTCCAAGGATGTGTGTAGGATCTTAGATCATACAGAAAAATCTCTCATAAAAGGTTTACGTACTAGTGATAACTGTTATGTTATTGAAAGTACAAATGAGAGTGTGTTATCTACAAAGTATAATATGGCTGAAAAAATGAATCCAAACTATGGCACCAAAGGTTGGGACATGTTCACTACCGAAATTTAGCTAAGCTTAGTTCAAAAAATTTGGTTAGAGAACTTCCCAAGATTAGAAAAGAAGAAAAAGTTGTCTGTGGAAAATGTCTAAAAGGAAAACAGATAAAAGTAGGTCACAAAAAGACAACTACCATAGCAACAACAAAACTTTTAGATTTACTGCATATGGACCTGGTTGGCCCAACCAAAGTAGAAAGCCACGACAAGAAAAGATACTTCCTGGTGGTAGTAGATAGCTACACCAGATTTACATGGGTTGCATTTCTTCGAGAGAAATCAGATGCCTTTGAGGAATTTGTAATTTTGGCAAAGCGACTTCAAAATGAAAAAGGATATTATATCACTCGTATCAAAAGTGATCATGGAGGAGAATTTGAAAATGAAAATTTTTAAAAATATTGTAATGAGAAAAGAATTCGTCATGAATTCTCAGCCCCAAAAACCCCACAGCAAAATGGAGTCGTTGAAAGGAAAAACCGAGTATTGCAAGAAATGGGGTCAGTTATGCTAAATGGGAAAGATATTGCAAAAAGTTTCTGGGTAGAAGCTGTCAATACAGCTTGCTACATCATAAATAGAGTATATCTTAGAGCAGGCTTGAACAAAACTCCATACGAACTATGGTATGGGAAACAACCTAGTGTGAAATATTTTTAGGTCTTTGGAAGTAAATGTTATATCTTGAGAGACAAAGATCACCTAGGGAAATTTGAGTCTAAAAGTGATGAAGGTATTTTTCTGGGGTATGCCTTGAATAGTCGTGCTTATAGAGTGTACAATCTAAGAACCCTCACTATTTAAGAATCAGTCAATGTGGTAATCAATGATCAATCTCATGAAGAAGATACCCCTGTGAATGAATTAGAAGATGATGTAGATTCATGCATACTAGATAAATCAGATAACAAATCTTCGTCATCCAATGAACCTTAACCATCATCTAACATACCCATCATTAAGGATCACCCTCGAGAACAAATTATTGGAGATCCTCATGATGGTGTGAGAACTCGACGGCAGATAGAAAATATCTACAGTCATTTCTGCTTTACCTCGAAGATTGAACCCAAAAATATTGTAGAAGCTCTTCAAGATGAACACTGGATAAATGTTATGTAAGAAGAACTTCAACAATTTCAGACAAATGAGGTATGACAATTGGTTTCCAGGCCACTCGATACGAATGTCATTGGAACCAAATGGGTCTTCAAGAATAAATCCGATGAATCAGGAAATGTGATCAGGAACAAAGCAAGGCTTGTAGCTCAAGGGTACTCACAGATAGAAGGCATTGATTTTGATGAGACATTTGCTCCTATAGCTTGCCTTGAGTCCATTAGAATTCTTATGTTTGTTGCATATGCATTAAAGTTTAAATTATTTCAAATGGATGTAAAAAGTGCTTTTCTTAATGGGGATCTTACTAAAGAAGTGTATGTAGAACAACCAAAGGGATTTTCAGATCCTAAGTATCCCCATCATGTTTATCGTATGAACAAAGCTCTCGATGGTCTCAAACAAGCACCACGTGTCTGGTATGAACAATTGACAAAATTTCTTTTGAACCATAAATTCTGTGCAGGAAGTGTAGATAAAACATTGTTTACTCAAACAACAAAAGACTCACTGCTTATTTTACAAATTTATGTGGATGATATAGTCTTTGGTTCAACATGTGAAGATGCTGCATACAAATTTGTCAACCTCATGAAATCAGAATTTGAAATGAGTATGGTTGGTGAACTAAACTTCTTCCTAGGATTACAAGTCAAGCAGCTAAATGATGGAATTTTCATCTGTCAAACCAAGTATGCAAATGATTTGGTGAAAAGGTTTGGTCTCGATTTTGGTCGAACTTATCATACTCCCATGAGTACCACTCTCAAACTCTCTAAAGATGGTAATGGTAAAAGTGTAGATCAACATCTTTATCGGAGTATGATAGGAAGTCTACTTTATCTCATAGCCAATCGTCTAGATATATCTTTTAGTTTGGGAGTGTGTGCTCGGTATCAGGCAGATCCTAAGGAATCTCACCTAACGGCTGTTAAGAGGATCATCAAATACGTAGCTGGTACTACCTTTTTCAGACTGTGGTATCCATTTGAAACATCCACTACATCGCTGGATACTCTGATGTTGATTGGGCTAGAAACTTGGATGATCAAAAATTAACAAGTGAAGGATGCTTTTATATTGGGAATTGTCTGGTCTCCTGGCAAAGCAAGAAACAAAATTCCATATCATTGTCCACCACCGAGGCTGAATACATTGTTGCAGGAAGTGGCTATTCACAACTTCTTTGGATGAAACAAATGCTGTTAAATTATGGGGTTGAGCAACCCACAATGAGTCTTTTCTGTGATAACACAAGTGCCATCAACATTTCAAAGAATCCAGTCCAACATTCTCGGACTAAGCATATTGACATTCGTCATCATTTTATTCGAGAACTTGTTGAAGACAAAATCATCATGTTGGATTATGTAACTACTGAAAAGCAACTTGCTGATATCCTAACAAAACCTCTTGATACAAACAAGTCTTGTGATCCTCAAAAATCAATTTAAATATGTAGTCATTAATGATATCTCAGTAACAATGATACAAACAGGTTGATTGTCTACAATAAATCTAAAACTCATAAAATTAACCATGTTGAATGTGTGAACAAAAGTGCAAAATCTTCACATTTCCGATGATATCTAGGATTCTTCGATATCATCGAAATTCAAACATCAATGTGATCGATACTTACTATCGATGTAATCGATGGGTCTCGGGAATGTAATGTCTTAACCACTGTTCTTTCCCAACGATTGGACTGCCACAATATCTAGTGGATATCTGCATCTTCCCAATGGCCATCAGCACAATTTTTAATGTCATTATGAGCATGATATCGATGGCATCGATATGATCGACAACTCTGCTATAAAAAGGAAGGGTGCATTCGATTTCAAATCCTCATATCCTCTATCTTCTCTGGTTGCTTCTTCTTCCCTTACCTGTCTCTCTCACCTAAAAGTGATGATCAAAGGCAAATGTAAGTCTGTTTTTCAATCTTCAAAATCAAAGAACAAGCAACCTAGTAAGCATCAACTCATTCCAGCAGAAAGACATCCAACCACAGTTGTTGAACATCTGGTTCTTAACAGTGCCATTGAGCCTTTTGGTGTAGACCTTCTCTTAAAAGTAATAGGATGGCAGAATATCCTGAATCTTGGTGGATCTTATCAACTAGGTTTGATCCATGAATTCTTCAATAGATGTCATGTTATTCATGATGATCGCCCTTGCATTCAAATCGAATTTGCACATTACTCAAAACTCATCACTCCCATCACTTTGGCTCATCTTCTAGATCTCGAGGTTACTCAGATCCTAGTAACAATAGGAATCTCAATGGTTTGGGTGTTTGGGGAGAGATAACTCGTGCATTATGTCATGGCACCACTATCCCTCGAAATGATGAAAATTCACTACACATCAATCATCTTGGACCCACTTTTAAAATCCTCCATAGCATTCTAGGGTCCAAGTATATCCATGTGATATAAAGGGTAATCATCTTTCTCCCTTTGTGCTAAATGTTCTTTTTGACATGCATCAAGAAATCCAAGTGTGTCTGCCTTCTGATCTTCTCAAGCAACTCATTCGCATAATCCAAGATCATTGAGATACACTACCCTTTCCTGCACTTATATGTAAACTCGCTCATCATGTGGGCCTCCCTACCACATCCGATGTCGTGCATCCAGAAGCACGGTTTGACAGTGACGCAGCCCAGGAGGCTCAACAGTTGTATCTCACTTCATCTTTCCCTGAGGATAGTCCTCCCAGGCAGCAGGCTGACCAACATACTATACACTCATATCCTCCTACACCTTGGGGATCCAATCGGACGTCGCTGCTCAGTCCGGAGTCTATCACGAATCGCTAGGCTCATCATCTAGAACGTCACTTACTTAACAGAATGACTGGTATGGAAGAGCGTCTTTCCAACTGTGAACGACGCTTATCCACGATTGAAGAGAAAGTCGATGTCCTCCAGCAAATAGTGGACTTGTCACACATGGCGATTCTCTGGGACGTTAGGAGCCAACTATGAAGTACAATGTTGTTGCAAGTTTACCCATTTTTTTTGAGCTATCTTGCAGGGTTTTTCTAAAAAATGATGGTTCTGATGCACTACTGCCAATCTTGGGTAGTATATTTTTGGGATAGGGCTGGTTATAATTTACACATACTTACTGCCTTATCTAGAGTTGGTGATCCCCTATTTTTATCTGATCATATCTTCAATAATGTGTGATGCATGTGCTGTCTTGCTCTTTATATTATCTGCTTACTATTCCACCCTATTTGATCTTCTACGATGTATACATATTCTCTGGAATGCAATGCTAGTTATATCTATATATCTTATGCATGTGCCCTCTGAATGATGGTTCTCCCCAATTGCTTCAACTTCAGTCAATATCAATTATAGTATTATCCTTTGCCAATGACTGACAAAAAGAGGGAGAGCAAATTATCAAACACTCCGATGAAAAAATTATGTATATTTGTTTGTGAATGGTGTTGCAGGTGTTAGGGGAAGCAGCTACACCAAGATAGGGGGAGAATGCTGTTAGGGGGAGAAGCTACTGATTGTGTGATTGATATGGTTGCTTTAGGTTTCATAGCTTGAAAAGTTTTAGAATTTTTGAAACTATTTTGATTCAGACTTTTCTCTTTTGAGTTAGAGGACTCCCCTTTAACAAACTTAGGTGGAGTGGACTTACTTTTAGGAGGTGTATTCTTATCGTATCCTAGACCAGATCTATCGCCATATTTCCTTGATCTAGTTAACGGTCTTTCTACTTTAGGATCACCCTAGGCATACCTCCAAGTATCATTCAAAATCAAGAGAGAAGAGACTTTTAGTTTTAGTTTTTCATTTTCTGATTTAAGGTTTTCAACTTGGGATGTTTTGAAATCTAAATCACACTTAGCTTTTTCAAAACAATTAGAAAAATGCGATTTTTCTAAAACTAAGTTATCAAAATCTTCTTTTAACTTTAAAAACTTTTCTTTTTAAAGTTTTAGTTTTACTGCTATCTTGCAACTTTCCCTGTATAGGGCATTATAGGCATCTTGTAAATCATCATCATTTTCAGGGTCGCTTCTCAGATTTTCATCATAAGTTGAATTACAACTATCTGAGGAAGTGACTCTGGCTAGAGTCATTAAGGCCTTGACCTCATAGTAGATTCAGGTTTAGAATCATTTGACTCAGAAGAAGCTTCAGAGCAAGATGATTTATCCCATGTGACCAACATACCTTTCTTCTTAGGTTTGTCCCTCTTTAGACATTTGTTTGCCAGATGCCCGTATTCATGGCAGTTGAAGCATTGGTTGTCTTTAATAGATTTTCAATTTTTAGATCTAGTCCTTTTCTTTTTAAAAGGTTTTTGAAAATCTACCCTCTTTTTGCTTTTGAAAATTTTATAAAACTTCTTGGCTAATAGTGCCATATCATCTTCAGAATTTTCATAATCAGAATTACTAGTATTATTTTGAGAAATATTTTTAGAAGACTTAAGGGCTATGGATTTACCTTTAGGAGCCTTAAAATTTAACTCGTAGGTTTGTAAAGAACCAAGAAGCTCTTCAACCCTCATATTATCCATATCACGAAGTTTCTGAATGGCAGTGACTTTAGAATTGAACCTATCAGGTAATGAGCGCAATATCTTTGCACAGACTTTACTTTCTGGGATACTATCACCAAGACCCCACATAGAGTTGACTATGTCATTTAACTTAGTATAGAAGTCCATGAAAGTTTCACTTTCTTCCATATGTATCTCCTCAAACCGAGTGATGATGATTTGAAGTTTAGATTTCTTGACAATAGTCGTACCCTCATATGTCACTTTTAAAATGTCTCGGGCTTGCTTTGCAGTATCACAATATATAATTCTTTTGAATTCATCTGGTGATAGTGCATAAGTGATTGCATTTAAAGCCTTTGCATTGGCACTACTCCCATTTTTCTGAAGTGCGGTTTATGAAAAATAAGGTGTAATTTTAATAGATTTAGTTCCATCAATGCCTCGAACTTTCAGTTGTGGGAAGGTTCCATCTAGTCACTGTGGCTTGCCACACGCTCTCATTTATGGACCTTAAAAAGATCCTCATTCTGGCTTTTCAATAGGCATAATTAGAGCCATCAAAAGGTGGAGGCCTAGTAATCGAGAAGCTATCAAAATTTGACATCTTACAAGCTTAGATCGGTTAGCTCAGGAAATGAATCCAAATAATAAAAATGAGCAATTAGGCTCTGATACCACTTAAAAAGGCTGAGCTAAACGTCCTAGGGGGGTGAATAGGACTATGCCAAATTTAAAATAAATGCAGAATACAAAGATAAATAGGACAATCAAATAATAAAATAGTACAAGTAAATAACAACCTCAAATGCACTAGTCTTGAGAGGTTGATACAAACTTAGTTATAAGGACAACTTAACACAAAAAACCAAAGGCTTATGGCAAGACAACCTTACTAGAATGTTTGTAAGTATTAAAAACCCAAACCAATAAAGAGGCAAAGGAAATAAACTAAGGTATTACAACATTCACCACAAGTGCAGAAAGTAAATTACACCATTCACCACAAGTGCATAAAGTAAATTACAATATTCACACACAAGCAAATTCAATCATCTACCACAACTCCAGGAATTATAGTGGTTCGTTTGTGTGTACACCAACTATTTGAAAGACAGCCACACAACTACTCCACTCTCAATATCCACACCCACAGGATATTAGCTTTCACTATGAAAAAGGTTTTCCAAGGTTCACCTTAAAACCTTCACCATTGTGTCTTTAGATGGTCTTACACAATTACAAAAACCCCACACTCTAAGATTTTCTGGATTACCTCAGAAAAAAAACAAAAATAAGATTTTCTGGCACAACCTCACAAACCACAAAAGATACACAAATATTAAATGGTACTTATCTAGAAAATTCTCCTTCTGAAGAAGCCGGATAGAACCAATCCGATGTAGACGAAGATGTTTAATGTCCAGTCTCATAAATGAAAGGTTTTATATCTAAATGATTTTTAGATTAATTCAGCCTGGGCTAGCTTGATTTGATTTTGATCTCAAAGAGGGTAAAATCACAATTCCCTTCTGTAATGAAATTGAGTTGAATGGAGATCACAAAATCAAATGCAAAAAGCTATTTAAGAGAATTTAAAATGAACACAATCACTACGTGAAAAATGGAAAAGAAAGACGAATTTTGAGATGGTTGTGGACCGTCTGCAAAATTCCTTGGTTTAAAGACGGTTTACAAATAGCCGTAAACCATCTCTAAATTTCAGACGGCTCTTGACCGTCCTTAATGTGAAGCAAAATTGTCTTAAAATGTTGAATGTCCACAAATCATTTAAGACAGTCAGAATAAATTGTTAACTGCGGAGAAAAGACGGCTATCGACCGTCTGGAATAAAAGACGGTCTTTGACCGTCTTATATGCAGTCATCTGAAACGATCAAAGACCGTCTGCATTAGAGACAGCCATTAGCTGTCTTAGAGTGGTTATTTGAGACTGTCAAAGACCGTCTGCATTAGAGACGGTCTTGAACCGTCTTACCCTTCCTTGCTTTAACGTGGGGTTATTGTGGAGGCCACCTTCATGTATGTATTATGTATCCAAGTCAAAATTTGAGAAGTTTAAAAAAATTATGAATTTCGAAAAAATAAAATTGAATAGATTAACAATAATTAACAATGTTTAAGAAAAAAATAATTAACAATGTTTAAGAAAAAAAAGTAACAATGTTTAAGAAAAAAAAATAACTAACAATGTTTAAGAATTAAAAAAATAATTAACAATAATTAACAATAATTAACAATAAAAATTAAAAATAATTAACAATAATTAACAATAAAAATTTGAATAGATTAACAATAACTAACAATGTTTAACTAAAAAAAATTAACAATGTTTAAGAAAAAAAATAACAATGTTTAAGAAAAAAATAATTAACAATGTTTAACAATGTTTAAGAAAAAAATTAGCAATGTTTAAGAAAAAATAATTAACAATGTTTAACAATGTTTAAGAAAAAAATTAACAATGTTTAAGAAAAAAATAAAAATAATGTTTAAGAAAAAAATAATTAACAATGTTTAAGAAAAAAAATAGTTGAGAAGCTAAGAAAAAAATTAACAATGTTTAAGAAAAAAATAAAAATAATGTTTAAGAAAAAAAATAATTAACAATGTTTAAGAAAAAAAATAGTTGAGAAGCTAAGAAAAATAATTAACAATGTTTAAGAAAAATTTAGATTTTGAAAAAAAAAAAAGAAAAAAAAAAAGGAAAAAGAAAAACTGTGATTTTATAAAAATCTAGATTTTGGAAAAAAAAATTAAGAACTTTGAATAATGTTGATAAGTTTGAAAAAGAAAAATTTTGATAAAAAAAATGATATTTTGAGAAAGAAAATTTTAAAAATTAAACAAAATTATGAAAAAATTGATAAATTTGAAAAAAATATATATTTTAAAAAAGAAAACTAGATTTTGTATTTTGACAAGAAAAATTGAAAAGTTAGATAACAAAAGTGAGATTTTGATGATGTGTTGTTTATCCTTGCCGCTCATACGTTTCTCCAACCCATTTTTGGGCTGGGTATAAAAAATTGTGTAGATTTAAATCTTAAGTGGACCACACCACTAGAAAGAATGATAATATAGTACCTCACCATTAAAAATTATAAAGAGCCCATCATAAGGTTTTCGTAATGTTTATTTGCAATCTAACTTATTGATAATGTAAAGAAGATTTAGATGAAGGTAAACTACAAAGATCAAATTGATCCAAAACTTTTGTGCCCTTCAAAAGGTTTTTAATGATTATTCATCATTGTTTTGATTGGTATGACCCACTTGAGATTATTTAGTTCTTATGATTTGAAATTATATCCTAAAATATGATGAAAAAATATATGGATGGTGTCAATATACATAAAATATATCAAGGTGGACCCTACACAGTTAGAGTAACACCCATGAAGGAGTTACTTAAATAGTGAAATGGTACTATAAGGTCACCTCATGGGAACTTCCCATGAGGTTAATCTGTGTGGGCCCCACCATGATGTGTGTAGAACATCAACACCATGCATTTGATGTGTCCCCTTTAAGTAAAAAAATCAGTCATATACGAAACTCAGGTGGGCCATAACATCTAAAACTATGTGAAGACATCCCTAAAACATATAAAAGCATTTGGTGGGGCCCACATGAGTTTTGGATGTGTATGAAACTTGGTCTAACTCCTCATCCAAGTGGGACACACAAAATGAATGGGCTGGATCTATGAACCACATCTAGGTGGGCCCAATAAATGATTATGAATGTTTTAATGGGAGGGTAACCCTCTCAACTATAGTATGTGGTGTGGCCCACCCAAGTCATGGATTGACTTTATTTTTAAGCTCGTGGCCCACCATGGAATGGTGCAACTGACTGATGGGGCAGATCCAAAGTTCAAGTGGACCCACCATAGAAAAGAGTGGGATAGTGACACCCACTATTGAAACCTTTTTAGGGCTCGCCGCGATGTTTATTTGAGATCCAACCTGTTTATAAGTTAATACAGACATGGATGCGGTTGAAACTTGGTCTGACCCCTCATCTAAGTGGGACACACATAATGAGTGGGTTGGATATGTGAATCACATTTAGGCAGGCCCAATATATGATTATGAATGTTTTAAGGAAACCCTTCTCTACTACATTTAGGTGAGTTACTCATTACCCTTACCAGAGTAAACTCTGTGGGGTCCACTGTTATTTATTGATTTTATCAACTCCATTCATCCATGTTAACAGATAATTTGATCAACCTTTATGAACAACCTTTAACCATTTTTGGACAATCTGATTAGTTCAGATATGTGAATCACATTTAGGTAGGCCCAAAATATGATTATGAAAGTTTTAAGGAAACCCCTCTCCACTATATTATGTGGTGTGGCCCACCCAAGTCATGGATTGACATTCTTCATACCATTCAACGCTTTTCTTGGATCATTTTAAGATATTAACTAAAAAATAGGGTGGGTCCAAGGCTTAAGTGGACTACAAAGTGGGGATTGAACATCCACCATTAAAAATAACATTCATAGAAGTTTTGGATCAAGCTGATGTTTGTGTTTTCCCTTCACTCATATCTTTTTTATATTATGAACATGTTGGATGGAAAATAAACATTACTGTGGGCCCAAGGAAGGTATCAACGATGGAAATCATTATTCCACACTATTTTGTGTGGCATGGTCCACTTGAGTTTTGGATTTACCGAAAATTTGGGATCAACACACACCGTTTATCCATTTTTTCAAGATCATTTTATAGAATTATCTAAAAAATGAATCATATCCAAAGATTAAATGAACCACATCACAAATAAGGGGAACAGATTGGCTACTCCCCCTAGACCATCCAATGGCTGGTGGTTGGTGCTGTGTGGGCCCCACCATGATGTATGGCCCCACAAACCATTTTTTTTATTTTTTATTTTACTTTTGAACCAGTTGGATTTCAAATAAACATTACGATGGGTCTTAGGATAGTTTCAACAGTGAGAATCACCCTCCCTTTGTTTTCTGTGGTGGGGTCCACACTATAAGAAAAGGGGGAAAGGATTGGCTACTCCCCCTGACACCAGCCAATGGCTGGTGGTCGATGCTATGTGGGCCCCACCATGATGTATGTGTTTCATCCATGCCATCCATCTTTTTTTTTTATAGATCATTTTACGGTATGAGTCTAAAAATGAGGTATATCCAAATCTCAAGTGGACCACATTACAGGAAATAGTGTTGAATGAGGTCAACCATTAAAAACATTTTGGGGGCCATAAAAGTTTTGGATCAAGCTGGTATTTGTTTTTTATCTTCATCTGGGCCTATATTACCTAATCAACAGATTGGATGTCAAATAAACAGTATAGTGGGCCTTAGGAGGATTTTAATAGTTGATATCCAATCACTATTGTTTTCATGTGGTGTGGTCCACCTAAGATTTATATCCCTCTAAGTTTTAGGATCAAGCAATAAAATGATCTGTAAAAATAGATGAACAGAATAGATGAAACACATACATCATGGTGGGGCCCACAAAGCACCGACCATCAGCCGTCGATTGGGGCCCTATAAAAAAGGTTGCCCTAATTCATTTGCGCCGACTCTCTCTCTCCATCTCCCTTTTTGCTCGTTCACCCTCGAGCTTGCTCTCTCACTCTCCAGCCCTCGCCGCTCTCTCTCTCTCCCTCTCTCTCTCTGCCTCTCCCTCTCCCTCTCGCTTGCTCTCCCTCGAGGTCTCCCTCTCCACTTGCTCTCTCGATCTTCCTCTCTGCTCGTTCTCCACCCCCTTCTCTCTCTCTCTCTCTCTCTCTCTCTCTCTCTCTCTCTCTCTCTCTCTCTCTCTCCCTCTCCCTCTCTCTCTGCCTCTCCCTCTCCCTCTCCGCTCCCTCTCCCTCTCTCTGCTCGTTCTCACTCTCCGCTCGCTCTCTCGATCTTCAGTCCTCTGTTGTAGTTCGGCCTTTTGTTGGTTGTAAATCTCGTATTCTCAGGTATGATGTTTGTTTGTTTGTTTGTTTGTTGTTTTTTTTTTTTTTTAATTTTTTGGTTTTCTTTCAATATATAACTTTGAAAATTCCATATGCACAACAGAGTGGCCCCACAAGGCTAGGTTGTTTTGATTGTTGCTCACAAAAGACTCCAGTCCAATTGATGATTATAAGTTCGTTTTGCCTTTGTCGATGGTTCTTTTCGTCACCCATTGGGGCCCACATGCTAAAATGGTCGAATGGTCTGAATGACCATATTCTAGTTACTATCATAAATAACTGATTCTTTCATAATCACCCTTCAATAAGGATCGTAACCTATGGTTTTAGAGCTGAATGCAAGCTATTGAAGTTCTTTTTATTGTTCTA
Source organism: Magnolia changhungtana (assembly GCA_030180095.1). Lineage (NCBI taxonomy): Eukaryota > Viridiplantae > Streptophyta > Magnoliopsida > Magnoliales > Magnoliaceae > Magnolia > Magnolia changhungtana. The sequence goes on from JASAUF010000638.1 coordinate 2,074,568, forward strand.
AATTCATCTACAATAGTGATGGTTGAAATTAGTTCAATGGTGGCCTGTATAGCATAGAGTTCTTAAAATGGATGGTTTTGATAATTGGACCACTCAGTATGTGGGCCCCAGTGGATGGTGACACACATTGGATCCTGAGTGACAACAGGGGCAAAACTCAGTTGGTGATTATTATGAAACTTTAATTGGGTTTCATGTTTTCCTGGTGACATGCATAGTTTTGAATTGGGGATGGTGTTGCCTATGTGATTTGTGAGAGGCCATCGATCTGTTTGAGTGTTTTGCTGCTGATTTTGCAATGGGTTTTGGTGATTTTCCATGATTTTGGTTTCTAATGATTTTTCCTTTGATTCTCATGGTAAAGTTGTATTTTGATTTGGGAACTAGACCATGGATGGAGCATATTCGTAAATCATACTTACCAGATAATCCTAACTGTCAAATGCCATTGAATGGGCTTTTGAAAGAACATATTCAGCAGTCCAAATTCATCATGTGAAATCAGGTGGTTAAGATCATCAGATCAGTGTGATTTTTGAATTGCTTCCATGCATGCCATGTTATGTTGAATGAGCAATAGCTTACAATGTTCTAGCTCTTTGCTTTTGGATAATGTTTGCGTATAAACCTTTTCGAAGGGCTTCGTGTCCAACAATGCAATGTCCTGGTACTGACTAGCTCCAGTATGCAAAATACTGCAAAATATGGGAAATTTTCATTGTAATGATGATGATTATGATGATTTATTTGCTATTGCACCTGGTTATGGCAACTGGTTTGGGTGTTTATATAGAAAGTAATGAGAGATTCATTTTTATGAGTTTTGTTTATAATAAAGCTGTGGTTTTCCTAATGGATACATCTTTTTCATTGAATAGGTCAAGAAAATGGCTTACACTATTGCATGTTGGTGATGTGGTTCAATTAGGCCAGTCGTAGGTAAACATTTTTCATTCTTGTTTGCCTTTAATGTAGGAATATTTGGTTTTAGCCTTTTGCCTCTCTTCCTTATTAATTTTTGTAACATAGTAATCAAAAGATAAAAGAGATCTTTGGTCTTTTAATTTATATCATTCATTTGATTCCATGCATTTTATAGAAATTCAACTGTTTGTATAGTGAAATCAAATTCTGTTCCTAGATCATCATCATCCAAGCCTTATCCCAGACAGGTAAATTAGGAACTCCCAATTGGGGCATTCATATGCCTTTTTTTCAAGGGCAATGTCTTAGAAAGAAGACCAGTCACCAAACTCTTTCCAATGGAACATGTTTAAATTGGATTGGTTGGACAAAAGAAAGTGTGAAGTGGAAATTGGAAAATATAATTCTAAGAATAGAAAATTTGTAACCAAGTACAATTTCAGTAGAAAAAACATCTGATTTTATAAAGTTGACTCAACCAAGTTTCTCCTGTTTACCAAAATCTTTTGAATATCCAGTTGAAGATAGTCTTAAGAAAAAAACATAAAAAGAAAAAGAAAAAAGAATAAATCTGTATGCTAAGGGCAAAATCTTGAATTAGAGTCCTCCCTAACCAATCAAAGCACATAATAACTCCAGATAATCAGCCAAAGCTTATCTAGCTTGAAGAATTTTAAAGGAAAAAAAAAACCATGGATAAGGCAATGTCTATCTGAAAATAATACACAAATGTGGATCTTTAACCAGAAATGGGGCTGACTAAATATTTTTAGAGATTCATTTGTGTTTTTAATAGCTATTGGTTGAGCTAATCTAGTATGCTTCTCTCTTGTGGATCATTAGCTAGACATGCATGCTTGGAATTAGTATTGGACTTGCTTTCAATGTGGTTTTGCTTTCATCTAATGAAAGATCAGGACTAATGGATAGGTTAGGTTGTTCATACCCTTGACCTTTATGGGTATGGTGCATTAACATGGAAAGCGAATCAACATGGTTTTGGGAATCACCCAGGGGCTTCTTTATCTTCACTAAGATTCTATATTTCTTTTTCACATTAATTTCCAATGAAATGTTTTAACTTAAGATCATAGTTAAATTTTTACTAGTGCAGCTACTAATATTTATGGATTCTACAGTTTGTATATGAATATTCATATTAGCCTTTGTGGAAAAAATTGTATGTAGGTCTTTATCCTTATAATCATTCCATTGAAGTGGTTTGATTTTGTGGTAGATTTGTTCGTATATTTCATGTTTGGATTATGCTTATCAATTTTGTTCTATTATCTTTTTACTGAAATGGAGTAGAGGAGATGTACTGTTTGATTCGTATGGAAGGCAATCTGTCATATCAGTAGCTTTTTTTTTTATCATGATATGGAAAATTATAGGTATTTTGGAATTTGGGTAAATTGTAAGAAGCTATGTTTCTGTGGTTTACATTTTAATATAATTTTTTACCTGTAACATTTTACTTTAACTTGTATATCCACTTGTAACTAATAACTTTCTTTTCTTTTAGTAAGTTAGCTTAGTTCAATCTTATTTTTTAGTGCAATCATCTTTTCATCTATGACTTATTGCTAATTCCCTCTACTTGATTACATAACTCACTACGAGAAATGTTTTTTTTTATATAATTAGGGCTGCTTTCACTGGGTTTGATGCAGAAATCGTCTCCAACTTCACAGAAAGACAAATAACATCAACGGCCACAGATTATAACTTGGATTTAAACAAGGTTCGGGGTGCCATCAACAATGCTATAAAATCCTCCAGGTCAGATTGTTGATTGGACTTGATTTTATTTAAATGATCTTGATAATTCATTTTATTTAAATGAGCAGAACCAGATGTGTGTCAGAGCTATCCGGATATTGAGCGGGGGTCCCTGGAAGGTGAGAACCGCTGTTATGACCATGATGAAGTTATCCATTTCCTATGGACAACATTGGAGTGGCCTGACCATTTGGACAGGTCGTGTTTATGTATTAGCTCGGATTTGTTGGAGCAGACCCAGATGTGCGTCGAAGCTATACGGATGTTGAGCGGGGGTACCTGGAAGGTGGGAACCGCTGTTATGACTATGATGAATCTGTCTATTTCCTATGGACAACATTGGAGTAGCCTGGCCATTTAGACAGGCTGTGTTTATGTATTAGCTTGAATTTGTTGGAGCAGACCTGGATATGTGTCGGAGCTATCTGGATGTTGAGTGGGGGTCCTTAGAAGGTGGGAACTGCTATTATGACCATGATGAAGCTGTCCATTTCCCATGAACAATATTAGAGTGGTCTGGCCATTTGGACAGAACATGTTCATATCTGTATTTGCTCGAAATTGATGGAGCAGACCCGGATGTGCGTCGGAGCTATCCGGATGATGAGTGGGGGTCCCTGGAAGGTGGGAATCGTTGTTATAATCATGATGAAGTTATTCATTTCCTATGGAAAATATTGGAGTGGCCTGACGATTTGGACAGACCGTGTTTATATATGTATTTGCAGGGATCACACCCTTAACCTACAACCTAAACCTATTCTCAAATCCCAAAACCTATAACTACAACTTAAACCTTAACTTAAACCTATAACCTAAACTCAATTCCCTAAACTCTAACCTACAACCTAACCTAAACCTATACTTATAACCTAAACTGTAACACCACGAATCTTCAGGACCCGAGTACACGACTCGTGTCCCAAAAATCCGAGTGTTAACCTTAAAGGATGGTCAGATATAATAATTTTCTTTTATCAGAGTAAGCAAATGAGCGTAGTGTGGACAAGTAAGCATAAAGAAAAATTTTATTATCATTCAAATATACAAGAACCTGCCCATAATGACTTATATAAACCAATGTCTCTGAAATTAACAAGTACAAGATTTACAAGAATTTAATATATGAAGAATAGCAGAAAACATATAAATATAAGTCGTCAGATCACGCAGCTCTTCTAGGCAAGTACAGCTGTGCATCCCTGGCGGTCATACCCTGCTTTTTATCAAGTCTGAACATACATATTTCTGAAGCCACCTGTATTACCTGTACGGTTGTATATTTGATGGATGAGTGGCCAACTCAGTGTGAATTCCCCTCAAGATTACGCACCACCACATTAGGTAAGCATAGTTACAAAACATCCACATAACCAAAACAGAGTAAATGCAGTGTTTTTAAATGCATGGATGCGTGAATGCAATCATCGCACCGGGGATGCTCATCCGTGCAGACAGTGGGCCGTCACTCATGCAATCATCGAACCTGAGAAACATCAACCAGTCGGAATCATCGAACCTGGGAAATATCATCCAGTCGGAACGTGCCATGTATGCATAATTAGCCAAGTCATTATTAGTCCATTTACAATCAGCCAATTTAAATAAGCTCAAAGGTCACTACGGGGAGCACATGGCCCAGCGTAGGCCGACAGCTCAGGCATAGTATCCCATTCCACCATCCCTGGCTCATGAGGCTACCACCTTAGAATGTTTAATGGATCCCAATCGACTTGCGGCCAATCATATTCAGTATATGGGGCTTACCATCACATGGTTGCATGGTATAAAACATCAAACCCATGTAGGAAAATTATCAAATAAAACCACGTAGGGCGAGTATCAAAATATGCCACATAGGGCGAATATCAAAACCATACGATAAAGACCATCCTTAAAAACCATTGAGCACAACAACCCTGGATGGTAGGCCCACATCAATGATCCATCTAGACTACCACTCAATAACCACCAAGTCGAAGGTCCATTATGATCACAACTAGTCAAGTTACATCCCAAGTATGGGTGTACATTCATATGTGGGAATTTTCCACTAATGTACCAGTTTAAAGTCCATAAGCAATACACAAATAATCCACAAGCATGAACAAATATACAGGATGAACATTAAGCAGGAAATACAGTAATTCAATTTCCACCAGCTAACACATGTGATTATAAGAGAGATATCAATTATGATTTTTTAATAAAAACTATAACTTAAGCTAATGAGAAGATGGAAAGCTCAAGAGGAAGAATCATCACTTTATACTTTGGATCGCCACTAACGTTGTTAGGAAGTATGTGTGCCCTTAGAATCAAATCCTACCATAAATCAGGATGTACAATTAGATCTAAATTCTGCACACTACCTGGGTTTAAGATCATAGCCTAGGGTTTGAGTTATCCATCTTAGGGTTTCAATGTAGAATTAAGATTTTCATCTTTAGGGTTTAGTTTTAGGTTTAAATTCTAAGCGTTGATTATGGAATCCAAACTCTATTTTGTGTGGCCATTAATGATATTATTAAAGGGAATTAATGAATAAAAATAATCAAATAGATTAGTTATTAGTTATTAGGGATTTTAATAATGGCCACTATCATATTAAATTGTCTAACAACAACCCATGATAAATAGTAGTGCTAATACTTCCTAACAATTATCAATACTAGCAATATTCTTAATATTAGCTAACACAACACTAATAATTATTTTGGTGAAATAAATTGTATGTTCTAACGTCAATGTTAATATTTTAAGAATGGCAAAGTAAAATACTAATATTTTAATAATGATAATTTTTTATATGTATTAACCAATATTAGTATGGATAATTTACTAATGGTTAATTGTATCTAATTTTAATAACCCACATAAAATGATAATAATAACAACGATGATAATTGATACTAGCTAACCTGATAACCATAACCATTGTGATGGAAATAAAATAGTATGACTTACTGTCCATGATAATATTTAAGGGTGGTAAATAAAATACTGTTATTTAATAATTGTAAGTATGTTTATAATTTTTAATATAAGTGTAGTTAGTCTACCAATGACTAATCATGTTTAATAATAATTTTTACAATAACAATTTAAGGTAACTTAAATAATCTAATTTAGGGAGAAGAGTCGTCTTACATTAGTCGACATGGTAGCTCAACGCAACTGGGCCGCTCCAACTCGACGTCCACCGAGTCAACTCAGCCTAGCTAAACTCGGTCCCAACCGAGTTGTCTCGGCTCAAGCACCGCCACCCCCTACTTCCTTCCTCTTTCTTCTTCTCCTCTTCTTTTTCTTTTGCTGGAATATCCATCCTTACTTGGTCCAGCCCAAACCCAACTCAGACTCAACTCAGCAGCGAGTTGACTCGCAACACTCTCTCTCTCTCTCTCTCTCTCTCTCTCTCTCCCTCTTTTCTCTCTTTTTCTTTTTGTTTTTCTTCTTCCTTTCTGCTACTGGGAACACCCAGCAAGGCTGGGAGCTCGGCTTGACTCGGGCTCGACCCGATTCGAGTTGAGTCGGTGCAGCAATGCACCGTCCCTCTCCTTCACTTTCTTTCTTTCTTCTCTTTGCTGTTTCATTTCCCTCCATTTTCTTCTTCTTTTCTCCTCCATTCAGCATAGACCACTGCAGAGATGGCCCAACTAGCAACTGATCTGAGATCAGGGGCTGCAACAGGAACCTACTGCTAAGCTTCCAACAAGGAAGATGACCCGCCATTATGGCAGATCGGAACGTGGGTACTTCTCTTCGAAACGACGCTAAAGGACGATGTAACCAGGTCTAAGGGAGCTTGGGACATGATCAAAATGAAGCTCAGAGGGGGTTTTTGAGGTGGGTTCGGAGATGGAAGGGAAACGGCCGGTTTTAGGTCGAGGCTGCGAAAATGGAAGGTGAGTTACTGTTCATCGATCCGCACCCCTTATATGCTTGCCCTAATCTTTCCTGAACCGTCAGATGAGGCTGGAAGGCCGGGATTAAATCCCGCTATCTGGTTTTTAATGAAAACAGTTGGCAGAAAGGAGGTTTTTGGCGTCGGTTTTCCACAAGAACCCTAGTTCACGTGAGCAACAATGGATGGCTGAGATTCGTCTGGTAACGGAGGGCCGAGATGACAGGGGAGCACTCACGCGGATTCGAGCCGGCCAGTTTGGAGAAAACAGTTTCCATTTTAGGAAACAGGTGTTTGTAGAGCTGATTTGCAGTGAAGATAGTGCTCTCGTGTGGATGCTTCAGCACGTGGGAGACACAGGGTTTTGGTTGGGGCCATGCCCTGAGCAGGATGGACGGTCTGGATCATCAAGGTGGGGCCTAGGTGGGGGGCCACGAACGCCTCAAACAGACTCTGTCCATCGGCTGGCAAAACGAAGAGAGAGAGAGACCTCTCCATTTCAGGAAATGGCGGGTCAGCCCGCTGCTGACCGAGCAGGCTCGCCGGGTGCACTGCGGGTACGGGTGCACTAGGTGCACTCGCACCCCGTGTGGGGTCCACCGTGATGTTTGTGATGAATCCACACCACCCATTCTCTTTATCAGATCCCGCTGGGGCCCAGACGAAATAATGGGCCAAATCCTGAATTCAGGCGGGCCATACGAATCAATCTCAGGTCCTAATGGTGGGTTCCTGATGATCTATTGGTCGGATCAGTCCGTAATCGAAGGTTGATGGTTAAAAGAGTTCAAGGGTTCATTTAGATGACTGGGACATAGGTTCTATAAATTCAAGATACTAAATGCTACCTTTTGAACATTGTTAACACCTATTATTATTATTATTATTATTTTTATTATTGCTACTATTATTATTATTATTTATTTCCTTTATATATTTTGTCATATATAATTTATATTATCACAAATTATTATAATATATAAATTATACAAATATCAGTAAGCAGAGATTAATATATATATTATTTGTATATTATTTGCATGGTCATATATGTGTTAGGTTTTAAGTTTTATACAAGTCATTAAATTATTTGAAATATGTTAGTCATTATAAATTTTTCCAGTATATTTTATTTTTACGTATTACAAATTCCATAGCTTGTAATTTATATTAACGATGTTGTAAGTATACGCATTTAATATGGATTATAATCACATATCATTTTAATGTGAAACATTAAATATTTATATAAACAATATTTCATAGTGTATATATATTTAAGTTGTATTATTTTCTTATATTTATATTAAATTAAATAAAAGGGTAACACTCGAGTACTAGAAAGTACGGGGTGTTACATAAACCTATTCTCAAATCCCAAAACAACTATAACCTAAACCTATAACCTATAACCTAAACCAATAACCTAAACTCAATTCCCTAAACTCTAACCTACAACCTAACCTAAACCTATACGTATAACCTAAACCTATTCTATAATCCTAAAACCTAACCTAAACCTATAACCTATAACCTAAACTCAATTCCCTAAACCTTAACCTACACCCTAAGCTAAACCTATACTTATAACCTAAACCTATTCTCAAATCCTAAAACCTATAACTACAACCTAAACCTATAACCAAAACTTAATTCCTAAACTCTAACCTACAACCTAACCTAAACCTATACTTGTAACCTAAACCTATTCTCAAATCCCAAAACCTATAACTACAACCTAAACCTTAACCAAAAACCTATAACCTATAACCTAAACTCAATTCCCTAAACCTTAACCTACACCCTAACCTAAACCTATTCTCAAATCCCAAAACCTATAACCTAAACCTAAACCTTAACCTAAACCTATAACCTATAACCTAAACCGAAACCTATAACCCAAACCCGAACGTAAACCCGAACCCGAACCCGAATTCCTAAACCTAAACTTATACTTATAACCTATACCTATTCTCAAATCCCAAAACCTATAACTACAACTTAAACCTTAACCTAACCTAAACCTATACTTATAACCTAAACCTATTCTCAAATCCCAAAACCTATAACTATAACCTAAACCTTAACCAAAACCTATAACCTATAACCTAAACCTATAACCTAAACTCAATTCCTAAACCTTAACCTACACCCTAACCTAAACCTATTCTCAAATCCCAAAACCTATAACCTAAACCTAAACCTATAACCTATAACCTAAACCGAAACCTATAACCTAAACCCGAACATAAACCCGAACCCGATTCTTAAACCTAAACCTATAGTTATAACCTAAACCTATTTCGAAATCCTAAAACTTGTAACTACAACCTAAACCTTAACCTAAACTTAAAACCTAACCTAAACCTATTATTATAACCTAAACTTATTCTCAAATCCCAAAACCTATAACCTAAACCTAAACCCAAACCCGAACCCAATTTCTAAACCTAAACCTACACCTATTCTCAATTCCCTAAACCTTAACCTATAACCTAAACCTAAAACTTAGCCTATAACCTAACCTATAACCTATAACCTAAACTTAATTCCCTAAACCTTAACCTATAACCTATAACCTGAACCTATAACCTATAACTTAAACTCAATTCCCTAAACCTTAACCTATAACCTATAACCTAAACCTATAACCTATAACCTAAACTCAATTCCCTAAACCTTAACTTATAACCTATAACCTATAACCTAAACTCAATTCCTTAAACCTTAACCCATAACCTAACCTAAACCTAAACCTATAACCTACACTTAAAACCTAACTATAATCTAAACCTAAAACCTAAAGCCTAAAACCCAAACGTAAACCCGAACCTGATTTCCTAAACTTAAACCTTAACGTATTCTCAAATCCTTAAACCTAAACCTACACCTAATCCTAATCTCCACTCCTTAACCTAAACCTATACCTAAACTTGAAAACCCAAACCTAAACCCGATCCTGAACCCGAATCCAATTTCTTAAACCTAAACCTTAACCTATTTTCAATTCTCTAAAGCTATAACTTATAACCTATAACCTAAGCCTAAACCTAACCTAAACCTATAACCTTAACCTAAACCTAAAACCTAAACCTAAACCTAAATTTAAATGTATTCTCAAATCCTTAAACCTAACTTACACCTAATCCTAATCTCAACTCCTTAACCTAAACCTAAACTTAAAAACCCAAACCTAAACCTGATCCTGATCCCGAACCCGAACCCGATTTCCTAAACCTAAACCTTAACCTATTCTCAATTCCCTAAATCTATAACCTAAACCTAAACCTATAACCTAAACCTAAACCTTAACCTATAACCTAAACCTTAACCTATAACCTAAACCTATAACCTTAACCTAAACCTAAAACCTAAATGTATTCTCAAATCCCTAAACCTAAACCTATACCTAATCTTAATCTCAACTCCCTAATCTAAACATAAACTTAAAACCCAAACCTAAACCCGATATCTTGAACCCAAATCAATCCCTAAACCCTTAGACTAAACCTAAACCTATAACCTAAACCTAAACCCAAACTTATAACCTAAACTTAATTCACTTAACTTAAACCTACACCTAAATCCAAACATATAACTCGAACCTATATTCTGGTCAAACCTATAACCTTTAACATATAACCTAAACCTATAACCTATAACTCAAACCCAAACCTAAACCTAAATGTAAACCTTAACCTATAACCTAAACATATAACCTATAACCTAAAACCTAATCCTAAACCTAAACCTAAGACCTAAACGTATTCTCAAATCCTTAAACCTAAACCTACACCTAATCCTAATCTTAACACCCTAACTGTAACGCCTCAGATTTTTGCCAACCTGGAGTTAGATGTCCTTAGGCAAGGGGTCGATCCTAACCCCTTATGAACCTCTCAAACCTCAAATCCTTTAGAAATTAGACACATTTAACTAAGTATTAAACTAGATTAGCTGTGAAATCTTCTTGAATCACTTTAAATACGATCTGTAAGATCCAAAACTTGTAGAATCATCGACGCTAGGTTACCCTGAAATCTAGGATCAATCTCATTACCCAGTTGCTCTTGGGAGCACATCGAAATTCCTTATCGAATCTGGACCGCACATCTAAAGTTCGATGACCACGAGGCTAACCGCTAAGGACTGCCTTGCTAAGCTTGACAACCATCTCGGAAATCAACTCCAGATAGTGTCTCGGGGCTATTCGTTTGAGCTCGGAGCGAAGAGTGTGAGAAAATGTGGTTTTTTTTAGAAATTAAATCTCATTTAAGTAATCTGAGACTTGTCGCTTACAGGCCTGATATAAGCAATCAGATCGTCAGAATCTGACACAAATACACCCTCGGATCAGGAGAAATTTCATACACATGGCAGTGTACTTGTAATCCTGATCGAGTTCCGGTGACTGTTGAACTGAAACTGGTCCGCCACGTGTGATCTGGAAACCCGGCTGGAATGAAAACTTAACTCGACCTAGATCCAAGGTCAATGAGCTTAAGTCCGACCTTTGGCTCAAGGGGGGGCTCCGGAAGCGCTCCGTTGAGCAGAAATAAATTCCTTTTGGACATAACCTAAGTTTACCTTGGCCCTGGGGCCATTTCCATCAGTTTTAGGCCTATATAAGGACCTTAAACCCTCTCTCATTCACCATATTCGAATTTGAGAAAACCTTAGGAGAGAGAAGAGAGTAAAGAGAGAGAAAGTGAGAGTGAAGTTGGAATCATTCCCGGGAACCGATCCCTGTTATTCCACGTGCCTATCCATCACTACCATATCGCTCTTCTGGCGATTCTGATTCCGTTTTTGGGTAAGAAATCCTAACCCTAATTAGCTCTAGAGATTCAACTAGTATAAGTGATGAAATAGCTAACCTATTTCATGCCATAGGTTGCCGTTCTACCGTTGTTAACGACTTGGTGTTTAAACTGAGTCCGTTACTCGCTTCTACGGCATAAGGTGCGGACTATAGATGTATAGGTTAAGGTTTTTAAAGCTTTCAATGTCAGATAATGATAGATTCATGATTTGGGTGTTATTTCACATGAAAAATACGATGTTCGTTTTGCGATCCAGTTACGTATGTAAATTATGGCGTTTAGTGTATTCTGTATATTTGTAGAAAATACCGTATACGTACAAAATATGAAAGTGTGTTTGCCATGATTAATTACTGTGTGTACATGCTATATATATGTGTAATACTTGCTCGGCGAAAGAATTCGCCCTAATACATGTTTTGGATAATATGCGTTATGTATGTTAATAAATATATTCTAAATGTTTGTGAAAATGCTTGTAAGAGTAAGTATTTAGATGATAGTGCTTAGGGTAGGTGTTGAGATAGGATTCTCAACTACCTTAGAGATGTGTATGATTTCCTTCATGCAAGCTGTTTAATTTAATCACTTATGAAATGTATGTGTTCGTGTTTCCTATTTATATTGTGCTTTATAACATGCTTGTTAACATGTTTGAATTACTTTGTTAACTCTGCTTAGACTACTATACATGCTTTCTGGTTAAGGATTGAATGTGATTGGGGCTATGTTATAGTCCAGGCAATCGGTAACAGGCTTGAAGTCGTGGCTGAGATTCATTCGCCACGTCAAATGTGTTTGACAAACTCAGGTCGTGTGTTGGTCGATGACAGTGGTTAGGCCACACGAAGTGCTTATGCGCTTCATGTCGATCGATACAATGTACGCTCGTGCTAGTTGAGCCCATCAAGTAACCCGATTGGCTTATTGTATGTTCACCATGTATGGACGCTGCTGCTTGAACCTAAGGTACCAAACTCACCAGTGAAATCCTGTTTAACCTTGGTACCTCGATCTGCTAAGACTCATGAGCCGGATATAGTGGTATGGGACACCGTGGTCGAGCTGTCGGCCTACGCTGGAGCGACGAGCCTCCCCGTAGTGGCTAGTGAACAACCCAGACTCGTGAGCCGAATACGGTGGTATGGGACACTATATTCAAGCTGTCGGCCTACACTGATTGGTGACAAGACCTTTATAGTAACCTCGAGTATATTTTGAGTCTGCGTAGAGGCGACGAGCCTTTCCGTAAAATCTAGAGTATAAACTAGGCCTGCACTGATTTGGTGACGAGCCCTTTGTAGCGACCTAGAACTGCAACATCGTATGAGATTTACTAGGACTGACGACCCTAGACTAGATCATTGTTTGGGAAATGAAATAAGGGAGGTACCTTAGTTTTCCAATCCTGCTGAATGAAAAGGACTAATAAGAACTTGGTAATCATATGCATGCATCGCATTCGCGTGCGTTCAGGGGTTGCAGGTCAAGCATTGAGGCAGTGTTGTCATGCGCGAACATGAGATGAAGTCGCTGAGGGAGCGTAGGCGAGGGCATGTATCATACATCCATACCATTCTTGCATTAACAACAGTACTTAAGAATGTGTGATTTACTGCTTTATCATTACTGCTTGACTGAATTGATAACATGTTAACTTCTACTTTATAGTTCTACTGAGTTGATCACTCACTCCCACATTACGGGACGGTGTTGTACACACCAACCAGACCCTGTCTTAGTTTCAGATGATGGCGATGCTTGCAAGGCAGAGCCGGATTTTAAGGATGACGGGGAGACATTCTCCTACATGCAGTCTTCAGGCGACTTCATGTGAGTCGTGTTCTAATCGACGGAGATTTCTGGGATGTTGACTAGATGACAATACACCTTTTGTATGTTTTGGAATTGTACCTGTAATTATTTAACCTGGTAACATTATCACACTCTGGAGACTCACCTCAGTTTATATATTTTATATCTTTATCGCAGTCTTCCATTTGCGTAATTTAACTGTCTCTAGAGTATGATATGCTGTTTTGGTCTAATCCCATTCATGTTTCAATGCACTCATCATAATCATCATTATCTATGTTGCATAAGTGATGCGTTGAAACTCGGGAGCTAAGCTTTGCTCGACCCCCGATTTTCAGAGCATTACAAGATGGTATCAGAGTATGATTTGGATTAAAACGAACCTGGGTTATGGTCACACGATGTACGCTAATGCAGATTCAACGTAGGAGGGTGTGAGAAAATGTAGAGACAGACTTAGGATTTCCCCATTTCACCAAATGACGAACTTTACCGAAACAGACAGTATAGATTGGACTCGTAGGCCTCAGAGATTGCGTGAAATGATCCCAGATCACTTCTAGACCATCCATCGACGGGATTAGTAAAGAATCGACCCATTCCAATCTCAAATGACTCGAAAAGTGCAAAGATGCAAGAGTTGGGGCCCGAAATGACTCAAAACAGAGTCGGGGGCCAAGCGGTGCAATCAGGGGGACCCACGGTGGACCCAGGGCCTCATTGGCACCCTGGGAGGGGGGTGGCCACTGCCCTACCCCGGCGGCACCGTAGTCACTCCAGAGGACCACGGCGGTGCCATGCCTACCGCGGTGCACCGCGGTCCGGTCTATCCGGGCCTGTTGTGCCGACGTGGGCCGTCGTCGGGCCGACCCCTAGACATGTGTGGGACTCACAAAATCTCGTGGGGACCCCTATTTCTTTCCCTTTTGCCTCTCTCTTCCATTTTCTATTAAAAAGGCTAAGCTATATGTCCTAGAGGGGGTGTGAATAGGACTATGCCAAATTAAAATTAAATCAGTGGAATAAAATAAATCAATAGCCTTACAATTATAAATCAATTCACAATGTTGAAATCAAATCACCTTAATAAATAAGTATTGAGAGATTGATACAAATTCAGTTCTAAGGACAACCTTACACCACAATAAACAAGGGCTTATGGTAGGACAACCTTATTTTTAGAACATCTTTTGGATCAAGAACTCAATGTTAATAGAAATAAATGAATAGCAAAGAATTAAAATTAAATGTAGAAATATAGATCTAATTTATTACAACAATCCCCACACTTGGTTGAAATGTAAATTGTTACAACATTCACATCCATATGTACATTTAACACAATTGAACGATAAAAGATATGAAAATTAAGCAAGCATTCAATCCATAAGATAAAGAGTTATAGTGGTTTACCTATGTGAACACCAACTGTCTTTCAACAGCCACACAGAATGCTACTCCACTCCTAATATCCTCACATAGGGGATATTAGCGTTCACTATTAAATAGGTTTTCACAGGTTAACCTAAAACCTTTACAATTGTGTCTTTAACTTGGGCTTACACAATTCAAAAACCCACACTTCTGAGTTTTCTGGCTCTCCTCAGATAACCACACAAATTGAGATTTTTCTGGCAAATCTTAAACAAAAAACCAAAATAGAATGGAATTTACAGAATTGTAAAATACCTGGATTTCTCCTCTTGTAGCTGCCCGGAAGAACCAATTGGAGTAGACGTTCGAATATAGAAGTTCTATATTCACTACTCACTTTAATATGGTTCTAAGTTCTAATTGATTTTAAATTTAAACTAGTTGGGCGTAGCTATATTTGATTTTGATTCCAAGAAGAAGGAATAAGTCAATTCCTCTTTTCAAATCAGATTGGAATACAGAAACAAAATCAAATTAAATAAGCTATCAAAAAGAGAAAGAAATTATGCACAAAATAGCTTAAAAATAAACGCAGACTTATCTCAGAGTGGAGCCTTGAATTCACTTAATTATTCAATTAAAAAACTCTGAAATTCGTGTGCAATTTATAGCAGAAGAAGTTCGTCTTCGACTGGTCCTAGGGTCACCACGACTGGTCTTGGAATAAACTGATTTTTGAATTTTTAAGCGCGATCGCATCAGACCGTTGTACGACCGGTCGTAGGCAGTCCACAACTGGTCGAAAGCAGTCCACGATTGGTCGAGACCCCTCTACGACTAGTCGTGCAATAATTGATTTAGTTGCTGGAGTTTGAGTCGAAGCCTTATGACTGGTCGAAGGTCGAGTCGAGACCATCTCACGACCAGTCGAGCAGACTCCAGGACTGGTCGTATGCGAACCAAAAAATCTGATAAATTGTAACCATTTTAGGACTGGTCTTGGAACTTCTTAGACTGGTCGAGGTCTAAAACTGGTCTTAGAGTAGACCAAAATCATGTAATAATATTAATTTGAATTATGTATCCAAAGTGACCTATCCTAAGGTCAATCTAATGGTCTATCAAACCTAGAACATGAGGTATGGACATTGAAAACTTCATTTTCTTAGACTTTGATCTTTACGAAGCTTGATTTCTTCTCGATGTAGCTTGACTACTTTAGAAGCTTCAATGTTACTTTAAGTTGTACTTGAGTCCCGCATTTAGATTTGAATCTTGAACTTCGACTTGCACTTGAACTTGAGTCTTGACCCTGAGTTCTCTCTTAATATTGTAGCTTGAACTATCATGAAGCTTGAAGAATTATTTGAGCTAGACTTCAAGTGTTGACGAGGTGTCTCGAACAAATTTATTAAGATATAAACACACGACATACGGAGAAGTTTTGACACACAAAATTTGACAATCAAAGAGGAATCAAACATAGCACTTACAATCTCCCCCTTTGTCAAATTTGTGATAAAACACTTCTCATACTTCAATAAGATAAGCATCACATTATATAATAACGAATCATGCACCAGTTGTCATAAAATAAGCAACTGAGACAACTCAACTCTCCCTGAGTTAATACACCTCAACTCCCTCTGAGCTCCCTCTGAGTAGGTATACATCATATCAGTATACACTATATCAATCATACTCCATAAATAAAATGCACACGTTCTCCCCCCTTTTGTCAAAATGTGACAAAGGAAGAAACAAAGAGAGGACATGAAAGACAAAAATAGAGATAGCAACTTAGAAAGTTAGAATGATAAAAAGTGCAGAGTGAAGAACAAATCAAAAGAAGTAAGCAAGGTGAGTCAGAGTACATATTAAAAGAGTTAACAAATGATGATCCACACAACCAAGGAAAGAAACTTAGTAAACTTGTTACAGACCAAAGATTAAACATTCTCAATCGGAACCACAAGATGGAGCAGGAATGTTAGGATCACTTTGATGAAGGCTCTTCTGTAAGCGCCTAAAATATTTGCGCATATTTTTAAATTATTGATTGTGGCCAACATTCATCTGTTCTACCTTTTCCTCTAATGCACTAAGACGTGCATTGAAATCAGATGGTTCAAAGTCTGGATCATTTCCAGAATCAGAATCAATTTCATTAAAAATATTATCCATGTCAATATCATCAGCAGGCAACTCATCACCTTTGACACCCATCTCAGCTTCAGCAGCAACATCACCCGCATCAACATCAACTTGACCAGGAGCCAAACCCAACTTCATTTTATTCAGGTTGGAATTATTAAATATGAGGTGTTGGATAGGAGCCTCACCAAAGGGTATAGCGACTAACATGTGAGTGGTTAATATATTTAACAGATATCCAAATGGAATATCACCATGACCAGGATGACTACGAATTAGAATGATAGAGGAACAAATCAAGGAGGGCAAATAGATATTAGCACTAGTAACGATAGAGTACAAAATATGAACCATAAACAGAGTCAACCCAGTCTTGTTTCCAGAACGGGGATATAGATTAGAAGTGAAGATACGATGCAAAACTCTGTATTTGGGTAACAAGTATCTGGTTTTAAGGGCATTTCCATTTACAGTCCATGGTGCATTTAAGTTACACAATGCTCTAGTAAAAATACGTTTTTCTGATTCTAACACTTTTCAGCAAGTGCACTAGGATGAACACCATCATCATTTACTTGAATATCCATAAGGCCGGAAATTAAGTGTCGATCAACATGAAACGGCCCTTCTCTAGTATCAATAGTAAAAGTCAGTTGCTCAGTAGAGAAGTCAATATGCATGCAACCATGGCCTGTGCAATGGACTGATATGCCGGTTCGCCCCAGCGTAAAATATTTTCCCATCCTACAGATTGAAGGAGAGGAGGGAGACCGTAAGGAGTAATATGATTTAAATTAACCACTTTTTCAACAATAACATTATGCATACGTAAGTCTCGAACATGTGGAGGATCATCTTCAGGATCCCTAAGATGACGTCTAGTGATTGCATTTGAACGAGAAGAAGATGCACCTCTATGAATTTTCTTTTTACCTCTAGATTCTATATTCTTGAAGAAATGAAACAAATATCAAGAAAATAGAGATGGGTTTCTCTAGATTCAACAAAAAGGAAGAAGAACCCAAAAAGTTGAAGATTTATATAAAATAGACAACAACGATCAAGAAAATTAAGAGTAAAGATTAAGATTCTCCAAAAAAATAAGAAAAATCACTCTAAACTGGAGGAATTGAACACAAGGGTTCGACTAGTCGAAGCTCGGCTCATTGGTGAGGAGGGTTAGAATGAAGAAGAAACAAGTTTTCCCCAAATTAAAAAGATCACCGCGCGCACGTCTGGTCTTGTGACATACTCGACCGGTCGTAGCAAGACTAGTCGAGCACATTCTCGACTGGTCTTAGACCAGAAAAAAAATATACAATTTTCACAGAATTTTGAAATTTAAATATATTAGCATTATATACAATATGATACAAATATGCATGATCAGTCATTTAAAATTGCACATATCAAGATCAAATTTCAATTTGTTAAACCTGCTTTTGTCGAGCGATTTAGTGAAAATGTCAGCAAGCTGATTCTCAGTAGGAATATATTCTAAAGATACTATTTTTTCTTCCACTAATTTACTAATATAATGAAACCGAATGTCAATGTGCTTAGTACGTGAATGCTGGATTGGGTTTTTTAAAATGTTTATCACAGTATAAAACCCTAGAGTCTTGTACGATTCCATAATCACTCAGCATACGTTTCATCCAAACCAACTGAGTACATGCATTTCCTGCTGCAATATATTCGGCCTCAGCAGTTGAGAGTGATATGGAACTTTGCTTCTTGCTAAACCAAGAAACCAAACAGTTTCTAATGTAAAAACAACCACCGCTGGTTGATTTTCTATATCTATATTTTCTGCCCAATCAGCATCCGAATACCCAGCCAATTGAATGCTAGTATCATAGGGATACCAAAGACCCAGATTAACTGAACTTGCGATATATCTAATAATTCGTTTAACAGCAGGTAAGTGAGATTCTTTAGGATTAGACTGATATCTAGCACAAATTCCAACACTTAAAGTAATATCAGGTCTACTTGCAGTTAGGTAAAGTAGGCTACCTATCATACTATGATACAATTTAGGATCTACATCTTTACCTGTAGAGTCTTTTGAGAGTCTTAGAGTTGTACTCATAGGAGTATCAAAGTTCTTACCATTTTCAAATCCGAATCTCTTAATCAAGTTTAATGTATACTTAGTTTGTGAAATAAAAATGCCATTAGATTGCTGTTTTACTTGCAACCCTAGGAAATAATTTAATTCACCAACCATGCTCATTTCGAATTCAGATTTCATTAGATCTGCAAACTCAACAGTCATGTAGTACAAGTTGATCCATAAATTATATCATCAACATAGATTTGAACCATTAAGATATCATCGTTATGTTTCTTAACAAAGAGCGTCTTATCGACACTACCCATCTGAAACTTGTGACTTAGTAAGAACTTAGTCAATTTTTCATACCATGCTCTAGGAGCTTGTTTCAGACCATAGAGAGCCTTTTTAAGGCGATTACATGATTGGTAAGCTTAGGGTCTTTAAACCCAGTCGGTTGTTCAACATATACCTCTTCATGTAAGTCGCCATTCAAAAAGGCGTTCTTTACATCCATTTGAAAAATTTTAAACTTTCTAAAACATGCAATAGATATGAAAAGTCTGATCGATTCAAGGCGAGCAACTGGGGCAAACGTTTCATCATAATCAATCCCTTCAATTTGCATGTACCCTTGCACAACCAGTCTTGCCTTGTTTCGAATGATATTCCCCAATTCATCAGACTTATTTTTAAAAATCCATTTTGTTCTAATAATGTGTTTATCTTTAGGTCTAGGAACTAGATACCAGACATCATTTCTGACAAACTGATTAAGTTCTTCCTGCATAGCTACTATCCAGTTTTCATCAGAAAGAGCTTTTTTTACATTTACAGGTTCAATCTGAGATGTAAAACACACGTAATTACATGTCTTCTAGTTGTCTACGAGTGCGCACACCAGTGAGAGGGTTTCCAAGAATTTGATCAGTTGGATGATCTTTAACAGTTCTTAATTCAGAATTAGTTTCACTTGATGAAGTATCTGGTTTTTCATATATAAGAGCTTCATCATTATCTGAACTAGGGGCAGGTGTATTCAAGTGATCGTCAATTACTACATTTATTGACTCTTGAATCACACCGGTCCTGTTGTTCAGAACACGATATGCACGACTATTTAAAGAGTATCCTAAAAAGATCTCTTCATCACTTTTAGTGTCGAACTTTCCCAGATTTTCATGGTCAGGTAAAATATAGCACTTGCTGCCAAAAATTCGAAAATATTTGACAGTAGGTTTTTTCTCAAACCACATTTCATAAGCCGTTTTATTATTAGATTTGTAAATATAAACACGGTTGATAATGTAGCAGGTGGTATTCACTGCTTCAGCCCATAAATTTCTAGGGAGCTTCATGCTATTTAACATAACATTTCCCATTTCTTGAAGCACTATATTTTTTCTTTCCACAATACCATTTTGTTGTGGAGTTTTGGGCACAGAGAATTCATGTGATATTCCCTGATCGCTATAGAGTTTCTTAAAACTGATATTTTCAAACTCGGATCCATGATCACTACGGATCTTACTAACTTGAGAACATTTTTCAGTTTGGATCCGTTTTATAATCTTTTTCACTTCATCAAGGGTTTCTGATTTATCCCTCAAGAATAAAACCCAAGTGTATCTTGTATAATCATCTACGATAACCAAGATGTATTTTTTGCCACCTCGACTTTCCATTCTGGTTGGTCCTATAAGATCCATATGGAGAAGCTCGAGTGGTCTAGATGTGGTATTGGAGTTCAACTTTTTGTGAGAGCTCCTCGTTTGTTTACCATACTGGCATTCACCACATATTTTGTCTACTTTTTGCACTTTAAGTAGACCTCTAATTAGTTCTCCTTTGCTCAATCTATATAAATTTCGGTAGTGTACATGTCCAAGGCGTTTATGCCATAATTCTGTCTCATCAGTATGGACCATGTAACACGTTTGATTAAATGAGCTTTCATTGCATACTATATAGCAGTTTTCAGAATTTCTGCGACCAGTTAATATTACAGAACCCTTTTTATCTATAATCTCACAACCTTGATTAGAAAATTTAATACTATGGTTGTTGTCACATATTTGAGATATGCTTAACAGGTTGTGTTTTAATCCCTCAACATATAAAACATTCTTAAATAAGGGAAGATTATAAAGTTGAACCGTAACTTGGCCAATAATCTTGTAATTGCTACTATCACCAAATGTGACTGATCCATCAGTCATATCTTTTAGATTGGTGAATAAAGCCTTGTCACCTGTCATGTGCCTGGAACATCCACTGTCTAGGTACCATTTTGAATGGCTTGTTGCTTTGAAGCAAGTGTGGGCAACCAAGCAGTAACTTTAGGAACCCATTTCATAAGCATTTTGGGTTTAGGAACATAGTTGGTCTTCTTTTGTCCGATGTTGTAAGAATGACCCTCTTGAGTTAGATTTTAAGAGCTCCTTAAGTAAATCAATTATTTTTTCAAGCAAGAGGATTTACATTCGATTTTTAAAATTTATATAGCTGCTTTTAGGTTTATGAAAAGTTTTTGTATTTTTAGAAAAAACTTGACTAGTACCTTTTCCTTTTGAGTTAGAAGTTTCTCCTTTCACAAAGTTGGGAGAGGTATACTTCTGTTTAGGAGATGTATTTTTCTCATAGCCCAACCCGGATCTATCGTCATATTTTCTTGATCCGGATAATAATTTTTCTAACTTTAGATCAGCTTGGGCATATCTCCATGTATCCTTCAAACTTAGAAGAGAAGATACTTCATTTTTAAGTTTCTCATTTTCAGATTTCAAATCATCAATCAAGGAGGTTTTGAATTCCAAATCACATTTTGATTTTTCAAAACAATCTGAAATATGCGATTTTTCTAAAACAAGAGTTTCAAAACATTCTTTGAGTTTAGAAAACTTTTCTTTTTGAAGCTTAAGTTTGACAGCAATTTTACAACTTTCCTTATATAAGGCATTATAAGCATCTTGAAGATCTTCTTCATTTTCATAATCACTATTCAAATTTTCTTCACTTGTTAAATCATCGTGATTTGAAAAAGTAAACTTGGCTAGACTCATAAAGGCTTTAACTTCACTGCCCGACTCGATTTCAGAATTTTCTGATTCAGAAGATGCTTAAGAATCAGACGATTCATCCCAAGTAGCCAACATACCCTTCCTTCTGGGTCTGTCCTTTTTAGGACATTTGTTTTTTAAATGCCCATACTCTTAGCAGTTGTAACACTAACTGTCTTTCAAAGACTTCCAAGTTTTGGACTTAGGTTTAGATAGTTTCTTTTCATTTCCCTTTTGAAAGTCGACCATTTTCTTGCTTTTGACAATTTTATAAAACTTTTTCGCCAAAAGAGTCATATCATCTTTAGAATTTTCTAAATCTGAGTTTTCTTGAGAAATACCTTTAGAAGATTTCAAAGCTAGAGATTCATCTTTAGGAGCTTTAAAATTTAATTCATAGGTTTGTAAAGAACCAACTAGTTCTTCTACCCTCATATTATCCGTATCACGAAGTTCCTGGATCGCGGTTACTTTAGAATTGAACCGTTCAGGAAGTGAGCGTAATATCTTTGCACACACTTTACTTTCTGGAATTTTATCGGCAAGACCCCATATAGAGTTTACAATGTCATTTAGTCTAGTGTAAAAGTCCATAAACATTTCATTTTCCTCCATATGAATTTCTTCAAATTTGGTTGTAAGGAGTTTGACTTTAGACTTTTTGACAATTGATGTACCCTCGTGTGTCATTTCTAGTATATCCCAGGCTTGCTTTGCAGTATTATAGGATATAATTCTTTTGAACTCATCCGGTAATAGTGCGTAAGTGATTGCATTTAGTGCTTTAGCATTGGCACTATACTCACTTTTCTGAAGGGTGGTCCATAAATAATAAGTAGGTACAGATACAGTTTTTGAACCATCAGATTCAGTTACTTCAATGGTAGGAGAGTTCCATTTGATCACTGTGGCTCGCCACACACTCTCATCTATTGATTTGAGGAAGATCCTCATTCTGGCTTTCCAATAGGCATAGTTGGAGTCATCAAAGGGTGGAGGCCTAGTGACTGATAGACTATCAAAATTTGACATCTTATTATAGCTTAGATCGTTAGCTTAGGAAATAAATCCAAACAAAACAATAAGAACGAGCTATTAGGCTCTGATACCACTTGAAAAGGCCAAGCTATATGTCCTAGAGGGGGGGAGGGGTGAATAGGACTATGCCAAATTAAAATTAAATCAGCGGAATAAAATAAATTAATAGCCTTACAATTATAAATCAATTCACAATGTTGAAATCAATTCACCTTAATAAATAAGTATTGAGAGATTGATACAAATTCGGGGGGGGGGGGGAGGGGTGAATAGGACTATGTCAAATTAAAATTAAATCAGCGAAATAAAATAAATCAATAGCCTTACAATTATAAATCAATTCACAATGCTGAAATCAATTCACCTTAATAAATAAGTATTGAGAGATTAATACAAATTCAGTTCTAAGGACAACCTTACACCATAATAAACAAGGGCTTATGATAGGACAACCTTATTTCTAGAACATCTTTTAGATCAAGAACTCAATGTTAATAGAAATAAATGAATTGCAAAGAATTGAAATTAAATGCAGAAATATAAATATAATTTATTACAACAATCCCCACACTTACTTGAAATGTAAATTGTTACAACATTCACATCCACATGTACATTTCATACAATTGAATGATAAAAGATATGAAAATTAAGCAAGCATTCAATCCACAAGACAAAGAGTTATAGTGGTTCACCTATGTGAACACCAACTGTCTTTCAACAGCCACACAGAATGCTACTCCACTCCTAATATCCTCACACAGGGGATATTAGCGTTCACTATTAAATAGGTTTTCATAGGTTCACCAAAGACCTTTATAATTGTATCTTTAACTTGGGCTTACACAATTCAAAAACCCACACTTCTGAGTTTTCTGGCTCTCCTCAGATAACTACACAAATTGAGATTTTTCTGGCGAATCCTAAAAAAAAAACCAAAATAGAATGGAATTTACAGAATTGTAAAATACCTGGATTTCTTCTCTTGTAGCTGCCCAGAAGAACCAATTGGAGTTGACGTTCGAATATAGAAGTTCTATGTCCACTACTCACTTTAATATGGTTCTAAGTTCTAATTGATTTTAGATTTAAACCAGTTGGGCGTAGCTATATTTGATTTTGATTCCAAGAAGAAGGAATAAATCAATTCCTCTTTTCAAATCAAATTGGAATACAGAAACAAAATCAAATTAAATAAGCTATCAAAAAGAGAAAGAAATTATGCACAAAATAGCTTAAAAATAAACGCAGACTTATCTCAGAGTGGAGCCTTGAATTCACTTAATTATTCAATTAAAAAACTCTGAAATTCATGTGCAATTTATAGTAGAAGAAGTTCATCTTCGATTGGTCCTAGGGTCACCATGACTGGTCTTGGAATAAACTGATTTTTAAATTTTTGAGCGCGATTGCATCAGACTGTTGTACGACCGGTCGTAGGCAGTCCACGACTGGTCGAAAGCAGTCCATGACTGGTCGAGACCCCTCTACGACTGGTCATGCAACAATTGATTTAGTTGCTGGAGTTTGAGTCGAAGCCTTACGACTGGTCGAAGGTTGAGTCGAGACCATCTCATGACCGGTCGAGCAGACTCCAGGACTGGTCGTTGGCGAACCAAAAAATTCGATAAATTGCAACCATTTTAGGACTAGTCTTGGAACTTCTTAGACTGGTCGAGACAGTGTCTAGGACTGGTCGGACAGGGTCTAGGATTGGTCTTAGAGTAGACCAAAATCATGTAATAATATTAATTTGAATTATGTATCCAAAGTGACCTACCCTAAGGTCAATCGAATGGTCTATCAAACCTGGAACATGAGGTATGGACATTGAACACTTCATTTGCTTAGACTTTGATCTTTACGAAGCTTGATTTCTTCTCTATGTAGCTTGACTACTTCAGAAGCTTCAATGTTACTTTAAGTTGTACTTGAGTCCCGCATTTAGATTTGAATCTTGAACTTCGACTTGCACTTGAACTTGAGTCTTGACCCTGAGTTCTCTCTTAATATTGTAGCTTGAACTATCATGAAGCTTGAAGAATTCTTTGAGCTAGACTTCAATGTTGACGAGGTATCTCGAACAAATTTATCAAGATATAAATACAAGACATACGGAGAAGTTTTGACACACAAAATTTGACAATCAAAGAGGAATCAAACATAGCACTTACACCTATTCCTCTAAGCCTTCTTCCCTTCTAAAGGTTCCAATTTTCTCACTCAAATCGCCCCTCCACTCTCTTCTTCTTCCATTTTCGTGCACCACCTTCATCACTTATTGAAAACTCCCTCCACAGCTGTTGCGCTCCTCCTTTCTCATTTATTTGAGCACTCAAATCCCGTTTGGTGTCTCAAATTCGTGGGAACCCAAACATTCTTTCTATTTCACCATCTTCCTTCCTTTCCCATGACGTTGTTCGAGCTGGTAACTGCCCTATTCTCGATTTCCTTCATTCTTTCTCTCATGGGAAAGAGAAAGGGTGCCCCTCCTCCGTCGCCAGACTCGGATGCCGAGTTATCCGTGTCGTTGTCTCGTAGTTTGTTTATTGCTGTGTTAGGACCTTTGTGTTTTCATGTTAAGTGGCTTCGTAATGTGATAGTTTGGTAGTATGTTTTAGTGTTTGAAGCTTTAATTGTATTAGCTCACATGCATCTTCTGTCACAGTCCATGTAAGGCTACATCCCATGTATTGTGACGATTTTGGGTTAAATGAAATGCATGAAGCTCCTTTTGTTATCGAATGTGTAGAATGCTCGACAAGTTGGAGTTGTACTTGACAATTGTGAACCCCTTCCACCCCTCCACCATTACTCCTCTAAACCCATCTCTTACTCCTCTTAGCCTCACCATTTCACACACATATGAGCACAAAACCTAACTTTTGTGTCTCATAATTTTCCAAACCCACAAATCCCATCTCACACTTTCCAACACAAGGCTCATTTCCCAAAGCCTATAATAATAATAATAATAATAATAATAATAATAATAATTTTAATCCCATCCCACCCTCCTACCAAACATGCCACTCCCAATCCCGAGGTGGGATTAGCAATGCAATCCCATTTAATACAGGCCCTTAGAGTTTCGGACCTAGAGTTGGTACTCCTAGATTTTACAAACAAATCTGGCAGTCTAGGAAATCCAATAAATTAATAATGTGAACCCTAGGACCTTCTTAGCTAGTATGAGCATGTGGGTAGTGCTCGAGTGTAGTTAAATTCAAGTCCAGGCAACTCAATTCTAATCAGACAATGTTTGACCCTAAGCGATAAACAATTTCTTATATTAGAAAGGGTATGAAATCATCTAACATATAAGCATAGACCTTAGATTATAACTACTGGTTGGTTATATTAAGGAATGTAAAACACTGATTATGCTAAGATAATTGAAAGATAGATTTAGTTAGTTGGCTTGATTAGGTTGGAGTGAGATCTCATTCCTTCGTTGAATCTCCTTAATACTTATATGCTTATTTAATAATTCTTAGAAAAGTTGTTTTAACTTAGAAACTATTCACACTTAGAGGAAAGTTATATATCCCTCTGGTTGAATGTTAGATCAAAACAACACACCCCCTTAGGATTGTCTTCTCAAGGGCTTATACAATCGGGAACACGAAGTAGAGAAACATATATAAGCGAAGTATTCGCGGTTTGAACTGAATTGTCAATCCTAGTAGTTACCAAAGAACTCAATGCTCTGATCAAGCAAAAGGTCAGGATCAACTAGGATTAAGAACTGATACGACAATTTTCTATCCTAGCTAGGCAGAAGGTCTATGTATCCGGTTCAGACCCACTACACAACTTTCCTTCCGTGTTGGCGGAACCACTTACAACCAAAAGTTTTTTACTTCGCCTTTGAGAAGTGTTAAGAACATATAGCCAACAAGGATACTTTGCTCGGGCCTAAGAAATTTCTCAAATGAGCCCAATCTAGTTAGGTCAGCTAATACATCTGTTGGATCAAAGTGGCGCAGCAAAAGCATGGTGGACCCCCACCCCACTGGCCCAGGATCGAAGGAAATTGATCCAGATTATATGTAAGGTTAGGTCATTAAATAGGATTTGAATCTTCCTTAGAACGTCAATAATGAAGTCTTTAAAGGAAAGCAATTAGGGTTTAAGTGTTAAACCAATTTGTATTACAGAATAGGCCTAACAATGGGTACTAGCTGAATTACAATAACTGAGGTTAATGTATCCATAGATGTGCTCGTTGAATACGAACTTAATAGGAGCCTTACTAATTTTAGAGCGAAGAAGTTTTAAAGAGGATAAACTAAAGTAAGCCAGACTAGTATAGATAGTATGCACCCTACCATGCACATAAACTTGAAGTCAATAAAACTTAGGCAAAAGAAATAATGAAAACTTTGCTCATTACCATTAGCCAATTTCGGGAATGAAATTATTTTTAAGGGGGGTAGATAGTAACACCCAGATTTTTTCCAACCTGGAGTTAGATGTCCTTAGGCAAGGGGTCGATCCTAACCCCTTATGAACCTCTCAAACCTCAAATCCTTTAGAAATTAGACACGTTTAACTAAGTGCTAAACTAGATTAGCTGTGAAATCCGCTTGAATCACTTTAAATACGATCTGCAAGACCTAAAACTTATAGAATCATCGACGCTAGGTTACCCTGAAATCTAGGATCAATCTTATTACCTAGTTGCTCTCGGGAGCACATCGAAATTCTGTATCAAATCTGGACCGCACATCGAAAGTCCGATGACCACGAGGCTAAGCGCTTAGGACCGCCTTGTTGGGCTTGACAACCATCTCGGAAATCAACTCCAGATAGTGTCCCGGGGCTATTCGTTTGAGCCCGAAATGAAGAGTGTGAGAAAATATGGTTTTCTTTATAAATTGAATCTCATTTAAGTAATCTGAGACTTGTTGCTTGCGGGCCTGATATAAGCAATCAGACCGTCAGAATCTGACCCAAATACACCCTCGGATCAGGAGAAATTTTATACACATGGCAGTGTACTTGTAATCCTGATGGAGTTCCGGTGACTGTTGAACTGAAACTGGTCCACCATGTGTGATCTGGAAACTCGACTGGAATGAAAACTTAACTCAACCTAGATCCAAGGTCAGTGAGCTTAAGTCTAACCTTTGGCTCAGGGGGGCTCCGGAAGCGCTTCGTTGAGCTAAAATAGATTCCCTTTGGACATAACCTAAGTATACCTTAGTCCTAGGGCCATTTCCATCAGTTTTAGGCCTATATAAGGACCTTAAACCCTCTCTCATTCACCCTATCCGAATTTGAGAAAACCCTAGGAGAGAGAAGAGAGTAAAGAGAGAGAAAGTGAGAGTGAAGTTGGAATCATTCCTGGGAATCAATCCATGTTATTCTACGTGCCTATCCATCACTACCGTATCTCTCTTCCGGCGATTCTGATTCCGTTTTCGGGTAAGAAATCCTAACTCTAATCAGCTCTAGATATTTAACTAGTATAAGTGATGAAATAGCTAACCTATTTCATGCCATAGGTTACCGTTCTACCATTGTTAATGACTTGGTGTTTAAACCGAGTCCGTTACTCGCTTCTACGGCATAAGGTGCAGACTATAGACGTATAGGTTAAGGTTTTCAAAGCTTTCAATGTCAGATAATTATAGATTCATGATCTGGGTGTTATTTCACATGCAAAATGCGATGTTCGTTTTGCGATCCAGTTACGTATGTAAATTATGGCGTTTACGTATTCTGTATATTTGTAGAAAATACCGTATATATATAAAATATGAAAGTCTGTTTGCCATGATTAATTACTGTGTGTACATGCTATCAATATGTGTAATACTTGCTCGGAAAAAGAATTCACCCTAATACATGTTTTGGCTAATATGCGTTATGTATGTTAATAAATGTATTCTAAGTGTTTGTGAAAATGCTTGTAAGAGTAAGTATTTAGATGATAGTGCTTAGGGTAGGTGTTGAGATAGGATTCTCAACTACCTTAGAGATGTGTATGATTTCCTTCATGCAAGCTGTTTAATTTAATCGCTTACTTATGAAATGTATGTGTTCGTGTTTCCTGTTTATATTGTGCTTTATAACATGCTTGTTAACATGTTTGAATTACTTTGTTAACTCCGCTTAGACTACTATACATGCTTTCTGGTTAAGGATTGAATGTGATTGGGGCTATGTTATAGTCTAGGCAATTGGTAACAGGCTTGAAGTCATGGCTGAGATTCATTCGCCACGTCAAATGTGTTTGACAAACTCAGGTCGTATGTTGGTCGTCGACAGTGGTTAGGCCACACGAAGTGCTTATGCACTTCACGTCAATCGATACAATGTACGCTCGTACTAGTCGAGCCCGTCTAGTAACCCGATTGGCCTATTGTATGTTCACCATGTATGGACGCTATTGCTTGAACCTAAGGTACCAAACTCACCAGTGAAATCCTGTTTAACCTTGGTACCTCGATCCGCTAAAACTCATGAGCTGGACATGGTGGTATGGGACACCATGGTTGACCTGTCGACCTACGCTGGGGCGACGAGCCTCTTCGTATTGACCAGTGAGTAACCCAGACTCGTGAGCCGAATACGGTGGTATGGGACATTGTATTCGAGCTGTCGGCCTACACTGATTGGTGACGAGCCCTTTGTAGTGACCTCGAGTATACTTTGAGTCTGCGTAGATGCGACGAGCCTTTCCGTAGCATTTAGAGTATAAACTAGGTCTGCACTGATTTGGTAATGAGCCCTTTGCAGCGACCTAGAACCGCAACATCGTATGGATTTACTAGGACTGACGACCCTAGAATGGATCATTGTTTGGGAAATCAAATAAGTGAGGTACCTTAGTTTCCCAATCCTACTAAATGAAAAGGACTAATAAGAACTTGGTAATCATATGCATGCACTGCATTACGCGTGCGTTCAGGGGTTGTAGGTCAAGCACTGAGGCAGTGTTGTCATGCGTGAATGTGAGATAAAGTCGCTAAAGGAGCGTAGGTGAGGGCATGTATCATACATCCATACCATTCTTGTATTAACAACAGTACTTAGGAATGTGTGATTTACTACTTTATCATTACTGCTTGATTGAATTGATAACATGTTAACCTCTGCTTTATTGTTCCACTGAGTTGATCACTCACTCCTACGTTACGGGACGGTGTTGTACACACCAACCAGACCCCGTCTTAGTTTCAGATGATGGCGATGCTTGCGAGGCAGAGCCGGACTTCTAGGATGACGAGGAGACATTCTCCTACATGCAGTCTTCGGACGGCTTTATGTGAGCCATGTCCTGATCGACGGGAATTTCTGGGATGTTGACTAGATGACATTACACCTTTTATATGTTTTGGAATTGTTCCTGTAATTATTTAACCTGGTAACATTATCACACTCTGGAGACTCACCTCAGTTTATATATTTTATATCTTTATCATAGTCTTCTGTTTGCGTAATTTAACTGTCTCTGGAGTATGATATGCTGTTTTGGTCTAATCCCATTCATGTTTCAATGCACCCATCATAATCATCATTATCTATGTTGCATAAGTGATGCATTGAAACTTGGGAGCCGAGCTTTGCTCGACCCCGATTTTCAGGGCATTACACTAACCTAAACCTAAACTTCAAAACCCAAACCTAAACCCGATCCCGAACCCAAATCTGAATCCCTAAACCCTTAGCCTAAGCCTAAACCTAAACTTATAACCTATAACCTAAACTTAATTCACTTAACTTAAATGTACACCTTAACCCAAACATATAACCCAAACCCGAACCTGAACCCGAATTCCTAAACCTAAACCTAAACCAATAACTTAACTTAAACCTAAACCTATAACCTTAACCGAAACCAATAACCTATAACCTAAGCTAAGCCTAAACCTAAACCTATAACCTAAATCTATTCTCAAATCCCTAAACCTATAACTTAAGCCTAAACCTAAACCTATAACCTATAACCTAAACCTATTCTCAAATCCCTAAACTTATAACCTAAACCTAAACCTTTAACCTATACCTATAAACCTACACCTAATCCTATTCTCAAATCCCTAAACCTAAACCTACACCTAATCCTAATCTCAAATCTCTAAACCTAAACTTACACCTAATCCTAATCTCAACTCCCTAACCTAAACCTAAACCTAAACTTGAAAACCCAAACCTAAACCCGATCCCGAACCCGAATCTGAATCCCTAAACCCTTAGCCTAAACCTAAACCTAAACCTATAACCTAAACTTAATTCACTTAACTTAAACCTACACCTTAACCCAAACATATAACCCAAACCCAAACCTCGAACCCGAATTCCTAAACCTAAACCTAAACCTATAACCTATAACCTTAATGTATAACCTCAAGTAAACCTATAACCTAACCTAAACCTAAACCTATTCTCAAATCCCCAAACCTAAACCTATAACCTAAACCTATTCTCAAATCCCTAAATCTAAGCCCTTAACCTATAACCTAAACCTATAACCGATAACCTAAACCCAAACCTAAACCTATAACCTTAACCTAAACCTAAACCTAAACCTTAACCTATAACCTAAACCTATAACCTAAACCCAAACCTAAACCCGATCTGAACCCCAACCCAATTTCCTAAACCTAAACCTTAAACTATTCTCAATTCCCTAAAGCTATAACCTATAACTTAAACTTAAACCTAAACCTATAACCTATAACCTTAACCTAAACCTAAAACCTAAATGTATTCTCAAATCCTAAACCTAAACCTACACCTAATCCTAATCACAACTCCTTAACCTAAACCTAAACTTGAAAACCCAAACCTAAATCCGAACTTGATTTCCTAAACCTAAACCTTAACCTATTCTTAATTCCCTTAACCTTAACCTGTAACCTATCCTAAAATTAAACCTATAACCTACACTTATAACCTAAACCTAAACCTATAACCTAAACTTAAAACCTAAACCTAAACCTAAAACCTAAATGTATTCTCAAATCCCTAAACCTAAACCAAAACCTAAACCTAAACCTAAACCTATAACCAACAACATTAACCTAAACCTATAACCAAAACCTATAACCTACAACATTAACCTAAACCTATTCTCCAATCCCAAAACCTATAACCTAAACCTAAACCTAAACCTAAACCTATAACCTAAATCGAAACCTTAACCTATAACCTAAACCTTAACCTTAACCTATAACGTATAACGTATAACCTATAACATAAACTCAATTCCCTAAACCTTAACCTATAACCTAACCTAAACCTAAACCTATAACCTACACTTATAGCCTAAACTTATAACCTAAACCTAAACCTACAACCTAAACCTATAACATAAACCTAAACCTACAAACTAAACCTATAACCGAAACCTAAACCTAAACCTAAAACCTAAATGTATTCCCAAATCCCTAAACCTAAACCTACACCTAATCCTAATCTCAACTCCTTAACCTAAACTTAAACCTAAACTTTAAAATCCAAACCTAAACCCAATCCCGAACCCAAACCCAATTTCCTAAACCTAAACCTTAACCTATTCTCAATTCCCGAAAGCTATAACCTATAACCTAAACCTTAACCTAAACCTATAACCTAAACCTAAAACTTAACCTTAACCTAAACCTATAACCTTAATCTAAACCAAAACCTATAACCTAAACCTTTAACCTATAACCTATAACCTAAACTTATAACCTATAACCTAAATTTAACCTTAACCTATTGTTGTTTCTATATTTTTTAAAACTCTCTTTTAATTCATTGCTTAGTTTCAATAAGATTGTACATAATCTATTGCAAAGGAAAAGAAAAGGGCTTAGTTCTTGAGTTCTTTTAAGCTTCCTTATCATCCATACATGGCACTGCAAACCTTTACTAAATTGTAACTCTAATCGGAATTTTATGTACAATCTGATCAAGTGCATTAACATCTAATACTATCCTATTCCTTTGCAGGATAACATTGCTGTATTTATGGGCCCTTGTGCTGCGATTCTTGTTCTCATCATCATTGGACTCTGATGCATGGGAATCAAGGATGTATCCCTTTAACACATGCCCCTTTTTACAAAGCTTTAATTTTTGTTGTTGTTTCTATTAACTTGAATTGAAACACTTTTTTGCATTAGTTTTATTTTAATGATCAATTTTATTTTAAAAAAAGTGTGCCCACTTTTTTGGAAAAAAAAAAAAAATAAATGAAGTTTCTACAATTTTTCATAATTCTGAATTAGAATGTTTTGTTGGTTAATATTTTTTTATTAGATGAAAGACACAGAAAATTGATGTTGATTTTTTTTCTTTTTCAAGAAATTTTTTGACGGCTTTAGGCCATCCATATTTTTCTAAAATATTCAAATCTGAGATGGTCCATAACCGTCCTATTAAGGTTCATTAGAGACTACTCATAACAGTCCTTTTTAAGGATGGTCCATGATCGTCCTTTTAAGGTTCATCAGAGACTACTCATAAGTCCTTTTTAAGGATGGTCCATGACCATCCTTCGTAATAGACGGTCCATAACTGTTGTTTTAACGTCTATCTTTATTGACAGTCCATGACCATCCTTTTTACAGATGATCCATAACTGTCCTTAAATGTCCTTCAACAATGACGGTTCATGATCATCCTTT
The DNA here is from genome assembly GCA_030180095.1 of Magnolia changhungtana. Lineage (NCBI taxonomy): Eukaryota > Viridiplantae > Streptophyta > Magnoliopsida > Magnoliales > Magnoliaceae > Magnolia > Magnolia changhungtana. The sequence goes on from JASAUF010000638.1 coordinate 2,108,125, forward strand.
AAGTAATAAGATGCCGCAAAATAGGACGGCCCATGTGATGGTTCAAAACTGTCTTTTATTGTGATTTGAGATAGTTTTCAGCTGTCCTTTTTTCACTGTTTTGGCATAGTGAATATATCTTAAGAAATGCAGGAACTTATCTCTCAGAGTGATGGTTTGATATCACTTGGAATGAATGAAAAACTCTGAGATTCGTCCTCTATTTATAAGTGAAAATACTGTTCTCTCGACTAGTCTAAGGGTCGGTTCGACTAGTTGAAGGACCGACCAACCAAATTTCAAAATTTCTGGCGCGATAAGATAAGGTCATTACTTGATTGGTCAAGTGGCTTGCTCGACTGGTCAAGTGGTCTGCTCGACTAGTTGAGCAATGTACTCGACTGGTCGAGTGGGACCAAAAAACCTTGTTGGACTTTGAGTCGAGCTTGCACAACCGGTCGAGCACTATTCCCTCGACTGGTCGAGACAGAGCTTAGACCTAGTCGAGGAAATGTCCTATAAACTTATGAAATGACCCACATAGCATATGCAATGAATATGACCTAACCTATGGTCAATTTAGGGTCATCCATACCTTGTTTGCGAGTTTGAACAATTGAAACATCATTCACTCTGCTAATTCATACACTTGAAATACTTGAAGCTTGTCTTCAAATCTTGAACTTGAGCTTGATTAAAGACTTGAGTTCTTAAGTCTTTAAAGTACTGAACTTGAAGATTAAACTTAAACTTGAGCCTTGAACTTGTACTTGTACTTGAGCTTGAAATCTTCAACTTTGACAACACTTCTTCAACTTGAAAACTTGAATACATAGAGAAGTTCGACGACAACTTGGACAACTTTAAAATGCATGAAGTTGATCTATACATCTCATCAATACATGATACAGATTCTAAATGATTTGGCACAACAAAATTTGACAACACTGGGTGCTAGATTTATAATATAGCATTTTGAACTCCTCACAAGTCCTAGGTGTTCTAAAGTCAATATAGGTCGAGGTCTAGTGACCGATCCTATGATCAAAGGGTTAGATGATTCGATCTACAGGCGAAGTTTACCCTTAACGGGTGAGGGTAAATGATTAGCTAAATCGGGTTTGCGATCCTAAATTTGGCCCTCATGGTAACACCTGAGTACCGAAAAGTATAGGGTGTTACAATCTACCCCCCTTAAAGAGAATTTTGTCCTCGAAATTTAATTTTTCCACCTTAAATGGGATGAGGTTAATGTATTTTTCCTCGTGTCCCTTATCATACACCACCTTCCCTGTGAAGTATGTTTCTATGCACAAGTGTTCAGGACTATCTACTAAGACAGGGGTTGTTACAATCTACCCTCCTTAAAGAAGAATCTCGCCCACGAGATTCGATCATGCTCATCCTAATTTCTTTTGATACCAACTATGATCAAGGGTTCGCTCACACGACTTAAGGAAGAGTTTTACTACTATTCTATATTTATATATTTGTGGGTGTATGGTTGAAGTTCACGATGACAGTTCCACATCATCTAAAAGAAGTTTAGTAGTTTCATGTTTTTAGTATTTGGGTTAACACAAATAGACAGTTATGGTTGGTCTGAGCCTAATACAACGATCTTCTGCCTGATCAGGGTAGTGAGTTCCTTGGCATCCATTCCTAATCCTGGCAAACCTTAACCTTCTGCTTGATCAAGGCATTGAGGTCATTAGGATTTGCTAGGATTTAGAAGTAGGATCAAACCGCATACACTTCACTCAATTATGATTCCGCCAGTCCATGAACCCGATTATTCAGGATTCATGTGGAATATTGTATATATAGTTTTCTATTTCCATAAAGGGTAAGTGGATGTGGCCTATTACGCTTTCACTACGCACTCTGATTATCTAAGCATTATTCAAATTTAAATTATAGTTACTAGTATGTATTCTTAGGTTCAGAGAGTGCATATGTCTGATCTAATGTACAATGCGGTGGTTAGTTATTTCCTTATGATACCTGAGTTTAGTTCCTAAGTTCAAACAACCATAATTTACAAAGGAGCCTAAGTTTTTTTTTTTTTTTTTTTTTTTTTTTTTTTGTTTCTAAGTACAAATGACTAAGCCCAAAAATTACAACGGATCATATAATTTATATTTCTAGGTTCATAAAACACCCTAATGCTAAGGGAATTAATCCTAACTTCAAGTATCTAATTTTATCAAAGAAACTTTTGAGTATTTGAAGTCATATAAGTCCTGTTTTTTTCCCAAGGCCTGGTTTATCTAGACTCGCTCTGATACCACTTTGTAACGCCTCGGTTTTTGGAACCCGAGTATATGACCCGTTCTCCAAAAACTTAAGTGTTAGCCTCTAAAATTCAGTGTAAATATGAATCGCTTATAATTAATCAGAGTTAACAACAACAAAGCTAGGGTAAACCATGCATAGAATAAAAACATTCCAACCATAATGAAAATCCAAATGTAGTGCCCATACAGGACTTATATAATCTCAAATAACAAAGTTCATGTAAGCAAAAATAAGAGTCTGTCAACTAGTGGTGGAGCTCTATATGGGCCGCAGGGACCCCGACTATCTCCTTAGCCACCCAATCTGCTCTAGCAACCCAGTGAACAACATCAGCTTACTCTACACCTGCATCAACTGTACGGTTTGATAACATCAATAGCTATCGCAGTGAGGAGCACCCTCTAAGATTGCACACTCCTAATTCATAATCCATCATATATCGCAAGTCATAAGAATAGATATATTAAGTAGCGCAATTCATAATCTTAATCATATAGTCAAAAATTAAGACAATCAACCTAATCTCATCATAAGCAAAAAAAATAGCAATTGCGATGCAAGGGAATATGTCCAGATAATCAAATAATCAATCATACGACTTTTTATTACACCTAAAAATCGCATTGTACGTGAACTCCGCTATATGGATAGAAAATCGATAAGCGAACTTCAGCTCCACTCGAAAATCATGGTACATGTGAAATCCGCAAGGTGAATAGAAAATCAACCTTTAAACTTCTACTTCACCTAGAAATCATATCGTACATGAACATCGTAAGATGGGTAGAAAATCGATAAACGAACTTCAGCTCCACCCGGAAATCATGGTACAAGCGAGATCCATAAGGTGAATAGATAATCAACCTTTAAACCTCTACTTCACCCAGAAATCATATCGTACATGAACTCTGAGGATGACTAAAAAAATTGATAAGCGAACTTCAACTCCACCCGAAAATTATGGTACGACAGAACACCACAAGATGAAGAGAGAATCAACATACAACTCTAGAGCACCCAGAAATCATATCGTACATGAACACCACAAGATAGCTAGAAAATCGACGAACAAACTTAAGCTCCACCCCGAAATCATGGTATGACTGAACACCGTAAGATAGCTAGGAAGTAAAAAGATATGTGAATATAACTATCAAGCCATAAGAGGGCACCAATAATGCATGAACACCACGAAGGGCAAATAGACGATCTAAGCCACGTAGGGAAAATATGTGATCCAAGCCATGTAAGGTAATGTACGGTCCAAACCATATAAGGCAGATGTGCTATCCAAGCCGCGTAAGTCAAATATGGACCGCAAGATAGTAAGATAATGACAAGTTCCATTTAATCCATTAAATGATCGCAAATGACACTCACAATTAATTAACATGTGCACAACTAAGGAAAGCATATTATCATCAATCGTTTATGATTACCAAAATTAGAGTGACATGTTCATTATCTAACACAGGAATCAAGTGCGCAACAAATTAGTATATTCATATAATAAGATAAATATTTCATTGAGAGGAATCAAGGCATCATATTTGTCCAGATTAATCAATTTAAGTGGGAAGCTCAAATGGTGAGTCCTCACCTTAGAGTGTAGATTTATTTCTTGCTTGGTTGGAGACCATTAAAGGACTTAAAACACTTGATTAACCTAGAATATCACATATCAATGGTTAGGATAGAATAGTTTCAGATGTGCTCAAATGATTAAGGTTCTTAATGTGTATCCAGGTTCGATTTAAATTGGCGCAATTAGGTAAACTACAACGTAATTTAAATCTGAGAAATGTGAAATCTCAAATCCTAAGACTATTTTACTATAATGAACATTCTAGATAAAGTAGTGCCCGCTTACCAAAATCCAAGTCAACTTATATCTAGCCTAGCTCAAAATGATCTATCCTTCTCCACAAAAATGATCTGCACCAATATCATTCACACACTTACAACCAAGAAATTGACTAAGTATTTAATTGCATTAAACTAGGATTAATCATTATAGGAAGATAAGTTGACTCACCTCAATCTAGATCAACCCATTCGGGTTGGGCGAGCTACAATCGAGTAGACTCATCGGGCCCACTCTCTCTCCTCTCTTTTCCCTTCTCATCTTCATTTCCTCTCCTATTCCCTTTCTTCCTCCCTCCACTCTAATCTTTCTCCCTTGTTTGTTCTCTCCTACTTCTTCTCTTACTTGACCAGCAACTTGCTACGACTCAAACTCGACTCGGACTGAACACTTCGAGTCGACCCGGAGTGGCCCAAAGCATTCGTTCTCCCACCCTCTTTTTCTCCTTTCTCTTTTCTCTCTTCTAGTTTCGTTCCTCTCTTCCTATCTCTCTCCCTTCTCCTCTTCACATGCTGGGACATCCAGCAATGGACACCCAACTCGACCGGACTCGGGCTAGGCTTAGCTGACTTGACAGTGAGTCGGGTCCGAACCCACTCCCTCTCTCTCTCTCTCTCTCCCTCTCTTCTCTTGCCTCTCCTTCTCTCTTCTTTATCCTCTTATTTTTTTCTTCCTGCTGCAACTCCAGCAAAAAAACTGGGCAAGCAGCGCCTGAGTCACGCTCGACTCGGTTGGGTTGGGCAGCCACTGACCCGACTCTCCCTCTCTATCTCTCTCTCTCGTTCCTCTTCCCTTCTTCTGCTTCTCTCTTCTCCTCTGATCTTCCTCCTCTTTCTCTCTTTTCTTTTTTTTTTTGACAGGGGAGGGACCCCGACTTGAACCGCAGCTTGACCCAAACTCAGTCGAGGTGCGGCAAGGGAGAAACGACGCTCCTCTCTTTGGATTTCCTTCTTTGGATAAGGGTTGCCCTAAAAGGCTCTTTATAGGTTTCCTTAACCATCTTTTAAGGGCATTTGAGATTAACTAGCATCCATATAAGCTACGATTAGGTGCGGTTGATTATCGAGCAATATGCGCATTTTGGTTCAGATGTAATTAGGTTAGCTTGCATGGTCAGAATCCGTCATTACAGAGGATCATCTAATGTCAAGGACCACCAGTTGGATGACTCAGATAAGTAGATGGAGCCCATTAGAGGACGATGGGTTTCTCCAGCTAACGGAGAAGATGATGGACCCGCCCATGGCGATTTTTCATTGGACAACTCATTGCCTGATCTTGAGCCTTTGAAAGGACCAGATTGGTCCTTAGGGACTTGTGGGACCCACCAAATGGATGACTATTAACATACTTTAATGATCTAGCTTCAACCGCTTTGGCGGGTTAAAACTCAAGCAATAGTTGAGGAAGCCCTACTTTTAAGGGCTGGGATTTGCTGAGGTAGAGGGCTAGGATCTCAAGAGTAAGCTTCACGCAGATTACCAGCGTGGAAAGGCAAGAAAAAAAAATTTCTTTCCGCTTTTGGAAACAGGTGTGCATGTAGCCTGATTTGTGGCTAATATTATGTGTGCACCTGTACGATCCAATGGGTGAAAATGGGCATGATTGAACGACTTTTAGTTATATATAATGTGGACGGTTTGGATAAAGAATATGGGCCATTTCAATTACAAACAGAGGCCATCCGTTTAAATGTCATTGCGTGCAAAAAGGAAGAAGGAATTTTCCTTCTTTCGGAAATATTGGTGAAACCCGGTTTGACTAGACTCCTCAGTCTAATGCACGGCGGGTGTACACCCATGGTGTACACACACCACACAAAAGTGGGGTCCACAATGGTTTGTGATCTAATCCGCTCCATTCATGTCATGCCCCAAACTCGAAAACCAGGCTCACAAAATTCTCGATCACCGAATCTGGTGCCGACAGCCTTCATAGTACCCTATTCTCGGCTCCCAGCGCCCATACACCAGATTCTGATCTTGGAATCCTACAAGGAGGATTTTTCAACGTACATTTAACTCATAATAGCATAACCACAAGTTTACCCAAATCACAAAGGCAACATCATCATCACATATCCACTAATATAAACATTTGAATACAGTTCTGAAAGGGAAATACGTATATCATAAATCAAAGCTCCAGTAGACAGCTGCAAGCTCCAAGCTCAACGTTGCTACAACCTAACACCACATGCATGCATCTATCATGCATACGTAGTATCGCAGGCTATGGGTTCCATCACAAGGGACTTCTATCCAAACCAGTCTCATACCTAAATTTGGTTAGCCAGACTCAATGTGTTAGACTCCTGATCTTAGGTTAGTCGTACACCCCAACTGAAATCCTGGCTATTACGAAGGTACACAAGAATTAGTTGCACACCACCAACCCGAGTAGATAGTGAATGAGTGAATAAATAAAATGTTGAGTATGTAACTCTTGCGCAATAAGTCTACATATCAGTACCATACATATCTGGGATCATCACCGGGGTTTAGTACACTCTACGCCAGCTTGCCGCCCCTATCCGAGCGCATAATTGGGTAAGTGGAAGAGACCTCACTATCCGCCTGCCAATATCAGGACCAACTCGTTGATAGCAGACCCATTCCTCAAGCTGGTCAAACTCAACCTAGATATTGCCCCTTCACTCAGGCGAGTAAGGTCAAACCCCCTCCCAACTGACCATGATACAGTGGGAGATGCGGCCTATTGGTATACAGCCCTTATGCACAAATATATATCTACTCGGTCTAGACGTTGGGGCATCTCCTGGCCACGAAGGTTTATAGATTTTCACCCAGTGACATCTATGATGCCTGTATACTAGAACCAAACATTTCCCGTGTCCCATCTAGCCATCCTCGACATGCCTGTGGAGGCCTTGACCTTGATGTCCTTAGGGCGTACAGTGGTCATATCACAAAATGTGAGATGCATGAGTCATACCATCCAGTCATGCAGCATTCATGTGGGCAACTCCTCCTATCAGGGAGTCCTATAATAATCCACCCTATGACATATGCAATGGCCAACCACATCTCATAACAAACATGCACATGATGTGTATGGGCATATATCATGATGCTATGTTATCACATACTCATAATCGGTACCGATAATCGGCCTACATGTAAGGCGGGGTTCGTAGATAAACCTCCGATCTAAACCATAATATAAGGATCAGCCCTCGGCCTTGGATATGCCAAATCCGATAGCACAGAGCCATCCGTCTACAACGATGATGGACCATGCAACATCAATGGGGCCCAAAGATTTGGGTTAACCCACTTAGAGAATGATGAGAATGGACCTAACAAGGCTTAAGGGAAGGTCACAATGTGGACATTTAACCATCATTGTCCATCAATATGGACATTTAACTAGCATTGCTCTCAAGGAGTGGCCCACATAGAGCTTAACATATAGTGGGGCCCATGGCCTCACATATAACATAATGGGCCTCATATAATCACAATGGGCTTTATACAATCTCAATGGGCCTTATACAATCTCAATGGACCTCATACAATCACAACGGACCACATACAACACAATGGGCCACATACAATCTCAATGGGCCTCATATAATCACAACAGGCCTCATACAATCACAATGGGCCGCATCACATGGGCCTAACACACATCATAGTGGGCCACATACAATATCAATGGGCCAAATACATCACAATGGGCCTCACGCTTGGGCCCCAAATACATCAAAAAGGGCCTCATTTCATGAGCCTCATAGGCATCACATTGGGCCTCAGCATCATATAGGCCTCATATACATCAAAATGGGCCCCAACACATAGGCCGAGTATACATCACATTGGGCCTCAAACATGGGTCTTATGTACATCGTAATGGGTCATATCCCATGGGCCTGAAAACTGATGGATGTTAAGGATAAAACATATATATCATGATGGGTCTCGATGGGTCCACACGTGTGGCCTACCACATGCTTTGAAGTAAGCAGATATTTGTGTTTTCTCTTATGTCCAGGCATGCTGGACGTGTTACTGATGGACAGCCTGGATGTACACATCATCAAGGTGGCCCCGTGTTCTGGATGGTTTGGTTGAACACATCATCAAGGTGGCCCCGTGTTCTAGATGGTTTGGTCGAACACATCATCAAGGTGGCCCCATGATCTAGCAAAAAGGACGGACAGTGTAGATAAAACAAATACATCACTACATCAAGGTGGGCCGCTGCAGCTACTGGACAGATGGTCCAGCAGCATTCCACCCATTGGAACGATGTGAATCAACGCATACATCATGGGCAGGCCCCACATGGACTGGAAGGTCTAGATGAGACCCGTTAGTGGATCCACGTCCAGATGGACGGTTTGGATATAAAACATACCTCACAGTGGGGCCCATAGTACTTGTTGACGTCAACAATAGTGGGATGCTACTGGACATCTAGGCCACTGGCCAGTGTCCAGCAGATGGACGGTGAAGATGTAGAACACATGCATCAATGGGCCACGTCCAGGGATGGACGACCTGAATGAAAAACATACATCAGGTGGGTCCACACGTGTGGGACCCACCAGCTAGTATAGGAGTTGATATTTGTATTTTCTTTCATTCACGGGCAGTAGCACGTGCAGTCTGCTGCTGCTATGGTGCAGCCTACAGCAGCAGTATCTGCACTATGCAGATGGTCGATGTGGGTGGAGCATGCATATCAAGGTGGGTCCACATTAGCGTGGCCCACCAGCTTTAGATCTAAGATGATATTTTATTATTATTTTTTTAACCTTCGTCCAGGCCTGTCCATTGGGGCTTGTCCGCTGGACGGACAGCGTGGATAAATACATCGCAATGGGCCTGCTGGCCCTAGACGGTCTGGATGGTGTAATCACCATACATACATCAAAGTGGGGGCCACGTAGTTGGGCCACATCTCCATGATCAAGCTATCATTTGTGTTTTCCCTTCAACAGGGTCTGCCCAAAACTGACAGTAGGTGGACAGCAAGGTGGGCCCCGGTTTGGTCCACTTGGTTGGACGGCATGGATGAAATACATTCATCATCAAGGTGGGTCATCAATAGAAAAAAAAGAGAGAGAAAGAGAGAGAGAGAGAGAGAGAGAGAGAGAGAGACGGCGTTGAGGAGGGACCCCGACACTCGGGCCCCTCTTACTTACAACACATACATGAAAAATGGGTCCCATCACAAGTGGGCCTTACATCAAAATCAAGATCTAATGATATGAGCACCCACATATTTTGCTCCTTCTTAGCTCCTTGGACTCCTAAACTCCTTAGCTTTCCCTTTTATGGAATTGATGAAGGTTGGATGGCTAGGATGGGAGATTGAGTGGTAGGAAGTGGGCCACACTAGGCTCCTCTCTTTTCCCTCCTTAGCTTGGACATTTCTCTCCTTAGGGTTGCTTGGAAAAATGGTAGAAAGAATGAGCGAGAAAGGAGATGTAAGAAGAGAGGGATGGGTAATGGATGGAGTGATGGGTGATGGGTGATGGGTGGTATGGGTTGTATAAGAGAGAGTTGACTTGGGGAATGACTTATGTACTTGGGGATGGGATAAAGTGATGGGTTGTACTTTAATTGATTGATGTGATGGGTTGCAGATATTCTCTCGAGATTCGTAACGCGCGGCATGTAACGTCTCAGAAAAATCCGTACAAAGACTCAAGTATCACCTCAGGCAAAAATCATTAAGGATCAAATTATGTAGGAATTAGGCGAAAATTAATTTACTACTAAACTAAATAAATCAGATAATTAGCTCGAACCACTTTTTATATGAACTGCAAGACTCAAAACCATTAGAATCGCTAACCCAACATTACCTAGAAATCTAGGATCAGTCTCAAAACCCAGTTGCTCTTGGGAGCACATTGAAACTCCGTATCGGAGCTGAACCGCGTGTCGAAAGTCCGATGACCGCGAAACTATAAGGTTATGACCACCTTACTAGGCTTGATAACCATCGCGGGAATCGAGTCCAAATAGTATCCAGAAACGCACAACTTGAACCTAGAGCGAAGTGTGTGAGAAATGCGAATATCTTTACAAAATGAACTCAAACTTAAGTAAATTAGGCCGTTCTCTTGTGGGCCAAATTTAAGGTTTCAGACCGTCAAATTCTGACCCAACTACACCTTTAGATCAGGGAAATTTTCCTGCACATGTCAGTGTACTTGTGACCCTGATCGAGTGACAACAACCGTTGAACTGAAACGGGTCCTCCACGGTCGGTCTACAAATTCGATCGGACTGAAATCTTAAACTGGCATAGATCCATTGTCAGGAAACTTTCTTTAGGCCGTATGCGAGCAATGAACCTCTAGATGAGCTCCGTTGGTCCGAAACAGCCACCCCTTGGCTATATCCTAAGTATATCATGGCCCTGGGGCCATTGATATCACTTCTGGGCCTTTACATGCCCTAAAACCACCCCTCTTATTTCATACGAATTTTCTAAAACCCTAGGAGAGAGAAGAGAGGAAAGAGGAGGAAAGAGTTGGAGTGTGAGAGATCTGTGGTTTGTTGCTGGGATTCACTCCCACCACTCCACATGCCGAATCATCTCTCCCGTGTCGCTACACCGTCGAATCCAAATCCGTTTTTAGGTAAGAAATCCTAACCCTATTTTTTTTTTAGGAATCCAAATAGAGAAATCGGTGAAATAACTAATCTATTTCAATGTTTAGGTAGCCGTTGTGCCGTAGATAAAGACGTAGTGTACAAATTGAGTTCGTAACGAGTAAACTGACGAAAGGTGCGGATTATAAATGTTTAGATTATGCTTTTCAAGGCTTTCAATGTCAATTAATGATTTATGACTGACTTGATTGCTGTCACATGTACTTAGATACGATGTTTTTCATGTATTACATATATATGAACTATGTTGAAATATAATGCCTTCCATGTGTTTGTTGAAATGTTTGAATGAAAGTGAAATCATGATTTGTGCTTGTCATGACTATTAATCTAGAATACGTAATTGTTGTACATATAATAACTCCTTTGTGAAAGGATTTGCCATAATATATGTTATAACCAATTTATTATGTGTATGTTACAATGTGTAGCCTAAGTGTTTGATAAAATGTCTGAATGACAAAGTGCTTGTTGAAATGTATTTAATAAGGGTGTTGAGATAGGATTCTCAATTATCTTATCTATAGTTACAATTTCCTTCATGTAACCTATCTTGCTACTACGTAATTTATGGATGAAATGCCTATGTATGACGACATGTGCACTGTGTTTGTAAAATGCTTAAATGAGATTTATATTTAAATTGGCTGTTAAATGCTATTTTGACTATCATATATAAATGCCTATTGTATTTGAGTATGATTGGGACTAATACGTAGTCCAAGCAATCAGTAACGGTTTTCGATCGAGTGGCCGAATTAGTTTTGCCACAATGGACACGTTCGATGAATCCGAGTCGTACGGTGATTATCGACAGTGGTTAGGTTACGAGGAGTGCGTATGCGCTCTATGTCGATTAATTTAGTGTGCGCTCGTACCAATCGAACTTGTCAAGTAACCCGATTGGCCTAATGTGTGTTTAATATGTATGGACGCTACTGCTTGAATCTAAGGTACCACTTACTAGTGTAAAGCCCGTTTAACTTTAGTACCACGATTCACTAAGACTCACGAGTCGGGCATGGTGGTGTATGAGACACCGTGGTCGAGTTGTCAGGCTACACTGGGGTGATGAGCCTCCCCATAGTAACCAGTGAGCAAACCAAAACTCGTGAGCCGAATATGGTGGTGTATGGGACACTATATTAGAGATGTCAGCCTACGATCAGGTGATGAGCCTCTTGTAGTGACCTTGAGTATAAACTAGGCTTACACTGAGGTGACACGCTTCTCTGTAGTGACCTGAACTTGCCTATCTACTACTTTTCAATTAGGAGTGATGTTGCCTTATAACTTGTCTATCGTATGTGATTAACTAGGATTGATGACCCTAGATGGATCATCGTTTAGGTAAATGATATAAAGGGAGGTACCTTAGCTTCCCGAATCTGTTGTATGAATAAGCCTAATTAAATATTAGCTAACACAACCATGCACTGCGTTACATGTGCTTTGGCAAGGAAGCACACGTGTAAGGAGTGTTACATGCATGATCGTGAGATGATGTCGTTGAGAGAGTGCAGTCGAGGGCATGCATCATTATAACATATCATTCCTACATTAACAAGAGTACTTAGGACTTGATTGTTGTATTGCTTTATCATTACTGCTTGACTAAATTGATAACATGTTAACCTTTGCCTTATAGCTCCACTGAGTTGATCACTTACTCCCACTATGGGAGGTATTTTAAAACACCAACCAGACTTTGTTTTAGCTGCAGATGATGGCGAGGCCTACCAGAGGAGGCTGACTTCTACGATGATGAGGAGGAGTTCTCCTATATGCAGCTATCAGGTGGGTCTATGTTGACCATGTACTGATCATTACACTCTATCATTTTATATATTTTGGAACAAATATGTATATATTTAGCCTGATGACATGATCATACTCTAGGAGTTTATAACCACTTATATACTTTATATACCTATTACAATCTTCCGCTTGCTTAATTTAATCATCTTTGGGGTATGATATGTTAATTTAGTGTAATCCCGTTCATGTTTAATGTACTAATACAGACAACATTTAATCATCATTATTTATGTTGCATAAGTGATGCGACGGATCTCGGGAGTTGAGCTTTGCTTGACCCTCAAAATTCAGGGTGTTACAAGTTGGTATCAGAGCATGATTTGGATTAAACTGGACCTGGGTTATGGTAACACAACGCACACTGAAGTACTTTGACTTAGGAGGGGGGATAAAACGTAGAAATAATCGTAGGATTCCAAGTTTCGCCGACAGACGAAACTGACCGTTGAAATATGACTCGTATGCATCTGTGATCATGTGAGATGATCCCAATTCCTTTCTAGACCATCAATCGATGAGTTTAGATGATAATTTGGCATATTCCACATTCAAATGACCCAGAAAGCGTGAATATGAGCGAAATGGACTCCGAAAATGTCTCAAACTGACTCGGGGGCCCAAACGACACAAAACAGGGGGAACCAAAGTGGCCCCCGTACATTTTCGGAACCCAGGAGGGGGATGCCATAGCCCCTAGGGTGGAGCCATCGCCCTCGGTCAAGCAGACCGCAATGTCATCGGTCGGGTCCAGCGGGTTGTGACGAGCTCGCGGGTCCGGCGGCCCGCCGCCCTTCACACGCATCTGGTGGGTCCCCCTCACGTGTGGGACCACCCTATATGTCCCCTTCCTCCCTTTTCACCCTATTCCACCCCTCCAAGCTCTCAGAAATCTGATTTTTCTCTCCTGAAGCTCCCTCCCATTCTCATATCTTCTTCTTCTTCTACAATACATACCCATCTCCACCATCTTCCTTGAAACCCATCTTCTACAACCACCTTTCTCCCTTATTCCCTCTCATTTGAGTACACCAAACCATCTTTATGTCTCATACACCTCCAAATCCACCAACCCATTTCATCTTTCAAGCTCCCTTAACTCCATGGCTCTCTTTGAGCTTATTGCTACAATTTTCTCCCTTTCCACACTCCTCTCTCTCATGGGAAAGAGAAGGGCTTCCACAGATTAAGCCGGGCCTAGCCGCCCTACATGTCTAAGGAAGCAGAAAGGCGACGAGGCTAGCACTAGCATCGCTTGGGAGTGAAGGACGAAGCGGGATCTCGATCCCCAAATTCCTCTCGAAAGAGCTCTATCGTCGGACATTAGACATGGTAGGTTTCAAAGACATAGAGTTATCTTTAAAGCACACATGGATGAAAAACTATTTGGGCTTTATCTGGCAATGGACCTCCTATTGGACGCCGGGTGGGGTCCATATTTGAGGGCAAGTCACATGCGAATGAGAGCACTGTCCGAGCCTTTTACGCCCACATGCAAGATCCACTGCTGGAGCCTCTTCAGTTCACTATTCTTGTGTGAAGGCGGGAGGCCATTGTCGATGTAGACGTGATGGCCCGAATTATGGGAATTCAACATGGAGAGGTACATGCTAACGAGAAAAATCTCAAGAGTATGCGTGAAAGAGATCGTCGCACACGATTTTTGTGTGGTCGACTGATCCAATGGAAGCGAGGAAATTACCTCCCAGCGACCAAGATGACTCATGACTTCCGTTTACTCCACCACATATTCACATACAATGTGTATCCTAGGTAGAGCAATCGTAGCGAATGCACGCGTTTGATGGTGGACTTCCTTACAGAGCTGGGCAAGGAGATAAGTTGTGTCTGCCTACATACATACTGCTTCAGATAGTTCAGACCGCACGCTCTGTTAGGATAGATATTTCACTCCCATTCGGCTGACTTATATGCAAGATTGGTCGCGAGTTCGGCTACATACTTAGCCCTGATGAGCTTACGACGATCCACCTCATCAATGACACTACACTTAACAACATGGGTATTGGGCCACGACAACGTTAAGCCCGTCTTGATGAGTATGGTGATGAGATAGAGGAAGAAAGTGAAGAGGATGAGGGGAGTGAAGATGAAGAAGGCGAGGAAGGAAGTGAAGATGAAGAGGGTAGTGATGAGGAAGAGCAGGAAGAGGAAGAAGAGGAGGCCCAAGACTCTGATGAGGACCCTCCTCCTGCTACACATGAGCATCACCGTGATCGGGCTACCTTAGAAGCCCGCTTGGCTCAGGTTGAGGAGAACCATGTCACCTTAAGACAAGAAGTCAAGGAGAGTCAGGCCTATTTGAAGAAGAAATGCAAGAAGATGTCCCGCACTCTGAAGGCCCTCCTGTGCTGCATGTAGGACAAGGGTGCTCATCCACCATCACAAGAGTCGGACGACTAGTCATATGTTTTAGTCATCTTTGGGTTTTCTTTATTTTCTTGCTTTCTATGTTATAGCCTTGATGGGCTTAGTAGTATGGTAGGGTTGTTGGTGTGTTTTGGTGTTTAAAACTTTGTTTAAATTAGCTCACATGCATCTTCTGTCATGATCCATGTAAGACTACATCTCATGTATTGTGACGATTTTGGTTAAATGAAATGGATGAAGCTTCTTTTGTTATGGAATATGTAGAATGCTTGAGAAATTGAGTGTTGTTATATTAAATCTCACGTGTTGCACCCTATGATGTGTATAGGGAATGCCCCCAAAGAACACTCGGAGCACTACATGTCTCCCACTTGGCGGATCGATTGACAGGGCACCTCCCCCAAGCGATAGCCACACGGACCCTAGCTTGGGCCCGGATAGTGAGACTATGTCGGATTCTCAACCAGCCACTAGCCCCACCAACGGGCCAACACCTAGTGCACCACCGGTTCCAGAATAGAACCGTGCTTCCTCGTCAACGCCATACATGCATCAGGCAGCTCCTCCTCCTAATAGGTTGGAGCAGATGATGCTCCTTATGCAGCAGCAGCAGCAGATTTGGACCACTATCGCAGGGGCCCTTGCCCAGAACATGAACGTGGTTCTGCTTGCACTACCTGTGCACCTTGCTAGAAACATGAATGCCAGCAACTTATTTGAGCAATTCCAGCGCTTCTGACCTCCCACTTTTGTGGGTGCTCACAGACCTGAGGAGGTCGAGTAATGGCTTGACCGCATCTCTAAGATGCTGAAGCCGTTGCACTGCATTGAGGCAGAGCAGGTTGAGTTGGTTACATATATGTTCGAGAAGGAGGCTAGTCTATGGTGGGACAGCATCCTACGGACAGTTGCTGCTGGGTACATATGGACATGGGAAGCTTTTGAGACGCACTTCTATGGAAAGTATTTCCCCCTCACCTATCATAACGAGGAGTGTGAATTCCTTCGCCTCCATTTGGGAGGAATGATTGTGGCTGAGTATGAGAATAAGTTCATGGAGCTAGCCAGATATGCTCCCTTGATATTAGCAGATGAGCCGATGAGAATGCGTCGATTTTCTGAGGGCCTCAGGCCTAAGATACTTACGAAGATGTGTTGTGCTAACATTCCCAACTATGCTGAGCTAATGAACATGTCCCTGCATCTGAGCAAGATGTGGACGGAATATCCCGTACACACATACCCATGGGTCTGAGGCCTTTGAAATAGCGGTGAAGACCGCTTGAGTAGAAGTTGGAATATGTCAATATGTCCTAGAGGGGGGTGAATAGGACTTTTTAAGGATTTATGAGTTATTTAAAAATCCTATCACTCTAATCCTATTATGTATGTAATTTTCAGGATTACTCAAATTAACTCTACTGGCTTCCAAGCTTTGTAGAGGATCCAATCACAAACTAATCAAGATATAACAATATGCAACTTAGTCTATGTTGGATGTGACAATGTGTGTGTGTGTAAGATGTGTTCAGATATATGAATATGAATGCATTGTCATGAATCACACATATAGAAAAGCCACCACAAACACAGTCATTTTTATAGTAGTTCGGCTACTTATCTACTCCACTCCCGGCTATCACACTCAACCCTTGAGTGTACCGGATTTCACTAAGGAGGTTTCCCAGGGTTCACCTCAAACCTAAGGTTTTAAATCAGGTTCACCTTCAAACTTTAAAGAGGTTTTACGCGGTTCACCTCAAACCTAGAGTTTTGCTGGTTCACTCCTAACCAGATGTTTATGCTCTCCATAGAGCAAGGGTCCACACAACACACCCGGATTTTAGACCACACAAGTCAAGGACCTACATAAGGACCTAACAGCTTATGCCCTACACAAGAGCAAGGGTCCACCATGTGCACCCACTACGTACACTCCCGCCGGAGGCCTCCTTGAGGACTTCAAAGGGTGAGAACCACTTAGGACCAAGACCTAGGAAGGAATGATCACAAGTGTCCTCTGGACTCTGGATACTTACAGATAAGTTGATGAGTCCTGTTGAGTACAACGCCAAAGATCTTCTCCTCCTTATTGACGAAGAGTCTTCAGCTCCCTTGATCCGCAACACAAGATGATATACCAATGCTTGGCTTCGGGTTGGGTCAAGGGTGAGATGGAATCCTACTCTCTAAAGATTTTCCTATAAGGAAGATAGAGTGGTTCCTCTCTTATGCATTCAAGGCATCCCAGCATAATGATTTGCCATTAAGGTAATAGCTGGAGGATCCTTGAATGCAGAAGTTCATTCCCTAATCCACTCTATTTAATATTAATGGTAAGGGTGGATTGGAGGATGAACTCCCTAGAGAGAAAGGCTTTAGGTATAAGATGCAAGTTGAAACACACAAAAGCTCTCTCTTTTCTCTCTTACAGCAACAAAGAACAAGTCCTCTATATATAGGCAAGAAGTTCCAATGGATATAAAACGGTCACATTTATGACAGAGTTCGATATCATCGAGCAGGTTCGATATCATCGAGCGTATACTCTCGATAGCATCGATGGTCTGCTCGATGACTCGGACTCGATGTCATATGCTTTTAAAACTCCTTGCCAATAGGTCGATGAATCGAAACAGTTGTCGATGTCATCGAATTTTGAACTGCGATTCCATCGATGACTGGGTCAATCCAACGACACATGAAAAATGAGAGAGACTTGACTTTGAAAATATTTTAGGTTTTCATGAATGATCGGGGGAACCGTCAAGGTCATCGAAATTTGAATGTTGATGATATCGAGATCTGAATCGAGGCATCGATAATTCCAACAGATTTATCTTTGAACTTGCTGGACAAATTATGGCTTAGTTCGATGCAATCAATCAGGTGTCGATATCATCGATATTTGAAAATCGATTAAATCGAAGGGCCACCGATCATAGTTAAAAGCATCCTGAAATAACTGTTGTAAGAAATGCGCGCCCATCATCGATATCATCGATGGACCTCCGATTATATCGATACTTGATTTCAGATCATATCGGACGGTCATCGATATATCGATAAATTTTGAGATTTTCATTAAAAAAATAAGGGCGCCAGAAATCTGCCTGTCGATCTTATCGAGCCACTCCCGATGGTCTCAAGATTTGAATATCGATGGTATCGATATGTGTTCCGATACATCAATAATTCGTCTAGAAATGTTATGAAGTTACTGGACATGTTTAGTGCTTTTATCGATTATATCGATAGGTGTATCAATACATCGATAAATCCGTTCAGATGAATATTTAGTTGTTGGACACTTTTGGTCCTCTTTTCGATAATATCGTTAAGGTATCGAGGACATCGATAGTGTAGGTCGATCATATCGAGGTGCTTCGATAAAATCGACAAGGCGAGAAAAACTTAGAGATTTTTCTATTTTGAAAAAGTTTTCTCACCATAAAAATCCTAAGATGTCTATCTTGTTTTAAGGGTTTAATTCACCTGGTGTATTGGGTTATGGGATGTGAGCCTATGATTTACCTATGGTGAGCTTCCACACATCCGGTTGAGGCAGACGCCTGAAATAAGCTTCCTATCAAGTTCTGCAGCCAGTCTGACACACCATTCATGTAACTTGACAAACCAGGGCACAAGTAGGTGCACTTTCAATCTCCCCCTTTGTCAATTACGTGACAAAATACCCAAAACACCCTAGAACACTTCTAGACACACCCTAAATTGTGTGTACATGCATTTACACAAATTTTACAAGGTTTTCTAACCCATGTACACATTCTAGAAGTATCCACTCCCCCTTACTTCAAAACTCCCCCTTTCTTGCAGCTACTCCCCCTAACACCTGCAACACATTAGATATAAAATTTCTGCTCGGGGTGTTTTGAATTGTTCTCCCCCTTTTTGTCAGTCATTGGCAAAGATATAGCAAGTGATATTGACTGAAGAGTAAAGTATGTGAGAGAACATGCATACAAGATACAGATGAGTAATGATAAAAAAAATTATAAGAAGTCATCTGTGGTCAGAACAGGTGTATGCATATCAGTTTAAGGAAAGCAGTGATAACCGTAAATCATTTAAGCATTAAACACATTATATGCATTCCATCAGACACACCAGGGGAACACAAACTTAATTATGACATTAAAGCTGTGAGTTCTGTGCAGCCATATCCAAACAAAAATATCCATCTTTGTAAGCATTATCCCAACCAAATCAAATAACAAATATCCCAGTTCCAACCAAAATAACCAAGTCCATGTATGGACATCCAAAAGTAACCAATGTTAGCCCAGCCGTGAGCATATGCAAAACAACAACAACCAATCAAAAAATCCTTATCTTAGAAAGGTTGTCATGCATACTAATGATAGAGTATGTATGATAGCATGCATGACCGGCCTCACGGAGCAGAATGAGATGGCATTGTGTCGTCCCGTTGGCATGTCAGCAGATCCACCAGCTGTTGTACAGACTACTGTACTTTCTGAACGACTCGCTCCAAAACTGTTAACTGTTCCCGTACAGAATGAATATCTCTCTAGATTGTCCCAATTCTATCCATTTTGAACCTCTTGCCATGCCCGGCTGATGACGTGGATGGGGCTGGATCAGATCCAGGAGGTGCATCTTCAGCCATTACCATCCTTTCCATGGGATCACCACCTTCTCTTTCAACTTCTTCCGCCTGGATTTCTTCCTCCGGGTTCTCCTTGTATTCGTGAAACTCCAAGTCCATTCTCCGGATATTTCTTTTATTAAAAATTTGGAACGGGAATACTAGATCAGTAGTTGATGGGAACCCGATTTTGTTGCATATCATATTGATAATCCAGGGATATGGAAGATGGAGGTCCCTAGATGTGTGAATTGCGTTTACCAACTGAGAAACAATCAAAGATGGAAGGCAGACCTTTGTCCCACAGGCAATTGAGTAGACAATCATGGTCATGAGCCCGGTGAGGTCAAATCTGTTGGTACTTCTAGGATAGATATTCGTTGTGAAGATACCATGCAAGATTCGAAACCGGGGATCCATATACCTAGACTTTAATGCATTCCCTTGGTACTAAGGGATGTCCTTACCATTGCAGAGGTATTTTGTGACCTTGGATCGAATGTCCATGTCATCAAGATCCATCTCTGGGATACCTTCTGGAGCCATGTTGAGTCTGATGGCTTCAGCTATTGTAGCTGGTGTGATAAATGCATCATCACCTCCTAATGATACCACGAAGGACGGAGGATCAGCTACTGGTGAATGACACGCGGCAAGAAAATTTCGTGTTCTCTCAAGTTGGCATGGCCCACTAAAATTCAAAACGGGCAGTCAATCTATTGCGGCCAACAGGGGTTCTAATTTGTATGGTGTGAGGCATTCCCTATCAACCCTTCTCTCCTGAATAAGTTTCCTACCCATATATTTTGGTGGTCGAGAACTTGCTCTAGCTGGAGGAGGTGGTGCCGAAGGTTCAGTTTAGGACCCACCTCGTGAAGTCTGTGATCGTTGCCTAGTGGGGATCCCACTTTCCGGGGCCCTCGCTCTTTCTCTAGAGGCAAGGACTTTTTGTCGAGTAGATCTGGATGATTCTCCCTGAGCTGACACTTTTTCTTTGTCTTTTCCCATGATGACAAAAAGAGTGCAAAAAAGAAAACGCACCTCACTAGAAGAGGGAATATCCAAAAAGAAGTGAATCTTGATGTTTAGGGAGGATATTACCGTATATTGGATGTCCTGAGGTTATCTGACAAAGTTTCAAGCCGTCCGATTGAAAACAACGAGCAGGGAAAGAAATTA
This sequence comes from Magnolia changhungtana, assembly GCA_030180095.1. NCBI lineage: Eukaryota > Viridiplantae > Streptophyta > Magnoliopsida > Magnoliales > Magnoliaceae > Magnolia > Magnolia changhungtana. Next base: position 2,128,934 of record JASAUF010000638.1, read on the forward strand.
GAAACTTTGGAATAAAATCCCCCTTTTCGCGTTCTATCGGCTTATATTGGGCGGCATCTTTCGATATAATCGACCATCGTTTCGATAATATCGAGAGGTTGCTTATCGATTCCATCGAGTCTGTCTTTGATACCATTCTTGGCCACCCGACTATTCATATCCGAAGGATGCGTCGATAATATCGACCTTCTATCGATAACTCGAGAATGTCATATCGATACTTATATCGAAGATGAAGATTTTCAATTTTCAGCATTCAAACAATCCACCAAGTATACTTTTAGAATTTCTATGAATCAATAGTATACTTTTTCAAAAATTATGTATAATTTTTGTTCACTCCAAAATTATAAACATATGTATGTTTATATACAAAATTTGAGGTTAAGAACCTCAGATATATCATTTAAAGCTCAGCAAAATTTGCATCATTTCAGCAAATATCCAGGTCTAGATGTATGACTTGGACCTGTCCTTCTAAGCTTGGAATTTCAGGGTATGTGAAGATTAGTCATAAGACAAATTTGTTTTTCTTTTTCTATCCATTTCTTCTTGCTAATCAATTTGAGTGGTGATGCAAGGGCATTGCTATTCTCCATATCCTAAGAGGACTTCCAAGGTTTTGTGTTTCTCTGGTCAACAATTTGACATAATTCTGACCAGGGCTAGATTGAGTCCTCTTCAAGGTTATGCATTCAAACTTGTAATGGCCTAAATCACCACACAAATGGCATATTGGAGTTATTCTGGTTTTGCTTCCAGAAGCAACAGATTTTTCGGTTTTAAGTGCTACATGTCCAGATTTTGGTTTAGACTTTTCAATGCCTAGGCCACTTTTATCCTTACCAGGTCTTCCCATTCTTAACATTCTTTCTAGCTTTTCACTGCTTTGAGAAAACTTGTAATTTATCATGGCCATCTTCTTGGATTCTTCTATATCAAACAGGAGTGTATGATTTTCGTTTCGAAGAAGTCTATTTTTGTCTTCTAGTAGTTCGACCTGTTTAATCAGCTTATCAGATTCAGACTTTAGAAAGATATTCACTTTTTCCAATTTATCATTTTCTGAATAATACTACTACAAATCATTCATTACTTATTTATTAATTTCCAGTGTCTCATTTAAGTCTTTCTGCAGCAGCTTACTTTTGTTTTCTGATATTCCAAGTTTCTTGAGGATATTGATGCTATGGGTATAGAGATGATTATAAGCATCTTGTAGTTCACTCTATTCCTCTTTTTCTTCTTCAGATTTCTCATTATCAGATGAAAATGTTTCCGTGACTTGCTGTTCTCTTTCATTTTCAGATTCAGTGGGAATGATCGAAGCAGTGGAGGCCATGAGAATCTTCAGTGATTTCTGATCTTCATTGCTTTCTGAGTCACTAGATTCTGAGTTTGACTCTTCTTTATCATCCCATGTGGCCGCCATTACTTTCCCTTTGGTTTTTCTGTTTAGACATTCGGTAGATAAGTGTTCATACCCTTGACAGGCGTAGCATTGTAGTTCTTTGGTCTTTTTACCAAATTTGCCTGCAGAGGGTTTGTTATCCACCTTTCTACCTCTAGAGGGATGGCCGCGATTCTTTTGAAAAAATCTTCTGAATCTTTGTGCCAGCAAAGACACTTCCTCATCATCATCCTCTCTTTCACTTTCACTGTTCTCATGAGTTGTTTTCTTTGAAGCTTTTAGGACAGTGTTTTTGGATTTTTGGGATTAAGTGAAGTGTAGTTCAAAAGTTTGTAGGGAACCTACTAGTTTTTCTACTTTCATCTCGTCTATGTTCCTACACTCCTCAATTATTGTCACCTTGGGATTAAACCGTTCTGGTAGGGATCTTAGAATTTTCCTACAAATTTTCGGTACTGGGACTTTCTCTCCCAATCCACCCATGGAGTTGCAAATGATGTTTAGCTTTGTAAAGAACTCCATAAATGTCTCATGCTCTTCCATTCTGAGACTTTCAAACTGTGAAGTCAGGAGTTGAAGTTTGGATCGCTTCACAGTGCTTGTGCCTTCATGGGTTGTTTCCAGTAAATCCCATGCTTCTTTTGATGTCCCACACATACTTATCTGATTGAATATATCCTGGGACACGGCACAGTAGATAGCATTCATAGCCTTGGCTTCAGATGTTTACCTTTCTTTTTCGAATGCTGTCCACTTTTCTTTGGGTTTGGGCTTTGTGATTGTTGTGCCACTATCAAGTACAATTTGTTCCATAGGTGGCACATATCCACTTTCAACTATATCCCAAACGTCATGACCAAAGATCTCAGAAAGTAGTGCATCCTAGTCTTCCAGTATGCATAGTTTGACCCGTCAAATACTGGAGGTCTAGTGACTGATGAGCCCTCTCCTTTGGCCATATTTCTAACTTCAGTCAAGATCACTCTTTAGGCAGTGAAGCCCTTGAAGAGAGACCCGCTCTGATACTAATTGAAATAGCGGTGAAGACCGCTTGAGTAGAAGTCGGAATATGTCAATATGTCCTAGAGGGGGGTGAATAGGACTTTTTAAGGATTTATGAGTTGTTTAAAAATCCTATCACTCTAATCCTATTATGTATGCAATTTTCAGGATTACTCAAATTAACTCTACTGGCTTCCAAGCTTTGTAGAGGATCCAATCACAAACTAATCAAGATATAACATTATGCAACTTAGTCTATGTTGGATGTGACTGTGTGTGTGTGTAAGATGTGTTCAGATATATGAATATGAATGCATTGTCATGAATCACACATATAGAAAAGCCATCATAAACACAGTCATTTTTATAGTGCTTCGACTATTTGTCTACTCCACTCCCGGCTGTCGCACTCAACCCTTGAGTGTACCAGGTTTCACTAAGGAGGTTTCCCAGGGTTCACCTCAAACCTAAGGTTTTAAATCAGGTTCACCTTTAACCTTTATAGAGGTTTTACGCGGTTCACCTCAAACCTAGAGTTTTGCTGGTTCACTCCTAACTAGATGTTTATGCTCTCCATAGAGCAAGGGTCCACACAACGCACTCAGATTTTAGACCACATAAGTCAAGGACCTACACAAGGACCTAACAGTTTATGCCCTACACAAGAGCAAGGGTCCACCCTGTGCACCCACTACGTACACTCCCGCCGGAGGCCTCCTTGAGGACTTCAAAGGGTGAGAACCACTTAGGATCAAGACCTAGGAAGGAATGATCACAAGTGTCCTCTGGATTCTGGATACTTACAGATAAGTTGATGAGTCCCGTTAAGCACAACACCAAAGATCTTCTCCTCCTTGTTGACGAAGAGTCTTCAGCTCCCTTGATCCGCAACACAAGATGATATACCAATGCTTAGCTTTGAGTTGGGTCAAGGGTGAGATGGAATCCTACTCTCTAAAGATTTTCCTATAAGGAAGATAGAGTGGTTCCTCTCTTATGCATTCAAGGCATCCCAGCATAATGATTTGCCATTAAGGTAGTAGCTAGAGGATCCTTGAATGCGGAAGTTCATTCCCCAATCCACTTTATTTAATATCAATGGTAAGGGTGGATTGGAGGATGAACTCCCTAGAGAGAAAGGCTTTAGGTATAAGATGCAAGTTGAAACACACAAAAGCTCTCTCTTTTCTCTCTTACCACAACAAAGAACAAGTCCTCTATATATAGGTAAGAAGTTCCAACGGATATAAAACGGTCACATTTATGACAGCGTTCGATATCATCGAGTAGGTTCGATATCATCGAGCGTATACTCTCGATAGCATCGATGGTCTGCTCGATGACTCGGACTCGATGTCATACGCTTTTAAAACTCCTTGCCAATAGGTCGATGAATCGAAACAGTTGTCGATGTCATCGAATTTCGAACTCCGATTCCATCGATGACTGGGTCGATCCCTCGACACATGAAAAATGAGAGAGACTTGACTGTAAAAATATTTCAAGTTTTCATGAATGATCGGGGGAACCGTCAAGGTCATCGGAATTTGAATGCTGATGATATCGAGATCTGAATCGAGGCATCGATAATTCCAACAGATTTATCTTTGAACTTGCTGGACAGATTATGGCTTAGTTCGATGTAATCGATTAGGTTTCGATATCATCGATATTTGAATATCGATTAAATCGAAAGGCCCCCGATCATAGTTAAAAACATCCTGAAATAACTGTTATAAGAAATGCGCGCCCACCATCGATATCCTCGATGGACCTCCAATTATATCGATATTTGATTTCAGATCATATCGGACAGTCATTGATATATCGATGAATTTTGAGATTTTCATTAAAAAAACAAGAGCGCCAGAAATTTGCCTGTCGATCTTATCGAGCCACTCCCGATGGTCTCGAGATTGAATATCGATGGTATCGATACATTGATAATTCGTCCAAAAATGTTATGAAGTTACTGGACATGTTTAGTGCTTTTATCGATTATATCGATAGGTGTATCGATGCATCGATAAATCCGTCCAGATGAATATTTAGTTGCTGGACATTTTTGGTCTTCTTTTCGATAATATCGTTAAGGTATCGAGGACATTGACAGTGCAGGTCGATCATATCGAGGGTGCTTTGATAAAATCGACAAGACGAGAAAAACTTAGAGATTTTTCTATTTTGAAAAAGTTTTCTCACCATAAAAACCCTAAGATGTCTATCTTGTTTTAAGGGTTTTACTCACCTGGTGTATTGGGTTATGGGATGTGAGGTTATGATTTACCTATGACGAGCTTCCACACATCCGGTTGAGGCAGACACTTGAAATAAGCTTCCTATCGAGTTTTGCAGCTAGTCTGACACACCATTCACGTAACTTGACAAACCAGGGCACAAGTAGGTGCACTTTCAGCCTTGACCAGATTTGTCGAGCAGACCGTTCCTCGGTAAGAGGCCATAAGCAGATTCACCTCCTCAGCTTATGGCTCCACTGACCCAGCTGAGGCGATCAGACTTGTGGTGCACCTACTGTAAGAGGTCGGGCCATACTAACACTTACTACTTTACCAGGATGAGGGACAATGACTTCATGCCTCCTCAGAAGAGCAACCATCAGATGTCACCAGCTATCTCAGCTCCACCTCTACGATCAACACCGCCTACACAACCATCTTACAGGCCATCTGCACCTCGATTTAAGCTGCCTCAATGACCTATGGCAACGCAGCCAAATCATCCTCAACAGGCTCGTGTGCACTCACTTGCAGCTAAGGCATCCGAGACAGCAACCGCGACAACATTGGCTTTTGAAGTCACAACACATATCCAAGGTACACCAGTCTTTCTATTGGTGGACACCGGGTCCACTATCTTAATAATATCATGCGCAACAGTCAAGCGACTAGTATTGGAGACTGCACCTATGGTTGGGATGAGACTCCTTATCGCCACAGGGACCTTCTCAGACAATACTATGATTTGTAAGGGCTGCTCAGTAGACTTAGGAAGCAGAACAGTACTCGTTGACCTGATTATTACCCCGCTATGTCATGACATCCTCGGTATGGATTGGCTCACTGAGAAGAAGGTAGAGATCGATTGTAATACTAGATTGGTGACAGCCCATGGACCAGAGGGCATAACCTTTACTTTCCCAGTTCAGGTCAGTTGGTACTACCGCATTAGTTGTTTTGCTACCTTGCTAGAGAATGTTGATGGTCCGACACTTGGGAACACGTTAGTAGTTTAGGATTTTGTGGATGTGTTCAGAAAGATACCTAGATTATCTCCTCAGTGCGAGATCGATTTTACCATTGATTTAGTTCCTGGTTCGACACCTATATCTCTACCGATGTATCGCATGCCTCCTTGTGAGATGGAGGAACTGAGAAGACAGATCGATGATCTGTTGGATGCAGGCTTCATATGACTAAGTGTATCCCTAGGGGAGCACCCGTGTTATTTGTGAAGAAGAAGGATGGATCGCTGCGATTGTGCATTGATTATTGCAAGTTGAATCAAGTGACAATGAAGAACAAGTATCATTTGCCCAGGATAGATGATCTGTTCGATAAGTTGAAAGGGGCACAATATTTCACTAAGATTGACTTACAGTTAGGGTATCACCAGTTACACGTCAAGGATGAGGACATGCAAAAGACACCATGCACAGTTCTTTTTAAAGATTGACTTGCGTTACAGTTATCATCAGATTTGGGTCTGAGAGGAGGACATTCTGAAGATAACTTTCAGGATGTGCTATGGTCACTTTAAGTTTCAGGTCATGTCCTTCGGACTGACCAATGCGCCCGCAGTATTCATGCAGTTGATGAACAAGGTCTTCTGTTCGTATCTCGATCAGTTTGTTGTGGTCTTCATGGACAACATTCTGATCTATTCGAGGACCCATGACGAGCACGAGCAGCATCTGGAGATTGCGTTGCTGACCCTCTGTGCCCACCAGCTGTATGCAAAGCTGGAGAAGTGTGAGTTTTGACAGGAGAAGGTAAAGTTTCTCGGTCACGTGGTGACGAGGGAGGGTGTCACAGTAGACCCCTCGAAGGTTGAGGCAGTGCGTCAGTGGGACTAGCCTACGAGCACGTCTGAGATCCATAGTTTCCTTGGTTTGGCAGGCTACTATCGGCGTTTCATTGAGGGCTTCTCCCATCTCGCAGCCCCATTGACCAGGTTGACTCGAAAGGGTGCAAAGTTTATTTGGAGCAACGCCTATGAGCAAACATTAAGGACCGCCTCACGTCCGCTCCTATCCTCACTCTTACCTTTGGGAGTGATGGATTTGTTATATTTACCGATGCTTCACGTATTGGCTTGGGTACTGTCCTCATGCAGACGGGAGACCAGTGGCTTATGCGTCTCGCCAGCTCAAGGTCCATATGCTGAACTACCCCATGGATGATTTGGAGCTGGCAGCAGTCATCTTTACACTGAAAGTGTATATGAACTATCTCTATAGGGTTAGGTTCAAGCTCTTCTCTGACCACAAGAGCTTAAAGTACTTATTCTCTCAGTTTGAGCTGAACATGAGGCAGAGGTGTTGGATGGAGCTCCTGAAGGATTATGATTTTGATCTCCAGTACCACCCAGGCAAGGCAAGCATGGTGGTGGATGCCCTCAGCCATCAGTCACGAGGCCTAGTGGCATATATGATAATTCAGGAGTGGAGGATGCTCAAGGGTATAATAGAGTATGACTTCGAGTTTGGTTTGCAGTCTTCTATCATTCAGCCATCGAGCCTCTCGATTCAACCCTCTCTTGTTGCAAGGGTGATCGAGGCTCAGCAGATAGACGAGTCGTTACAGGGTTATCGAGCAGAGGCCGCAGGCAGATTGGTAGATTGGTTCAAATGGTGGACTTCGCTTCAGAGGCCGATTATGTGTCTTAGATATTCCTGAGTTATGCAGAGATCTTATGGCCGAGGAACATCGATCGCGGTTTTCTATCACCCTGGATTGATGAAGATGTATCAAAATATGAGACGACAGTATTTTTAGGTGGGGATAAAGCGCCAGATTGCCAGTTTTGTGGCCGAGAGTGACACATGCCAACGTGTCAAGGCTGATCATCAGAGACCCCTTGGTCTATTGTAACCATTGAGCATCCTGACTTGGAAGTGAGAGCACGTGTCGACAGATTTCATTATGGGCTTGTTGAGGACTCAACGCGGTCATGACATCATCTAGGTTGTCGTGGATCGCCTGACGAAGTCGGCACATTTTCTTACGATTTAGTCTTTGGACCGGCTTGTGAGGTTATTCATCGAGGAGATTGTGAGACTGCATGGCATTCCAGTCTCGATCGTTTCTGACCGAGACCTGAGATTCACGTCTCAGTTTTGGGAGAGCAATGGGGTCTGTTTTGTGGCTCAGCATCGCGTATCATCTACAGACCGATGGTCAGACCAAAAGGGTTAACAAGATCCTTGAGGATATGCTTCAGGCCTGCGTGATTGAGTTCGGGGGTAGCTTGGATGAGCATCTGTGATTGGCTGAGTTCGCATACAACAACAGCTATCAGGCAACAATTGACATGGCTCCTTTTGAGGAACTATATGGCAGACCGTGCAGATATTTGAGTTGTTGGACCAAGGTTAGAAAGCACCATCTCCTAATTCCTAAGCTTGGGCAGCAGACATCAGAGGCTATCGATATCATTAGGCAAAGGATGCGCACAACTCAAAGTTGGCAGAAGAGTTTTGTTGATCGCTGGCGTCGTCCCTTAGAGTTCGCCATTGGGGACAGAGTGTATCTCAAGGTCTCACCCGTGAAGAGCGTATTTTGATTTGGAGTGAAGGGCAAGCTTGCCCCAAGATTCGTTAGACCTTTCGAGATCACTGAGCAGGTTGGGACCGTGACCTATCGGCTTACCTTACCATCTCAGCTGTCTGGCGTCCACAACATTTTTCATGTATCTATGTTGAGGAAGTGTGGGTCAGACATCATTCTTATTATTGATTGGCAGTTGCTGGAGGTTCGTGAAAACGCTTCTTACATTGGGCAGCCAGTTCGTATCCTTGATCGGAAGGAGAAGTTCCTCCGAACCAAGGTCATCTCCTTGGTGAAGGTATAGTGGGGACACCATTCTGTTGATGAGGCGTCTTGGGAGTGCGAGGCCGAGATTCGCGAGCACAATCCCCATCTCTTTGATGATTGATTATATGTTGTATCTTGTATGCTGTCTCAAATTTTATATGATGATGCTATGTTTCCTCTTCCTTATGAGTTATGTCTAGTTGCGATGACTTTGTAAATTTCAAGGATGAAATTTTTATTAGGAGAGGAGAGTTGTAAGACCCGTATCCTAAACCATACCGTTCCTTAGGCTTTTGCAGTCCTCCCAGTCGAATTCCAGCTACCCGCAACCTGTAATCGGCGTTTGCTAGCAACCCTAAGTCGCATCCTGAAGATCTATATCGGTTCGACTCGAAACTTATACCCTAGCGACCGCACCGTTACCGCGTCTCGCGAGCTGATGCGATACCTGGGCCAAAAGATGTGAGCCAATGTTCATTTCGAGGAATATGTCGTGCGTGCGAATTCTAAGAGAATCTTTACAACCTATCCCATCAATCAATCAATTAATCAAGTCAAGTACACACCCTATCATAAGTACAAGTAACCCATCCCCTCTTTCCTAAGTCAACTCTCATGTCACTCACACCCATCCCTCTCTCCTTACATCACCCATCACTCCATCTCTTTTCATCCCATCATTTCTCTCTCTCTCTCTCTCTCTCTCTCATTTCTCTCTTCACTCTCAAGCTCTCAAGGAGAGCATCCAACATCCAAGCTTCCCAAGCCTAACCCAAGTGTGGCCCACTTCCCTACCCCAATCTCCCATCTTAGTCGTCCAATCTTCATCATCCTCCATCAAGATCGAAACCAAGGAGCCTATGAGTCCAAGGAGCTAAAGAAGGAGGCCAATAGGTGGGTGATCCACCGTTCATTTTCAATTTGATGGCCCACTTCTAGTGGGACCCACTCGATATATGCATTGCATTTAGTATAGGGAGGGCCCATAGTGACGAGGTCCCTCTCCTTCACACTGTTCTCTCTCTCCCTCTCTCTCTTTCCCTTTTTTTTTAATGATGATATGTGTGTGTGGCCCACCATGATGTATATTTTAATCCATGCCATTCACTAAGCGGGACGCATGCACTGCCCAACCGAGGCCCACCTTGATGTCCACCTGCTGCCCATTTTGGGTAGACCCTGTTACAAGGAAAAACACAAATATTAGCCTCATTCAAAGTAGGTGGGCCACACATGTGGACCCCACCCATGACGCATGCATTTCATTCACTCCATTCACAGTCAAGTGGATGGTGGGCCCACCTTATGTATATGTTTCATATATCCACAATGTCCTTTTTTTTACGTGGGACTATAACGTCTCAGAAAAATTCATACAAAGACCCGAGTACTACCTCAGGCAGAAATCACTCAGGACCAAATCCTTTAGAAATTAGATGAAATTAACTAAGTGCTAAACTAGATTAGCTGTGAAATTAGCTTGAACCACTTTAAATACGAACTGCAAGACCCAAAACATGTAGAATCATTGATGTTACGTTACCCTGAAATTTAGGATCAATCTCTAAACCCAGTTGCTCTTGGGAGCATGTTGAAACTTTGTATCGGACCTGGACCGCGCGTCGAAAGTCTGATTACCGCGAAACCATATGGTTAGGACCACCTTACTAGACTTGACAACCACCTCGGAAATCAACTCCAAATAGTATCCAGAAACGCATAACTTGAACTCGGAGCGAAGTGTGTGAGAAACGCGAATACCTTTCAAAAATGAACTCAGATTTAAGTGATTTGGGTCGTTTGCTTGCGGGCCAAATCTAAGGTTTCAGACCGTTAGAATCAGACCCAAATACACCCTCGGATTAGGGAAATTTTCCAGCACAGGTCCATGTACTCATGGCCCTGATTGAGCGACGATGACCATTAAGCTGAAACTGGTCCTCCACGGTCGATCTGTAAATCCAATCGGATCGAAACCTTAACTTAACCTAGATCCAATGTTAGGGAGCTTAAGTCCGACCGCACACAGAAAAGGAGCCACCAGGAGGACTGAAACAGCCACCTCTTGGCTATAACCCAAGTATACCTTAGCCCTGGGGCCATTTTCATCAGTTATGGGCCTATATAAGGGCTTTAAACAATCTCTCTCTCTCTCTCTCATTCCATACGAATTTAGAAAACCCTAAGAGAGAGAAGAGAGAAAAGAGAAAAAGAAAGTGAGGAGAAGTGAGAGAGAGTGAGTGATAGTCGCAGGGATTTATTCCTGTCATTCCACATGCTTAGCCACCATTCTTGTATTGCTATATGGGCGATTCTGATTTCGTTCTTAGGTAAGAAAACCTAACCCTAATATGTTTTAGGGTTTCAAATAGTGTAAGTGATAAAATAACTAACATATTTCATGCTATAGGTGGCCGTTGTGCCGTATACGAAGACTTAGCATACAAACTGAGTTTGATACTTGTTTATCGGTGAAAGGTGCGGACAATAAATGTTTAGGTTATGGTTTTCAAGGCTTTCAATGTCAGAAATAATTTATGTCTGACTTGATTGCTATCTCACACACTTAGATACGATGTTTTCCGTATATACACATACATGTAACTATGTTGATTTTGAAATGCATTCCATGTGCTTGTTGAAATGTCTGAATGAATGTGGAATTTGGATTTGTACATGTCATGCTTATTGAATGTAAATATATGATGGTTGTACGTGTGACAACTCCTTTGTGAAAGGACTTGTCATAATATGTGTTTTAAACAAATTTATTCCATGTATGTGATATGTTTAGTCTAAGTGCTTGATAAAATGCCTAAATGAGAAATGCTTGTTTACATGTATGTAATGAGGGCGTTGAGATGGGATTCTCAATTCCCTTATCTATGGTTACATTTTCCTTTATGTAATTTATCTCATTACTGTGTAATTTATGGATGAAATGCCTATGTGTGGTAGTATATTGTTATGTGATTGTAGAAATGCTGAAATAAGATTATGTTTAGATTTGGTTGTCATATGTTGTCTTAGCTATTACATGTTAATGCTATTTGCTTGGAGTGTGTTTGGGACTATGGTATAGTCCAGGTAATCGGTAACAGGCCCTAATTTGGTGGCTGAGGTGGCTTCGCCACACAGGACGTGTTCGATGAATCTGAGCTGTACTTTGGTTGTCGACGGTGGTTAGGCCACACGGAGTGCTTACACACATCATGTCAATCCACTTGATATGCGCTCGTACCAGTCGAGCTCGTCAAGTAACCCGATTGACCCGATGTATGTTCACCATGTATGGACGTTACTGTTTGAATCTAAGGTACTAACTTATCAGTGCAAACCCGTTTAACCTTGGTACCTCGATCCGCTAAGACTCATAAGTCGGACATGGTGGTATGGGACACCATGGTCTAGCTGTCGGCCTATGCCCGGGTGACGAGCCCACCCGTAGTGGCCAGTGAGCAACCTAAGCTTGTGAGCCGAATACGGTGGTATGGGACATCGTATTCGAGCTGTCGGCCTACGACTAGGTGACGATCCATTCGTAGTGACCTTGAGCATACTCTAAGACTGCGCTTAGGCAACGAGCCTTTCCATAGCAACTAGAGTATAAGCTAGCCCTGTAATGAGGTGACGAGCCCTTGTAACGACCTAGAACCGCAACATCGTATGAGACTAGCTAGGACTGACGACCCTAGAATGGATCATTATTTGAGAAATGATATAAGAGAGGTACCTTAGCTTCTCAATCCTGCTATTTGAAAAGGTCTAATAAGAACTCGGTAATCAAGCTCATACACCTTATTACATGTGCCTTTGGCGTTGGTGTTGTGCACAGAGGAAGGGGTGCATGCCACGACCGTAAGAGGAAGATCGCAAAGGGAGTGCAGGCGAGGGCATGCATCATTAATATATATCATGTTTGCATTAACCAGAGTACTTAGGGATGTTTGATTGTATTGCTTTATCATTACTGCTTGATTGAATTGATAACATGTTAACCTTTGCCTTATAGCTCCACTGAGTTGATCACTCACTCCCATGTTCTGGGACCGTGCTTAAACACCAACTAGACCCTGCTATAGTTGTAGATGATGGCGATGCTTACGAAGAGGTGCCAGACTTTTATGATGACGAGGAGGAATTCTACTACATGCAGTTATCAGGCGGGTCTATGTAGACCATGTTCTGATTGACGGGGCTTACAAGGATGCTGACTAGATATCATTACACTCGTTATGATTGTATTTTGGAGCACACATGTATATTCATTTTGTACATTTTAGGAGTATACATGTATATATTTAACCTGGTAACATGATCACACTTCGGAGACTTACTACAGTTCATATATCTTATACATCTATTACAATCTTTCGCTTGCGAAATTCAATTGTCTCTGGAGTATGATATGTTGATTTGGTATAATCCCATTCATATTTAATGCACTAATACGGACAACATTTAATCATCATTATTTATGTTGCATAAGTGATGTGTTGGAACTCGAGAGTTGGGCCTATGCTCGACCCCCAATTTTCAGGGCGTTACAGGGACCCACTCACCCACCTTGATGGACGTGCTCTAATCCAACCATTCGTCCAGCGTTCAGGTATGGATGTTGGACCCTATTTATATATATATATGTATATATTATTATATCATATGTATGCATGTATGTGGTGGCCCCACATGGGATCCCACCCTCTGGAGAAGCTGATTGGCTGGCCTACCACACCAGCTATATAGCTAGTGTATTGACGTCACCAAGCTCTGACGGTCCCATCCAGACCGTCCATCTGGACGGTGGCCTGGCCACACACCAGCTATATAGCTGATGACGTCAGCTAGCCCTGTGGGCCCTTCGTGATGTATATGTTTTATCCCAGCCATCCATCATCTGGACGGTGGGTCCCAGCAGTGTGGCTGCTATGCTGGAAAGACGTCAGCAAGTTCTGCGGGTCCAACATGATGTATGTGTTACATCCAAACCGTCCATCCAATTGGTGAGCCCATCTTAAGGCTTAAGATTAAAAATAAGGCAGATCTATCAAGGGGACCACACTGTAGAAAATGGCAGAGGAGTGAACGCCTACTATTGAAACCCTTTTGGGAGGACAGAGGTTTTGGATCAGTATGAAATTTATTTTTCCTCTTAATTCAGGTCTTTGTGACCTTATGAACAGATTGGATGGAAAATAAATGTTATGGTGGCCCTGTGAGGTTTAAATAGTGGAAATCATTGTCTCCACTGTTATTTGTGGTATGGTCCAGATGATCCTCCTATGTGATCCATTTTTTTGGTTAATACACTAAAATGATCTTTAAAAATAGATGAATGGTGTAGATGATGCAGCCCATGTGATGTGCCCCAGTTGCTATATATTGGCCCATTGGTGCGACCCATATAATGCGGCCCATTTGATGTATATTGGCCCATTGGTGCTGCCCATATGATGCGGCCCACTTCATGTATATTGACTCATTGGTGCAGCCCATTTGATGTATATTGGCCCATTGGTGTGACCCATATAATGCGGCCCACTTGATGTATATTGGCCCATTGGTATAGCCTGTGGATGCGGCCCACTTAATGTATGTGAGGCCCAGTCGTTCGGCCCATGTGATGTGGCCCACTTGATGTATATGAGGCCCATTAAGATATATTTGAGGCCCATGGGTTGAGGCCCAATGTTATGTATATAAGGACCATGGGTGAGGCCCGATGAGACGTATGTGAGGCCTTTGTGTGGGGCCAAATGTGCTGTATATGAGGCCCATTACGATGTGAGATTCCACCATGATGTATGTAATGATGTTTATGGCGGCTATGTCTTGCGAGTAATGATGGTTTAACGTCCACATTGTAAAGGCAATGATGGTTAAATGTTCGCTTTGTAACTCTCTCTAGGGCCCATTGTTAGGCCCATACTTGTTATGTATAGGCCGTCTAGGCCTATCTTCGTTATGAAGATAGTTCATTACTATATAACATGCTTAGTATAACTCTATGATTCATGCCCATATGCATCATATGTATGCTTGATATGAGGAGTGACTGATCATAGCATATGTCATTGGGTGGATTGTTTAAGAGACTCCCTGATAGAAGTTACTCACATGAGTGCACGGTACGCGCAGGATTTGTTGCATGACTGATAGTGTGATTCATACATCTCGCATCTTTATGACATGATTACTATACACCCTAGCAACATCAGGCATATCATGGATGGCAGGATCAGATACCGAAAATACTGTTATTATTATCGGGGCACCATAGATGTCCCTGAGTGAAAATCCTTAAACCTGATAGTACCAGAGGATGACTCCAATGTCAAGACCAAGTGGATACATGAGCGCACAAGGGCCGAATACCAAGAGGCCCTGTCTCCCATTGTGTCGTGGTCAATTGGAAGGGGGTGAGGCCTTACCTGCCCAAGGGTAAGGGGCATTGCTAGGCTGAGTATGACCATCTCGTAAATGGGTCCGCTATCGACATGCCGGATATGTATTGGTAGGCTATTAGCTAGGCGGATAGTGAGGTTTCTTACGCTCACTTGGACTACGCGCATGAGAAAGGGGCAGTGTCATTTAGAGTGTACTAAACTCCGGTGATTATCCAGCATAAGAACTGTACTGATATTTAATATTCTAGTGATGTGCTACATTGATATGTGGATTTGGATGAGGACAAGTATGCATCTCGCATGGCATGGCCTTGGTATGGCCGACATCATTCACGCCTTACATCGCATGGTCTTGATATGGCCGATAGCATTCATGCCTTGCATCTCATAACCTTGGTACGACGGATAATATTCATGGATTCACCAGCATATTCCGCATTACTCTGATATTGCATTCTGAGCACGCTTATTTTGTGCACACACTTACACCACCCTCTAAGCTTTCTATAAGCTTATGCACGATTGATGCGTGCAGGTGACGTCAGGACGCAGTCATAGCTTAGTCGCAACAAGAGCGTGCAGTCAAGCTTCAGGAGTTTCCATTATTATTATCATTGTGTTTTCCCTTCATGCGCATTGTACCTTAAAATTTTTTATCATAGTAGATTTTGTGATGGTGTCTTGGTTATTGTTCGTGGGTTATGCTTATTACAAATCAAATTCATATTAAAAATCCTCCTTGTAGGATCCCAGGATCAGAACCTAGTATGGGTGCTGGGAACTAAGAATGGAGTACTAAGGAGGCTGTCGGCGCCCGAATTCGGTGACCAAGAATTTTATGAGCCCAGTTTCCGAGTTTGGGGCGTGACATCAATTCTCTTCCTCCAGCACTTAGTTTTCTTGGATCTTTGGCATGTAAATTCTTCAATCTTGGTCTCCTAAGATCCATCTTTGACTTTAGTGTGAGAGTTAAATCTATGCTTTTAAGCATCCTTTTCAATTCAAGTTCTTAAATTCACCTTACAACACAAATATGATTAAAATAGAACATTAAGCATTATCATGTTCATAAAACCAAGTAATAAATGGGGTCCAATATATAATGTTTGACCCTCAACATGAGTGTTAGTTCGTGAACGTTAGATGGCATCATAAGAGAGAGTGTTGTGGTGAGTGGCATGCATCATGTCATTAAACCATGCATTGCGTTAACCAGAGTATCTATGGTTCTGTGAATGTATGTTTTTCACTGAATTTACTCTTGTGTATGATAATTTGTGTAACTTATTATTAATGGTACCACTGAGTTAGCTACTCAATCCCACTCTGGGACGGTGTTTTAAAACACCAACCAGAACCTATCATTGATGCAGGGACGATGGAGTTGGATGCGCTGGACAATACCGGTGTGGACGATGAGGAGGAGCGAGTGTACTTCCAGACCTTTGGCGGGTCTTTCTAGTACTGATTTGGCAATCGCAGGGTATGGGTCAAGGCCCCAGTCACTTTGGGACATATGTATGGGTGGGACTAGTTTCCTGTTTGGATATTTTTAGATTTGTGGTTTGGATATTCTTATATTTAGTGGCACTTGATACTGCTTTATGACTTACTTATGCTTCATGCCTTGCTAAACTCTCAATTGCTTATGAGATCATCCAAATGTAATTAAAATCTGAAGCCCATTAGGGCACACGTGGCACCTGAAAATTCGGGAGCCGAGTTCCTACTCGACCCCTGAAATTCGAGGTGTTACATATCCATTACCGGTGCTTAATGGGCACTTCTCCTGTCATGCATTGGTTGATGTGGCATGCGGAAAGGTACCCTTAGCAATCTGTTAGTGATTGCTCATGTTGTTCCTAGTAAGATGACTAGCTCATATGCAGAGGGTGCCCCTTACAGGATGATTGGGTAGAAGTTGGAGGGTGCGCCTTCCAATACCACTAGCTCATATGACTGATAAGGAGTGTTCCTTCCTTGGAGGAATACTAACTCAACTGATGGGAGAGGAGCATGGGGTGATCCTTGTAAGACCAGTGGTGCGTTTGAGCAGTCTCCTGATATGGCATGGATAGACCGTAGAGGACTAAAGAAGTGATTGATGTTTTCCCTCTTGAGGACGTTGACTATTGGACCTCGTGATGAGCTAGGGTCCGATAGATGCTATGGCATAGGATTCTAAAGGATATCCGTGGGAGCCACTAGCGCAGTCTAATGGGTTGAGATAGAGATCTTTTGACTATCAATAAGATCTTAGATTATATGCCTTAGAGAGAAGCTTCTCTCTGTCAAATGACCTCGACCTAGATGGAATTTGTAGTACCTATTCTCATTGTAGTTCACCGGCAAAGGATTTGGAGATGGTCTTGGCTGCAGAGGAGTGAGGAGTTATTTCTGCACTAATTTTGCCATGATCTAACCGTACGTTTGTGTGAGTGGAGAGAATCTCTTGAATTCCATGTTCACCTGTCGATTATGATGGGGGTAGTAGATGTTTCCCCTAAACTGTTGTTGTTGCTGCTGCTGAGTTTGTGGTTGTGGATTTTTCCATGGTGAAGGTGGTTAATACCTCTGTTGTTGATGTTGAGGACGGTACTACTAGTGCTCTTTTCAACCCTGGTGAGGTGCATGCTGGGTACCCTGAGTTATAACAATAATGTTGGCTTAAACAACATCGTTGCCGTTCCCATTTCCTATGGGTCTTTCCTCGACCTTATTTCATTTGGCTAGAGTAGCCTGATGAGGCCATGGGGAGATTTTTCATGCACGTATTCCTACTTCCACTTGCTCTCCAGCACGGATGAGTAGAGCAAAGCTCGCATAGGGACGCAAGATCAGATACCCAGAGATGCCCGAATTTGTGGAATGTACAATCATGGAGATTTTCTCCTCATCGTCGATTGGAGTGTACATTCTGGCAGCCATCTCTCGTCATCACCTTGCATATGCTGATAGCATTTCGTTGCCTTTCTATATTAAGGCTACCAAGTCTGCTCTTCTAGGAGCCATGTTGAAGTTATAGGCAAACCTATAAACAAATGCCTGCAATAGCTATTCCCAAGTCTTGATCTGGTTACAATCCAAGGAAGTGTACCAATCCAAAGCATTGCCATTTAAAGATTTTTGAAATAGGCGGATGATCAATCCTTCATTTCCTGCCACTGCATTCAATTCTCCACAAAATACCTTGAGATGTGTCGTAGGACATCCGCTGCCGTCATACCTTTTGAATTTTGGTACATCAAAATTCTGAGGTACTTATGCATCTAGAAAGGGAAATGAGTCTCTGGATTTTGTTGAGGAGAGATCGATCCCGTGCTGTCTCTGTAGATGATTTTGCTTGGTTTGGGGCTACTCACATAACTCCTTTATTTTTGCACGACTCATTTGAGGGATCGATGTTTCTCATGGCAAGGCCCATTTCGCTTTTTCGGCATAGTGATCGATTTCTTTGATCATATGGCTCCCGTTAGGGGGAGCTTGTTGAAATTTAATTGTATTTCCATGTGCGGGGAATTGAAATTGAAAAGCACTCCCGGTCGGGGGAGGTTAAGATACTGAGAACCGATCCCCTTGTTGGGTGTTCGCCATGTTTCGTTGATCAAATTGGGCTTGACATTAACCCCCATTGTGGGCATTCGTTAGTGTTGCTTCAGGGATTCTGTACGAGGAAGCTGCTGCTCAAAGCTAACTTGAAATCCCTGTTATGGGATGTGTTGGAAATTGATTAGAGATCCTGTTTGTAGAATTAGTTTGAAACTAAATTGGAAATTGATTGGAAGT
Source organism: Magnolia changhungtana (assembly GCA_030180095.1). NCBI lineage: Eukaryota > Viridiplantae > Streptophyta > Magnoliopsida > Magnoliales > Magnoliaceae > Magnolia > Magnolia changhungtana. The sequence goes on from JASAUF010000638.1 coordinate 2,147,593, forward strand.
GCTAGTTGCGAGATTGGTTTGAAACTATGCTGGAAATTGATGGGACGCCTCGGCTGCGATGAAATTGACTGGGATCCTGTTTGTAGGACTGGTTTAAAATTGAACTGGAAATTGATGGGACTCCTCGGCTGTAAAGCTATCCTAAAATTGACTAGGGATCCTGTTTGGAGGATCAGTTTGCAATTGATTGTATGTCCCAGTTGTAAGATGTACTAAAAGTTGATTGGAAGCCTCGGCTACAAGGCTGTTTGGAATTGGTTGGGAATCCCGGTTGTGGGATTGTTATGAGATTAACTCCTAGCAACAGGAGGGTATTGAAAGAAGTGCCCCATGGCTGAGGGTTGCGCTGGCTAGTTTCGGTGATCCTGTGCAAAGTCTGACGGTTGTGCTTGATTTGAATTGGAGGCTGGAAAGAGCTTGCAAGCTACTTGTTGTTGTTGTTGAACTGGACCAACTTGATTATTGGCTGCGATAACTTATGCTTGCATGAATTACCAAAACATATCTTGCAATACTTTTATACCTTGTATCAATTCCTAGATGTAGGCCATTGGCACGGCTTCCACTTGTTGTGGCTATGTAGGCTGTGCTTATGTAAGATTGAGAGCATTGAAGAGTTGAACATCTTTCTCATGATGATCCATTGTTGCATGAGATCTGATATGAATTATACTGAGATAAGGAAGACTTTTTCGAGAATGTCTGACTCGTGGAGGCGCAATTTTTTATTTCTTTTATTATCAATGCAGATGTAGATGTGTTAGAACTGGTATTCTTTAGGAATCTGTAAGATCTTGTTTTTCAAGTTGGGTCATGACTAATGTGACTATTTACTCCCCAACAGAGTCATCATTCTGTGGAATTTGAGGGAGAGGATTCCCCTAAGGTATGGGAGATCTACTCTCTTCTTTTGCATCTAGTTGCCTCGCTCGAGGGCTTTCATGAATGAGGGTAAAAGTGTTATATTTTACCAGAGTCGCCACTAACTAATTATTACGATTTTAAAGTTGGTTAAAGCCCGTAAAAATTCTTAAGCTTGAGAACACGAAGGTCCTTAACCCTAAGATGACTCATGAATTTACATTCCAGAGATTCTAAGTAGGGGATCGCAGTTACAGAGAGGGAAGGTGTTAGGCACCCACTCTACCTATATGGATGTATGGTTTTTACTTCACAAGATCTAACTAATTTCTAAAGAATAAGAGTAGTTCTCACATGTAAAAAGTGTAATGCAATGTAATGTTACTAGTGATTCATTGCTTTGAATTCTCATGGACAAGATCCGACTATATCGGCAAGCCACAAAACATACATTCGAAATGATCAAATGTAGGGTGGAAGTATAGATGCTTGATATTGATGCTTATGATAAAACAACGACCAACCGACTAAGGTTTCTGGTGGACCTTCTGTGATTATATCAACAAGTCTCAGATCATATGACCGACAGTTAGATACGATAGAAAGCAGTGGAATGCAATGTATATGCTAAAACGACGTCTAACTAGCTAAGGTTTATAATGGGCAAGATCCGATTATATCAGCAAGCCACAGAGCATAGGCCCGCTAGTTAGATGCGATAAAAATGATGCAAATACACTATAATGCTGATGTATATGTAGAGCAAGGGGGTTGAGAAGGGAATGAATGTTGTACGATGCTGATGCACTAGTTTGATGAAATTGATAGAGGTTTGAGTGGTAGGATAAACAATAGTATTGCAAGGCTTGATTGAGTGGTTTAGATTTGAACTTAGGTAACTTAGGAAGCTTGGACTTTGGCTAGGCTAGGCTAGTCCAGGGTTGGGCCCTCTCTCTCTCTCTCTCTCTCTCTCTCTCTCTCTCTCTCTCTCTCTCTCATTCTCACTCTCCTTAATGGAAGGATGGCTAAAGCTAAGGGATGCTTTGTGTGGGTGTTCTCTGATGAGAAGGGATTGGTGTGTGCAAAATGAGAAGGGGATGAGGATTATTTATAGTCTCCCAATTTGGTTTTCTTATAATTCATGGTGATCTTAGGAGAAAAATATGGTTGAATGGTTGAGATTGAAGATTGCTAAATGACATCTTCTCATGGGTTGGATGAGGTGGTAAAAGTGAATTTTGGGTAAGGAGACGGGCATCGAAGTAAATGCACCTCAATCACACACTTAAGGTTCGAAAAGTGAGTAATCTACATGCTTGAGGGACGCTACCTAAAATAGGGGGAGTGCCACATGGCTGGTGGCAACTTGGCTACCATCGGTCCCTACTTGGACTCCTTGCTTTGGTAGGAAATATCCTCCAAGCATGTGAAGGCTTCGCTGTGAGGGTTACTGTTTGGTTTTGGGCTTGAGTTCGGGCTTGATTTTGAGCTTGACTAGGTGAGTTGATTAGGTTATGGGTTTGGGTAGGCTGACCAGGCGAGTTGACACACCGATTTGACTCAGGGTTTAAGGTTAGGCTGACCAAGTTAATTGAGTTGACTAGGTTGAATGGGCTGAGTCGAGGATTTAAGACTGGGGTTCCTAGGGTTTAGGTTTTTAGGGTTAGGGTTTAGGACTGGAGTTCATTTGTTCATCCGTCCTTTAAAACTCTTTCAACTTATCGACCTGAGTTGGGGTGTCTGCCCGTGCATATCACACTTGACTGAATTCTGCATTCACGAGAATAGGAGAACTTTGCGGCATCAACACACCAAACATGTCGGCACACCACGCAATCCACTTCTGTCCATTCATGGGTGGGACGAATGATTGAAAAACCTTTTATTTTTGGTGCAGATTAGGCACTACCCCACCTGTCCGGAGCTTGGGACCACTGGAGCCTCCAAGGGCCACCGAGGGGCCACTATGTACGACTTTTATCCACAATGTCGGTCCATTTTTCCACGTCATTTTGGATTATGATCTAAAAAAATAGTGAAGATCTAAGGCTCAAGTGGGACACACATAACTAATTCCTACCGTTGAAAAATTCTTAGGGACCATAGAAGTTTTGGAATAAGCTGATATTTGTTTTTTCACCTTATCCGGGCGTCTATGACCGCATCAACAGGTTGGATGGTAAAAATGTGACATACTTGACCCTAAGAAGGTTTCAAAGGTGGGAGTCCTTAGCACCGCTGCTTCGTGAGGTGTAGTCCACTCGAGCTTTGGATCTGTCTTATTTTCGTCCACTACTCTAAAATGATACGGAAAAATGGATGGACGGTTGAAAAAAGTCAGAAATTACGGTGGCCCCTCAGCGTTCCTCGGAGCCTCCGCCTGTCCCGAGCTCCGTACGGGCGGGGACAGTACGTAATCCGCGCCCCATATTTTTGCATGGATACGGTAGGCAACTGAAAGAAACATGCAAGCTCGTGGGGCTGCCATGTTTTGTACGTAAATCTACACCGTCCATTAGGTAAGAAGCCGTATTTGAACCGTGCCTATAAAAGATCATCCCAATAAAATATCTGAAACAGGCATTATTTGAACTATACGAGCAAAATATTATCCCGATAAAAGCTCTAACGGCCCGCATCCATCCTCATCATTCATCCCTGGAGTACCCCCGAGTTGTGGATCTTTCCAATGTACTAGAATCGATAACAGACTCTGATGGAGTGGATCTTACGTATTCAAGACAGTGGACCGCAGTTGAGGATTATGGTTCATTGGGTTGCGTGACCTGTAGTTCGTCTTCAAAGTACTCCATCGTGGTGGGAAGAGGATTGGCTGGTGTAACACATACCAACTATATAGCTGCAGCAGGTACGTGTCGTGTGAAGACGAGCACTGATGCTCATCGAGCTCCGAGTTGTACAATCGGTTCAAAGGCAATCAAAGTTACATGGCCTCACAATGATGTATTTATTATATTGCACCATTTATATATTTGTAGAGATCATTTTAAAGAATTATCTAAAAAAATAATCATATCCAGAGATCATCTACACCACACCACAAATAGTAGCAGAGATAATGATTTTCATCGTTAAATAATTCATAAGGCCCACCATAACGTTTATTTTCTATCCAATATGTTCATAACGTTACAAAGACCTGAATGAAGAGGAAAAACAAATTTCGTATTGATCCAAAACTTCCGTGACTCCAAAAAGGATTTCAATGGTAGACGTTCAATCCCCCACTGCTTTTTGCAGTGTGGTCCATTTGATAGTTATATTTGTCTTATTTTTCGTCTCAAGCCTGAAGATGAGCTCGCCAAATGGATGAACGGTTTGGATATAACACATACCCTATGATCAGACCCACAGAAATTGCTGACATCAATACAGTAGCTATATAGTTGGTGTGAAGTACACCAGCCAATCCACTTCCATCTTGGTGGGAGAGCACGAACAGCAGACCCATTCATCTGTAGACATGTTGATGTTGAATTTGGTGCACTTAGGGGCACCGGGCAAATGTGGGAATCGGTTTGGTGCCATCATGGGAAGCGGATTGGCTGGTGTAGATCTGATCATGAGGTATGTGTTATATCCAAACTGTCCATCCATTTAACAAGCTCATCTTAAGGCTTGAGAAGAAAAATAAGACAAATTTAACTATCAAGTGGACCACACTGCAAAAATCCACAGGGGATTTAACGTCTACCATTGAAAACGTTTTGGGGTCACAGAAGTTTTATATCAATATGAAATTTGTTTTTACTCTTAATTCAATTCTTCGTGACCTTATGAACAAAATGGATGGAAAATAAACGTTATGGTGGGCCCTATGAATTGTTTAACGGTGAAAATCATTATCTCTGTCGCTATTTGTGGTGTGGTCCATATGATCTTTGGATATGATTCATTTTTTGGATAATGCTCTAAAATGATCTCTAAAAATAGATGAACGGTGTAGATATAATAAATACATCACTATGGGGCCTATGTAACTTTGATCTCCTTTGAACCGTTTGTACAACTCGGAGCTCGAGGAGCATCAGTGCTCGTCTTCGCACGACACGTACCTACAACAACTACATAGCTAGTGTGTGGTACACCAACCAATCCGCTTCTGCCATCATGAGGTATGGGTTATATCCAAACCATTCGTCCACTTGGTGGGCCAGTCCTACTGCTTGATCTGAAAAATAAGACAAACCATGTAAAAAGTAGTGGGGATTGAACTCTTGCCATTGAACCCTTCGCGCTCGCGGGGTCACAGAAATTTTGGATCAATATTTTTCTCTCTTCATCCATGTTGAATCGAAATTAAACGTTAGGGGGGAAATAGACCGACCTACTATTAATAGGCCAGGTCAGCAAACAAACATCCACAAGTGCGATCCCGTGGTCCGACCTCCATCTCCTCGACCAAATATGAAGAAAGGCCAATCTCGATCTCTAAGCACAAGTCCGACCTCGACCTTTGAGCACAAGGTCGAGACAGTTATTAATCAACCACGATTTGGAAGAGCTGACCTCTGAGTATAAGGCTGACCTGACCTCTATCAGGTCTGTCCACATTCTCAACCTAAGATCATGGAAACTGACTCCTACACAGATCATCCTGAGATTCTAGCCAAGAATCTAGAATGATCCACCGCACAAGGACTCTAAATCCTACTATAACCCGTTCTTGCTAAAATAGGGAAAGACGCTCTTTATGACACCGCCTCTCGCCAGCTATAAATGAGAAATCCCTCAAAGGTGAAAGGTACACACAATTTCTAGCCCTAAACCCTCAATACTCAACTAGACCCAGATCTTTTTTCTGACTTAGGCATCGGAGGGTCCCCTACACGAGCCAGAGTCTTCCTTATTTATCCTTTGTGCAAGTTTGCCGATCCAAGGAAGGCTAATCGAATTTGTGCATCAACAGTTTGACGCCGTCTGTAGGAATGACATTGAAAGTCGTTCTCATCCATGTACTGCCGGGACAAAATGCCAGCCATCGGGATTCCTCTTCTCAGTTGTAGGCTGATTCCGCTCCTATAGGATTGGTGCAGCAGTCCCGAAGTCGAGGAGGACAACTTGTCTCCCTCGAGCAACAGGTTAAGATGTTGAACAATAACATGAATTCTACGAAGCAGCTATTGGAACACCTGCATCTCCGCCCCACATAAGGGGACAGGCCAGTAGTAGGACCAGTGATCCGAGAGCTCCCCGAACCATCCAATGCACCCGCTGTTTTCCGCAAGAGTCAGTAGCTCAGAACGTCAAGGCCGGTTCCTTCTAACGCATCTGGCACCGCAACACTGGCAGGCTCCAATTTCCATCATGAGTTGGATAGAAAGAAGCGTGACAAGGCGCCCAAGGCAGCCGTTGAGGCCATAGCTGAAAGCGGCGACCGCTAAGAAGCCGAGCTCAATAACCAGCAAGGTCAATTTGGTGACATGTGGCAAGCTTACCGATCAAATATCCTGACCCTCGGTAAGTCGACGTCGGTGGAGGCAATACTAGAAGAAATCAAACCTCTATTTGCTGCCGACATCATGCATGTGAAACTCCCGTCAAGGTTTTGTATGCCTCAAATTGCCTCGTACTTCGGAATCACCGATCCTGCTAAGCACTTAGAATCCTTCAAGGCTTGGATGGAATTACACGGTGCATCAACCACGGCCATGTGCCACGCATTTTTATTAACCCTGATAGGAGTAGCTCGGAAGCGGTTCCGACAACTGAAGCCACAACCAATTAGTTCTTTCACACAACTCAGCAAAGCCTTCATCACCAACTTTAATGGGGGGAAAGAAAGCCTCAACCGGCTTCCCACCTCCTCTATATCATTCAGAAAGAAGGTTAGCTGCTCAAGGACTACATTAAGCGTTTCAACCTGGAAACGATGCAAGTGCAAGCACATTCGGAGGAAATAGCTCTGATTGCCATGATGTGAGGTCTAAGAGAAGGAAGGTTTCTCTTTTCGTTCAATAAAAGTCCTCCTATGACGATGGCTGACCTCCTCAACAGATCCCAGAAATACTTTAATGCCGAGGATGTCGCCTGCCTGCAGAGGGCGGCTCAGCACAAGGTGTAAATGTTATTCTGTCTAGCTCTTATGATTGTCAAATTTTGTAGTGCCAAAATTTCTTGAAATCTATATCTTGTGTAGCTCATCTTCATATTCAAGATCAACCAATTCAAGTACAAGAACAAAGGTCTTTACATTAAGAACTTCAAGTGCAAGAATAAAAGATTCAAGTACATCATCATGTGATAAATCAAGCTTTCAAACTTCAACTATGTCAAGATAATGTGCTTTACTTTAGAACTCAAAGCTCAAGGTGAAATACAAGTCACAAGTACTTCAAGTTCAAGCTTCAAAGTACGTCAAGATGTCAAGCTTCATGTACTTCAAGATCAACTATCAACCAAAGCGAATGATGATTCAATGTTCAAATATCACTTATAAAGTATGAATGACCCTAGATTGACCATATGTTAGGTCATTTTGATTGCATACTTAAATTGGATCATTATATAATTTTATAAACTTTTTCTCGACTAGTATTAGCCTATGTTCGACTAGTCTTAGTACTAGCTCGACCAATCCAAGAATTTCCTTGACCAGTCCAAGGTTTGTTATTAATTTTCAAGTTTTTTGTTGGACCCTCGACTAGTCCTGTGTTGAGAAGTGGAGCCACATGCGCGGATTTCGTGTCGCAAGTCCTTTCGCAACTGGGATGCGAAAGGAGTTTCGCAGATTTCGTGTCGCAAGTCCTTTCGCAACTGGGATGCGAAAGGAGTTTCGCGGATTTTGTGTCACAAGTCCTTTCGCAACTGGGATGCGAAAGGGAAGTTGCCAAAACTATAAATTGGGGTCCCTAGGGCTATTCTAGGGTTAAAGGTGAATATTAGGAAATTATTCTAAGGTGTGGCCAAGGGATTTTCTCTATATACTTCCAAGGGAGAGGTTAGTATATTTCCTTGTAATCTTCGTTTCTCTTCATAGTGGAATTTTGCATCCGTGGTTTGTTACCCTAGTTTGGGGTTTTTCCACATATATCTTATGTTGTGGTTTGTTTGAATGCTTTTATTCCTTTCTAGTCTATATTTCTTCCTGTTTATCATTTGTGGGTGAGGCCTAAGATTGGATCTAGGCTCACTGCGTTGTTGGCGTGCTGTGCAACAACTGGTATCAGAGCTATTGATTTAGTTCTATTGGGAGCAATGGGGGAAGATGGAAAAACAAGAATTGAGAAGTTTGATGGTTCAAACTTTGCCTTCTGGAAGATGCAGATGGAGGATTATCTGTATCAGAAGGACCTCTATATTCCTCTAGGAGGAAAAGAGAAGAAACCAGAAAAGATGACAGGTGATGAATGATTTTTACTGGATAGGAAGGCTTTAAGAATGATCCGACTCTCTTTGTCTAAGAGCATCGCCTTCAATATATCCAAAGTAAAAATGACAAAAGAATTAATGGAAGCCCTAGCCACCATGTATGAAAAGCTCTCAGCATCCAACAAGGTCCATCTTATGAAACAACTATTCAACATGAAGATGTCAGATGGTGGGAGCATGGTAAAACATTTAAACAAGTTCAATACAGTCACGAGCCAGTTGGAATCCGTTGGCATTGCTTTTGAGGATGAGGTCAGGGCATTATTGATCTTATCCAGTTTGCCAAACAGTTGGGATGGTTTGGTGATTGCTGTGAGAAATTCTTCAAGGTCGACAAAGTTAAAATTTGATGATGTGGCCAGTCTAATTCTCAGCAAAGAATCTAGAAGGAAGGCATCAGGAGTTTTAGGGGACTCAGGGAATGCTCTAAACGTTGAAGGAAGAGAAAGATCGTTGAACAAAGGAGGCAATAAACACGGACGTTCTAAGTCGAGGAAGAAGTCCAAGGGACCGAAAGACAAAGACAGGTGTTGGCATTGTGACAAGAAGGGGTACATGAAACGTGATTGCAGGGCGCTCAAGAAACAAGAAGGAAGCTCTCAAGGCGGGAAGGATTTAGTGAATCTGTCTGAGGAGAGCGACACAGAGGCGTTGATCTTGTCTCTTGATGCGAGGAATGAGTCTTGGGTTATAGACTCGGGTGCTTCGTTTCATGCTACTTCGTGTAAGGAAGTTCTGCGTGATTATGTGTCAGGTGACTTTGGGAGAGTCTACCTGGGTGATGATGAGCCATGCAATATTGTTGGAAAGGGGGATGTTCATGTAAATCAGAAAGATGGAACGGTCTTGAAATTGAAGGATGTCAGACATGTACTGAGTTTGAAACGTAATTTGATCTCAGTGGGATAGTTGGTCGATACCGGTTATGTGACGACATTCACCAGTGACTCCTGGAAGATCACAAAAGGTGCCTTGGTAATATCTCGAGCAAAAAGGAAGGTACATTGTACGTGACTTCAGGATCGTATAGTTCACTCGCAGTCGCATCAACTGGAGTGAATGGGCAGTTATGGCATCAGAGGTTGGGACATATGAGTGAGAAAGGGATAAAAGTGCTATTGTCAAAAGGGAAGCTACCAAGGCTGAAGTCTATTGACTTGGAATTCTGCGATGACTGTGTGTATGGCAAGTAGAAGAGGGTAAGCTTCAAGAAGATGGGACGCGCTCCAAAGACAAATCTGTTGGAGCTTGGACACACTGATGTGTGGGGACCAGCACAGGTATTATCTCTTGGTGGCTCACATTATTTTGTTACCTTTATTGATGATGCTAGTAAAAAACTGTGGGTCTACTTCTTAAAACATAAATCTGATGTATTTGATGTATTTAAGAAGTGGAAAGTTATGGTAGAAAATGGGACAGGTAAAACAGTAAAGTGTCTCAGATCTAACAATGGGGGAGAGTATTGTGATAAGAGGTTTGAGGAGTATTGTGCAGCAAATAGAATCAAACATCAGAAAATGATTCCAGGGACGCCACAGCAGAATGGTGTGGCTGAGCGCATTGACAGGACCATCCTTGAGCGCGCCAGGAACATGAGGTTACATGCAGGGTTGCCCAAGACCTTTTGGGCAGATGCTGTGAATACTGCCGCATATCTCATCAATAGAAATCCTTCAGCACCATTGGATGGTGGGCTACTAGAAGAAGCGTGGACTGGGAAGGAAGTGAACCTTGCACATCTCAGAGTGTTTGGTTGCACTTCATATGTTCACATTGATGTAGAGCACAGAAACAAGCTGGATGCGAAGTCCAGGAGGTGCACGTTAAAGGCTACATGCAGCATAATTTTGGCTACAGGTTTTGGGATGCAAAAAACAGGAAAATCATCAAAAGCAAGGACGTAGTCTTCAATGAAAAAGTGATGCATAAGGACAGTGTGTAGGAAAATAAGGTCGAGAAAAAGGAATTAGTAGAGTTGGAAGAGTTACCGGATATGGGTGTTATAGCGCCACAGGATGAGGCAGAGCCACATACACCGGTTGTGAGGAGGTCTACTCGGGAGAGGAGACCCACGGTCCGATACTCACCCTCCTTACATTATCTACTACTGACAGATATTGGTGAACCAGAGTGTTTTGAAGAGGCATTACAGTCAGATATACGGGTTAAGTGGGAGCAGGCCATGGATGATGAGATGAACTCTCTAGAGTCTAATCGTACATGGGAGCTAGTCACTTTACCTAAGGGTAAGAAAGCTCTTCATAACAAGTGGGTTTACAGACTGAAGGAGAAGCACGATGGTTTGAAACAGTACAAGGCTAGATTGGTTGTGAAAGGGTTTCAACAAAAGGCAGGTATCGATTTCACTGAAATATTTTCACCGGTAGTGAAAATGTCTACGATTCGCATGGTCTTGAGTATAGTGGCTTCATAGGACTTACATCTAGAACAGCTAGATGTTAAGACAGCCTTTCTTCATGGGGACCTTGAAGAAGAGATATATATATATGCATCAGCCAATAGGATAAGTGGCACCAGATAATGAGAACAAGGTGTGCAGACTAAAGAAGAGTCTATATGGCCTGAAGCAGGCCCCAAGGCAGTGGTACAAGAAGTTCGACAGTTTCATGTCGAGAAACGGTTTTAGGAGATGTCATGCATACCACTGTTGTTACTTGAAGAAGTTTGATACGTCTTACATCATCCTTCTTCTGTACGTTGATGATATACTTGTGGCCGGTTCAAGCATGACGGACATCTCAGATCTCAAAAGACGATTGTCTAGAGAATTTGCCATGAAGGATTTATGAGAAAACAAATCCTAGGCATGAGGATAAAGCGTGACAGGGAAAACAAGAAATTAGTTTTGTCACAGGCAGAGTACATAGCCAAAGTACTTGATCGATTCAATATGGGAGGTGCTAAGCCGGTTAGCACTCCATTAGCCAACCACTTCAAGCTATCGAAGGAGCAAGGTGCAAAGATACGGGAGGAACAGGAGTACATGGCTAAAGTTCCATACGCGTCAGCTATTGGGAGTCTCATGTATGCTATGGTGAGCACGAGGCTAGACATTGCTCAAGCAGTGAGAGTTATTAGCAGGTTCATGAACAACCCTAAAAAGGAACATTGAGAAGCTGTGAAGTGGATTCTTAGGTGTAACGCCCTGAAAATCGGGGGTCGAGCATAAACTCAACTCCCGAGTTCCAATGCATCACTTATGCAACAAAATGAATGATGATTGAATGTGATCGGTATTAGTGCAATGAACATGAGTGAGATTAAGCCAAAACAGCATATCATACTCCAGAGACAGATAAATTTGCAAGCGAAAGACTGTGATAGATAGATAAAATATATAAACTGTGGTGGGTCTCCAGAGTGTGATAAAGTTACCAGGTTAAATAATTACAAGTATGATTTTAAATTATACCAAGTTATATAGTGTGATCTAGTCAACATCCCTGTAGCCCCGACAATCAAGGCACGGCTCTCACGAAGCCGCCAGAAAACAACATATACGAGGAAGCATTCTCGTCGTCATAGAAGTTCGGCTCCGCCTCAGAAGTAGCGTCGCCATCTGCAATCAGACAAAGTCTGGTGGGTGTTCGGAACACCGTCCCGTATCGTGGGAGTGAGTGATCAACTCAGTGGAACAATAAAGCATAGGTTAACATGTTATAAATTCAGTCAAGCAGTAATGATAAAGCAGTACAATCAAACAATTTTAACTACTCTTATTTAATGCAAGTATGAAATGACATGATGTATGCCCTTGCCAAACCACCCTCATGCGACATCATCTTACGTTCACGAATGCGTCCATCCCTCAGTGCTCCACATCTACCAGGCACATGCAGTGCGATGATGAGCATGATTACCGAGTAATTATTAGTTCATTTCAAACAGCAGTATTGGAAAACTAAGGTACCTTCCTTGTATCATTCCCAAACATGATCCATTCTAGGGTCGTCAGTCCTAGTTAATCTCATACGATATTATGGTTTGAGAGGCATAGCGAAGGCATCACAAAGGGCTCGTCACTGTCGGACGGATACGAGATCTCACCGTATGCGGCTCAATTGCTGACCGTCAGCTCGAGTACAGGTCTCACCGTACTCGGCTCAATCACTAGCCGTCAGCTCGAATACAGGTCTCACCGTACTTGGCTCAACTCATACTCTAGTTGCTGTGAAAGACTCGTCGCCAATCACAGACCTTTAAGTATACTCGAAGATACTACAGAGGACTCGTCGCCCGTCAGCACGAGTACTGGTCTCACCGTACTCGGCTCTCGCCGTAAGTATCGACAGCTCGAATACAGTGTCCCATACCACCGTATTCGACTCACAAGTTTGGGTTACTCAATGGTCACTACGGGGAGGCACATGGCCCCAGCATAGGCCGACAGCTCGGCCACGGTGTCCCATACCACCATGTCCGGCTCATGAGTCTTAGCGGATCGAGGTACCATGGTTAACGGATTGCCACTGGTAAGTTTGGTACCCTAGGTTCAAACAGTAATGACCAGACATAGTGAACACACATTCGACATATCGGGTTAATTGACGAGCCTGACTAACTCGAGCGCACAACAAGTTGGGCGATATGAAGCGCAAAAGCACTCCGTGTGGCCAACCACTATCGCCAACCGAAGTACGACTCGGGTTCGTCAGACACATCCATTGTGGCGACATGAATCTCAGCCACAATCTCAAGTCTGGTACCGAATGTTTGGACTATAGACATAGTCCCAAACTCAAACAGTTCTCATCAATAGCATGTGGAGTTAAGCATGATAAACAAAGTAACACAAACATACTAGGAGGCATGTCATAAAGCATGTTATAAAGCATGATATAAAGCATGTTATAAAGCATGATATAAAGCATGTTATAAAGCATGTAATAGAGCACTATACAGATAGGGATACAAATACATATACATCATATGTGAGTGGTTGTAGTAAACAACCACATGGAGGAAATCCTACATGTCTCTAAGGTAGTCGAGAATTCCATCTCAGCACCGACCTACGGTGCAAACATCCAAGCATTTACTCTCACAAGCATTTACACAAACACTTGGAGTACGCTATTTCAACATACATGACGTATATTAGTAAAACATGTATCAGGGCTATTCTTTCGTTAAGCTAGCATTTTATCCGCGTATATCGTAATCATACAGCAAATAATCATGACAATTGCGTTTCCAAAATTTACACGTATACGGTATTTCTAGAATACACAATTTCAACATACGTAGTATTTACAAGCGAACATGTATTACGGCGATTCTTTTCGCCAAGAAATTAATTTATACGCACATAATATATTTATACAACAATTAATCATGACAAACACATCGCTAAAATATACACGTATACGGTACGTCTTACAATACCGTATTTCTACATACATGGTGTATATTAATAAACATGTATTTAGGCGAACCCTTTCGCCAAATGAGTATTTTATCCATACATCATATATCCATATGACAAATAAACATGTCAAATACATTTCCATAAAAAAATACGTATACAGTATTTTATACGAATACCTAGAGTATGTGAAATTCCAAATTCTACAATTCTAATCGAAACAGAAAACGGAAAGCACTTTGTACATGTGCAATTGCATACAGATCATGAATCTACCATTATTAGACATTGAAAGCGTTGAAAACCGCAACCTATACACCTAAAGTCCTCACCTTTTGTCGTAGAATCGTAACGAAGTCGATAGGTTCGCTAAGCTTCCGTATACGGGAGTTTGGCAACCTAGAGAACGAAACAGGTTAGCTATTTCATAACCTACAACCTATACAACTCTAAAACAGGTTAGGGTTAGGGTTTCTTACCTAGAAACGACATCGGAATCGCCGGGAAAGCGATAAGAATCAGGCGGTGGAGCCCGAATAGCGGCAGGGAACAGCAGCAGGGAGTTCCTCCCACATCTCCCACACTTTCTCTCTCTTTTCCCTCTCTTAAATCCAAATTCGTATGGCTGAAATGGGAGAGGGTTTAAGGTCCTTATATAGTCTAAAACTTCACCAAAATAGACTTCTAGACAAGGTTCACCTAGGTTATAACCAAAGCAGAACTTTTTCAGCTCAACGAAGGACTTCTGGCGGGCCTCCTTGAGCCAAAGGTCGGACTTAAGCTCACCGACACCGGATCTACGTTCTATTAAGTTTTCGTTTCAGTCGGATTTACAGATCACGCGTGGCGGACCAGTTTCAGTTCAACGGTCAGTGGATCTCGATCGGAGATTCCGAGTACATGTAAATGTTTATGAAATTTTTCCTGATCCGAGGGTGTAATTTGGTCAGATTCTGACGGTCTGGTTGCTTAAAACTGATCCGCAAGCGACGAGTCTCAGATTACTTTTCAAGATATTTATTTTGGAAAGAAATAAGTGTTTTCACACTCTCTCGCTCCAGACTCAAGAGAACAGCCGTGGGACACTATCTGGATTTGATTTCCAAGATGGTTGTCAAGCCCAGCGAGGCGGTCCTAATTCCTTAACTTTGTATTATTCGGACTCCCGACGTGCGGTCCAGATCAGATACGGAGTTTCGAGATGCTCCCAAGAGCAGTCAGGTAATGAGATTGATCCTAGATTTCAGGGTAACCTAGCGTCAATGATTTTACAAGTTTTGGGTCTTGCAGATCGTATTTAAAACGATTCAAACGGATTTCGTAGCTAATCTGGTTTTGCACTTAGTTACTTTGTCAAATTTCTAAAGGATTTAATCCTAAGTGATTTCCGTCTGAGGTAGTATTTAGTCCTTTGCAGTTTGTATCTAAAGTGATGTAAGTTATACTACTTAGCTAGTTTAAGATAGTGTCTAGGGCGAAAGTGCTTTGAAAAATTGAAAGAACAAGGTAGTGAAGGGTGGGATTTGTGAAGGAAATGGGTTAAGGAGTGATTTTATACTGTGGGATTCAGTTCTGACAAGTTAATAAGGTGTTAGGATCGACCCATCGCCTAAGGACGTCTAATCCTAGGTTGGGAAAAATTCGGGATGTTACATTAGGTACTAAGGACGTATGGCTGTGTTATGGTGGATCGGAAATCAAGTTACAAGGCTACGTGGATTCAGATTTGGCAGGAGATATCGATAGCAGAAGAAGCACTACAGGTTATGTTTTTACTCTGGGTAGTGCTGTAGTCAGCTGGGTTTCTCAGTTATAAAAGATAGTATCTATCGATCTGATGAAGCAGAATATGTTGCGGCTACAGAAGCATGCAAGGAGATGGTGTGGATGCAAGGTTTTATGGAAGAGTTGGGTAAGAAGCAAGCAGATTGCAAGCTGTACAGTGACAGTCAGAGTGCAATACACTTGGCTAAGAATTCAGCCTTTCATTCAAGGACCAAGCATATTGCCATCAGATATCACTTCATACGTTCGTTACTAGAAGATGGATCGATTGCTCTGGAGAAGATTCATACAAGTGAGAATCCTGTGGATATGCTGACCAAGGCGGTCACAAGGGAGAAGCTGAAGCTCTATTCAGCTTTGATTGGTCTTCAGGCTTGAAGACGAGGAGGTGGTGTACTCCAGATGAAGAAAACAAAGGTTTATGGCGATGTGTCTCCAAGTGGGAGATTTTTGAGAAGTAGAGCCACATGCACAGATTTCGTGTCACAGGTCCTTTCACAACTGGGATGCGAAAGGAGTTTCACAGATTTCGTGTTGCAAGTCCTTTCGCAACTAGGATGCGAAAGGAGTTTCGCGGATTTTGTGTCGCAAGTCCTTTCGCAACTGGGATGCGAAAGGGAAGTTGCCAAAACTATAAATTAGGGTCCCTAGGGCTATTCTAGGGTTAAAGGTGAATATTAGGAAATTATTCTAAGGTGTGGCCAAGGGATTTTCTCTGTACTTCTAAGGGAGAGGTTAGTATATTGCCTTGTAATCTTCGTTTCTCTTCATAGTGGAATTTTGCATCCGTGGTTTTTTACCCTAGTTTGGGGTTTTTCCATGTATATCTTGTGTTGTGGTTTGTTTTAATGCTTTTATTCCTTTCTAGTCTATATTTCTTCCTGTTTATCGTTTGTGGGTGAGGCCTAAGATTGGATCTAGGCTCACTGCGTTGTTGGCGTGCTGCGCAACATCCTGGAGACTGCTCGACCAGTCGAGCAGGCTCAACTCAAAGTCCACCAACCAAATTGGGTCCCACTCGACCAGTCGAGAGAAGGGCTCGACTGGTCGTGCAGGCCACTCGACCGGTCGTAATAGCCACTTGACCAATTATGTAACGATCTTATCTTATCATGCCCGAATTTTTGAATTCTTGTTGGTCCTTCGACCAGTCGAGTTGACCTCTAGGCTAGTCGAGTGAACAGTTCTGCACTTATAAATAGATCACGATTTTCAGAGTTTTTCATTCAATTCAAGAAAAATCAAGACACCACTCTGAGAGATAAGTTTGTGATATTCTTAAGCTATTTAGTGCTCATTTAATATTCTCTTTAATTTACCTTTTTTTGTATTTGATTTTGAGTTCTATATTCCAATCTTATTTGAAAAAGGGATTTAAGTTTTCCCCTTTCTTGGAATCAAAATCAAATCAAGCAGCCCAAGGTAATTTAATCTAAAAATCATTTAGAATTTAAAACCTTTTCATAAGTGAGTGTGGACATTGAACATCTACGTTGAACATCTACTTCTAATTGGTTCTACTGGGCTTCATCAAAGGAGAACATCCAGATAAGTATATTTACATTTCTGTAAATTTCTTTTATGGTTTTCGAGGTTGTGCCAGGAAAAATCTTTCTTTCTTTTTGGTTTGTCTGAGGTGATCCAGAAAACTCAGGGTGTGGGGTTTTTGAATTGTGTAAGCCCACTTGAAAGACACAATTGTGAAGGTTTTAGGTGAACCTTGAAAAACCTATTTCATAGTGAACGCCAATATATATTGTGTGAGGATATTGGGAGTGGAGTAGTTGTATGGTTGTTTTTCTAAACAGTTGGTGTACACACAATCAAACCACTATAATTTCTGGCCTTATGGTGGATGATTGATTGTGGCTTTGTGTGAATGTTGTAATTTCTTTTTAAGCCTTTGTGGAGAATGTTGTAATCTTTTTTATGCAAGTGTGAGAACGCTATCATAGCTTAGTTTATTTTCTTTGTTATTTTTATTCTTTATTCCTCTGTATCAGTTTGAGATTTTGATACACAGACCTTTCTAGAAATCAGGTTGTCCTACCATAAGCCATTGGTTTTTTATGTAAGGTTGTCCTTAGAACAATATTTGTATCAACCTCTCAATACTTGTACATTTGAGGTTGTTATTCATTTCTACTTTGTGGGATTATTTAGTGCTTTCATTATTTATATTTGTTTAATTCCGTAGTTAATTTTTTAATTTGGCATAGTCCTTCCCCCCCCCCCCCTCTAGGACTCTTAGCTCGTCCTTTTCAAGTGGTATCAGAGCCTAATAGCTCGCTTTAATTTTTTGGATTAATTTCCTGAGCTAATCGATCTGAGCTTTTTAAGATGTCAAATTTCGATAGCCTTTTAGTCGTTAGGCCTCCACCTTTTAATGGCTCCAATTATGCCTATTGGAATGCCAAAATGAGGATTTTTTTTAAAAATCCATGGATGAGAGCGTGTAGCAAGCCATAGTGACCAATTGGACCCCTCCTACCCCTAAAGTCACTAGTACTGATGGATCTAAAACTGTAAAAGTCACACCTTAGTTTTCTTGGACCCCTCTTCAAAAAAGTGAGAGTAGTGCCAATGCAAAGGCTTTAAATGCAATTACTTGCGCACTATCACAGGATGAATTCAAGAGAATTATGTCCTGCGATACTGCAAAACAAGCCTGAGATATCTTGGAAATGACACATGAGGGTACAACAATTGTCAAGAAATCTAAAGTCCAAATCCTCACAACCAAATTTGAGGAAACAAGTATGGAAGAAAGTGAAACTTTCATGGACTTCTATACAAGATTGAATGACATTGTCAACTCTATCTGGGGTCTTAGTGATAGGATCCCAGAAAGTAAAGTCTGTGAAAAAATACTGCGCTCATTGCCTGAACAATTCAATTCGAAGGTGACTGCGATCCAAGAACTTCATGATACGGATAATATGAGGGTAGAAGAATTGGTTAATTCTTTACAAACCTACGCGTTAAACTTTAAAGCTCCTAAAGGTAAATCCATCGCCCTTAAGTCTTCTAAAATTATTTCTCATGAAAATTGTAATAATTCTGATTTAGAAACTTCTGAAGATGATATGGCTTTTTTAGCTAAAAAGTTTTACTAGATTTTCAAAAATAAAAAGAGGGTTGATTGGCAAAAACCTACTGAAAAGAAAAGATCTAGTTTTAAAACTTGAAAATCTTTAAAAGACAGTCAATGCCACAACTGCCATGAATATGGGCATTTAGTAAATAAATGTCCTAAGAATGACAAGTCTAAAAAGAAAGGTATGTTGGCTACATGGGATGATTCTTCTTGCTCTGAAGTCTCTTCTAAGTCAGAAGATTCTGACACCGAGTCGACTAATGATGTTAAAGCCCTAATGACTTAAGCCAAGTTCACGTTTTCAGATAATGATGATTCAACCAGTGAAGAAAATCTGAATAGTGACCATGAAAATGAAGAAGATCTTCAAGATGCTTATGATGCCCTATACAAGGAAAGTTGTGAAATTGTTGTAAAATTAAAACTTCAAAAAGAAGAATTTTTAAAACTAAAAGAAATTTTTAATAATCTAGTCTTAGAAAAATCACACATTTCAGATTTCTTTGAAAAAACTAAGTGTGACTTAGATTTCAAAACCTCCCAAGTTGAAAACTTAAAATCTGAAAATGAAAAGCTAAAACTAGAAGTCTCTTCGCTTTTGAGTTTGAAAGACACATGGAGGTATGCCCAAGGTGATCTTAAATTGGAAAAACTCTTATCCGGATCCAGAAAATGTGATGATCGATCTAGATTGGGCTATGATAAAAGTATTCTTCCTAAGAATAAGAATACTCCACCCAAATTTGTGAAAGGGGAGTCTTCTAACTCAAAAGGGAAAAGTCTAAATCAAAATTATTCTAAAAATTCTAAAACTTTTCAGACTTTTAATCCTAAAAGCAATCATATCAACTATAAAAATCAGAATCGTAATCCTTTAGCTCAGAAAATTGTTGATTTACTTAAGGGGCTCTTCAAATCTAACTCAGTGGGTCAGAATTATAACAACTACAAACATAAGAAGACCAACTATACTCCTAAAACCAAAACTATAATGAAATGGGTCCCTAAGGTTACTTGTTTGGTTGCCCACACCGCTTTCAAAGCTTCGAGCCATTCAAAGTGGTACCTAGACAGTGGTTGCTCCAGACATATGACATGTGACAAAGGTCTGTTCACCAATCTTAAAGACATGACTGATGGTTCAGTCACATTCGGTAATGGTAGCAACTGCAAAATTGTTGGCCAAGGTACGGTTCAACTCTTTAACCTCCCTCAATTTGAGAATGTTTTATATGTAAAAGGGTTAAAACATAATTTATTAAGCATCTCTCAAATATGCGATAATAATCATAGTGTAAAATTTACTAACCAAGGGTGTGATATTTTAAATAAGAGTGGTTCTGTAATATTAACTGGTCGCAAAACTTCTGAAAACTGCTACATTGTTTGTGATTCAAGCTCATCTAATCTATCGTGTTACATGGTCCAAATCGATGAGACCGAATTATAGCATAAATGCCTTAGACATGTACACTATCGCAACTTGTATAAATTAAGTAAAAGAGAGTTGGTAAGAGGTCTACCCAAAATATAAAAAGTAGACAAAATATGTGGTGAGTGCTAGATTGGTAAACAAACTAGGAGTGCTCACAAAAAGGTGAACTCCAAAGTCACATCTAAACCACTCGAACTTCTCCACATGGATCTCATTGGACCAATTAGAACGGAGAGTCAAGGTGGGAAGAAGTATATTTTGGTAATTGTTGATGACTTTACCAGGTACACTTGGGTAGTTTTCTTAAGAGAGAAATCAGAAACTCTCAATAAAGTAAAAAGGATACTTAAACGTATCCAAACGGAAAAAGAATCACAAGTCTCTAAGATCCATAGTGATCATGGTTCTGAATTCGAAAATAGCTGTTTTGAGAAATTTTACAGCGATTAGGGAATATCACATGAATATTCTGTGCCCAAAACACCACAACAAAATGGGGTAGTGGAAAGGAAAAATAGAGTCCTTCAAGAAATGGCGAATGTAATGCTAAATAGTATGAAGCTTCTTAAAAATCTTTGGGCTAAAGCGGTAAATACTGCTTGTTATATAATTAACCGTGTTTACAGTAGAAAATCAAACAGTAAAACTACTTATGAAATGTGGTTTGATAAAAGCCTACTGTCAAATACTTTTGAGTTTTCAGCAGCAAATGTTACATTTTACGTGACCGAGAAAATCTGGGTAAATTTCACACCAAAAGTGATGAAGGGATATTTTTAGGGTATGCTCTAAATAGTCGAGTGTATCAAGTTCTTAATAAGAGGACTGGTGTAATTCAAGAGTCCATCAATGTTATTATAGATGATCATTTGAATACACCTGCCTCAAGTTCATAAAATGATGAAATTTTTTTAATTGATAAACCAGACTCTTCATCAAGTCAAAATAACACTGAACTGAGGACAATTAAAGACCATCATTCTAATCAAATCCTTGGAAATCTTCTCCTTGGTGTACGCACTCGTAAACAACTTGAAGATATGTGTAACTACGTGTGCCATCTCAGATAGAACCGACTAACGTAAAAGAAGCTCTTACTAACGAAAACTGGATTGTAGCATTGCAAGAAGAGCTCAATCAGTTTGTAAGAAATGATGTTTAGTACTTAGTTCAAGACCAAAAGATAAACACATTATCAAAACAAAATGGATTTTCAAAAATAAGTCTGATGAACTTGGTAATATTATTAGAAATAAGGTTAGGTTGGTTATATAAGGGTACACTCAAATAGAAGGCATTGATTATAATGAGACCTTTGCCCCAGTAGCTCGTCTTGAATCAATCAGACTATTTATATCTATTGCGTGCTTTAGAGAATTCAAAATATACCAAATGGATGTAAAGAGTGCGTTCTTAAACGGCGACTTGCATGAAGAAGTGTATGTTGAATAATCAACAGGTTTTGAAGACCCTAAGCATGTTAATCATGTCTACCGCCTGCAAGAGGCACTCTATAGTTTCAAACAAGCTCCCAGGGTATGGTACGAAAAGTTGACTAAGTTTCTACTAAGTCATAACTTTATAATGGGAAGTGTTGATAAGACATTGTTTGTAAAGAAACATAATGATCACATACTAATAGTGTAAATCTATGATGATGACATTATCTATGGATCTATTTGTGCTAACATGACTATTGAGTTTGTAGATCTTATGAAGTCTAAATTTAAAATGAGCATGGTTGGAGAACTAAACTATTTCTTAGGGTTGAAAGTTAAACAACTCCCTGATGGTTTCTTTATCTCTCAAACCAAATATGCTATGAACTTAGTTAAAAAGTTTCAAATTTGAGAGTGGAAAAAATTTTGATACTCCAATGAGTACTACTCTAAAACTCTCTAAGGATTCAACAGGTAAGAGTGTGGATCCTAAGTTGTATCGCAGTATGATAGGTAGTTTACTTTATTTAACTACGAGCTGACCTGATATTGCATTCAGCATAGGAATTTGTGTTAGATATCAATCTGACCCTAAAGAGTCACACCTGATTGCTGTTAAGCGTATTTTGCAATATGTCGCTAATTCAGCTAGTCTTGGTCTCTGGTATCCACATGATACTAGTGTGTAATTAGTTGGTTACACGGATGCTAATTGGGTTGGTAATATTAATGATCGTAAATCGACCAGTGGTTGTTGTTTCTATGTTGGGAACTGTTTAGTTTCTTGGCTAAGTAAGAAACAAAGTTCTGTATCGCTCTCTATAGCTGAGGCTGAATATATAGTTGCGGATAATGCTTGCACTCAGCTTGTGTGGATGAAAAGAATGCTAAGTGATTACAGAAATGCGCAAGAGTCCATGGTTTTATATTGTGATAATTCAAGCACAATTAATATATTTAAAAATCCAATTCAGCATTCACGAACCAAGCATATTGACATTAGATATCATTATATTCGTGAACTGGTGGAAGACAAGATAATTTCATTAGAATATATTCCGACCGAGACTCAACTTGCGGATATATTCACAAAATCGCTCGACAAAAACAGGTTTGCAAAACTAAAATTTGATCTTGGTATGTGCCATATGAACTGATGATTTGTGCCTTTCTGTATCATAATGTATATATGTATTATTTTTAGTTTATAAAATTCAAATTTTAGGTAAAATTGCAAATTTTCAGTGTTGTACGACCAGTCGAGTACAAACTCGACCAGTCGTGGATTGACCGGTCGAGTATGTACTCGACCAGTCGTGAATCTCGGGTTTGACCATTTATTTGAGAAAAATCACTTTTTTCTTCATTTGGGTCTTCTTCTCCAACGAGCCCTACCACAACCGGTCAAACCCATCTTCGATTCTTCCATGGTTAGTGCATTATTGTTTTATTTTCTTTTAGATTCAAGTCCTTTGCACTTCCTTTTCTTCATTTGTATGGTTTATTTCATGCTTTATGATTGTTTTGGGGATTTTCTATCAAAAAATCTGATTTACTAGAAACCTTTCTTGTCTCTTTTGCAATCTCTTTATTCATTGATTTCTTTATTGCAATGGAGGGTAGAACCGAGAAGAAAGGATCTCGTGGTCCCTCTTCTTCTCGTTCGGCTCCTATCACGGTGCGCCATCTTCGGTCACCCGAGGAAGATCTCGAGTTTGTATGGGATATTCGCTTACATAATGTGATAGTTAAACGGACTGTTAATCCTGATCATTTAACACCATTTGATGTTATTTCTCTCCTTCGGTCTGTAGGATGGGATAACATATTACATTGGGGTGGACTGGCACACCGCTCTATTGCGTAGGCTATGTATGCTTACATTAGTGACTTCTCTTCTGAGAATCTGACATTTAAAATTACGACCAGGGAAGGTCCAGTTGATGTCGAACGTCATCTTATTTTTGGGTTAATGGATATACCTGTCAATGATGATGGTATTCCCATTAGTTCTCTTATAGCGAAACCTTCTAAAACTGGGAAGCGAATGCTCACTAGAGATTTATGTAATATGGATGCGGAATGGAGTACTGGGAATGCGCTCGCCTCCAAGTTTATGTTACCCAGATACATAATTCTTCATAGGATTTTCATTTCAAATGTCTATCATCGATCTGGTAACAAAATCAAGCTTACTACATTCATGGTTCGTATTCTTCATTCTATCATTTCTGGAGTCCCTGTGCGTCTTCCTTCTCTCATTTGTTATATCATGATTTAGTTCTGTCTCCACCCAGGTCACAGTGACATACCCTTTGCTTATCTTATAACTATTTTAGCCACCCATAGTTTAGTGGCTATGCTTGTTGGAGAAGCTCCCATTCATCATCTACCCTTCAACAACTCTAACATTAACAAGATGAATTTGAAGTTGGCCCCAAGCCAAGTTAATGTGGGTGCTAGTAGAGCTGCGGAAGCAAATGAAGAGGAGGGTGATTTGCCTCCAGATGATGTTAATATGGATGACATTTTTGATGAAATCGAATTTGATTATGCTGCTGATCTTGATTATCAGCCATCTGATTTTGATGCGCGTTTGCGCTCACTTGACGAGAAGGTTGAAGGTATGCATGTGTCCCAAGAAATGTAATTCAAATATATGCGCAAATATCTTAAGTGCATTAACAAGGGACTTCATCAAATTGATCCATCCATACCTGCTCCTTCTTCTGGTTCGGATTAGTTTTAAGTATCTGTTATGTAATAACTTTTAATACTTGAATTTCTTCTTGTGCTTGGACATGTGGACATGTTTTTAATGGTTATCTTGTCTCTATGTTATCTTAACCTTATCTTAACCTCTCTCATTACTCTAGTGTTTTCTTCATTATTTATATTTTCTTTCCTTTGTCATATTGTGACAAAAAGGAGGAGAATTTATTTTGATATGCCTATTTCTTTCTTATATATGTGGAGAATGAATGTGGAATTGTGGAGAAAGAAAATGTGTGGTTAGGTGATAGGTAGTAGCAATTTTTTCTTATTCTCCTCTTAGATTCTATGAAGTATGGTATTAAGGGGGAGTTTTGATGAGTATTGATTTGACCAGGTTGTAACTGGTGCATGATTCTTAATTGTGCGTATTTTCCTTATTTTAATGTGTTGTGTTTTGTTACAAATTTGACAAAGGGGGAGATTGTAAATGTTATCTATCTAGCTCCTATGATTGTCAAATTTTGTAGTGCCAAAACCTCTTGGAATCTTTATCTTATGTAGCTCATCTTCATATTCAAGATCAACCAATTCAAGTACAAGAATAAAGGTCTTTACATCAAGAACTTCAAGTGCAAGAATAAAAGATTCAAGTACATCATCATGTGATAAATTAAGCTTTCAAACTTTAACTATGTCAAGATAATGTGTTTTACTTTAGAACTCAAAGCTCAAGGTGAAATACAAGTCACAAGTACTTCAAGTTCAAGCTTTAAAGTACGTCAAGATGTCAAGCTTCATGTACTTTAAGATCAACTATCAACCGAAGCAAATGATGATTTAATATTCAAATATCACTTATAAGGTATGAATGACCCTAGATTGACCATAGGTTAGGTCATATTGATTGCATACTTAAATTGGGTCATTATATAATTTTATAGACTTTTTCTCGACTAGTCCTAGCCTATGTTCGACTAGTCCTAGTATTGGCTCGACCAGTCCAAGAATTTTCTCGACCAGTCTAAGGTTTTTTAATAATTTTTGAGATTTTTCGTTGGACCCTCGACCAGTCCTGGAGACTACTTGACCAGTCGAGTGAACAGTGCTCGACCAGTCGAGCAGCCCGACTTAAAGTCCAGCAACCAAATTGGGTCCCATTCGACCGGTGGAGAGCAGGGCTCGACCAGTCGTACCAGCCACTCGACCAGTCATGGAACGGTCTTATCTTATCACGCCCGAATTTTTGAATTCTTGTTGGTCCTTCGACCAGTTGAGCTGACCTTTGGGCCAGTCGAGTGAACAGTTTCTGCACTTATAAATAGAGCACGATTTTCAGACTTTTTCATTTAATTCAATCAAAATCAAGACACCACTCTGAGAGATAAGTTTGTGATATTCTTAAGCTATTTAGTGCTCATTTAATATTCTCTTTAATTTAGCTTTTTTGCATTTGATTCTGAGTTATATATTCCAATCTTATTTGAAGAAGGGATTTAATTTTTCCCCTTTCTTGGAATCAAAATCAAATCAAGCAAGCCCAAGGTGATTTAATCTAAAAATCATTTAGAACTTAGAACCTTTTCATAAGTGAGCGTGGATATTGAACATCTATGTTGAACATCTACTTCGAATTGGTTCTACTGGGCTTCATCAAAGGAGAATATCTAGATAAGTATATTTACATTTTTGTAAATTTCTTTTATGGTTTTTAAGGTTGTGCCAGGAAAAATCTCTCTTTCTTTTTGGTTTGTCTGAGGTGATCCAGAAAACTCAGAGTGTGGGGTTTTTGAATTGTGTAAGCCCACTTGAAAGACACAATTGTGAAAGTTTTAGGTGAACCTTAAAAAACCTATTTTATAGTGAATGCTAATATCCACTGTGTGAGGATATTGGGAGTGGAGTAGTTGTGTGGCTAGTTTTCTAAACAGTTGGTGTATACATAAGTGAACCACTATAATTTCTGGTCTTGTGGTGGATGATTGATTGTGGCTTTGTGTGAATGTTGTAATTTCTTTTTAAGCCTTTGTGGAGAATATTGTAATCTTTTTTATGCAAGTGTGGGAATGCTGTAATAGCTTAGTTTATTTTCTTTGCTATTTTTATTCTTTATTCCTCTGTATCAATTTGAGAATTTGATACACAGACCTTTCTAGAAATCAGGTTGTCCTACCATAAGCAGTTTGTTTTTGGTGTAAGGTTATCCTTAGAACAACATTTGTATCAACCTCTCAATACTTGTACATTTGAGGTTGTTATTCATTTCTTCTTTGTGGGATTGTTTAGTGCTTTCTTTATTTATATCTGTTTAATTTCACAGTTAATTTTTAATTTGGCATAGTCCTATTCAACCCCCCCCCCCTCTAAGACTCTTAGCTCGGCCTTTTCATAAGGAAAGTTCGACCAAGGAGAAGTGACCCAAGGAGGAACCGACCTCGACCAACAACAATAATAAAAGGAAAGACGATGAACCACCTAGAGGCCAACGTTCAGGCAGACTACCTGAGAGCAGATTCATCTCATACACCCCTCTCAATGCGATGCCCGAGCAAGTCCTTATGAAAGTTAGAGACAAACGGATTCTGAAAAGGCCGAACAAGATGAAATTTAACGCCGACAAGCGAGACGAGAGAAAATATTGTCATTTCCATCGCGACCACGATCATTCGACGAGCGATTGCTTCGATCTAAAAGAAGAAATTGAAGCCCTGATTCGCAACGGGCACTTGCTGGAATATGTCACTAAAAGAAAAGAATGGACTGACTTGAAGAACGAGCAATCTATCAACAACGAACCCATTGGAGAAATCTGCACTATCTTCGGCGGACTCCCGAGGGAGGCGACTCAAATAGAGCTCGGAGTGCCCACTCCCAAAGTATCAGCTACTGTGGTTTAAAACACTAGATCTGTGTCACCAGCAAACCTCCAAAGGAGCAAAGAATGATACCTTGCGATCTAGGCCCTATAAATGTTTTGACAGTGAGAATCATTGTCACACTATTATTTGTGGTGTGGTCCACTTGAGCCTTAGAAATTACTCATTTTTGGAAGAAAGATCTAAAATAATCTTGCCAAATGGATGAACGGTGTAGATATGATAAGTACATCATTGTGGGGCCTATGTAACTTTGATCTCCTTTGAATCATTCATACAATTCAGAGCTTGAGGAGCGTTAGTGCTTGTCTTCGCACCACACATACTCACACTAGCTAGGTTGGTGGTGTGTGGTACACTAGCCAATATGCTTTCGTACGTCGGGCCACCAGGTTTTCTCTATCGCATTCGCATCAATCGGATGCGCCGCTTTATGTTACCCTCGGATTAACAATCTGCTCCATAAAAAACTTTTGAGCAACTCAGTAGGATAAGTAAACTTTATGGGGGGCACCATATGTATGTGTCTTATCTAGTCATTCATCTATTTTACCAACTCATTTTAGTACATGATCTCAAAATTGAAGCATATCTAAAACTCAATTGAACCACACCACAATAAATAGTGTGAATTGAACACCTACCGTTGAAAACTTCTTGGTGACCATAGAAGTTTTGGATCAAGCTATATATGTGTTTTCCCTTCATCCATGTTTGTGTGACTTATGAATAGGTTAGATGAAAAATAAACATAACTGTGGGCCCTAAAAAGATTTTAGCAGTGGACGTCTTTATGCCTAGTTTTTCCAGTGGTGTGGTCAACTTAAGCTTTGGATATGCTTCAATTTTGGGATCATGCCCTCAAATGGTCTGATAGAACTGATGACGCGTGGATAAGACATACGCCAGGGAGGGCCTAACAAAGTTTACTGACTTACCCCGCATTCGGTTGGAGGGATACCTTCTCTTGATTTCCAGTGAGGTCCACTAAGCTATACAATGGTCAGATTTTTGTCCTACCCCATCATCTACGGTATAACAATGACACCAAAGGCTTAGATTGTTGTAGAAAACATGGTGAGCCCCGTGCAAATCAAAAGTGGGTGTCCCCTCACAACTCATCCCTATGCTATGACCCGAGCTTTGGAAGGATGGAGTGGTGCTGAAGCAGTAGTAGTAATCAACTAAATGCAGATGTATCAAGGAAATCGAAATCTATAAATAACAAAGGAATTCAACTAAGTAAAGGGTCTTAAACCCACCCAATCAAACAAATCAATCTTATCAATTATTCTTTCTGTTCTTTAGCATAATCTACCTTTTACTTCCTTAACATAACTAGTAGCTTAATTTTACATTAGGAGTAGTGGTTATCTAGTAGTTGTAATCCTTAGCTGTAATCCAAGTCTATGCTCATGCGCTAGACAATTTCTAGTTAAATTCAATCAATTCTCTTTGAAAGGTGCTTTGCAGTTGCTTCCTGCGATCAACTATAAGTGTTCCATTTTTTATTTTGCTTTTGTATCTAAATGTCTTTTCGTATAGAAGGCAAGGTGCAACCCATTTTTGGAGGATGAACCCAGCTCTCCAATAATCGCCTGATCATTTTTAACAACATATTGCGAGTAGCTGAATAGGTGAGCGTTATTCTCAGATCTCATTCATATACGGTTAATTATAACGTATTTGCCTATCTTGGTGCCTGGGGTCATAGAAGAGATGATGGTGTGAAAGTCGTCTATAAGGTCTCAGATTTTCGCTGTTTTGGATTTTCAAAAATCTTTGAAAATTTTTGCTATAATTAGCTCACATTGTCGCTGACTGACCCTTAATGCTTAAGGTGAGCCTGTACACACATGGTACCGATAAAGACCACACAAATTTAATTAATCAATTGTAGGAAGCCAAAAAATCTGTTTGATCACTTAAACATTGAGTTTAGCCACGTGATTTGTTCACATGGAGCCCAAATCTAATAAACCTACCACTAATTAATCAAGACAACTGTAATTAAATAAAGACCTACCAAGAGCCGAGACAACTAGGGGTCAGATCTTAATTAACAAACCAGACTAACCGAGTATCCTTTTAGCCTAAGAAACAATGGTTTAGGGTAATTATAATCGAATAGTCATTTTCGCTAGTTATAAATAGGTCAAATTATGAACTTAGCTAAACCAAACTCTAATTATTGCACACAAGAAATCTCGCTACCTAATTCATTCTAGAAATGTATTGATTACCTAAACAAGCTTTAAACTGCTCATTAGTGGGTCACTAAACCCGAGACTATAGAAAGATGTTCTTCTTAGCGAGTTTGACGTCCATCACGGGACATTGAGATGAGATCATGCCTCGAATTGCTAAACTTGGACTCGCGAGGTCAGTCTATGATACGTGTGAATATTACTAAAATTAATTAAGAACTTAAGTTAATTATCTACATTTGATCTTTGCTCAAGTTGTGGCTTGTTGGAGCATAAAAATGTGTGTAATGATGGAAAAAGAATCAAGGTGGAAAAGAAAAGACTAAGAAGGTGAAGACCAGAGATAGAAGACAAATGCGTTGCGCGGGTCCATGCAACATGTTTTGTGAATATAATCAGTTACGCGCTTGAATGTTGCACAATGGGGTCCATGACACGAAGATCGAGACCCAACACGTGTGAAAGCCTATAAATAACCCTCCACCCCTTCATTTGGAGACAGATACAAAGATCAGAGCCTCCGAAGGAAGATTTTGATACCTCTGATAGGTATTGGAAGAAGGAGAAGAAGAAGAAGAAACTTGTTACGCTGGACCACGATACAGGGAGTAGTTGTCTGGATCCGCGCAATTATATGTCAAAGTTGCATGTAGAGGGTTTTGTATAGCCTCCATGCTGCTAAATTCATCACGATCTTTCTTAGAATTCAAGCATTCCTTTGAAAAGTCATTATCTAAAAAAATATAGAAAGAAGATGAGGATGTTCAAATCCGCACAATACTTCTCTTATTGAGACAAATACATTGTAAACTGAAATGCTGATGGAATTGATATTAGAACTTAGTCGATTCTTGTACTTTCGTTATGCATACTATATTTTGGAATCAAGGGATAAATGAGGATGTAAATGAATTCTGAATTAATAAAATATATTGTGATGATTGTTCTCTCTATCTTTCTTTGTTATTATTGAATAAGATAATTCCCCAAATCAAACACATTCATTTCTTGTCGAAACAAAATGGCAACTCTGTTGGGGATATTTTCTTATTTGATACTAACCTAAAAACTTCTTAGAGAACTTCATCATTGTTTGGTGTCATACCGACCCCAAAATGGCGACTCTCAACGAGAACATCCTCCCCTTCATCTCCAAAATAAAGTGTAAATTTGTCTAAATTATTTCTCTAGGAATTAAATCCATTTAAACTGCAATGGCAACCGTTGCAAGCAAGACAATATTTTATTTCGTGCCAACCGGGTTCATGGTAGAGTATGCTCACAATCAGCCTCTGGGCCAAAAAAGCCAAACAACTCTGACTATAAGCGATATGTCGTAAGCTACTACCGGAGTAATATCTGTATCGCCACTAGTGCAAGATAATGGCAATGAATGGACCGTTGTATCCCCCAGAAGGTCAAGAACCTGAACTCGCGCGACTATCAAATCAGCCCCATCACAAATGATCAGGGGACCTGTAACACAAAATGCTGTAAGATGAAACCCAACGCTCGCTCCACCGGCGTTATACCATAGAAAGTCCCCTTGTTCTTTTACGTCGCAAGACTTTTCATCCCTTCCTGTTGCAAATGTTTGATGAACGATGAAAGAAAAGGGCAAGTCGCCTGCAGAAGATGTATCATCCTCTATAAAATTCACCGCATCTCCGTAAACAACACCTCTGCGAACCATGTTAAAATCAACTGAATCCTGTGGAAGTATTAAAGAAACTAACGAGAGTCCTCCCTCATTACATCTTCTTATGCCAGCATATTCTTGTCCCACTCCAACAACAACTTTGTCAGGAAGTGGAGAGGCTATCGTATGTATGGCAGGAACAAGTTAAAATCCATTACCGACTACTGATGAGCGTATGGGCGAAATGGTACAAGCACAGAGAACTCTGATGGAAGAATGCTGAAGCCTCCGAGAGGCATTAGAAACCCTCACTCACGATGTGGCTCAAATTGTGGCCCCTCCCGTGATGGCCATTATGAATGGACATGAACAGCAACTCGAAGGCTCACAATGCCAAGGGCAGGATCGCACAGTTCGACTCCCATAGCAAGAGTGATCACACAAGATGAAATGCGGTAAGTGATAATGGAAGTCATTAGAACTGAGAGAGAATGAGAACATCCTGGAAGGTTCCTGTACAGAACTCCGTACCCCAATGAAGTAGAAGATGTACCATTCCCCACCAACTTCAAGCACCCAGAATTCTAGAAGTTTAATGGGGATGGATCGCCAGAAGAACATCTTATGAATTTTATCACTACTACGGGTAATTTCTGTAACATCCCGGATTTTTGTCAACCTGGGATTAGACATCCTTAGGCAATGGGTCGATCCTAATACCTTATTAACTAGTCAGAACTCAATCCCAAAGTCTACAACTACTTTTGAACCCATTTCCTTCACAAATCCCACCCTTCACCACCTTGTTCTTTCAATTTTCCTAAGTACTTGCACCCTAGCCACTATCTTAAACTAGCTAAGTAGTATAACTTGGATCACTTTATATACAAACTACAAAGGACTAAGTACCACCTCAGACAAAAATCTTACAGGACTAAATCCTTTAGAAATGAGACAAAGTAACTAAGTGCTAAACTAGATTAGCTACGAAATCCATTTGAATCGCTTTAAATACGACCTGCAAGACTCAAAACTTGTAAAATCATTGACGCTAGGTTACCCTAAAATCTCGAATCAAACTCATTACCTGGCTGCTCTCGGGAGCATCTTGAAACTCCGTATCAGATCTAGACCGCACGTCGGAAGTCCGAATAATACCAAGTTAAGGACTTAGGACCGCCTCGCTGGGCTTGACAACCATCTCGGAAATCAAATCCAGATAGTGTCTCACGGCTGTTTCCTTGAGTCTAGAGCGAGAGAGTGTGAAAACACTTATTTCTTTCCAAAATAAATATCTTGAATAGTAATCTGGCATCTCTCGTTTGCGGATCAGTTTTAAGCAACCAGACCGTCAGAATCTGACCAAATTACACCCTCGGATCAGGAAAAATTTCATAAACATTTACATGTACTCGGAATCTCCGATCGAGATCCACTGACCGTTGAACTGAAACTGGTCCGCCACGCGTGATCTGGAAATCTGACTGAAATGAAAACTTAATAGAACGAAGATCCGGTGTCGATGAGCTTAAGTCTGACCTTTGGCTCAAGGAGGCCCGCCAGAAGTCCCCCGTTGAGCTAAAACTACCCCGCTTTGGTTATAACCCAAGTATACCTTAACCTTAAGCCTATTTTGGGCACATTTTAAGCTATATAAAGACCTTATACCCTCTCTCATTACAGCCATACGAATTTGGATTTGAGAGAGAGAAAAGAGAGACAAAGTGTGGGAGTTGTGGGAGGATCTCCCTGCCGTACTTCCCTGCCGCTCCACGGGCTCCACCGCTCCATTCTAATCGCTTTCCCGGTGATTCCAGCTCCATTTCTAGGTAAGAAACCCTAACCCTAATCTGTTTTAGGGTTGTAAAGGTTGTAGGTTATGAAATAGCTAACCTATTTCATTCTCTAGGTTGCCAAACTCCCGTATACGGAAGCTTAGAGAACCTATCGACTCCGTTACGATTCTACGACATGAGGTGAGGATATTAGGTGTATAGGTTACGGTTTTCAACGCTTTCAATGTCAGATAATGATAGATTCATGATCTGCATGTAATTGCACATGTACAAAGTGCTTTCCGTTTTCTGTTTCGATTAAAATTGTAGAATATGGAATTTCACATATTCTAGGTATTCGTATAAAATACCGTATACGTATTTTTTTTGAAAATGTGTTTGACATGTTTATTTGTCGTATGGTTATACGATATATGGATACAATACTTATTTGGCGAAAGGATTCGCCTAAATACATGTTTACTAATATACACTATGTATGTAGAAATATGGTATTGTAAGAAGTACCGTATACATGTATATTTTAGTGATGTGTTTGCCATGATTAATTGTTGTATAAATATAATATGTGTGCATAAAATACTTGCTTGGCGAAAGGACTCGCCCTAACATATGTTTGTTAACATACGCTATGTATGTTGAAATAGTGTATGTTAAGTGTTTGTGAAAATACTTGTATGAGCAAGTGTTTGAATGTTGATGCCTTATGAGAGTGTTGAGATGAGATTCTCAACTACCCTAGTGACATGTATGATTACCTCCATGAGGTTGTTTACTTAAACCGCTTACTTGCAATATATGTGTTTATATTCCTATTGACGTAGTGCTTTACAACATGCCTTATATCATACTTTATAACATGCTTTATCACATGCCTACTAGTATGTTTGAATTACTTTGTTTATCATGCTTTACTCCACATGTTATGGATAAGAATTGATTAAGTTTGGGACTATGTCTATAGTCCAGACAATCGGTACCAGATTGGAGATTGTGGTTGAGTTTCATGTCGCCACGTATGATGTGTTTGACGAACCCGAGTCGTATGTCAGTTGGCGACAGTGGTTAGGCCACGCGAAGTGCTTATGCACTTCATGTCGTCTAATTGATTGTGCGCTCGAGCTAGTCAGGCTCGTCATGTAACCCGATTTGTCTAATGTATGTTCACCATGTTTGGTCGCTACTGCTTGAACCTAGGGTACCAAACTTACCAGTGAAAACCCTTTTAACCATAGTACCTCGATTCGCTAAGACTCATGAGCCGGGCATGGTGGTATGGGACACCGTGGTCGAGATGTCGGCCTACTCTGGGGCCACGTGCCTCCCCGTAGTGACTAGTGAGCAACCAGACTCGTGAGCCGATTATGGTGGTATGGGACACTATATTCGTGCTGTCGGCCTACATTGATAAGGTGATGGGGGAGTGGTGCAACGAATGCGAGCAACAGCCCTAACAGCCCTTTGTAGTGACCTCGAGCATACTCTGAAATCGCGGTGAGCCTTAGAGTTTTTCCGCGGTATATAGAGTATGAACTAGGCTTGTTTCTGTATAGTGATGAATCGTTTAAGAGGTGATAGGGGAGTGGTATAACCTTTGTGCGTAACAGCCTTGACAGCCTTTGTAGTGACCTAGAAAACACACCATCGTCTGATATTAACTAGGACTGACGACCCTAGAATGGATCATGTGTGAGAATGATACAAGGGAGGTACCTTAGTTTCCCAATCCTGCTGTTTGAAATGGACTAATAACAACTCAGTAATCATGCTCAACATGCATTGCATGTGCCTGGAAGATGTGGAGCACTGAGGGAAGAAAGTATGCCGCGAACGTGAGATGGTGTCGCACGAGGGAGGGTGTGGTGAGGGCATACATCATGTCATTCATACTTGCATTAATAAGAGTAGTTAGGAGTGTTTGATTATACTGCTTTATCATTACTGCTTGACTGAGTCGATAACATGTTAACCTATACTTTATTGTTCCACTGAGTTAGCTACTCACTCCCATGTTACGGGACAGTGTTTCGAATACCCACCAGACATTGTCTGATTTTAGATGGCGACGCTACTTCTGAGGTTGAGCCGGACCTTTGCAATGACTACGATGCCTGCTTGTATTGGTTGTCTTCTGACGGCTTCCTGTGAGCCGTGTCCTGATCGACGGGGCTTTCTGGGATATTGACTAGAGGACCTTACACATTTGATATATTTTAGGATTGTACTTGTAATTATTTAACCTGGTAATGTTATCACACTCTGGAGACTCATCATAGTTTATATATTTTATCTATCTATCATAGTCTTCCACTTACAAATTTAACTGTCTCTGGAGTATGATATGTTGTTTTGGCTTAATCTCACTCATGTTCACTACTCTAATACAGTCAACATTCAATCATCATTCATTTTGTTGCATAAGTGATGTTCTAGAACTCGAGAGTTGAGTTACTACTCGACCCTCAATTTTCGGGATGTTACAGATGGTATCAGAGCATGATTTGGATTAAACCGGACCTGGGTTATAGTCACACGACGCACTCTGACGCACTCTGACTTAGGAGGGAGCGACAGAATGTAGAAACAGTCATAGGCATCCCTGTTCTGTCCAACGGCTAGTTCGCTGAAAACGAACGCTGAAATGGAGTCTGTATTCAACCATGGTTGCACGGGTCGACCTTAAAATATTCCTAGGCCGTCTATAGATAATTCTAGATTACAATCCACCTCACCCCAACCGTTGAAAATCGGTAATAAGAGTGATGATGTTAACTATTCCGAATCCTCGGAGCTTCTCTGGACTCCTCACAGAGACTTCTCGAGTCTACGAGAAAAGAAAGCAGGAAGTAAAATAAATAAATAAATAAATTCTAATAAATTTGAAATTAATTAATGAATAATTAAAAATGAGTTCACAACCCTTTAAATAGGAATACCAAGTAATGAGGAAAAAAAATCAGAAACAAACTACAACTAAAACTCCTAGAATTCGCGACTTACTATTAGGTCGTGATGTCTACTAGTGCACAAGGTTTTCGGCTAAAAATAGTGTCCTATTTGACTTCACCAAACCATTCTCCTAATTATTCTAAGCCCTTTTCTCGTTGGGCGTAACTCCTAAATCCCGACAGATGAAGAGTAATTAAATTAAAACTACTATTTTTAGTAAAACGAAATTGAAACGGGAAAACGACCGTCAATCGGAGGGTTTTTTCATAATTCCGGGCTGCACAACCCGACGTAGCAGGTTGGTTGGCTTCATTAGCTCGTTCTACCCCAAATTCATATATTTTACATCAGATAACCCATTCCGGATTGCAAGATATGTCCGGTTTGCCCGAAACTAACCGAAATTGAGCGAATCGGGGTCGAGGGGCCAATCGGAGCACTTCCAGAGGGATCCAAGGTGGGACCCAGGGTTTTTTGGGGCCTAGGGGACTGGAGGATCATAACCGTGGGGCCCCATTTTGGAAAATCCAATTTTTTTTGGCGAGGCCTCGCCGCTTTTTTTGATGGGCCGGGCCCGCGGCTCCGGCCGACCAAGTTTGGGGGTTGTGGGACCCCCCTGATGTGTGTCCCATCCATCGAAACCCTCCCGAAACCCCACTTCCTTCACAAACCTCCCCTCCAAGCCATTTTCTCTCTCCAACCTTGCTGTTTTTCTTCAAAATCACCCTTCCGATTGTCCTCTCTACTGATTTTGACCACAACCTACCCACTTCCATTGTGCATTGCAGCCCTCTTCTCCTTTCCCTCTTTGTTTCTCTCATTTGGACCCCCACATGCTCACTTGGAGCTCAAAACTCGTGTGAGCTTCCTCACCCACCTGTTCTCTCCATTCTCTTTCTTAAACCCCTATCTTTTGGGCCCCTACAACGTCTGTTGAGGACCCAAGTTCATGGAGAACCAAAAACTTCAGCCCTCTTTTCCCTTTTTCCTTACTTCTCATGGCCTTATTCGAGTTGAATACGGCCTTTTCCTCCATTCCCACCGCCTTCTTCACAACCTCCGAAAGTTAGAATTTTAAGGTCCGTTTGGCCAAACTGCATTAGGTGAGTTAGGTGGATAGAATTGTATAAGTAATAATAAATGTACGAGTAGGGTATGGTTCCTAAATTGGGTGTATCCCATGTTTTCTAACACCATGTTTAGAATGTCCCCAATTAAAAGTAAATTCCAAGATTTCCTTTCAAATTTCACTTAGAAATTCATCATCTTAGGATTTGGAACTCCCATCTCACACTTTCCCACACCAGGCTCATTTTTCAAAGCATATACCATTAATTTTAATCCCCTCCTACCTTCCTACCAACCATGCCATTCTCAATCCCCAAGTGAGATTAGCAATGTAAGCCCATTTAATACAACTTAAGACCACTGGCCAAATAGTGTTGAAGTGATAAAGTCCCTTGATCTACATTAACCCACCACACTCTGATAGCTTAAGCTTTTAGAGTAAACAGTTATTTAATAAATAGACCCTTGGAGTTTGGGCCTAGAGCGGTGCTTCGACAAACCTGACAGTATAGAAAATCTAACAAATTAAGAACGTGAACTCTAGAACCCCCTTAGTTGGTTTGAGCATAGGTGAAGTCCTCGAGCGTAGCTACATTCAAGTTCGGGCAACTCAATTCCAATTAGATAATTTTGATCTTAAGTGATAAAATAATTTCTTATAATAGAAAGGGTATAAAATCATCTAATGTATAAGCATAGACTTGGATTACGACTTATGGATTACCGCTACTCTTAAATTAAGACTAGACTACCGATTAGGCTAAGGAAAGTAAAAGACTTATTAATTATGCTAAGCTAATTGCATGATAGACTTAGTTAGTCGGCTTAAGTAGGTTGGAGCGAGACCCCGTTCCTTCGTTGAATCCCCTTGGTACTCATAGGCTTCTTTAATAACTCCTAGGAAAGTTGTTTGACGTAGAAACTAGTCACGCTTAGAGAAAACTGATATATCCATTGAATTTAATGTTATGTCAGATCAATACAACCCTTAGAATTGCTTTCTCAAGGACTTAGTACAATCGGGAGCACTGAGCAGAGAAACTACATATAAGCGAAGTATTCGCGGTTTGAATCGAATTCTCAATCCTGGTAGTGACCAATGGACTCTATGCTCTGATCAAGCAGAAGGTCGGGATCAACTAGGATTAAGAACTGATACGACAATTTTCTGTCCTACCTAGGCAGAAGGTCCATGTATCCGATTCTAACCCACTATACAACTTTCCTTCCGTGTTGGCTCGATCACTTACAACCAAAAGTTTATAACTTCGTCTTTGAGAAGTGTAAGAATATATAACCAATAGAGATTTTTCCTTTTAGGCTAAGGAATTTCCTAAGTGAGCAATAGACAGTTAGGAATTAGGTCCCAAATCACATGCCATGATGACATACATTTTGTGCATATGAACGTAGAAAGATAGCCTGCCTGTTAGGATTGACATGAGTACATAAGGTAGGTCGGGACCGTGATGATAGTCCTCTTTTGGTAGACTTAGGCATCTGGCCTCAAACTCACACCTGCCCCTGAAATCAACCACATTACCCATCCTTTTTAGCTCCTTTCGATACCCATAGATACCAATGCAATAGCACACATCATCGATGAGAGGGAGACCAATGCATTGATAGACCGCTTCCCATTTCATACTAAAGATAGTTGAATATCTCACCTCGTTCTGACATACGGAGCGAGACATAGATCCTTAAGCCTTAGGGAATTAAGTTTTTTTTAAGGGAGGTAGAACATTATGAGCCCAATCTAGTTAGGTCACCTATTACACCTCTTTGATCTGGGTGGCGCAGCGGAAGTGTGGTGGACCCTACCCCACTAGCCCAGGATCGAAACTGTGCTCGTTGAATACGAACATTACAGAAGCCCTAGCAAGTTCTACTATGAGAAACCGCTTTAGGATGATCTAGTAAGAATTGATTCACCATTTCCTTGGACATAGATAATACCAAGGACTCTCTTAGAATAAGAGCTTAAAGGCAACCCTAGAAATAGACAATTTGAACCTTTCAATGATGGATATTCCCTACGTTTCTAGAGTGATCAGACTACGGAGTTACTGAAATATACAACTGCAAAATATTCGCGGCTTGACCCAATTCTCAATCCTGGGTGGCTGCCAATGGACTCTCTGCTGACAAGCAGACAACCAGGATCCACCAGGATTCGGAAGGGATACGATGAGCTTTCTACCCTGGCTCGGTAGATGATCGATGTATCGGGATCAAGCCCACCATAAACGTCTCTCCGTGTTGGTCAAACATTGAACACAACTATCTTACTCTAAATTGTTGGGGATGAGAAATGGATAAAGAAATAAGTTTTAAGGGGGGTAGACTAAAATGAACCAGGCTAGTATATACCCTGCCACGTGTAGGAACTCGAAATTAATAAGTCTTAGGCAAATGAAATAATAGAAATATTTCCTTATTACCCTTAGGCAATTTCGGGGACGAAATTTTGTTTTAAGGGGGGTAGATTGTAACATCCTAGATTTTTGCCAACCTAGGATTAGACATCCTTAGGCAATGGGTCGATCCTAATACCTTATTAACTAGTCAAAACTCAATCCCAAAGTCTACAACTGCTTTTGAACCCATTTCCTTCACAAATCCCACCCTTCACCACCTTGTTCTTTCAATTTTCTTAAGTACTTACACCCTAGACACTATCTTAAACTAGCTAAGTAGTATAACTTGGATCACTTTATATACAAACTACAAAGGACTAAGTACCACCTCAGACAAAAATCTTACAGGACTAAATCCTTTAGAAATGAGACAAAGTAACTAAGTGCTAAACTAGATTAGCTACGAAATCCGTTTGAATCGCTTTAAATACGATCTGCAAGACTCAAAACTTGTAGAATCATTGACGCTAGGTTACCCTAAAATCTCGAATCAAACTCATTACCCGGCTGCTCTCGGGAGCATCTTGAAACTCCGTATCAGATCTAGACCGCACGTCGGAAGTCCGAATAATACCAAGTTAAGGACTTAGGACCGCCTCGCTGGGCTTGACAACCATCTCGGAAATCAAATCCAGATAGTGTCCCACGGCTGTTCGCTTGAGTCCGGAGCGAGAGAGTGTGAAAACACTTATTTCTTTCCAAAATAAATATCTTGAATAGTAATCTGGCATCTCTCGTTTGCGGATCAGTTTTAAGCAACCAGACCGTCAGAATCTGACCAAATTACACCCTCGGATCAGGAAAAATTTCATAAACATTTACATGTACTCGAAATCTCCGATCGAGATCCACTGACCGTTGAACTGAAACTGGTCCGCCACGCGTGATCTGGAAATCCGACTGAAACGAAAACTTAATAGAACGAAGATCCGGTGTCGGTGAGCTTAAGTCTGACCTTTGGCTTAAGGAGGCCCGCCAGAAGTCCCCCGTTGAGCTGAAACTGCCCCGCTTTGGTTATAACCCAAGTATACCTTGACCTTAAGCCTATTTTGGGCACATTTTAGGCTATATAAGGACCTTATATCCTCTCTCATTGCAGTTATACGAATTTGGATTTGAGAGAGAGAAAAGAGAGAGAAAGTGTGGGAGTTGTGGGAGGATCTCCCTGCCGTACTTCCCTGCCGCTCCACGGGCTCCACCGCTCCATTCTAATCGCTTTCTCGGCGATTCCAGCTCCGTTTCTAGGTAAGAAACCCTAACCCTAATTTATTTTAGGGTTGTATAGGTTGTAGGTTATAAAATAGCTAACTTATTTCGTTCTCTAGGTTGTCAAACTCCCGTATATGGAAGCTTGGAGAACCTATCGACTCCGTTACGATTCTACGACACGAGGTGAGGACTTTATGTGTATAGGTTATGGTTTTTAACACTTTCAATGTCAGATAATGATAGATTCATGATCTGCATGCAATTGTACATGTACAAAGTGCTTTCCATTTTCTGTTTCGATTAAAATTGTAGAATATGGAATTTCACATATTCTAGGTATTCGTATAAAATACCATATACGTATTTTTTTTTGAAAATGTGTTTGACATGTTTATTTGTCGTATGGTTATACAATATATGGATAAAATACTTAATTAGCGAAAGGATTCGCCTAAATACATGTTTAGTAATATACACTATGTATGTAGAAATACGGTATTGTAAGAAGTACTGTATACATGTATATTTTAGTGATGTGTTTGCCATGATTAATTTTTGTATAAATATAGTATGTGTGCATAAAATACTTGCTTGGCGAAAGGACTCACCCTAACACATGTTTGTTAACATACGCTATGTATGTTGAAATAGTGTATGTTAAGTGTTTGTGAAAATGCTTGTGTGAGCAAGTGTTTGAATGTTGATGCCTTATGAGAGTGTTGAGATGGGATTCTCAACTACCCTAGTGACATGTATGATTAACTCCATGAGGTTGTTTACTTAAACCGGTTACTTGCAATATATGTGTTTGTATTCCTATTGACGTAGTGCTTTACAACATGCCTTATATCATACTTTATAACATGTTTTATAACATGTCTACTAGTATGTTTGAATTACTTTGTTTATCATGCTTTACTCCACATGTTATGGATGAGAATTGATTGAGTTTGGGACTATGTCTATAGTCCAGACAATCGGTACCAGATTGGAGATCGTGGTTGAGTTTCATGTTGCCACGTAAGATGTGTTTGACGAACCCGAGTCGTATGTCAGTTGGCGACAGTGGTTAGGCCACGCGAAGTGCTTATACACTTCATGTCGTCTAATTGATTGTGCGCTCGAGCTAGTCAGGCTCGTCATGTAACCCGATTTGTCTAATATATGTTCACTATATTTGGTCGCTACTGCTTGAACCTAGGGTACCAAACTTACCAGTGAAAACCCTTTTAACCATGGTACCTCAATCCGCTAAGACTCATGAGCCGGGCATGGTGGTATGGGACACCGTGGTCGAGCTGTCGACCTACGCTGGGGCCACGTGCCTCCCGTAGTGACCAGTGAGCAACCAAACTCGTGAACCGATTATGGTGGTATGGGACACTATATTCGTGCTGTCGGCCTACATTAATAAGGTGATGGGGGAGTGGTGCAACGAATGTGAGCAACAGCCCTAGCAGCCCTTTGTAGTGACCTCTAGCATACTCTGAAATTGTGGTGAGCCTTAGAGTTTTTCTGTGGTATATAGAGTATGAACTAGGCCTGTTTCTGTATAGTGATGAATCGTTTAAGAGGTGATGGGGGAGTAGTGTAACCTTTGTGTGTAACAGCCCTGGCAGCCTTTGCAGTGACCTA
Organism: Magnolia changhungtana; assembly: GCA_030180095.1. Lineage (NCBI taxonomy): Eukaryota > Viridiplantae > Streptophyta > Magnoliopsida > Magnoliales > Magnoliaceae > Magnolia > Magnolia changhungtana. Next base: position 2,189,502 of record JASAUF010000638.1, read on the forward strand.
GAAAACACACCATCGTCTGATATTAACTAGGACTGACGACCCTCGAATGGATCATGTGTGGGAATGATACAAGGGAGGTACCTTAGTTTCCCAATCCTGCTGTTTGAAATGGACTAATAACAACTCGGTAATCATGCTCACCATGCATTTCATGTGCCTGGAAGATGTAGAGCACTGAGGGAAGAAAGCATGCCGCGAACGTGAGATGGTGTCGCAGAGGGAGGGTGTGGTGAGGGCATACACCATGTCATTCATACTTGCATTAATAAGAGTAGTTAGGAGTGTTTGATTGTACTGCTTTATCATTACTACTTGACTGAGTCGATAACATGTTAACCTATGCTTTATTGTTCCACTGAGTTAGCTACTCACTCCCACGTTACGGGACGGTATTTCGAACACCCACCAGACATTGTCTGATTTCAGATGGCGACGCTACTTATGAGGCGGAGCCGGACCTTTGCAATGACTACGATGCCTGCTTGTATTGGTTGTCTTCTGACGGCTTCCTGTGAACCGTGTCCTGATCGACGGGGCTTTCTGGGATATTGACTAGAGGGCCTTACACATTTGGTATATTTTAGGATTGTACTTGTAATTATTTAACCTGGTAATGTTATCACACTCTGGAGACTCATCATAGTTTATATATTTTATCTATCTATCATAGTCTTCCACTTGTAAATTTAACTGTCTCTGGAGTATGATATGCTGTTTTGTCTTAATCTCACTCATGTTGACTACTCTAATACAGTCAACATTTAATCATCATTCATTTTGTTGCATAAGTGATGTTCTAGAACTCGAGAGTTGAGTTACTACTCGACCTTCGATTTTCGGGATGTTACAATTTCTTCATAGCACCACAATATTGTTTACGGTTGTTTGGTTCTTCTCTGACAGGTAAGGCATTCCGATGGTATTCAAGCATGGCTCCGGAATCTATACGAACCTGGGAACAGATGCAAGATGCATTTATGGCCAATTTCTTCTTGTCTGATTGGGATGTTAGTATCACTGAGTTGGCTTCCGTACGACAGAGAGAGAATGAGCCTATAGAAAAATTCATCGACCGATGGAAAACTTTGGGGGCATCGTGCAGGTAGCTACCGGAAGAAAAAGAGCAAGTGAAGATGTGCCTCAATTCAGTGGAAATGGGAATTGTGTTTGGTCTCACGATTGCAGATATAAGGACCTTTCACAATCTTGCCACAAAAGCACATGCACTCGAATTAATGACAAAGAAAATTCTAGTATTTCAGAATGAGATGGGCAAAAGAGGACAGAACAAATTAATAGCAGATGTCATTGATCGAGAGAAGAAGAATGATGTCCCTCACGACAGATGGAGAATAGAAATGAGAGAAGAAACGAACCGTTACAGAGGAAGAGATGGTGATAAAAGATCCAGACCGCTTGATTCTCATGAAGGGTATGCATTCGAAAGGGAAGATGTCATTCCCATGATGAATGAACTGCTGGACGCCGGAACAATAGAACTGCCTCCATCCAAGTGTCCTGAAGAATCTAAGAAAACAAAAGAAAAGAATTATTGCCATTTTCATCACTTTTTGAGTCATCCTACAGAAGATTGTTTTGCACTAAAGAATACACTACAAAAAAAGATAAAACAGGGTGAGATAGTGATAAAAAGGGACGAAGAAAGAGATAGGAAAATGACCATAAATATGGTATCTGCCAGGGATGTGGATTGTCCATATCCAATTCATTATAATCGAGACATGATCACTGTTAAGCCATTGCCGAGATTAGTAGAATCCCTGTTAAAAAGTGAACATAAGAGAAGAAAGATAACCATTCCTTTACGAAAATAAGATCTTGCAATACCACGAGTAAGAATATCAAGAATGTTACAAGGAGAAAATTCTTCATGCAATGAAAAAAGTCAAAAGGAAAAACAAATATCGATTATTTCAATGAAGACACATGTCATGAATTCATCAAGGATCTGAAAAAAGATAAAGGGAAGAACGTCGTAACAAGAGAACTGCTACCTATAATGTTTCCTGTAGCAGACTTCATCACGACTCCTCGTTGTCATTCACAATTACCTGAATCACCCTCTGAAAAAATTAGTCTAAACGACTTAGCCTTTATCTGCCAGTAAGAAAATGAACCAGTCAGAGAATTCATCAATCGATGGAGAATCCTAGGGGTATCATGCCCACCGCTTGTAGAAGAAGAAGAACAGGTCAAGCTATGTATGAAATGTATGAAACCAGAGGTCGCATTTGGCCTTATTGGTCAAAATATACAGACTTTCCAGGACTTGGTCACGAAGGCTTGCAACCTAGAAAGGATCAGTGCGAAAGAATTCGATTCCCAGAAAGGATCAGTGCGAAAGTATTCGATTCCCATATAAGGCCACTATTTCAAAATTCTAAAGGAATGCTAGCCAATGCTATCAAGGAGGAAAAGCAAATGAAGAATTATCAGAACAAACAAAGAAATTATGGTGGAGAGAATAGAAATGATTCCATGGTTAAGAAAGTAAGGAAGGACCTGAACGATTCAAAGGCTGTGAAAAATACACATTTGAAGAAGACGATATACTTCCCATGCTGAATCGACTGTTAGCAGCAGAAAAAATCAAACTGCCATGGCCGAAATATCCAAGAGAAATGAGGAGAATAAGGGAAAATGACTATTGTCATTATCATCGCTTTCTTGGGCACCGAATCGAGAATTGCCTCTTTCTAAAAAATCTTCTACAAAAAATGATCGATAGTGGCGAATCTTTATAAGGAAAACGTATGACATAAAAGAGATAGTGGCTGTGTGCAATCCTGATTGAAAATGTCTCATGATTGTCGAAAGAAAAGGCAGAATCCTAGTGTTTATACGATTCCTCATGTTCTTATACACGATTCACCAAGAAACACTACCCTTGAAGGATAAAAAGGTTTTAATCATGAAGATTGTCAGAGAAATCTTCCCAATTAAAAGGGGGAAGACAAGTACAGTTCCATAATTGCAAAAAGATCTTTGAAGATCACATATGTCTCCTATACACTATCTCAAATAAAGAATAAACCTGCGAATAATAAAAAAAGAGTATACTATTCCAAAAGCTCTGGTAAAATCTTCGAGCCACAATCGAAAAGATCTCCGATGACGATGTTGATGAAGCGACAATCGAAAGGATCTCCAATAATGATGGCAATAAAAAAATGTCAGAACATCGTCAGTTATCGAAATATCATCGATTATCACCATGAAAATAGCCAATTATCGCCAAGCACCGATTATTTGACCATTATTGCCAAATTGATATAATTGCCGATTATCACCAAGTGTCGATTATTTGATTATTGTCGCCAAATTGATATTATCGCCGATTACCGTCAAACATACTTATTATCGCCAAGCATCGATTATTATCGCCAACGATTATTACAATCATCGATTATCACCAAATTAAAAATATCACTGATTATCACTACCAAATTGATACTATCGTTAATCGTTGACAAAAGTCATTATCACCAAATCGATATTATCGCCAAGCTGGTACATTACTTTAACCATAAATACTATCGAAAATATTATTAGTGATGGTGATTTATCATTTACGACAGCGGAATGCGCCTACACAACCAACCACACTTAAGCCCTATGTTAATAGCGATGGTGATTTATCATTTACAACTGAGGAGTGCACCTTAATGGGCAACCATGCATAAGACCTATCAAATCGGTGATTCATCAAATATTATGCGGGCAGCAGTGAAAAGCTAGTGGCCCTAAAAAGCCAAGGCAATCACATGCTTAGACCTATGCGGGTAGCGGAGTGCACCTATATGGCCAACCACATGTAAGACCAATGTCGTCTGTATAGTTTCTGATAGTATCATGGGGGATGGTGAGAGAAAATGCCCTCTCATGAATGGGTTAGACCTCGCAGTCGAAGAAAAAGCGGATTGTAGCATGCACTCTTTGGCTTGTCCATAGATATGTCAATCATGCATAAGACCCCCCAAATTCCTGGCTTGATTTCAGTAAAAACTCATGGGGATGGGTCCTCTAAACGAGGTACCCCCTCATCAATGGACTGACGGCCTTGGATTTGGTACCCATTAAGGTAGCCTTCTGAGCCCCATGAACTTTAGAGAGTTACTGCAACCAACCCTTTGCGTAAAACCTGCCGAGTTCACTGCCCCGATAGCTTCACTGGGCCCCTCTGATGGATCGCGGTTTGTGAGCTCCCCAGCTGTGGTGGTTCAGTGAACTCATAAGAGTTACAGAGGCCATTTGCATAAGACCCCCGACTCCAACTACTCAAGATCCTAAAAAACTGTAGTTGCTCCAACTACTCAAGAGCATAAACTGTGTGTGCGGCGCCTTAGAACTAACTAAACTGTGAATTAGTTCCGCCCACCAAAAGGAATACCACATAGGTGACACTAAAAATAAGATGTGTTGCTAGCTCATTGTATTATGAATTATACGATTATGAGTCTCAATTTGACAAATTAAAATCTCACACACATGTGTATTCATCCATTATAAAAAAAAGAAGAAGAAGAAGAAGAAGAATATGCTCAGATATAACATGAGAAATATTATATGTATAGAATATACACTTATCAAGGCATGAGTATGTTAAACTTTATCAAAACATTTGATATTGGTATTATGAAGAGATTATGCTTGGGAATTACCATGAAAATATCATCATAAAATTCCATATAAATGCAAAACGATCAATACATGCTTAGTGCAAAATATACATTACAGTTCTTCAGAAACGCCTAATGCATTCATATTCGAAGCTCTTATTTCAATTGTACTTGAGCTGCTGCATTGCCAAGTTCAGCATCGACAATGAGCTTGGCCTTATCGGGAGCATCATCCAACTCTTGTTCCAAAGAGACGATGACTGCATTATTCTTTAAAATTTCTGACTTCTCACGATTAGTTATTTGGATATTATCTTCAATAGCTGCTTGGATCCTACTGGTCCTCAGCTCTTCCTCTTGCTTCTGAACTTTGAGATCAAGTAACTGCTGCTTGAGGATAACTATCTTTTCATTAATAATCATTGAGGATTGCTTGGAAGCCTTCAGCTACTCTTGGAGAAGATCATATTCTCTATTTTATCCAGATATCATTGCTAGTGCCTTCGAAGAATTATCTTTAAGCTCTAATAAGTCCTTTTGACGAGACAATATTTTCAAAGCAATGACCACATTTTAGGCGGCTTCTAGCTTATCGAGAGAAGCACAAAAATGGGTCAGAGAATCATGTAAAGGAGAAATGTTGATATTGTCCATCTTTACAGTCTGATCCAAAACCCCTACTGTGGTATTCAAAGTAGGCCATAGGGCTGGATCCTTGAACATGGAAGCAGCTGCTGACAAAGCACCTTTAACCAAAAGAAGCATGTAAGGAGGGATCCTCCCTAATGACAATGCATCCTAAACGGTGACTACCGAATTTGAGCTTGTAGAACCACTCGAAGTAGGATTAACCGTGACTAGAGAGAGAGAGAGAGAGAGAGAGAGATGGATTAGAATAAAACCTAGAAAGGTGTATTTATAACATAAAACATATTGAAAATAAATATACCTGCGATCGAATCAATAGGAACTGAGATTGGCGCATTGGAAGGTTGCATTCTTTTTTAAATAGATGAAGGACCAGGTATATCTGGAATCATATCTGCGAAAGAGGGCACTATGGCACAAGTACTCAAAGCAAGCGTAGTTGGAGTTGTTACATCAGCCGGCTCTGTTGTAAATATTATTTCACGCGCTACAGTATTAGGCTTAGTCAGAGGAACGAGAGATGTTATAATTGCCTTAGCAGATCTTGTGCCAAAAATAGAAATGTCTGCATTACCAGGAAATGCTTCTACAACAACAAGAGGAATTTTAGGAGTAATCGAAGAGTTAACCTCTAGGTCAGAGAATATTGCACGTGGAAGAGGTGAATAATCAGCACTGAATGATATAGTCATATCTCCTTCCGGTGGATCATTATATTCTCCATAATCCAAAGGCTCTTCTTCTTCATGGACTTCTGGTGCTATTACTTGAGGAATAGCCACATCTTGTGGTGTTTTCTCCTCAGCTGTAGTAACTGTGATAGCAGTATTGTCCTCTTCACTGATATTTACTTCTCCTTCTTCTTCTTCTTCACCATAATCCAGTTCTCCTTCTTCTCTCAAGTCATCTGAAGAATAATCACTCTTAATAGAAGAACTACTAGAAGAAGATTCTTCATCTTCATCTTCATCTTCTGACGATGACAACTCTATGACCAACTCTTCAACAATTACTTGTTTATCTTTCTTGGATAAACTGGCTTCATCGGTGAGAACATGTTCTTTTGTAATAGCACGGGCAGGAGAAACAAAAGATCTGGCTGGAGTCTGAGATCGGGTTACTAGAGAAGACGAATTCCTATGAATAGATGGTTGCTAAGGTGAAACAGTTGGAGATACTTCTTTAGGTTCAACATGTTTTGCAACTTCCGATGCAGGAGAAAGAATAGTAGTAACTAGAGTTTGAGAAATCTCTGCAGGATCTGCAACATCTGTTCTAGCAGTTTGCCTTTTATGGGTTCTTAGATGGTTTAAAGGAAACCTATGAGCTATCTAGCCTTTGAGAATGTTGACCGGTTTGATCTGGCAAATAGGCTCTTCTAAAAAGATCTTAACGCAGATTAGACCTAGGATAAGAGCATGATCTTGCTCAACAGTATGCCTTATCCCTTGTACAAGATCTCGTTTCCTTAATTTCGGAGGAGGTACCCATATCGAAGAATCGACAGGTAGACAATGACGAATGAGGAGAGATTGATGCACCCATTATCTCATCCAAGGATACAAGGTATGAATAGACCGTTCATGGCTAGGGATGACGAATATGGAGTTAATGCGTGCAGCTAGCAGTTGCTTTCAGATTAGTGCCCAGTTATAAGGACCCACACCATAGCTCCTCATGATGCGAGTAACTGTTTCACTGAATTCGGGCACTGTCTTATCATAACCAAATTGGAGGGCAAACCTGCTTGGATAATATGGCTCCCTCCACAATCCACTACCCTCTCTCAAGGGGAGACTACTGGATCTTATCGAGATAAAGAAAGCCTGTTCGTTGGGAGGAAGGGAATCATTATCCATGTTTCATGATCGTCGGCGTATTGAGAAAACGAGAATTGATATAAATCATTTGCGTCGGTTGCTTCGATCTTGTCAATGACCCTTTGATAAGTTTCCTAGTCATCGATCATTTTTGGTAGTTCCACAATGGAAGATGATCAAGACTAACATAAGCCTTTTCTAGATCATCATACGTCCAGGGGAAGTATATGACAAGCCACCCTGAGAAATGATGTCATGACGTATAAGCAGAGCCTGCCCCTACTGATGAACTTTTGCAAAGAGTAGCCATGTCACCAAAAGCCATATAGAGTGAACAGAGAACGAGAGGTGCTAAAGAATACTTTTTTCCTTCCGCCATTCCTCCTACGATAACAAAAACAGTCGGCTTAATGGCATCAACCCACTTTGAACTAGGAAGCATCACAATGCTAAGCCAATACGCGAGAAAAGCCATAAGTTTGTCTTTGGAACTATATTCTGGAGAGCCTCAAATCTTCTGGCATATTTTCTTCATATCATTGGATTGGCTATTTCTGAAGTTGCAAAAAAAAAGTAAAGTAAAAAATGATGAAACTCTTTTCTTTTTTTTTTACACATGCACACACACCCCCACACACTTACGCCACACACACACACACACACCCCACACGTACGCCATGGGATTTCACCACCGTGAACTCATATATATTGTCATGCCCGAAATTTGGAACCCGGGAACTACTACTTCCCAAGTCCCAAACTCAGGTCAGAGAACTTCCTTGCCACTTACCGGACTTGGTGAACGATTAATGAACTTACCAAACACCAAACCCAGCTCATGGCGGAGGAATGTTTTTTCCTTAAACGGTTAATCAGATTAGGCAGTTACGCATTTTGCACATGGTATCAACGCATATCGAAGAGACAAACCTGTTTGACATATCACACATGATATGGTGCACTAGCTCAATAGTAATAGAGGGAACAATAACAAACTCCAACAGCTCTTCATGAATCCTGAAAAAGTGTAAGTCATATGTATGAGCAAACCATACCTCGTAAGTCTACTGCGTGCCAGGAGTAAAACACTGCTTATCAGGGCGCTCCCATAAAGACATCTAAAACAACCATATGCATGTTATCAACCGAACATATTATCAATCAAGCATGTTGTATAACTACACAGGTTATCATGAACATGACATCAATGTTAGGCATGCCACGCAACAAGCGACCATGAATCTTTCGAATAGCCAATCATGATGAACAAGATAATCAAATTCCATTTTCCACTATAGGGCATACAATGGAAAGACAATGGCAAAGTTGGCATGCAGAGTCGGGATGATAGTACACGGTATCGCAAGTCATGGGGTTCATCACAAGGGACTTCTATCTAAACTAGTCCCATACCAGATTTGGATAACTAGACTCGATGTGGTAAACTCCTTATCTCAGGTTAGTCCCATTCGTAACCGAAATTATAGCCATTGTGAAGGTGTACATAATGATTTATTTGCACACCACCAGTCCAAGTGAATACTAGATGAATGAATGAATGAGTCAAATGTTGAACATCCCTCATTTCTGCGAGTACATCTACACAATACATGATACATATCCACCAGGAATCATGAACATACCACGCATAGGTAATCCACCATCCTCACATAAGAGTAGGACAACATTTCTCATCATCTGCTAGTACATCCCCACAACACATAATACATTTCCATCAGAAATCACAAACGTATCACACATGGGTAATCCACCATCCATACATAAGAGTGCGACAACAATTCCAAAAAGCAAAGTATTGGGTGTGTCAGCCCCTACCCATCTAGCCATCAGCTTAATAATGGGGGACCATGATTTGTTTTGCCCTACCCGACCTCAGCAGTCAGAATACCACTCACCTCGACCTGACACACGACGGTAAGTAAGCTCATCACACCTCTTCCCTTCTCGGTCCCGGCAGTGGAAAGGACTCTTGCACCTATCATATTGTGCTCACCCCCACTCGACACACGATGGAAGAGGATCCGATTAGCCAATCTTAGTGGGTTCATTCAAGGATAGGCATCTCCAATATCAGGATTTAAGTTCGGGGTGTCCATAACGTACCCTTCTCAAACTTTCTCAATAATATCAACACTTAGGCCATCAAGCCTCAACACAAAACACATCACCCAACTATCTATCACGTGGCCACCATATAAAACATCCACTCAGGAAATACATCACCATGAAAGCCCGTATAATCAAATGTAGAATCGCAAAGGCATATATATACTATAACTCCTTTGGTCTTTCATCCAGGCATAAGGACCAACACGAAGGCCCAAATACTATCATAAGGACCAACACAAGGGCCCAAATACTACAATACGGACCAACATGAGGGCCCAAATACTACCATACAGACCAATACGAGGGCCCAAATATAACACATCGATGCATCTCATCCTCATATGGAGCAGCACGAGGGCCTAAATCAAAACAATATTTAAAATCCCCTAACTCCTCTGGATCTAGTCTAGGCATATGGAATAACACAAGGGCTCGAATTTCATGATGTATTCGTATATGCATATAAATTGGATGTTCACAAATCAATCATGTGTATCAAACTATTAGGTTGATATCAACATAACAATAGTAGGATAGATCAAATTGTTAAGGCACGACACATAGATACTCTACAATAAACCCTCAAGTCATAGTCCATTGTTTATGAGAATGTTCATCTACACCCTTAATCTTATCTTGATATGGCTGGATCACGACCTTAGCATCCATAAGCAATGGGCCTTAACTCAGGCCCAACTAAGATTCAATCATCAATTCATAATCCGATCTTGTAAGACCCAACAATGTGTATAGGCAACACGATGCATGCCATGTCCATCACACATTGGCTGCATAACACATGCCATAAACATTGTGTGTGAGCTACACACCACACATCACCTACATATCACAACACATCACATACCATAATCTTCTCATGCCCTCATGGGCTTCACTTAACAATAGTGCCAATTGGTCAAATAGACTAGCAAGCTAATAATAATCAAAACATCCTTCCCTTGACCATGGAAGTGGGTTCACTTGGCCTCTTATCTAACGGTTACTTGTAACCAACTTACATCCCAAGTTCCATGGGCAAGTAGGCTTTCATAAGCCCAAAGCACTAGGCCCAACACTAGAATAGCCAATGTGACGCAAAGGTCCATACATTTAAGTGTCTTCAATAGCACACTGAGGCCCTACACCTCTTGGGAATACTTAACAAATGGCCACTAGGGCTCACATAGCATGCATATACATAAGGTGCATAGGTTATGGTGGTACACAAGTTCTCGCATGCATCATTGTTATCATAAACATCATTCAACATCAAATTCATCCTCATAACATGTATCATGCAAGCATGTGCATGGAGTACATAACATATAAGGATTCACATGCATCATCAATATCATAGCCATCATCCATCACTATCATACATGCTCTAGGCATTAATTGTCTGTCATGCATGAGGTTATCTTTACATTCACTAACTTCATTTATTTATCATCATCCATGCATCAAGTAAAACATGATTAGGGGATTTACATAACACGATTTGTTCATGTAGCGACTATTTGCGACATCCAATCCTGAGAAGTGATGTAACACGCATGATGATTTACTTACATCGATTGTGCACCACGCCAACCAGCCCACGGAATTACGTGCCGACCAAGAGGACCACTACTCATAACGCATTATGTCTACGATAAATACTTGAATCATTAGTTGTGATACCTTTAACACATCACTTGCATTGATAAAGAATGGAAACTGAATCATGGGGGTTTTGGAATTCGAAGACACATGCCCAAGACATAAAGATAGATAGCACAAGGCTAATAATACAAAGAGGAAAGTAGCAATGGCTAACTCAATAAGAGGAGAGTGGCAATGGCCAAGTCAACAAAGAGGAGAGTAGCAATGGCTAACTCAACAAAGAGAATAGTGGTAATAGCCAACTCAATAAAGAGGAGAGTAGTAATGGCTAACTCAACAAAATTAGTAAAGGCAAGGGCAAAGCTTGTATCCATCGCCTCACATAAATTCATAAAGATCACGTGTTATTAAAGTCATATAATAATTTCCAAAGGATAGATAATTAATGGTGGTAAAATTATACGATCGTAGGGAGAGAATCATAATATCATAAAGCATGTAAAAGGCGAGATAATCCATATCGACTTAAATTAATGCAAGCTTAAAGGAATCCCTCACCTTTATAGTCAGATCCTTTCTCAACTGAGGCTAGATGTTTACACACACTTCTTTAATCCCAACCTTATCCTAGATCACATGATTTACAAGATCAGGATTTAGTCTAAAGTTGTGTCTATGGTCTAGGTCTTCAACTAGTAATTATCTAGGTTGTTTAAGGTAACTTTGTGAATACCGAAATTTTCATAGTGGATGTATGAAACCAAGCGACTGGGAATACTTATGATGAGGAGCGTGTGCTCACCTCTCGGGATGTTGAACTTGACTCGACCCTGAGCCCGAGTTCGATGACTCAATGGTCTTGTAGGCATGATCCCAGCACCTTGGGTTGCTGCCTCTTCTCCTTCTCTTGCTTCTCTTCTTTCTTTCTCTTTTTCCTTTCTTTTTATTTTCTTTTCTTTCTCTTTCTTTTTCTTTGCTTTTCCTTCTCTTTCTTTTTCTTTATTTCTCTTCTCATCAGACCTCTCTTTCTCTCTCGTTTCTTCCCTTCTTTCTCTCCCCTTTTTTGTGGTGTATCGCTCTCAACTGAGGTTTATTATATACCTTTTAGGAGAGCCTAGAAATTTCTTGCATAAGTCAGTTTACTTGGCTGACTTTGTGCAATAACATCTTGTGCAACAGCCGATTTGCTTGGCCAACTTGTGTGTTCACACCTTATGACACAAATCTGTCTGTATTTTTTTTGTTGATGGATTCCGATGGTCTCTTTCAACATTTTATTTTCTGAAGAATGTGATATGCCTTGGTGGGCCATCAGATTGATAGTTTTGATTGTAAGGATTGAGTTGGGGCGACATCTAACGTCACACATTCACTCGGGAAGGATGGCCCTGTTTCTGATGGTGTTTCTTTATCAAATCTCTTTCTCCCGGATCGGTTTCTTTGAATGGTGTGGATTTGATCGTTGTTTCTTGGTGGTGGGTCCCACTGTATTTCAGTTGCAGTTGGATTCGAACGTGGGAACGAGAAGGGAGGAAGAAAACTTTCCTTTTCGGGCGTTGTTTCACAGTGCAATAAACTCAGTCGCGAGCGGCCCTTTTGTGCTCAGAACCATGTTGAGTGTCAAATATTGTATATTGGACCCCATTTATTACTTGGTTTTATGAACATGATAATGTTTAATGTTTTATTTTAAGCATGTTTGTGTTACAAGGTGAATTTAAGAGCTTTGATTGAAAAGGATGCTAAAAATAATAACGATGTTATTAATAACAAAAGTAACTAACGACGAATCTGATTGATAAAAAGAAATGATAATTCTCACCTTATTGACTCGGTTCGAGACGAGTTAAATCGGCTCAACACAACCGCCCGTCTACTCTCTCTCTCTCTCTCTCCATCTCTCTTTCTTTCTTCTTTTCCTTTTCTTCTTCTTTTATACTCACTCAAGACCCCACATCCAGTAGAGTTTGTTGCACTCAACCAGCCAATGGGCCACCGGTCTACTCGGTCCCAAACCGAGTTGACTCGATTTGGCTAGGATGGCCCCTGGCCTCTTTCTCTCTCTCTCTCTATCTCTCTTTCTCCCTGAGTTCCTACTCCTCTTCCCTAGATGAACAGAGGCCCTACAACGGCTACCTAGATAGCATGGGAGCCGATGGACTCATTTCAATCTAATAACGGAGGACGATAGATCATTAGAGTCTAATCGTCCGTCCCTTCATACCCCCTCCTGATGGTGCGTCGAGATGAGACTGAAGTGGTGCTACCGATTATAGCTACTGCTGTAATGATGCGAGTTGGCTAGCTGGGTTTGGTCAGGGATTCTAACTTAGTTGAATGGTAGCGAGAGACGATATGGGGTTTTGGAGCTCGACTCGGACGACACCAGGCAGTCCAACCATCAAGGTAGGATGGTGGAACCAACCCAACCGGCCTCACCTACTTGGGCAGCGAGTTCAGACTCGACCCAATTCGAGCTATAGGATCATCCTGGTAGGCTTGTGTCCTAGTGACCATTTCATTTCTTAGGATCCCGTGATCCACCCCATCAAATTCCGGGAACCCGCGACCCTTGGATTGCATTTGCACGCGACCTTAAGTTATATCCTATAGACCCGAGCCGACTCAACTCGAGACCTGTACCATTGTAACTGTGTCATCGTCGCGGTTTCGACGCCTCGTCTCATGCGCCAATCCGACGCTTAGATTATAAGATGTGGACCACGCATTATAATGGTCGTTGTCACTTGATTGCGGGACCCACCTATTCTAGATTGAACATTTTCCTAGAAACCATCATTAGGATGATGTCACCCTACCCTAGCCCATAGACCCCATACTCTTACATGAAATGATTGCTAACACCCCCCCCCCCCCCCTAAATGCTCTCTTACACCTACTCATTACATGCTAGGAGAAAGAGACTAGCCATCATCATTACCTCTCTCCTTCATCTCCCTCTTTCCCTCTCTTTCTTCCTCATTTCCTCTATTGTTGGCAAGAGAGAGAGAGACTCATCTCTAAAAAATTTCAGCCACTCTGTAACATCCCGGAAAAATCCATACAAAGACCCAAGTACCACTTCAGGCAGAGACATTATGGGTCAAATTATGTAAAAATTAGACGAAAATTAATTAAGTACTAAATTGAATTAATTAGTATATTAGCTTGAACCGCTTTCTATACTAACTACAACACCCAAAACCAGTAGAATCGTTAACTCTACATTACCTAAAAACCTAGGAGAAATCTCAAAACCAAGTTGCTCTCGGGAGCATAGTATCAGACTTGGACTGCGCGTCGAAAGTTCGATAACTGTGAAACTATACGGTTATGACCACCTTACTGGGCTTGACAACCATCACGGGAATCAAGCCCGAATAGTATCTAGAAACGCACAACTAGAGCCCTGAGTAAAGTGTATGAGAAACACGAATATCTTTAGAAAATGAACTTAGATTTAAGTGAATTGGGTTGTTCGCTTGTAGGCCAAATTTAAAGTTTCTGACCATCAGATTCTAACCCAACTACACCCTTGGATCAGGGAAATTTTCCTACACATGTCAGTGTACTTGTGGCCCTGATCGAGTGACGATAATCGTTGAACTGAAACTGATCCTCCTCGGTCAATCCGCAAATTGGATCGAACTGAAATCTTAACCTGATACAGATCCATTGTTAGAAAACTTTCTCCGGACCATATGCAGGTAATGAACCTCCAGATGAGCTCCGTTGGCCCGAAAGAGATACCTTTTGGCTATACCCTAAGTATACCATGGTCATGGGGCCATTTGAACCAGTTCTGGGCCTATATAAGACCCTTAACCCACCCCTCTCTCATTCCATATGAATTTTCCTAACCCTAGGAGAGAGAAGAGAGAAAAGAGGAGAAGAGAGAGAGAGAGAGAGAGAGAGAGAGAGAGAGTTTAAGAGATCGTTACTAGGATTCATTCCCACTGCTACTCGTGTTGAATCACCACCCCATCATCGCCACGCCATCGATTCTAGCTTCGATTTGGATAAGAAATCCTAACCCTAATCTGTTTTAGGAATCCAAATAAAGAAATCAGTGAAATAGCTAACCTATTTCAATGTTTAGGTAGCCGTTGTGCCGTAGACAAGGACGTTGTGTATGAACCGAGTTCGTAATGAGTAAACTGACGAAAGGTGCCGACTATAAACGTTTAGGTTATGGTTTTTAAGGCTTTCAATGTTAGTTAATGATCTATGACTGACTTGATTGTTGTCACATGTACTTAGATACGATGTTATCCATGTATTACACATATATATGAATTATGTTGAATATAATGCATTCCATGTGTTTATTGAAATGTTTGAATGAATATGTAATTATGATTTGTGCTTGCCATGATTATTAATTGAGAATACATGATTGTTGTATGTGTGACAACTCCTTTGTGAAAGGATTTGTTATAATGTGTTATAATTAATTTATTACATGTATGTTAATATGTGTAGTCTAAGTGTTTGATAAAATGTCTGAATGAGAAGTTGCTTGTTGAAATGTATTTAATTAGGGCATTGAGATAGGATTCTAAATTACCATATCTATAATTATAGATTCCTTCATGTAACTTATCTCTCTACTAGGTGATTTATGGATGAAATGCCTATGTATGATAACATGTGCACTATGTGTTTGTTAAAATGCTTAAATGAGATTTATATTTGAATTGGTTGTCACATGCTATTTTGACTATCACGTATGAACGCCTATTGTATTTGAGTATGATTAGGACTAATATGTAGTCCAGGCAATCGGTAACGGTTCATGATCAGTGGCCGAACTAGTTTCGCCATAACGGATGCGTTCGATGAATCCGAGTCGTACGGTAATTTTCGACAATGGTTTGGCCATGTCAATTAATTTAACGTGTGCTCATACCAGTCGAGCTTGTCAAGTAACCCGATTGGCCCAATGTATGTTCACCATGTATGGACGTTACTGCTTGAATCTAAGGCACCACTTACCAATGAAAAGCCTGTTTAAGCTTGGTACCATGATCTGCTAAGACTCATAAGCCGGGCATGGTGGTATGGGACACCGTGGTCGAGCTGTCGGCCTACGCTAGGGTGACGAGCCTCCCCATAGTGTCCAGTGAGCAACACAAACTCGTGATTCGAATACGGTGGTATGGGACATTGTATTCGAGCTATCGGCCTACGCTAAGGTGACGAACCTTTCCGTAGTGACCCCGAGTATAAACTAGGCCTACGCTGAGGTGACGAGCCTCTCTGTAACGACCTAAACTTGCCTATCCACTGCTTTTCAATCAAGGGTGATGTTGCCCTATAACTTACCTATCGTATAAGATTAACTAGGATTGACGACCCTAGATGGGTCATTGTTTGGGTAAGTGATATAAAGGGAGGTGCCTTAGCTTCCTGAATCTGTTGTATGAATAAGCCTAATTAACTATTGGCTAACATGATCATGCATCGCATTGCATGTGCTTTGGCGAGGAAGCGCACGTGTCCGGAGTGGTGCATGCGCGATCGTGAGATGATGTCACTGAGGGAGTGCAGACGAGGGCATGCATCATTATCGCATACCATTTTTGCATTAACCAGAGTAGTTAGGATATGATTGTTGTACTGCTTTATCATTACTGCTTGACTGAATTGATAACATGTTAACCTTTGCCTTATAGCTCCATTGAGTTGATCACTCTCACTCTGGGACGGTGTTTTAAAACACCAACCAGACTCTGTTGTAGCTGCAAGTGAGGGCGAGGCTTACAAGATGGAGCCTGACTTTTATGACAATGAGGAGGAGTTCTCCTGCATGTAACTCTCTAGCGAGTCTATGTAGACCTGGAGTTGCGTCGCCGGGGTTACAGGAATATGGATTAGATGCCATTACATTATATCAATTTGTAAATTTTGGAACTATACATATAATTATTTAACTTGATGACATGTTCATACTCTGGGGACTTACAACCACTTATATGCTTTATATATCTATCACAGTCTTTCGCTTGTGTAATCTAATTATTTCTGGAGTATGATATGTTGTTTAGTGTAATCCCATTCATGTTTAATGCACTAATACAGACAACATTCAATCATCATTATTGATGTTACATAAGTGATGCGACAGATCTTGGGAGTTAAGCTCTGCTCGACCCTCGAAATTTAAGGTGTTACACACTCCCTCTCTCTAGTACCCCCAATTCAACCATCAAGAGGCCATCTCCACCATTAAAAGATCATCATAGGAGCACTGGAACCCATTGGTGGAAGAAGAAGATCTAGATCCAAGGTGGGTGTTTTCTATAGTTAGATCTCTCTCTCTCTCTCTCTCTCTCTCTCTCTCTCTCCATTTTTCTCATTTTTTTTGGTGATGTTGTGTATGGCCCACTTAATGTGATCAGTAAATCCAAAAGGTCCAAATTTTTTGGACGTTCAGCATATGGGGCCCACTTTGTTGCCCGTTTTCGAGCCAGCCTGGAAGCAAGAAATCACAAATATCAGTTTGATCCAAACCTTGGTGAGCCACACGTGGACCCATCTTTGATGTATGTGGTGTACCCACACCGTCCAGTAAGGGACGGTGGATCCCACGCAGCTTATAGTTGTTGTATCGACGTTAGCAAGTTCTGTGGTCTGATCGTGAGATATGTGTTATATCCATCCATCCATCTGTGTGGGGACCACACGTGTGGGGCCTGCCATGTTGTATGGGTTTCATCTCCACTGTCCAGCTGCTAGATGGTGGGAACCCACCTTAATGTATGTGTTTCTCCAAGCCGTCTTCCATTTGAGGACGTGGGACCCACCCCACACGTGTTGCATGTGTGGGGGTGGGGCCCACCTTGATGTATGTATTCTAGATGCACACCGTCCATCTCTAGATGGTGCTGTGTGGGGCCGACCGTGATGTATGGGTCTTATCCACACCGTCTGTTTGTTGGACGGGTGGGGACCACCTTGTAGTATGTGTCGTATATCTACACCGTCCTCCACACGGGCTGGACGTGGGCCCACCATGCTATACATGTTCCATCCACACAGTCCAGGGCTGGGACGTGGGGCCAGCATGATGTATGTGTTATTTATCCACCTAGCCAGCAGTGGTGAAGCCCATATAGATTGTACAGGCCCACCTTGATGTGTCGTATCTATGTCATCCATCCCCCTGGACATGGGACCCATTTAATGCATGTTTTAATCTCATCCATCCAGCCCTTGGACCTCCAGATTGGCTGGACTGGTGCTGGCCCAAAAGTCTAGCAGCGGGTCCACTTCCTTTTATAATGTACACCACCAAGTTGAGCAGAATTTGGGCACTTTGATACCTTGTTAGGCCCACCTTTCATTTGAGTGTTTAAGGGCCAGATTGCCGACATTTTCTGGATGTTTAATGGGCCAGATGGGCTGAATATCCAGCCTTAGAATTCCTATTGGTGAGGTGCTATCTATTGAGGGTCAAATATTGCATATTATCCCCCATTTATTTCCTGGTTTTACAAACATAATATGGCTTAATGGTATATTTTACATGTGTTTGTGTTACATGGTGAATTTAAGAGCTTGGATTGAAAAGAATGCTAAAAACATGGATTTAATGCTCAAGAATCATCAAGCAAAGAATGGATCTTTGGAGATGGAAGATTTTAAGACCCCAAGATTCAAGAAAATCAAATGGAAAAGGAAGTGTAGAAATTAGTGCAAAAATTCGCAGGATTTGAGCTTAGATGTCATCGAGGGCATTCGATGACATCGAAGGTTGGTTGATGACATCGAAGAATTACATAAAAATTGAGTTGGTTATTGGACATATTGGGTGCTCTTTTCGATCTATCGAAGATATGTTCGATGACATCGAAGGAAGAGGCTCGATGACATCGAAGTCTGCTCGATGGCATCGAGTTTATTGAAGAATTTGAAGTAACTTATTGGACTGTTTTGGGTACATTTTTTATGGCATCGAAGGTGGGTCAATGACATCGAAGCCAATCCTCGATGACATCGAAGGCTGTTCGGTGACATCGAAGACTTCTACAAAAGTTGCGCGGACTACGTAAATTTGAGACAGTTTCTGAAAATTTCCATGGGGTGCGAAAGTTTAAGCCCTAAAACTATAAATAGGGGTCACTAGGGCATCCCTAGGCATAATCTAGGGTTGTGGAGTGGAGAAAAGGTGTGGAGAAGCCGTCGCCAAGAGTTTTTCTTCCCTTTCCTTAGTCATTTTTATGCTTTTCTTAAGAGATTTTAGTTCAATCATGTCTATGGTTGGCTAAACCTCTTAGCTAAGGCTAAGAGGTGAAGCTTGTAGTGTGATTGGGATGTTTTCTTTATTTTAATTCATGTTTTATTGAACTCTCTTGGATTCTAGTTTGATTATGAAGGAATATTTTTTGTTTTTAATGGTTTGTTGCGACTCAAATTATAATAGATTTGCAATAGCTTGAGACATCTTCTTTTCCTATATTGAGATTATGAAATTAAGAGATCCTGTTGTTCAACATCGTCCCTTGGGCATGGTAGGATGATGAATCCTTCCTAACCTTTACAATTTTCTTATGATTGGTTGTGTGATTGGTAGATCTTGTTGTTTACCTTATCTCCTGGGCATGGTTCGGTGATGGAATCACTTCAAAATCTTGACAACTCTCATCCATTGATGATTAGATCCATGAGAAGTTCAGAGATTTGATAAATCTCTTCATCCTTGAATCAAGCAAGGTAGCATCCTGAGTACCTACAAGTGGATCCTTGAAAACTCTAGTTTTCCACCTTTGATTTTATTAAGTTTTTCATTACATCTCTGACAATTACTCTCTATATTCCAGATTTAGATTTTCATCTTCTAGTTCTAATTTTAGTTGCTTTCAGAAGACACACAAGTTCAGTCCTTGTGGATTCGACCTCAGTCTTATCGAGATTATTACTACATCGCGACCTTACACTTGGGGTTGTGAACAAGTTTTTGGCGCCGTTGACGGGGACTAACAACTGCGTTTTTATGAGATTAGATAGTTTTTTAATTGTGTTTAGATTAGGATTTTTCTAGTTTCTATTTTTAGGATTAGGGTTTTCTGAATTATTTTAGAAACTTTCTTAAATCTACTTTCTAATTCTAGGTTTAGAAACTTCCCTTTTCTCTTTTTAGGAACTTTCTATTTTTTTATTTTTAAAAGTTTTTCCTTTTTAGAAACTAGTTTACTTTCCTAATTTGTTTTTAGAAATTAACTCATCTTTCTATTTTTGTTTTTAGAAACTTTCTAATTTTAGAATTTCTGTTTTTAGAAACTGACTTATTTTGTTTTATTTTACAGGATCTTAATTTAGGAACTTCTAATTTGGTAACTTCTTTCTAATTCCCTCTCTCTTTTTATTTCTTGATTTCTATTTTCTTTCTCTCTTGTAGGTTTAGATTAGAATCTGAGATTGAGGGCTGAGAGTGTTTCACGCCCAAGTGGGTCTGTGATATCACTTAACATCTTTTGAGTGAAGGAGGATTGGTTGAGGGGTTATCTATCCATCACAGGATTTGACACCACTCGAGATCCTCAGAGTTAATGAGGTTATGGCTGCCAATCAACTGGTCAATCGGCTGGAAAGAAAACCTCAACTAGGGTTAAGGAAGTCCAGGATGAGAATGAGGTGCATCATGCACCCCCACCTCGTACTTTACGAGATTACTTACAACTGGCGGGGGTGAGCACCCCTCTTGTATGATTTTTCCAAGAAACACAGGAAACATGGACATCAAGCCTGGAGTGATCCAACTTCTTCCAAAGTTCCTTGGATTTCAATTTGAAAGTCCATACCTACACTTGTAAGAATTTGATGAGGTTAGAGCCACTTTATACTTTCATAACATGTCTGAGGACACGATCAGGCTGAAACTTTTTCCTTTCTCCTTGAAAGAGAAACCTAAGACGTGGTTACACTCACTACGTCCCCAATCTATTGGCACATGGAATGACATGATGAAGGAGTTTATAAAAAAAATTCTTTCCATACCATAAGATGAACATCATCAGGAAGTCGATCATGAACTTCGTCCAAAAGGAAGATAAAGCATTCTTCCAATGTTGGGAGCGGTTCAAGGATCTCATCTGTTCATGCCCACAACACGGTTTTGAAACGTGGTGCATAACAACTTTTTTCCATGATGGACTGACATCTTCCATGCACCAATTCATCGAGACGATGAGCAATGGGGAATTCATGAATATATCAGTTTTCCTCAAACTTAAGCGCATAAGTGAGAGCAGAGAGAAATGGTAGCAAATATATATATATATATATATATATATATATATATATATATATATGAATCATCACTCAGCCATAAAAAAAATATCCGAAAGAAGAACTACCCAAGCTTGGCAGTCTTGTAACATCCCTCCCAAAATAACAAACACAAATATCTAGCCCATCCATGGACTTACAAAAAAGGTATTTTCCTCACTCAGAGGATATCCATAAGCCATTTAAAAAAAATCGTTAGACCTGTCATGTTAGGTAGCCATCACATACACACATAAGATCGCTGGGCATTCAAAAAGATATCCATGCCCATACGTTGAGATGAGTCTGGTGTATGTGAGGGCACAAAAATTGTCGATACTATGTTGGAGGAGTTGATGAAGATGGTGTTGTATCATCTCGTCGGCAGGTTATCAGATCAATCAATTATTGCACTGACTGTTGCACGCTAAACACCATCTTCTCCAATGTCGAGAACCTTGCATCATGTCTTCCTAGCGTGTCGTCTATCCGAGCCAATCCCCGCTGCGTTCCCCGACCCTATCTTGGTGAAACTTGAACTGTTCGGTCTATGCCGAACCACTCGGATCTGGAACTTGTTGTGGCTCAAGAGGATCTCCATCAGTTGGTCTGTGCCTTCTCCCATTTCACCACCTTCATGAATAGCCTCCTCAGATTCCTCTTCCACATAGGCATGAAATTTAAGATCCAATTTTCGAATATTGACCTTGTTAAAATGTTGGAGAGGACGCTTAAGATCGTTTGTCTGAGGAATACTGATTATATCGCAAATTACATGAATGATGTGGGGAAAGGGCAAATATACTGCTCTGGACTGGTGGATGACACTGGCTATTTGGTGAAGGATCAAGGTAGGCAGATAAAGTTTGACTCCAGTGGAAACACAATACATAATCATGACCATGAACCCGGTAAGATCAACGCGATTGGGTCCACGAGGATAAGCATTTGAGCAGAATATCCCATGCAAAACTCGGTATTGAGGGTGCATATATTTTACCTTTAAAGCATTCCCTTGGTGCCGTGGGATTTCTCTATCCTGACATAGGAATTTGGTAATTGTAGACCGAGTGATAGGATTTTCAAGATCAAGATTAGATAATCCAACTGGAGAAAAGGTTAGGCCAAGAATGCTGGCGATGGATTCTGTAGTAATCTCAACACTATCATCCCCAACTATGATAGTAATGGATGGTGGTTCTAGTGTTAGAGAATGACAGTATGCAAAGAATCGGTAGGTCTGCTCATTATGACATGGACCCCTGAAATCAAGAAGAGGTAGCCAGTCGATTGCCCCTAACAAAGCTTCTACATTATAGGCTTTTATGCATTCCCTGTCGATCCTACACTCATACACCAAGTGCCTCCCTGAGTAAGTTTCAAGTATGTGTGGAGGAGGACCTACAACAGCATGTGGCGGTGCTGGTGCTTCAGCTAGAGCTTCTTTACAAGTTGACTGCCGAGTAAAAGAGCTCTGTGGGCATGTAGGGGATCGTTGAGACTGACCCCTTCCTCTTTCCTTTGAAGCCACGGATTTCTTTCTAATGGGCTGAGATGGCTCACCGATGGCAGAAGACTTTCCTTTCTCCTTACTCATTAGAACAACTAAGAAGGAAATGTCAAAGGAAAGAAGAATCTGAGGACCTTGAGAATCGACTCGAAATTTCCAACTAGAAAGGCCCTAATACAATGAAGTATACTTTGAGGAATCAAGAGTATGTGTCAGAGATTACCTGATTTAAGACACCTTAGTTGGCGTACGGTTGACAAACGATGAGAGCCATGAAGAAAAATCCCAGAAAAATCGAGCAAGGAAGCAAAAATGAATTTTTCCTGCTCATCAGCTATTTATCGGGCGGTGGACTTTGATATCATCGACACTTGTTTCGATGATAACGATATACCCCATTCGATGGTATCAAATATGTCCTCGATAACATTCTTAATCATGTGACGCTTCCGATTCCAAAGGGGCATCGATGATATCGATATTTGTTCGATTTAATCGAGGATCCATACAATTCGTCAACAGACATATCATAGAGAAGATGAATTTCATTCATTTTAGCTTCCATCCATACAATTCATATATGTATAACTTAGTATATTTTCATTTTAGACAGTATACACAGAAAAATTTGTACAAACAATGTACCATCCAAAATTATAAACATCAATAATGTTTATGCATAAAAAAAAAATTTGAGGTGTAGAGACCTCAGATATATCATGAAAATCATCAAAATTGCATCATTTTAACAACCATCCAGATCTAGATGCATGACCTGGACATTTTTTTCATGCTCAATTGTTGCTAAGCATGTGGATCAACCTTTCCCTTGCCATTAATGACATAATAGTGGTCACTAGTGCAAAGACCCTCCATAATTGATTTTCCTGATAGATCCAGAATCTTGCACTTTTGTTTGTCAAAGGTAACCACATGTTTGTTGTCACATATTTAAGAGATGCTTAAAAGATTATGAGCCAGTCCTTTTATGCAAAAAGCATTCTTATCTTTGAGCATTTTCATTCCTTTAATAGTTCCCTATCCTATTACCTTAGCAGTGCTTCCATCTCCGTAGGCAACTATCCTATTATCAAGATTTGAATAATTTGTGAGGAGAGATTTGTCACTTGTGACATGTCTAGAGCATCTGCTATCCAGGTACTACTTAGCATTATTGCCTTTATAAGATTCGAGTGAGTAACAAGGCAATTTTTCTTCTCTTTCACTACTCATTTTGTGACAGGATTTCTTATTATGGTAGTTTTTGCTTCATTAATCAAGTTGGATAACTGAATCATGTTTCCTTGTTATTCTAGGTGGAGATGGATATGTGTTATTCATTTGTTTAATTCAGCCACCTGATCCAACATCTCCTTCATTCTCTTGGTCATTCTAGGTGGAGATGGGTATGTTCCTTTTTCCATATTGTTTAGTGGATTCTGTATTGATTTTTCGATTTGTCTGTATTTACCAGTATGATTCGAACTGGAATTAGATTGAGTCCACCTTGGAGTAATACATTCAAATTTAAAATGGCCAGAGTCTCCACACGAATGATAGATAGAAGCGGCTATTATTTTACTTCCTAATGCAACTGATTTCTCAAACATTACGCTGAATTTTTGGATTTTGATTTGAATTTGTCATATCCTAATCCACTCTTATCTTTCCCAGGTCTTCCCATCCTTAAGAGTTTTTCTAATTTTTCACTGCTCTGGGAAAATTTATAATTCAGTTCAACAAATTTTCTGGATTTCTCTACATCAAACATGAGTGTATGATTTTCATTATGAAGATGCATGTTTTTATCTTTCAATGGTTCAATCTGTTTGTGCAGTTTTTCAGACTCAGATTTGAGAAAAGTATTGATTCTTTCAAGCCTATCATTTTCTGAGTGGCATTGTTGTAGATCATTAATCAAGTGTGTATTGATTTCTAATGTTTTGTCTAGATATATTTTCAGCAATCTATTTTTGTTTTAATTTATCCCAAGTCTTTTAAGGATATTGATGCTATGCATATAGAGTTGATTATAGGCATCCTGCAGTTTATCCTTTTCTTCTTCTTCCTTCTCTGTTTCCTCATTATCTGATGGAAATGATTTAGTGGCCTGAGGTTCTTCGATGTTCGTAGTTTCAATGGGAATGTTGGAGGCAGTAGAGACCATAAGAATTTTTAGGGATTTTCGGTCTCCATCACTATCTGAGTCACTACATTCTGAATTTGACTCTTCAGTATCATCCCGTGTGGCTGTCATTGCCTTTCCTTTGGTTTTCCTATTTGGGCATTCAGTGACAAATGTCCAAACTTTCGACAAGTATAGCATTGTGGTTCTTTGGACTTTTTACAAGATCTCCCTGTAAGATGTTTGTTGTCCAACTGTCTTCCTTTAAATGGTCAGCCACGATTTTTATGAAAGAACTTTCTGAACCGTTGAGCCAACAAAGCCACTTCATCATCTTCATTCTCCCTTTTACTTTCATTTTCCTCATTTAGAGTATTCTTGGAAGATTTGAGGATAGTTTTTTTGGGTTTAGGAGTTTGCTTGAAGTGTAGTTCAAAGGTTGTTAGGGAACCTACAAGTTCTTCTACTTTCATTTCATCCATGTTTCTACATTCTTCAATAGTTGTGACTTTAGAATTGAACTGTTCCGGTAAGGATCTCAGAATTTTCCTACAAATTTTTGAAACCGGAACTTTTTCTCCTAATCCACCCATGGAGTTGCAAATGATGTTCAATTTTGTGAAAATCTCCATGAAGGTCTCATGCTCTTCCATTCTAAGACTTTCAAACTGTGATGTTAAGAGTTGCAGCTTGGATCTTTTCACTGTGCTAGTTCCCTCATGGGTTGTTTCCAACAAGTCTCATGCTTCTTTGGCTGTTCCACACATACTGATTTGATTGAAGACTGCTTGGGACACAACACAGTAGATAGTATTCATTGCTTTAGCTTTAGACGTTTTTTTTCTTTATTGAATGTTATCCACATTTCTTTAGATTTCGGTTCGGTGATAGTTGTGCCATTTTCAAGTACTATTTGTTCGGTTGGTGGCACATATCCTTTTTCAACAATATCTCAAACATCATGATCCAAAGATCTCAAAAAGTAATGCATCCTAGCCTTCCAGTACGCATTATTTGATCCATCAAATACTCGAGGTCTAGTTATAGATGATATTTCTCCCTTGGCCATATTACCAACTTTAGTCAAGATCACTCTTTAGGCGGTGAAGCCCTTTAAGAGAGACCAGGCTTTGATACCAATTAAAATTGCGATAATGACCGCTTTAGTTGAAGTGAGAATATGCCAAGATGTCCTAGAGAGGGGTGAATAGGACTTTTTAATATTTTATGATAATTTAAAACCTATTAACTCTATCCTGAATAAATATGCAAGTATCAGGATTTCTTCAAAATAACTCTAATGGCTTCCAAGCCAAATAGAGGATCCAATCACAAAACTATTCAAAAGATAAATAAGATGCATAACATAGTTCATGATGGATGTGATTGTGTGTGAGGTGTGATTCTACTTAGTTTCAGATAATCATGTGTATATGCAATATGAGAACAATAAAAGAAATCACACAAACAGTAAAAGTAAATGGCAATCTCAAACACAGTCCTTTTTATAGTGGTTTAACTATGTCTCTACTCCACTTCCGGCGGACGCACTGAACCCTTGAGTATACCGAATCTCACTAACGGTGGTTTCAAATCAGGTTCACCTCAAACCAGTACAACCTACTCTAGGATGATTCTAACGTGTCTCCACGACACAAGTTTATGCCCTACACAGGAGCAGGGGTCAACACATAGCACCCAAGTTTTAGGCCACACGGGCCAAGGATCCACACAAGGAACCCACCAGTTTATGCTCCCATGAGAAAGGGTCAATATACAACACCTAGGTTTTAGACCACACAGGTCAAGGCCTACATAAGGACCTAACAGTTTATGCTCTCCACAGAGTAAGGGTCAACACAAAGCACTCCCTCGTACACTCCTATTGGAGGCCTCCTACGAGGACTTGAAAGGGGCGAGAATCACCTTTGACCCAATCCTATAGAAGGAATGATCACAAGGGTTCTCTGGACTCTAATGACTTACAGATAAGTAGATGAGCCCCATTAAGCACGTTGATGAAGATCTCATCCTTTGACGATGAAGAATCTTCAGCTCCCTTGAACCGCAACTCAGATGATGTACCAATGTAAGACAACTGGTTGGATCAAGGTTACTCTATTAAATATTTTCCTATAAAGGAGACAGTGATTCCAATCATCTATGCATTCAAGGTATCCTAGCTTAATGATTATCCATTAAAATGGTAGTTGTAGGATCCTTGAATGTGGAAGTTCATTCCCCAATCCACTCTATTGAATGTCAATGATGAGGGTGGATTAGGGGATGAACTTCCATGAGAGAAAAGGCTTAGGGTATATGATCTGGGTTTAAACACTCAAAAGCACTCTCTATTTTCTCTACAAACAACCAAAGGTAAGCTCTTATTAAATAAGCAAAAAGTTCCAACGGATATAAAACGGTCATATTTTTTTACAGAGTTTGATATCATCGAGCAGGGTTCGATATCATCGAGTGTATACTCTCGATAGCATCAAATGACCGCTCGATGATACGAACTCAATAGTCAAACTCTTTTGAAACTTTTTACCAATTGGGCGAGGAAATTGAACACTCATCGATGTCATCGGATTTCAAACTCCGATTTCATCGACACAGGGTTCGATTCCTCAACATTTGAAAATGTGAGAGCACTTTCCTTAGAAACTTAACAAGTATAAGATATGATCGAGTATCACTCGATATCAGCGGAATTTGACTATCGATGATATCAATGCCGGTGTCGATTCATCGATAATTTTAAGGAATTTTCCTATAAGCTTGCTGGACAGTTTATGTCCTATTTCGATGACATCGACCACGCCTCGATATGATCGATATTTGAATATCAATTTTATCAAGTGATCCCCGATACATGAAAGTTTTAAACTGAAAACTTGCTAGATAGATTTGTGTCCCAATTCAATATTATTGAAGGTCTACCAATATCATCAAGATTCGAATTTTGAGGATACCGAGGATCCCTTCGATATATAGAGAATCACATGTTTTTCCTTAGCAGTATATTGGACACAACTGACCAGATATTGAATTTATTGAGTCGACTCGATGGACTCGAGATTCAAAATTCGATGATATCGAACAGTCCATCGATTCATCAATAATTCAGTCCAGAGTTCTTTGTGGTTGTTGGACATTTGAAGTCCTCAATTCGATAATATTGTGTGAGTTTTGAGGACATCGATAGTAGGGTTCGATTCCATCGAACCACTTGTCGATAAATCAACAAAGGTAGAAAACTTACAGATTTTCTTGATTTTGTAAGTTAGTTTTCGCACCAAAACCTTAGGATGTTCTATTCAATTTTAAGGGTTTTATATACCTGGTGTTTTGGGACATGGGATGTGTGGCTAAGGTTTACCTTTGACGAGTTAGGGCATACATCCTGTTGAGGTAGATGCTTGAACAATCTTCCTATGAGGCTCCTTTATCTTGCTAACACAACGCTCACTCTAATTGATAAACCAGGGCACTTTTAAATAGGACTATGCCAAATAAAAAATAAATGCGGAATACAAAGATAGATAGCACAAATAAATAACAACCTCAAATGCACTAGTCTTAAGAGGTTGATACAAACTGAGTTCTAAGGATAACCTAACACCAAAAACCAAAGGCTTATGGCAGGACAACCTTACTAGAACATTGGTAAGTATCAAAAATTCAAACCAATAAAGAGGCAAGGAAATAAACTAAGTTATTATAACATTCACCACAAGTGTATAAAGAAAATTACAACATTCATCTCCACACATACATCACATCCATCATCCAAACTCTGAGAATTATATTGGTTTGTGTGTGTACACCAACTGTTCGCAAACAGCCACACAACTACTCCACTCCCAATAGCCACACCCACGGGATATTAGCTTTCACTAAGAAATAAGGTTTTCCAAGGTTCAGCTTAAAACCTTCATAATTGTGTTTTTCAAATGGGCTTACACAATCACTAAAACTCCCACAATGAGTTTTTCTTGGCTGAATCTGACAAACCAAAATTGCAGAAAATGAAATTGTACTTATCTGAAGATTCTTCTTCTGATGTAGCCTAGTAGAACCAATTTGATATATATATATATATATATATGTAGATGTTCAATGTCCAATCTCACAAATGAAAGGGTTCTAAGTCTAAATGATTTTTAAATTAAATTAACTTGGGCTAGCTTGATTTGATTTTGATATCAAAAGTGTAAAACATAGTTCTCCTTTTTAATACAATAGAGTTGAATACAAAGATCACAAAATCAAATACAAAAAGCCATAAAAAGAATCTAAAATGAATAAGTAATAGCTTCACAATTGTAGGAACTTATCTCTCAGAGTGATGACTTGATTAGACTTGGAATAAATGAAAAACTCTGAGATTCGTCCTCTATTTATAGGTAAAAACTATGTTCCCTCAACTGGTCTAAAGGTCGGTTTGACTGGTTGAAGAACCAACCAATTTTTAAAATTTCTGTCGCGATAAGATAAACCCGTTACTCAACTGGTCGAGTGGCTTGCTCGACTGGTCGAGTGGCCTGCTCGACTGGTCGAGCAATGCACTAGACTGGTCCAGTGGGACCAAAAAAGCTTGTTAGACTTTGAGTCGAGCCCTGTTCGACTGGTTGAGACTATTCACTCGATTGGTCAAGCAGTGTACATGACTGGTCAACCCACAGCCAAAAATTCCTGAAAATTCTCAACAAATCTTGGACTAGTCGAGAAACATTTTAGACTGGTCGAGCCAGTTCCTGAACTAATTAAACAAATGCTAGGACTAGTAGAAGAAAGACCAATAAACTTATACATTGACTCAAATTCAATATGCAATAAATATGACCTAACCTATGGTCAATCTAAGGTCATTCATACCTTGATTGTGAGTTTGAAACATCGAAACATCGATCGCTTTCGATTACTTGAAGTACATGAAGCTTATCCTTGAAGTCTTAAACTTAAGCTAGACTTAAGGTAGTGATTTTGAACTTTAGCTTGAGCTTCGAACTTTTATTCTTGTACTTGAGCTTGTAGTCTTAAACTTTGTCAACATTCTTTAACTTGAATATGTAGAAAAGTTCGACGATGACGTTGACAACTCAAAATGAATGAAGATGATCTTTCCAACGTATTAAAACACGATACAGATTCTAAATGGTTTGGCAAAACAAAATTTGACAAATCTGAGTGTTGGATTTCCAATATAGTACTTACAATTATCTTGATGCTTCGTTAAATCATGGGCGTTATACCTCACTGAGATAGCCATGGACGCAATCAAACCATATTCAATGTGCAAGAGACATAGCCGATTGCTCATGTTGGTGCTCATGTGGAGTATAAGGAGCTAGATGATCTTACGGTTCTAGTTTATAGATTTCATTTATGTTTAAATTTGTATTTTTATATATTTGTAAAAGCTTAAGACATTGGTTTGTATAAGTTTTTGGGCAGCAACTCGAATATTTTGTTATGTATATTTGGACTCCCTCTTATACTTGATTTATTTCTATTCCGTTAAACTACTAACTCTAATAAAGAAAAGAAAAAATATATATATGTGTGTGAAATTTGGGTTATCTTTGAAGGTTAACACTCGAGTTTTCGGAAAACGAGTAATATACTTGGGTTTCAGGAACCGCGGTGTTACAATGGGTGAGAGAAAATGCCCCTGTATAAATGGGTTAGACTTACCAGCGAAGAAAAAGCGGGCTACAGTGTGAGCTCTTTGGTTCATCCATAGATAGGCTAACCATGCATAAGGCCCCTCATGTTCCTGGTTTGATTCCAGTAGAAACTCATAAGGAAAGGTTAACCTCTAAACAAGCTCCCCCCTCATCGATGTACTGGTGGCCCTAAATCTGGTACCCAAATAGGTAGCCTTGTGAGCCACATGAGCTCTAGAGAGTTATTGCGGCCAACCCTGAGCATAAATCCTATCGAGTTCACAACCCCGGTAGCTTTATCGGGCCCCTCTGATGGATCATGGTTTGTGAACTCCACGGCTACGGTGGTTCAGCAAACTCTCAAGAGTTACAGAGACCATTTGCATAAGTCTCTTTGCTCCAACTACTTAAGAGCCTAAAAAACTGTGATTGTTGTCACGCCTCAAATTGATTGAGTTCATCTTGCATGGCTACTATCCAGTTTTCATCAGTAAGCGCTTCTTTTACATTAGCCGGCTCAATTTGGGAATGAAGCGCACAAAATTACATAAGATTTCAAATTGTCTTTGAGTGCGCACACCAGTGAAAGGGTGTAAGGCCCGTATCATAGACCGTACCATTTCATAGGCTTCCACAGTCCTCTCGATCGAATTTCAGCAACCCTCGACCTGTAATCGACATTTGCGCATGACCCTAAGTCATATCCCGAAGATTTATATTGGCTCAACTCAAAACTTGTATCCTAGCGACCGCGCCGTCGCTGCAGTTCCAACAGGGCATCTCGCATGCCTATACGACACCCTAGCCAAAAGATGTGGGCCCGCGTTCATTTCAAGGAAAATGCTGCGCATGCGAATTTTGAGAGAATCTCTACAACTTATCCCATCAATCAAATCAATCAAGTACAAGCAACCCACCCATCCCTCTCTTACACAACCTTACCCAAAGTCAACTCTCTCTCTCTCTTCACCCATCCCTCTCTTACACAACCTTACCCAAAGTCAACTCTCTCTCTCTCTTCACCCATCCCTCTCTCACCCAAAATTCAACCAAGCCCATCCCTCTTCTTACACAACCATCCCTCTTTCCTTACATCACTCCTCTCTCTCTCATTTCTCTCTCATTCCAAACAATTTCCAAGAGAGCACTTAACGTCTAACTTCCCAAGCAACCCTAGTGTGGCCCACTTCTCTACCACCCAATCTCTCATCCCCACCATCAAAACTTCATCATCTTTCATCAAGATCGTAGCTAAGGAGCCTAGGAGTCCAAGAAGCTAAAGAAGAAGGTCGATAGGTGGGTGATCCACCGTTGATTTCAAATTATAGGGCCCACTTAATGTTGGACCCATTGATGCATGCATTGTCTAGAGAGGGCCCAATGTGGTGGGGTCCCTCCCCTTCACGTCTCTTTCTCTCTCTCTCTCTCTCTCTCTCTCTCTCTCTCTCTCTTGTATGATGTAGGGGTGTGTGGCCCATCATGAAGTATGTAGCACATCCATGTCGTCCATGCACTGGATCCACCTTATTGGACTGTCCAGCTGGCGGGATTACTGCCTGTCCATCTGGACAGACCTGGATGAAGGAAAAACACAAATATCAGTTGGATCTAGAGCGGGTGGGCCACACCACGTGGACCCACCTTAATGCTATGACCCCTATACCGTCCAGATCACCGTCCAAATCCCTGGACGGTGTACCGTTCAGATGCAGGTAACTACCCAGCGTCCGGCAATCTAGACGTTGGACTCTTTTGTTTAATATATATATATATATATATATATATATAAAGTATATATACATATAATAGATATATATTATATTATAATTGGAGAGGTGGGGTGGCCCATCTATGTGGGACCCACCCTAACATATGTATTATGTATCCATCCCGTCCTACCAATTGATCCAGACCGTCCAGCGGTCTGGACGGGGGGACCACGGTGATGCATGGGTCTTATTAGATGGCTGGACGATGGGACCGACGGCATGATGTATATATTTTGTCCACGCCGTTCATCTAATGGACGGATTAGTTCCAGCAGCAACGTGCTGCTGTAATTGTAGTCAGCAAGTTCGGTGGGACCTACACCATGATGGATGTGCTCCATCTAAATTATCCATCCATTTGGCAACTTGTCTTAAGGCTTGAGAATAAAAATAAGACGGATCTAGTATCAAGTGGACCACACTGTAGAAACAGTGGGATTGAACGTCTACCATTGAAACCCCTTTAGGTTACAGAAGCTTTGGACCAATATGATATGTAACGACATGGAAATTTCCGTACAAAGGCCCGAGTACCACCTTGACCAGAAATCGCTTAGGATCAAATCCTTTAGAAATTTGACAAAGTTAACTAAGTGCTAAACTAAATTAGCCATGAAATCCGATTAAATCACTTTAAATACGATCTGCAAGACTCAAAACTTGTAGAATCATTGACGCTAGGTTACCCTAAAATCTAGGAGCAAACTCATTACCCGACTGCTCTCGGGAGCACATTGAAACTCCGTATCAGATCTGGACCGCACATCAAAAGTCTGAATGATATGAAGTTATATAGATTTAGGACCGCCTCGCTGGGCTTGACAGCCATCTCAGAGATCAAATCCAGACAGTGTCTCACGGCTATTCGCTTGAGTCCGGAGCGAGGAGTGTGAGAAAACCTAGTTTTCTTTAGAAATTAAGTAAGCTGAGACTTAATGTTTGCGGGCTGATTATAAGCAATCAGACCATCGGAATCTGACCCAAATACACCCTCGGATCAAGACAAATTTCATATACATGGCGGTGTACTTGAAATCCCCGATCGAGATTCAGTGACCGTTGCACTGAAACTGGTCCGCCACGCGTGATCTAAGAATTCGACTGGAACGAAAACTTAACTCCACCTAGATCCAAGTTTGGTGAGCTTAAGTTTGACCTTTGGCTCAAGGGGGGCTGCCAGAAGTCCTCCGTTGATTTGAAACTGACCCACTTTGGTTATAACCTAAGTATACCTTGACCTTAGGTCTATTTCGGTGTAGTTTTAGGCTATATAAGGACCTTAAAACCCTCTCTCATTTAGCCATACGAATTTAAGAAAAACCCTAGGAGAGAGAGAGAAAAGAGAGAGAAAGTTAGAGAGTTGTGGGAGGATTCTTCCTACCCTTTTTCCCTGCCGCTACACAAGCTTCACCACTCATTCTCATCGCTTTCCTGGCGATTTTCAGCTTCGTTTCTAGGTAAGAAACCCTAACCCTAAACTGATTTGGGGTTTTGATAGTTGTACGTGATGAAATAGCTAACATATTTCACTCTCTAGGTTACCGAATAGCCGTATACGAAAGCTTAGCAAACCTATCGAGTTCTTTTCGATTATACGACAAAAAGTGCGGACTTTAGACGTATAGGTTATGGTTTTCAACACTTTCAATGTCAGATAATGATAGATTCATGATCTGTATGTTATTGCACATGTACAAAGTGTTGTCCGTTTTACTATGTTGAATATACTGTATTCCTAGTATTTGTAGAAAGTACCGTATACGTATAAATTTTGGAAATGTGTTTGCCATGATTATTTACTGTATGAGCATATTATATATGTGTATAATACTTGGTGAAAGGGTTCGCCCTAATACATGTTTTGCTAATATACGTTATGTATGTTGAAATAGTATATTCTAAGTGTTTGTGAAAATGCTTGTGAGAGTAAGTGCTTGGATGATGGTGCTTTAGGTGGGTGTTGAGATGGGATTCTCAACTACCTTAGAAACGTATATGATTTCCTCTATGATTGGTTGTTTAATTTAATTGCTTACTATGAAATATATGTGTTTGTATTTCTTGTTTATATTGTGCTTTGTAACATGCTTTATGACATGTTTGTTAACATGCTTGAATTACTTTGTTTATTATGCTTTACTTCACATGCTCTGAATAAGGATTGATTGCCATTGGGACTATAATTATAGTCCAGACAGTCGGTACCGGATTTGAGTTCGTGGTTGAGATTCATTTCGCCATGAAAGATGTGTCTGACGAACCCGAGTCGTACTTCGGTTGGCGACAGTGGTTAGGCCACGCGAAGTGCTTATGCAATTCATGTCGTTCAGTTGATAGTGTGCTCAAGCTAGTCAGGCTCGTCAAGTAACCCGATATGTCTAATGTATGTTCACCATGTTTGGATGCTACTACTTGAACCTGAGGTACTAACCTTACCAGTGAAATCCCGTTAACCATGGTACCTCGATCCGCTAAGACTCATGAGCCGGGCATGGTAGTATGGGACACCGTGGTCGAGCTTTCGGCCTACGCTGGGGCCACGTGCCTCCCCGTAGTGACCAGTGAGCAACCCTGACTCGTGAGCCGAATACGGTGGTATGGGACACTGTATTCAAGCTGTCAGCCTACACTGATTGGTGATGAGACCTTTGTAGTGACCTCGAGCATACTCTAAATTTGCGGCGAGGTGACGAGTTTTGCCGCGGTGAATAGAGTATGAACTAGGCCTGTATCAATTTAGTGATGAACCGTTAAAAAGGTGATGGGGGAGTGGTGTAACGATTGCGTGTAACAGCCCTGGCAGCCTTTGTAGTGCCCTAAAACTACAATATCGTATGAGATTATCTAGGTTTGACGACCCTAGAATGGATCATGTTTGGGAATAATACAAGGGAGGTACTTTAGTTTCCCAATCCTGCTATTTGAAATGGACTAATAACAACTCGGTAATCATGCTCATCATCGCACTGCATGTGCTGGAAGATGTGGAGCACTGAGGAATGAACGCATGCCGCGGACATAAGATGGTGTCGCATGAGGGAGTATGCCGGTGAGGGCATGCATCATGACTGCATTTCATACTTGCATTAATAAGAGTAGTTAGGATTGTTCGATTGTACTGCTTTATCATTACTGCTTGACTGAATTGATAACATGTTAACCTATGCTTTATTGTTCCACTGAGTTAGCTACTCACTCCCATGTTACGGGACGGTGTTGTACACACCAACCAAACTCTGTCTTAGGTACAAATGAGGTGACGACTCAAGAGGCTGAGCCGGACTACGACGAGGACTAGGATGAGTTCTCGTATATGCAGTATGCTGGTGGCTTTACCTAGACTGCCTGGATCGATGGGACTTACAGGGCTTACTTCTCTAGTTATACTTTTGACATTTTGATCGTAAAACAGATACATGTATATGGTGACTCAGTTGGGTTCATACTCTGGAGATTGAGATGGTTTTATTTCTTTTACATACAATTATATACAGTTTCAGTCTTCCGCTTGCCTTTATCCAATTTATCTGGAGTATGAATTACTGTTTTGGTATAATCTCACTCATGTTTATTGCACTAACACAGACAACATTTAATCATCATTATCTATGTTGTATAAGTGATGTTTTGGAACTCGAGAGTTGAGTTGCTACTTGACCCTCGAATTTCAGGGCGTTACATGATATTTATTTTTCCTCTAAGTTCCGGTCTTTGTGACCTTATAAACAGACTGGATGGGAAATAAATGTTATGGTGAGCCCTCTAAATTTTAACAGTGGGAGCCATTATCACCACTAATATTTATGGTATGCTCCAGATGATCCTTTGATATGAGTTTTTTTTAATAATACTCTAAAATGATTTCTAACAATAGATGAATGGTGTAGTGGTACAGCCCATTGATACGGCCCATTTAATATGGCCCATTTGATATGGTCTATTTGATATGACCAATTTGATGTATTTGGGGCCCATTTGGTAAGGCCTGATATGATGTATTTGGGGCCCAATTAGTGAGGTCTGATGTGATGTATTTGGGGCCCATTTGGTGAGGCCCGATGTGATGTACTTGGGGCTCATTTGATAAAGCCCGATGTGATATATGAGGCCCTTGTATGAGGCCCGACTGGTTTTATTTGCGGCCCATTCGTTAAGGCTCATGACGATGTATATTAGGCCCATGAGCAAGGCCCATGACGATGTATATTAAGCTCTTGAGTGAGGCCTATGGTGTTGTATATTAGGCCCTTATGTGAGGCCATGGGCCCACTATATGTTTGACCCTATGTGGGCCACTCCTTGGGAGCAATGTTGGTTGAATGTCCACATTAATGGGCAATGATGGTTGGATGTCCACATTGTGACCTTCCCTCAGGCCTTTTAGGCCCATTCCCACCGATTCTGATCATTGAGGCCGATTCCGATTGTATAGGTCGATTATCAAGGCCAATTCCAATTGTATAGGTCGATTATCAAGGTCGATTCCAATTATCCAGGCCGATTCCGATTATCAAGACCGATTCTGATTATTGAGGCCAATTATCGAGGCTGATTCTGATCGTTGAGGCCGATTCCGTTTGTCAAGGCCGACTATCGAGGCCAATTCCGATTGTCGAGGCCAATCCTGATTGTTGATTCTGATTGTCAAAGCTGATTATCGAGGTCGATTGTCGAGGACGATTATGGAGGATGGATATTGAGGCCGATTATTGATGCCAATTATCGATGTTGATTATCGATG
The DNA here is from genome assembly GCA_030180095.1 of Magnolia changhungtana. Classification (NCBI taxonomy): domain Eukaryota; kingdom Viridiplantae; phylum Streptophyta; class Magnoliopsida; order Magnoliales; family Magnoliaceae; genus Magnolia; species Magnolia changhungtana. The sequence continues at coordinate 2,226,428 of JASAUF010000638.1, forward strand.
CCGATTATTGATGCCAATTATGAGTATGTGATAGCATAGCATCATAATACATGCCCATATGTATCATCTGCTTGTTTATTATGAGATGTGATTGACCGTTGCATATGCCATAGTACAGGTGGTTTATGGGACTTCCTGATAGGCGGAGTTATCCCATATGAATGCACGGTATGCGCAGGATTGATGCATGATTGGACTGTGTGACTCATGCATCTTGCATTTTGTGATATGACCATCGTACGCCCAAGTGACATCAGGGTCATGGCCCCACAGGTATGTCGTGGATGGCTAGATGGGACACGAGAAATGTTTAATTCTAACATACAGGCGTCATAGATGTCCCTGGGTGAAAATCCCTAAACCTCTGTAGCCAGGAGATGCCCCAACGTCTAGACCGAGTGGATATATATGAGCGTAAGAGAGTCGTATACCAGTGGGCCTCCCCTCCCACTGTGTCGTGGTCGGTTGGGAGGGGGTGTGCCCTTACTCGCCTGAGGGAGTAGGTAATATTAGGCTGAGTCTGACCAGCTCATAAATGGGTCCTCTATCAATGAGCCGAACCGATATTGGTAGGCGGGTAGTGAGGTCTCTTCCACTTACCTAGTTGTATTGTGTGCTTGATGGGGCGGCAAGCTAGCGTAGAGTGTACTAGACCCCGGTGATGATCCCAAATATGTACGGTACTAATATGTGGACTTATCGAGCACGAGATGCATACTCATTCATTCATTCACTATCCACTCGGGCTGGTGGTGCACAATCAAGTCATCGTTTGTACCTTCACAATGGCCAGGATTTCGGTTAGGCGTGCGACTAACCCGAGATCAGGAGTTTACTAAATTATGTCTATCTATCCAAATTTAGGTATGAGACTGGTTTGGATAGAAATTTCTTATGATGGACCCCGTAGCTTGAGATACTACATACTATCATCTCGAAACCACATTCCGGCTTGGTCATTTCATTCACACTGCATATTACATTACATCTGCGGCATATGACATTTTGGGTTGCTATGGTTTTTTTTACATTTATATGACCTAGATGAGGGTGATGGTATTTGTAGCTCTTCTGAATTGTATATTATATTGTATCCTCGGTATCTAATATTTGGCTCACTATGTCTCCGCATTGCATAGTTGACCTATATTACTTTCTCAGTACATGACATTGGCTTATTATATTTTGCATCACATAGCCTGGATAAGGCTAATAGTATTTATGGACTTAACGGCATGTTTTCACATTACTCTGAAATTGAATGACTTATAGCGTTGCCAGTATTCCGTTACACTGATATTTGTGTGCTTAGCACTTATCTTGTGCACACACGTACACCACCCTCTAAGCCTTCTATAAGCTTATGCACGATATATGTGCATAGGTGACGATAGGACGTGATCGATCTAAGACAGGAGCGTGCGGTAGAGTTTCTAGAGTTTTATTATTATCATCATTGTATTTCCCTTTATGCGTATTGTACCTATTGTACTTTAAAGTTTTTTACCATAGTGGATTGTGTGATGGTGTCTTGGTTATTGTTCGTGGGTTTTCTTATGGTTATGCTTGTTACAGAATATGTTCATGCTGAAAAATCCTCCTTGTAGAATCTCAGGATCGAAATCTAGTATATGGGTGTCAGGAGCTGAGAATGGGGTACTACGGAGGCTGTCGGCACTAGATTCGGAGATCGAAAATTTTGTGAGCCCGGTTTCCTTGTTTGGGACGTGACAGAGGGTTCTTGAGTATTTGATCATTTGGATGGTCTTTAACTGACCGCAGTTCAGTATCATTTTGACTGGAAGAAGAGTCTGGTTTATCAAATATAGAGACTTCATCATCTTCTGAACTAGAGACAGGTGTGTTCAGGTGATCATCTATAACCACATTAATGAACTCTTGAATAACACCGGTTCTCTTGTTAAGAACTCGATACGCTCGACTATTTAGAGCATACCCTAGAAAAATTCCTTCGTCACTTTTAGTGTCAAACTTCTCTAAATTTTCACGGTCACACAAAATATAGCACTTGCTACCAAAAACTCGAAAGTATTTAACTGTGGGCTTCTTATTGAACCACAGTTCATATGCAGTCTTATCATTTGATTTTCTAGTATAAAGGTGATTGATTATATAGCATTCAGTGTTCACAGCTTCAACACAGATTTTTAGGTAATTTCATGCTATTTAACATAACATTGGCCATTTCTTAAAGGACATGATTTTTCCTTTCAACAACCCCATTTTGTTGAGGTGTTTTAGGTGCAGAAAATTCATGCGATATCTAATGATTGCTACAGAACTTCTCAAAATTACTATTATCAAATTCTGATCCATTGTCACTTCAAATTTTAAAATATTTGATTCCTTCTTAGTTTGGATATGCTTGAGTATCATTTTCACTTCATCGAGAGTTTCAGACTTCTCTCTCATGAAAGTTACCCATGTATACCTGGTAAAGTCATCCACTATTACCGGAATGTATTTCTTACCGCCTCAATTCTCCATTCTAGTAGGTCCAATTTTATCCATTTTCTTTAACTTAGGTAGACCTCTTATTAATTTGCCTTTGCTCAGTCTATAAAAATTACGGTAGTGTACATGTCCTAGGCGTTTATGCCATAAGTCAGTCTCATTGGTCTGGACCATGTAACACGATAACTTAGATGAGCTCAAATCACTAACTATATAGTAATTTTCAGATGTTCTACGACCAGTTAATATAACAGAACCTTTCTCATTAGAAATTTCACACCCTTGATTAGTGAATTTGACGTTATGTTTATTATCGTAAATTTGAGAAATGCTTAAGAGATTATGCTTAAGGCCTTCTACAAACAAAACATTCTCAAAAGGAGGAAGATTGAAGAGTTGAACCGTACCTTGGCCAATAATTCTGCAGTTGTTGCCATCACCAAATGTGACTGAACCATCAGTCATATCTTTGAAGTTGGTGAACAAATCTTTGTCACCTGTCATGTGTCTTAAGCAACCACTGTCTAGGTACCACTTTGATTGACTCGAAGCCTTGAAAGCAGTGTGGGTAACTAGACAAGTAACCTTAGGGACCCATTTCATTGCCATTTTGGGTTTAAGAACATTGTTTGTTTTTCTACGCTTGTAGTTGTTATAAGTTCTACCATTCGAGTTAGATTTCAGAAGCTCCTTGAGTAGATCCATAATTTTCTCAGCTAAAGGGTTATAATTCTAATTTCTAAAATTGATATGGTTGTTTTTAGGTTTAGTAGATAGAAAAGTTTTAGGATTTTTAAAATCATTTTGATTATGACTTTTCCCTTTTGAGTTGGAGGACTCCCCTTTAACGAACTTAGGAGGAGTATACTTACATTTTAGAGGCGTATTCTTATCATAGCCCAGACCAATCTATCTCCACATTTCCTTGATCCAGTTAACAATTTTTCTAGTTTAGGATCACCCTGGGCATACCTCCAAGTAGCATTCAAACTCAAGAGAAAAGAGACTTCTACTTTTAGTTTTTCATTTTCTGATTTTAGATTTTCAACTTGTGACGTTTTAAAATCTAAATCACATTTAGTATTTTCAAAACAATAAAAAAGATGCAATTTTTCTAAAACTAGGTTTTCAAAATCTTCTTTTAACTTTAAAAACTTTCCTTTTTGAAGTTTAAGTTTTACAACTATCTTACAACTTTCCCTGTATAGGGCATTATAGGCATCTTGTAAATCATCATCATTTTCGGGATCACTCCTCATATTTTCATCATAAGTCGAATCACAACTGTCTGAGGAAGTGACTCTGGCTAGAGTCATTAAGGCCTTGACCTCATTGGAAGACTCAGGTTCAGAATCATCTGACTCAGAAGAAGCTTTAGAGCAAGATGATTTATCCCATGTGGCCAACATACCTTACTTCTTTGATTTGTCCTTCTTTGGACACTTGTTTGCCAAATGCCTATTTTCACGGCAGTTGAGACATTGGCTGTCTTTAATAGATTTCCAATTTTTAGATCTACTATTTTTCTTTTTAGAGGGTTTTTAAAAATCTACTCTCTTTTTGCTTTTGAAAATTTTATAAAACTTCTTGGCTAATAGTGCCATATCATCTTCTAAATTTTCACAATCAGATTTACTAGCATTATCTTGAGAAATATTTTTAGAAGACTTAAGAGCTATGGACTTACCTTTAGGAGTCTTAAAATTTAACTCGTAGGTTTGTAAACAACCAACAAGTTCTTCAACCCGCATATTATCCGTATCACGAAGTTCTTGAATGGCAGTGACCTTAGAATTGAACCTTTCAGGCAATGAGCGCAGTATCTTTGCACAAACTTTACTTTCTAGGATGCTATCTATAAGACCCCACATTGAGTTGACTATGTCATTCAAATTAGTAGAGAAGTCCATGAATGACTCACTTTCTTCCATACGTATTTTCTCAAACCTAGTGGTGAGGATTTGAAGTTTAGATTTCTTGACTATAGTCGTACCCTTATGTGTCATTTCTAAGATATCCCAGGCTTGCTTTGCAGTATCACAAGATATTATTCTTTTGAATTCATCTGGTGATAGTGCACAAGTGATTGCATTTAAAGCTTTGGCATTGACATTACTCTCATTTTTCTGAAGAGTGGTCCATGAATAATAAGGTGTAACTTTAACAGACTTAGTTCCATCAGTGCCTAGAACTTCAGATGTGGGTGGGTTCCATCTAGTCACTATGGCTTGCCACACACTCTCATCGATGGGCCTAAAAAATATCCTCATCTTGGCTTTCTAATAAGCATAATTGGAGCCATCAAAAGGTGGAGGCCTAGTAATAGAGAGGCTATCAAAATTTGACATATTATAAGCTCAAGATCAATTAGCTTAAGAAATGAATCCAAATAAAGAATGAGCTATTAGGCTCTGATACCACTCGAAAAGGCCGAGCTCTAAGTCCTAGGAGGGGGGGGGGTGAATAGACTATGCCAAATAAAAAATAAATGTGGAATGCAAATATAAATAACACAAATAAATAACAACCTCAAATGCACTAGTCTTGAGAGGTTGATACAAACTGAGTTCTAAGGACAACCTAATACCAAAAACCAAAGGCTTATGGCAGGACAACCTTACTAGAACGTTGGTAAGTATAAAAAACTCAAACCAATAAAGAGGCAAAGGAAATAAACTAAGTTATTACAACATTCTCCACAAGTGCATAAAGAAAATTACAACATTCATTACCACACATACATCACATCCATCATCCAAACTCTGACAATTTAGTGGTTCGTGTGTGTACACCAACTATTCACAAACAGCCACACAACTACTCCACTCCCAATATCCACATCCACGGGATATTGGCTTTCACTAAGAAATAAGGTTTTTCAAGGTTCACCTTAAAACCTTCACAATTGTGTTTTTCAAATGGGCTTCCAAAATTATAAAAACCCCACAATGAGTTTTTCCTGGCTGAATCTGACAAACCAAAATTACAGAAAATGAAATTCTACTTATCTGAAGATTCTTCTTCCGATGTAGCCCGGTAGAACCAATTCGATGTAGACGTAGATGTTCAATGTCTAATCTCACAAATGAAAGGGTTTTAAGTCTAAATAATTTTTAAATTAAATTAACTTAGGCTAGCTTGATTTGATTTTAATTTTAAAAGGGTAAATCACAATTCCCTATTTTAATATAATAGAGTTGAATACAGCGATCACAAAATCAAATACAAAAAGCTATAAAAAGAATCTAAAATGAATGAGTAATAGCTTCACAATTGCGGGAACTTATCTCTCAGAGTGATGACTTGATTAGACTTAGAGTGAATGAAAAAAATCTGAGATTCGTCCTCTATTTATACGTAAAATTTATGTTCCCTCGACTAGTCTAAGGGTCGATTCGACTAGTCGAAGCACCAACCAATTTTTAAAATTTCTAGCGCGATAAGATAAACCCGTTACTCGACTAGTCGAGTGGCTTGCTCGACTGGTCGAGTAGGACCAAAAAAGCTTGCTGGACTTTGAATCGAGCCCTGTTCGACTAGTCAAGCAGTGTACGCAACTGGTCAAGTCACAACCAAAAATTCTCAACAAATCTTGGACTGGTCGAGAAATACTTTGGACTGGTCTAACCAATGCCTGGACTAGTCGAACAAAGGCTAGGACTAGTCGAGGAAAGACCAATAAACTTATACATTGACCCAAATTCAACATATAATAAATATGACTTAACATATAGTCAATCTAAGGTCATTCATACCTTGATTGTGAGTTTGAAACATCGAAACATCCATCGCTTTCGATTACTTGAAGTACATGAAGCTTGTCCTTGAAGTCTTAAACTTGAGCTAAACTTAAGGTAGTGATCTTAAACTTTAGCTTGAGCTTCGAAATTTATTAAAAAATTTCATGCTATGATTATTATCACATATCTAAGACATACTTAACAGGTTGTGTTTTAGCCCTTTAACATATAAAACATTCTTAAATAAGGGAAAGTTATAGAGCTGAATCGTACCTTGGCCAATAATCTTGCAGTTGATACCATCACCAAATGTAACTGACCCATCAGTCATATCTTTAAGATCGGTGAATAAAGCCTTGTCGCCTATCATATGCCTTGAGCATCCACTATCTAAGTACCACTTCGAATGACTTATAGCTTTGAAAGCAGTGTGGGCAACCAAGCAAGTAACTTTAGGAACTCATTTCATTACTGTTTTGGGTTTAGGAGTATAGTTGGTCTTCTTGAATTTGTAATTGATGTACGAGTGACCCACTGAGTTTGATTTTAAGAGCTCCTTAAGCAAATCAACTATTTTTTCAGCTAAAGGATTTTGGTTTTGAGTTTTGTAGTTAACATAATTGCTTCTAGGTTTTTGAAAAGTTTTAGCATTTTTAGAAAGACTTTGATTAATACTTTTCCATTTTGAGTTAGAGGTTTCTCCTCTCACAAACCTAGGAGGAGTAATCTTCTGTTTAGAAGGAATATTGTTGTCATAGACCAACCTGGATCTGTCGCCACATTTTCTAGATCCGGATAAAAGTGTCTTAAACTTCGGATCTCCTTGAGCATATCTCCATGTATCCCTTGAACTCAAAAGTGAAGAGTTTTCAAGCTTAAGTTTGTCATTTTCAGATTTAAAATTTTCAATCAAGGAGGTTTTGAATTCTAAATCACATTTAGCCTTTTCAAAATAATCTGAAATATGAGATTTTTCTAAAACAAGAGACTCACATTTAAGATTTTCAATTAGGGAGGTTTTGAATTCTAAATCACATTTAGTCTTTTCAAAACAATCTAAAATATGAATTTTTCTAAAACAAGGGACTCAAAATTTTCTTTAAGTTTTAAAAACTTTTCTTTTTGAAGTTTAAGTTTTACGGCAATTTTACAACTTTCCTTGTATAGGGCATTGTAAGCATCTTGAAGATCTTCTTCATTTTCATGATCACTATTCAGATTTTCTTCACTAGTTAAATCATCATGATCTGAAAAAGTGAACTTGGCTAGAGTCATAAGGGCCTTAACTTCATTGCCCGACTCGGTTTCAGAATCTTCTAATTCAGAAGAGACTTCGGATTCAGAGGATTCATCCCAAGTAGCCAACATACCCTTCTTTTTGGGTTTATCCTTTTTAGGACACTTGTTTGCTAAATGCCCATATTCTTTGCAGTTGTAACATTGACTATCTTTCAAAGATTTTCAAGTTTTAGATTTAGGTTTAGATCTTTTCTTATCATTTGATTTTTAAAAATCAACCCTCTTTTTACTTTTGAAAATCTTGTAAAAATTTTTCGCTAAAAGAGCCATATCGTCTTCAGAATTTTCTAATTGGAGTTTTCTAGAGAAATATGTTTAGAAGACTTAAGGGCAATAGATTTACCTTTAAGAGCTTTAAAAGTTAACTTGTAGGTTTGTAAAGACCCAACTAACTCTGCTACCTTCATATTGTCCGTATCACGAAGTTCCTGGATCGTGGTTACCTTAGAATTAAACCATTCAGGAAGTCAGCGTGGTATCTTTACACACACATTACTTTTTAGGATTTTATCACCAAGACCCCACATAGAGTTTACAATGTCATTTAATCTAGTGTAGAAGTCCATAAACATTTCATTTTCCTCCATATGAATTTCTTCAAATTTGGTTGTGAGGAGTTGGACTTTAGATTTTTTGACAATTGAAGTACCCTCGTGTGTCATTTTTAATATATCCCAAGCTTGCTTTGCAGTATCATAAGATATGATTCTTTTGAACTCATTTGGTAAAAGTGCGCAAGTGATTGCATTTAGTGCTTTTACATTGGCACTACTCTCATTTTTCTGAAGAGTGGTCTATGAGAAAAATGGTGTTACTCTCATTAATTTTGAACCATCGATACCAGTCACTTCAGTGGTAGGTGGGTTCCATTCAGTCACTGTGGCAAGCCACACACTCTCATCCATTGATTTGAGGAAAATCCTCATCCTGACTTTCCAATAGGCATAGTTGGAGCCATCAAAGGGTGGAGGCCTAGTGACTGAAATGCTATCAAAATTTAACATCTTATATATAGCTTAGATCGTTAGCTTAGGAAATGAATCCAAGAATAAAGAATTAAAAACAAGCTATTAGGCTTTGATACCACTTGAAAAGGCCAAGCTATATGTCCTAGAGGGGGGGGGGGGGGGGAGGGGTGAATAGGACTATGCCAAATTAAAATTTAACAGCGGAATTCAACCGAAAATAAGATAGCCTTATAAACAAATAAATAAAAGACAGTACTTTAAACAAATCAAAGCACTGAAATGTAAAGCAATCTTAAATAAAGAGCTTGATACTAACGTTGTTCTAAAGATAACTTTTGCAGTATAAAAACTAAAGGTTTATGGTAGGACAACCTTACTAGAACAAATTGAATATCAAAACTCAAACAGAAAGGAAATAAAGGAAATAACAAGAAATAAATTCTAAACTATTACAACATTCCCCACTTTACTTGAAATGTAAATATTACAACATTCACATCCACATATACATTCCACAAATCTGAATGATTAAAGATATAGAAATTAAAAGAACATTCAAATCACAAAACACACCGATATATAGTGGTTCGCCTGTGTGTTCAGCAACTGTTAAACAACAGCCACACAACTTGTTACTCCTCTCCTAATATCCTCACACAGGGGATATTAGCGTTCACTATGAAAATAGGTTTCACAGGTTCACCTAAAACCTTTACAATTGTGTCTTTTTAACTTGGGCTTACAAAAATCTAAAAACTGACACTTTCTGAGTTTTCTGGCTCTCCTTAGATAACCAACACAATGAGATTTTTCTGTCGAATCTCAAATAAAAACCAAAAGATGGAAATTTACAATAAATGTAAAATACCTGGATTTCTCCTTTTGTAGCAGCTCGGTAGAACCAATCAGAGTAGAAGTTCGAATCAACGTTCAATGTCCAATACTCACTTAAGAAATGGTTCTAGGTTCTAATTGATTTTAAATTAAACCAAATTGAGCGTAGCTCTATTTGATTTTGATTCTAATGAAGAAGGAATACAGTAATTCCTCTTTTTCAAATAAGATTGGAATATAGGAATAAAATCAAATATAAATAAGCTAACAAAAGAAAATATTAAATAAGCACAGAGAAGCTTATGAAGGCTTGAATTTTCTCAATTTAATCAATGAAAAACTCTGAAATTCATACTCAATTTATAGTTGCAGAGATCGCGTCTACGACTGGTCGTGTGGCCATCACGACTGGTCGTAGGACGAACTGCTTTTTGAATTTTTAAGTGCAATCTGGAAAAACCATTCCACGACTGGTCGAAGGTAGTCCACGACCAGTCGAGTGCACTCTACCACTGGTCGTGACTCACCCACGACTGGTCGTGAGACACAAAGATTAGTCACTAGACTTTGAGTCAAAGAACTAGGACTTGTCGAAGGACGAGTTGTGACTATTCCTACGACTGGTCGAACAGTCTCCACGACTGGTCGTAGAATAACCAAAAAATTTTAAAATGTTCAACAACTTAGCACTGGTCGTGGAATTTCTTAGACTGGTCGAAGCAGTGCTAGGACTAGTCGAATAAGGTCCAGGACTAGTCTTAGAACAGACCAAATTCATATAAAAAGATTCATCTTGAATTATGTATACAAAATGACCTACCCTAAGGTCAAACTAAGGTCTATCATACCTAGGACATGAAGTATGAACGTTGAACTTCATTCTTTCAAATGATGGTTAACCTTTGAAGCTTGAGATCTCTACTTGATATAGCTTGATCTTGAGATCTTCTATAGCTTGAATTTAAACTTCAACTTGAGTTGCACTTGAGTCTTGAAATGCACTTGAGTCTTAAAATGCACTTGAGTCTTGAACAAACACTCTTCTTATCGATGTAGCTCTGAACAATGATGTTTACAGAAGAAGACAAACTATATAACCATGCATTTCTTAAAGCAGAGCACCGTACATGTCTTGAACCATTGTGATGCAGTGTCTTGATCAAATATATATCAACATACAAACACAAGACACAGATAGAGGTTTTGGCACAACAAAATTTGACAACTAAAGGAGCATGAGACAATAACACTTACAGTGGGCCACACGTGCCAGGCTAAGCTGATATTTTTTTTTCCTCGTCTAGGCCCACCATCAGGACAGTAAGATGGATGGGCGGTGTATATACAACACATACTTCATGGTCGGTTTCCACCATCCAGTCATCTGGACGGTGTGGATGATACAAATGGGCAGCATGGTATGAGATACATACATCATGCGGGACCCATAAAACTTGCAGACATCAATACATCGGCTACATCCCACCGTCCAAGGTCTAGACGGTGAGGATGATACACATACATTATTGTGGGGTCCACATCCCACATCCAGGGACTGGACGTCCTGGATAAAACACTTACATCAGTGGGCTGTCCCACCGTCCAGGGACTTAACGGTGCGGATTCCTCACATCTTAGCAAGGTAGGCCCCACCGTCCATAAGGCTGGATGGTGGGAATACAATAGATACATCAAGGTGGGTCCACACGTGTGGCCCACCAGCTTCGAATCTAGCTGATATTTGCATTTTCCCTTCCGTTCATACCTGGTAACCGGCTAGACGGTGCAGATCCAACACATCCATCAGGTGAGTCCCACGAAGGTGGACGACAAGGATAAAATACATTCATCATGGTGGGCTGCAAAATATGGAAGAGAGAGATAGAGAAAAAGAGAGAGAGAGAGAGAGAGAGAGAGAGAGAGAGAGAGAGAGAACGTGAGATGGGAGAGCTCCGCCACTATGAGCTCCCATTGGTGGGCCATATACAACGCATACAACAAGATGGGTCCCAAATGGGATCCATACCATCATTCAGTAGGCCCCACTTGGTTCATCACAAAAATTACAATCTAACCCTATACAATACCCACTGATTTCGTTTCTTCTAGGCTTCATGGACTCCTTAGCTCCTAGGCTTCGATTTTGATGGAGGAAGATGAAGATTGAAGGGTGGAGATGGGAGATAGGGTGGTAGGGAGTGGGCCACACGTGGCTCTTTTCATGGAGAGCTTGTATATTTCCTCTCTTTGGTAGCTTGGAATGGAGTGAGAAATGAGAGAGAGAGAGAGAGGAGTGGTGTTGTAAGGAGAGATGACATGGAGTGTATGGTGCTCGTTGACTTTTGGGATGAGAGGAGTGGGCTAAGTATGGGTTGCTTTGACTTGGTGAAGAGAGAGGTATGGGTGAGTGATGGGTTGTGATGGGGTGTTCTTGACTTGATTGATGTGAAATGTGGTAGAGATTCTCTCGAAATTCGCAACGCATGGCATTTTGCTCGAGATGAACGTGGGCCCACAACTTCTGGCTTGGGTATCGCATTGACGCATGAGATGCAGCATTGGAACCACGACGATGGCGCGGTCGTAAGGGTATAAGTCTCAAATTGAGCCGAATTAGATCTACGGGATATGACTTAAGGTCACTCACAAATGTCGATTACAGGTCGTAAGTTGCCGAAATTCGACGGGAAGGATCGTGAGAGTCTATGGAACGGTACGGACTAGGATACAGGCCTTACAGTTGCTCCAACTACTTAAGAGTCTAAAAAACTGTGATTGTTCCAACTACTCAAGAGCTTAAACTATGTGTGGCGCCTTAAGAATTAATTGAATTCCAAAATAGCTTTGCCCATCAAAACAATGAATAATTAAAAGTCTCGGATTAAAAAATGAAACTTACACACACACACACACACATTTGCGTTCATCTTGTTATGACCCCAATTGTAAAGAAGATGGAATCATGAGAATATGCTTATTATGTTATGTTCATAAACTATTAGAATATGCGACTAATATGCCTATCGTGTTACATTTACAATTTAAAGATCACTTTGAAAGAAACACTAAAATTCCATTTACATGAAAATTGCAGTACATGATTGGAGTCAAAATTATTATAAGTTTTCTTAAATACCTAAACCTGTCATTGTTCACAACCCCAAGTGTAGGGTCGCGATGTAGTAAAAATCTCGATAAGACCGAAGTCGAATCCATAGGGACTGAAAGTTATACGTTTCTAAAATTAACTAGAAGTAGAACTAGAAGAAGATGTAAATCTAAATTTGAAGAAGTTTGAAGAGTAATTGTGAAGGATGTAATTGAAACTTTATAACTTTAAAGGTGGGAACTAGGGTGTCAAGGATCCACTTGTAGCAATTGAGATGCTACCTTGCTCAATTCAAGAGATCCAACTAGAATCAAAGTCCTATCCTATCTAGTTGGAAGAAGAGACGGTTAAATCTCTGAACTTCTCATTGATCTAGCCTCAATGAAGGAGAATTGTGGTGAATTGGAAGGGATTTCATCACCCAACCATGCCCAAGAGACGATGGTAAACAACGAGATTTACCAAATCCACAAATAGAAAAGAAGATATTTAAAGCTATTGCAGACTTATTGTAATTTGAGTCACAACAAACCATTAAAAACTAAAAATATTCCTTATAATCAAGTAGAATTCGATCAAAATTCAAACATAAACATGAATCAAAGTAAAGTAAACATTTCAATCATGTTACAAGCTTCACCTCTTAGCCCTAGCTAAGAGGTTTAGCCAACCATAGACATGATTGAACTAAGGTTTCTTAAGAAAAGCATAAAAACAACTAAAAACAACTAAGGAAGAGGAAGAAAGACTCTTGGCGGCAACTCTCCATGCTTTTGCTCCACTCCTCAAACGCTAAATGATCCCTAAGAACATCCTAGGGACTCCTATTTATAGTTGTGTATCCCCCTCTTATGCACCGACTTGAAATTTTCGGAAACCACTTGCGAAAGGCCTTAATTTACGCAATCTGCGTCGGCCCTACGCAACAACTCTGTGTGATTTTGGTAGCACCGAAGTCATATCTGCAATTTTTTGCATATGAAATTGTATGTGCAGAGTGCTTAGGTAGCAGAATGTGCTATTGAAAGTGACTTCGGTGGTACCAAATTAAGCTTAGGTAACACCGAATTAAGCTTTAGGTAGCTACCGAAGTTGGCTTAGGTAGCACCAAAATTGGCTGTTTTTTCGTTGTTTTACTTGTGCTCTTGCTAATCTTTTCTCCATCCTTTGTACTTGGTTTCCTTGGATCTTTGACATGAGAATTCTCCATTCTTTGTCTCCTAAGATCCCTCATTTGCCTTGGTGATTCTTGAGTATTAAACCATGCTTTTAGCATCCTTTTCAATCCAAGTGTTCACAACCCCAAGTGTATGGTCGTGATGTAGTAATAATCTCGGTGAGATCGAGGTCGAATCCACATGGACTAATCTCATGTGTCTTCTGAAAGTAACTAGAGCTAAAACTAGAAGAAGATGAAAATCTAAATCTAGAAGTATAGAGAGTAACTGTGAGAGATTTAATGAAAAACTTTAATAAATTCAAAGGTGAGAAACTAGGGTTTCCAAGGATCCACTTGTGGAGATCAGGGAGATCTATGCTCGATTCAAGGACACAACTAGAATCAGAGTCCTATCTTATCCAATTGGAAGATATCTCAGTAAAACCAAATCTGAACATCCATTGACCTAATTCTCAATGGATGAGAGGTGTGAGAAATGGAAGTGATTCCATCACAAAACCATGCCCAGGAGATAAAGCAAACCACAAGATTTACCAATCTCATAACCAAACATAAGAGAATCATGAAGATTAGAAGGATTCCATCACCTAAACATACCTATGGGATGATGGTGAACAATGAGATTTCCTAATTTCACAATCTCAATACATGAAAAGAACATACTCAAAGCTATCACATATCTATTGTAATTCGAGTCATAACAAACCATTAAAAACTGAAAGTATTTCTTAAATATCAAAATAGAATCAAAGATATTTCAACTTAAACATAAATCAAAGTAATAGAAAATATCCCATCACGCTACAAGCTTCACCTCATAGCCCTAGCTAAGAGGTTTAGCCAACCATAGACATGATTGAACTAGAATCTCTTAAGAAAAGCATAAAAACAACTGAGGAAAGGGAAGCAAGACTCTTGGCGACGGCTTCTCCACGCTTTTACTCCACTCCTCAAACCCTAAAAGATGCCTAGGAACATCCTAGGGACCCCTATTTATAGTTTTACAACTCAAATTTTCACACCGAGTTGGAAAAATCCAAAAACGACCTCAAATTTTCGCAATTTGTGTGTTGTCTGCATAACCTTAGACTGGTCAAGGACAACCCTCGACTGGTCGAGGGTCACCTTCAATTGGTCGAGGGTTTCCTTCTTTTTAGCTATGCTCATCACTTCAAGATCAGTTTGAAACTCAAGTACTGATTCCGAACTTATCCCCTTTTCCTTCTTTTTCCAATTTTTGATTTTATATCGACGGTTAGTTTTTTATTCATTCTTTTCCAAATTTTTCATTCTTTTTCATGACCTCTCTGTTGATCTCTTATTTTTTAACTGGTTCTTTTCTTCTTTTAAGGTAGATACAATTCTCCAGACTCAATTCTCACCATCCATAAATGATTCATATACTAACAATCAGAAATTCTAGTATATCCTACAAAAGGCAAATTGAATGTGCCTTGTGATTTAACATGATATTCAAACTTCCTCTCAATCAATTGAGCTCAAGTACTTAGGTGATAAATTACTTAGATGATTAGACTTCAACAATTCAAAATTCAATCTCTATCTTATCATACTCAAAGCATTCTTAAGTACACAATTCATCGCTTCCCAAATAGAGTTCAACTTGAAACATTGAAAAATTTTCAAAAATTTTGCTTAAAACTTAGAAAACACTAATTAGGTCACCTAATCCCCCATTCCTAACCGAAAAATCTACATTGCCCTCAATGTAAAAGAAATAAGTATGTAATGTAAATGAGACATTGAAAAGAAAAAGGGAAGTGATGGAAAGATAATACTTGACGAAGAAATTTTGAGGCTTTTCTAATGATCTAAGTGTGAAGATAAGTTAGCACATGAGTTAAACCAACAAAAAGCAAACTATCCTAAAACAACGGAAAGAAAACTATCATATTCCTATGAAAGCGATAAACCTACATATACCTCCATCAGACTAGGAGTTCAATCTTGGTACACAGGATCACTCAGAGGTATGGACATGTCCACTAAATCAAATTTCTCAACAAATGGCTTTAATCGATGTCCATTCACTTTAAACCTATTGTCATTATTCGGATTCTCTATCTCAACAACCCCATGAGGATAGACATTTGTAACAGTAAAAGGGCTGGACCAACGAGATCGGAGTTTTCCTGAAAAAAAATGTAACCAAGAATTGTACAAAAGGACTTTTTGTCCAGTCAAGAACGATTTCCGAAGAATGTTTTGGTCATGAAACACCTTCATCCTGTCCTTGTAAATTCTCGAGTTCTCGTACGCATCATTCTGGATTTCTTCGAGTTCATTCAACCGAAGTTTGCATAGCGAGCCAACGTTGTCTAAATTGAAGTTCAGATTTTAATCGCCCAATAGGCCCTATGTTCCAACTCCACAGGTAAGTGGCAAGCCTGCTCATAGACAAGTCTAAAGGGAGATATTTCAATATGGGTTTTAAATGCAGGACGGTATGCCCATAAAACATCGGTAAATCAGATTGACCAATCCTTGGGGTCAGGGTTAACCATTTTCTCTAAATTTTGTTTAATCTCCCTATTGGGAATCTCAGCTTACCCACTAGTCTGTGGGTGGTATGGAGTGCTCACCTTGTGAGAGATATCATATTTCTACATTAGGTTTGCAAATGACCTATTACAAAAATATGAGCCCCCATTTCTAATGATGGCTCGAGGCATTCTGAACCGGGAAACGATGTTCTCTTTTAAAAACTTAATGACAGTTTGATGGTCATTGTCACAGCATGGAATCTCTTCGACTCATTTAGTGACATAGTCTATGGCGAGCAAATATATAAATTTTTAAAATATTGGGGGAATAGTCCTATGAAATTAATGCCCCAGCAATAAAATGCTTCAATGATTAGAATGGGGTTCAAAGGCATCATGTTTCGATGAGACAATGCTCCTAATTTCTGACAATGCTCACAAGCTTTGCAAAACTCATGAGTGTCCTTGAACATAGTGGGACAATAAAATCCGCACTGCAGAATTTTGGCCATGGTCTTTTTAGCAGAAAAGTAACCATGGCCATGGACAATAAGCCTAAGAGTGACAGAAGGAGACGACACTTTAGTATTTTGTCTGGCACACATCTCCTTAAGATTTGGTCTGGGCAATATTTAAACAAATACGGATGATCCTAGAAGAATTTAAGAACCGCGGCGAAGAATTTTTTTTCTTATCTTGGGCAATCCAATGTGTTGGCATGAAACCTGTGGCAAAATAATTAGCAACATTAGAAAACCAAGGTGAATGGGAGACTTTGAACAATTGTTCGTCAGGGAACATGTCATTTATATGTGTCGTCTCAAGCAAATCAAAGAGATTAAGGCGGGAAAGATGGTTAACCACTACGTTCTCTACTCTCTTTTTATCTTTTATTTTCAAATCAAATTCGTAGAGTAGGAGGATCAATCTTATCAAGCGGGGCTTAGCATCATTCTTAGAAAGAAGATACTTGAGCGTCGCATTGAAAAGGCCTAGCTATATGTCCTAGAGGGAGGGTGAATAGGACTATGCCAAATTAAAACTTTAACAGTGGAATTTAAATGAATAAAGGAAAGATAACACTTTAAACAAATCACAGTATGGAAATGTAAACTAGCCTCAAATACTAGAACAGAGACGTGGATACCAATGTTGTTCTAAGGACAACCTTACACCATAAAAACCAAGGGTTTATGGCAGGACAACCTTACTAAAATAATTTGAATATCAAAAACTCAAACTGAAAGGAAATAAAGGAAATGGCAAGAAATAAATTCTAAACTATTACAACATTCCCCACAATGCTTGAAATGTAAATATTACAACATTGACATCCACACATACATCCCACAAACTTGAATGATAAAAGATATAGAAATTAAACAAACATTCAAACCACAAGACAAAGAATTATAGTGGTTCGCCTATGTATACACTAACTGTTAAACAACAGCCACATGGCTTGCTACTCCACTCCTAATATCCTCACATAGGGGATATTAGCGTTCACTATGAAAATAGGTTTCTCAGGTTCACCTAAAACCTTCACAATTATGTCTTTCAAATGGGCTTACACAATTCGAAAACTCCACTTCTGAGTTTTTTGGCTCTCCTCAGATAACCAACACAATGAGATTTTTCTAGCTCAATCTCAAAAGAAACCAAAATAAAGAAAATTTACACAAATGTAAAATACCTGAATTTCTTCTTTTATAGCAGCCCGGAAGAACCAATCGAAGTAGAAGTTTGAATATAGAAGTTCAATTGTCCAATACTCACTTTGAAATGGTTCTAGGTTCTAATTGATTTTAAATTAAACCAGTTGGACTAGCTCTATTTGATTTTGATTCCAAGAAGAAGGAATACAACAATTCCTCTTTTCAATTCAGATTGGAATACAGAAACAAAATCAAATCGACAAAGCTAACAAAAGAGAATATTAAATATGCACAACGTAGCTTAAAAATTAACACAAACTTATCTCAAAGTGAAGCCTTGAATTTTACTTGAATTGAGATGTGAAACTCTGAAATTCATGTTCTATTTATAGATGTAGAAATCACGTCTACGACTAGTCGTATGGCCACCACAACTGGTCAAACTGCATTTTGAAATTTTAAGCACGATCGGATAAAACCATTCCACGACTGGTCGTAGAGTGTCCAAGACTGGTTGTGAAGAACCAAGAATGGTTGCTGAAGTTTGAGTCGTAGCTGCATGACTGGTCGTGAATAAGTCGGCACTGTTCCTACGACCGGTCGAGCAGACTCTAGGACTGGTCGAAGCTCAACCAAAAAATTCTGAAAATTTGCAACAACTTAGGACTGGTCTTGGAATTTCTTGGACTGGTCGAACCAGTTCTAGGACTAGTCGAACAGAGTCCAGGACTAGTCTTAGAACAGACTAAACACTTATAAAATAATTCAATTTGAATTATGTATACAAAATGACCTACCTTAAGGTCAATCTAAGGTCATTCATACCTTGAATGTGAAGTAAGGACATTGAAACTTCATTTCTTAAGATGATGGTTGACCTTTGAAGATTATGAAACTTGAGATCTCTACAAGATGTAGCTTGAACTTGAGATCTTCAAAAGCTTGGATTTGTCATTCTTGAGTTGTACTTCATCTTGAGTTGAATATTATCTCGAGCTGTACTTGAGTCTTAAACAAGCACATGTCTTCTAATGTACCTCTTGAAATATTCCGAACACTAAAGCTTACAGAAGTGGACAAAGAACTTGACCTTACATTTCTTAAAGTAGATCATCGTTCTTAACTTGAAGCATTGATATAGTGTCTTGAACATACAAATCAACATGCTACACAAGACATAGATTGTGTTTTTGGCACTATAAAATTTGACAACCAAAGGAGCAGGAAACCATAGCACTTACAATCTCCCCCTTTGTCAAATTTGTGACAAAACACACTTAACAAAAATATGATCAATATGAACACAAAGAATTATGCACCAGTTGTCATTAGCAAGCACAAATTCCTCATCACTTACTCCCCCTGAGTAGCACACATAAAATCCATAAAAATTATGCTTTATGCTACTCCCCCACAATCCATATACATTCCATATTTATCAATCAAAAACATATTCTCCCCCTTTTTATCACAATATGACAAAAGAAGAAATGAATAAATGGAAGAGGAAGACCAATAAGAGAGTAATAAAGGAGTTAAATAGACAAAAGGTATATAGACAAATTCAAAGTGCATATATCATAAGTCTATATAATCCAAAGAAAGTCTAGCACACTGAAAGAAACCAAAATAGTCTAATAGTTATTGCACACCAATGAATAAAAACATTTAATCAGATCCTGAAGAAGGAGCAGGTACGCTACGATCAAGTTGATGAAGGCCCTTATTTAAACGCCTAAGATACTTGCGCGTATATTTAAATTGTAAATCATGGGCAACATTCATATTCTCAACCTTCTCCTCAAGTTCACGAAGACAAGCATCAAATTAGATGGCTCATAGTCAGGATCATTAGTAGAATCTAATTCAATTTCATCAAAAATATCATCCATATTTATATCATCAGGAGGAAGATCGCCACCTTCTTCTTCATTCCCTGCTTCAGCACCACCACCACTAACATCTCTTTGGCCATGATCCAATTCCAATTTCATCTTGTTTATATTAGAATTGTTAAAAATAAGATGATGAATAAGAGCCTCTTCAACAAGCATAGCAACTAGCATGTGAGAAGCTAACACGGTCATAAGATAAGCAAATGGAATATCACCGTGTCCTGGATGGAGACGAAACTAAATGATGAAATGACATATTAAAGAAGGCAGACAAACTTTAGTACCAGTGACGATAGAATGAAAAACCCGAACCATAAAGGAAGTCAGTTCTATTTTATTACCAGAACGTGGATACAAATTGAAAGTAAAGATTCTGTGAAGAACCCTGTATCTGGGTAACAAATACTTCAAGGGGAGCGCATTCCCTTTATGAGTCCATTGAACGTCCATATTGCATAAATCTCTAGTTAACATACGTTTTTCTATTTCCGACTATTTTTCAACTAGAGTCTGAATAGGAATACCCTCATCATTAATAGGTATGTCCATTAGAACCGAAATCAGATGACAAATGGACATTTTCTTGTTGTTATATTAAATGTTAAATTCTAAGTCGAAAATTCAAAAATGCAAGCAATCATGGCCTAAGAAATAGATTGGTATGCAGGCCCACCCTAATGTAAGATGTTATCCCACCCTACAGTTGGAGAAGAGGAAGGATACCAAAAGTAGCAATGTGATCAATAAGCATAGGTTTTTCAACAGTAACGTTTCGCAATCGCAAATCCCGTACATGAGAGGGATCATCTTCAGGTAACCGAAGATGGCGCCTAATGATAGTTGAAGGACGAGAGGAAGACGGACCACAGGAAGTTTTCTTTTTCCCTCTAGAATCCATTTGCAATAAGAAAATCAAAGAACCAAGAAGATACAAAGATTATAGAGTGGGGTTTGCTAAGATCATATTTTTCAAAAGAAAACTCCAAAATTGCAATGAATAAGAAAATAAATTACTCTAAGAGTGAAAATGAAGTAATATTGACTAGAATCTATAAGAAAAACATAAATGATGCGCTAACCTTGAGGAATCAGACAGTAGGGTATGACTAGTCGTGCTACGGCCCGTTGAAGAAGAAATAGAAAATGAGGAAGATGAGTTTTTCCCCAAATTTTAAGAGATTCAGCACGCTACATGACTGGTCAAGGACCGTTCTCGACCGGTCATACCACGACCGGTCAAGCACATCCTCGACTGGTCGTGTACCAACAAAAACATGCATTTTTCATCAAAATTTGAAATTTAAACCAATAAATTATCAAATATATATACACTATGATATACACATGCATGAATAATCAATTTAAATTGCACATACCAAGATCAAATTTTAATTTATTAAACCTTCTTTTGTCAAGTGGTTTAGTGAAAATGTCAGCAAGTTGAGTCTTGGTCGGAATGTATTCTAATGAAATTATTTTTTCCTTCACTAATTCACGAATGTAATGAAATCTAATGTTAATGTGCTTGGTATGTGAATGCGAAATTGGATTTTTAGAAATATTTATTACACTGGAATTATCACAATATAAAACCATTGAATCCTGTGCAATTCCATAATCGGTTAATATACGTTTCATCCAGACAAGCTGAGTACATGCATTTTCAGCTGCGATGTATTCAGCTTCAGTAGTAGAAAGCAATATAGAACTTTGCTTCTTACTAAACCAAGAAACTAAACAATTTCTAATATAAAAATAACCACCACTGGTTGATTTTCTATCATCGATATTACTAGCCCAATCAGCATCTGAGTACCCCACCAACTGAACACTAGTATCATATGGATACCAGAGACCTAAATTAGAAGAACTTGTGCATATCGTATAATCCACTTAATAGCAGTTAGATGAGACTCTTTAGGGTTAGACTGATATCTAGCGCAAATACCAACACTCAAAGCAATATCAGGTCTACTAGCAGTTAAATAAAGTAAACTACCAATCATACTGCGATATATTTTAGGATCTACATTTTTACCTGTAGAGTCTTTTGAGAGTCTTAATGTTGTACTCATAGGAGTATCAAAATTCTTACCATTCTCAAATCTGAACTTTTTAATTAAGTTCAAAGCATATTTAGTTTGAGAAATAAAAATACCATCAGGTTGTTGTTTTACTTGCAACCCTAGGAAATAATTCAATTCCCCAACCATGCTCATTTCGAACTTAGATTTCATTAAATCTGTAAACTCAACAATTATGTTAGTACAGGTAGAACCGTAAATAATATCATCAACATAAATTTGCACCATTAAGATATGATCGTTATGTTTCTTAACAAAAAGAGTCTTATCAACACTTCCCATTAGAAAATTATGACTTAGTAAAAACTTAATTAATTTTTCGTACCATGCCCTGGGAGCTTGTTTCAAACCGTAGAGAGCATTTTTTAAGCGATAGACATGATTAGCATTCTTAGGGTCTTCAAAATTCGTTGGTTGTTTAACATAAACTTCTTCATGCATATCGCCATTTAAGAAGGCACTCTTTACATCCATTTGATAAATTTTGAATTTTCTAAAGCACGCAATGGATATGAATAGTCTGATTGATTCAAGACGAGCTACTAGGACAAAGGTTTCATCATAGTCGATGCCTTCAATTTGAGTGTACCCTTATACAACCAGTCTAGCCTTATTTCAAATTATATTTCCAAGTTCATCAGACTTATTTTTGAAAATCCACTTAGTTCTTATAATGTATTTATCTTTAAGTCTAGGAACAAGATACCAAACATCATTTCTCACAAATTGGTTAAGTTCCTCTTGCATAGCTACTATCCAGTTTTCGTCAGTAAAAGCTTCTTTTACGTTAGCCGATTCTATCTGGGATGTAAAGCACACGTAATTACATATGTCTTCTAGTTGTCTACGAGTGTGCACACCAATGAGAGGGTTTTCAAGAATTTGAGTAGTTCGATGATCTTTGACAGTCCTCAGTTCAGAATTAGTTTGATTTGATGAAGTATCTGGTTTGTCAATTAAAAGAACTTCATCATTATCTGAACTTGGGGCAGGTGTATTCAAGTGATCATCAATGACCACACTGATGGACTCTTGAATCACACCGGTCCTCTTGTTCATTACTTGATATGCACGACTGTTCAAAGAATACCCTAAAAAGATACCTTCATCACTTTTAATGTCAAACTTCTCCAGATTTTCACGGTCACATAAAATATAGCACTTGCTGCCAAAAACTTAAAAGTATTTGATAGTAGGCTTCTTATCAAACCATAGTTCATAAGCAGTTTTATTATTAGATTTACTTGTATAAACCTGGTTGATTATATAGCAGGCAGTATTTATGGCTCAGCCCAAAGATTTTTAGGGAGCTTTATACTATTTAACATTACATTAGCCATTTCCTGAAGCACTTTATTTTTTCTTTCAACAATTCTATTTTGTTGTGGTCTTTTGGGTACAGAGAATTCATGAGATATTCCTTGATCGCAACAGAATTTCTCAAAACTGCTATTTTCGAATTCTAATCCATTATCACTACAGATCTTATTAACTTGAGAACATTTTTCAATTTGGATCCATTTGAGAATCATTTTTACTTCATCAAGGGTTTCTGATTTATCTCTTAAGAAGGTTACCCAAGTAAATTTGGTATAATCATCCACGATCACCAGTATGTATTTTTTATCACCTCGACTCTCCGTCCTGATTGGTCCTACAAGATCCATGTGGAGTAGTTCGAGCGGTTTTGATGTGGCATTGGAGTTCACCTTTTTGTGAGAACTTCTAGTTTACTTGTCAATCTGGTATTCGCCACATATTTTGTCTACTTTTTAAAGTTTATGTAGACCTCTTATTAGTTCTCTTTTGCTCAATCTATAGAGATTGAGTAGTGTACATGTCCAAGGCATTTATGCCATAACTCGGTCTCATCGGTATGGACCATGTAACACAGTTGATTAGATGAGCTAGAATCATTTACGATGTAGCAGTTTTCAGAAGTTCTACAACCAGTTAATATTATAGAACCATTTTTGTTTAATATTTCACACCGTAGGTTAAAAAATTTAACAATATGATTTTTATCGCATATTTGAAAAATGCTTAACAAGTTATGTTTTAAACCTTCAACGTATAAAACATTCTCAAATAAAGGGAGGTTAGATATTTGAACTGTACCTTGGCCAATAATCCTGCAGTTGCTACCATCGTCAAATGTGACTGACCCATCAGTCATGTCTTGAAGAGTGGTGAACAGACCTTTGTCACCAGTCATGTGCCTGGAGCATCCACTATCTAGGTTCCATTTTGAATGGCTTGAAGCTTTGAAAGCTGCATGGGCAACCAAGCAAGTAACCTTAGGAACCCATTTCATAACTGTTTTGGGTTTAGGATTATAGTTGGTCTTATGTTTATAGTTGTTGTAAGAATGACCCATTGAGTTAGATTTTAAGAGCTCCTTAAGTAGATCAACTATTTTCTTCGCTAAAGGGTTTCGATTCTGATTTTTATAGTTGATATGGTTACTTTTAGTTTTGAAAGATTGAAAAGTTTTAGCATTTTTAGAAAACTTTTGATTAGAACTTTTCTCTTTTGAGTTTGAGGACTCTCCTTTTACAAACTTAGGAGAAGTATTCTTTTGTTTAGGAGGAACATTTTTATCGCAGCCCAAACTAGATTGGTCACCACATTTTCTTGATCTAAACAAAAGTTTTTCTAACTTTAGATCACCTTGGGCATACCTCCATGTATCCTTTAAACTCAAAAGTGAAGAGATTTCAAGTTTAAGTTTTTCATTTTCAGATTTCAGATTTTCAATCTGGGAGGTTTTGAATCCTAAATCACATTTACATTTTTCAAAATAATTTGAAATATGGGATTTTTCTAAAACAAGAGTTTCAAAATTTTCTTTAAGCTTTGAAAACTTTTCTTTCTAAAGTTTAAGTTTAACAACAATTTTACAACTTTCCTTATATAGGGCATTATAAGCATCTTGAAGATCTTCTTCATTTTCATGATCACTATTCAGATTTTCTTCACTAGTAGAATCATCATGATCTGAAAAAGTGAACTTGGCTAGAGTCATAAGAGCTTTGACTTCATTACCCGACTCGGTTTCAGAATCTTCTGATTCAGAAGAGGATTCAGTACTAGAAGATTCATCCCAAGTAGCCAACATTCTTTTCCTTTTAGGTTTGTCCTATTTAGGACACTTGTTTGCTAAATGCCCATATTCTTGACAATTGTAACATTGACTATCTTTTTAAGATTTCCAAATTTTATATTTAGATTTAGATCTTTTCTTATCATTTGATTTTTTAAAGTCAACCCTCTTCTTACTTTTGAGAATATTGTAAAACTTTTTCGTTAAGAGAGCCATATCATCTTCAGAATTTTTAAAATCAAAATTTTCTTGAAAAATACATTTAGAAGACTTAAGGGCAATAGATTTACCTTTAGGAGCATTAAGATTTAACTCATAGGTTTGTAAAGACCCAACTAATTCTTCTACCCTCATATTGTCTGTATCACAAAGTTCCTGGATCGCAGTTACCTTTGAGTTGAACCGTTCAGGTAGTGAGCGTAGTATCTTTGCACACACTTTACTTTCTGGGATTTTATCGCCAAGACCCCACATAAAGTTCACAATGTCATTTAGTCTAGTATAGAAGTTTATGAACATTTCATTTTCTTTCATATGTATTTCCTCAAATTTAATTGTGAGGATTTGGACTTTAGACTTCTCGACAATTAATGTACCCTCGTGTGTCATTTCTAAAATATCCTAAGCTTGCTTTGCAATATCACAGGATATAATTCTTTTGAACTTATTCGGTGATAGTGCGCAAGTTATTGCATTTAGTGCTTTTGCATTGGCACTACTCTCGCTTTTCTGAAGTGTGGTCTAGTAAAATAAGGTGAGACTTTCATTGATTTTGATCTATCGATAGCAGTCACTTCAGTGGTAGGACGGATCCATTCAGTCACTGTGGTTTTCCACACGCTCTCATCTTGGCCTTCCAATAAGCATAATTGGAGCCATCAAATGGTGGAGGCCTAGTGACTGAAAGGCTATCAAAATTTGACATCTTATAAATAATTTAGATCGATTACCACAGGAAATAAATCCAAATAACAATTAAAACAATCTATTAGGCTTTGATACCACTTGAAAAGGCCTAGCTATATGTCCTAGAGGGGGGGTGAATAGGACTATGCTAAATTAAAACTTTAACAGCGGAATTTAAATGAATAAAGGAAAGATAGCACTTTAAACAAATCACAGTACGGAATTGTAAAGCAGCCTCAAATACTAAAACAGAGAGGTTAATACCAATGTTATTCTAAGGACAACCTTGCACTATAAAAACCAAGGGTTTATGGCAGGACAATCTTACTAGAACAATTTGAATATCAAAAACTCAAACTGAAAGGAAATAAAGGAAATAGAAAGAAATAAATTTTAAACTATTACAACATTCCCCACAATGCTTGCAATGTAAATATTACAACATTCACATCCACACATACATCCCACAAATTTGAATGATAAAAGATATAGAAATTAAACAAACATTCAAACCATAAGACACAAAGAATTATAGTGGTTCACCTGTGTGTACACCAACTGTTAAACACCAGCCACACAGCTTGCTACTCCACTCCTAATATCCTCACACAGGGGATATCAGCATTCACTATGAAAATAGGTTTCTCAGGTTCACCTAAAACCTTCACAATTGTGTCTTTCAAATGGGCTTACACAATTCAAAACCCCCCTTTCTGAGTTTTCTGGCTCTCCTCAGATAACTAACACAATGAGATTTTTCTGTCTCAATCTTAAAAGAAACCAAAATAAAGGAAATTTACACAAATGTAAAATACCTGAATTTCTCCTTTTGTAGCAGCCCGGAAGATCCAATCGGAGTAGAAGTTCGAATATAAAAGTTCAATTGTCCAATACTCACTTTGAAATGGTTCTAGGTTCTAATTGATTTTAAATTAAACCAGTTGGGCTAGCTCTATTTGATTTTGATTCTAAGAAGAAGGAATACAGTAATTCCTCTTTTCAATTCAGATTGGAATACAGAAACAAAATCAAATTAACAAAGCTAACAAAAGAGAATATTAAATATGCACAACGTAGCTTAAAAATTAACACAAACTTATCTCAAAGTGAAGCCTTGAATTTTACGTAAATTGAGATGTGAAACTCTGAAATTCATGTTCTATTTATAGATGTAGAAATCGTGTCTACGACTGGTCGTCTGGCCACCACGACTGGTCGTAGGTCGAACTGCATTTTGAAATTTTAAGTGTGATCGGATAAAATCGTTCCACGACTGGTCGTGAAGAACCAGAAATGGTTGCTGGAGTTTGAGTCGTAGCCGCAGGACTGGTCGTGAATGAGTCAGCATTGTTCCTACGACCGATCGAGCAGACTCCAGGACTAGTCAAAGCTCAACCAAAATATTCTGAAAATTTGCAACAACTTAGGACTGGTGTTGGAATTTCTTGAACTGGTCGAGCCAATTCTAGGACTAGTCGAACAGAGTCTAGGACTAGTCTTAAAACAAACCAAACACTTATAAAATGATTCAATTTGAATTATGTATACAAAATGACCTACCCTAAGGTCAATTTAAAGTCATTCATACCTTGAATGTGAAGTAAGGACATTGAAACTTCATTTCTTAAGATGATGGTTGACCTTTGAAGATTATGAAACTTGAGATCTCTACAAGATGTAACTTGAACTTGAGATCTTCAAAAGCTTAGATTTTTCATTCTTGAGTTGTACTTCATCTTAAGTTGAACATTATCTCGAGTTGTACTTGAGTCTTGAACAAGCACATGTCTTCTGATGTAGCTCTGGAAATATTCTGAACACTAAAGCTTACAGAAGTGGACAAAGAACTTGACCTTGCATTTCTTGAAGTAGATCATCGTTCTTAACTTGAAGCATTGATATAGTGTCTTGAACATACAAATTAACATGCTACACAAGACAGATTGTGTTTTTGGTACCACAAAATTTGTCAACCAAAGGAGCAGGAAACCATAGCACTTACACGCATGATCTGTGTAAACGACAATCTTGGATCCAATCAAGGAAGACCTAAATTAGTCCAAAGTGAACACTATGGCTAAGAGTTCTTTTTCCTTAGTAGAGTTGTTCACTTGAGCAGGATTTAGAGTTTTACTTGCATAATGAATAACGTAGGGCTTCTTTTCTTTTCTCTGGCCTAAAACCGCCCCAAGAGCATAGTTAGACAAGTCACACATAAGTTCAAAATAAAGTCTCCAGTTGGGTGGCTGCATGATAGGTGTTGTGGTTAACATGCCCTTGAGCTTAGTAAAAGCTTCCCGGCATTGCTCAGTACACTCGTATGGTGCATCCTTTTGAAGTAGATTACATAGAGGATGAGAGAGGTGACTAAAGTCCTTTATGAATCTTCTGTAAAACCAGGCGTGTCCTAGAAAGGATTGCACATCTCGTATGTTCTTGGGTGGAGGTAGGTTAGAGATAAGATCAATTTTAGCCTTATCTACCTCAATTCCATTGGACAAGATGATGTGTCCAAGGACAATTCCCTTACAAACCATGAAGTGGCACTTTTCCCAATTCAGTACCAAGTTCTTTTCCTCACATCGCTTTGATACATTTTTAAAATTTTCCAAACATTCACTAAAGGATGGACCAAAGACTGAGAAGTCGTCCATGAAGACCTCTAAATATTGCCCCACCATGTCAGAAAAATTACTCAACATGTATCGTTGAAAAGTAGAAGGGGCATTACATAGCCTGAATGGCATCCTTCGATAAGCAAAGTTGTCGTAAGGACATATAAATGTGGTCTTTTCCTGATCTTCAAGGGCTATCTTAATCTGATTGTATCCCGAGTAACCGTTGAGGAAGCAATAGTAAGAGTGACCAGCTAGCCTTTCCAAATTTTGATCGATAAAGGGCAAAGGAAAGTGGTCTTTTCTTGTGACGGTATTCAACTTCCTAAAGTCAATGCACATTCTCCAACCAGTAGTGATCCTAGTTGGCACGAGTTCATTATTGGCATTGGTTACGATGGTGATTCCAGATTTCTTGGGAACCACCTGAGTTGGACTCACCCATTGGCTATCCGATATAGGGTATATAATACCCACATCTAATAGCTTAAGAACCTCGGCCCTAACCACTTCCTTCATGTTTGGATTTAGTCTACATTGTGGTCGTCATGAAGTCTTCGTATTATCCTCACGATGAATGCGTTGAGTGAGGTCCGCAATTGACCATCTAAGGGCTCCCTTATGCTCAATGAGAGGAGATATGAGCATACTCTTATTCTTGCTCAAGGTGAGAAGAAATCACCACCGGGTATGTCTCATCTTGACCTAAATAAACATATTTCAAATCAGAGGGCAAAGGTTTTAGGTCAAGCTTCGGTGCCCTGAGGTTAGACGGTAGAGGCACTACATCAATTTGGGGCAATTCTTCAAATTATGGCCTCCACCGGTTAACTTCAAGTGTTAGTACGGTATTCAGCATAGTCCCCATCTCCCTAATTATATCATCCTTAAAATCATGGGAGAGGGCCAAGCACGTCTCGCGATGGGTCAGAGGATAAGGTCAAAAGTGTTCTATCTTCCACGAAAGTGTCAATCATGTTAATGTTGTGAAAATCGTCATCATCCTCTAACTGTCTGCCCATATCGAAAAAGATATTCAACTCCAATGTCATATTTCTAAAGGACATACTCATGACTCCATTCCTACAATTAATTATTGCATTTGAAGTAGCAAGGAATGGGTGATCAAGAATGACAGGAATTTTAGTGCTCATGCTCATGATGAGTTAAGTATCCAAGACGATAAAATCTACCGGGTAATAGAATCTGTCCACCTAGACCAACACATCCTTAATTATCCCTCTCGGTACATGAAC
This sequence comes from Magnolia changhungtana, assembly GCA_030180095.1. Taxonomy (NCBI): domain Eukaryota; kingdom Viridiplantae; phylum Streptophyta; class Magnoliopsida; order Magnoliales; family Magnoliaceae; genus Magnolia; species Magnolia changhungtana. The sequence goes on from JASAUF010000638.1 coordinate 2,256,054, forward strand.
TAAGCGATCAGCAAGTTGTAATGTAGTTCGGGTGGGTTTTAATTCACCCAAAGTGAGTTGTTCGTAGACCGAATAAGGAATTAGGTTTACACTCGCTCCTAAGTCAAGAAGTGCATGCACAATCCGGTAGTTCCCAATTACACGAGCAACGGTTGGGCTACCCGGATCTTTGTATTTTTGTGGCACATCTTGCTTTAGGATAACACTCACGTTTTCAGTTAAAAAGATTTTCTTTTGAATATTTTGCCGTCTTTTGTCGTACACAAGTCTTTCAGAAATTTGGCATATGAAGGTATTTGTTTTACGGCATCAAGTAAAGGAATATTGACCTTCACTTGTTTCAACACCTGTAGAATGTCCTGAGAGTTAGAGAGAGATTTTAGTGCAATCAAGCATTGGGGGAATGGGGCAATCGGCTTGCCTTGAAGTTCCGGTTCTAATTCTTGTGGAGTAGTGCTAGGTCTATCATCATTGTCCTCTTCCGGTTCCTTAGGCTTTTCAACCCTTACGAGAATAGATTTGTCATTATCTTCCCACTCCTAAGAGTGGTGATAGTTCCATTTGATTTGAAGAAGTTTGATCACTTATTTTGTATTACGGTATAGGATTGGGGAAAGGTTGGGCTGGAAGAATCCCTTTTTTTCCATTTGAATTTTTTGTCTCACGCCCTTATATGGCCTTTGAAAGGTCTTGAATGGTTTGTAATATACTTTGAGTGATAAGCTCTTGGTTTCGAATATATTTCCAAACCGGATCCTCTTGAGGTTTCCCTTGATTCAAGAATTGGTTAGGGATTCCTTGAGGATTAGCAGTTTGTCCATTCCTCCAACTAAAGTTCAGATGATTTCTCCAACTAGGATTATATGTGTTAGAGATGGGTCCACTGAAAGGTCTTTGGTAACTATTTATGGCATTAGATTGCTCATTTAGTACTTCTTGAAAAGCAAATATTATTGGACAATTTTCGGTTGTGTGAATGTTACAAGCACAAATACCGCAAACAGTTTCCTTACCCTTATCCTTTTTAAGTTCCATGGCCTTGACTTTCCTTGTGAGACTAGCCACTTTACCATTTATATCATCATCCTCTTTTAGCAAGTATATCCCACCTCTCTCCCTTGCTTGAGTAGGCTTAGATGTGGTGCTAGGTTTTGGGGTGATGTCCCATGATTTTGCGGTTTCAGCAAGTTTGTCAAAGTAACCCCACACCTCATCGACATTTTTGTTCATGAATTCCCCATTGCACATCGTCTCGATGAATTGGCACATGGAAAATGTCAGTCCATTGTGGAAGAAAGTTGTTATGTGCCACATTTCAAAACTGTGTTGTGGGCATGAACTGACGAGATCCTTGAACCACTCCCAACATTGGAATAATGTTTTATCTTCCTTTTGGGCGAAGTTCATGATCGACTTCCTGATGGTGTTCGTCTTATGATATTAAAAGAATTTTTTTATGAACCTCCTCATCATGTCATTCCATGTGCCAATAGATCACAGACGTAGTGAGTGCAACCACATCTCAGCTTTCTCTTTTAAGGAGAAAGGAAGGAGTTTCAACCTGACCATGTCCTCAAACACGTTAGGAAAGTATAAAGTAGTTATAACCTTGTCAAACTCTTGTAAGTGCAGCTATGGACTTTCAGATTCAATTCCAAGGAACTTTAGAAGGAGTTGGATCACTCCAGGCTTGATATCCATGTTTCTTGTGTTTCCTGAAAAAACTATATAAGAAGGGGTGCTCACCCTCGCCGGTTGTAAGTAATCTCGTAAAGTATGAGACAAGGGTGCTTGATGCACCTCATTCTCATCCTGGACTTCCTCAACCCTAGGTTGAGGTTGATTGACCAGTTGATTAGCAGCCATAACCTCAATTAACTTTGAGGATCTCAAGTGGTGTCTAATCCTGTGATGGATAGATTACCCCTCAACCAATCCTCCTTCACTCAAAAGATGTTGAGTGTTGTCATGGACCTACTTGGGCATGAAACACTCTCAGCCCTCAATTTCATATTCCAACCTAAACCTAAAAGAAAGAAGGGAAATAGAAATCTAGGATTAGAAAGAGAGAGGGAATTAGAAAGAAGTTACCAAATTAGAAGTTCCTAAATTAAGATCCTACAAAACAAAACAAAACAAGTCAGTTTCTAAAATAAAAATTATAAAATTATAAAGTTTCTAAAAACAAAAATAGAAAGATGAGTTTGTTTCTAAAAACAAATTAGGAAAGTAAACTAGCTTCTAAAAAGGAAAGTTTTTAAAAACAGAAAATAAAAAGTTTCTAAAAAGAGAAAAGGAAAGTTTCTAAAAACAAATTAAGAAAGTTTATAAACGTAGAATTAGAAAGTAAAGTTAGTTTCTAAATAAAATAAAAAAACCCTAATCCTAAAAATAAAAAATAAAAAAATCCTAATCTTAACCTAATTCTAAAACTAGTCAATCTCAAAAAAATGCAATCGTTAGTCCCTGACAACGGCGCCAAAAACTTGTTCACAATCCCAAGTGTAGGGTCGCGATGTAGTAATAATCTCGGTGAGACCGAGGTCGAATCCATAGGGACTAATCTCATGTGTCTTCTGAAAGTAACTAGAGCTAGAACTAGAAGAAGATGGAAATCTAAATCTGTAAGTATAGAGAGTAATTGTGAGAGATTTAATGAAAAACTTTAATATATTCAAAGGTGGGAAACTAGGGTTTCTAAGGACCACTTGTAGAGATCAAGGAGATCTATGCTCGATTCAAGGACACAACTGGAATCAGAGTCCCATCTTATCTAATTGGAAGATATCTCAGTAAAACCAAATTTGAACTTCCTTTTACCTAATTCTCAATGGATGAGAGGTGTGAGAACTGATTCCATCACAAAACCATGCCCAGGAGACAAGGCAAATAACAGGGTTTACCAATCTCATAACCAAGCATAAGAGTGTAACATCTTGGATTTTCACCGTTTTGGATTTCTAAAAACTCTTAAAAAAATTTTGTGTAATTAACTTATAATGTTGCTTACTGACCATTAGCACTCAATGTTAGTTTATACACGAGTAATATAAGTAAAGAACTGCACAAGTCTGATAAATCAACCATAAGAAGCCAACGAATCCGCCCGATCACTTTAACATCAAGTTTAACCCCATGATTTACTCATATAGGGCCTAAATCTAACCGACCCATCGCTAACTAATCAAGACAAGAATAACTAAATTAAAGATCTAACCAAAATTGAGTCAGATAAGGCTCGAATCTTAACTAATAGACCAAATCAACCCTGTTACTCTTTTAGCCCAAAACTGACGGTTTAGAGTAATTATGACCAAATCTCCACTTTCACTAGTTATAAATAAGCCACACTATGAACATAGTAAACTCAAACCTAAATCATTGCCCACGAGAAATCTCAATACCTAATTCATTTAAGAAATGCCCCGAATTTCCAAACAAGCTCTAGACCGCTCGTTAGTGGGTCACTCGTTCCAAAACTATATAATAATGTCCGTCTTATTGGGCTTGACGTCCATCGCGGGAGTCGGACCTGGGTACTATCCAGAACCTCTCAACTTGGACCAATGGACGAGTGCATGAGAAATGCAAATACCCTAAAGGAAGAAGCTAAAACTTAAGTGAATTGGATCGTCCACTTTTATACAAAGTTGAGGATTTCGGACCATCGGTTTATGACCAAACTTCATGCTTGGAGTAAGGATATTTCCCTGCTCATATTCGTATAGCCGTGGCCCCGATCGACCATCGGTGACCGTTGAACAGACTTCTAATTGTATCTATCGATCGACGCATCTAAATGACGGGCCGATCATATCCATACGTAGATCATCATTAGGGCTAACTATCCTACTGTGTATATCAATACGTACACCACATAGTGGACCCTAGAGGCTAGAAAAAGCCTCCCCTAGGGCTAGTATAGTCAAAACCTAACACTTTGGGCCATTTGCACCAAATCTGGCATTATAAAAGGGGCTTCTTTAGGGCACCCCTCTCCCCATACGAATTTGCCCTAAAGAAAGGAAAGAGAGAAGAGAGAAAAGGGAGAAAGAAGAAAGGAAGAAGAGAGGAAGGGAGAATAAAGAAGGGAGAGAAAGTGGGTCATAGATCGAGGTGGGGCCTAAGGGAGTTCAATCTTGCAACTCCCTACCTCTTCTTCAAGAAAACCCTCCACCACAACCGCAAGAACCGCTTCCATTGATTATATAGGTAAATCTCTCATCCCTTTCTTGAAACCCTTGTGTTGAGAAGGAATTGGCATGGAGTTCTAACATGCAAGTGCTTGCTTTAGGGATTTCGGCCGATCGACACCAAACTCGACACTCCTGGGTCATTTTTCAAGTCTTCAACGATCCATAGGTGCGGACTATTATCCTTAGGTAGCCTAGTACCAATTTTAGTATGAGTCTAATGATTTTGATTGCTTGGGTGATGTATTTGGAGGATCTAGAAAAAAAACCTAGGAAAGACCTTACCTTGACCCTTTTAATCAACATGGAATAGTTATAGAATGTTTGTTGTTGTCTCTCACATGATTGGGTGTAAATTTGATGCTTGTATATTCATGTCTTGTTGATTTGTGTATGATGTTACCTTATAGCATGCATGATTCATTAACCCTTGTGTATTTTGCTCCTATGATATATATGAAATGCTTAGCCTCCTCACTGACCCACACAACACATATGCACTTTTATTTCACAACATTGCTAGCTTTGCTTGGTAGAAAAATCTGAGTTTTATGTTGAGAAGTATGAATGCATGATAGTGCCCATGCTAGTTGATAACCCTGATTGTTGGCATGTTATAGAATACCATCGGAACCATTGGGTTGGTCAGGAATATGATAAGAGTGAAGGTGGTCCCGTTGGTAGGACTATCCTGAGGCTAAACCCGTGGATTTGGGTGGGTGCGTATGGGCGACAGTAATTAGACTACATGGGTCGCTCGTACCGATGTCGTCTGTCATGTGCACGCCTGAACTCATGCAGTCTAGTCTACTTACTGACCAACCTTGTTTGCTAACCCTGTCTGCTCACATATGTATGGAACCTAAAACACCATTCAACCATTGTCGCCTATTGATAATCGATTGAGGCTGATCTACTGACTCGTGAGCTGGACATGGTGGAATAGGACACTGTGTCCGAGCTGTCGGCCTGCGCTGGGGTGATGAGCCTCCTCGTAGTGACCGCGAGTGATCCTTTTTCTTAGCACTCCCCATGTGCTTGAAGTCAGGGATGGGGAACCCGACGGGATCACGGATCACGGAGCCCTGACTTCGCGCATTGAGGGGCCTTGGATTCGTAACTAGTTGAGGGCATTGAATATGTGAGGTGTATCAGTTTCCCCAACCTGCTGGATGAATGGAATTAATTAAGAACTCGGCTAATACTATCATACCACATCACATTAGTTAGGTAGGCGTCTCGGCAGTTAAGGTCGCAATGAGAGAGCATTGTCATATACGATAGTGAGACGGTGTCGCTCGAAGGAGTGTTGTTGTGAGGGCATGCATCATCTCATTACCCATGCATATGCATTAATAAGACTAGTTAGAGATCTGTGATTTTATGTCTTTCAATAAATTCATAATATAATTGATGTTTGTTACAACTTAAGACTAATAGCACCCACTGAGTTGATCACTCACTCCCACTTTGGGACGGTGTTTTAAAATACCAACCAAACTCTCTGGTAGATGTAGGTGATGCAGAGTACGAGGAGCCTGGCGAGGCGAGTCTTGATGAGGAGGATGAGCTGTCCTACTTTCAGTTGATGGGCGTTTCTCCATCGGCTTAGTAGATGGGATTTTGGGTCGCTGAGTAGTGGACTCAGCCCTATTCTTTTGGACATAACATTCTTTTTATGATTTTGTTGGGCAACGCCTTGTGCAACCCATTTATATTCTTTTGGACTTGTATATAATTGACTTCTGTCATTCAGTAGACTAGTTGTGATTGTACTTCATATTCCAAGTAATTCCACGCTGCGCCTTAAACCTGATTAAATGCAAATTAATAAAAATCAGTTATAAGTGATACCCGGGAAATTGGGAGTCGAGTATATGCACGGCCTCCGATTTTTAGGGCATTACAAAGAGAATCATGAAGATTAGAAGGATTCCATCACCCAACCATGCCCATGGGACAATGATGAACAACGGGATTTCCTAATTTCACAATCTCAATACATGAAAAGAACATACTCAAAGCTATCACATATCTATTGTAATTCGAGTCACAACAAACCATTAAAAACTGAAAGTATTTCTTAAATATCAAACTAGAATCAAAGATAGTTCAACTTAAACATGAATCAAAGCAATAAAAACCATTCCATCATGCTACAAGCTTCATCTCAAAGCCTTAGCTAAGAGGTTTAGCCAACCATAGATATAATTGAACTAGAATCTCTTAATAAAAGCATAAAACAACTAAGGAAATGGAAGAAAGATTCTTGGCGATGGCTTATCCATGCTTTTGCTCCGCTCCTCAAACACTAAAAGATGCCTAGGAGCATCCTAGGGACCCCTATTTATAGTTTTGTAACTCAAACTTTCGCACCAAGTTGGAAAAATCCACAATTTGTGTGCTATCTGCGTAACCTTAGACTGGTCAAGGACAACCCCCGACTGGTCGAGGGTCACTTTTAATTGGTCAAGGGTTTCCTTTAACTGGTCGAGGATGACCTGATTTTAGAGGATTTTGTCGCTGGAGTTCGAGTCGAGGAACCTTCGACTGGTCGTGCAGTGGCTTAGACTAGTCGAAGGATGCAGATTTTTAGGGTTCCTCTTCTTCACTTCAAGTCTTCAATGCTCTTCATTCCTCACTTGATTTTCTTAGATCTTTGGCAAGTGAATTCTTCATTCTTGGTCTCATAAGATCCATCCTTGGCTTTGATGATTCTAGAGCGTTAAATCCATTCTTTTAGCGTCCTTTTCAATCCAAGCTCTTAAATTCACCTTACAACACAAACATGATTAAAATAGAACATTAAGCATTATCATGTTCATAAAACCAAGAATAAATGGGGTCCAATATGCAATATTTGACTCTTAACACCAAGCTCTTAAATTCACCTTGCAACACAAACATGATTAAAATAGAACATTAAGCATTATCATGTTCATAAAACCAAGTAATAAATGAATATGCAATATTTGACCCTTAACACCAAGCTCTTAAATTCACCTTACAACACAAACATGATTAAAATAGAACAAAAAGCATTATCATGTTCATAAAACCAAGTAATAAATGGGGGATAATATGCAATATTTGACCCTCAACGCAATCCCCAACCAGCATTTTGCTAGTCCCGAGCAAAGTATACGAAAAAATATTTCAAAAACCATTATATAATTTTCATAAGCTCATGAGGTTTCAAAAATAATCTAGATAATAGAGTTTCAAGATACATCAATGTTGAGCATTATTCTCTCCTAAACTCTAGCACTTGGTAACTTCATAATCAAGTTCAAAGCATTAATCCTCCAATTAGAACTATTCCAAACATTGAGTTTTATAAGTGCATAATGAAGTATAGAATTACCACAATCAAAGGTTCAATTCTTCATTTTCATGATAACATTGATAGTCAAAAGAGCATTTAGGACAACCAAAACCTAAAATGAAACTTGCCTTAAAGTTCATCTTTTAATTCCCCTTTTATTCCTCCAGCTTTTGATTTTTCCATCGATGGCTTTCATGTTATGTCAACCTTTTTAAAGATCTTTAATAGATGCCTTTTCGAAGACAACTGTTTTTTTTTTAAGCTGGGTATTATTGTTATTTTTTTTAACGTGATGGATAAATTCCCCAGGTTGGTTCCTTTCATCCTAGATAATCACCCAATTAACAATTCAATGTTGACTGAAACTTTAATGTGAAAGTTAGATGTGACATATGACATCATGACTCGATCAACGTTTAAAACTCCTAAACATGGATTAATAATTCAAACTTACTTTGAAATTTCTAAATAACTGAATTCATGAGACATAAATCATCAACATTAAGCATCTTAAACTTTTAAAAAAATTTATCTTTTTTTTTCAATTTTTCCGTAATTTTTGCTCAAAGACTAAGAAAACAACTGATTAGTTTACGTAATCTCCCATCCCCATCCTAAAATCTACATTGTCCTCAATGTAAAAGAAATATGCATGTAATGCAAAAGAGGCAATGAAAATATTAGGGAAGTGATAGGAAGATAATACCTGAAGAAGGAATTTTGAGGCTTTTCCAATGATCTCAGTGTGAAAAATGGGTTAGCACAAAAGACTCAAACAGACGATAAGCAAACTATCCTAAAACAGCGGAAAGTAAACTATCTTAAAACAGCGAAAAGCAATAAACCTAACTATACCTCCACCAAACTAAGAGGTCAATCTTGGTAAACAGGATCATTTAGAGGTATGGACATGTCCTCTGAATCAAATTTTTTAACAAATGACTTTAAACGATGTCCATTAACTTTGAAATCATTGCTATTGTTTGGATTTTGAATCCCGACAGCCTCATGAGGATAGACATTAGTAACAATGAAAGGGCTGGTTTAACGAGATCAGAGTTTTCCCAGAAAGAGATGCAACCGAGAATTGTTCAAAAGAACCTTCTGACCTAGTGTGAATGATTCTTCAAGAATGTGTTGGTCATGAAACACCTTCATTTTGTCCTTGTAAATTCTCATATACATCGTTCCGGATCTCTTCAAGTTCATTCAACTAAAGTTTCACAACAAACTAGCATTGTCCAAATTGAAATTGAAATTTTTAATAGCCCAATAGGTTCCATGTTCCAACTCCACAGGTAAGTAGCAAGCTTTCCCATAGACGAGTTTAAAGGGAGACTTTCCAATGGGAGTCTTAAATGCAGTACGGTAAGCCCATAAGGCATCGGTCGATTGGATTGACTAATCCTTATGCTCAAGGTTAACCGTTTTCTCCATAATATGTTTAATTTTCCTATTGAAAATCTCAGCTTGCCCACTTGTTTGGGGGTGGTATGGAGTGCTCACTTTGTGTGAGATGTCATATTTCTTCATTAAGTTTGTAAATGGCCTATTATAGAAATAGGAGCCTCCATCACTAATGATGGCCCGAGGCGTTCCAAACCGGGAAAGGATATTCTCTTTTAAAAATTTAATGACCATCTGATGGTCATTATTCCTCACGAATAGTGACATAGTCTACAGCTAGCAAAATGTATAAATTACCAAAAGATTAGGGGAATGGTCTCATGAAATCGATGCCCCAGCAATCAAATGCTTCAATGATTAGAATGGGGTTTATGGGCATCATATTTCGATGGGACAATGCTCTTAATTTTTTACAACACTCACAAGCTCTGCAAAACTCATGAGTATCCTTGAACATAGTGGACCAATAAAAGCCACATTGCAGAATTTTGGACATGGTCTTTTTAGCAGCAAAGTGACCACCACAGGCCTGAGTGTGACAGAAGGATATAACACTTTGATGTTCATTCTCTGGTACACATCTCCTTATAATCCGGTCTTGGCAATATTTAAATAAATATTGATCATCCCAGAAGAATTTACTGCCTTGGCGAAAAATTTCTTCTTATCTTGCGCAGTCCAGTGTACCGGAGTGAAACCTGTGGCAAGATAATTAGCAATATCAGCAAACCAAGGTGAGTGGGAGGCTTTAAACAATTGTTCATCAGGGAACATGTCGTTTATGGGTGTTGTATCAAGGGAATCTGGGAGGTCAAGTCTCGAAAGATGGTCAGCCACTTCATTTTCTACTCTTTTTTTATCTTTTATTTCCAAATTAAATTCCTGGAGTAGGAGGATCCATCTTATCAAGCGGGGTTTAACATCATTCTTAAAAAGAATGTACTTGAGTGCTGATCAGTGTAGATGATGATCTTTGATCCAATCAAGTAAGATCTAAATTTGTCCAAAGTGAATACCATAGCCAATAGTTCCTTTTCCGTATTAGAGTAATTCACTTAGGCCGAATTTAGAGTCTTACTTGCATAATGAATAACGTAGGGCTTCTTTTCTTTTTGTTGGCCTAACACCGCCCCAATAGCATAGTCAGATGCATCACACATAAGTTCAAAAGGAATGTTCCAATCAGGTGGTTACATGATAGGTACGGTAGTCAATATGCCCTTGAGCTTAGAGAAAGCTTATTGGCATTGCTCGGTCCACTCATATGGAACATCCTTTTGAAGTAGATTACATAAAGGACGAGAGATGTGACTAAAGTCCTTTATGAATCTTCTGTAAAAACCCAGCATATCCTAAGAAGGATCGTACGTCTCGTATGCTTTTGGGTAGAGGTAGGCTAGAGATAAGATCAATTTTAGCTTTATCTATCTCAATTCCATTGGACGAGATGATATGTCCAAGAACAATTCCCATATGAACCATGAAATGGCACTTCTCCCAATTGAGTACCAAATTCTTTTCTTCACATCGCTTCCGCACAGATTTAAGATTTTCCAAGAAATCACTGATGGATGGACCAAAGACAGAGAAGTCATCCATAAAGACCTTTAGATACTGCCCCACCATGTCAAAAAAAAATACTTAACATGCATTGCAGAAAAGTGGCGAGGGCATTACACAGTCCGAATGGCATCCTTCGGTAAGCAAAGGTGTCAAAGGGATATGTGAATGTGGTCTTTTCCTGATCTTCAAGGGCTATCTCTGTTGGTTGTAGCCTGAATACTCATCAAGGAAGCAATAGTATGAGTGACCAGCTAGCCTTTCAAAAATTTGATCAATGAAGGGTAAAGTAAAGTGATCCTTCCTTATGACGATATTCAATTTCCTATAGTCAATGCACATTCTCCAACCAGTAGTAACTCTAGTTGGCACGAGTTCATTGTTGGCATTGGTTACTATGGTGATTCCAGACTTCTTAGGAAGCACATGAGTTGGACTCACCCATTGGCTATCCGATATAGGGCATATGATACCCACATCTAATAGCTTAAGAACCTCAGCCTTAACCACTTCTTCTTGTTTGGGTTTAATCTACGTTGTGGTTGCTAGGAGGTCTTTACATTATCCTTTAAATAAACGCGATGAGTACAAATTGAAGGGTCAATTCCCTTGAGGTCCGCAATCGACCATCCAAGGGCCCCCTTGTGCTCAATGAGAGTAAAAATAAACATACTCTCCTGTTCTTGCTCGAGCTGGAAAGAAATCACCATTAGGTATGTCTTGTCTTGACCTAAATATATATATTTCAAATTAGAGGGTAAAAGTTTTAGGTCAAGCTTCGGTGCCTTGAGGTTAGACGGTAGAGGCAGTGCATCAGTTTGGGGCAATTCTTCAAATTGTGGCCTCCACCGGTTGACTTCAAGTACCGGCATGATATCCAGCATGGTTCCTATCTCCCTAATCATATCATTTTCTAAATTATGGGAGTGGGCCAGACACGTCTCTAGCGGGTCAGAGGATAAGGTCAAAAGTGTTCTATCTTCCACGAAGTCAATCATGTTAATGTCGTGGAAATCGTCATCATCCTCTAATTGTTTACCCGTATTGAAAAAGATATTCAACTCCAATGTCATATTTCCAAAAGAAAAACTCATGACTCCATTCCTGCAATTAATGATTGCATTTGATGTGGCAATGAATGGGCAACCAAGAATGACAAGAATTCGAGTGCTCATGTCTACGATGGGTTGAGTATCCAGGATGATAAAATCTATCAAGTAGTAGAATTTGTCAACCTAGACCAACACATCCTCAATTATCCCTTGGGTACACGAATTGAGCAATCAGTAAGTTGTAATGTGCTTCAGGTGGGTTTTAATTCACCCAAACCTAGATGTTCGTAGACTGAGTAACGAATCAGATTTACGCTCGCTCCTAAGTTAAGAAGTGCATCCTTGATTCGGTAGTTCCCAATTACACAAGCAATGATTGGGCTACCGAGATCTTTGTATTTTTGTGGCACATCTTACTTTAGGATGACACTCACTTTTTCTGTTAAAAAAATCTTCTTTTAAATATTTTGTCGTCTTTTGGTAGTGCATAGATCTTTCAGAAATTTGGTATATGAAGGTATTTATTTAACAGTATCTAGTAAAGGAATATTGATCTTCACTTGTTTTAGCACCTCTAGAATGTCCTGAGAGTTAGAAAGAGGTTTTGGTGCAGCCAACCGTTGGGCGAATGGTACAATCAGCTTGCCTTGAAGTTTCGGTTCTAATTCACATGGAGTGTTGCTAGGTCGATCAGTTTCATCTATTTCTGGGTCCTTAGACTTTTCAGCCCTTACCAGAATAGATTTGTCAATGGTCTTTCCACTCCTAAGAGTAATGATAGATTTAGCTTGCTTCATTTGATTTGAAGAACTTGGATCACTTATTTCGTATTGCGTTTTAGGATTGGGGAAAGGTTGAGTAGGAAGCATCCCCTTTTCTATAATCGTAACACATGAATCCATCTTTTGCATAAATTTTGTAAGTTCATGTATTGCTTGTGTCACGCCCCAAACTCGAAAATCAGGCTCACGGAATTCCTGATTGCCGAATCCAGCCCTGATAGCCTTCGTACTACCCCATTCTCGGCTTCCAGCGCCCATACGCCAAATTCCGATCCTGGGATCCTACGAGGATTTTCAATGTGAATTTTTTTTTGTAAAGGAGCATAACCACAAATGTACCCAAATCACAAAGGCAACATCATCATCACATATCCACTAATATGAACATTTGATTACAGTGTTGAAAAGGGAAATACATGAATAACAAAAGCTCCACAAGCTCGACGCACACTCCTGCCTCAATGATACTACAACCTAACATCACCTGCATGCAACGGTCGTGCATAAGCTTACAAAGAACCTTAGAGGGTGGTGTACGTGTGTGCACAAAACATGTGTCAAGCATATAATATCAGCGTAAGCGGAATACTGGCAAGTCTATAAGTCATACAATATTAGAGTATGCAATGCAGATCGGGTATGTAATGCGAAGTCATAGTGAGCCAAATATCAGATGTCGAAGATGTAATGCAATATGTAATTGCTGACGAGCCACGAATACCATCAGCCTCATCTAGGCCATATAAATGCATAAACATGGTAACTCAACTATCATATGTCGTGGATGTAATGTAATATGCAGATCCTGGCAAGCCCATAATACCATCAACCTCATTCAGGTTATGCAATATAGAAGCATAGTAAACCAAATGTTATGTGCTGAAGATGTAGTGCAATATGTGGTGTGAGGAAATGACCAAGGTGGAGTGTGAGGTCGGGATGATAGTACATAGTATCGTAAGCTGTGGGGTCCATCACAAGAGACTTCTATCCAAACCAGTCTCATACCTAATTTGGATAGCCAGACTCAATGTGGTAAACTCCTGATCTCAGGTTGGTCGCATGCCCCAATCGAAATCTTGGCCACTGCGAAGGTACACACGATGATTTGATGAACCACCAGCCCGAGTGAATAGTGAATGAATGAATGAATGAGTCAAATGCTGAGTACGCAATTCCTACTCAGTAAGTCCACATATCAGTATAGCTCCTCTCTGAGATATCATCGGGGTCTAGTACACTCCGCAATGGTTGCCGCCTCCCTAACTGCACAACCAGCAAGTGGAAAAGACCTCACTATCCGCCTAACCAGCAGTCTGCCAATACCTACTCGGCTCATTGATAGCGGACCCATTTACGAGCTGTTCATACTCAGCCTATCTTACAGCCCCCTCACTCGGGCGGATAAGGCCACACCCCCTCTCAACCGACCATGACACAGTGGGAGACGCCGCCTACTAGTATTCGCAACTCGGGCGCTCATGTATCCACTCGATCTAGACGTTGGAGTATCCTCTGGTACCAATAGGATTCTAGGACTCTCACCCAAGGACATCCTATGTACCCACAGTAATAGAACCAAATATTTTCGGTATCCCATCTGGCCATCCATAATGTGCCTGTGGAGACCACGGCCCTGATGTCGCTAGGGCGTACAGTGATCATGTCACACAATGCAAGATGCATGAGTCATACTATCCAGTCATACATCAATCCTGCACGTACCGCACGCTCAAGTGGGGCAACTCCATCTCACAAGGAGTCCCATGATAGACCAGCCTAATGGCATATACTATGATCAATCACTCCTCATAACAAGCATACATATGATGCATATGGGCATGTATCACGATGTAATAAAGTACATAGACATGATCATCTGATAGGGCTCACAACAATAATCTACAATCTACCATCACCGGCATATCACATACTACGAGTATAAACTGAACAACGTGCTCCTTCTACAACTATAAGAGCCTATGCGGTATGACTTACATTAGCCTTCCAAGGCTCTGCATGATCCAAGACAAGGACGACAGGTCTAGTCCATACATCAAGATAGGTCCTATATAGTGGATATACTAAACTTGATACTACATATTCTTCTATCTACGACAAGGGGTGGTGATATACTAAGCAACGGATGGCCTAAATGATACACTAATATCAAGGATGGACCTCACACTTGTCTTAACAAAGAGATGGATGGTGCGGATGATATGTACATATTACAAAGTCCTAGCAAATGGGGTATAAAGGTAGGATACACCTCTCATGGTGAGTCAAGTGGGTATATAACAAGGTGAGCTAAGAGGGTGAACAATTGGGCTTTCTCAACCTCTTATCATGAATAATCTAGGCTTCCTTATAGGGCTCGATACATACATAAAGTGGGCTTGGTGGAGTTCATACATCTAGGACTATGTGTCCTTCTATACAGATTGGGTAGCCCGCTCAACAACTAAGTTGGCCTTGTGTATGGTCACTAAGCTTGGGCAAAACATGTATCTAGGTGGGCCACATTTCTATGGAAGGCCCAGTATGAACATAATGTGGGCTCCAAGGTTTGGACAATCCTACAGGGCATGGCGGGAAGCACCATTATCAATGGGGGCCCAACAGTTTGGGTTAGCCAAATATAAATAGATGAGAATGGGCCTAGCAATGGGCCTTAGGGAGATGTACAACATGGACATTTAACCACCGTTTACGTGGACATTTAACCACCGTTACTCCCAAGGTGTGTTCCATTTGGGACTTAGAATCTAACTGCAATGGGGCCCATAGCCCTTACACTAGCTGGAAAATGGATAGGCTACACAAATACTATCACATACATCATGGTGGAATCATACATCACAATTGGGCCTCACTCAAGGGCCTCATATACATCACGATGGGCCTCACTCATGGGCCTCACATACATCACATTGGACCTCACACATCAGCCTCACATACATCATAATGAACCTCATGTACATCACAATGGGCCTTAAATACATTAAAATGGGCCTCATACAGCAGCCCATGGCCTAACAAAAGAGATGGACAGCATGTATACAACACATACATCATATTGACCTCATCGGGCAACCCCATGGTGGGATGCCCCAGCCCAACACACATCCTAGTGGGCATCCACCTGAGATTTGGATCTGCTGCAGCTGCGTGGGTCCACACCACATTATCACCAATGGGCCCCACACTAATGGCCAGCATGGTTTAACAATGCACACGGAGAGGTGGGCCATAGGGTGGGTGGTTAGCCCAACAGGACCACTGGACCTGCTGCATGGACTAGATAGAACACATAAATACAAGGTGGGCCTCAGCAGTGGGCCTCATAGCCCTAGCTAGGCTTCTCACAAACATCACAGTGGCCCTAAGAGGGTTTCCATGATGGGTCAATTGAGCTTTGGGTCTATCTCATCTCTAGGCCCATGGCCTAAAATGATATGGAAATTTGGATGGACGATCTGGATAAAATTCATAGGTAAGGTGGGCCTCATCAGTGGACTGTCCACCAAAGGGGTTGGCCCTGATACATATAAGCAACATGGCTATATATAACACAAACACCATGGTAGACCTAACCCTCCTGTTGAACGGCCAACCCTGCTGGGCTGCTGGTCCTGTTTGGGCGTCTAGCAGATGGACAGCCTAGATAAACATACACCTCATGGTGGGCCTACACATCATAGATGGGCCCCACCAAATGAACAACTCAAATATAACACATAACAGTGGATCCAACTTGGATGTGGGTCATCCAGAAAATGGGCCCTAACTAGGTGAGCCTCAAAACAGATAGATGGAAGGGACAAAACATATATAGCATGGTGGGCCAGCAGCTGCTGGACGGTCAATCCAGCAGTGCCTGGCCCATCCGGGCATTGGATCTACTTAGAATGGGGCCCATGACCCTGTATGATGTGGGTAGATGGGCGGTGTATATACAACACATCATGGTGGGGTCCACAGCCGCTGAACGACGCAGATGAAATACATCAGTTAGGTGGTCCCATCGTCCTTAGTTACTAGACGGTGTGGATGAAGTACACGTGTATCACATGGGTCCCACTGTCCTAGCTGGACGATGGTTAAAACACATACATCAGGTCGGTCCCACCATTCCAGTTGGACGGTGTGACTAAAACATATACATCAGGGTCTCACATCCTATCTGGATGGTTAGGACAAAACATATACATCTAGTGGGTCCCACCGTCCCACGTGCGGACGGTGTGGAGACCACACATTCATCAAGGTGGGTCCACGTGGGTGTGGCCCACCTGTTCCAGATCAACCTAATACATGTGTATTCCCTTCATCTAGATGGACGGACAGTATAGATAAAACTCATATATCATGTGGGACCCACAATCCCTTGCTAGATAGTGGAGTACAAAACATATAGTATGGTGGGTCCACGTCCAGATGCTGGAATGGACGGTGTAGATATAACAATTACATCACTGTGGTCCCCACCGTCTATATTATGATGGGTTTCCACATCGATGTGGGCCGCACGTGCCATCAAGGTGGGCCCCATGTGTTATAAAGTGATACAGAATACATACAATAAGGTGGGCCCCACGTCTAGCCCACCTGTCAGCCAACCAAGCTGATATTTGTATATTTCCCTTCATCAGGGCCTGTCCAAAACGGATAGATAGGTGGGCCTGTTTGGACGGCCAGTCCAGTAGCCAGTGGGCCCGGCTGGCTGGACAGATGGTGTAGATGGGGGTACATGCATGGTGGGGTCCACAGATCAAGCTGATATTGGTGCTTTCCCCACCGTCCAAGCTTGTCCAAAAATGGGCAGCAAGGTGGCCCTGGACGGAGGCAGCAAAGTTGTCCCACTTGTGGTCAGCGTGGATCTCACATATACATCAATGGTGGGCCATCCACTAGGGAAAGAGAGAGAGAGAGAGAGAGAGAGAGAGAGAGAGAGAGAGACGGCATGTGATGGAGGGACCCCGGTACTATGGGCCCTCCCTTCCATGTGTAAGTGTTATGGTCTCATGCTCCTTTGGTTGTCAAATTTTGATGTGTCAAAACATCTATCTGTGTCTTGTGTTTGTATGGTGATTTATATGTGTTCAAGACACTACATCAACACTTCATGACATTGGATGTCTTCAAGACATACAAAGTGTACTTCATCATCCTATCAATGTTTAAAGCTATAATGTTGAAGTTCAAGACTCAAGAAACAACTTCAAGACTCAAGAGCAACGCATGAAGTATTTTTCAAGCTGATGAAGATTTTAAGATTAAAGCTACAACAAGTTCAAGATCTCAAGCTTGATAAGGTTCAAATGTCTACATTCATTGAATGGTTGAAGTTAAATGTCCATACAACATGTTTCAGGTTTGAATGACTATTAGGTTAACCTTAGAGTAGGTAATTTCGGATACATAACTCAATTATATCTTTAATAGGTTTTGGTCTATTCTAAGACCAGTCCTAGCCCCTGTTTGACCAGTCCTGGCATTGACTCGACCAGTCCAAGAAATTCCATGACCAGTCCTAAGTTGTTGAGAATTTTTGAAATTTTTTGGTACACCTACGACCAGTCCTGGTGGTCCTTTGACCGGTCGTAGGAGTGACTTCGACTCGATCTCAACCAGTCGTAAGTCTACGACTTAAAGTCCAACAAGCAATTCTATGGTCCTACGACCAGTCGTAGGTGACCCACGACCGGTCGTAGGTTCCCTAAGACCAATCGTGGAATGACTTTCAAAAATCACGCTCCTTATTTCAAATATCCGTTAGAGCTACGACCAGTCGAAGGTTCCTAAGATTAGTCGTAGATGCGATTTCTGCTTCTATAAATTGAACACGAATTTCAGAGTTTTTCAATCAATTCATAATATTTTTAACGCTCCACTCTGAGATAAGTTTGTGTTTGTTTTTAAGCTATTTTGTGCATAATTGCTTTCTCTTTTTGCTAGCTTATTTAATTTGATTTTGTTTCTATATTCCAATCTTATTTGAAAAGAGGAATTAACTTATTCCTTCTTCTTGGAATCAAAATCAAATATAGCTATGTCCAACTGGTTAAAATCTAAAATCTATTAGAACTTAAAACCATATTAAAGTGAGTATTGGAAAATGAACTTTGACATTCAATCATCTACTCCGATTGGTTCTACCGGCTGCTATGAAAAGGAGAAATCTAGGTATTTTACAATTCTGTAAAATTTCATTTCTTTTGGTTTTGTTTGAGGTTAAGCCAGAAAAATCTCATTGTATTGGTTATCTGAGGAGAGCCAGAAAACTCAGAAAAGAGGAGTTTTTGAATTGTGTAAGCCCAAGTGAAAAAGACACAATTGTAAAGGTTTTGGGTGAACCTGTGAAAACCTATTTGATAGTGAACGCTAATATCCCCTGTGTGAGGATATTAGGAGTGGAGTAGCATTCTGTGTGGCTGTTGAAAGACAGTTGGTGTACACACAGGCGAACCACTATAACTCTGTCTTGTGGATTGAATGCTTGCTTAATTTTCATATCTTTTATCATTCAATTGTGTGGAATGTACATGTGGATGTGAATGTTGTAACAATTTACATTTCAAGCAAGTGTGGGGATTGTTGTAATAAATTAGATCTATATTTCTGCATTTAATTTCAATTCTTTGCTATTCATTTATTTCTATTAAAATTGAGTTCTTGATCCAAAAGATGTTCTACAAATAAGGTTGTCCTACATAAGCCCTTGTTTATTATGGTGTAAGGTTGTCCTTAGAACTGAATTTGTATCAATCTCTCAATACTTATTTATTAAGGTGATTTGATTTCAGCATTGTGAATTGATTTATAATTGTAAGGCTATTGATTTATATTTATTTTATTCTGCTGATTTTATTTTAATTTGGCATAGTCCTATTCACCCCCCTCCTCCCCCCCTCTAGGACATATAGCTTGACCTTTTCACCATGCATTACAACATACATCAAGTGGGTCCCATTACATGTGGGCCCACCAATCAAAATCAACGGTAGAGATCCCTTCTCCACCAATAATGTAAGGTCTAGATGACCTGTCCACAATGAGAAAATAAACATCATGATGGGGTCCATGGAGAATGGCCCCATCATGGGATGATCATATGAATCATGGTGGGCTATCGGCCACACCTAGGGTCCAAAGTGAGATCCATACCATCAATCAGTAGGACCCACTTGGCCCATCATAAAAAACACATTCTAAACCTACAAAACACCCACCATTCGATCTTCTTAGTCTGATGGAATGCCAAACTCCTTGGCTCTCTCTTCGATGGAAGATGATGAGGATTGAAGGGCTAGGATGAGGGATCTTGGGGTAGGAAGTAGGCCACATACAAAGCTCTTCTCTCATTCTTGGATAGCCAACCTCTTTAGTTGCTTGGAAAATGGGTAGAGAAAGAGAGAGAAAGAGAGAAAGAGAGAGGGTGGTTATAAGAGAGAGGTGATGGGTGGAGTGATGGATGAAGTGATGGATGGAGTGATGTAAGGGTTGACTTTAGGGGTGTTGATTGTCTTGGAGGAAAAGAAAAGCATGGGTTTGAGATGTGATGTGTACTTGATTGATTGATTGATGTGATGGATTGAGTAGAGATTCTTTCAGAATTCACAATGAACACGGGCCCACAACTCTTGGCCTAGGTATCGCATCGGTGCACAAAACTCATTGTTGGAACCGCGGTGACGGCGTCATTGCTAAGGTACAAGTCTCAGGTTAAGCCGACTCAGAATTACTGGATGTGGCTTAAGGTCACGCGCAAATGTCGATTACAGGTTGAGGGTTGCCGAAATTCTACAAGGAGGATCGCAGGTGTCTAAGGAACGGTACGGTCTAGGATACGGGCCTTACAGCTCGGGTAAGCTTCTGAGTTTGTGTAGAATTTTGAACCGGTTCCTCTTGAGGTTTCCCTTGATTTGGAATTTGATTAGGGAATCCTTGAGGAGTAGCAGTTTGTCCATTCCTCTAACTAAAATTTAGATAATTCTCCAACTAGGATTGTATGTATTGGAGATAGGTCCATTGAAAGGCCTTTGGTAATTGTTCACGGCATTAGATTGCCCATTCAGTACCTCTTGAAAAGTAGGTATTGTTGGGCAATTTTTGGTTATGTGAATGTTGCAAGTACAAATACTGCAAACAGTTTCCTTAGCCTTATCCTTCTTTAGTTCCATGGCCTCGAATTTTCTTATGAGATTAGCCACTTTAGCAATGATATCATCATTCTCTTTCAGAAGGTATATTCTACCCCTCTCCTTTGATTGAGTGGGCCTTGAGGTAGTGTTCAATTTTGGGGAGACGTCCCATAATTGTGTGTTTTCAATAAGTCTGTCCAAATAATCCCACACATCATCGACATATTTGTTCATGAATTCCCCATTACACATTATCTCGACCAATTGGCTAATGGAAGATGTCAGTCCATCATAGAAAAAGTGTATAATGTGTCACGTTTCAAAACCGTGTTGTGGGCATGAACTGACAAGTTCCTTGAACCGCTTCTAACATTGGAATAATGTTTCATCTTCCTTTTGGGCGAAGTTCATGATTGACTTTCTGAGGGTGTTCGTTTAATGGTGTGGGAAATTTTTCTTTATGAACTCCCTTGTCATATCGTTCCATCTACTAATAGATCAAGGATGTAGTGAATGCAACCACGTCTTAGCTTTCTCTTTCAAAGAAAAGGGAAAGAGTTTCAGCTTGACCATGTCATCGGACATGTTAAGAAAATATAAAGTGGCTATGATCTCATCAAACTCTTTCAAGTGTAAATATGGATATTCAGATTCAAGTCCATGGAATTTTGGAAGGAGTTGGATCACCCTTGGCTTGATATCCACATGTCCTGTATTTTCTGGAAAAACCATGCATGAGGGCGTGCTCACCCTCGCCAGTTGTAAATAATCTCACAAAGTACGAGGCAGGAGTGCTTGATGCACTTCATTCTCATCCTGGATTTCCTCAACCCTAGGTTGAGGATTTGGAGGTTGATTGGCCGGTTGATTGGCAGCCATAACTTCAGTTAACTATATGGATCTCGAGTGGTGCCTAATCATGTGATGGATAGATAACCCCTCAACCAATCCTCCTTCACTCAAAAGATGTCAAGTGTTGTCACTGACCCACTTGGGCATGAAACACTCTCTGCCCTCAATTACAGAATCTAACCTAAACCTAAAAAGAAAAAGGGAAATAGAAATCTAGAAATATAAAGAGAAAGAATTAGAAAGAAATTACCAAATTAGAAGTTTATATGTTCTGATCCTGCAAAAGAAAAAGGAAAGTGAATTAGTTTCTAAAAAGAAATAAGAAAGTTTCTAAAAATAGGAAGATGAGTTAATTTCTAAAACTAAAAAGGAAAGTTTCTATAAAGAAAACAACCTAGTTTCTAAAAACGAAAAAAGAAATTTTCTAAAATCAAATTAGGAAAGTTCTAAACCTAGAATTAGAAAGTAAGTTTCTAAAAATAATTCAAAAAAAACTCTACCCTAAAAATAGAAAGTAAACAAATCCTAATCTTAAGCTAATTTCAAAACTAGTCAATCTCATAAAAATGCAACTGTTAGTCTCTGGCAACGGCGCCAAAAACTTGTTCACAACCCCAAGTGTAAGGTCACAATGTAGTAATAATCTCGGTAAGATCGAGGTCGAATCCACAGGAACTGAAACTTGTACGTTTCTGAAATTAAGTAGAAGTAGAACTAGAAGAAGATGTAAATCTAAATTTGAAGAAGTTTGAAGAGTAAATGTGAGGGAAGTAATTAAAACTTTGTAACTTTAAAGGTGGGAACTAGGGTGTCAAGGATCCACTTGTAGCAATTGAGATGATACCTTGCTTAATTCAAGAGATCCAACTAGAATCAGAGTCTTATCCTATCTAGTTGGAAGAAGAGATGGTCAAATCTCTGAACTTCACATTGATCTAGCCTCGATGAAGGAGAATTGTGGTGAATTGGAAGGGATTCCATCACCCAACCATGCCCAAGAGACGATGGCAAACAACGAGATTTACTAAATCCACAATCTCAAATAGAAAAGAAGATAGTTAAAGTTATTGCAGACTTATTGTAATTTGAGTCATAACAAACCATTAAAAATTAAAAATATTCCTTAGAATCAACTAAAATTCAATGAAATTCAAACATAAACATGAATCAATGCAAGGTAAACATCCCAATCATGCTACAAGCTTCACCTCTTAGCCCCATAAGAGGTTTTGTCAACCATAGACATGATTGAACTAAAGTCTCTTAAGAAAAGCATAAAAATGACTAAAAATAACTAAGGAAGAGGAAGAAAGACTCTTGGCGGTGGATCTTCATACTTTTGCTCCACTCCTCAAACCCTAGATGATGTCTAGGAATGTCCTAAGGAGTCCTATTTATAGTTGTGCATCCCCCTCTTACGCACCGACTTGAAATTTTTGAAAACTGCTTACATAAGGCCTCAATTTATGCAATCCGCATCAGCCCTGCGTAACAATTCTGTGCGATTTCAGTAGCAATGAAGTTGGCTTCAGTAGCACCAAAGTCGTATCTAAAAATTTTTGCATCTGAAATTGTATGTGCAGAGTGCTTAGGTAGCAAAATGTGCATTCAAAGTTGCTACCGAAATTGACTTTGGTGGTATCGAATTAAGCTTAGGTAGTACCGAATTAAGCTGTTTTCTTGCTAGACTATTTTGTGCACTTTAGGTAGCTATCGAAGTTGGCTTAGGTAGCACCAAAATTAGTTATTTTTCTGTTGTTTTACTTGTGCTCTTGCCAATTTTCTCTCCATCCTTTGTACTTGGTTTCCTTGGATCTTTGGCATGAGATTTCTTTATTCTTGATCTCCTAAGATCCCTCCTTTGCATTGGTGATTCTTGAGAATTAAATTCATGCTTTTAGCATCCTTTTCAATCTAAGCTCTTAAATTCACCTTACAACACAAACATGATTAAAATAGAATATTAAACATTATCATGTTCATAAAACCAAGTAATAAATGGGGGATAATATGCAATATTTGACCCTCAACAGTCATATATCTTTGTAAATCTTGTTCCAACTGAACTTGAGTAGCAGTAGTCTTCAATTTGGCTTCGAGGATAATTTTGCCTGATCAGGTGTACCAGCCAATTCCTACTCCAAATAAACAACTGCTATTAAGTTTTTGACAATTTTGGACCTTTTAAGCTCATTGATGTGAATGTTAACCTCTATATCCTGTTTGACTTTGCTTATGTTCAATTCTTCCTCTTACTCCCGAATCTCTAGTTGGACGATTTGCTCCTTAAGATAAGTTATCTGCTCTCTAATAGCCATCGCGTTTTGCTCAGAAGCCTATAATCGTTCTTGAAGAGACTTATACTCACCATTATAACCAAAAACTACAGTTGTAGCTCGAAAAACTTTTTCTTTAAGCAATAGCAATTCCCTTTGATGCTCCAAAATCTCGGGAGCAATGACTGCATTACGTGCTAACTTCAGTTGACACAACAAAACACATAAAGGAGTTTAAGACTCATGTAGAGGAAGGATGCTGATATGGGCCATATTTGTTGCATTGTTAAGAATAGTTAAGGCATTTTCCAAAAAGGGTCACTGTTCGGGATTTCTGAACGTACAAGCAGCAGCAGAAAGAGTGCCTCTAATAAGAATGAGCATGTAAGGAGGAATCTTTTCCAGTGACAGCCTATCTGATATTGTGGCAATTAAATTTGATCTCGTTGAGCCACTGGAAGAAGGAATAACTGTAATGAAGAAAAGGATGATGTAACGATGATAGAAATATAAAGAACTAAGATAAATGAGAAGGTACTTAAGAAGAAAATATACCAGTTTTGGGGGCAGGATGAGAGATAATTGGCAATATTACGGCCCCTATTTTTAAAGAATCCAAAATATCTGTAGCAGTATCTATGACATTAAAAGATAACTCTTTAACTCTGGTGCTTAAAACGAGAGTCGTCGGTGTCGCCAGATCAATAGTTTCATAAGGGGACTACAGGCCTCAAGCAACTGGTTGAAGAATGACAGGGCATGTAATCACCATTGTTTCAGGACGAACGTGCTAGTGGTAATCCTATTCTACTCAGTAGTCAGTGGAATACCTAATGTATCTTGGTTTACTTCCACACTACGTGGCGAGACCAGTGCTTTTGTTGTTGTTCGCACTTCTGGTACAGAAATTCCTACTTCTCTTGATGATCAAACCTCTGTGATAACAGGAAGAGTTGTGGGGTCATGTTGAGAAACATCAATAGTGGGTACAGGCAAAAGACTACATGACAGAGGAGAATAGAGAGCATCAAAAGATACAAAGATGTTTTCACCAGGAGAACAGCTGAGATCTCCATAGTCAAGTTGCTCTTCTTCAACAAGTGTGCCAGTTCGGATAGTTGACGAAGGAGTACCCCAAAGTTCTCTTTAGGCCTCCACAACTGGAGCATCTCTAATTTTTCCCTCTTCGCCAATATCCACTTCCACATCTTCTCCTTAATTATCATCTCTCAATATGCCATCTTCTTCAGTAAAGCTTTCATTAGATGATGAATCGCTAGTTTCAGTCTCTTTAGAATAATCAAACGAGCTCTCTTCAGAAACTACTTGTTTACCCTAGGCCGAAAGGCTAGCTTTAGCTGGAAAGGATGGGGCATTCCTTGAAGAAGGAGAAGTGTGATGCTGAGCTTGGACTTGAGGAGAGTGAGATCTCATCTGAGAACGAGTTCTTAGAGAAGAAAAGTTTGAAATGGCGGTGAAGATCGCACTAGTTGAAGAAGGAATATGTCAATATGTCCTAGAGGGGAGTGAATAAGACTTTTTAAAGTTTTTACATCTTTACTTAGAAATCCTATTTCACTAATCCTATGAATATGCAATATATCAGGATTACTCAAATGTAACTCTACTGGCTTTCAAGCCTGGTAGAGGATCCAATCACGAACTATTCAAGAAATAGCAATATATAACTTAGTTTATAATGGATGTGACTGTGTATGTATGTGGGGTGTGATCAGATATATAAATATGAATGCATTGATATAAATCACACACACAAAAGAAGAGTAATCACAAACACAGTCATTTTTATAGTGGTTCGACTACTTGTCTGCTCCACTCTCGGTAACCGCACTCAACCCTTGAGTGTACCGGATTTCACTAGGAGGTTTCACAGCGGTTCACCTCAAACCTAAGGTTTTAAATCAGGTTCACCTTCAACCTTTATAACCTACACTGAGGCTGACAGTTTATGCTCTCACGAGCAAGGGTCAACACAACGCACCCTCTTTTAGGCACACTAGCCAAGGATCTTCTATAATACCCTACCGGAGGTTTCTACACGGTTCACCTCAAACCTAAGGTTTCTACACGGTTCACCTCAAACCCAAGGTTTTACACGGTTTACCTCAAACCCAGAGTTTTACCGGTTCACTCCTAACCAGATGTTTATGCTCTCCATAGAGCAAGGGTCCACACAACACACCCACCACGTACACTCCTGCAGGAGGCCTCCTTGAGGACTTCAAAGGGTGAGAACCACTTAAGTCCCAATCCTACAAAGGAATGATCACAATTGTCCTCTTAAACTCTAAATACTTACAAATAAGTTGATAAGTCCTGATAAGCACGATGCCAAAGATCTCTTCCTCCTTGTCGATGAAGAGTCTTTTGCTCCCTTGATCTGCAACACAAAAGATTAACCGATATATGGTGACAGGTTGGGTCAAGGTTATGATGGAATCCTACTCTCTAAAGGTTTTTCTATAAGGAAGATAGAGTAGTTCCAATCATCTAGGCATTCAAGGCATCCCAGCTTAATAATTTGCCATTAAAGTAGTAGCTGGAGGATCCTTGAATGCGGAACTTCATTCCCCAATCCACTCTATTGAATATCAATGGTAAGGGTGGATTGGAGGATGAACTTCCCTGAGAGAAAAGGCTTTGGGTATATGATCTAAGGTAAAACACTCAAAAACTCTCTCTACTTTCTCTCCCAACAACAATAGACAAGTCCTCTATATATAGGCAAAAAGTTCCAACGGATATAAAATGGTCACATTTATGACTGAGTTTGATATCATCGAGCAGGTTCGATATCATCGATCGTATACTCTCGATAGCATCGATGGTCTGCTCGATGACTCAAACTCAAAGTCATACACTTTTGAAACCTTTTGCCAGATGGTCGATGAATCGAAACAATTGTCGATGTCATCGGATTTCGAACTCCGATTCCATTGATGATAGGTTCGATCCATCGACACTTGAAAAATGAAAGAGACTTGACTAGTAATATTTCAGGTTTTTAAGAAATGATCGAAGGTCAGCTGATGTCATCGGAATTTGTATATCGATGATATCGAAGGCAATGTCGATGCATCGATAAATCCTATAGATTTATCAGTAAGCTTGCTGGACAGTTTGTATCTAGTTTTGATGCAATCGACTCAGTCTCAATATCATCGACATATGAATATCGATTTCCTCGAATGGCCCCCGATCAAAGTTAAAACCAACCTGAAATATCTGCTGGAAGAAATGCACGCCCACAATCGATATCATCGATGGTCTTCCGATATTATTGATATTTGATTTAAGATCATATCGGGAAGAGCATCGATATATCGAAGGAATTTGAGATTTTCTTTTAAAAATAGGGGCGCCGAAAATCTGCCTATTGATCTTATCGAGCCACTTTCGATGGGCTAAAGATTTGAGTATCGATGATATCGATAGGTGTATCGATACATCGATAATTCGTCCAGATATGTTGTGTGGTTGTTGGACATATTTGGTCCTCTTTTCAATGGTATCGATGAAGCATCGAGGACTCGACAGCGTAGGTCAATCATATTAAGGGTGTTTCGATAAAATCGACAAGGCAAGAAAAACTTAGAGATTTTCTTGTTTTGAAAAAAGTTTTCTTACCTTAAAACCCTATGATTTTCTAACTTATTTTTAAGGGTTTTATTCACCTGGTGCTTTGGGACATGGGATGTGAGGCTTTAAATTTACCTGTGGAGAGCTTGCACACATCCGGTTGAGGCAGACGCTTGAATTGATCTTCCTATCAGGCTCTGTAAACAATCTGACTCAACACTCACGTAACTTGAAAAACCAGGGCACTTTCAATCTCCCTCCTTGTCAATTACGTGATAAAAACCCAAAACACCCTAGAGTACTCTAGACAAACACACCCTAAATTGTGTGTACATGCTTTTTACATAATTTTACAATTTCTAGCCCATGTACACAACCAGTAGCTGCTCCCCCTAACTTGTAAACTCCAACTCCCCCTTGCTTGTTATAGCTGCTCCCCTTAAACACATGCACAATCATTCAAGCAGATACACAATTTTTCATCGGGGTGTTTATAAATGTTCTCCCCCTTTTGTCAGTCATTGACAAAGATATCTCAAGTGATATTGACTGAAGAGTGAATTACTTAGGAGAATCGACCAGGCAGAAGCAGATCAATTGATGTATAATAATTAACTTAGTTTAAGCAGACATCAATTTTAGAATCTATGGATGCATATTAGATAAAATAGAGCAGTTATATAGCAGACAGAATAATCAGTAAAAATTTCATATGCATTCCATATTAGATAGACCAGGGGATCGTTGAAACAGAAAAATGGCATTAAGGATGAGAATTTCATTCAGCCATATGCGGAAACATCCAAAATAAACTGCCTAAGATTGGCAGTAACTTAACAGTTATCCAGCGAAAAAAGCCCATGTAAGGGCACCCATAAGTAAGTACTAGTATCAGTCCCACATCGGGGCATATACAATCACCACAAAGAAACATCAGTCTATTCAAGTTAGAAAACTGTCACACATACCCAAGAGAGCATAGAACACCCAAAAAGATACTAATGTTCATACGCTAGATACTTACAAATAAGTTGATGAGTCCCGATAAGCACACTGTCGAAGATCTCCTCCCCCTTGTCGATGAAGAGTCTTCTGCTCCCTTGATCTGCAACACAAAAGATGAACCGATATATGGTGATGGGTTGGGTCAAGGTTATGATGGAATCCTACTCTCTAAAGGTTTTCCTTTAAGGAAGATAGAGTAGTTCCAATCATCTAGGCATTCAAGGCATCCCAGCTTAATAATTTGTCATTAAAGTAGTAGCTGGAGGATCCTTGAATGTGGAAGTTCATTCCCCAATCCACTCTATTAAATATCAATGGTAAGGGTGGATTGGAGGATGAACTTCCCTGAGAGAAAGGGCTTTGGGTATATGATATAAGGTTAAACACTCAAAAGCTCTCTCTACTTTCTCTCTCAGTAATAATAAACAAGTCCTCTATATATAGGCAAAAGTTTCAACGGATATAAAACGGTCACATTTATGACTGAGTTCGATATCATCGAGCAGGTTCGATATCCTCGAGCGTATACTCTCGATAGCATCGATGGTCTGCTCGATGACTCAAACTCAAAGTCATACGCTTTTGAAACCTTTTGCCAGATGGTTGATGAATCGAAACAATTGTCGATGTCATCGAATTTTGAACTGCGATTCCATCGATGATAGGTTTGATCCATCGACACTTGAAAAATGAGAGAGACTTGACTAGAACTATTTCAGGTTTTTAAGAAATGATCGAGGGTCAGCCAATGCCATTGGAATTTGTATATCGATGATATCGAAGGCAGTGTCGATGCATCAATAAATCCTATAGATTTATCAGTAAGCTTGCTGGATAGTTTGTGTCCAGTTTCGATGCAATCGACTTAGCCTCAATATCATCGACATATGAATATCGATTTCCTCGAATGACCCCCGATCAAAGTTAAAACCAACCTGAAATATCTACTGGAAGAAATGTGCGCCCACAATCGATATCATCGATGGTCTTCCGATTTATCGATATTTGATTTAAGATCATATCGGGAAGAACATCGATATATCGAAGGAATTTGAGATTTTCTTTTAAAAATAGGGGCGCCGGAAATCTACCTGTTGATCTCATCGAGCCACTTTCGATGGGCTCGAGATTTGAGTATCGATGATTTCTATAGGTGTATCGATACATCGATAATTCATCTAGATATATTGTGAGGTTGCTGGACATATTTGGTCCTCTTTTCGATGGTATCGATGAAGCATCGAGGACTCGACAGCGCAGGTCGATCATATTGAGGGTGTTTCGATAAAATCGACAAGGCAAGAAAAACTTAGAGATTTTCTTATTTTGAAAAAAGTTTTCTTACCTTAAAACCCTATGATTTTCTAACTTATTTTTAAGGGTTTTATTCACCTGGTGTTTTGGGACATGGGATGTGAGGCTTTAAATTTACCTGTGACAAGCTTGCACACATTTGGTTGAGGCAGACGCTTGAATTGATCTTCCTATCAGGCTCAACACTCACGTAACTTGACAAACCAGGGCACTTTCAAAGTTGGGATGAGTCAACCTAGATGCAGGGGATGTGGTGATGACAATCTTATCTCTGGTATCTTCTCTTACTCTTTGAGTAGGGGTATACGAAGTAGTAGTTGGAGCTTCAGAGGCTTCTAGTGGACTTGGAGTAGCGGCCCTAGCAGAATGTCTTTTCGACTGCCTTATAAGATTTAAGGGGAGCCCACAAGCAATCTATCCCTCCAAGGTGTTGGTATGTTTTATCTAGCAAATAGGCTCTTTGAGTGAAATTTTCAAACAGAGTTGACCAAGATCCCTTTCAATTATGTAACAAATGCCTTTCTCAGGTCTAAAGTTCCTTATTCCGGGAGGAGGTATCCAGACGGGCCGATCCACTGGATAACAGTTGCGCACAAGGTGGAATTGGTGTACCCACCACCGCATCCAACAATAGGAAGCCTGGACCTGATGGTTATAGCCAGGGAGGATGAAATGAGAGCCGAAATGTCTGGCTAAGAGTTCCTTCCATATTAATGCCCAATTATAAGGACCCACTCCATAGCTTCTCATAATCCAAGTGACAACTTCTCCGTCTTCTGAAATAATTTGATCATAACCAAACTGTCGAGCGAATCTGCTTAGGTATTAGGGTTCACTCCAAAACTCACTAGCTTCCCTAAGAGAAAGACTGCTTGATCTAATACAGATAAAAAATATTTGTTCGACTAGTTCCAAAGAGTTATCATCTACCGTATTTCTGTCTTTGGCCTGATGGGACAGAGGAAATTGGAAAAAATCAATGGATTTAGTACTCATAATTTTATCAACTATCCAATCATGTATCTTCTTTATCATCTTGCATTGTTGGTAGTGCCATAAGGGAAGATTCTCTTGATTGACATACACCTTTTCGGGTTCATTGTACGTCCACGGGAAGTAAACACCTAGCCATCCAGAGAAATAGTGTCAAGCTATATAAGTACACGAAGCTCCAATTGTTGGACTAGAACAGTGTGTTGCTACATCTCCAAACACTCTATAAAGAGAACAAAGAACGGAAGAAGATAATGAATATTTTTCTCCTTCAACCATTGCTCCGGCAACTACGAATAAGGTTGGTCGAATAGCGTCTACCCATTTCGAGCTTGGTAGCACCACCAAGCTAAGCCAGAAAAGCAGTTAGTTCAGCATAGGTGTTATAATCTGTCAAACTTCTTATCTTGCATCTGAGATTTTCCAAGTCTTGCGAATGGTTGCCTGAAAAGTTGCAAAAGGAATAAGAGTATCAAGAAGAATATGGTGTGAAAACATATGTTTCAAATATGTAACGAAAAATATCGGAAAGTATATTGCAGGTTTCTCGTAAAATGCACAAGCCATTGGAGAGGTGATATTTTTCGAATATCGGGAAATTTGGACATCTCTCGGAAAAGTTCTGTAGTAGTCTCAAAAATCGATGGCGTTCTTTGAGGAGGCTCATTGGTAGGAATGAATTTGATAAAAATCACCTTGTAACTGGCAGTCCCACCATGCGATGAAGATCCCATAGAGTGATACTCACTTCACACAGAGGAAAGTGGAAACAGTTTGTCATGGGGCACCAGTATTTCAAGAAACCTTTGTATATTATGGTATCCTTCAAGAAGTGGTCAGAGTGGCTTCAATAGCATTGTACAAGTCGATGTCAGCTAAGATTTGCGTATGTTTCTTGAGGATAGCCTTCGCCCAGGCATTATAGTAAACACGGTGGGATAGAAGACCACGTGTCCGAAACTCCTCATTACCACATAGAAAATTTCTGTTGTCGAAACGTTGTTGAAGAGTCTCGAAATAATGCGTAGGGTAAAGGGTATGCGAGTGTTCACAACCCCAAGTGTAGGGTCGCGATGTAGTAATAAATCGGTGAGACCGAGGTCGAATCCACGGGGACTAAACTTGTACATAATCTGCAAATAACTAAAACTAGAAAAAAATCTAAATTAAATTCTAGAATTGTTGAGAGGAATTGTGAATAAAGTATCAATAATCAAAAGAAAACTAGAGTGTCAAGGATCCACTTGTAGCTATCAGGATGTTACCTTACTTGATTCAATAAACACAACTAGAATCAGAGTCTTATCCTATCCAATTGGAAGATGAAGCAATTAAATCAAATCTCTAAACTTTTCATTGATCTAGTCCTCAATGAAGGAGTATTATGATGATTGGAAGGGAATTCATGCATCCACCATGCCCAGAAGATGATGGTGAATCACGATTTTTACCAATCTCACAATCTCAAAACAGGAAAAGAAGATATTCAAAGCTATGACAACATCTATTGTAATTTGAGTCATAATAAATCATAGAAAACTGAAAATATTCCTTAAATTCAAACAGAGATCAATGATGTCCAACATAAACAAGAATCAAAGCAAAGAAAGCATCAAAATAAACTACAGCTTCACCTCTTAGCCTTAGCTAAGAGATTAGCTAGTCATAGCAAACTCAAAAATAAAAGAAAAAGTAAAAGATATACTAGAATCCATGAAGAAATCGAAGTAGAAGAATGTTGTTAGTGCTCCGCCTAGGCATTCTCTCCCTTTTCCAAACCCTAGAAGATGCTTCTGAGTATCCTAGGGACTCCTATTTATATTTGTGGAACTCCAACTTTCGCAACGCATTGGAAAAATTCGTAAACCACTTTAAATTTACTCACTCTGTGCAGTTCCTAAAATAGACTTTCAGAACTTTTATTTTTTTAGACTCGGAGTTTCAGAATATATTTTTTCAGGATAAATTTCAGGAATATATTTTTTAGGACAATTTTCAGGATTCATTTTCTTCACTTCAAATCTTCGATTCTCTTTATTCCTCATTTAGTTTCCTTGGATCTTTGGCATGCGAATTCTTCATTAATAACTTTCAAATCTCCAAATCTTCATTTAGTCATCTTTTGAGTATAAATCTTTCTTTTGGCATCAATTTCACCATAAGCTCTCGAAATCACCTCGCACATGAAAACATGCATAATTAGATCGATTAAGCACTATCATGTTTATTAAACCAAGGTATAAATAAGGGGAAATATGTATATTTCACACTCAACACAGGATTCTAGCAAGGAATTAGAAATCGCATATAAGAGATCTGACCCATCTTCTACTGCGATCATTTCTCCAATAAGAAGCCTTTTAAGATTTGAGGTTCCTTTATGACCCAGTTAGTAGTATAAAGAAGCATGTTCTATGTCATCTGGTCGGTCGTTTCGCTATGAAGTATTGATAAATGTCGATGAAGATTCATCGGAATGATAATCGTTTCGTCATTATAGGGATTGCTAAATTTTATCACTTCTTGATGGATCTTCACATCATCCCATGTATTCTGGAGATGCTTCTTGTTGTGTTCCTTGATCTTTTCTTGCAAAATTTCTCCTTTGCTCTTTGATTTCTTCTTCTTCGAGAATGAAGGAGGGGTAGGTTCTTTATCAACAGGATGAGAACTGTTAGTGCGGAAGTTGGCAATTGATCTTAACCAAGTTTCCCAATTAGCTTCATGGCCTTCTCTTGGTGGTTTTTCAATATCTCCCATTATAATGGTGTTTCAGATAAGATTGGTCAAGAAAAGTATGTGGTCAGAGAATTCGATGGTTGAAAGGACTAGTTCTTTGAAGAATGAAGGTTGCTTGCTAGTCACACGTACTCTTTTCTTAGGGCGGTCTTCAATTGAATGAGATCGAGGGTTTGAAGATTCGGAGCGTTGAGAAGGAGTGACCCACTCCTTGGGAGGAGTATGAAATTTCTTGTTGTGAGCCATCGAAGGGGTATATGAAAAATGAGGTAGAGTCTAGGTGCTTAAAAATTTCTATGCAAGGGCAAATCTGTTGCGCGGGAACTCTATTGCATGAGGAGTTCTGTTGCGCGAGGGCACTATTGCATGAGGAGTCTATTGTGGGGAGAGGTGTAGCGTGCAAGGGTTTGGCTTTAAATGGTGAAGCAAGAAGGCAAGGATTTAAAATTGTAGTAAAACCACTATTACTGAAGTATAAAGTATGTTCAAATGTCCTAGAGGGGAGTGAATAGGACTTTTTATAATTCCTTTCTTATATGAACCTCCAATGCCTAACTTAGCCAAGTTTTAGAAAGGAGGTGTAACTCTATGGCTTTCAAACCTATAGAGAGTCCAAGTCACACAAGATATAATAGAATATAAATATGAAGATTAAAGCCTACAAGGATAGTTTGTATGAATGTGTGTGAGATGTGATTGTTTTATCAATGCTTATGCATTCACTAAATCATGCAATCACAATAATCATTTGATAGATATAAGCATAATTAGGTAAATGCACAAAAACAATCTCAAACAAAATCATATATAATGGTTCAGCTACTTGTCTACTCCACTCCCGGCGAACGTACTCTCTCGTAGAGTGTACCAGATTTCACTATCCAATGGTTTTAAATTAAGTTAACCATAAACCTTTACAACCTACATAAGGTTTACTAAGGTACCTACACAAGGTTGCTTTAGGTGCCTACACACGGACACAACACTTAAAGCCTACACAAGGCAACTTGTCCTACATAAGGACCACTGCGACGGCTTGAATTTCGAGGGTTGAGCAAAGCTCTACTCCCGAGATCCAGCACATCACTTATGCAATATGGATAATGATGTTCAAATTTCACCCATATTAATAAGTTAAACATAAATGGGATTATACTAAAACAGTATATCATACTCCGGATATAATTAAATTAAGCAAGCGAAAATCTGAAACATATATATTTAAGCATGTAAGTGTTTCACAACCTCTAGAGTATGAGTATGTAACTGGGCTGAATATATATACATGTATTATTTCAAAATAAACAAAATACGAAAAGGTAGATGTGTCCGACTAAGCCAAATATCCTTGTAGTCCCTGCGCATCGGCACGAGGTCTACATCGACTCGCCCGAGAGCTGAAGGTAAGAGAACTCCTCCTCCTCATCTATAAAGTTCTGCTCATCGCATAGACTTCACCATCACCTGCATCTAAACCAAAGTCTGGTTGGTGTTTTAAAACACCGTCCCAGAGTAGGAGTGAGTGGCCAACTCAGTGGCACTATAAGGCAAAAGTTAACATGTTATCAAGTCAATCAAGCAGTAATGATAAAGCAACATAACAATCACTTCCTAACTACTCTTGTTAATGTAGGAATGGAGTGCAAGTAATGATGTATGCCCTCGCATCAAAGCTCCCTCACAAGCGACTCCAACACCTATTTCGCATATGACAGCACTCCCTCAAAACAATCCAACTTCATCACCTTTAAAGCACTAACTAATGCAATGCGATGCATGGTCTTGTTAGTCGAGTACTTAATTAAGCTTATTCATACAGCAGGTTTGAGAAGCTAGGATACCTCCCTTTATATCATTGACCCGAACCGAAGGATCCATCTAAGATCGTCAATCCTAGATAAGCACATACGATAAGCAAGTTGTAGGGTATCACTCCTAATGAAAAGTAGTCGATAGGAAAATTCAAAGTTTATACTCACAGTCTCTATGGGGAGGCTCGTCACCTCAGCGTAGGCTAATTGCACGAAAATGGTGTCCCATACCACCATGCTCGGTTCACGAGTCTTAGTTGCTCACTAGTCACTACGGAGAGGCTCGTCACCCCAAAGTAGGCTGACAACTCAAACACGGTATCCCATACCACCATGCCTAGCTCATGAGTCTTAGTAGATCATGGTACCATGGTTAAAGTGGGCCTTTACATTGGTGAGGGGTACCTTAGATTCAAGCAATTGTGTCCATACATGCTAAACACACAATAGGCTAATCGGTTTGTTAGGCAAGTTCGATTGGTACGGGTACACGCTGACTTAATCAACATGAGCACATAAGCACCCCTCGTGGCCTAACCATTGTCGACAATCGTCGTGCGACCCAGATTCGTTGAGTCTACCTAATGTGGCGAGACTAATTCAGCCACCCGAACAGGGACGGTTACCGGTTGCCTGGCCTATATTGTAGTCCCAATCTTACTCAGACGTAGCACATAAACACATGTGATAATCACTTCAGCATTTAACAAACAATCCAAGTGAATTCCTCATTTGAGCATTTCATCAAACACATTGATCATGTCACCAAATACTTGCATTTTATCAATGAATTGCGTAGAGACAAATATGATTACATGAAAGAAACTATACTCATGCATAAGGTAATAAATAATCTTATTTTAATACTCGTAATAAATATAAAACATCGACAATTTCTCATTCAGACTATTTATCAGACACTTAGACTATAATTCACCAAATATATAGACTAGGTTAGTTACAACATATATTTTAGTAATTCCTTATACAGAGAGATCAACGTGCATATGACAATGATTAATCCTAAATCAGTAACCATGGCAAGCACAAATCATATCCAAATGCTCATTCAGACATTTCAACAAACACATGGAATGCATCTTTTACTCATCACAGTTCATGTGTACATTTCATAAAGAAATCGATGTATCAAAGACAATACGGCAGCAATCAAGTTAGACATAAATCATTAGCTGACATAAGAGCATTGATAACCGCAACCTAAGCATTTATAGTCTGCACCTTTCGTCGGAATACTCGATTCAGACTCGGTTCAAACTCTATGTTGGTAAAAAATAGAACGTCGGGCACCTAAATGACGTAAT
This sequence comes from Magnolia changhungtana, assembly GCA_030180095.1. NCBI lineage: Eukaryota > Viridiplantae > Streptophyta > Magnoliopsida > Magnoliales > Magnoliaceae > Magnolia > Magnolia changhungtana. The sequence continues at coordinate 2,292,435 of JASAUF010000638.1, forward strand.
AGGTTAGCTAGTTTAACGAACAATTAACCTGGATCTCTACAACGACATTAGGGTTAGGTTTTCTTACCCAAAATCATAATCGAAACAGGTTGTGTAGCGTAACTGGATGAAGATTTGGTGCGTGGAATCGTGGGAGAGGATTCCTGCAACGATCTCCTAGGATCTCTCTTCTCTCTTCCCTCTTTTCTCTTCTTTTCTCTCTCTCTTCCTTAGGGTTTTGAAGAAATTCGTATATAAGAGAGGTGGGGTGAATTAAGGGCTATTTATATGTAACACCCCGAGTTTTTAGGACCCGAGTATATGACCCGTGTCCCAAAAACCCGAGTGTTAACCTTAAAGGATGGTCGAATATAATATTTTTTTCTTTTATCAGAGTAAGCAGATAAGCGTAGAATGGACAAGTAAGCATAAAGGAAAATTTTTAAATCTCATTTAAAATATACAAGTGCTGCCCATAATGACTTAAACAAACCAATGTCTCCATTCTAACAAACACAAAATGAAATAACATTACATGTGAAACAAAGTAAATTTGCAACAATCTTGAGCTGTGAAATCTTGTAGCAGCCCTTAGCAAATATAATCATGTAACCTTGTCAACCATAGCCTGCTCCTACCAATATGAATGTGAACACCATCAAGGCCGCCTGTGCTACCTGTACGGTTATATTTATTTGATAGATGAGTGGCCAACTCAGTGCGAACTCCCCTCAAGATTACACACAGCCACATTAGGTAAGCATAGTTATGAAAACATACAAGGCATACAAAACAATACATGATGCAATCTTATTAAATGCATGGATATATGAGTGCACATCAACTAGGGATGCTTATCCAGTTGGCTTTTGGGCAAAGCCCATGCAATGTGGTCGGTCATCAGCGAAAGTACATAGTACATGCGTAGTGTCAAATGAGACTACCATCTTAGGATGTTTCATGGAAACCCATCGACTAGTGGCCAATCATATTACAGTATATGGGGCTTACCATCGCATGGTTGCATGATGCAAAATATCGAACCCATATAGGAAAAATACCAAAACAAAGTCACATAGAGCCAATATCAGAACAAGCCACATAGGGCCGATATCAAAACCATACTATAAAGACCATCCTTAAAAACCATTGGGCACAATAACCGTGGATGGTAGGCCCACATCAATGATCCATCTAGACCACCACTCAATAACCACCAAGTCGAAGGTCCATTACAATCACAACTAGTCGAGTTACATCCCAAGTATGGGTGTACATTCATATGTGAAAATTTTCCACTAATGTACCAGTTTAAGTTCCATAAGCAATCCACAAAAAGAAATCCACGAGCATGAACAATTACACAGGATAATCATAAAGCATGTAATACCGCAATTCAATTTCCACCAGCTAACACATGTGATTATAAAGGGAGAAATCAATTATAAATTTAAATAAAAACTATAACTTAAGCTAATGAGAAGATGGAAAGCTCAAGGGAAAGAATCATCACCTGACTAGTCGAACCGCCAATGCCAACTAAGGCTGCTAGGAAGCACGTATGCCCTTAGAATCAACCCCTACCATGAATTGTGAATTTCGCATATGAGATTAGTATTCTACCAAGTGCCTATGGTCAAGATTCACACAACTTAGGGTTTGGATTACTGTTAGGGTTCTATTATAGAATTAGGGCTTCATATTAGGGTTTAGTTATAGGCTTTAGATTCTATGATTTGAATCCTAGATTAATAATAATATATTATTATTATTATTATTGTACAACGGATCAAATAATATTCATAATAGAAGTATTAATTCATCCCTACTAATAGTGATGGTTCGTAAGTTCATATTTAAATGTACTGCTATTATCTAACATTCTTATAATGATTATTAATCTCACAACTAATAATGATAGAATATTTACTAAAGATAATACCATGAAGACTAATGTTAATAATTATATTAACATGTATAATACTAATCTCCTGATAACTATTTTCTAATGCTAATAGACATAACTATCAATAGTGAATCTAACCATGATGCTAGATACCTGATCTATCATTAAATAGAATACTACTAATTGATAATTACAATTTTATTTACATTAACTAGGTTATATAGTGGACTTTGACCCATATTTAACTTGAGGTTAGGATTTGGAGAAATACGAGTTTTCCAAGTCTAAATCACGATGCAAGAGGGTAGAAAGTTTGTACCTCAGCGGGAGATAAGCGCGGCCCAACTCAACATCCAGTGAGTCAACTCAGCCTTGAGTCAACCACTTGACTCGGTGCCGATAGGATGACAACTACGCTCTCACTCACCTCCTCTCCTTCCTGCCTTTTCTCCTCCTTCTTTCTTCCCTAGGATAACCTAAACCAGACCAGGCCTAACCCGATCCAGCTAGGCCTGGTTTTAGACGAGTTAACTCGGCTCAACTCATGCTCACCTTCTCTCTCTATCTCTCTTTCTCCCCTTCTTTTCTGCTTGGAAATGTCCAGTGATAGCCATACAAGACCCAACTCGGATTCAATGAGTCGAGTCTGCCCGACTCGACAGGAACAGCCCCTCTCTCTCTCTCTGCCCTCTTATCTTCCTAACTCTCTTTTCTTCTTTCTCTATATTCTTACTTCTATTTCTTCCTTATCTTTTGCTCTCCCTGTCTTCTTTTCTCTCTCCCTTTCAATTCTCTCTTTCTTATTCCCTTTCTTCTTGCTGGAACATCCAGCAAAACATGGACCAGCCAGCGGCCGAGTCGCACTCAACTCGACTGGGTCGGGTTGGTGCATCAGCCACTGACCCCACTCCCCTTTCCTCTTACTTTCTCATTTCTCTCTCTGTCTCCAACTCCTTCTACTGCTGTTGAAGGTCCAGCAGCACCGTCCGGTGAACGAGACTGACCCGACTCGAGCAGACCCAGTGCAGCGAGTAGCGTCGTGGTGCAGCCGCACCACCCATTCTCTCTCATCTTTCTTCTATCCTTTCTCTCTCCCTCTGCTGCTTCCAGTAGTGCCTGGAATGAGTCGGCTTCACTCAAGCTGGCCCAGAAGGAAGTCGAACAGCAACCCTTAGTGTGGCATGGTGCAGCTCGAACAGGGATGGAGGCACGACCGTTAATGGTGGATTCTAAACGGAGGTTCGTTCCTTTGAAAACTTCACATTGGACGGTCTGGCTACGTCCCTGGAAGCTTGGGGAAACCTCAAATCGAAGCTCGAGTGAGGTTTTATTCAATGGTTCGAACTTGGGAGACGGCGGCTGTTTCTAGGGTTTTTGAGAGAGGCCGGTGGAGAGTCATTTCTCTCCCTTTTTATGGGAAAACCTAGCTTTCCTAGACCGGTGGATTGAATTCATACGGTCAGGATTAGATTTGCTAAAACCTCCTTGAAATACAGTCGGTATTTGTAAAACCGATCGGTTTTCTCGTAACTATGGGAGGGAGCCCTAATCCACATGCATCGGACGAAGGAGACTCTCCCACATGGACAGCCGGATTCAACTAAAGACTCCTCACACGGATCGTGACACCTAGCAATGGAGACAGGTTTCCATATTTGAAAACATTGTGATTGTATGCTCTTCTTGCACCAAGGGTCGTGTGCACGTATGCTTGATGCCGAGTGTGAAATTTGGTGGGGTTTAGTTAGCAGGATTGACTGCACCGGATGGACGGTTCAGATCAACAAGACAGGTCCCAATGGTGGGCCATCATCGAAGCAAACGGAAGGATGTTCGTTTGCTAGAAGAAAAAGGATGGAAAGGGAGTTCTTTCCTTGCGCGGGAGAACATGGGTCAAACCCGTTTGACTGACCTGGCACTAACGGTGCATGGCGGGTGTGCCCCAGTCGTGCACACGCACGCCGTTAAGTGGGGTCCACCATGATGTTTTTGGTAAATCCACACCATCCATTCTATTTTGTGGGTCCTTTCATAACCTTTTACCAAAGGCAGGGCAGATCCAATGTCCAGGTGGGGCCCACCACTTGATTTGGGTTCTATATGTGGATTCTCGCCAATCTGACGGTTAGATTAATCCTAACCTAACCACCAACGGTCAGAAGGTCCCAATGGGTCATTTACATCTTCAAGACTTGTTACTATCCCTATATTAATATTAAATTTATTTTATTTCATTTTATTTTATTATGTGTATACATATATTTATTATATTTTATATTATTAGTATTATTATTACAGTAACTCATCATATCAGACATACATATGATGCATATGATCATGTATCATGGATCTATACTAAACATGTTATATAGTGATGGGCTCTGATCAAAGAGAAGATGGGCCTAGACGGCTTACCCACTACAAGTATGGGCCTATTAGTGGGCCATAGGGAGAATGACAATGCGGACATTTAACCAACATTACCCTTACAATGTGGACGTCAAACCATCATTGCTCCTAAGGTATAGCCCACTATAAAGATCAACTCATATACCATGGTGGAATCACACTACAATGGGCCTTATGTACGCCTTATTGGGCCTCGACCCATGGGCCTCATATATATCAAAGTGGGCCTTGACAACAGGCCACTATTACATCAAGATGGGCCTAGTCACTTGGGCTTTACACATGTCACAATGGGCCTTATACAATTCAAGGTGGGCCTCAACAATGGGCCTTGAAATAATCTCCAAAATGGTTGGACGGTTAGGATGCAACACATGCATCATGGTAGGTCCCATAGGGATGGAAGGCATAGATAAATCACATACTCCATGGTGGAGGTCCATACCGATGAAAGGTGTGGACATAATACATATATAAGTGGGTCCCATGTGGAGCCCACCATAATGTTTATTTTCCATCGAAACTGGGGCCCAACATAATGTTTATTTTCCATCCAAATTGGGGCCCAACATAAGGTTTACTTTCCATCCAAACTGGGGCCCGACATGATGTTTATTTGATATCCAACTGTTCATAAGGTCACGTGGACCAGGGTAGGGCCCACCATGATATTTATTTTCCATACAACCTATTGAAAGGGTCACATGACTGTGGGGCCCACTGGAATACTTATTTGTAACCCAATCTATACATAAGGTTACGTGGAGCTTGGGAAGGGCCCACTGTAATGTTTATTTGCCACCCAACCCATTGATTGGGTCACACGGTCAGGGAGGGGGCCCACCGTAATATTTATTTTTCATTCAACCTATTTATAAGGTCACATGGACCTGGGGTGGGCCTGGGGCCCACCGTGAACGTGGTTCACAGATCCAGTCCACCCATTATGTGAGTCCCACTTGGCTGAGGTTTCAGACCAAGTTTCAGTCGCATCCAAATTTCAGGTAGGCCCCACCAAGTGTTTTTATATGTTTTAGGCATGTCTTCACATGATTTTAGATGGTATGGCTCACCTGAGTTCCGTATACAGCTAATTTTCGGATGGCCCGTAGCCAAGGGGGAGGCCCACCCAATGCACGGTGTTGATGTTCGAAACACATCACGGTGGGGGCCCACAGCTGGGGCCGTGAGGCCCAGCCGACCCTCCGCCAGCTTGAGCGCGCATAGGTGTCTTTGCCTGCTTCTGTCTAAGCAGCGGCGTAAGAAGAATGATTCTGCTATTATTTTTTTAAAAAAAACATGTTTTTCCATGATTTTTCTTGTGTGGGACCCGCAGATGAAAAATCAAACCCGGCCACTGGGTTCTACGGCCCCTGATTGACGAAATGAGACCAATATGCGACATGTTTTTAGCGAATAGAAGAATCAAGATGGTTTTAACGGTAATACCGCTATTTTCTATGGTATAGGCCGCCCGAGAATTGGATTGGTCTCAAATTTTGGCTCAATGTCAGAAATGAGCTGGGAAATGGAATGGACGGCTTGGATTAGCCCCATACATCAAGGTGGGGCCTGCATGAGCAGCCCACCCCAAAAGCATATATATATTTATTTATTTATTTTTGCTTTGTTAGTACACACGCATGTCAGGACACGCCTCCATGTTAGCCACTTACTGATGCACGTCCAGTGTCCAGGGACGCTGGACGGCATGGATATAACATGGCATCATGGTGGGTCTCACATGGAGTGGCCCACCATGCATGTATGTGTATAGTGTATATACATATTATATATATATATATATGTATTAATATAATATAAATATATTACATATATATTTGTCTAAGAGATGAGATCTCCCTAAAATGTGGTGGGCCACTCTATCTGATGGATGGAGTAGATTTTACAAAATTCAGAGGGACCCACTACAGTCTAGGGATAGGAAAAGGGGAGAGAGAAAGAGAGAGAAAGGAGTGTACGGTGAGATAGAGAGGAGGGACCCCGCCACTATAGGCCTCCATTTCTTACATTCATACATCAAACGGGTCCCAACACATGTGGCCCAAAAAAAATAAAAATAACGGTCGATCACCCACCTCTTGCACTCCTTCTTGCTCCCCTAGCCTCCTATGCTCCTTAGCTTGTCTTTTGACGGTAGATGATGGACTTTTGTTGGTGGGGATGGTGGATCAACGGTTGAGATGAGAGATGAGAAGGTAGGGAAAGTGGGCCACACTTGATGTTATTGTTTAGGAGAGAAGAAGGTTGGACGTGGGATGCTTAGGAGATTTGAGAAATGAGAAAGAAAAATGGGTGATGGGATGATATGGATCGGATGATGTAAGGAAGGGGATGGGAGGTATGGGTGAGTTTGATTTTTTTGTAAAGAGGGATGGGTTTATTTGAAAACTTGTAAAAGAGGGATGGTGAGAGGAGAGAGAGAGTTGACTTTTGAAAAGGGAGGGATGGGTTATTGTACTCATGGCATGGTGTGTACTTGACATGATTTGATGGGACATCTCATAGAGATTCCCTCGTAATTCGCAACGTACGGTGTTTCTTCGGAATGAACGCAGACCAATATCTTCTATCATGGGTATCGGTTCAGTGCACGAGTCGCGGCATTGGAACTGCGGCAATGGCGCGATTGCCAAGGTATGAGTTTTGGATCGAGCTGCCTTCGGTAAGCAGGACTTGGCTTAAGATCGCGCGCAACGTCGGATACGAGTCGAGAATTGCCAGAATTCGACCGGAAGGACCGCGGACGCATACAAAACAGTACGGACTAGGGTACAGGTCTTACACTATGTGTGAAACTTCAATGTTGTATTCCAATCTACTACAACCCTTAACTTTCCATCCTAACAAACCTACTGAAGCATTTAGGTCCCACTAAATGTTAGAAATCATTTCAGTATTAACTGGAACTAGGGGATCTTACTAATGTTTGTCAACATCAGGATTTCTCATAGCACTTGCTAAGATTTTAAGTTCATTTGGGTGGCTAATCTAATATCTTAGCTTCACTTTTATCTTCCTTTACCTTTAATTAAAATTCCCAACATGTAAAGTACAATACGATTATCTGGTTTTCCCACGTTCGAGCCGTCACGGACAAGTGGTTGTAGTGGGTTTGAATCTGATACGTCGATCCTTTGCCTACGTAGAACAGAGGATTACTAGTATCAATTCATAATCCTACTCAATCTCGATCCTTTGCTTGATCAGGGCATTGAGATCATTGAGACTTATGAGGACTTAGAATTTTGGCCAAACCGCGTACCCATTGCATAAACATGATTCCATCAATCCGTGACCTCGATTGCTCTAAGCTCATAGGAAATATCATTTGACCATTTATTTTTGTAACAGATAAGACTATGTGGCCTATTACGCTTCCAATGCGCACTCTGATTGTCTAACACAAAATCCTAGGACCAAGGTTTCCGCATGAAATTTGAGCTTTGAAATTTGCTAAAGTCATCTAAGATTCTAACTCTAATCGCGATGTGCTCAGTATAGAGTTGAAAATTTACCCAAATTTCTCTTGACTTCACTCCTAGTTATCCTTAAGTGTTGGAATTATCATTTCTAATTAATGAGAGATACTAGGGAATTTAAATCATAAATTCTAGTATGATCCTTTAAGCCTAGGGAACGCTTTTGTTTGACTTAATATATAAAATGGTAAGGATTTTCCTACGGTGCCTAGAGTTTTTTTTTTTTTTAATCCAAATGACTAAATGTTCAAAGGGGCCTAAATTCATTTCTAAGTTCTTTAATCATCCAAACAAGTTTCTAGGGGGTCTAAATTCTGAGTTTTGCTAAATCTATCTAAGATTCAAATCTAGCTCCAATATGCTTATGTTAGGGTTGCAATTCTACCCAAAGTTTTATAACTCTACTTCTAATAAATTTTACGTGCTAGAATTTGTGAAAGTATTATTTCTTAGTGAGAAGATGTATTATGAAATTTGAGTTACATTCATAGTATGATTCCCTAACTTACGAAATTTTTTGGAAGTTCATATCCTAAGTCTTTAGGAAATTTTCATTTAGAAGTAAGTGTGAGGAATGCTCTTTAATTTAATTGACTAAACCTAAAATCCTCAAGGAACTTAAGTTCAGTTTGTAAGTTCTAGGACTACCCAAGCAAGTCTACATGGAGCTTAGAATCCCAAGTTTCTACGTTCTCAACTTTTGCTAGCTGCAAGGAGATTTCCCTAAATTCAAATAGTTGCTCTAATAATTTCCTAGGTTTTGAATTCCTACATTCTCAAAGTGTCCTTTGCTCAGATGGAATTTCATATAAGTTTGGACTGCCGTCCAAGTCACTTCTAAGGGAACCTAGGTTTGGGTTTATACGTTTCCAACCATTCTTCTATATCTAGGGGAAATTATCCTAAGTTCGATTTCTAATTTCAAACATCCTAACTTGAGACATTTAAGGTTTATATAAGATCATTTTCCAAGGCCAAGTTTGTCCAAACTATGCTCTGATACCAACTGTAACACCCCGAGTTTTCAGGACCCGAGTATATGACCCATGTCCCAAAAACCCGAGTGTTAACCTTAAAGGATGGTCGAATATAATATTTTTTTTATTTCATCAGAGTAAGCAGATGAACGTAGAATGGACAAATAAGCATAAAGGAAAATTTTCAAATCTCATTTAAAATATATAAGTGCTGCCCATAATGACTTAAACAAACCAATGTCTCCATTCTTATAAACACAAAATGAAATAACATTACATGTGAAACAAAGTAAATTTGCAACAATCTTGGGCCGTGAAATCTTGTAGCAGCCCTTAGCAAATATAATCATGTAACCTTGTCAACCATAGCCTGCTCCTCACCAATATGAATGTGAACACCATCAAGGCCGCATGTGCTACCTGTACGGTTATATTTATTTGATAGATGAGTGGCCAACTCAGTGTGAACTCCCCTCAAGATTACACACCGCCGCATTAGGTAAGCATAGTTATGAAAACATACAAAGCATACAAAACAATACATGATGCAATCTTATTAAATGCATGGATGTATGAGTGCACATAAACTGGGGATGCTCATCCAGTTGGCTTTTGGGCAAAGCCCATGCAATGTGGCCAGTCACCAGCGAAAGTACATAGTACATGCGTAGTGCCAAATGAGACTACCATCTTAGGATGTTTCATAGAAACCTATCGACTAGTGGTCAACATATTATAGTATGTGGGGCTTACCATCGCATGGGTATATGGTGCAAAATATCAAACCCACATAGGAAAAATACCAAAACAAAGCCACATAGGGCCAATATCAGAACAAGCCACATAGGGCCGATATCAAAACCATATGATAAAGATCATCCTTAAAAACTATTGGGCACAACAATCGTGGATGGTAGGCTCACATCAATGATCTATCTAGACCACCACTCAATAACCACCAGGTCGAAGGTCCATTACGATCACAACTAGTTGAGTTACATCTTAAGTATGGGTGTACATTCATATGTAGGAATTTCCCACTAATGTACCAGTTTAAGTTCCATAAGCAATCCACAAAAAGAAATCCACGAGCATGAATAATTACACAGGATAATCATAAAGCATGTAATACTGCAATTCAATTTCCACCAGCTAACACATGTGATTATAAAGGGAGATATCAATTATGAATTTAAATAAAAACTATAACTTAATCTAATGAGAAGATGGAAAGCTAAAGGGAAAGAATCATTACCTGACTAGTCGAATCGCCAATGCCAACTAAGGCTGCTAGGAAGCACGTATGCCCCTAGAATCAACCCCTACCATGAATTATGAATTTCGCATATGAGATTAGTATTCTACCAAGTGCCTATGGTCAAGATTCACACAACTTAGGGTTTGGATTACTGTTAGGGTTCTATCATAGAATTAGGGCTTCATATTAAGGTTTAGTTATAGGCGTTAGATTCTAGGATTTGAATCCTAGATTAATAATAATAATAATATTATTATTATTATTATTATTATTGTACAACGGATCAAATAATATCCATAATAGGAGTATTAATTCATCCCTACTAATAGTGATGGTTCGTAAGTTCATATTTAAATGTACTGCTATTATATAACATTCTTATAATGATTAATAATCTCACAACTAATAATGATAGAATATTTACTAAAGATAATACCATGAGGACTAATGGTAATAATCATATTAACATGTATAATACTAATCCCCTGATAACTATTTTCTAATGCTAATAGACATAACTATCAATAGTGAATCTAGCCATGATGCTAGATACCATGATCTATCATTAAATAGAATACTACTAATTGATAATTACAATTTTATTTACATTAACCTGGTGATATAGTGGACTTTGACCCATATTTAACTTAAGGTTAGGATTTGTAGAAATACGAGTTTTCCAATTATAACATTTAACAAAGTAATCAAGTCTAAATCACAATGCAAGAGGGTAGAGAGTTTGTACCTCGGCGGGAGATAAGCGCGGCCCAACTCAACATCCAGTGAATCAACTCAGCCTTGAGTCAACCCCTTAACTCGGTGCCGATAGGATGACAACTACGCTCTCACTCACCTCCTCTCCTTCCTGCCTTTTCTCCTCCTTCTTTCTTCCCTAGGATAACCTAAACCAGACCAGGCCTAACCCGATCTAGCTGGGCCCAGTTTTAGACGAGTTGACTCGGTTCGTGTCGAGTTGACTCGACTCAACTCATGCTCACCATCTCTCTCTATCTCTCTTTCTCCCCTTTTTTTCTGCTTGGAAATGTCCAGTGACAGCCATACAAGACCCAACTCGGATTCAACGAGTCGAGTCTGCCCGACTCAACAGGAACAGCCCCTCTCTCTCTGCCCTCTTCTCTTCCTAACTCTCTTTTCTTCTTTCTCTATTTTCTTTCTTCTATTTCTTCCTTCTCTTTTTCTCTCCCTGTCTTCGTTTCTCTCTCCCCTTCATTTCTCTCTTTCCTATTCCCTTTCTTCTTGCTGGAACATCCAGCAAAACATGGACCAGCCAGCAGCCGAGTCGCACTCAACTCGACTGGGTCGGGTTGGTGCATTAGCCACCGACCCCACTCCCCTTTCCTCTTACTTCCTCATTTCTCTCTCTATCTCCAACTCCTTCTACTGCTGCTGAAGGTCCAGCAGCACCGTCGGGTGAACGGGTCTGACCCGACTCGAGCAGACCCAGTGCAGCGAGTAGCGTCATGGTGCAGCCACACCACCCATTCTCTCTCATCTTTCTTCTATCCTTTCTCTCTCCCTCTGCTGCTTCCAGTAGTGCCTAGAATGAGTTGGCTTCACTCAAGCTAGCCCAGAAGGAAGTCGAACAGTAACCCTTAGTGAGGCATGGTGCAGCTCGAACAGGGAAGGAGGCACAACCGTTAATGGTGGATTCTAAACAGAGGTTTGTTCCTTCGAAAACTTCTCATTGGACAGTCTGGCTACGTCCCTGAAAGCTTAGGTAAACCTCAAATCGAAGCTCGAGTGGGGTTTTATTCAATGGTTTGAACTTGAGAGACAGCGGCTGTTTCTAGGGTTTTTTAGAGAGGCCGGTAGAGAGTCATTTTCTCTCCCTTTTTATGGGAAAACCTGGCTTTCCTAAACCGGTGGATTGAATTCATACGGTCAGGATTAGATCTGCTAAAACCTCCTTGAAATACAGCCGATATTTGTAAAACCGGTCAGTTTTCTCGTAACTATGAGAGGGAGCCCTAATCCACATGCATCGGACGGAGGAGATCCTCCCACATGGATGGCTGGATTCAACTAAAGACTCCTCACACAAATCGTGACACCTGGCAATGGAGACAGGTTTCCCTATTTGGAAACATTGTGATTGTATACTCTTCTTGCACCAAGGGTTGTGTGCACGTATGCTTGATACCGGGTGTGGAATTTAGTGGGGTTTAGTCAGCAGGATTGACTGCACCGGATGGACGATTCAGATCAACAAGACGGGTCCCGATGGTGGGCCATCATCGAAGTAAATGGAAGGACGTTCGTTCACTGGAAGAAAAAGGATGGAAAGGGAGTTCTTTCCTTGCGCGAGAGAACACGGGTCAGACCCATTTGACTGACCTGGCACTTATGGTGCATGGCGGGTGTGCCCCAGTCGGGCACACGCATGCCATTAAGTGGGGTCCACCATGATGTTTGTGATAAATCCACACCATCCATTCTATTTTGTGGGTCCTTCCATAACCTTTTACCAAAGGCAGGGCAGATCCAATGTCCAGGTGGGGCCCACCACTTGATTTGGGTTCTATATGTGGATTCTCGCCAATCTGACGATTAGATTAATCCCAACCTGACCACCAACGATCAGGTCCGAATGGGTCATTTACATCTTCAAGACTTGTTACTATCCCTATATTAATATTAAATTTATTTTATTTCATTTTATTTTATTATGTGTATACATATATTTATTATATTTTGTATTATTAGTATTATTATTACATGCACACACATACATATATATATAATTCATGTTGTGGGTCCCAGTCTGTAGATTATTAGGACAATCTGTCTCATGCTTTATATTATTAAATTTTTAAATATTATCCTTGTTACCTATACATTGTCATTTACATGCATGTTACCACATGCATGTAGGCTAATTTAGACCACCCGAGTACTGAAAGTACGAGGTGTTACATTATAAGCCTAGAACTGATGCAAATGGCCCCAGGGCCACTATATACATAGGTTATATCCTTTGGGCAGCTGTTTTTGACAAACAGGGCTCACAGGGAGGCCCACTACTCACCTACGTCATAGGATACGTTCCTTGATAATGGATCTATACCAGGATGTGATTTCGATACGATCGGATAAGCCGATCGGCCGTGGAGGACCTACGTCAAATTAACGGTCATACTTACTCAATCGGGGCCACAGTTATACGGATATGTGCAAGGAAATTTCCTTTCCCCATGGGTGAAGTTTGGTCAGAAACTGACGGTCTGAAATCCTTAATTTCGCGTGAGAGTGAATGGCCCAACTCACTTAAGTTTCATCTCATTTTCTAAAGATATTCGCGTTTCTCACACACTTCACTCAGGGCTCGATGATTGTCACATCTTTGTGCGTTTCTAGACACTATCTGGGATCGAATCCCTCGATGATTGTCAAGCCCAGTAGGACGAACATAATCCTATAGTTTCACAGTCATCAGACACTCAATGTGTGGTCTAGGTCCGATACAGAGTTTTAATGTACTCCCCAGAGCGACAGGCTCTTGGGATTTTTCCTAGGTCTTTAAGTGACGTTGAGTCAATGGTATTAATGGTTTTAGGCATTCTCATTTATGAAAATGGTGGTCCAAGCTTAATCCACCGATTATTTAGTTTAGTACTTAACCAATTTTTTTCCTAAATTACGACAGGATACGGTCCTTAGGTGGTTTTGCCTGAGGTGGTACTCGGGTCCTTGTACGGATTTTTTCAAGATGTTACAACCATGTATTCTCCCATCAGAGGCCTATAGCGAGTTTAACTCTCAAACTCTGAATCCCAATCCTAAACAAGGAAAGGGCTTCAGATCAATGGACTCTATGTACTTACAAATAAGTGAGTGAGTCCCTTTTTGCACAATCCAAAGGTCTTCAATGTTCACGAAGGATCTTCATCTCTCTTGAACCGCAACCGCTTCTGATGCTTCGATCAATGCTCCGAGGTTGTGAGGTTTAGGGTTTTTGTTGTTCTTCTCTATTCAAATGGTATAATTAAAATGCATAGAGAAGATTCCTATGAGCTATGCATTCAAGAGTTCCAACACTAGGAATTACCTATGAGGTTAGTTGGAAACTCAATGAATGCTAGAGTTCATAATTCAATCTAAGTAGAGAAGATAATGAGTTAATGCTTATTCCAAGATTGAATGATGAACTCTAATGGGAAAGAGGGAATGAAGAAGAGGGTATAATCTCTTTGAAACAACTCTCTCAAACTCTCTTAAATTCTAGCTTAATTTACAAGAAGCAACATTAGTGTATTTATAAAGTTAAAATCCCAACGGTCAAAAAGGGGGCAGAACTCTGACATTGTCGATGCCATGGAAGGGTATTCAATGTCATCGAAATTTGAATTTCAATGACATCGAACCTTCTTCGATTGAATTAACTTTCTACACTTGATTTTCAAATAGGTGTAGGTCAGAGTCTACTCGTTCTCATCGAGCATCCTTCGAGGTCATCGATGTGCACTTCGATGCCATTGAGGGATGTCTCAATGCCATCGATATTTCTTTTGAAAGATACACAATGGTTGCTAGTCAGTTTAGTCCTTTGTTTGATGTCATCAAACAGACCTGCGAGACATTGAAATTTAAATTTTGATGGCATCAAATGGTCTTCGATACACTCGAAGAAAATGGGTTTTCCTGGAAGGCTTGTTGGACAAAAATGAGTTAGTTTCGATGTCATTGAATAGACTTTGATGTCATCGATAATTTACTCTCGATGTCATTGAAAATGTTTTGATTGCATTGAGGTGCACTTAGAGTATTTTGGATTTTGGAAGAAGCAAGTCCAAGGTCGATGCAATCTAATGCCATTTGATGTCATTGAAACATAGGTTTCGAAGTCATCGAACAACATTCGAGAAATTGATAATTCCAATACTTCTTTCATTTTGTTGCTGGATAGTATGGACATGTATTCGATGTCATCAAATGGTGTTCGATGGCATCGAAGATGTCCTCGATTGTAGTTCGATGCACTCAATGGGGACATGTGATTTTTCTATTTAGTTTCTTTCTTCTAATAATACTTAAGGTACAATTTAACTCCAACCTTACCAGAAGATGATTTGAAACATACAATTTTTAGGGTAAGTTGGGTTTTTATGGGGGCATATACCTGTCAGGGCTTGTTGTGGGTTGATGAGGCTATAGTTTACCTATTAAGCATGATCATGAGCCTTCATCTTTGAAGAGTCTTGGTCTTGATGACTTCATCTTAGGGCTCACTTGACTGACTGACTCGACACTCACATATAATGAGAAACAAGGGCACTTTCAATCCCCCCCT
This sequence comes from Magnolia changhungtana, assembly GCA_030180095.1. NCBI lineage: Eukaryota > Viridiplantae > Streptophyta > Magnoliopsida > Magnoliales > Magnoliaceae > Magnolia > Magnolia changhungtana. The sequence goes on from JASAUF010000638.1 coordinate 2,307,775, forward strand.
TTGTCAATTACGTGACAAAGCAACTCACAAACCCTAGATATTACAAACAACTCAAGCTATTACAGAATTTCAAGAAAAAATGATCAAATGACTTGAGTGTTGTAGCACACCCTAAGTTCCTGCACTTAAGATTTTCAAAACACAGAAGCAGTAAACTTTGGGAGTATGGTTCTCCCCTTTTTTGTCAGTCATTGGCAAACGGTAGTAAAAGAAAGAGATAGACCAATTAAATTGAAGGATGGAATTTTCAATCATATCCAAAGTTAGAGGGAGAATTATCACATAAGTTCATAATATAGAGGCATATAAAGTAAGAACAGTAATGTGAAAATAGGCATGCCATAGAGAATATACCTACATAAAGCACGAATGGCATCAATATTATCCAAAAGATTGAAGTAGTATATCATCATTCGTCCACAAAAAAAAGGACTACCCCAAGATTGGGTAGTGTATCAACCAAAACAACAAAATAAGCCCTTAAGGGCATCAACATCCAAACAACTAAAATGTATCATCCTAGACAACATACATCCACAAGGGTACACATAAATCTGATAAAGATAAAGAGTTGAGACTTAAACAGATTGGCTTGTTTATCCAAAAAATAACTAATAAGCGAGCTTCTGACCCTACATCTCCATCTATAGATAAGGCTAGGCGGAAGGTGTAAGTGTTATGGTTTCTAGCTCCTATATTGTCAAATTTTGTAGTGCCAAAATCTCTCTTGGAATCTGTGTCTTGTCTAGCTCATCTACATAATCAAGTTTGTGCATCTCTCATGAACAAGGGTCTTTTGTTCAAGAACTTCAAAGGCAAGTATACTAGTTCATGTTTATGCACAACATCACTTGTGAATTCAAGATTCAAGAGTTCAAGATTCTCAAAGCTTCGTACAAGTCAAGACAACGTTCTTAGACTTTGATACTCAAGTTCAAGCTTCAATGTTAGTTGATTTTAAGCTTCAATGTTAGTCAACTTCAAGCTTCAAGAGTCTCAAGTTCAAGCTCCATCCTATGACAAGATCTCAAGCTTCGCGAACTTCAAAGAACGACTATCAACTGAAAAAAAAAAGAAGACTTAATGTTCAAACATCACTAACAAGGTATAAATGACCATAGATTGACCTTAGGGTAGGTCATTTTGAATACATAATTCAATTGCTCATTTTATAAGTGAATATAAACTGTTTCTCGACTAGTCCTAGACTCTGTTCGACTAGTCCTAGCACTGGCTTGACCAGTCCAAGAAATTCCACGACCAGTCCTAAGTTTGTTGCAAATTTTTAAAATTTTTTGTTAAGCCACAACTAGTCCTAAAGACTGCTCGACTGGTCGTGTGAACAGTACTCGACTCGTTCTCGACCAGTCCTACAGCCATGACTCAAAGTCCAGCGACTAAATCAGGTTCCACACGACCAGTTGTGGAGGTCCCTCGACCGGTCGTGAAGGTCCTACGACTAGTCGTGGAACGTCTTTATCCGATTTCACTTAAAATTTTAAAAATTTGTTGGTCCTATGACCAGTCGTAGTGTCCACAGGACCAGTCGTGAACGCAATTTCTTCACCTATAAATAGACGACGAATTTCAAAGTATTTCATTCAATTCAAGCTAAATCTATACGCCACTCTGAGAGATAAGTTAGTCATTATTTTAAGCTATATTGTGCTCATTTAATTTCTCTTTTATTAGCTTTCTTTGTATTTGATTTTGAATTTATGCATTCCAATTTTATTTGAAAGAGGGATTGAAGTATTCCCATTTCTTGGAATTAAAATCAAATCAAGCTAACCCAAGGTACTTTAAATCTAAAATCAATTTAGAACCTAAAACCATTTCATAAGTGAGTTTGGACATTGAACTTCTACGTTGAACTTCTACTTCGACTTGGTTCTTCTGGGCTGCATCTAAAGGAGAATATCCAGGTATTTTACAGTATTGTAAATTTCTGTTTTTGGTTTTCATTGAGATTGAGTCAGAAAAATCTCTTTGTTTTGGTTTATCTAAGGTGATCCAGAAAACTCAGAGTGTGAGGTTTTTGAATTGTGTAAGCCCACTTGAAAGACACAATTGTGAGGGTTTTAGGTGAACCTGAAAAAACCTATTTTCATAGTAAACGCTAATATCCACTATGTGAGGATATTATGAGTGGAGTAGTTGTGTGGCTGTTGTTTAACAATTGGTGTACACACATGCGAACCACTATAATTTCTTGTCTTGTGGATTGAATGTTTATTTCTTTTTGTGGATGATTGTAATTTCCCTTTTTACATTTGTGGAGAATGTTGTAATCCTTATGTGGATGTGTGGGAATGTTGTAATAGCTTAGATTTATTTATTTCTTTATTCCTCTGTATCAGTTTAAGTTTTTGATATGCAAACTATTCTAGTAAGGTTGTCCTCCCATAAACCCTTGGTTTTTATGGTGCAAGGTTGTCCTTAGAACAACATTTCTATCAACCTCTCAATACTCGTACATTTGAGGTTGTATTTAAATTCGGCATTGTGAGATTGTCTATTACTATCTATATTTAATTTATGTAAATTCTGCTGTTATTTTTTAATTTGGCATAGTCCTATTCACCCCCCCCCCCCCTTCTAGGACATATAGCTCGGCCTTTTCGAGTGGTATTAAAGCCTAATAGCTCGTTTTAATTGTTATTTCTTTTTGGATTAATTTCCTGAGCTAATCGATCTGAGCTTTGTATGATGTCGAATTTTGATAGCCTATCAGTCACTAGGCCTCCACCATTTAATGACTCCAATTATGCCTTTTGGAAAGCCAGGATGAGAATTTTCTTAAAATTCATGGATGAGAGCGTGTGGCTAGCCACAATGACTGATTGGATCCCTCCTACCACTGAAGTAACTGGCATCGATGGATCTAAAACTATGAGAGTTACACCTTACTTCTCTTGGACCACACTTCAGAAAAGTGAGAGCAGTGCCAATGCAAAAGCACTAATTGCAATCACTTGCGCACTATCACCGGATGAATTCAAAAGAATTATATCATGTGATGCTGCAAAGCAAGTATGGGATATTTTAAAAATGACACATGAGAGAACAACAATTGTCAAGAAATCTAAAGTCTAAATCCTCACAACCAAATTTGAGGAAATTCATATGGAGGAATGTGAAACTTTCATGGACTTTTATACTAGATTGAATGACATCGTCAACTCTATGTGGGATCTCGATGATAAAATCCTAGAAAGTAAAGTCTGTGCAAAGATACTACGCTCACTACCTGAAAGGTTCAATTCAAAGGTGACTGTGATCAAGGAACTTCGTGATACAGACAATATGAGGGTAGAAGAATTAGTTGGGTCATTACAGACCTATGAATTAAATTTTAAAGCTCTTAAAAGTAAATTCATTGCCCTTAAATCTTCTAAATGTATTTCTCAAGAAAATAGTAATTCTGATTTAGAAAATTCTGAAGATGATATGGCCCTTTTAGCTAAAAAGTTTTATAAGATTTTCAAAAGTAAAAAGAGGCTTGATTTTCAAAAATCTAATGATAAGAAAAGATCTAAATCTAAAACTTAGAAATCTTTAAAAGATAGTCAATGTTACAACTGCCACGAATATGGGCATTTAGTAAACAAGTGTCCTAAAAAGGACAAACCTAAAAAGAAAGGTATGTTGGCTCTTGGGATGAATCTTCTGGCACTGAAGCCTCTTCTGAATCAGAAGATTCTAAAATCGAGTCGGGCAATGAATTTAAGGCCCTTATGACTCTAGCCAAGTTCACCTTTTCAGATAATGATGATTTAACTAGTGAAGAAAATCTGAATAGTGATCATGAAAATGAAGAAGATCTTTAAGATGCTTACAATGCCCTATACAAGAAAGTTGTAAAATTGTGGCAAAACTAAAACTTCAGAAGGAAAAGTTTTTAAAACTTAAAGAAAATTTTGATACTCTAGTTTTAGAAAAATCCTACATTTCAGATTGTTTTGAAAAATCTAAGTGCGATTTAGATTTCAAAACCTCCCTTATTGAAAATCTTAAAACTGAGAATGAAAAACTTAAACTTGAAGTCTCTTCTCTTATGAGTTTGAAAGACACATGGAGGTATGCCCAAGGTGATCCTAAGTTAGAAAAACATTTATCCAAATCCCGAAAATGTGGTGACCGATCCAGTTTGGGCTACGACAAAAATATTCCTCCCAAACATAAGAATACTCGTCCTAAGTTTCTGAAAGGAGAGTCTTCAAATTCAAAAGGGAAAAGTTCAAATTAAAATTATTCTAAAAATACTAAAACTTTTCAATCCTTAAAACCTAAAAGCAACAATATCAACTATAAAAATCATAATCATAATCCTTTAGCTGAGAAAATTATTGATTTACTTAAGGAACTCTTAAAATCTAACTTAAAGGGTCAGTCTTATATCAACTACAAATATAAGAGGACCAATTATACTCCTAAACCCAAAACTGTAATGAAATGGGTTCCTAAGGTTACATGCTTGGTTGCTCACGCGGCTTTCAAAGCTTCAAGCCATTCGAAGTGGTACCTAGACAGTGGATGCTTCAAGCACATGACTGGTGACAAAGGTCTGTTCACCAATCTTAAAGACATGCTAATGGTTCAGTCACATTTGGTGATGGTAGCAACTGCGGGATTATTGGCCAAGGTACGGTTCAACTTTCTAACCTCTCTTTATTTGAGAATGTTTTATATGTAGAAGGTTTAAAACATAACTTATTAAGCATTTCTCAAATATGCAATAAAAGCCATAGAGTAAAATTTTCTAACTCAGGGTGTGAAATTATAATTAAAAACAGTTCTGTAATATTAACTGGTCGTAGAACTTCTGAAAACTGCTACATTGTAAGTGGTTCTACCTCATCTAATCTATCGTGCTACATGGTCCATACCGATGAGACCGAGTTATGGCATAAACGCCTTGGACATGTACACTACCATAACTTATATAGATTGAACAAAAGAGAGTTATTAAGAGGCTTACCAAAAATACAAAAAATAGATAAAATACATGGTGAATACCAGATTGGCAAGTAAACTAGGAGTTCTCACAAAAAAGTGGACTCCAATGCCACATCTAAACCGCTCGAACTTCTCCATATGGATCTTATTGGACCAACTAGAATGGAGAGTTAAAGTGGCAAAAAGTATATTCTGGTAATTGTTGATGACTTTACTAGATATACTTGGGCAATCTTCTTAAGAAACAAATCAGAAACTCTCGATGAAGTTAAAGGGTACTTAGACGTATCCAAACTGAAAAAGAAACTCAAATCTGTAAGATCCGTAGCAATCATGGATCAGAATTTAAGAATAGCAGTTTTGAGAAGTTTCGCAGTGACCAGGGAATATCACATGAATTCTTTGCGCCCAAAACACCATAGCAAAATGGTATAATAGAAAGCAAAAATAGAATGCTTCAAGAAATAGCAAATGTAATGTTAAACAGTATGAAGCTCCCTAAAAATCTTTGGGCCAAAGCCATAAATATTGCGTGTTATATAATTAACCATGTTTATACTAGAAAATTAAATGATAAAATGACTTATGAAATATGGTTTGATAAGAAACCTACTGTCAAATACTTTCAAGTTTTTGGCAGCAAGTGCTATATTTTACATAACCAAGAAAATCTGGGTAAGTTCGACACCAAAAGTGATGAAGGGATATGTTTAGGGTATGCTCTGAATAGTCGAGCATATCGGGTTCTTAATAAAAGGACCAGTGTGATTCAAGAGTCTATTAATGTGGTTATTGACGATCACTTGAATACACTTGTGTCAAGTTCAGATAATGATGAAGTACTTCTAATTGATAAACCAGATTTTTCATCAAATCAAAATAACTCTGAACTGAGGACTGTTAAAGACCATCAGCTAATCAAATTCTTGGAAACCCTCACACTGGTGTACGCACTCATAGACAACTTGAAGATATGTGTAACTACGTGTGCTTTACATCTCAGATAGAACTGGCTAACGTAAAAGAAGCTCTTACTGACGAAAATTGGATAGTTGCGATGCAAGAAGAGCTTAATCAATTCATTAGAAATGATATTTGGTACTTAGTTCCTAGACCTAAAGATAAACACATAATCGGAACTAAATGGATTTTCAAAAATAAGATTGACGAACTTGGTAATATTGTTAGAAACAAGGCTAGACTAATTGTACAAGGGTACACTCAAATTGAAGGCATCAATTATGATGAAACATTTGCCCCAGTAGCTCATCTTGAATCAATCAGGCTGTTTATATCCATTGCATGTTTTAGAAAGTTTAAAATTTATTAAATGGACGTAAAGAGTGCCTTCTTAAATGGTGATTTGCATGAAGAAGTGTATGTTGAACAACCAACGGGTTTTGAAGACCCTAAGAATACTGATCATATCTATCGCCTAAAAGAAGGCTCTCTATGGTTTAAAACAAGCTCCCAGGGCATGGTATGAAAAATTGACTAAGTTTTTACTAAGTCACAACTTTATAATGGGAAGTGTTGATAAGACATTATTTGTAAAGAAACATAATGTCACATTTTAATAGTGCAAATTTATGTTGATGATATTATTTGTAGATCTACTTGTGCTAACATGACTGTTGAGTTTGCAGATCTTATGAAATCTAAGTTTGAAATGAGCATGGTTGGGGAATTAAACTATTTTCTAAGGTTACAAGTTAAACAACAACCTGTTGGTTTCTTTATTTCCCAAACCAAATATGCTATGAACTTATTTAAAAAGTTTGAATTTGAGAATGGGAAGAATTTTGATACTCCTATGAGCGCGACCTTATAACTCTCAAAAGACTCTACAGGTAAGAGAGTTGATCCCAAAATATATCGCAGTATGATAGGTAGTTTGCTGTATTTAACTGCGAGTTGACCTGATATTGCATTCAATGTAGGGATTAGTGCTAGATATCAATCTGACCCTAAAGAGTCACATTTAACTGTTGTTAAGCGGACTATGCGATATGTCGCAAGTTCATCTAATCTGGGTCTTTAGTATCCACATGATACTAATGTTCAATTAGCTGGTTACACTAATGTTGATTGGGCTGGTAACATTGATGATAGGAAATCAACTAAAAGTGGTTGTTTCTACGTTAGGAATTGTCTAGTTTTTTAGCAAAGTAAGAAACAAAGTTCCGCATCGCTCTCAACTGCTGAGGCTAAATATATTGTAGCAAGAAATGCATGTACTCAGCTTGTATGGATGAAAAGAATGTTAAGCGAGTACGGAATTTCATAGGATTCTATGGTTTTATATTGTGATAATTCTAGTACAATTAATATATCTAAAAATTCAATCCAGCGTTCACGAACCAAGCACATTGACATTAGATATCACTACATTCATGAATTAGTGGAAGAAAAGACAATTTCTTTGGAATACATTCTGATCGAGACTCGACTTGCTGACATTTTCACTAAACCGCTCGACAAAAGCAAGTTTAATAAATTGAGATTTGATCTTGGTATGTGCAATTTGAATTGATTATTCATGCATGTATGTATCATAGTGTATGTATATTTGTTAAATTAATTGTTTAAATTTCAAATTTATATGAAAAATTCACATTTTTTGCTGTGCACGACTAGTCGAGTACATAATCGACCAGTCGTGGCACGACCGGTTGAGCATGTCCTCGAACAGTCGTGTAGCGCGTCTGGTACTTTAATTTGCTTTTCTTCCTAATTTGTGCTTCTTCTCCAACGAGTTTAAGCTCGACCAGTCGTACCCACCTTCCTTGATCTTCATGGTTAGTGCGTTATTTTCATTTTTCTTGTAGATTCAAGTTCATATTACTTCATTTTCATACTTGGAGTAATTTATTTCTTGTTTCTTTGAGGTTTTTGGGATTTTCTTCTACAAAATCTAATCTAGAGAAACCCCACTCTACTTCTTTTACAACCTCTTGATTTCTTGTATTCCTAGTAGCAAATGGATAGTAGAGGTAAAAAGAAAAACTCTCGTGGTCCTTCAACTTCCAGATCGACACCTTTAACAAGGCACCACCTTCGGTCACCCGAAGATGATCTCTCCTATGTGCGGGATTTAAGGTTGCGCAATGTTATAGTTGAACAACCTATTCATGTTGAACATATAGCTCCGTTTGATCTCCTTCCTCTTCTCCAATCTGTAGGATGGGCTAACATTCTACATTGGGGTGGGCCAGCATACCGGTCTATTGCACAAGTATAACATCCCGAAAATCGGGGATCGAGCATAAACTCAACTCCCGAGTTCCAGAACATCACTTATGCAACAAAATGAATGACGATTGAATGTTGACTGTATTCGTGCATTGATCATGAGTGAGATTAAGCCAAAACAGCATATCATACTCCAGAGACAGTTAAATTGCAAGCGGAAGACTGTGATAGATAAATAACATATATAAACTATGGTGAGTCTCCAGAGTGTGATGATGTTACCAGGTTAATTAATTACAAGTACAATTCTAAGATATACCTAATGTGAGGAAGTGTAATGTCTTCTATCCTAAGTACCATAGCCCTGTTATTATAATACCAGGTCTTCATAGACCTGCCCGAGAGATACAGATAGGAGAACTCCTCCACATCATAGTAGTAGTCCGGCTCTGCTTCACAAGCATCGCCATCACCTGAAACTCAACAAATCTGGTTGGTGTATACAACACCATCCCGTAACGTGGGAGTGAGTAGCTAACTCAATGGAACAATAAAGCATAGGTTAACATGTTATCAATTCAGTCAAGCAGTAACGATAAAGTAGTATAATTAAATACTCCTAACTACTCTTATTAATGTAAGTATGGATGCAGTCATGATGTATGCCCTCACCACACCCTCCCTCATGCGACACCATCTCACGTTCGCGGCATGCTTTCATCCCTCAGTGCTCCACATCTTCCAGGTATATGTAATGCATGATGAGCATGATTACCAAGTTTTTATTAGTCCATTTCAAACAGCAGGATTGGGAAACTAAGGTACCTCCCTTGTATCATTCCCAAACATGATCCATTCTAGGGTCGTCAGTCCTAGTTAATCTTAGACGATGGTGTATTTTCTAGGTCACTGCAAAGGCTGTCAGGGCTGTTACGCATAAAGGTTACACCACTCCCCCATCCCCTCTTAAACGAATCATCACTATATAGAAACAGGCCCAGTTCATACTCTATATACCGCGGCAAAACTCTAAGGCTCACCGTAATTTTAGAGTATGCTCGAGGTCACTACAAAGGGCTGTCAGGGCTGTTGCTCACATTCGTTGCACCACTCCCCCATCACCTTATCAATGTAGGCCGACAGCACGAATATAGTGTCCCATACCACCATAATCGTCTCACGAGTCTGGTTGCTCACTGGTCATTACGGGGAGGCACGTGGCCCTAGTGTAGGCCGACAGCTCGACCACAGTGTCCCATACCACCATGCCCGGCTCATGAGTCTTAGCGGATCGAGATACCATGGTTAAAAGAGATTTCACTGGTAAGTTTGGTACCCTAGGTTCAAGCAGTAGCGTCCAAACATGGTGAACATACATTAGATAGATCGGGTTACTTGACGAGCTCGGCTAGCTTGAGCGCACAACAAGTTGAACGACATGAAGTGCATAAGCACTTTGCGTGGCCAACCACTATCGCCAATTGAAGTACGACTCGAGTTTATAGAACACATCTCACGTGGCAAATGATTCACAGCCACGAATTCATTTCTGGTACCGATTGTCTGGACTATAATCATAGCCCCAAACACAATCAATTGCAGATAGATAAAGCAGTAGTGGATCAAGATTCAAATCATACAATCAAAGTCTGGTATTATCCGTTTAGGGCTGCCAGGGCTGTTGCACGGAATCGTTACACCACTCCCCCATCACCCATGACGGATCGTACAACATAAACATGAATTCAAACATACACATTACATAAATAAAATCATACAATCGGTTGAGCATGTTAACAAGCATATCATAAAGCATATTATAAAGCATGTTATAAAGCATGTTATGAAGCACTATATAAATAGGAATACAATCACATATATTTCATAAGTAAGTGGTTAAAGTGAACAACCACATAGAGGAAATCATACATGTCTCTAAGGTAGTTGAGAATCCCATCTCAACACCTACCTAAGGCATCAACATCCAAACACTTACTCACACAAGCATTTTCACAAACACTTAACATACACTATTTCCACATACTTAGTGTATATTAACAAACATGTATTAGGGCAAGTCCTTTCGCCAAGAAGATATTTTACGTATATATAGTATATTTATACAACAAATAATCATGGCAAACACATCTCTAAAATATATATGTATATGGTACTTTCTACAATACTGTATTTCTACATACATAGTGTATATTAGTAAAACATGTATTTGGGCGAATCCTTTCGCCAAATAAGTATTTTATCCGTATATCGTATATTCATACAACAAATAATCATGTCAAATACATTTCCAAAATTTATACGTATACGGTATTTTCTACGAATACCTAGAATATGTAAAATTCCATAATCTACAACGTTAATCGAAACAGAAAACGGAAAGCACTTTGTATATGTGCAATTGCATGCAGATCATGAATCTATCATTATCTGACATTGAAAGCGTTGAAAACCATAACCTATACACCTAAAGTCTGCATCTTTTATCGTAGAATCGTAACAAAGCCGATAGGTTTGCTAAGCTTCCGTATTCGGCAGTTTGGCAACCTATAGAATGAAATAGGCTAGCTATTTCATAACCTACAACTGTCTAAACCCCAAAACAGATTACGGTTAGGGTTTCTTACCTAGAAACGGAGCTGGAATCACTGGGAAAGCGATTAGAACGGAGTGGTGAAGCTCGTGGAGCGGCAGGGAAGCATGACAGGAAGAAGCTCCCACTTCTCCCACACTTTCTCTCTCTTTTCTCTCTTCTCTCTCTAGGGTTTCTCTCAAATTCGTATGGCTATGAGAGAGAGGATTCTAAGGTCTTTATATAGTCTAAAAAGTCTCTAAAATAGACTCCAGGTCAAGGTATACTTGGGTTATATCCAAAGGGGGCTGGTTTCAGCTCAACGGAGGACTTCTGGCGGGCCTCCTTGAGCCAAAGGTCGGACTTAAGCTCACTAACACTGGATCTACGTTTAGTTAATTTTTCATTTCAGTCAGATTTCTAGATCATGCGTGGCGGACCAGTTTCAGTTCGATGGTCAGTGGGTCTCGATCGGAGATTTCGAGTACATGTAAATGTGTATGAAATTTTTTCTGATCTGAGGGTGTAATTTGGTCAGATTCTGATGGTCTGGTTGCTTAATACTGATCCGCAAGCGACGAGTCTCAGATTACTATTCAAGATATTTATTTTGTAAAGAAAATAAGTGTTTTCATACTCTCTCGCTCCGGACTCAAGCGAACAGTCGTGGGACACTGGCTGGATTTGATTTCTGAGATGGTTGTCAAGCCCAGCGAGACGGTCCTAAGTCCTTAACCTCGTATTATTCAGACTCCCGATGTGCGGTCCAGATCTGATACGGAGTTTCGGGATGCTCCCGAGAGCAGTCGGGTAATGAGTTTGATCCTAGATTTTAGGGTAACCTAGCGTCAATGATTCTACAAGTTTTGGGTCTTGTAGATCGTATTTAAAGTGATTCAATTGGATTTTATAGCTAATCTAGTTTAGCACTTAGTTACTTTGTCTCATTTCTAAAGGGTTTAATCCTAAGTGATTTCTGGTCGAGGTGGTACTCAGGCCTTTGTAGTTTGTATATAAGGTGATCCAAGTTATACTACTTAGCTAGTTTAAGATAGTGTCTAGGGTAAAAGTACTTAGGAAAATTAAAAGAACAAGGTGATGAAGGGTTGGATTTGTGAAGGAAATGGGTTCAGAAGTGATTTTAGACTGTGGTATTCAGTTCTGACAGGTTCATAAGGTGTTAGGATTGACCTATTGCCTAAGGACGTCTAATCCCAAGTTGGCAAAAATCCGGGCTGTTATAGCAAGCTATGTTTGCATGTATTTCTGATTTTTCAACTGAGAATTTAACATTTACTATTACAACTAGAGAAGGTCCATTTGAAATAGACCGACATCTGATCTCTGCTCTAATGGACATACCTATCAATGATGAAGGTATTCCAATTAGCTCTCTAGTTGTTAAACCATCTGAATCAGAAAAACGTACGCTTACTAGAGTATTGTGTAATATAGATGCCCAATGGAGTCAAAATGGAATGCGCTTGCTTCAACGTATTTGTTACCCAGATACAGGGTCCTTCACAGGATATTTATTTAAAATCTTTATCCACGTTCTGGTAACAAAACCGAACTCAACTCTTTCATTGTTCGGATTTTGCATTTCATCATCTCTAGTAGAAATGTATGTCTTCCTTCTTTAACCTGTCATTCCATCATACAATTTCGTCTCCATCCTGGACACAGCGATATCTCTTTTGCATATCTTATGACTGTGATAGCCACTCATAGTTAGTAACTATGCCTGTTGGAGAGGCTCCCATTCAACACCTTATTTTTAACAACTCCAATATCAACAAAATGAATCTAAGGTTGGCTAATGGCCAAGTCAATGAGGGTGTTGGTGGAGCTGAAGCTGTGAATGAAGAAGAAGGCAATTTACCTCCAGATGATATTAACATTGACGATATCTTTAATGAGATCGAATCAAATTCTGAGGCTAACCCTGACTATCAGCCTTCTGATTTTACTGAGAGGTTGCATACTCTTAAGGAACAGGTGGCTCATATTCGTGTAACCCAAGATTCTCAATTTGCTTATATGCGTAAATATATGAGGTGCATTAACTAGGGTTTACACCAAATTGATCCATCTATTCCTACTCCCTCTTCAGGATCTGATTAGTATTTTCTAATCTTAGTTTGTAATAACTTTATTAATACTTGGATTTATTTTATCTTTTGAGATAGTACTTGAACTTGGCTTCACTTAGTTGTACTTGCTTAAACTTGTTTAATTATGTTTGAACATGACTTGTTTATGGATTTCATATGTTAACTATCTTGATCATTTATTCCTCAATACTCTTCTTATTCTTCCTTCTTTATCTACTTCCACTTCTATTTCTTAATTCCTTCCTTTGTCATATTGTGACAAAAAGGAGGAGAATTTTGACATGCTTAATGTATGGTGATTGGTGTATATTGATATATATATTGGTATATTGGCATGTGGATTGTGGATGGATGAATTGATTGTAAATGATTCTATTTGGTGAAGGGGAGTTAAGTAAGGGGGAGTATTGTTGGTGGAATTGATAGTTGGTGAAGTTGATGCAACTTGATAACTGGTGCATGATTCTTTAACCAGGTTGTAACTGGTTTCTTATGTGTTGATTACTGGTGCATGATTATATGTGCATATATTGCTTATGTTTTTATGGAGTGTGTTTTGTCACAAATTTGACAAAGGGTGAGATTATAAGTGTTATCGTTTCTAGCTCCTATATTGTCAAATTTTATAGTGCCAAAACCTCTCTTAGAATCTGTGTCTTGTCCAGCTCACTACATAATGAAGTCTATGCATCTCTCAAGAACAAGGGTCTTTTGTTCAAGAACTTCAAAGGCAAGTGTACTAGTTCATGTTTATGCACAACATCAATTGTGAATTCAAGATTCAAGAGTTCAAGATTCTCAAAGCTTCGTACAAGTCAAGACAATGTTCTTAGACTTTAATACTCAAGTTTAAGCTTCAATGTTGGGCGATTTCAAGCTTCCATGTTAGTTAACTTCAAGCTTCAAGAGTCTCAAGTACAAGCTTCATCCTATGACAAGATCTCAAGCTTCGTGAACTTCAAAGAATGACTATCAACTGAAGAAAAAGAAGACTCAATGTTCATACATCACTAACAAGGTATAAATGACCATAGATTGACCTTAGGGTATGTCATTTTGAATACATAATTCAATTGCTCATTTTATAAGTGAATAGATTGTTTCTCGACCAGTCCTGGAGTCTGTTTGACTAGTCCTAGCACTGGCTTGACTCGTCGTAGAAATTCCACAACCAGTCCTAAGTTTGTTGCAAATTTTTAGAATTTTTTGTTAAGCCACGACCAGTCCTAGAGACTGCTCGACCGATTGTGTGAACAGTGCTCGACTCATTCTCGACCAGTCCTACAGCCACGACTCAAAGTCTAGCGACTAAATCAGGTTCCACACGACCAGTTGTGAACAGGTCACGACCAGTCGTGGAGGTCCCTCAACCGATCGTGAAGGTCCTACGACCAGTCATGGAACGGCTTTATCCAATTGCGCTTAAAATTTCAAAAATCTGTTGGTCCGACGACCAATCGTAGTGTCCATAGGACCAGTCGTGAAAGCGATTTCTTGACCTAATAGACGACGAATTTCAGAGTATTTAATTCAATTCAAGCTAAATCTATACGCCACTCTGAGAGATAAGTTATCATTATTTTAAGCTATATTGTGCTTATTTAATATTCTCTTTTATTAGCTTTCTTTGCATTTGATTTGGAATTTTCGCATTCCAATTTTATTTAAAAGATGGATTGAAGTATTTCCATTTCTTGGAATCAAAATCAAATCAAGCTAGCCCAAGGTACTTTAAATCTACAATCAATTTAGAACCTAGAACCATTTCATAAGTGAGTTTGGACATTGAACTTCTACGTTGAACTTCTACTCCGACTTAGTTCTTCCGGGCTGCATCTAAAGGAGAATATCCAGGTATTTTACATTATTGTAAATTTCTGTTTTTGGTTTTCATTGAGATTGAGCTAGAAAAATCTCTCTGTTTTAGTTTATCTGAGGTGATCCAGAAAACTCAGAGTGTGGGGTTTTTGAATTGTGTAAGCCCACTTGAAAGACACAATTGTGAGGGTTTTAGGTGAACCTGGAAAAACCTATTTTCATAGCGAATGCTAATATCCACTGTGTGAGGATATTAGGAGTGGAGTAGTTGTGTGGCTGTTGTTTAACAATTGGTGTACATACAAGCGAACCACTATAATTTCTTGTCTTGTGGATTGAATGTTTATTTCTTTTTGTGGATGATTGTAATTTTCCTTTTTATATTTGTGGAGAATGTTGTAATCCTTATGTGGATGTATGGGAATGTTGTAATAAATTAGATTTTCTTTCTTACTATGTATTTCTTTATTCCTCTGTATCATTTTGAGTTTTTGATACACAAACCGTTCTAGTAAGGTTGTCCTACCATAAACCTTTGGTTTTTATGGTGCAAGGTTGTCCTTAGAACAACATTTGTATCAACCTCTCAATACTCGTACATTTGTGGTTGTATTTAAACTCAGCATTGTGAGATTGTCTATTACTATCCATATTTAATTTATGTAAATTCCTCTGTTATTTTTTAATTTGGCATAGTCCTATTCACCCCCCCTCTAGGACATATAGCTCGGCCTTTTCAAAAGGACCAGCTCCATGTGGCATAGTGTCATCACGTTGGCATGTGATAGCTGCTACTAGGTCGTGAATCACCTTTTTCACTCGCTGCAGTCCTCTCTGCATGGTTCTAGTGATCCGCTCCAATTGTATCAGGTTTTAAGGTGACCCTGGGAAAACCTTTTTCATAGTGAAAGCCAAAATTACGTGGAGAGTAATTTTAAGAGTGGAGTAGGTGTAGCTATTTTTAGACAGTTTTTAGACCACCAAACCATTATAATTCTTTGTATTATGTGGTGAATGCCTTTACGTTTTATGTAGTGAATGGTTGTATTTAATTTTAAGTTAAAGTGGTGAATGTTCTAATATTTTACTTTTGTTTACTCTTGCAAAGCTTGAGGTTTTGATTTTAAAGAAATTCGTGAAATAAGGTTGTCCTTCCTAAAACTTTAGGTAAAGGTTGTCGTGCGAATCATTTAGAATCAACGTTTCAATACTTAAGCAATTGAGATCTCTCATTTATTTACATATTTAGCACTTAGTTCGATTATTTGGCATAGTCCTATTCACTCCCCCCCCCCCTCTAAGCCATCTTAAGCTCTCCTTTTTAATTGAAAACCCTTCGACTAATCCTCCTTCACTCAAGAGACGGAGAGTGTTATCACGAACCCAATTGGGCATGAAACACGCACAACCCCCAAGCACCAAACAACTAAAACCTAGAAGAAAGAAAACTAAAGTAAATAAGAAATTTAAAAAAGAAAGAGAGAATTGGAAAGAGGCTACCGGATTGGAGTTGTTATGTTAAGATCCTACAAAATATTAAACATTGTTAGTTTCTAAAAACAATTTCAGAAAAAAAAAAATCCTAACCTATAAAAAAAAAAAGTTAACCCTAATCTTAACCTAATTCTAATACCAATTAATCTCAAAAAAACATAGTTGTAGTCCCTGACAACGACACCAAAAACTTGTTCACAACCCCAACTGCAGGGTCACGATTTAGTAATAACTCGATGAGACCGAGGTCGAATCCACAGGAACAAAACTTATACGTATTCTAAAAATAACTAGAACTAGAACTAGAAAAAGATCTAAATTGAAATCTGAATAATTGAGAGCAATAGTGAATAACATCGATTTAAAACTTATGAATTCAAAGGTGGGAATTAGGGTGCCAAGGATCCACTTGTAGCTATCACAATGCTACCTTACTTGATTCAAGGAACACAATTGGAATTAGAGTCCTATCCTATCCAATTAGAAGATAAAACAATTTAAATCAAATATAAACTTTTCATTGACTTAATTCTCAATGGAGGAGAGAATTGTGATAATTGGAAGGGATTCCATCACCCTACCATGCCTAGGAGGCGATGGTGAACAACAGGATTTACCAATCTCACAATCTCAAAACAGGAAAAGAAGATATCCAAAGCTATCAAAGCATCTATTGTAATTTGAGTCACAATAAATCATAAAAAACTGAAAATATTTCTTTAATATCAAACTAGAAATCAATGAGGTTCAATAAGAACATGAATCAAAGCAAGATAATCATCCAAACACGCTACAAGCTTCACCTTTTAGCCCTAACTAAGAGGTTTAGCCAACCATAAACATGATTGAAACCAAATCTCTTAAACAGAGCATGAAAAATAAACTAGAGAAGAATAAAAACTCTTTTGCGACTGCTCCACCCTTTTACTATGCTCCTTTAAACCTTTCCAAACCCTAGAAGATGCTTTGGAGCATCTTAGGAAATCCTATTTATAGCTGTGGAACTCCAACTTTCACACCGAGTTGGAAAAATCTAGAAACTACATCAAATTTACGCACTCTACACAGTTCCCAAAATAGACTTCCAGAACTTTCATTTTTTAGACTCAGAGTTTCAGAACATGTTTTTTCATGACAGTTTCAAGAATATGTTCTTTGTTAGGACAATTTTTGGATTCTTTTTCTTCACTTTAAATCTTTGATTCTCTTCATTCCTCACTTGGTTCCCTTGGATCTTTGGCATGTGAATTCTTCATTAATGACTTCTAAATCTCCAAATCTTCATTTAGTAATCTTTTGAGCATAAATATTCCTTTTGGCATCAATTTCACTTTAATCTCTCGAAATCACATCGCACATGAAGACATGCATAATTAAATTGATTAAGCACTATCATGTTTATAAAACTAAGGTATGAATAGGGAAAATATGCAATATTTCACACTAAACACCTTCAGAGCAAAGGCCTTTGTCCCAGTTGAAATAGGGCTCACTACTACATGGATTCGATCCTACGATGAAAATCGAAATACTAATAAGATGGCTCCAAACCTTGATCTGCTCGAAGAGAAGAGGGTGCAAGCTCAACTTAGGGTCGCGACCTGACAATAGCAGGTCACCTGATTCAATAACTCCCGACTAAGTGCAAGAAGGTTCTAAGCTAGAGATTAAGTCCTCCGTAGAACCTTCCAAAACATCAAGGAGCCTGGTTTGGAGACTCTAGGACCGAACTGGGAAGGACACTACAAAATAACAGGCACTACCCGACTTGGGACCTATCGACTTAAAGACATGGATGGACAACTTCTACCACATCCATGTAACACTAAACATCTGAAGATCTACTATCCATGAAGACCGACTAGACCTTAGGCCATAATCTACATGTCCGCTGCTCGGAATCTACAATAATTAACCTACTAGATCGAAATCTTCATGTATTATTCAAAATCTGTAATAAAAATCCCAAGGCCGAAAATTTTTAAATTCTACTCATTGTCTACAATGTTTGGTCTACATAGTTTATTGAGGACTTCCCTTAATATAAGGGAAAATAACCCTCTCACCAATCGTCTGACCCTTAGAGAAGAGGTCAGACCATTAATCGATTCTACTACATGGCCAATTAAGGACTTTCCTTAGTACAAGGGAAAAACATTCCTCACCAGTCTTCTGACCCTTAAAGAAGAGGTCGGACCACTAATTAATAACGCTACTTTAGATTGCATGATCTACGATGAGGATCTCTTAGTGCAAGGGAAAATAATCCTCCTAAGAAAACTGCTCGACCCTTAATGAGGGAGAATTCCCTTAACAAAAGGAAGAGCTCAAGAGCTAGCCCCAATGCTCCTACTCAACTAATATGTTCGCCCTACCACTATGACCAACGAACGGCCAACCAACCTGTTAAATCTACTTAAAACTCCACACATGACAATTATTGTAAAAAGTTCTATTTTCATTAATATAGAAGTAGTACATGTACAAGAGGAATACCAAAAAAGGGATAGAAGTGTCTGCTTAAACTTCCATTGAGGAAGGTTGTTCGGTTTCAACTGAGGTCGAGGCATCAGCTCCCGTAGATGTCGGGTCCTTGGTAGGGCTATCCTTAAAGCTACTGACGTCAAACTCGTGGTATTTTTCCTTGACATCCTCAAGGCATTTGTTGTAGCCATAATATACATAAGCTCTTTCTCTTCAACCTCAAAGGCCTTGAACTCCTCCACTGTCGTTGCTCGAGCCACCAAGATAGACGCCTCTGCCTCTACCAGCTTCACCGTGAAGTTGACCTTCATCTCGGCCAAAACAACCTTGCATCTGGCAGCGTTCGTCTGGGCCCCCTTTAGAAGCGATCGAACTACATCTAGCTTGACCTTCATCTAGTCCTTCTCCTTTTAAGCCTCCTCTGTCAGAGCCTTGAGAGTCGCATGCTCCTCCTCAGACTTCTGCGAAGCAAATAGAAGTTGCTTGACCTCGACAGCTTTTCTTGTGAGGCCCACCTTCGCCTCCTCTCACTCCTTCTTGACACATATCAATGCATGACGGGCGTTTGAAAAAATAGGGCCAAACTGAAAAAGATATTGACATCAGATAAAATTAAAGTATGAAAGCAACCACAAGGAGAGAATAGAGTCATACCTTATAGAAAAAAGCGGCCACTTGACCCACAGCTTGAGCGGGGTCGACGACCATTGCCTCCACAATCTCGATATCGGGGACATGCCGAGCTATCCACGGCAGGAGACCTGCTGTGTAAGAAGAGCCAACCCCCTTGGGCTTCGCCTCTCTGCTAACCAGACGAAGTGCCCACCTAGATCTCGAAGGATGGTTCCACCTGAGCCTCAGAGGGCAAGGAGTCAATGATGAGGGTGGCCTCTCTCACTGAGACCTCTTGCTGACCCGCATCGACTGTCTCCGAGGCTAACGACGGGTTCATGATGGTGGTGTTAGAAGCAGCTAAGGCACTCCCCTCATAGCTCGACTGGCTCCTTGCAGGCTTGCCCGAGCTCAATCTCAACTTCCCTCCCCCCGCCTTGGGAGGGACGATTGCCCTCCTCTTTGAAGACTTCCTCTAAGCTAGCTCAGCACCAGAGGGAACCCGAGCTCATTTAGTGGAAGGGGCTTGGTCGGCTTTCTCTGTACAGAAAAAGCAAGTGATCAATGATAAAAGAAACAACAACTCTCGAACTCTTGAAGAAATTAACTAAGCATACCTGGCATAGAAGGGGAAAGACCTAACCAATAGAGGAGGTCAGGAGTAATCATCAACTTCCAAGACCTCGTCGAAACATCTACCTGCCTAGTGTGCACAATTCGACTACTCTCCGAGTCGGTCACTAAGATCAATTACTTGGGCAGAACTGCCAAAAACCACAACAATCAGGAGTAAAACAAGGGAAGAAAAAATTAAAATGGCGGTCTGAATGTGTTTGACCTAGGTGGGGTGAAGCGGGTCGGAACCCAAGATAACAGCTCGGCGCCTGCCAGAGCCACCCACTCCCTCGACACCCAAAATCATTTGTTCTTCCAGTTCTTATTGGAGGTCGGGACATCTGTAATGATGCCCTTGCCCGTCTTCGGCCAGGATGAAAAATAATACCAACCATAGCGAAGAGGGTTGGCCTTCACCTGGTACATGTAAAGGAATTCATCTGCGGTCAAGTCGGGCTATCTGAGCAGAAACCGCAAGATGTAGACCCCGGATAGAGCCCTCTAGGCATTTGAGATTATCTGGCCAAGGGCTAGCTTCAGATAAGAGACAACCTCCCTGTAGACACCCCACCCAGGCTAATATCTTGATTTTGTTAAGACAATCCGAGAACCATGATCATATCCTAAACCTAACCCTAATCCTAACCTGAGCTATCATGAATCATCATTCAATCCAGACCATGTCCAAAATCGACCTATTTCTCGAATCATTTTCGGGTAACCATCGAGCCAACTTCAAGCCATTTAGAGCCAAATATCCAAAAGGAACTTTGTTTCACTCTAAGGACCCAAAAAAGGACTCACCAGATGAATTTCGAGGAAAACCGTACCGAGGTGGTAATCGGATTACCGCCGGCGGTAGTCAAATTACCACTTCCTCCCAGAAAATGCGCACGGAGCCAGTCACACGAGTTCCGGACTCAACCAGGTCCGGGCGGTAGTCGGACTACCGCCGGCGGTTGTCGGATTACCGCCGGCGGTAATCGGAATTCCGCCGCGTGCGGTCTGAGCAGGGACAGCTGTCCCAGCGTCCAAAGTCAACTTTCCTATATATTTACCCTCCTCATCCTCACTATTTACTGTTTTACCAGCCCCTTTAGCCAATGGGAGCATGCCACGTGGCATCCCTCTCCTCTCCACCAATCACCATGTGCCACATCACCTTTACCCTCCTCTTGTCCTCTATTTACCAAAAAACCATTGGAAAGGGCTATAAATAGCCCTCTTCCCTTTCATTTTCACCCATGGATGAGAGCCACCAAGAGAGGGAGAGAGTGAGAGAGAAAGAGTGAGAGGAAAAGAGAGGAAAAGAGAGAGAGAGAGAGAGAGAGAGTGAGGAGGAGAGTGAAGGAAGGGAAGGAGCTCCCAAGCCTTCAAGCTCCCAAATTTTCAGCCACCTCCTAGCCTTCACCTCAACCCTTCCAACCTACAAGCCTAGCCCAAAATGATCATGGTTCAGTTCATGTCTTAGCCTGCTCAAGAATCAAGCCAAAGATCCATCATCCTACAAGCATTCATCATGACATCTACTCCCTTCTCAACCCCCTTGCTTTTCTATATCTCTAGTGGACGTATGCTCTGTGACTTGCCGTACATCGGATCTTGTCACATCAGAAATTCCTAGTGATCTAGTCCACTTTTCTTATCTCTTTGCATAAGCATCATCACATCCGCCCTCTAGACACATTGTCGGACGTATGCTCTGTAGCCTGCCGAAATACTCGGATCTTACTACATCAGAAATCCACGTGTGACTAGTCCCATCATGACCGTAGCATCATCATCATCCCTTGAGATTATTTTACCATACTAAGTCGAGACCGTACACTTGTACGGGCAGAGAGGGTGCCTAACACCTTCCCTCTTTGTAACCGAGGTCCCTTATCCGGAATCTCAAATCGTAGACCAGGAGTCAATCCAAGGTAGGAGAGTCTTCGGATTTCTCCAACCTTATGTATTCCGTGGGTTCTAGCCGACCGCGGGATTCTGAGTAATATTGGCTAGTGGCGACTCCAACAATTAAAATCAGCTTAATCACCCCCACCATCACCACAACCACAACAACCATATTTTTCACAACAACGTGGACGCCGATTTTTCAGTGTCTACAGAATGGCGACTCTGCTGGGGAGTTGCTAGCTCGCACTAGCTGAGACCCGACTCGAAAGAGTGTGGTACTATAATCTCAAGGGACATCATCACTGCATTCACAAAAAAAAAAAAAAAACATCTTTGGCTTACACTTGTTTGGGCATCAATCCTAGCCACGACCACTCAATCCCATGCAGTTATGGCTACCCATGAAAAAGAGCCGGCAGCTCTGCCAGCTCTTGAAGCACCGGCACCGGTACCGCCACCGTCACCGACACCTCCAGCAGCTCCAAACCCACAGGCCAATACAACCACGCAAGAGTTACTACTTCGTGCAATGCAAGAACTATTGCTTTGCCTAGTGCCAGGCGCCATACCTGACATACAGGCAACACAACATATTGCTCAAAACAGTTTAACCCCACAACCTCCTTTTGCTTCCTCCCTTCCTCCTCCAGCAAATCCCATTCTACCATTCCCTACAGAATCAGCACAAGATCACCAACATCCTCTTCCTAGTAGGAGATCTGGTCAATTTCAAGGGGAAAAACCCCTCTCATATGATCCTTCTGAACTCACAGAACTCCGAGAGCAATTGTGCGATATACAGAGGAAATTACAAAGGCAGCAAGGAGTGGATCATCCATCCACCAAATTTAGGGACTTACGTCCCTTTCCCGATGCCAAGGTACCTCAAAACTTTGAGGTTCCAAAATTCAAAAGGTATGATGGTACGGGGTGTCCTATGGACCATTTAAGAGCATTCTGTGGAGAGCTTAATACTCTGGCAGGTAATAATGGAGCGTTGATCCGTTTGTTTCAAAAATCCTTAAAAGGCGATGCGTTAGATTGGTACACGTCATTAGACTACCATCAAATTAAGACTTGGGAACAACTTTCCTAAGCTTTCCTTGATCGTTTCGTATACAATCTTAATGCAGCACCCAAAAGGGCGGATCTTGTTGCCTTAAGGCAGAGGGACGATGAGTCATTATCAGCTTACGTTGGACGATGGCGGGCTATGGCTGCCAGAATGAAAACACCCATTGATGACGAGGAGCAAATGTACATGATCATCCACTCGGCAAACCCGAGTATCTCTGGATACCTCGTCTCATATCCATATGCCAACTTTACCCAACTCATCCGCGCTGGGGAACAAGTTGAAGCCGGAATAAGGGCTGGGACAATCTCTCCCTGGTGGCCTCATCAGGCCTCCCCAGTACAACAGAATGTGGAAAGAAGGCCTACTGGATATGAGAATGGTAACAGAAGTGTTCCTGACCTCCATCCAACAGAAGAAGACAATCTTGTCGCCTCCACCCAAGGTGCTCAATTCGCTCCTCAAGAAGGACAATGGCGACAACAACAGCAGAGAGAGATTCCTCAGTACCCCAATCATGGTCAGCAGATGAGGATGACCCGGGAACCTAGGCAGTTTACACCGATAGCCCAAACGTACAGTGAGGTACTAGCCACGCTAGTCCAAAGGCAAATACTAACACCGCTACTGCCTAGGCTCCCACCAAACCCTCTGCCACCAAACTATAATGAGAATGAGTACTGTGCATACCACCAATCCCGAGGCCACACAACGGACCGTTGTTTCACCCTGAAACATGTAGTCCAAGATTTGATTGACAACCAAACGATTGTGGTTACCTCTCCTGTTGTTGCCACCACCAATTACACCCTCCAGAATCCCCTGCCGCTGTATCAAGCAAGCCCCACCTCATTGGGCACCCCTGCCACTAATATCATTCAGGGAGAATTACCTTGCCATCCAGTCCAATGTATCCATTCAATCACTGCCAGCCCAACAACAATACCCCCAAGTCTACAAGGGGGACACCCTGCCAATCCAATCTCTTCGCTCTCAAATAAGCAAGGGGCATCTCCAGCCGGTCCAGTCTCCATTCCCCCAAATATGCAAGGGGCATGCCCATCCAATCCAATCTTTGCTCCCTTAAATATGCAAGGGGCATCTCCAGCCGGTCCAATCTCCATACCCTCGGAGCCACCCTCAATCAATTCAATCCATACATCCTCAGTCTCGCAAGGGGCACCATCTGCTTATCCGATCCTTGCTCCAACCCTCGTGATCCAAGAAAATGCTCCTTCTTTGATCAACATACCGCATCCCCTAGTAAAATCAGGGCCCAACTTCAATCATGTGGTAACTTTTCAAGAAGGACATTTTGCTACTCAAAGGGATTTGCCTAGCTCTACTCAATCTTCGATCCTTCAAGAGAAGAGTCTAGGATGGTTGGTCCCCGCCTCTAGGAAACAAGTCGAGGAAGATATTGAAGTCAAGATTCTGATTAGTCCCAAAACATCAACCATCACTTTCCAGATCTTTGACATCACAGCTTCATTTCATCTCCTTCCTGATCGGTCTTGGATCCATAGAGTCAAGGCTCTCTCTTCGACTCTTTATCAAAAAACCAAATACATTTTTGGAGACAAGGCGCTAACCATCCTGGATGATCCCGAACAAATCTTTCCGATAGAAGCAGTCAACCGTCAAGAGCCAAATATCCCGATCATAGACATACAATGCTCCGATGAGGATATCCCATACCATAGTCTTGAATTTGAGACTGTGAATTGCATACCTCTTGCATGTCCCATCGGATCAAACTATGTCTTCCCTCCACTCGAGCGCCAACATTTTTATTATCAACTCGAATATAAAGAGAATGCAGGCATGAGAGGACTGGAACATCTACCTCCTATGGGTGAGATAGCGAAGCACAGATGTATCAAAGGAGGGCAAGATCGGCAAGAGGAGAATGATCCTTTCATCCACACATCAATCAAATCCATCAGAGAAGGGATCATCTGTTCGGTTGACAGGCTGAGATCCACCATGGAGGATCAAATGAGAAAAATGAGCCCAACTGGGCTGTTTGGAAATGACTCAGGCAAGGGGCAAGAATTTTCCCTAATTGACTGTATCACAGTCTGGATCCCACCTGAGCAGGAAGAATGCAAAGACTCACAATGCATTGGGGATGAACTGAGGAAAGGGACATCCAACACCAACTCGGAGCCCAATCTCAAACTCATCACGACATTTGGGTACAACAATGAGGGCCCACCTACTGATCTGTTTGGCCCTGCCTCCTGAGGGGAGGGAGTGCAGGGCAATAGCTGGTTCACAATCCCCAGAACGGCGCAATAAAAGAAAATAATGTTTGATTCCTCGAACAGAATCAGGCAATCCCTGATTCATATCGCCGTTTTTCTAAAAAATAAAAAATAAAAAATCAGAAAATTCTCGAAAAGCCAAAAACATTAGATATTTCCGAAACGCCAAAAAAAAAAAATCATATACTTGTCAAAATCCCCCAAAAAAGAAAAAAAAAATCAGAAAATTTCAAAAGGCCAAAAACATTAGATATTTTCAAAATGCCAAAAAATTCAGATACTTGTCAAAATCCAAAAAAAAAAAATAGAAATTTCTCAAAACACAAAAAACAATAGAAAATCTTTCAAAACTCACAAGCAAGAATGTGCCAAATGCGTCTGTTACAACACCCAAGTTTAAAGTCGACTCATATGATTTCGATCTAGAGTTGAACTTCAAACTCATGGGTTTGAACGAAGCCCAGGATGTGGGAAAATGATGATTCAACTCTCGAGCTTGAGGATTCCCTCAGAAAGTTCGAAACAAAGGTCAATGTCGTGACGGATGATTTTGAAATTGTAAGTTTGGAATCCCCTGACTCCCTAGAAAAGTACGCATCAAGAGATCCTCGCCTCGTGAATACAAGTAGAGGATCACAGAATTCTTAAGGCCAGGGCTATCCAACCTTGCGTTTTCCTATGAAGCCTTACCTAGATCGAATGAAGAGCTAATCATACACCATCTCTTATGAAGCCAGAAGTCAGGCCCATCAAGCAAAGCGGTCAAGATCATGTCTGAAGTCTACAATGGAGTCCTACTGATGAACGATGGAGATAAGCTATTGCAGCATGTCAGGAAGTGCTTCAAGTATCAAAGCTTGCATAACGGATCCATGTGCATGCTTCGAGTCTTTATAACCTGTCAACACTCTAGCCCTTCTTCATTATGGGGTGTGGACATCATCGAAAGAATGAACCCAAAGGCATCCAATGGTCATGAGTATATTCTCATATCAGGCAAAAGCAGGCGGTGACAACGTCCTACATCATCAGTACGAATGAAAAAGAAGTCAATGTTTGGTGGTAAGCTCGATGCAACCAACTACATCTCGCAAACATAACGATCGCCATGACCGACGACAAACAAGTCTGAAAGAAAGGTTAGCAACATGGTAACAGGTACATCTTATCATTGCGCCTACTAGATCCAGGGGGCAACTCCAGGCCATCTTGAGACGATCCGATGATCATCAGCGAAGTTCTTCCGAGAGGTTCCCTTCATCTCAACATCATTAGGGGCAAAAATCTTCCAGAGCCCATCAACTCCGACAACGTGAATATCTATCATGGGTAATCCTACCTAACTATGTCAACAACCACAATCGTAAAGCTAAAGTTAAAAGGTTAGCATCCTGAGGTACATTCCATCATCATTCCGTCCCTCCAATAAGTGTTTCAAAAAAAAAGGGTTCAAAAAAAAAAGAAGGACAAAAAAAAAAGAGAGATAAAGAAATGGACGAACAAAGCGCACAGTCCAAAAAAAAAAGAGAAGAAAAAGAAAAAAAAAAAAAGGAAAAGAAAGAGTCGAACCCAATGAGTGAGAACACAATTCACCCACCCATTTTCCCTCAAGATAGTTTAACCCAATGTCAACAGCTTCATGATCGTGATTGAAAACAAAGTCAGGCAGCTCACTAGTCGGCCGGCAATGAATGGAGTCTAGCCTCCTGCCTCTGTACAAGAAAAGAGAAATCAAAAGAAAAACAACATGCCTAAGCAAAACGGACGAGGTGAAAATCCGAAAGGGCGCCTCGAGTAAAAACAGCGGGCATGTAGCGGACTTGGTGAAAACCTGAAAAGGCACCAAGGGTAAAGAGCACAGCTGCTAAAGAGAGTGCAAGAGCAAAAACTCGGGACATGGTGAAAATCTGAAAGGACGCCATGGGCAAAAATGACGAGAAAGCCGGTCGTGGTGAAAACCTGAAAAGGCGCTACGGGCAAAAATGGCTAGAGAAAAAAATAAAAAGTGCAGGAATAGGAGAAGCCAAAGCAACAAGCAAAGTGAAGAAGTACAAGGGAAAGATAGGTCCCGGATCAGAATTCTGTTGGACTCTACCCAAATCCAAGGGGCATGATCCTAGTATGTGCTACTCTCAGGGAATCAGGATCCCTTGTAAATGACTCAGAATACCGGATTCGACGTGGGCTAAATTCAAGATTCTGATCCCAATCATCCAAAGCATAAATCCAAAAGCAAACACTGGTCAATTTGGCACAAACAAAATTTTATTTTCTGTGAAAATCTTTTTACAAGTACTTTGTTTTCTTTCTTCAATAAAAACAAAAACAAAATAAAATTTTCTCATGCATACGGGACAAGCAGATGATCAACATCGGGAACTACAGGTAAGCCCCAACCTCTCATGTAGCGATAATCTCTGCCTGAGCCCCTCTACCTTCATGCGCAGGTAGAAGATCTCATCCTTCTCCAGACGGTGTGCCGCGAACATGCTATCATCATACCGCCGTCCCATTACTAGGCGACGAGCCATATCCTCACAAGTATGGCAAAGGACAGTGATCTTGGAGATCAGGTGACCATGTGTGGTCAGCAAGAAGGATGGATCGACGAAAGGGCGCTCCCAAAGGCCTCAAAAGAATCGATAACACAAGAGGAAGACGAAGCAGTGCCACCCACCCAAATTTGATCCATAGCCATCCCACCATCCATAGCCATCCTCCCATCCATCAAGCCATCCACACCATCCATAGCCATCCTCCCATCCATCAAGGCATCCACACCATCCATAGCAGTCCTCCCATCCATCAAGCCATCCACACCATTCATAGCAATCCTCCCACCCATCAAGCCATCCACACCATCCATAGCGATCATCCCATCCATCAAGCCATTCACACCATCCATAGCAATCCTCCCATCCATCAAGTCATCCACACCATCCATAGCAATCATCCCATCCATGCCATCCATAGCAATCCTCTCATCCATCAAGCCATCCACACCATTCATAGCAATCCTCCCACCCATCAAGCCATCCACACCATCCATAGCGATCATCCCATCCATCAAGCCATTCACACCATCCATAGCAATCCTCCCATCCATCAAGTCATCCACACCATCCATAGCGATCATCCCATCCATGCCATCCATAACCATCCCTCCATCAAGCAAGCCATCCACACCATCCATAGCAATCATCCCATCCATCAAATCATCCACCCCACCCATAGTCATCCCTCTATCAATCAAACCATCCAATCCCATCAGCCCATTAGTAGGAAAAGGATCCAAGCCATAAGTGGTGTTCATTCCTTCAAAAGGGCCCATCAATTCCCCATCTACCCCCATAAACTCCTCATCATTTATGGAGCCACCCACCTTTTCACCACCAATAAACACACCTAAATCATCATCATGATTGGCCATGATGAATCAGAAAAGGAGAAAGAAACAAGGGATGGATGAAGACAAAGAGGAAAGGACAAAATGGAGACAAAAAGGATGATCAGAAAACGGACGGACGAGAATACCGGAGGAAGAGACAAAAGGAATGAACAGGGAAGAACATGGCTCGCTGGAAGAAAAGATGGACGGAGGCGGCAATCGGATTACCACCAGCGGTACTCGGAGTACCGTTTCAGAACAGAGGTGTAGCCTGCCGAAATACTCGGATCTTACTACATCAGAAATCCACGTGTGACTAGTCCCATCATGACCGTAGCATCATCATCATCCCTTGAGATTATTTTACCATACTAAGTCGAGACCGTACACTTGTACGGGCAGAGAGGGTGCCTAACACCTTCCCTCTTTATAACCGAGGTCCCTTATCAGGAATCTCAAATCGTAGACCAGGAGTCAATCCAAGGTAGGAGAGTCTTCGGATTTCTCCAACCTTATGTATTCCGTGGGTTCTAGCCGACCGCGGGATTCTGAGTAATATTGGCTAGTGGCGACTCCAACAATTAAAATCAGCTTAATCACCCCCACCATCACCACAACCACAACAACCATATTTTTCACAACAACGTGGACGCCGATTTTTCAGTGTCTACACTCCCATACGATGCGGGGGAGAGGAAGCCTTAGGCCGCACTGGAGGGCGACCAAGAATATTGCCACCTCGCCCTCCCCAAGTTCACTTAGGAGTTCATCAGGTGCGGCAGCTCGAAGTACCACTGAGTTCGGTGTGTGGTACATCGACTTGATCCGCACCAAGTCGGACTCCCTCAAGCTCGACCCAACTGGGCTGGCCTTCTCAGACTCTGTGGAAGATGAGGTCGCTGAAATTGAGGTATAACTGTTAGTACTGAAGTATGAAGTAGACTAATTATCTTAGAGGGGGGTTGTAACATCCCGGATTTTTGCCAACCTGGGATTAGACGTCCTTAGGGAATGGGTCGCTCCTAACGCCTTATTAACTTGTCAGAACTCAATCCCACAGTCTAAAATCGTTTGTGAACCCATTTCCTTCACAAACCCCACCCTTCACCACCTTGATATTTCAATTTTTCTAAGTACTTTCACCCTAGACACTATCTTAAACTAGATAAGTAGTATAACTTGGATCACTTTATATATAAACTACAAAGGACTAAGTACCACCTCGGACAGAAATCTTATAGGACTAAATCCTTTAGAAATTAGACAAAGTAACTAAGTGCTAAACTAGATTAGCTACGAAATCCGCTTGATCCACTTTAAATACGATCTGTAAGACCCAAAACTTGCAGAATCATTGGCGCTAGGTTACCCTAAAATCTAGGATCAAACTCACTACCCGACTACTCTCGGGAGCACGTTGAAATTCTGTATCAGGTCTGGACCGCACATCGGGAGTCCGAATAATACGAAGTTAAGGACTTAGGACCGCCTCGCTAGGCTTGACAACCATCTCAGAAATCAAGTCCAGACAGTGTCCCACGGCTGTTCGCTTAAGTCCGGAGCGAGGAGTGTGAAAATACTTGATTTTCCTTAAAAATAAATATCTCAAATAGTAATCTGAGACTTGTCGCTTGCGAGTCAGTATTAAGCAACCTGACTATCAGAATCTGACCCAAATGCACCCTCAGATCAGGAAAAATTTCATAAACATATCTATGTACTCGGAATCTCCGATCGAGATCCACTGACCGTCGAACTGAAACTGGTCCGCCACGTGTGATCTGAGAATCCGACTGAAATGAAAACTTAACTCCATGTAGATCCAATGTCTGTGAGCTTAAGTCTGACTTTTGGCTCAAGGGGGGCCACTAGAAGTCCTCCGTTGAGCTAAAACTAGCTCACTTTGGTTATAACTTAAGTATACCTTGACCTGGAGTCTATTTTGAAATATTTTTAGACTATATAAGGACCTTAGAACCCTCTCTCTCACAGCCATACGAATTTGAGAGAAACCCTAGAGAGAGGAGAGAGATGTGGGAGCATCTCCCTGCCATGCTTCCCTGCTGTTATCCATGCCTAACCGCTCCATTCTCATCGCTTTCCCGGCGATTCTGACTTCATTTCTAGGTAAGAAACCCTAACCCTAATCTGTTTTAGGGTTTTGATAGTTGTAGGTTATGAAATAGCTAACCTATTTCGTTCTATAGGTTGCCAAACTGCCGTAGATGAAAGCTTAGCAAAACTATCGGATTCGTTACGATTCTACAATAAAAGGTGCAGACTTTAGGTGTATAGGTTATGGTTTTCAATGCTTTCAATGTCAGATAATGATAGATTCATGATCTGTATGTAATTGCACATGTACAAAGTGTTGTCTGTTTTCCGTTTCGATTAGAGACGAAGAATATGGAATTTTACATACTCTAGGTATTTATAGGAAGTACCGTATACGTATAAATTTTAGAAATGTGTTTGCCATGATTATTTGCTGTATTGATATATTATATATGGATAAAATACTTGTTTGGTGAAAGAACTCGCCTTAATACATGTTTTGCTAATGTACACTATGTATGTTAAAATAATGTATTCTAAGTGTTTGTGAAAATGACTGAATGAACATGGAACTTGGATTCCTACTTGCCATGACTATTCGTCATGGGCACACGCGTGTTATGATTGGGGCAACTCCCTAGTGAGAGGATTTGGCCTAATGCCTATGTGATCAACATATGTCATGTATGTTGATGTATGTATTTTAAAGTGTTTGTTGAAACACCTGAATGTGTAGTACTTAGTAAATTGTAATGTTTAAGGGTGTTGAGATATGATTCTCAACTTCCTTAACTATGTGTATAATTTCTTTAGATATCTGTGTGATTAGGAATTGAATATGTACAAACTCATGCTTATGTTGTACTTCATAACATGCTCAATTGATTGTATGATTTTATCTATGTAATGCATATGTTTAAATTCATGTTTACATTGTATGATCCGTCATGGGTGATGGGAGAGTGGAGCAACGAGTGCGTGCAACAGCCCTAGCAGCCCTAAACGGATAATATCAGACTTTGATTGTATGATTTGAATCTTGATCCATTACTGCTTTAACTATCTGAAACTGATTGTGTTTGGGGCTATTGTATAGTCTAGGCAATCGGCAACGAAACTGAATTCGTGGTTGAGATTTAGTCGCCACGTGAGATGTGTTTGACGAACCCTAGTTGTACTTCGGTTGGCGATAGTGGTTGGCCGCGTGAAGTACTTATGCACTTCATGTCGTCCAACTTGTCGTGCGCTCGAGCTAGCCGAGCTCGTCAAGCAACCCGATCTATCTTAATGTATGTTCACCATGTTTGGATGCCTCTACTTGAACCTAGGGTACCAAACTTACCAGTGAAATCCCGTTAACCATGGTACCTGGATCCGCTAAGACTCATGAGCCGGGCATGGTGGTATGGGACACCGTAGTCGTGCTGTCGGCCTACGCTGGGGCCACGTGCCTCCCCGTAATGACCAGTGAGCAACCAGACTCGTGAGCTGATTATGGTGGTATGGGACACTATATTCGTGTTGTCGACCTACATTGATAAGGTGATGGGAGAGCGGTGCAACGAATGCGTGTAACAGCCCTGGCAGCCCTTTGTAGTGACCTCAAGCATACTATGAATTTGCGGTGAGGCGACGAGTTTTGCCGTAGTGTATGGAGTATGAACTAGGCCTGTAACTGTATAGTGATGAACTGTTAAAAAGGTGATGGGGGAATGGTGTAACCTTTGTGCGTAACAGCCCTGGCAGCCTTTGCAGCGACCTAGAAACACACCATCGTATGAGATTAACTAGGACTAACGACCCTAGAATGGATCATGTTTGGGAATGATACAAGGGAGGTACCTTAGTTTTCCAATACTGCTATTTGAAATGGACTAATAACAACTCGGTAATCATGCTCATCATCGCATTGCATGTGCCTGGAAGATGTGGAGCACTGAGGGATGAACGCATGCTACGAACGTAAGATGGTGTCGTATGAGGGTGGTTTAGCAAGGGCATACATCATGACTACATTCATACTTGCACTAATAAGAGTATTTAGAATTGTTTGATTATACTGCTTTATCATTACTGCTTGACTGAGTTGATAACATGTTAACCTATACTTTATTGTTCCACTGAGTTGATCACTCACTCCCACGTTATGGGACGGTGTTCCGAACACCCACCAGACTTTGTCTGATTACAGATGGTGACGCTACTCCTAAGGCAGAGCCGGACCTTTATGATGACAATGCTACTTGTTCGTGTATGCTGTATGCTGACGGCTTCAAGTAAGTCGTGTCTTGATCGACGGGATTACAGGGATGTTGACTAGATAACATTACACCTTTGGTATAATTTGAAATTGTACTTGTAATTCATTAACCTGGTAACATTATCACACTCTGGAGACTCACCACTGTTTTTATATTTTATATATCTATCACAATCTTCCGCTTGCAATTTAACTATCTCTAGAGTATGATATGCTGTTTTGGCTTAATCTCACTCATGTTCAATGCACTAATACAGGCAACATTCAATCATCATTCATTTTGTTGCATAAGTAATGCGTTGGATCTCGGGAATTGAGTTTATGCTCGACCCCCGATTTTCAGGGCGTTACAGGGGTGAATAGGACTTTTTTAAAATGTGTTATCTATTAACAACAACCTATGCCTAACTTTTACAAATAGAGAAGTAAGGCAAAGTAACTCTATGGCTTCCAAGCCAGTAGAGGGTCCAATTCACATAGGCTTATGCAAAATATGTATGTAAAATCAAAGTGTGTGTGGGATATAGCTTCTATTAATACTTATACATAAAATAAATTATGCATCAATGTGAACATATGATAAAATAAGCATAATTAGGTAAATGTACTCAAAATAATTTCAAACACAATCATGTATAGTGGTTCGGCTACTTGCCTACTCCACTCCCGGCGGACGCACTCTCTTCTAAAGTGTACTGGATTTCATTATCCAATGATTTTAAATTAGGTTAACCATGAACCTTCACAACCTACACAAGGTTAAATTAGGATACCTACACAAGGTTCTTAGATGCCTACACAAGGCAACACGTCCTACCTAAGGACACAACACAGGGAGCCTACATAAGTCGACACAAGCCTACACAAAGCTAACCATCCTACACAAGGATACAAATGTATTCTCTTGTCAGAGGCCTATAACTAGGACTTGGTGAGTTTAATACTCAAACTCGGAATCCCAATCCTATACAAGGAAAGGGCTTCAGACGCTTTAAACTCTAAGTACTTACAAAGTAAGTTGGTGAGTCCCGTTCTCGCACAGTGAAGATCTTCGATGATGATGAAGAATCTTCTGTTCCCTTGAACTGCAACCTGCTAAGGATGCTTTCACGAAGTTTCTGAGGTTCTGAAGTTTAGGGTTTTTTATCTTCTCTATTTAAATGATAGAGTTTAAATCAATAGAGAAGGTTCCCATGAGCTAGGCATTCAGAAGTTCCAAAGATAGTATCTTTAGTTAGAAACTTCATAAATGCTAAAGTTCATAATTCAATCCATGGATGTAAGATATGAGTTGATGCTCAAGTAAGGGATTGAATGATGAATTCTAATGGGAAGAAGAGAGTGAGTATGAGGGTAGATAGATCTTAGAATAACAGGCTCAAACTCTCATGGATTCTAGCTCATTTTAACT
Organism: Magnolia changhungtana; assembly: GCA_030180095.1. Taxonomy (NCBI): domain Eukaryota; kingdom Viridiplantae; phylum Streptophyta; class Magnoliopsida; order Magnoliales; family Magnoliaceae; genus Magnolia; species Magnolia changhungtana. The sequence continues at coordinate 2,342,008 of JASAUF010000638.1, forward strand.
AGAACAACACTTGTGTATTTAAGGAGGCAAGATCCCAACGATAAAAAAACAGGCAAAATTTTAAACTTGTCGATGCTAAAAAAGGGTGTTCGACGTTATCAAAATTTGAATTTCGATATTATCAAACCATCTTCGATTGCATCGACTTCCTACACAAGATTTATATTTAGGTGTAGGAAAAATTCTGACTGTCTTTCATCGAGCATCCTTCGATGATATTGAAATGTACTTCGATTCATCAAGGGACTCTTGATCCATCGAGATCTTCTTTAATGAAATGCACAAGGTTGCTGGATTTTTTTGTCTCATGTTTGATATAATCGAGGAGCCCCTTCGATTCATTAAGGGTTTGAATTTCGATGATATCGAATGATTTTCGATATACTCGAAGAAAATAGTTTTTCTTTGAAAAACTTACTAGACAAAACTGAGTAAGTTCCGATTCAATCAAATAAACTTCGATATTATCGATAACATCGAGGAGGCTTCGATGTCATCGAGGAGCACTTAGAGTATTTTCTGTTTCTTGGAAGATTTTCAAGGTCCAAGTAATCGAGGGTTATTCGATGTCATCGAAGTGTAAGTTTCAATGATATCAAATGGTACTCAATGCAATCAATAATTCCCGTATATCTTTCAATTTATTGCTGGACAGAATGAGTGAATCTTCAATAATATTGAATAATGTTCGATGGATCGAAGACTCCTTCGATTGCAATTCGATGCACTCAACCAGGACTTGTGATTTTTCAGGTTTTGTTTCTTTCTTCCCTTTATACTCTTGGTTCTATATATACCAACTCTACCAGAAGATGTTTTAATTCATTTTAAGGGTAAGTTGGGATAATGTGGGGTCATATACTACAAGGGTTTGTTTGTAGGATGATGAGGCTATGGCTTACAGGTTTGGTCTTGAACATGGCCTTCATCTTTTATTGAGGTTTGGTCTTGATGTCTTCTTCTAAGAGTTCACTTGAACTGACTGACTCAACACTCACATACATTGACAAACAAAGGCACTTTCAATCTCCCCCTTTGTCAATTACATGACAAAAACAAACTAACAAACCCTATATTATTACAATCAACGTAATACATAGAGATCTTCAACTAGTTCTATTTTTGAGTTGATTGTAGCTCCCCCATTGTTCATGCTCTCATTCATGCTCCCCCTAAGTTCCTGCATGAAGTTTTAAGAAACACAAAACAGCAGAAAAACTTGGAGCATAATATGTCTCTCCTCCTTTTTGTCAGTGATTGGCAAAGGATTAACAATAAACCAATGCAACCGAAGTATGTTTATATTCAAAGCTAGAGGGGGAGACTAAGAAATCACATAAGTTCATAAAATATAGGAATGAAACATAAGAACTATATGTGAACGAAACATGCCTTTAAGAAATGTGCTAAGATATGACAGAAATGGCATGAGCATTAGCCAAAAGAAGGTGATTAGATATCATCATTCATTCACCAAAAAGTAACCAAAAGAACTACCCCAAACTTGGGTAGTATAATCATCATCCAAAAAGCAAGCCCTTAGGGGCATAAAATATCCAAAAAGAAATAGAACATCATCTTGAACAACATTTTTTCTTTCAATAAAGGGACACTTTAATCTAATATAGATAGGAATTATGATTTGATCAGATTTGCTTGCTTATCCAAAATGATAACTGATAAGCAAGCTAGTGACCCTATATCCACCTCCATGGATCAGGCTAGGTCGAAGGATCGGCTCCATGTTGTATGGTGTCATCACGTCTGCATGTGACGACTGATATTAGATTTTGCATTACCTACTCCACTAGCTCCATTCCTCTCTGTATTGCTCCTGTGATCCGCTCAAGTAGTGACAACCGCTCATCTTGTTGGCAAAGTGTTGAATGTCAAATATTGCATATTTTTTCCCATTTATATCTTGGTTTTATGAACATGATAATGCTTAAAGGTATATTTTGTGCATGTTTATGTTGCAAGGTGAGTTCAAGAGCTTGGAGTGAAAAGAATGTTAAAAGCATGGATTTAATGCTCAAGAATTACCAAGGCTTAGAATGGATCTTTAGAGACCAATATTGAAGATTTCAAGACCCCAAGATCGAAGATAACCAAGTGAAGAAGGAAGGAAGTCGAAAGAACAAAGTGGTGAAATTCACTTCATTACATGTGCCAACGACCACTGTTTGATGACATCAAAGCCATGGTTCAATGGCATCGAACACAGCTCGATGACATCGAATTTTTACATGAAAATCAAGTTGGTCACTAGACATATTGGGTGCCATTATCGATTACTCAAAGCCTCTCTTGATGACACCGACGAATTTTTCGATGACATCGAAGTCTATTCGATGGCAACAAATTTTCTGAAGAATTATGAAGCAACTCGTTGGACTGTTTTAGACGCTTTTTCAATTACTCGAAGACCTGTTTGATGACTCAAAGCTTTGCTCGATGACATCGAAGGAAGGTTCGATGACACAAAGACTTACACAATGCAAAAACGTTACACAGAATGTAAAGGTGCGACATCTGGAATTCAACTTGTGTTTGATGATATCGAAGGCTGTTCGATGTCATCGAACGTGTTACGCAGAGTTACGCGAACTGCGTAAATTGAGGAGATTTTGTGATCTTACGCGAATTAGGCTATAAATATGGGTTTCCTACGGACTTTTGAGGATATTTAGGGTTTGGAGAAGCAGAGAAAAGGGGTAAAGCCATCTCCCAAGAGTTCTTCTTTTCTTCTTCTTAGTTTTTAATGCTTTCTTCTAGGGTTTTGAATCTAATCATGTCTATAGTTGGTTAAATCCCTTAGCTAGTGCTAAGGGGTGAAGCTTATAGCATGATTGGGATGTTTTTCTTGTTTGATTCTTGTTATTGTTGAACTTCTTTGATTCTAATTTGATGTTTAAGGAATACTTTTAGCTTTTAATGGTTTGTTGTGACTCAAATAATAATAGATCTGCGATAGCTTTGAGTATCTTCTTTTACTGATTTGATATTATGAAGTCAGAAATCTTGTTGTTCACCATCATCCCTTGGGCATGGTTGAGTGATGGAATCCCTTCTAACCTTCACAATTCTCCCATGTTTGGTTATGAGATTGGTATAGCATGTTGTTTGCCATCGTCTCCTGGGCATGGCTAGATGATGGAATCACTTCCAATCCTTACAACTATCATCCGTCGAGAATTAGGTCAATGAAAGTTCATAGTTAATTTTATTGATATACCTTCTAATTAGATAGGATAAACTCCAATTCCAATTGAGTTCCTTGAATTAAATAAGGAAATATCCTAATAGCTACAAGTGGATCCCTGGAAACCCTAGTTCCCACCTTTGAATTTATAAGTTTCCATTACATTACTCACAATTATTTCCTTATATTCCTGATTTAGTTTTAGATCTTCTTCTAGTTCTGATTCTAATTACTTTCAGAATACACACAAGAATTAGTCCCTGTGGATTTGACCTTAGTCTTACCGAGATTATTACTAGATCGTGACCCTACACTTGAGGTCGTGAACAAGTTTTCGGCGCCATTGACGGGGACTAACGGCTGTGTTTTTCTGAGATTAATTAGTATTGGAATTAGGTTAAGATTAGGGTTTAATTCTATTTTTATATTAGGTTTTTTTTAAATTATTTTTAGAAACTAACTTGTCTTTCTATTTGTAGGTTAGGAAGTTTCCTAATTTACTTTTAGAAACTAATTTACTTTTCTGTTTTACAGGATCTTAAAATAGAAACTTCTAATTTGGTAACCTCTTTCTAATTCTCTCTCTTTCTTTTTCTAAATTGCTTATTACTTTAGTTTTTTCTTTTTAGGGTTAGGTTAGATTCTGAAATTGAGGGTTGAGAGTGTAACATGCCCAAGTGGGTCCATGACAACACTTGACGTCTCTTGAGTGAAGAAGGATTGGTTAAAGGGTTATCTATCCATCATAAGATTAGACATCACTCGAGATCCTCAAAGTTAACTGAATTAATGACTACAAATCAACCGGCCAATCAACCTCCAAATCCACCTCAACCTAGGGTTAAGGAAATCTAGGATGAAAATGAGGTGCATCAAGCATCCCTGCCTCATACCTTACGAGATTATTTACAACCGGCGGGGGTGAGCACACATTCATATATAATTTTTTCAGAAAATATAGGAAACATGAATATCAAGCCGGGGGTGATCCAACTCCTTTCAAAGTTTCATGGACTTGAATCTAAAAGTCCATATTTACACATGAAAGAGTTTGACGAGATCATAGACACTTTGTATTTTCCTAATGTGTCTAAGAATACAGTCAGGCTGAAACTCTTTCCTTTCTCTTTGAAAGAGAAAGCTAAGACGTGGTTGCATTCACTATGTCCACGATCAACTGGTAGATGAAACAACATGATAAGGGAGTTCATAAAAAAAATCATATCATAAAATGAACACCCTTAGAAAGTTGGTCATGAACTTCTCCCAAAAGGAAGATGAAACATTCTTCCAATGTTGGGAGAGGTTCAAGGATCTTGTTAGTTCATGCCCACAACACGGTTTTGAAATGTTGCACATAACAAGTTTTCTCTATGATGGACTGACATCTTCCATGCACCAAACGGTCGAGACATGTATAATGGGGAATTCATGAATAAAGAGGTTGATGACGTGTAGGATTATTTTGACAAACTAGCTGAAAACACACAATCATAGGACATCTCCCCAAAGTCTAGCACCACATTTAAGCCTATTCAATCAAAGGAGAAGGGCAGAATTTATCTTCTGAAAGAGGATGATGATATAAATGCTAAAGTGGTTAATCTCACAAGAAAACTCGAGGCCCTGAAACTTAAGAAGGATAAGTCTAAGGAAACTGTTTGCGGTATTTATGCTTGTAACATTCACACAACTGAAAATTGTCCAACAATACCTGCCTTTCAAGAGCTACTGAATGAGTAATCTAATGTCGTGAATAATTACCAAAGACCTTTTAGTGGACTCACTTCAAATACCTACAATCCTAGTTAGAGAAATCATCTAAAATTCAGTTGGAGGAATGACAAACTGCTACTCCTCAAGGATTCCCTAACCAATTCCTAAATCAAGGGAAACCTCAAGAGGATCCGGTCTTAAAACATATCCAAAATCAAGAGCTTTTTAATTAGGGTATGCTCCAAGCCTTTCAAAACCTTATAAAGGCTATACAAGAACTTGAGGCAAACAAATCAATTGGGGAAAAGGGGACCCTTTCGGCTCAACTTCTTCCCAAGCCTAAGCCTCAATGTGAAATTAGTGACCTAAACTCTTCAAATCAGATGGAGCAAGCTAAATCTATCACCACTCTTAGGAGTGGGAAGACCATTGACAAAACCATTCCGGTTAGGGCTGAAAAGCCTAAGGAACCAAAAGAGGACAATAATGATAGATCTAGTACTGCTCCACAAGAATTAGAACCGGAACCTAAAAGCAAGCAGATTGCTCCATTCCCCCAACGATTGGTTGCAACAAAACCTCTATCTAACTCTCAAGATATTCTAGAGGTGCTTAAACAAGTGAAAGTCAACATTCCTCTATTGGATGTCGCTAAATAAATATCATCATATGCCAAATTTCTGAAACATTTATACACTACCAAAAGACGGTAAAATATTCAAAAGAAAATCTTTTTAACAGAAAAGTGAGTGCCATCCTAAGACAAGATGTGTTGCAAAAGTATAAAGATCCTGGTAGCCCAACCATCACTTGTGTAATTGGGAACTACCGGATTGAGCACGCACTTCTTGACTTAGGAGCGAGTGTAAATCTGATCCCTTACTCAGTTTACGAATAACTGGGTTTAGGTGAATTAAAATTCACCCGGACCACATTATAACTTGCTGACCGTTTAGTTCATGTGCCGAGAGGGATAATTGAGGATGTGTTGGTCCAAGTTGACAAATTCTACTATTCAGTAGATTTTATCGTCCTGGATACTCAACCCATCATTAATATGAGCACTCAAATTCCTGTCATTCTTGGTCGCTCATTCCTTACCACATCAAATGCAATCATTAATTGTAGGAATGGTGTCATGAACTTATCTTTCAGGAATATGACATTAGAGCTGAATATATTTTTCAATACAGGCAAACAATTAGAGGATGATGACGATTCCCACGATATTAACCTGATTGACTCTTTCGTGGAAGATAGAACTCTTCTGACTTTATCCTCTGATCCTCTAGAGATGTGTTTGGCTCACTCCCCCAATTTAGACGATGATATGATTGGGGAGATGGATGTCTTGCTTGATACTACTTCGGTACTTAAAGTTAATCGATGGAGGCCACAATTTGAGAAATTGCCCCAAACTAATGTACTGTCTCTACCATCTAGCTTCAAAGCGTTGAAGCTTGACCTAAAACCTTTGCCCTCTGATTTGAAATATGTCTATTTAGGTCAAGATGAGACATACCCGGTGGTGATTTCTTCCCACCTGGAACAAGAATAGGAGAGTATGCTTATCTCTACTCTCATTGAGCACAAAGGGGCCCTGGATGGTTGATTGCAGACCTCAAGGGAATAGACCCTTTGATTTATACTCACCGCATTCATCTTGAGGATAATGCGAAGACCTCCTGGCAACCACAACGTAGATTAAATCCTAACATGAAGGAAGTGGTTAAGGCCGAGGTACTTAAACTAATGAATGTAAGTATCACATACCCTATATCCGATAGTCAATGGGTGAGTCCAACTCAGGTGGTTCCCAAGAAGTCCGGAATCACCATCGTAGCCAATGCTGATAATGAACTCATGTCAACTAGGGTCACCACTGGTTGGAGAATGTGCATTAACTACAGGAAATTGAGTACCATCACAAGGAAGGACCACCTTCCTTTACCCTTCATTGATCAAATCTTGGAAAGGCTAGCTAGTCACTCATATTATTACTTCCTTGATGGGTATTTAGGCTACAACCTGATTGAGATAGCCCTTAAAGATCAAGAAAAGACCATATTCACATGTCCCTTTAACACCTTTGCTTACCAAACAATGTCATTCAGACTATGTAATGCCCCCGCCACTTCTCAACGATGCATGTTGAGTATTTTCTCTGACTTAATGGGGCAATATCTAAACGTCTTCATGGATGACTTCTCTGTTTTTGGTCCATCCTTCAGCGATTATTTGGAGAATCTTAAATGCGTGCTAAAGAGATGTGAGGACAAGGATTTGGTACTAAAAGGGGAGAAGTGTCATTTCATGGTTCGTAAGGGAATTGCTCTTAGACATATCATCTCGTCCAAAGGAATTGAGGTAGATAAAGCTAAAATTGATCTTATCTCTACCCTACCTCCACCCAAGAGTATATGAGACGTGCGATCCTTCTTAGGACACACCGGATTCTACAGGACATTCATAAAGGACTTTAATCACCTCTCTCGTCCTTTATGTAATCTACTTCAAAAGGATGTACCATACAAGTAGACTGATCAATGTCAAGAGGCTTTCTATAAGCTCAAGGACATGTTAACCACCGCACCTATCATGCAGCCACACGATTGGAGCATCCCTTTTGAAATTATGTGTGATGCGTCTGACTATATTATTGGGGTGATGTTAGGCCAAAGAAAAGAAAAGAAGCCCTATGGTATTCATTACGCAAGTAGAACTCTAAATCCTGCCCAAGTGAATTACTCTACTACGGAAAAGGAACTCCTGGCCATGGTATTCGCCTTGAACAAATTTAGGTCATACTTGATCGGATCCAAGATCATCTTCTACACCGATCATGCGATGCTCAAGTATCTTCTTTCTAAGAATGATGTTAAGCCCTGCTTTGTAAGATGGATCCTCTTACTCTAGGAATTTGATTTAAAAATAAAGGATAAAAAGGGAGTAGAGAATGTAGTGGTTGACCATCTTTTGAGATTTGATATTCCTGATTCCCTTGAGACGACACCTATAAACAACATATTCCCTGACGAACAATTGTTTAAACTCTCCCATTCACCTTAGTTTGCTGATATCGCGAATTATCTTGCCAAAGCTTTTAAGCCAACACATTGTACTATTCAAGATAAGAAAAAGTTCTTCGTCGAGGTACATAAGTTCTTCTAGGATGATCCATACTTGTTTAATTATTGCTTAGACCAAATTCTAAGGAGATGTGTGTCAAACAATGAACATCATAGTGTCATCTCCTTCTATCATTCTTAGGCCTATAGTGGTTATTTCCCTGCTAAAAAGACCACAGCCAAAATTTTGCAGTGCAGCTTCTATTGGTCCATTATGTTCAAGGACACTCATAAGTTTTACAAATCTTGTGAGCATTATCAGAAATTGGGAGGATTGTCCCATTGAAATATGATGCATCTAATCCCAATTCTTATCATTAAAGCATTTGATTGTTGGGACATCAATTTCATGGGGTCATTCCCCTAATCTTTTGGAAATCTATACATTTTATTAGTCGTACACTATGTCACTAAATGCGTCGAATCGATCCCGTGCTGAAACAATGACCATCGAACGGTCATTAGCTACTTAAAAGAAAATATCCTTTCCCAGTTTGGAAAGCCTCGGGCCATTATTAGTAATGGAGTTTCACATTTCTGTAATAGGCCATTTGCAAATTTAATGAAGAAATATGGCATCTCTTATAAGGTGAGCACTCCATACCACCCACAAACAAGTGAGCAAGCTGAGATTTTCAACAGGAAAATTAAACACATTTTGAAAAAGTTGGTTAACCTTGACTGAAAGGATTAGTCAATCCGATGGACCGATGCTTTGTGGGCTTACCGTACAGCCTTTAAGACTTACAGCCTTTAAGACTCCCATTAGAATGTCTTCCTTTAGACTTGTCTATGGAAAGCTTGTCACTTACCTGTGGAGTTGGAACGTAAAGCCTACTGGGCTGTTAAGAATTTGAACTTCAACTTGGACGACGTTGGCTCGCTGCACAAACTACAATTGAATGAACTCGAGGAAATTCGGAATGACACATACTAGAATTCGAGAATTTACAAGGATAGGATGAAGGTGTTTCATGACAAGAACATCCTTCAAAAATCATTCTTGACTGGTCAAAAAGTCCTTTTGTATAATTCTCGGTTACATCTTTTTCCGGAAAAACTCTGATCTCATTGGACCGGCCCTTTCACTGTTATTAATGTCTATCCTCATGGGGTTGTTGAAATAAAGAATCCAACCAATGGAATGCTTTTAAAGTAAATGGGCATCAGTTAAAGCCATTTATTGAGAAATTTGATTCAAAGGACATGTACATGCCTCTGACTGATCCTGTATACTAGGATTGATCTCTTAGTCTGATGGAGGTATAGATAGGTTTATGTTTATTACTTTCATATGATTTAGGACTAGGATAATTTGCTTTCATATTTTTTTATGCTAACCCATTTCATGTTAAGATTCGTGGGAACGCTTCAAATTTCCTTCCTCGAGTTATTATCTTTCCATCATTACTCCCTTTATTTTCGTTGCCTCATGTGCATTACATGCTTACTTCTTTTACATTGAGGACAAGCTAAAAATCCAAGAAAACCAAGTGAGGAATGAAGAGAATCAAATATTTAAAGTGAAGAAAAGGAATCCTGAAATTGTCCTGAAAACAAACATATTCCTGAAAGTGTCCTAAAGAAGCATATTCTGAACCTATGTGTCATTCTGTGAAATTACACAGAGTAAAGCCTATTTTGAGAAACTGCGTAAATTTGAGGCAATTTTTAGAGTTTTCCAACTAAGTGCGAAAGTTGAAGTTCCACAAATATAAATAGGACTCCCTAGGATGTTCCTAGGCATCTTCTAGGGTTTGTGGAGTGGCACGAAAGCGTGGAGAAGCCGTCGCCAAGAGTTTTTCTTCCCTTTCCTTAGTAGTTTTTATGCTTTTTATAAGAGTTTTTAGTTCAATCATGTTTATGGTTGGCTAAACCTCTTAGCTAGGGCTAAGAGGTGAAGCTTGTAGCATGATTGGGATGTTTTCTTTGTTTTAATTCATGTTTTATTGAACTCTCTTGGATTCTAGTTTGATTATGAAGGAATATTTTTAGCTTCTAATGATTTGTTGTGACAAATTACAATAGATCTGCGATAGATTGAGATATCTTCTTTTCCTGAATTGAGATTGTGAAATTAGAGAATCTTGTTGTTCACCATCGTCCCTTAGGCATAGTAGGATGATGGAAACCTTCCTAACATTCACAATTCTCTCATGATTAGTTGTGTGATTGGTAAATCCTATTATTTACCTTGTCTCCTGGGCATGGTTAGGCGATGGAATCTCTTCCAAACCCTGACAACTCTCATCCATTGATGATTAGATCCATGAGAAGTTCAAAGATCTGACAAATCTCTTCCTCCTTGAATCATGCAAGGTAGCATCCGGAGAACTTACAAGTGGATCCTTGGAAACCCTAGTTTCCCACCTTTAAATTTCTTAAGTTTTCATTGAATCTCTCACAATTACTCTCAAATATTCTAGATTAAGATTTTCATCTTCTTATAGTTCTAATTCTAGTTGCTTTCAGAAGACACACAAGTTCAATCCTTGTGAATTCGACCTCGGTCTTACAGAGATTATTACTACATCGCGACCCTACACTTGGGGTTGTGAACAAATTTTTGACGTCGTTGCCGGGGGTTAGCGGTTACGTTTTCTGGATTTGATTAGTTTTGGAAATAGATTAAGATAAGATAAGATTAGATAAGATAAGATTAGATTAGATAAGATAAGATAGGATAAGATTAGATAAGATCAGATAAGATAGGATAGGATAAGATAAGATAAGATAGGATAGGATAAGATAAGATAAGATATGATAAGATAAGATATGATAGGATAAAATAAGATTAGATAGGATAGGATAAGATAAGATAAGATAAAGGTTATTTCTAATTTATTTTTAGAAACTAACTTTTCTTTCTATTCTAGATTTAGAAACTTTCCTATTTATTTTTAGAAACTTTCATTTTTCATTTTTAGAAACAAGGTTACTTTTTTTAGAAATTTTCCTTTTTAGTTTTAGACACTAACTCATCTTTCTATTTTTATTTTTAAAAACTTTCTTATTTTCTTTTTTTAGAAACTAATTCACTTTCCTTTTTCTTTTGCAGGATACTAACATAGAAACTTCTAATTTGGTAACTTCTTTCTAATTCTCTCTCTTTCTGTAAGGCCTGTATCCTAGCCCGTACCATTCTGTAGACTTTCACGATCCTCCCTATCAAATTTCGGTGACCCACGACTTATAATAAGCATTTACGCACGACCCCCAGTCGCATCCTATAGATCTGAGTCGACTTGACCCGAAACTTGTACCCTAGCAACCACACCGTCGCCACGGTTCCAACGCCGTGTCTTGAGCACTGATGCGATACCCAGGCCAGAAGTTCTCTTGAGGAAACGCCGCGTGTTATGAATCTCGAGAGAATCTCTATAATCAATCCCATCAATCAAGTCAAGTATAACCCATCACTCACCCATACCTCTCTCTTCACTAAGTCAACAACACCCATACCTAGCCATTCCCTTCTTACTAAAAAGTTAAGGCAACCCATGCTTCCCATGACATATCCCTTACCCACCTCTCCTCTATCTCTCATTCCTCACTCCATTCCAAGCAACTCCTAAGGAGAGGACATCCAAGCTTCCCATGGAGAAGCTATGGTGTGGCCCACTTCCTACCCCAAGATCTCCCATCTCCACCCTTCAATCCTCATCTTCCACCATCAAAGAAGAAGCCAAGGAGTTTAGCTTACCATGGATCCGAGAAGAAGAGTAAATGATGGGTGATTTTAGGATTTCCACCTTGAGTTGCTGATTTAAGGGCCCACATATCATTGGGACCCATCTTGATGTATATATTGTATGGCTAGGGAGCTCATAGTGGCGGACCTCCCTCCACCACACGATTTGATCTCTCTCTCTCTCTCTCTCTCTCTCTCTCTCTCTCTCTCTCTCTCTCTCTCTCTCTCTCTCTCTCTCTCTCTCTCTCTCTCTCTCTCTTCTGTTTGCGGCCCACCATGATGTATGAATTTTATCTATGTCGTCCACGAGATGGCCCACCCTGCTGGACTGCCCAGCAGATGGGCTTGCGCCTGTCCATCTAAACAGGCCCAGATGTAGGGAAAACATAAATATTAGCTTTATTCAAAGCTATGGTGGGCCACTACGTGGACCCACCTTGATGTTTATGCCATCCTCACCGTCGACGGTGGGACCCACCTAATGGATGTGTTTTACATCCATGCCGTCCATCCAGCGTTCCTGGAAGCTGAACACTGTAGTTTTCAAAAAAAATATAATATATAAAATATATATATATATAATATCATATGGTGGGCCCATGTGGGACCCACTTTGTATGGCAACTAATTGGTTGGAGTATCTCACACCAGCTAATAGCTGATGTACGATGCCAGCAAGTTTTGTGGCCCACCCGCACATGTTGTACGTGTGGGATGGGACCCACCTTGATGTATATGTTCTATATTTACACCGTCCATCTGGACAGTGCAGGTGTGGAGCACACCATGATGTATCTACTATCCAAGCCGTCCGTCCCCTTGGGTTAGGCGTGGGACCCACCCCACATGTGCTGCACATGTGGGGGTGGGGCCCACCTTGTTTGTATACATTATATATCCAGTCGTTCGTCTAGATGGTAAGGTCCACCTTGATCGTATGTATTCCTTAGCCACACCATCTGTCCATTTCCTAGACATGGGCCCACCATGCTACGCGTATTTCAACTGTGGTGTCTGTTCATTTTCTAGATGCAGACCCCACCATAACATATGTTTTCTATCTGTGCCATCCAGCGGCAGCAGGGTCTACCTGATATGTTTCATCCATGCGGTCCAGTGGCAACAGGCCCATTGTGATGTATATGTGGCCCGTATTTAAGGCCCAATGTGATGTATATGAGGCCCATATTTGAGGCCCAATGTGATGTATATGCAGCCCATATTTGAGGCCCATCTGATGTATATACAGCCCGTATTTGAGACCCATCGCAATGTATACACGGCCCATGTAATGAGGCCCATTGTGATGTATATGTGGCCCATATATGAGGCCCAAGTGATGTATATGTGGCCCATATTGTAAGACCCATATTCTAGTCCGTACTGTTCCGCCGACTCCCGCGATCCTTCTCATCGAATTTCGGCAACCTGCGACTTATAATCGACATTTATGCACGACCCTAAGTCGTATTTTATACATTTGAGTCAGCCTAATCTGAGACTTGTACCATTGCGACCGCACCGTCCCCACGGTTCTAACGCCGTGACTCTCATACCGATCCGATACCCAGGTCAGAAGATGTGAGCCGGTGTTTATTTCGAGAAAACACCGCGTTTTTACAATCCCAAGAGAATTTCTATAACATGTCCCATCAATCAATCACTTCATGTCAAGTACACATCACCTTTCACCCCATCTCTAAGTAACCACCAAGTCAACTCTTTCTCACCCTCTCTCTTACACAACCATACATGTCAAGTACACATCACACATCACTCACCCTTTCACCCATCACACCCATCCCTCACTTCTCTTACAACCCCCTCTCTCTCTCTCATTTCCCAACATAATTCCAAGCAATGAAAAAAACCCACGTCCAACCTTTCCTAAGAGAGAAAAGTGAGTTTATGTATGGCCCACTTTCCCATCCCAAAATCCTTCATCTTAACCCTTAATTTCTCATCATTCTCCATTAAAGTGAAGCACAAGGAGATCGACATTTCATTAGACCAATAAGATTGAACGGTGGGTGCTTCTATAGGCTAGTTTCCATATTTTTATGATGGGCCAAGTGAGGCCTACCGATCAATGGTATGGATCTCACTTTGGACCCTAAGATGTGGCCAATGGCCCAGCTTGATTATCATGGTCATTCCATGATGGGGCCATTCTCCATGGACCTCCATCATGATATTTACTTTCTAAGTTTGAAAAAAGGGTCATCTAGACCTTCCATTTCAGTAGAGAAAGGATCTCCACCATTGATTTTGATCAGTGGGCCCATATGGAATGGGACCCACTTGATGTATGTTATAGATCATGCAAGGGAGGGCCCATAGTGTCGGGGTCCCTCCATCATCACACGTCCCTCTTCTCTCTCTCTCCCTCTCTCTTTCATTTTTTTTAGTGTTGTATGTGATGATGATGTTGTTTCGTGACTTGGTTATGCTTGTGGTTATGCTCCATTACAAAAAAAAAATCATACTGAAAATCCTCCTTGTAGGATCCCAGGATCGAAATCTGGCGTATGGGCGCTGGGAGCCGAGAATGGGGTACTACGGAGGCTGTCGACACCGAATTCGGCAATTGGGAATTTTGTGAGTCCATTCTCCGAGTTTGAGGCGTGACACATATGATGAGGCCCGATGTGTTATATATGAAGCCCAAGTGATGAGGTCCATTATGATGCAATTGAGGGCCAGGTGATGGGGCCCATTGTGATGTATATTAAGCCCGTGTGAGCAGCCCATTGTGATGTATATTAGGCCCATGTGAGCTGGCCATTGTGATGTATATTAGGCCTGTGTGAGCGGCCCATTGTAATGTATATTAGGCCCGTGTGAGTAGCCCATTGTGATGTATATTAGGCCCATGTGAGCGGCCCATTATGATGTATATTAGGCCCATGTGAGCGGCTCATTGTGATGTATATTAGGCTCGTGTGAGCGACCCATTGTGATGTGTATTAAGCCCGTGTGAGAGGCCCATTGTGATGCATATGAGGCCCATTGTGATGTGTATTAAGTCCATGAGATGTGGCCCATTGTGATGTATATGCAGCCCATGCGATGCGGCCCACTTGATGTATATAAGGCCCATGTAATGTGGCCCATTGGGATATGTGGGGCCCATTATGTTGTATGTGAGGCCCTTATGAGAGGTCCTGGGCCCCACTATATGTTTGGCCCTATGAGAGCCACTCCTTGGGAGCGATGTTGGTTAAATGTCCACATTGATGGACAATTATGGTTAAATGCCCACATTTTGACCTTCCCTTAGGCCTCATTAGGCCCATTCTTAATATGTGTAGGCCGTCTAGGCTCATCCTTACTATAAGGACATCATCATCATATAATATGCTTAGTATGGCTCCATGATCCATGCTTGATATGAGGAGTGTTCGATCATAGCACATGTCATTGGCTGAATTATTATGGGACTCCCTGAGAGACGGAGTTGCCCCACATGATCGTGTGGCACGCGCAGGTTTTACGCATGATTGGATGGTATGACTCATGTATCTCGCAATTTGTGATATGACCACCATATTCCCTAGCGACATTAGGGCTGTGGCCTCCACAGACATGTAGTGGATGGCCAAATGGGATACTAAAAATGTTTAGTTCGAGCATCTGAGCACGTTGGATGTCCGTAGGTGAAAGTCCCTAAACCTCCGTAGCCAGGAGACACTCCAATGTTTAGACCGAGTGGATATACATGAGCGCCCGAGTGTCGAATACCAGTAGGCCGCATCTCCCACTATGTCGTGGTCGGTTGGAAGGGGGTGTGGCCTTATCTGCCCTAGTGAGGGGGCTTTAAGCTACACTGAATTTGACCAGCTCCCAAATGGGTCCGCTAACAATGAGCCAGGTAGGCATTGGTATACTGTTGTCAGGCGGGTAGTGAGGTCTTTTTCACTTACATGTTTATGCAGTTAGGGAGGCGATAGCCAGTGTGGAGTGTACCAGACCCTAGCGATGATACCAGAGATGTACGTTATTGATATGTGGACTTACTGAGCAGGAGTTGCATACTCAGCATTATACTCATTCATTCATTTATTCACTAACCACTCGGGCTGGTGTGCGCAACTAATTGTTATGTGTACCTTCGAATGGCCAGGATTTTAGTTGGGGTGCACGACCAACTTGAGATCAGGAGTTTACCACATTGAGTCTATCTATCTAAATTTAGGTATGGGACTGGTTTGGATAGAAGTCCCTTGTGATGGACCCCATAGCTTGCAGCACTACGTACTATCATCCCAACTTCACACTCTAGCTTGGTCATTTCATTCGCACTGCATATGCATTGCATCCTCAGTATATAATATTTGGCTTACTATGTCTCCGTAATACATAGTTGTTCTATATTTCTTCCTCAGTATATGATATTGGCTTATTATGTTTTTACATTGCATAGCCTGGATAAGGCTGATGGTATTTATGGACTTACCAGTATGTTTCCGCATTGCTCTGATATTGCATACTTGGTACTTACCTTGCGCACACACTTACACCACCCTCTAAGCTTTCTATAAGCTTATGCACGATAGATGTATGTAGGTGGCGTTAAGTCATAGTAGCGTTGAGCTTGGAGAGTGCAGCTGTCTTCTAGAGCTTTGATTATTGATATATATGTATTTCCCTTTTAGCACTGTATTCAACTGTTTATATTAGTGGATATGTGATGATGATGTTGCCTTTATGATTTGGGTAAACTTGTGGTTATGCTTCTTACGATATAAATGTACATTGAAAAATCCTCCTTATAGGATCCTAGGATCGGAATCTGCCATATGGGCGCTGGAAGCCAAGAATGGGGTACTACGAAGGCTGTCAACACCGGATTCGGCGATCAGGAATTCCGTGAGCTCGATTTCTGAGTTTGGGGCATGACACTTTCTATTTCTTGATTTCTATTTTCCTTTTTCTTTTTAGGTTTAGGTTAGAATCTGAAATTGAGGGCTGTGAGTGTTTCATGCCCAAGTGGGTCCGTGACAACACTCTACGTCTCTTGAGTGAAGGAGGATTAGTTGCGGGGTTATCTAGCCATCGTAGAATTAGACACCACTTGAGATCCTCAAATTTAATTGAGGTTATGGCTACAAATCAACCAGGAAGACAACCTCAACCTCGAGTTGAGGAAGTCCAGGATGAGAATGAGGTGTATGAAGCACCCCCACCTCGTACTTTGTGAGACTATTTACAACCGGCGGGGGTGAGCACACCCTCATGCATGGTTTTTCCAGAAAATACAGGACATATGAATATTAAGCCAGGGGTGATCCAACTCCTTCCAAAATTTCTTGGACTTGAATCTGAAAGTCCATATCTGCACTTGAAAGAGTTTAACGAGATTATAACCACTTTATATTCTCCTAACGTGTCTGAGGATACAGTCAGATTGAAACTCTCTATCTTTTCTTTGAAAGAGAAAGCTAAGATATGGTTGCATTCACTACATCCCCGATCTATTGGCACATTGAATGACATGATGAGGGAGTTCATAAAGAAAAATTTTTCACATCATAAAACGAACACCCTTAGGAAGTCAATCATAAACTTCGCCTAAAAGGAGGATGAAACATTCTTTCAATGTTGGGAGTGGTTCAAAGATCTTGTCAATTCATGCCCACAATACGGTTTTAAAACGTGGCGCATTACACACTTTTTCTATGATTATCTGACATCTTCTATACACCAATTGGTCTAGACAATGTGCAATGGGGAATTCATGAATAAAAATGTCGATGATGTGTGGAACTACTTGGACAGACTTGCTAAAAATGCACAATCATGGGACACCTACCCATTAAATACCACTTCTAGGCCCACTCAATCAAAGGAAAGGGGCAGATTATACCTTCTGAAAGAGGATAATGATATCAATGCTAAAGTGGCTAATCTCAGAAGGAAATTCGGGGCCATGGAACTAAAGAAGGATAAGGTTAAGGAAACTGTTTGTAGTATTTGTGATTACAACGTTCACACAACTGAAAATTGTCCAACAATACCTTCCTTTTGAGATGTGTTGAATGAGGAATCTAATGTCATGAACAATTACCAAAAACCTTTCAATGGACCTACCTCCAATACATATAATCCTAGTTGGAGAAATCATCCAAACTTCAATTGGAAGAATGGACAAACTGTTACCCCTCAAGTTTTCTTCAATCAAATTCCAAATCAACGGAAACCTCAAGAATAACCAATTCAAAATTTCACACAAACTCAGGAGCTTATTCAAGCAATACGAGAACTTATAAAATTTATGCAAAAGATGGATTCACGTGTTACGGTTATAGAAAGGGGATGTTTCTTGCTCAACCTCTCCTCAATCCTAAACCGCAATATGAGATAAGTGATCCAAGATCTTCAAATTAGATGGAGCAAGCTAAATCTATCACCACTCTTAGGAGTGGGAAGACCATTGACAAAACCATTCCAGTTAGGGCTGAAAAGCCTAATGACCCAGAAGAGAACAACGATAATAGACCTAGCACTGCTCCACAAAAATTGGAACCGGAACTTCAAGGCAAGCCGATTGCCTCATTCCCCCAATGGTTAATTGCACCAAAATCTCTCTCTAACTCTCAGGACATTCTAGAGGTGTTGAAACAAGTGAAGGTCAATATTCATTTACTGGATGCGGTTAAACAAATAGCTTCATATGCCAAATTTCTGAAAGACTCGTGTATGACCAAAAGACGGTAAAATATTCAAAAGAAAATCTTTTTAACTGAAAAAGTGAGTGTCATCCTAAAGCAAGATATGCCACAGAAATACAAAGATCTCGATAGCCTAACCATACCTTGTGTAAATGGAAACTACCAAATTGAGCACGCACTTCTTGACTTAGGAGTGAACGTAAATCTGATTCCTTACTCGGTACACAAACAGTTAGGTTTGGGTGAATTGAAACTCACCCTAACCACTTTACAACTTGTCGATCGCTCAGTTCGTGTACCGAGAGGGGTAATTGAGGATGTGTTGGTCCAGGTTGACAGATTCTACTACCCAGTAGATTTTATCATCCTGGATACACAACCCATCAGTAACATGGGCACTCAAATTCCCGTGATTCTTGGTCGCCCATTCCTCGCCACTTCAAACGTAATCATGAATTGCAAGAATGGAGTCATGAGTATGTCTTTCGGGAATATGACATTGGAGTTTAATATCTTTTTCAACACAGGCAAATAGTTAGAGGATGATGACGATTTCCACGACATTCACATGATTGACTCTTTTGTGGAAGATAGAACACTTTTGACCTTATCATCTAACTCTCTAGAGACGTGCTTGACCCACTCCCATGATTTTGATGATGACTTGATTAGGGAGACGGGGGCTATGCTTGATACCATGCCGGTACTTGAAGTTAACCGGTGGAGGCCACAATTCAAGAAATTGTCCCAAACTGATGTAGTGCCTCTACCGTCTAACCTCAAGGCACCCAAGCTTGACCTAAAACCTTTGCCCTCTGATTTAAAATATGTCTATTTAGATCAAGATGAGACATACCCAGTAGTGATTTCTTCCCACCTTGAGCAAGAACAGGGGAGTATGCTCATCTATACTCTCATTGAGCACAAAAGATCCCTTAGATGGTCGATTGCAGACCTCAAGGGAATTGACCCTTTGAATTGTACTCACCGCATTCATCTAGAGGATAATGCAAAAACCTCACGACAACCACAACGAAGACTAAATCCAAACATAAAGGAAGTGGTTAAGGCCAAGGTTCTTAAACTATTGGATGTGGGTGTTATATATCTTATATCCGATAGTCAATGGGTGAGTTCAACTCAGGTGGTTCCTAAGAAGTCTGTAATCACCATTGTAGTCAATGCCAACAATGAACTCGTGCTAACTAGAGTTACTACTTGTTGGGGAATGTGCATTGACTACAGGAAGTTGAATACCGTCACGAGGAAGGACCACTTTCCTTTGCCCTTCATTAATCAAATTTTGGAAAGGCTAGTTGGTCATTCCTATTAATGTTTCCTTGACAAATATTCGGGCTACAATCAGATTGAGATAGCCCTTGAAGATCAAGAAAAGACCACGTTCACATGTCCTTTTGGCACATTTGCTTACCGAAGGATGCCATTTGGACTGTGTAATGCTCCCGCCACCTTTCAGTGATGTATGATAAGTATTTTTTCTGATATGGTGGGACAATTTTAAAGGTCTTCATGGACAATTTCTCGATTTTTAGTCCATCCTTCAGTCAATGCTTGAAAATTTTGAAAAATGTGTTGAAGTAATGTGAGGAAAAGAACTTGGTACTGAATTGGGAGAAGTGTCACTTTATGGTTTGTAAGGGAATTGTCCTTGGACACATTATCTCATCCAAGGGAATTGAGGTAGATAAGGAAAAAATTGATCTTATCTCTTACCTACCTCCACTTAAGAACATACGAGATGTGCGATCATTTATAGGACACTCCGGGTTTTACAAAAGATTCGTAAAGGACTTTAGTCACCTCTCTCATCCCTGTGTAATCTACTTCAAAAGGATGCACCATACGAGTGGAGTGAGCAATGTCAGAAAGCTTTTACTAAGCTCAAAGGCATGTTAACCATTGCACCTATCATGCAGCCACTCGACTAGAGCCTTCCTTTTAAACTTATGTGCAATGCGTCTGACTATGCTCTTAGGGCGGTTTTAGGCCAGAGAAAATAAAAAAAGCTATACGTTATCCATTACGCAGGTAGAACTCTAAATCCTGCCCAAGTTAACTACTCGACTATGGAAAAGGAACTCTTAGTCGTAGTATTCACTTTGGACAAATTTAGGTCCTACTTGATCGGATCCAAGATCGTCATTTATACAGATCATGCGACGCTCACGTATCTTCTTTCTAAGAATGATGCTAAGCCCGCCTAATTAGATGGATCCTCCTACTCCAAGAATTTGATTTGAAAATAAAAAATAAAAAGGGAGTAGAGAACGTAGTGGCTGACCATCTTTCTCACCTTGATCTCTCCGATTCTCTTGAGACGACACATATAAATGACATGTTCCCTAAAGAACAATTGTTCAAAGTCTCTCATTCACCTTGGTTTGCTGATATTGTAAATTATCTTGCCACAGATTTCACACTGACACATTGGACTGTGCAAGACAAGAAAAAATTCTTCGCCGAGGTTTGTAAGTTCTTTTAGGATGATCCATATTTGTTTAAATATTGTCCAAACCAAATCTTAAGGAGATGTGTGCTAGACAATGAACACCAAAGTGTCATCTCCTTCTGTCACTCTCAGGCTTGTGGTAGTCACTTTTCTGCTAAAAAGACCACGGCCAAGATTCTACAGTGTGGCTTTTATTTGCCCATTATGTTCAGGGACACTCATGAGTTTTGCAATGCTTGTGAGCATTGTCAAAATTTTGGAACATTATCCGTTCGAAATATGATGCCTCTGAACCCCATTCTGATCATTAAAGCATTTGATTGCTGGGGCATCGATTTCATGGGACCATTCTCCCAATCCTTTGAAAATTTATACATTCTGCTAACAGTAGACTATGTCACTAAATGGATCGAAGCGATTCCATGTCGGAACAATGACCATTAAATGGTCATTACTTTTTAAAAGAGAACATCCTTTCTCGGTTTGATATGCCTCGAATTATCATTAGTGATGGGGGCTCACATTTTTGTAATAGGCCATTCGCGAACTTAATGAAGAAATATGGAATCTCTGACAAGGTGAGCACTCCATACCACCTACAAACAAGTGGGCAAGCTAAGATTTTCAATAGGAAAATTAAACACATCTTAAAAAAGATGGTTAACCCTGACCATAAGGATTGGTCAATCCGATTGACCGATGTCTTATGGGCTTACCGTACCGCATTTAAGACCCCTATTAGAATGTCTCCCTTTATACTTGTCTATGGGAAGGCTTGCCACTTGCCTGTGGAGTTGGAACATAAAACCTATTGGGTAATCAAAATTTTGAATTTCAATCTGGACAACACTGGCTCGCTATACAAACTTTAATTGAATGAACTCTAGGAAATCCGAAATGATGCGTACAAGAACTCAAGAATTTACAAGGACAGGATGAAGGTGATTCATAACCAATACATTCTTCGAAAATCATTCACACCAGGTCAGAAATTCCTCTTGTATAATTCTTAATTACATCTCTTTTCGGGCAAACTCCGATCTCGTTGGACCGATCCTTTCATTGTTACTAATGTCTATCCTCATAGGGCCGTCGAGATACAAGATCCGAACAATGGCAAAGAATTCAAAGTAAATGGACATCGATTAAAGCCATTTGTTGAGAAATTTGATTCAGAGGACATGTTCATACCTCTGATTGATCCTGTTTACCAGAATTGACTTCTAGTTTGACGGATGTGTAGTTAGGTTTACTGCTTTCATAGGACTAGGGTAGTTTGTTTCTGCTGCTTAGGATAGTTTGCTTTCTACTATTTAGGATAGTTTATTTTCTGTTGGTTTAATTCTTGTGCTAACCCACCTTCAAGCTGAGATCCTTTGGAAAAAGCTTCAAAATTCCTTCATCCGATACTATCTTTCTATCACTTCGCCTTTAATTACGTTGTCTCTTTTCTAAATCATGCTTATTTCTTTTACATTGAGGACAATGTAGATTTTAGGTTCGGGGTGGAAGATTAGGTAAACTAATCAGTGTTTTCTCAGTTTTGAGCAAAATTTGCAAATTTTTAAAAAAAATTTCAATGTTTATCTATTTGGAAAGCAATAAGTTGTGTTTTTAAGAATGTTTTGAGTATGATGATAAGATAGAAATTAAATTTTGAATTACTGAAGTCTAGTCATCTAAGTAATTTATCACCAAAGTTCTTGTGCTCAATTGATTAACAGGAAGTTTGAATATCATGTTAATCTAAATCATAAGACACATTCAAATTGTTTTCTATGAATAATGCTAGAATTTCTAATTGTTAGTATGTGAATCATTGATAGATGGTGAGAATCAAGTCTGGAGAATTTTATCCACCTTAAAAGATGAAAAGAACCAGTTAAAAAATAGGAGATCGATAAAAAGCGTCATGTATGGTGAAAAGATTACAAAAGAGTTCGAGAAAGAATTTTAAAAAAAATCTGAAAGAAAAAAGAAAAGGTTGAAAAGACTGAATGAATATAAATGACCATTGATATAAAATCGAAAACTGGAAAAAGAAGGAAAAGGGGATAAGTTCAGAATCAGTGTTCGAGTTTTCAACCAATCTTAAAGTGATGAGTAGGGCTAACATGATGTAATGATAGTATCCTTATAGAAAGTAAATTGATCTTCACTGCGCACATTGAAAAACTTGATATGTGAACTATGCTCTGACTTAATGAATAAAGAACTTATTTGATTGATTGCTTATGTGATTCGACTCTAGGTTTTCAAAATCTCACTTTCTCATCATTGAGTCTACTCATTCATACTTGATTACACAAAAGATTGTTTTCTAAAAAAGGTTTAAACATTACACATTAAAGTTCATTTTTTGCATACTTTGTTCGGGACTAGCAAAATGATGGTTGCGGATTGTGTCGAGGGTCAAATATTGCATATTATCCCCCATTTATATCTTGGTTTTATTAACATAATAATGCTTAATATTTTATTTTACTCATATTTATGTTGCAAGGCGA
This sequence comes from Magnolia changhungtana, assembly GCA_030180095.1. Classification (NCBI taxonomy): domain Eukaryota; kingdom Viridiplantae; phylum Streptophyta; class Magnoliopsida; order Magnoliales; family Magnoliaceae; genus Magnolia; species Magnolia changhungtana. The sequence continues at coordinate 2,365,393 of JASAUF010000638.1, forward strand.
ATTTAAGAGCTTGGATTGAAAATAGTGTTAAAAGCATGGATTTAATGCTCAAGAATCACCAAGGTAAGGGATAGATCTTAGAAGGCCAAGATTGAAGAATTCACATGCTAAAGATCCAAGAAAATCAAGTGAGGAATGAAGAGAATCAAATATTTGAAGTGAAGAAAAGGAATCCTGAAATTGTCCCAAAAATAAACATATTCCTGAAAGTGTCTTGAAGAAGCATATTCTGAAACTCCAGGTCATTCTGTGAAATTGCACAGAGTGAAGCTTATTTTGGAAAACTGCATAAATTTGAGGCGATTTTTAAAGTTTTCCAACTAGGTGCGAAAGTTAGAGTTCCACAACTATAAATAGGACTCCCTAGGATGTTCCTAGGCATCTTATAGGGTTTGTGGAGTGGAGCAAAAGCATGGAGAAGCCGTCACCAAGAGTTTTTCTTGCCTTAGTAGTTTTATACTTTTCTTAAGAGTTTTTTGTTCAATCATGTCTATGGTTGGCTAAACCTCTTAGCTAGGGCTAAGAGGTGAAGCTTGTAGCATGATTGGGATGTTTTCTTTATTTTGACTCATGTTTTATTGAACTCGCTTGTATTCTAGTTTGATTATGAAAGAATATTTTTAGTTTTAATGGTTTGTTGTGATAAATTACACTAGATCTGCGATCGCTTGAGATATCTTCTTTTCCTGAATTGAGATTTTGAAATTAGGGCATCCTATTGTTCATCATCATCCCTTGGGCATGGTAGGATGATGGAATCCTTCCTAACATTCACAATTCTCTTATGATTGGTTGTGTGATTGGTAAATCCTACTGTTTGCCTTATCTCTTGGGAATGGTTAGGTGATGAAATCTCTTCCAAATCCTCACAACTCTCATCGATTGATGATTAGATGTATGAGAAGTTCAGAGATCTGAGAAATCTCTTCATCCTTAAATCATGCAAGGTTACATCCTGAGAACCTACAAGTGGATCATTGGAAACCCTAGTTTCCCACCTTTAAATTTCTTAAGTTTTCATTGAATCTCTCACAATTACTCTCAAATATTCCAGATTTAGATTTTCATCTTCCTCTAGTTCTAGTTCTAATTGCTTTCAGAAGACACACAAGTTCAGTGCCTGTGGATTCGACCTCAGTCTTACCGAGATCAGAAAAATTACGTAGAATGTAAAGGCTGGACATCTAGAATTCAACTTGTGTTCGATGACATCGAAGGTTTTTTGATGTCATCGAACGCGTTACACGGAGTTACGCAGACTACATAAATTGAGGCGGTTTTGCGATCTTATGCCAATTAGGCATAAATATGGGTTTCCTACGGACTTTTGAGGATATCTAGGGTTTGGAGAAGTAGAGAAAAGGGGTGAAGCCATCTCCAAAGAGTTCTTCTTCCCTTCTTCTTAGTTTTTAATGCTTTCTTCTAGGGTTTTGAATCCAATCATGTCTATAGATGGTTAAATCCCTTAGCTAGGGCCATGGGGTGAAGCTTGTAGCGTGATTGGGATGCTTTTCTTATTTGATTCTTGTTATTGTTGAACTTCTTTGATTCTAATTTGATATTTAAGGAATACTTTTAGTTTTTAATGGTTTGTTGTGACTCAAATTACAATAGATCTGTAATAGCTTTGAGTACCTTTTTTTCCTGATTTGAGATTGTGAAGTCAGAAATCCTGTTGTTCACCATCATACCTTGGGTATAGTTGAGTGATGGAATCCCTTCTAACCTTCACAATTCTCCCATGTTTGGTTATGGGATTGGTATAGCATGTTGTTTGCCATCGTCTCCTGGGCATGGCTAGATGATGGAATCACTTCCAATCCTCACAACTATCATCCGTCGAGAATTAGGTCAATGAAAGTTCAAATTTGATTTTATTGATATATCTTCCAATTGGATAGGATAAGACTCCAATTCCAATTGAGTTCCTTGAATCAAATAAGGAAAGATCCTAATAACTACAAGTGGATCCCCGAAAACCCTAGTTCCCACATTTGAATTTATAAGTTTACATTACATTACTCATAATTTGTCACGCCCCAAACTCAAAAAATAGGCTCATAAAATTCTCAATCGCCGAATCCGGTCCCGACAGCCTCCGTAGTACCCCATTCTCAGCTCCCAACGCCCATACGCCAGATTCCGATTCTGGGATCCTACAAGGAGGATTTTCAGTATGAATTTTTTTTGTAATGGAGCATAACCACAAGCATAACCAAGTCACAAAACAACATCACCACATATCCATTATATCAAAAACTTGAAGTACAATGCAGGAAGGGAAATACAATATGAAGATATCAAAGAAAATTTCAAAAGCTCCACTACATACTCCTCCCTCAGATCAGCTGCATCTTAACATCACCAACACGCATCTATCGTGCATAAGCTTACAAAAGCTTAGAGGGTGGTGTAAGTGTGTGCAAAAGATAAGTGTCAAGTATACCATAAAGTCCATAAATCATACATCATCGGAATAAGAGAAAATACTGACAAGATCATGAATCATACAATATCAGAGTAAGCGGAAATATACTAGTAAGTCCATGAGTGTTATCAGCCATAACAAGGCTATGCGATGCGAAACATAATAAGACAATAACAGATGATGATGATGCAATGCAATATGCAAATCCTAACGAGCCACGAATACCATCAACCTCATCTAAGTCATATAAGTGCAAAAACATAGTAACCCAAAATGTTAAGTACTGCGAATGCAATGTAATATGTGGTGCGAATGAAGTGACCATGCAGGAACGTGAAGTCAGGATGATAGTACATAGTATCACAGGCTACGGGGCCCACCACAAGGGACTTCTATCCAAACCAGTCCCATACCTAAATTTGGATAGTCCGACTCAATGTGGTAAACTCCTGATCTCAGGTTAGTCGCGCGCCCAACCAAAATCCTAGCCAAGCGAAGGTATACGTGACAAATAGTTATGCACCACCAGCCCGAGTGGATAGTGAATGAATGAATGAATGGATATGCAATTCCTGCTCAACAAGTCCACATATCAGTGCGGTTGCTCTCTGAAGAAATCACCAGGGTCTATTACACTCCACACCGACTGCCTTCTCCCTAGCTGCATAGCCCAGTGAGTGGAAGAGACCTCACTATCCACCTAGCCAGCAGTCTGCCAATATCTACTCAGCTCATCGATAGTGGACCCATTTACGAGCTGGTCATACTCAGCCTAGCTTATAGCCCCCTCACTCGGGCGGATAAGGCCACACCCCCTTCCAATCGACCATGACACAGTGACGACCTCATGGTATAGGCACCGACGCTCATATTCCACTCGGTCTAGACATTAAAGCATCTCCTAGTACTAAGGAGGTTCTGGGATTTTCACCCAAGGACATCCTACTTGCCCACAGTGCTAGAACCAAGTATTTTCGGTGTCCCATCTGGCCATCCATGATGTGTCTGTGGAGGCCATGGCCCTGATGTCGCTAGGGCGTACAATGATAAAGTCACATATATGCGATATGCATGAGTAACACTATTCAGTCATGTAGCAATCCTGCGCGTACAGCGCGATAATGTGGGCACTCCGTCTCATAAGGAGTCCCGTAAGTTATCTGTCCAATGACATATGCTATGATCAAACATTCCTCATATTAGGCATACATATAATGCGTATGGGCATGAATCATGGAGTTATACTAAGCATTTTATGAACTATCTTCACAACGAAGATGGGCCTAGACGGCCTACGCACAACAAGTATGGGCCTATCAATGGGCCCTAGGGAGAAGTACAATGTGGATATTTAACCAACATTATCCTTACAATGTGGACGTCAAACCAACGTTGCTCCCAAGGCATGGCCCGCCATAAAGGTCAACACATAAACCACGATAGAATCACATTACAATGAGCCTCAACCCATGGGCCCTATACACATCACAGTGGGTCTCAACCTATAGGCCTTTATACATCACAATGGGTCTCAACCCATGGGCCCTAATACATCACAATGGGCCTCAAACCATGGGCCTTAGAATACATCAAAATGGGCCTAATCACATGGTCCTCATATATGTCAAGGTGGCCTCAACAATGGGCCTCATACACATGACGGTGGGCCTCAATAACGGGCCCTCGTACACATCATGGTGGGCCTTAATAACAGGCCCTCATGCATATCAAGGTGGGCCTCAACAACGGGCCTCATACACATCAAGGTGGGCCTCATAGATGGGCCACAAATACATCAATATGGCCTCATGGACAGGCCATAAACACATCAAAGATGGGCCTCATAAGGCAGCCCATGATTGGGGCAAAAATAGATGGATAGTGGGTCCAACACATGCATCATGTTGGGCTTGCCTAAGGCGCCCATGATTGGGGCATATAAGTAGGGTGGGCCTCTCAAGATAATGGGACCCACGACCCTAATAAAATGAATGAACATGTGGGTATAATACACACATCTGGTGGGGCCTAGGACTTAAAAATCAAGTCAATCCATGACTTGTGTGGGCCACACCAGGTACACAGTTAAGAGGTTTAACCTCCATTAAAACATTCACAAGCATTAGTTGGGCCCACTAAGCTGTGGTTCACAAATCCAACCCATTCATAAGTTAACATATTGATAGATGAAGTGACAACAATTATCAGCTTACTGGAAACTACTGTGGCGCTTAAAAGTTTTGAATGGTGGATGTCATGTCCACATAGATGGTGGGGTCCACTTGAACCTTAGATGTGACTCATTCTTAGTCTCAAGCCCTTAAATGAGCTTTCAAAATGGTTGGAGGGTTGGGATGCAACACATGCATCATGGTGAGCCCCACTGTCCAGGGGTGGACGGTGTGGATAAAACACATAAATCATGGTGGTCTCCACCGTCCACGGCTGTGGACGGTGAGAATAACACATACATCTCTGTAGGCTACACCGTCCACAGCAGTGGATGGTGTCAATAATACACATACATCATGGTGGTTCCACGTGGGGCCCATCGTAATGTTTATTTGCAATCCGACCTGTTAATAAGGTCACACGGGCCTAGATGAAAAGGAGAAACAAATTTTATATTAATCCAAAACTCCTGTGATACCCAAAAAGGGTTCAAAGGCAGTCGTTCAATCACCATTGTTACCTATGATGTGGGCCACCTGAGCCATTTATACGGCTGATTTTTGGAGGGGGGCCCACTGCCCTAAGGGGCCACATAATGAACGGCGTGGGTATTCAACACACATCACAGTGGGGCCCACAGCCATGGCCGTGGGACCGTCGCCCACATGTCAGGTGCACAAGAAGGCGCACTGCGCCTGCAGAAGCAAATGACGGCGTCCTGCTTGTAATCTATATATTATTATTATTATTATTATTATGGGATTTCTGAGGTTTTTCCTCAGTGGGGCCCACATCAGGTGAATCCGACCCAACCGTTGGGTCCCATGGCTTAATACAAGCCAAACAAGCCCAATATTGAATATATTTTGGTGAATAGAAACAGCAGGTGATTTTTCAATGGTAACCACCACAGTTTCCTGTGCTATGGCCCACTAGATACTCGGATCAGCTTCATTTATCGGCTCAATGCCTAAAATGATCCAGGGAATGAGATGGATGGCGTGAATCGGATCAATGCGTCAGGGTGAGGCCTGTGTGAGCGATTCACTCCAAGTTCTAAATCAAACTGATATTTTTGTTTTCATTTCAGCGTCCAGCGTCAGGGACACTAGACGGTTTGGATGCACACATATCTAAGGTGGGCCCTGCTGAGGTGGGCCACCAAATGGCTAGGTGGTGTGGGTACAACATATGTATAAAGTGGGCCCCACCTACAGATGGCTTGGGTAAAATACATGCTTCGTGGTGGGGTCCACCCGGGTAGGCCACACGGCCACATCATCACATAAAATAAGAGAAAAAGAAAGAGAGAGGGAGAGAGAGAGAAAGAGAGAGGGACACATGTGATTTAGGGCTCCGCCACTATGAGCCCTCCCTTGCAATAAATCATACATCAAGTGGGTCTCAATGCATGTGGGCCGACCAAATCAAAGATCAACGGTGGGGATTCCTTTTACACCAAAATGGAAGGTCTAGATGACCCTTATCAACTAGAAAGTAAACATCATGATGGGGTCCATGGATATTGGCCCAATCATGGAATGATCATGATAATCAAAGTGGGTCATTGACCACATCTTAGGATTCAAAGTGAGATCCATACCATTGATCGGTAGGCCTCACTTGGCCCATCATAAAAACATGAAAATCTAACCTATAAAGCACCCACTGTTCTATCTTCTTAGTCTGTTGGAAAGCCGATCTCCTTGTTCTTCACTTTGATGGAGGGTGATGAGGTTTAAATGGCTAGGATGATAGATTTAAGAAGAGGAAGTAGGCCACACAAACTCACTTTTCACTCATGGAAGAGCTTGGACGTGAACCTCTTCTCTTGCTTGGAATTTGTGAAGAGAAAGAGAGAATGTAAGGAGAGAGAGTGATGGGTGATGGAGTGATGGATGTGAGGTGAGTGATGGGTTGACTTTGGTGGTTGCTTAACTTGTGGGGAAAGAAAGTATAGGTGCTCTTGTACTTGACATGAGGTGATTGATTGATTGATTTGAGTGATTGATTGATGTGACATGTTGTAGAGATTCTCTCGGAATCGTAAAAGTATGGCGTTTCTTCGAAATAAACGCCGTCCCACATTTTCCTGTTAGGGTATCGGATCGGTATGCAAGACACGGCGTTGGAACCGCGGCGACGGTGCGGTCACAATGGTATAAGTCTCGGATTAAGCCGACTCAAATCTATGGGATACGACTTAGGGTCATGCGCAAACATCGATTATAGGTTGCGGATTGCCGGACTTCAATGGAAAGGATCACGGGAGTCGACGGAACAGTACGGACTAGGATATGGGTCTTACATAATTACTTCCTTATATTCCTAATTTAGTTTTAGATCTTTTTTTAGTTCTGATTCTAATTACTTTCAGAATACACACAAGATTTAGTCCATATGGATTCAACCTCGGTCTTACCGAGATTATTACTACATCACGACTCTACACTTGGGGTTGTGAACACAAAGTTGATGTACGATCGAGGCGCAGTGCTCGCGCTGGCCAACATGACGATGGATGTGTGTGACCGGTGTGAACGGAGCATCACTGGCCTGTTTCCTCTCATCCTCTATTTCTCCTACGTTAGTCTTCATTGCTTCAATCTCAACTCCTTTAGCTTCTGTTTCGCCCATGGTATCATCATGATGGGGTGTGGAAGAAGAAGCAGGTATATCTAGTCGACCCATTCTCTTAAGATTTGACTTAGTAAACTTGCGAGGCTGTCTAGGACAATCAGTGGGGGGAAGTAATCCCACATGACGGGACAAAAGACATATGAGATAAGGGAATGAAATGTAGGTATCTATAGTCCCTTGGATTTCCACAACCAACTGATGTAAAATAAGAGTAGGTAGACACAGTTCCACTCCTTGACTAACGGCATAGAGAATTCCCAACATAAATGGCGTAAAATCAGATTTGTTGGTACCCCGAGGATAGACATTTGTAGCAAAAACTGCATGAAGAATACGAAATTTTGGAGACGTGTGGGATCCACACAGTGCATTTGTAAGTGTAATGGTTATTTGCCCCTTTGATTGTCAAATTTTGTTGTGTCAAAACCACAGTCTGTGTCTTGTGTAGCACATTGATATATATGTTCAAGGCAATACATCACATGCTCAAGAACAAATATCTACTTCAAGAACTAAGATGTACAAAGGGGGAGATTGACAATGCTTCAAGTTAAGAACAAGGGTCTCCTTTAAGAAATGCAAGATCAAACTCAAAGTAAAGCACAACTCAATTACTACAAAGTCAAAGCTTCATGAATTTCAAAGATCATCTATCATCTGAAGAAAAGAAGGTTTAATGTTCATACATCATGTCCAAGGTATGATTGACCTTAGATTGACCTTAGGGTAGGTCATTTTGAATACATAATTCAATTTGAATCATTTTATAGGTGTTTGGTCTATTCTTCGACTAGTCCTGGACTCTGTTCGACTAGTCCTAGCACTAGCTCGACCAGTCCAAGAAATTTCACGATCAGTCCTAAGTTGTTGTAAATTTTTAAAATTTTTTGGATGCACTACGACCAGTTCTTTAGACTACTCGACCGGTCGTGTGAACAGTGCACGACTCGTTCACGACCAGTCCAGCAGCTACGACTCTAACTCCAGCAACTATTCCTGGCTCCTCACAACCAATCGTGGAGGCCTCACGACCGGTCGTGAAGTGCCTACGACCAATCATGGAACAGTTTTATCCGATCGCGCTCAAAATTTTAAAAATTAGTTCATCCTACGACCAGTCATAGTGTCCATAAGACCAGTCGTAGACGCGATTTGTTCAGCTATAAATAGAGCACGATTTTCAAAGTTTGATATCCAATTCAAGTAAAATCAAGGCATCACTTTGAGAGATAAGTTTGTAAACTCCTTAAGCTAGATTGTGCATATTTAATATTCTCTTTCTATTAGCTTTTTATATTTGATTTTGTTTCTGCATTCCAATCTGATTTGAAAGAGGAATTGTGATATTCCACTTCTTAGAATCAAAATCAAATAGAGCTACTTGATTTAATTTAAAATCAATTAGAACCTAGAACCATTTCAAAGTGAGTGTGGACATTGAACTTCTATATTCAAACTTCTACTCCGATTTGGTTCTTCCGGGCTGCAACAAAAGGAGAAATCCAGGTATTTTACATTTGTGTAAATCTTCTGTATTTGGTTTCTTTTGAGATTAAGCCAAAAAAATCTCATTCTTTTTAGTTATTTAAGGAGAGACAGAAAACTCAGAGTGTGGGGTTTTTGAATTATGTAAGCCCATTTGAAAAACACAATTGTGAGGGTTTTAGGTGAACCTAAGAAAAACCTATTTTCATAGTAAACGCTAATATCCACTGTGTGAGGATATTAGGAGTGGAGTAGTAAGCTGTGTGGCTGTTGTTTAACAGTTGGTGTACACACAGGTGAACCACTATAATTCTTTGTGTTTTATAAATGTGTGGTTTATTTTTTATATCTTTTATCATTCAACATTTTGGGATGTATTTTTGGATGTGAATGATGTAATATTTTCGTTTCAAGCATTGTGGGGAATGTTGTAATAGTGTAGATTTCAATTCTTGTTATTTCCTTTTTATTCCTCTCCAGTTTGAGTTATTGATTCTTAGATTGTTTTAGTAAGGTTGTCCTTGCCATAAACCCTTGGTTTTTATGGTGTAAGGTTGTCCTTAGAATATCCAGAATTTTAAGGTTTCTTTACATTTCAGTATTGTAGATTGTTTAAAGTGCTATCTTTCCTTTAATTGTTTAAATTCCACTGTTATCATTTTAATTTGGCATAGTCCTATTCACTCCCCCTTTAGGACCTATAGCTTGGCCTTTTCAGCATTACCTTCATGCCAAGGAATGTTTTTCCCATAGCAAAGATGTTTAGTGATTTCTTAACAAACTTCTAGTGAGTTGAAGTCATACTCTGCAAAACCTTGAGTTTTAGTGGGAATTCCGATGTGTTGGCTGATAATGTCTGGAGTGATGTGAGTAGTGGTTTGCCCAATGGTGACCTCTATGGAAGGCGGGTCAGATACAGGTAAGTGACAGTAGGCTAAAAACCTATATATTCCCATTTGTAGTGTCCTACTTTTCCACAATGATGGCATGACAATTCTACTTGATTTTTTTTATTTTTTTTTTTAGAGAAGAATTTATCATTTTTGATGAGATAGAGGAAGAATCTGATTCATATCCTAGGCCTGTCATATTTTTGGAGTTTCTACCCCTACCTAGGAGTTTTTCAAATTTTTCATTGCTTTGAGTGAATTTTCGAGTTAGTTCTGTTGTACGATCAGAAATTTTTACATCTAATTTTAAGTCTCTATTTTCTCTTTTTAACTTTTTAATTTTTAGTTCTAGAAGTTCAATTTTCTTAATCAGATTATCCGAAGTTATACTTCTAGCAGCAACTCTTCTCCCATTTTTAATTCTCTCAAGATCAAGTTCATCTTCCTCTTCCAGTTTTTTGTGAATGACTGTAGTGGTGGAGGCCATGAGTATCTTCAATGACTTTTTGTCTCCATCACTTTCTGACTCACTTGAATCTGAATTTGAGTCATCAGTATCATCCCAAGTAGCTGCCATAACTTTTCTTTTGGACTTCTTTGTAAGACATTCCGTAGAGATGTCACCATATTTTCTATAGTTGTAACATTGAAGTTCTTTGGACTTGTTAAAGGTTTTACCAGTTTAGCGCTTGTGGTCCAATTGAACTCCTTTGTTATTGTATGATCTCCCACACGGTTCCTATCAAAGAATCTTTTAAAGTTTTAGCTAGAAGGGCAACCTTCTCATCTCCATCTTCGTTCTCACTTTCTTCTTCCTCTATAGTATTCATGTTTTAGAGGTTTTGAGAACATTATTTTTGGATTTTGTGGATATTTTAAGATGTAGTTCAAATGTTTGTACAGAACCAACCAGTTCTTCTACTTTCATCTCATCAATGTTCCTACATTCTTATATGGTGGTTACTTTAGAGCTGAATCGTTCCGTAAGTGATCTTAGGATTTTCCTACAGATTTTAGGTACAGGAATTGTTTCTCCAAGTCCACCCATGGAGTTGTTGTAACGCCCCGAAAATCAGCACTCGAGTACATAGACTCCGCTCATGAGTTCCCAGGTGTTAACCAAATGAAAACGCACATGTGTCCTTATTCAGATTCAAATTCATTTCACACACAGATAATTAAAGTAGCGCAATTCGAATTAGCAGATCCAAAGCGAGGTAGAGACGACAATAGATTTAAAAATATGGGGCTAAGAGTTAAAAATACAATTTCAATCGTGATGATTGCCCAAAATGGGATTATACAAGTCATGATATACATACCCAAGATTATTAAAGTGTAAAGCTTTCAGTTTACTCCCGATTCTCCAAAACATGACGGCGTTGGCACAACCCGATATAAGCCTACCTGTTTGAGGTTTCACTAGCACATGCATCAATGATATGCCTGGTTAGTGTTTTAAAACACCGTCCCAGGTGGAGTAAGTAACTAACTCAGTGGTTCCATTAGTTCTAAGTTACACATGCTATCGACATAATCAGCGCAGGTAATGATAAAATAAGAAATCAAATATTTTCTAAATACTCTTGTTAAATGTGCATATGAAAATATGACGTGATGCATGCCCTTTCCAAATAACACTCCCTCACACACGACTCTGACCACTTGTTTAGCAAATGACAACACTTCCTCATTACGCGACAACCACGTATGTTCACCATATTCTAAGCTAATGCAATGTGGTAAATGATCATGTTGGCCGAGTAATTATTAAGTTAAATTCATCCAGCATATCAGTGAAGCTAGGATACCGACGTTATATCATGTGTCTTTATCTGAATCATGTGTCTCATTACCGCACGTAGTGGCTCCTTACCAGTATCCCTTGATTTAAATTTAGGTACCACTCATTTATATCACAAATCAATAATTTCAAAGATACGATATGGTACCTAAAGGTATGAGGATAAACCCGATATGGGTCATCACCTAAACCGAGTATGATCACTCAGTTTCGAGGTTGTAACAGCCCACAACACGCTGCCCCGACCGACTGGAGTACTATTTTCGAAGCCCGACCAATCCCACACATGGACTCAGATGACAACTCACACTTGGACCACAGCCCGGATGAACAGCGGCTGGGGTGTTACAAAGGTGTGGGCTTATCACATTAAACCAAATCAATACAAAGGAAAGGGCCCGGTCGTTCGAATGGTACTCTGACATAGAACCATCGGCTGGGTAATTTGAGGGGGCCGTTCGAACAATGCTCTATCACCTCCATCAGTGCTCGCTGGTCACTGTCGAGAGGCTCGTCACCCCAGCATAGGCCGATAGCTCGGACATGGTGTCCCATACCACCATGCCCAGCTCATGAGTCTTAGTTGCTCACTGGTCACTATGGGGAGGTCGTTACCCCAGCATAGGCCGACAGCTCAAACACGGTGTCCCATACCACCATGCCTGGCTCATGAGTCTTAGTGGATCGTATCGCACTAACAGTTATGAACAGACACATCTATTAGGAACGGGGTATCCTAGATTCCATGTAGTCGTGTCATACATTGTGAACGTACATGATCAGTCAGCTAGTGGGCTAATTTGATTAACATAGGAGAACCACGACGCAACCGGCATTGGGTGTAAGCACCCTGTGTAGTCCAACTACTGTCAGTCGTCCGTATTCAACACAGGTTGATCAAACAAGCCTAAGGTGGCCGCCTTAACTCGGGTCACTCCTTTAGTTCGAACAGTTAGCCAACTGACCTAACATGATAGAAATCGTAAGTATCGCTACAGACTAAACATTACATCACACAATTATAGCATGGGTTCTACTACACAATCACTCAAGCAATTCATCTAACATGTGAGCATCAATGGTACAATACATCTACTTAGGCATTTTATCAAACATGTGGGCATCAGCAAAATAACACAATCAGTCGGGCATTCAATCAAGCATATGAGCATCCATGAAACAACATATTCAAACACGTAAACATCCATATGCAACCAATAACATATATCATAGAAAAATTAAAATGATAACATATTAGCATGCACAAATTCATCTACAAGCATTTAATCATTAACTGAGACCCTCAAAGGTCGATAAATGGAAACTTAGAAATAACGATCCACACCTTAAGAAGGAATAACCAATTTTTAAGCTCCTATGGTTAGGGATTTGGGGAAAATCACAAATTCCTATATAAACAACAAGAACTATATGAGATTCATGTAATTCATTTTAGAAAAAACCTAGGTTAGGAAGTAAGTTTTTTTCTTACCTCCAAATTGTAAATGGGGTGGATTCAGCGGAGGAAAATGATTGATGTTAAGGCTTTGATTGGAGGAAACCGATGACGAGAAGCACTAAAGCTTCCCCACTCTTACCCTCACTCTTCTTCTCTTCTTCTCTTCTTCTTTCTCCTTCTCTTTCTCTCTTTCTCTCCCTAAGAGGATGTAAATTCGTATGGAGAGATGTGGTGCCCAAATGAGGCCCTTATATAGTGTCAAATTTGGTGAAAATGGCCCCAATAGTTGGGTTTTTCTAACCTCTAGGGCACATTATGGGGTGTACATGTCGATATACACCGTACGATAGTTAGCCCTAATGATGATCTACGTATGGATATGATCGGCCTGCCATTTGGATGTGTCAATCAATGGATATGATTAGAAGTCTGTTTAATGGTTACCGATGGTCGATCGAGGCCGCGACTATACGGATATGAGCAAGGAAATATCATTAATCGGTACTCCAATTTTGGTTGTGGATTGACGGTCTGAAAGCCACAACTTCACGAAAGAGCAGAATGTCTATTTCACTTAAGTTTCAGATTTCGGCTTAGGGGATTCGCGCGTTGCAAGCACTTAGCTTTCGGCCTAAGTTTAGCCATTCTAGGCACTTTCTTGGTTCGCCACCCGCGATGGACGTCAAGCCCAATGAGACGAACATTATTCTATAATTTTGGAACTAATGGCCCACTAATGAGCGATCTAAAGCTTGTTCGGGAAATTGGGGCATTTTTTGAAATGAATTAGGTATCAAGATTTCTTGTGCGCAATTATTAGGGTTTGGATTAGCTAAGTTCATAGTGTGACCTATTTGCAACCAGTGCAAATGAAGATTTAATTATAATCACTCTAAACAGTCGGTTCTTAGGCTAAAAGGATACTGACTCAGTTTGGTTTGTTAATTAAGATCTAACCCTTAGTTGTCACAACTTTCGACATGTCTTTCTTTAGTGACGGCCATCTCAAATAGTCAGTGATAGATCAGCTAGAATTGGACCCTATGTGAACAAATTCTGGGGCTAAGCTCGATGTTTAAGTGATCGGGCGGATTTGTTGGTCTTCCACGGTCGATCAATCCTATTTGTACGGTTCTTTATCGGTACCAGCCACATATAAGCCCATCTCAAGTGTCGACGGTCAGTAAGTGATGACGTGGCTAGTTATAAAAAAGAAAATTTAAGGATTTTTAGAAATTTCAAAATAGGGAAAATTCGAGGTGTTATAATTGCATATGATATTTAGTTTTGCAAAGAACTCCATGGAGGTCTCATCTTCCTCCATTTTCAACTGTTAAAACTGAGTCGTCAAGAACTGCAACCTGGATCTTTTTACTATGCTGGTTCCTTCATGGGTGGTTCCAATAGATCCCATGCTTCTTTAAAGGTTTTACTCACACCGATTTGGTTGAATACCTCTTTAGAAACTGCATAGTAAATGGCATTCATAGCTCTTGCTTCATAGGTTTTACTTTCTTTTTCAAAAGTTGTCCATTTGCCTTTTGGTCTGAGTTTGGTGACGGTTGCATCATTTTTTGATACATTTAGCTCGGTAGGTGGCACATATCCATTCTCAAATATTTCCCTGTTGAGGCACAAAAAATTTCTCATTGCAGTGGTCAGAGAATTCCATGATACAGATCTTTTCCAGGGTTACACAATCTGTATTTTGGTAAAAATCATGTCCGGGGGTATTTTGGTAAAAATCCTATCCACGGGTAGTTTAGGTATTTTGGTAAAAATCATATCCGAGAGTATTTTAGGTATTTTAGTAAAAATCCATATCCAGGGGTAGTTTAGAAATTTTGGTAAAAATCAATATCTAGGGGTAGTTTAAGTATTTTGGTAAAAGTCAGTGTCCATGGGTAGTTTAGGTATTTCAGTAAAAGATAGTAAAAAGGGTATTTTGGTAAAAAAAAAAAAGGGTGCACAGGTGTCATTTTAATGGAGGGAGATTGTACACCACCATTTAAGGGAGAGCTTGATGGACACCATGGTTTAAGAGAAGAATATGTGCATATGTGAAGGGATAAGTGGTGGTGATCACCACTTTGTAAGAGTAGTGGGGCCTATAAATACCCTTCCTCTGCTTCATTTGAAGGGGTTGGATCAGTTGTTGGATCAGTTGGTGGGCCAGAAAATGGGAGAGAAGCAAGGTAGGAGAGGGAGAGAAAGGAGTCCCTGCGCGGGCCCGCACAACTGAAGTTGCTGGTGTGCAACCACGCAATGGAAGTGTAGATGGCCTTTGCGCCACTTTTCAAGGGGACTTGGAGAAGACCTCTTGCGCGGCCTAGTACAAGGGAAATGGGAGAATTCCCATAAAGCCATATGTAACGGAATGCTGTCCGAAGAAAGTTTTACCTTGCACGGGACCGCGCAACCGACCGGATCATCGGTCGTGCGTAAATAGAGGAAAAAGACATTTTCTTCTATCATGTTGCTGGTGAGGTTCAGTACAACAATCTTTTGAGAGATCCACACCATCCACTGTCTTCCTCTCGGAATTTTGACTGTGAAAAGCCAGTTTTGATCATTCAATGATGTGGCCCACCTAGATAATCAGGCTGCAAGGGCAGTTGAACGGTCTTCTTGCGGTCGACATAACGATCATGTGAATGAGCATGGTCGCCAAAGATCAACAAGGTTTTGATGGGTTTTTCTCCCTCTACCTGATGGATGCTTCAGATCAATCTCTCACTGCATAATGTTGGCCCACAACAAATGGATGGAGCCTCTGTTTCGCAACAGAGTCGACGCACGTCGACTCTGTGAAATGTGATGGCCTTTTTATTGAAGTTAAGTGAAAAATCCACGCCGCCCATTGGGTTCAAGATGAAAAACCATCTAGGATGGACTGCTTTTGGAGTGGAATTAATGTGGCCCACATGATCTTTTATTCCGTCGTTCATCCTATGTTTAATGGCTAGGATCTTGCAATTGCATGGGGTCAAAAGTTCACCTAGGTAAGGTTAATACCCCTCCTCTATACACACTATACACAATGGACGGTCCAGATTGATGATTTGCATGATGAGTGGACCCCACTGAGAGAAACCCAGACGGACAACAATGGACGCTGTTGCATTTTTTTATTTGAGAAGAAGAAGTTGGTTAGCGTGCGCTGACCGACTTTGGGAAATCCCATGCATGGCTTGTGCACTCGTGCACCATGTACATGCAATGTACATATGGTCTCTATGATGATGTTCGTGAGAAATCTGCTCCATCCATCCGTTTTGTCAGCTCATTTAACACGTTGAGATCGAATTTGAAGCATATCAAGATATTAGGTGGGCCCCAAATCAGGATTTCAGGGGCTGATCTGTCGGTTTGGCCATTTTCAAAGGGATCCCGGATTTGAAATTTGACGTTTACGGCTAATTTATGGTCTGAAGGCTGTATACCAAGTCTCGAGCTAAACGGATGGTGGCAACCCCATGATCTTACATTCTGGGTAATCTTTTAGGATCGTTTAACATGAGCGGCCTGATTTCCTTGGGTCCTGGCCATATTTCAAGGGACTGTTCCATATTTCAAGGAAGAATGACCAGAAGGATGCTCTATATTTCAAGGAAGAATGACTGAAATGATGCTCAGAACTGATCTCAACGATCAGACCAAGGGTTTTAAGCCCGTACAACCCCCATCTCCTTAGAGATTGGTTGATCAATTCGACATTCCTCCTAAGTACTAGGAGATGACTGAAGCAACTATCGAAATGCTGGCGAAATTTACATCAGACTATCTCCTCTTTCATTCATTTCATTGCATTAATTGTACTTTGTTTTCAGAATCAAGGGAATTCGAGGATGTAAATGAACTCAGAATAAATGTGATCAATGTTCTCTCAGGAAGTTCTTTATTATCATTGAATAAATCCCCCAAATCAAATGCATTGGTTTTTTTGTCGAAACAAATTGGCGACTCTGCTGGGGAATTTATTATTCGATGGTAACTTAGAAAATATTCAGAGAACATTTATCACTTATAGACGCCAAAATAGCGACTCTCGACGGGAACATCCTCCCCTTCCTCTCTGAAAATAAAGCACGATTTTATTTAATAATTAACTAACACTCTATTCTGAATGACAGATATACTGCAGCGATCTTTCTCCCAACTAATATAGTTATTTACTTCACATCCAATAGACTTTCGCAAAAAAAAAAAGTGTCAGAGAAGATCAAATCAGTTTCGATCAAAGATAAATAATGCCAGAATGATGACAATTTCTGGAGAGAGCTAGCTTCTTGTAAGGGAGAGATTCAAACATCAGTTAGTTAGCATATGTCTAAGTAAGAGGGACAGGTCTTCCCCTTGCTTATAGATAAGTTCTCATTCGAAGAATAGGCTGACTTAATCTGGCAGTTCTTTTGCAGCATCCCTGTGAATATGATGACAGGGTTCCTTCCATGGCTTTCTTCTTCTATTTCACTTGATGAGCATCAAGATATGTTAAATTGCTTGTGCAAGATAGTCCCATATGAAAAGCTTCTTCAAAAGGTCATATTCACGAGGGAAAAATACTGACAAGGTCATTAAAAGTTCTGAAGTTGATCCTCAACTGCAGTGCCATGTGGATCCCACACATGGCTAGTTAATAGATCGAACAGAGAAAGGGTGGTGCGCTTGTGAATCTTCCAAGACTAGAAAAAGGAAACATCTGGAGTCAGCTGGTGATTCAATTGTAGCACATCCAATTGATGAAATATTGTATTGGCACAATGCTATAACAAGAGAGTTGAATGATATAGCTGAAGAGGTAAGGAAGATACAACTTTCAGGAGATTTCTCTGATTTATCAGCGTTCAATGAGAGGTTACAATTCATTGCCGAAGTATACATCTTCCACGGCGTTGCTGAGGATAAGGTTATATTCCCAGATGGGGAATTATCGTTTGCTCAGGAGCATGCTGAAGAAGAAAGTCAATTTGACAATTTTAGACGCTTGATAGAAAGCATTCAGAGTGCTGGAGCCAATTCGAATTCAGCTGATTTTTATGCAAAGTTGTACACACATGCCGACCAAATGATGGGCATCATATAGAAGCACTTCCATGGCAAGGAAGTTGAGGTTCTTCCTCTTGCTCGTGAGCATTTCAATCCTACAAAACAACGAGAGCTTTGCATGAAAGCTTGTGTGTGATGCCACTGAAATTGGTAGAACACGTCTTGCCATGGCTGGTAGGATCACTTAGTGAAGAAGAAGTGAGGTAATGTCGAAAGTATAAAAAAACAATACCAGAAAGTATTAAGGAAGATCAAATCAGTTGCGATAAAAAAAACAGACAATGTCAGGTAATGTCGAAAGCAATTTTTGCTTCATCAGTAGCGTAGCAAAATAATGAAGGACGGATGATAGTGTGTTAACGCACAAAAGTATATGAAGTTTCCATCATACATTGCCTTTGAGAAATGAGAGGATATTGGAGACAAGAAAGAAAGAAGAAAGAAGATTAGAAAGAAAGGATACGTAAAGAAGAATGAGACCTGCGCAAAAGTTATAGGGTACTGCACATACAGGGACAATGGTGATTAGATCAAGTTGACAAAGACGGCTGAGATTTGATGTAAGGTGGGCCTGTGGCATGCATATCAAGAGTTCGTACGTACGGAGGTCTAAAAAAAATGGAACATAGTGATCTCTGAAAATCGAAGGATTCAATCTTCTTTTACAAGGAATATCATCCTGCCGAGTACGGATATCAGTACATTCGAAGTGTACAGAAAGTAGAAATTTCACCGACAAGATGTTCATCATCCTTCATCAAATGAACGTGTTACTGAAGACCTTACTCTTCCAACATCTACTATCGTGAACAACAATAAACCTTGAAGGAAAGCCTTTAGATGAGAAGTTAGTTCAACTAAATCAGGTATTGCTCGCCAACAAGTAAATGGATCAATTAATGAATTAACGAATTCATCGGTCAATAGAGAACCCTGGGGGCATCATCACGACTTGCTAGAGTAGAAGAGCGAGTTAAATTCGTAATTTTAAAAAAATAATAATAAAAAGGAGTCAAAGTGAAGTAGCTCAACTCTCATATGAATCAGTTATTTAAAAGTCTTAAAAGAGTGGCAATAGATACTACCGATGAAGGAAATGTAAAAAGAAGGATCGTCATAAAATAAAGATTTGAATTTTTCGATATAGAGAAAATGAGTAATTTTACAATTAAGAAAGTAGAGGAAGAGTTCGGACAATTCAAGGACTAAGGGAAACATACAGTTGAAGAAGACGATGTACTGCTTATGAGGAATCAATCGCTAGCTGCAGAGGCGACCAAAATGCCACGGTTACAATATTCAAAGGAAATGAAGCAAAGAAGAAAAGAATATTCTACAAGAATGATGGACAATAGTAAAATTGTCATAAAAGAAGACATATGAAATAAAGGAGAAAGTAATGACATATGATCCCAATGAAAAAATAGTCACTCGATAGAAGAATTACAGCGTTTTAAACCAAGAAGAATTACAGCGTTTTGACCAAGAAGAATTACAGCGTTTTAACCAAGAAGTATCACGGCGTTTTGATCCAGAAGATTCACAGCACAATTATTCAGGGGGCAGACAAGGGCATACAAAATACGTTATCCTTGAAGATAAACTACAGTTTTGATGCTTCCAAATAAAAAGGGGGGGGGGGGGGGGGGGGGGTAAGATAAGCAAGGTCTCAGAATGACAAAATCTCAAAATCCCAAATGAGGTCATCGTTGATTCCTCGAGACGATAGTTGTTTATGATAATTGTCTATATCAATTTTTGTCGGTTAAAGTTGGGGCAAAAGCAAACATTGATGATTGCTATCAAGCATTGACAATTGTTACCGAAAATTTGAGGATCAAAAGGATTGCAAAAGACAAAGTCATGTACTCTCCCTTTATGCAAATGAATAAAAGTGTAAATTTTCAAATTGACTTCGAATCTCAGAAGAAATTCAGGAGATACAGTTGAAGAAGAAAGAAAAGTGAATGGTTTAAAGAACAAGTTGCAGAAGACGGTTGATAAAGGCAAAATTGTTAAGGTGTACAACATAAAAGAAGAAATAAGAGTACACAGGCCTGATTAGTTCGAGACCGGGGGCAAAGCTGATCTTGAGCAAAAGAATGAGATGATGCGGCGTCAACATATTTGTTAAAGGTTGCAACATCGTGATTTTGATTACGAAGATTCCTAGAGCAATGCTTCCTAATTAAAAGGGGGCAAGACAGGTGAGTAAAAACTGTGAAATATATTTCTCACCATAGAATGTATTTCTTTTATGTATATGAATAGGATGCAGGCCTTCAAGTATATCAAGCCATCGCCAAATGTAAAGCGTTGATGATCGCTGCCAAGTGTTGATGACCGATGTCAAGCGTTGATGATCGCTGCCAAGCGTTGATGATCGCTAGCAAGCATTGATGATTGTTGTCAAGCGTTGACGACTGTTGCCGATGCCAAAGATTTTCATCGGTAAGTACCGATGATTATCACCAAAATTAGCAACTATCGTTGTCATCATCAATTGCTTATCAAAATTGTTATCATCGTTAAGCTGAAACACTATTTTAAATCTGATATGAATATTCTCAAAGCATTATCAGCAGCGGCGAAATATCAATTATTGATCACCATCTTTTGGCTGTGGAATAAACTATATAGCCAACCACATATAAATTTGATAACAACGATGGTTGCTCATCATTTAAGGTAGCCTAGCCAAGCCTATATAGCCAACTACACATAAGGCCTATCAAGATCGCCATTCAGGTAGCGGTGAGAAGCTAATGGCCCTAAAAAGTCCGTGAAGGCCATCGTACGCATACCTATGCGGCCAGTTGATAGAGCCAACGACTAAAAGCCTAAAAGGCCAAAAGTCCTCAACGGCCAGTCATGCGTAACACTCATGCCTCCTGTATAGCTTCCAAAAGCGTCACGGGGAACGGAGGAAAATGCCCTCCCGTGAATGGGCTCGACCTTGCAAGCGAAGAAAAAGCGCGCCGCAGTGTGAGCTCTTTGGCCATGTCCATAGATAGGCCAACCATGCGTAAGACCCCCCAGATCTACGGCTTGATTTCAGTACTAACTCATGAGGAATGGCTTAAACCTATGCATTGACGGACCGATGGCCCTAGGTTTGGTACCCCAAAGGTAGCCTTGCGAGCTCTGTGAACTCTAGAGAGTTACCGCGGCCAACCTTGTGCGTAAATCCAACCGAGTTTACGGCCCCGATAGCTTCACTGGGCCCCTCTGATGGATCGCGGTTTGTGAACTCACTAGGCAATGAGAAGTCTAGCGAACTCCTAAAAGTTACAAAGACCATCACGTAAGACCACCTGACTCCACTACTCAAGAGTCTAAAAAATTGTGTGGGCTCCAACTACTTATGAGCTTAAACCGTGTATTGCTCCAACTACTCAAGAGCTTAAACTATGTGTATAGGTATCAGTCCAGTAGGTGTCAATCCAGTCGGTGTCAGTCCAGTAAGTGTCAGTCCAGTAGTGTTAGTCCAGTGTCAAGTCCAATCAGTCAAGTTCAGTAAAGTCAAATTAAGTTAAGTCAAGTCAAGTTCAGTCTTGTACAGTCAGAGTATGGTCAGTCAAGAGTATATTATGTCCACTGCTCAAAAGCATCAACTATGTATAGCATTCAAAATGCTGCAGATACATATTAGATATGCTCAAATATGCAATTTCCTGATAAAAAATTTAAATATTGAGTAAAAAATATGCAAAAATGTGTTTCTCTTGAATCAGCTTCAAATTATAGCAACAGAAAATGCCTTCGAGATATTGGCAATTATCTACTCAAAAGTTCAAGTCTTCAAGGTCAATTAATATATTAACAAAAGTCATAAGATCTTTTCGTCTCTCACCTTCTTGATGAATAGAGAAATATTATCACACAAGATTCTCAAAAGGGGGGCAGAAAATAAACTAGCAAAGAATCATCATTCTCTCGCAGACAATATAAAGATTCAGATATATCAGATATATTCTTTGAATTCGTTAAAGGAGCAGTAAAGATTATCCATCCTTCAAGAGTATCAGCAGGCTTAACTTTAGAAATATTACCTTCTGAAGAAATCTTTATGCAAAATTGACCTGGAAAGGGGGGCAGGATCTATGTCTTCAAAGTAATCTATGCCTTGGTCTTTCCGATAATCTCATGCATGGCAAAGGAATTCATATGCCGATGTCGTAACTTCTCGCTATCTTAGTAATGAATCAGCAAAGATCCAAGGAAAAGTCTATGAAGAGATGTTAAGGAGCACAAGCTAGAAATGACTTGCAAAAAGACTCAGTGATTGAACCTTTGGAGCTGAAAATAATATCTCTAAAAGTGCGATATAATGAGCAAAGAATGCAATGCGAAGCACGATGACAAAGCAAATATCACAATCAGCTTTTTTTAAAAAAAAGAAAAAAGAAACTTTCAATATATTTCAAAATTTATCAATACTTTATGAAACTAAATTGGAAAATTATAATGTCTTGAGATACTAATTCCGATTAATTTGACAGGAAAGATCATCATTTGAAAGGTCGGGTAATATAGATCACGAATAAAGGAAACAATCAAAAAAGTTGTTGCGGCAAGAGCAACATTAAAGAACAATTCTCTAAACACAGAATTGAAGGAAAAAGTCACTGGAGTTGATCAAAGACACCGTTGCAGCAGCAACGGTGTTGAAAGATAGTTCTCTGATCAAGTTGTTCAAAGACAAAGTCGTCACAACAGTTACAGTGGCAAGTTTCGATGAAAAGAGAATTCCACCTTCTCTAGTGAAACATCTGCTTAACACTGCTAGCAGGGGGTATTCAAGTCTTCCATTCGAGTACAATTATTCAAGTCTTCCATTCGAGCGCGATCATTCAAGTCTTCCATTCGAGCGCGATAATTCAAGACTTCCGTTCAAACGCGAGCATTCCAGTCTTCCGATCGAACACGATTATTCAATCTTCTGGTCAAGTATGACCATCTAGTCTTCCATGCAAGCATGATCATCCAGTCATCCTTCAATTGCAGTCCATTCAAGTCCTTCGAGCTGAGGAAGATCGATCCTCCATTTGATTATAGGAATCAATCAAAGAAGGATCGAGGGGACATTTGTTGAGGCACAAAAAATATCTCATTTTGTTTTGACAAGAAAATAAATGCGTTTAATTTGGGGGATTTATTCAATGATAACAAAGAATTTCATGAGAGAACATTGATCACATTTATTCTGAGTTCATTTACATCCTCGGATTCCCTTGATTCTGAAAATAAAGTACAATTAATGCAATGCAATGAATGAAAAAGGAGACAGTCCGATATAAATTTTGCCAGCATTTCGACAGTTGCTTCAGTCATCTCCTAGTACTTAGGAGGAAAGTCAAATTGATCAACCAATCTCTAAGGAGATGGGGTTGTACGGGCTTGAAGCCCTAGGTCTGATCGTTGAGATCAGTTCTGAGCATCATTTCAGTCATTCTTCCTTGAAATATGGAGCATCCTTCTGGTCATTCTTCCTTGAAATATGGAGCAGTCCCTTGAAATATGGCCAGGACACGAGGAAATCAGGCCACTCACGTTAAACGGGCCTAAAAGATCACCTAGAATGTAAGATCACGGGGTTGCGACCATCTGTTCATCTCGAGACTTTGTATACAGTCTTAAGACCAAAAATTACCGTACACGTCAAATTTCAGCTTCGGGATCCCTCTAGAAATGGCCAAACTGACAGATCAGCCCCTAAAATCCTGATTTGGGGCCCGCCTAATATCTTGATATGCTTCAAATTCGGTCTCAATGTGTTAAATGAGCTGACAAAATAGATGGACGGAGCAAATTTCTCACAAACATCACCATAGAGACCATATGTTCATTGCATGTACATGGTGCACAAGTGCATAAGCCATGCATGGGATTTCCCAAAGTTGGTCAGCACACACTGACTGACTTCTTCTTCTCAAATCAAAAAATGCAACAGCGTCCATTACTGTCCGTCTGGGTTTCTCTCAGTGGGGCCCACTCATCATGCAAATCATCAATCTATACCGTCCATTGTGTATAGAGGAGGGGTATTAACCTTACCTAGGTGAACTTTTGACCCCATGCAAGTGATTGCAAGATCCTAGCCATTAAACACAGGATGGACGGCGGAATAAAAGATCGTGTGGGCCACACCAATTCCACTCCAAAAGTAGTCCATCCCGGATGGTTTTTCGTCCTGAACCCAATGGGCGGTGTGGATTTTTCACTTAGCTTCAATAAAAAGGCCATCGCATTTCATAGAGTCGTCGTGCATCGACTCTGTTGCGAAACAAAGGCTTCGTCCATTCATTGTGGGCCACCATCATGCAGTGAGAGATTGATCTGAAGCGTCCATCAGGTAGAGGGAGAAAAACCCATCAAAACCATGTTGATCTTTGGCGACCATGCTCATTCACATGATCGTTATGTCGACCACAGAAAGACCGTTAAGCTGTCATTGCAGCCTGATTATCTCGGTGGGCCACATCATTGGATGATCAAAACCGGCCTTTCATGGTCGAAATTTCGAGAGGAAGACAGTGGACGGTGTGGATCTCTTAAAAGACTATTGTACTGGACCTCACCAGCAACACAACAGAAGAAAATGTCTTTTTCCTCTGTTTATGCACGACCAACGATCCGGTCAGTTGCGCGGTCCCGTGCAAGGTAAAACTTTCTTCGGACAACATTCCATTACATATGGCTTTATAGGAATTCTCTCATTTCCATTGCGCGAGGCCATGCTTAAAAAGTAGCGCAAAGGCCATCTACACTTCCATTGCGCGGTTGCACACTAGCAACTTCAATTGCGTGGTTGCGCGGGCCCGCGCAGGGACTCCTTTCTCTCCCTCTCCTACCTTGCTTCTCTCCCATTTTCTGGCCCACCAACTGATCCAACCCCTTCAAATGAAGCAGGGGAAGGGTATTTATAGGCCCCACTACTCTTACAAAGTGATGATCACCACCACTTATCCCTTCACATATGCACATCTTCTTCTCTTAAACCATGGTGTCCATCAAGCTCTCCCTTAAATGGTGGTGTACAACCTCCCTCCATTAAAATGATACCTGTGCACCCTTTTTTTACTAAAATACCCTTTTTACTACCTTTTACTGAAATACCTAAACTACCCATGGACGCTGACTTTTACCAAAATACCTAAACTACCCCTAGATATTGATTTTTACCAAAATTCCTGAACTACCCTTGGATATGCATTTTTACCAAAATACCTAAACTACTCCTGGATATGATTTTTACCAAAATACCCTAGATATGGATTTTTACCAAAATACCCCCGGACATGATTTTTACCAAAATACAGATGTGCAACCCTGGAAAAGATCTGTATCATGGAATTCTCTAACCACTGCAATGAGATAATTTTTTGTGCATCAACAGGGAAATAGTTGAGAATGGATATGTGCCACCAACCGAGCTAATTGTATTAGAAAATGGCGCAACCGTCACCAAACCTAGACCAAAAGGCAAATGGACAGCTTTTGAAAAAGAAAGTAAAACCTATGAAGCAAGAGCTATGAATGTCATTTACTGTGCGATTTCTGAAGAGGTATTCAACCAAATCGGTGTGAGTAAACCTTTAAAGAAGCATGGGATCTATTGGAAACCACCCATGAAGGAACCAGCACAGTAAAAAGATCCAGGTTGCAGTTCTTGATGACTCAGTTTTAACAGTTAAAAATGGAGAAAGATGAGACCTTCATGGAGTTCTTTGCAAAGCTAAATATCATATGCAACTATAACACCCCGAATTTTTGCTATTTTGAAAATTTTAAAAATCCTTAAATTTTCTTTTTTATAACTAGCCACGTCATCACTTACTGACCCTAGACACTCGAGATGGGCTTATATGCGGCTGGTACTGATAAAGAACCATACAAATAGGATTGATCAACTGTAGAAGACCAACGAATCCACCCGATCACTTAAACATCGAGCTTAGCCCCAGAATTTGTTCACGTAGGGTCCAATTCTAGCCGACCTATCACCGACTATTTGAGATGGCCGTAACTAAATAAAGACATGTCGAAAGTTGTGACAACTAAGGGTTGAATCTTAATTAACAAACCAAACTGAGTCAGTATCCTTTTAGCCTAAGAACCGACGGTTTAAAGTGATTATAATCAGTGTTCGAAATATCGATATCGCACCATGTATCGCACCCTTGGGATACAGATACGTATCGGTTATCGCACGAGATATATCGTTTGTATCGCATAATTTATCACACTTTTTGGGAAACATGGGGAAACATTGAGAAAATGGTTGAATTTTTTAATGAAACTTTGGGAATTGTTAAAAAAGCCCTTAATACACACTTTCAAATTATAAGATCTCAAAAAAAAATGCACATAATAAATTTCCTTTGTATAGGGTCTTAAGCTATGCGTTGTTTAACTGAACTAATGCAACTATATTTAAATTGAATGCATGATATTTATAAATATATCAAAGTCATGTATGAAAACATAATCAATTTATTAAAAAGCAAAATAAGAAGTAAAAATTGAAAAATATACATATTAATGATGGGACTGTGTAACGCCCCGGATTTTTGCCAACCTGGGATTAGATGACCTTAGGCAATGGGTCGATCGTAATACCTCATTAACTTGTCAGAACTGAATCACAAAGTCTAAAGCCGCCTTTGAACTCATTTCCTTCACAAACCTCACCCTTCATCACCTTGATCTTCCAATTTTTCTAATAACTTTCACCCTAGACACTATCTTAAACTAGCTAAGTAGTATAACTTGGATCACTTTATATACAAACTCCAAAGGCCTGAGTACCACCTCGAATTTAATTCACTTAGGACTAAATCCTTTAGAAATGAGACAAAGTAACTAGGTGTGAAACCAGATTAGCTACGAAATCCGTTCGAATCGCTTTAAATACGTTTTGCAAGACCCAAAACTTGTAGAATCATTGGCGCTAGGTTACCCTAAAGTTTAGAACCAAACTCATTTCCCGTCTGCTCTCGGGAATGAAACGAAACTTCGTATTAGGTCTAGATCGCACATCGGGAGTCCGATTAACCCGAAGCTAAGGAACTAGACCACCCCACTGGGCTTAACAATCATCTCAAAAATCAGCTCCATCCGATGTTCCACGGCCATTCGTTTCGATTCGGAGCGAGGGAGTGTGAAAAACACTATTCCCATCCAAAATAAATATCGGAATAGTGATCTGACATCATTCGTTGACGCGTCTATTAAGCAACCTGACCGTCGAATCGGACCAAATTACACCCTCGGATTAAGAAAATTTCAGAACATTTACATGTACTTGGAATTTCTGATCGTGGCCCACTGACCGTCGAACTGAAAGTGGTCCGCCACGTGCGATCTGGGAATCCGATCAAGTCGAAAACGTAATCCCACGTAGATCCATCGATGGTGAGCTTAAGTCTGACGTTTGGTTCAAGGAGGGCTACCAGAACCTCCCTTTTGAGCTGGAAAAGCGACGAATATCCTATATTAGCAGTACCCCTTGAACCTGAGTCTAATTTCGGAATGTTTTTGGCTATAAAAGGGGCTTAGAACAGCCCCTCTCACAGCCATACGAATTTTGAAGAAAAACCCTAGAGGGAGAGAGAGAAAAGAGAGAGAAGAGCTTGGGTTTTGCTGCCGATCTTCCTCCTACTGCTTGGGACTGTTACACGGCCTACACCGCTTCATTCCGTGTGTGTTTTTCCGGCGGTTTCGTCTCATTTGAAGGTAAGAAACCCTAACCCTAGGTCGATTTGAGGTGGGATCGATGTAGGATGTGTAACGACTAACCGATTCCGCTCTTTAGCTAGAAATCTCCGTATACTGAAGTTCTACTACCCTTGCTGATTCGTTTCGTTTCCAAAGGCAAAGGTGAGGACTTTAAGTGTATAAGTTGCGGTTTTCAATGCTTTCTATGTCAGATAATGGTAGATTCATGATCTGCATGCAATTGCACATGTACAAAGTGCTTTCCGTTTTCTGTTTCGATTAGAATTGTAGAATTTGGAATTTCACATACTCTAGGTATTCGTATAAAATACCGTATACGTATTTTTTATGAAAATGTGTTTGACATGTTTATTTGTCGTATGGATATACGACATATGGATAAAAGACTTATTTGGCGAAAGGATTCGCCGAAATACATGTTTTACTAATATACACTATGTATGTAGAAATACTGTATTGTAAGGAGTGCCGTATACATGTATATTTTGGAAATGTGTTTGCCATAATTATGTGTCGTATGATTATATGACATATGGATAAATTACTGATTTGGCGAAAAGAATCGCCGTAATACATGTTTGTTTGTATACACTATGTATGTTGAAAATGCGTATTCTAGAAAATATTGTATACGTATAAATTTTGGAGATATAGTTATCATGATTATTTCTTTGTAGTAATATATTATACATGGATAAAATACTCACTTGGCTAAAGGATAGCCCTAATACATGTTTTGCTAACATACACCATGTATGTTGTAATAGTGTATTCTAAGTGTCGTGAAAATATTTGAATGAGTATAGAATTCTCATTCAGGTGCTCGCCATGACTAATTGTCATGGATAATTGATTGTTGTATTGGCAATACCCCTTTGACGAAAGGATTTGCCTAAATCACGCCACGCCAATACACACTATATATGCTAAAATGTGTGGCCCAAGTGTTTGTGGAAATGACTGAATGAATATGGAACTTGGTTTCCTGCTTGCCATGACTATCCGTCATGGGTGTATGCGTGTTATGATTGGGGTAACTCCCTAGTGAAAGGATTTGGCCTTATACCTCTGTGATCAACATATGTCATGTATGTTGATTCCTGTATTTTAAAGTGTTTGTTGAAATGTCTGAATGAGTAGTAGTTAGTAAATTGTAATGTTTAAGGGTGTTGAGATATGATTCTCAACTCCTTTAACTATGTGTATGATTTCCTTGAATAGCTACGTGATTAGAAATTGAATATATACAAACTCATGCTTGTGTTGTTCTTTACAACATGCTTTATATCATGTTCTATAATATGCTTATAACATGCCTACTAGCATGTTTGAATTACTTTATTTATCATGCTTGAATTACTTTGTCTATCATGCTTTACTCCACATGCTAAGGATGACAAGTGATTGTGCTTGGGACTATGATTATAGTCCAGACAATCGGTACTAGAATTGAATTTGTGGCTGTGATTCATTTGCCACGTGAGATGTGTTCGACGAACTCGAGTCGTACTTCGGTTGGCGATAGTGGTTGGCCACGCGAAGTGCTTATGCACTTCATGTCGTTTAACTTGTTGTGCGCTCGGGCTAGCTGAGCTCGTCAGGCAACCCGATCTGTCTTTTGTATGTTCACCATGTTTGGTCACTAATGCTTGAACCTAGGGTACCAAACTTACCAGTGAAAATCCCGTTAACCATGGTACCTCGATCCGCTAAGACTCATGAGCCGGGCATGGTGGTATGGGACACCGTGGTCGAGCTGTCGGCCTACGCTGGGGCTACGTGCCTCCCCGTAGTGACCAGTGAGCAACTTAACTCGTGAGCCGATTATGGTGGTATGGGACACTATATTTATGTTGTCGGCCTACATTGATAAGGTGATGGGGAGTGGTGCAACCTTTGTGCGTAATGTACCTGGCGCCCTTTGTAGTGACCGCGAGCATATTCTGAAGTTGCAGCGTGCCTTAGGGTTCGCCGCGATATATAGAGTATGAACTAGGCCTGTTTCTGTATAGTGATGAATCGTTTAAGGGGTGATGGGGGAGTGGTGCAACCTTTTGTGCGTAACAGCCCTGGCAGCCTCTGCAGTGACCTAGAAAATACACCATCGTCTGATATTAACTAGGACTGACGACCCTAGAATGGATCATGTTTGGGAATGATACAAGGGAGGTACCTTAGTTTCCCAATCCTGCTGTTTGAAATGGATTAATTAAAAACTCGGTAATCATGCTCATCATGCATCGCATGTGCCTGGAAGATGTGGAGCACTGTGGGATGTAAGCATGCGTGAACGTGAGATGGTGTCGCATGAGAGAGTATGTCGGTGAGGGCATCCATCATACCTGCATTCATACTTGCATTAATCAGAGTAACTAGGAGTGCTTGATTTACTGCTTTATCATTACTGCTTGACTGCATCGATAACATGTTAACCTATGCCTTATTGTTCCACTGAGTTAGCTACTCACTCCCACGTTACGGGACGGTGTTGTACACACCAACCAGATTTGTTGAGTTTCAGATGATGGCGATGCTTATGAAGGCGATGGGACTCTGTGGTGATGAGGAGGAGTTCTCCTATCATGTAACTCTCGACGGGTCTCTCAAGACCAGCACCGTATTTTCTGGGTTTGTGGTACGGGGATAGAAGACATTAAACTTACACATTTGGTACATTTTATAACTGTACTTGCATTTATTTAACCTGGTAATGTTATCACACTCTGGAGACTCATCATAGTTTATATATTTTATCTATCTATCATAGTCTTCCGCTTGCAAAATTAACTGTCTCTGGAGTATGATATGCTGTTTTGGCTTAATCTCACTCATGTTCAATGCACGAATACAGTCAATATTCAATCATCATTCATTTTGTTGCATAAGTGATGTTCTGGAACTCGGGAGTTAAGTTTATGCTCGACCCCCGATTTTCAGGGCGTTACAGACTGGTTGTGGCCTAGACTCACATAGAGTTGCGCGGTGGCTCGTAATCATCGTCTCCATCTTGATGGGGCTGGGAATAGTACTGCTGCTCCACAAAGTGATAATATTGTACCCAGGTTATAGTAGAGTGGTACCAGTTAAGATACTCCCTGACATAACGCTAGTACTCATCCTCACCGAACTGAATCAATACACCCATCCATGGGTACTGTGTAATCGTCACAGTCTGTAATTGATATGGATCTAGGAAGGGCATATATGAAGCTCCCTGGTATCCATATTGTTGGTCATATCTATACTGCTGCTCATATCCCTGCCCATATGCAGAAGTGAACTCCTGACCATAGTTCAAAAATGATGTGCCGTAACTGATGGAGTCACTCGCCGCATATCCACTAGGTCCATATCCATGCCCATATTGTGGCACAGAACTCGAGCTACTCTCTTGTATTTGTGATTCAGATTCATGTTGTGGCCTGTAACTCGAGCTCCCCTCCCTCATCCGTGATCCAAATCTAGAGCCACCTCGCCTGTCAGGGACGCTCGTCTCCCTTATGCATTTTGCCAGCAGCTCCTCAAAATCTGAAAGTTTTTTAGTCTTCTTTTTTTTGCAGTAGCTTTTGACGCGTGTATGTCTTATTGTAAACAAGACGGGGTCGTGGTTCTCCTGTACGAGAACCATGGTCAGGGTCCTGCGTGGAATGATCGAAATTCTCCTCTCCAGTGAAAGGGCTAAGAGGTCTCTTATCCTGACTCCCACTCGCGCCGCCATCATCCCCGTCGCCATCATCATCATCATCATCATCCTTACTGTCATCAGAGTCATCTTCACCCTTATCGCCGCCATCGCCATCACCAGACTCATTCCCCGCATCACTGTCTGACTTAGTCTCGGTGTCAGATAATGTCTCCCGGCCACGTGTCCCGCGTGATAGTGACTGACGCGGACTACCCACCGGACTCCTCGTCAATGGGTCGAATGCCTCATCAGGAAACCTCTGTTGCTCCACATGTGCGTCAACATCAATCCCTTGTGCCTCTACTTCTGCCGCAACATGTGGCTCTGGTCGCCCATCCGAGGTATTCAAGTCATCTGACCTAACCCACTGGTAAACTGGATCATCATCCTCATCCCCAACATATGCATGTTGTCCGACCCTCGTCAGGTCCAGTGGGTCTTCCTGCGCTTTTCTTCTTCCTTCTGCGCGGAGCAGCCTCTCTCGTAACTTCATATTGTAGTGACAATACACTAGCTTTTGAAGCTTTTCATATCCTATTCTATTACGTTTACTTGTGTGGATGAGGGAGAATGTACTCCAATTCCTTTCACAGGGTGACGAGGACACCGTTTGTGCAAGCACACGAACAGCCAGTCACTGTAAAACCTCGCAGTCAGTTCCATACATGGACCACCATTCACCTGCATATCATAAATTTCCTTCATTATTTTAGATATTCCAAAATAATATGAAATTTATGTTTATCGCATTAACTCACATGCCATCATGGTGTTCCTTGACATCACCGCAGGGTGGCACCCAAACGTTCCAACCGCATCGTGGAATCTAACAATCTGTTGATGGCATATAACAGCCAAGATAAGTATGAAATGATTAAGATGAAGATATGGAGAATGTAAGTGCGGACCATATTTACCTCAGTACCAAAGGTGCCTTTCCCCGGACAATCGGGGAATAAGTGATCGTACACCTCATGTACAGCCCTCTTTAATGAATTATCTTCGTAGAGTTTCCGGCTATAATGGTATTTGGGATTCAGGAAATACGCTAAAAACCAACATCTACACATCAATACAACCGTCGCTTATTATTGCATATAGTAAAAAAAATAAAATTGTAAATTAAGTACTTACCAGCCTGATGTAATGGGTGAGAAAGCGTCTTTTCCCAGCGATCGTCTATTATTGCATGCACCCACTTATAAGCGTTGGGAGCTTTAACCATGATGGCCTCTTTCATCAGCTATATGGACAGATACAGCAAACCCATCGACGGATTTGTCTCATTGTCCACCATCCTCAACACTATATAAATGGGCTCTAGAATACCTAGCACGTTACGCACGCGATCCCAGAATTCATTTCTCAGTACCAGCTCCTCGATTCTCCAGGTTACTTTCGTCAACCTCTTTTCCATTCTTCGTAATCATGAGATGTGAAAAGCTCCCGTAACCCCTGTCTGTGTTTGAGGAGGCTGCTTAAGGCAATATAATTTGTGGCGAATCGCGTCACCCCAAGGCGCACTATATCCCTACCACACCTCTCGTGCATCACGGCTAATAACCAGGTGTGGTTGTATATGAAGTTTGTGATGAGTCGTGCATTAGTAATTACGATCTTCACCGATGGCCTACCCCCGATTGCCTCCAACATGAGATCGATGCAATGGGCTGCACAGGGGGTCCAATACATATGATAATTTACTTGAATATCCTTCCCTGCCTTGACAAATGCACTCCCATTGTCTGTAACAAACTGCACAATGTTTCTCCTCCCAACATCTCGTATGACGTTGTGCATTAGTTTGTAGATGTAGTTTTATTACTCGCATCTATAGACTTTAGGAATAACGCCCGTCCCCTGCAATAGACCATAAAATTTATAATCGACATCTTCGTTGGTCCGGTCCAACCATCACACATGACGGTGCAACCGTACGTCTCCCATGACTGTCGATACGAACCAACGTATGTCTTCATTTCTGCATATTCATCATCCAAGTATTTTCCCATGATCTGTGCGGGTGTGGGTGGCTGCACACCTTCACCCCCACGCTGCACTTCGCTTATCATATTTTTGAAGTGCGGGCTTGCTGCGACATTTGCGGGGATTTGATCGTATATAAAAAATTTTGCTATAAATTTTTTAATTTTTTTCCTCACATCCCCTCCACTAAACATTTCCTTTATTTTCTTTTGTGTTCCTCCTGCCTTTTTGTACATCCTCAGATCTGAAGGTAGATCCAGCACCCACATGCTACTACTCCTGCCCATGCCCCATATTCCTCCCCGCCTATTACCTTCCCTTGATCCACCCCTAACACTC
Organism: Magnolia changhungtana; assembly: GCA_030180095.1. Lineage (NCBI taxonomy): Eukaryota > Viridiplantae > Streptophyta > Magnoliopsida > Magnoliales > Magnoliaceae > Magnolia > Magnolia changhungtana. Next base: position 2,399,071 of record JASAUF010000638.1, read on the forward strand.
TCCCCTGCTCCACTACCCCCGCCATACTCCCCTACTCCACTACCCCCACCATACTTCCCCCCGCTCCACTCCCCCTACTCCACTCCCCCACCACGCTCATAGATAGACTCCTCAAATCTAGGCCTACTCGTGTCCCACCTCTTATCCTGATCTCTCTCCCACTGACCCCGGATGGACTCTTGAATTGTGCATCTATAATCAGGATCATCATCACCATCGAGATCCACGACATCCTCCTCACCTACATATGATGGTCGCCCCAACTCCTCTCTAATCTCCCTGTCCCGTGCATGTCGTTCATTTTTTGTCTTCACATTTTTTTTCAATATGGCCCTCATCTCTTCGCGCACATCCTATGGGCACTTAGGGTAATCCACAACATTACGATACCCTCCCGCTAAATGCTCCTTCAAGCAGGTGTTACCCCCCCCCCCCCCCCCACTCCTTGATACATGGCCGCATAAATTACATATACTCCCAAATCGATTACCAGGAGTGGGCCGGCCATATTGCCACCCTTTATCTGGTTGTCTCCCTCCTCTGCCTCCTGACATTTTATCTGTAAGAGAATATTATATTATATATGTCCATCATGACATTTCATGAAAGCTTGTTCACCAAGTTTCCATATTATACAGGTGGGCCATATTTCATGGTACTGTTTGACAATCACATGGTCTATGTTGGTTATCACATGTTTCACGTATTGAAAAAAATAATAATAATGAAAAAACAACATAATAGAAAATTCGAAAAAAAAAAAAAAAAACATAATGAAAATGACAAAGGCTACGTCATAGGGTGGATGAGATGTTTATATACAATGGGAATGTGTATAATAGAAAATTGCATGACGGCATGCATGAGTATGAACAAGAATAATATTATATTTTTCAACTGAAAACTACTTCAAGAATTCATGTGCGGCCC